>JADMNL010000027.1:298104166-299327500 GCA_016271365.2 Neoceratodus forsteri | reverse complement strand
TGCCAAGCTGCCAAGGGCTACGCGAATGCATCATGTAGCCTATTGGGAAGATACTTGGAAGCCAAGGAGATTTTGCTTGCTCCGGGAACCTGCTGTGTGGCTTCCCAACAACATACTGGCATATTTGGGACCAAGGACCAACAGAACCATGCAGCGATTACCACAGAGGAATAAAAACCTCCTTAGCGGTTGTATAACAGCCTTCACAGCAGCAAAGGACTGCAAGTTTCAACACGTGACCACATATCAACTGAGTCCTGCGATTGCAGAGTCCAGAGATTTTAGGATCTGCGAAGGGATTGTTACAGTTGCTGGAGCGCTATATCACTTGTAGTTCGGTGAGGATTATGCTGTCTGGAGTCCCGAGCTTACCGATCGGACCCGTGTAATTTTTCTCTACATTCTGCTTGCCACAAAGCTCCAAATACCGACCGGTGAACCCTCTGCTTTGTGGGCCTGCTCTACGTTGCTGCAGCTTGATTCCACGGGCGCATGAACAGTGAGTCTCAAACTGAGTCGGGACAATGCAACCTAAAAACTTATTTTACTTGTTGGACTTTCACTGTTTAAAATGTTCTGGTTTTGGGATTCTTGGGGAGGTGATTAGTTTGCCTTCCGTTTTGTTTACTACTTACTCTGGATAGCACGATGAAGGGGAATGTGTATTAAAATTATATTTTGGGTAAGTGACATTACTGCCATGAGGTGATCCTGGGGACATCATTTGGTATCCCTTTATCTAGTGCCATACACTAGAATGTTGTTGAGCTTAGAAAATATGGAATGCTGACATCTAAGAGCTGTACAAGTTCTAATTACAAGCTTAATGTACTAGTACCATAGTATATAAGAATTCTTTGCTGTTCAAGTGGGGGCTGACTGTTTTAGGGGTCATTACTATTCTGTGTGTACTTCCTAGTCATGCAACAGGTTTAAACAGCAGTCTTAGGAGTGTGTTACTATTTCCTTAATAATCATACCTACTAGACACACCTTACACCGCTGAAGAGGCTGGCATTTTCGAAGAGACGTTTTTGGAACTTTAACTTACAGTACTTATTGTGCAGGATTACCCCAGTTCCTGTTGTGCCAGATTACATGGGTAAAGTAATGTGTATATCAACAATCTGTAACTGTGAGATGCTTCCTATGCCCAGTATGAGATTTTTAAGGATATTAATTGTCTGCTTACACAGAAAATTAATAAACATAAATAAAAAAAAAATTAAAAAAGAAGATGGGAGTGGGGACATTCTTGTCTTGTCCCACGGTTTATACTTATTGATTTGGAGAGAGAGAGACGTTAATTATGAGCTTTGCTGCTGAGACCTATATAATGTTTCCTCCCAAGTTTTAAAATAGTCTCTACACCCAAAAGTATTTAAAACCGAGTGCAAATAATATCCACCTCCAACCATGAATGAAGCTTATATTACCCTAATATTAAAGGAAAATAAAGACCCTTTGGATTGTTTAAATTACAGACCAATCTTCCTTATAAATACAGAAAACAAAATACTCTCAACAATTTTATCTAAAAGACTGCAAAAGGTGATTACCTATTTTTAGGCAAGGAACAGGTAAGTTTCATGAAAAATAGATCAAGAGCTGATGGAGTCAGCCTTATTAATGTACTGTGCTGGCAACAATCATAAAGACCCTTGTCTTGCTTTATCTCTTGATATCAGTAAGGCATTTGACTCTATCAGTTGGACTTATCTGCACTCAGTTTTCTTGACGCTGGTACTTGATGAAAGATAGAGTTCTCTAAAAATTGATACACTTTTATTGCCTTTTTAATGCATTTTGTAACATGGATATTTTTGGAAACCACTGTCTGTCTAAGCGGCGGCATTAGGCATGCATTGCTGTGGAGCGCGTGCATGGAACCCACTGGGCGCCCAGCTGAACGACGGTCAGTCTGTATCTGGTCTCAGTATTGCACCGGGACATGTACACTGGAAATTGGATGTTAATAGCTTTATTTACAAGGGACATCTGTGGACGGGCGTGTGGCTGCTCCCCATGTCGGACATAATCTGGGGACAGCCGCGAGAGGTTGTGGACACACTGGTGGACTTCAACATGCCAGCAGAAGGGAGGCAGGATTAACCAGATATGATCCATATATTTCAAAAACAGTAAGGGCCAGCTATTCAAAGGAGTTGCTCCCCGCAATGCACCCTGGCGCGATATTCAAAAGGGTGACTGGTGCAGTGCAGGTCCCGATGTGCCAGGGCGCATTGCTAATTTAGGCGGCGCATCTGAAGGGGGCATGCCCATGCATATGCAGCACATCCTGATATTCAGCTTGGGATGTGCGGCACATCTGCTGGCACAACCCCCAGATGCGCTGCATACCGGGACACAAAGTTCAGCAGAAAATCCTGACTCAAATGCTCACCACCCGCAGGCTGCTGTATTGTAGGGTACAATGCAGCAGCTGCCAGCCATGGGTGGTCACCCGCCAGGCAAGAACACTGTCGACAAGCAGCCATCCAGACCCCAGTGATCCAGTGGTACCCCCAGTCCTCCTGTAGCCGCGGTCACCGGTACGGCCAAATACAGGAACATGCCCTGTCAGACTAGTGGAACCCCACCTCACTCCCATACCAGATCACGGGTGATAGTGAAGGACATATAAGCCCTGGTAGTCCAGTGGTCCCCCCACCCCACCCATGGGAGTCGGGGACTCATTTACAAAGGCTCCACGTCAGGAAAAGGAGACAAAAGTACAGGAAACAAAAACAATAATACAATAATAATACATGATACAGTAATGCATGAACATTTCAGGTTCCAGTTGTACAGTTAGACAAAATAATACAGCGTCCAGATAAGCTATACGTAGCAAGGAGAGAGCTACATGGAATTACAGATTTGCTGTTAGACCTGTGCATTGTAGGGTGCACCTGACGGACTGCAGCCACTAGGTCATTGTTGAGAGGTGTTTGATAGTTCAAGTTCAAGTTTATTGCAGGAAAGACTCAGTTGAGCAAGCTCATTCACAAGAAGGTCCTGAGGCACATACACATACAGTTTGCAATTACGAACATACGAGCATACGAAATTTGCCAGCAGATAAAGGCCTAGAGGTCTATCAAGTCTGTTCGAATGTGCAGCTAGCACCCCTTATTCTGCAGCTGCCCCTCCCTTCCACCATCCCCCTTCATTAACCCTCCCCCTTGTCCTGTCCCATCCTCGTTTGAAGCAGTCCACTGTTCTACTGCATACCACTTCAGGAGCTAACTCATTCCACCCAGCCACCACCCTCTCTGTAAAAAAGTGTCTTCTCATCTCCCTCCTGAACCTTCCTCGCTCCAGTCTCATATCATGGCAGCTGGTGTCCCTCCCCTCCCTTACTTTGAACAGCCCCTCTGTACTTGTCTTGTTTATTCCTTTCATGTATTTAAAGGTTTCAATCATGTCACCCCGTCTCTCCTCTCCTCCAGTGAGTACATGTTCAACTCCTTCAACCTCCTCTCGTATGATAAGTCCCCCAGCCCCTTGATCATCTTTGTCGCTCTGAGCTGCACGCTCTCCAGTAACTTAATGTCCTTCTTCCGATACGGACGCCAGTACTGCACGCAGTACCCAGGTGTGGTCTAACTAATTACCTATGCAGTGGCAGAATCACCTCCTCCCTCCTCGAGGATATACCCCTTGCAATACAACCCAGCATTTTGTTGGCCTTTGCAGCTGCCTTCCTACATTGTTCTGAGTTGTTCATTAATTACATAGACAGGAGATATAAAATGTAGGACAACAAAGAAAAAATGTATAATACAAGAGGTATACACAATAGAAGTACTTATGCTATATATGCAGTACATTCCAACTTTAACCTTGACCTAAATTGTGCAACACATTTCAGCTTAAGAAGTAGAGGGCCAGTTGGTACCTAGGAAGTTGACTTGGCATTGGGGGCCTAGTAGCACCTACATATGTCTTTTAATTTAGAGCTAGCTAGTGTTTTGTAGAAGTTAATTGATACAATGCTGGTTAGCTTCAGCATGGCTTGTAGTTGGTTCCAAATGTTTGGGAGGGCGTATGAGACAGCTCTTTGGCTAGCACCTATCGGGTGACTAGTGGAGCCCGAGATCAGCTGGTAGGTAGTTGCATGAGTGGGAGTTGCCTCGAGCGGGCATCATCGTGCACAGCCTGGAACTAGCTGGTACACGGGCAGCGTCTTGAGGAGAGAATGTGGTCTTTGAGGACTAACTTGAATGAACCTAAGTTGGTGATAGAGGTGCTGGCTGAGGGGAGCTCACTGTACCAAGCTGGAGCTCTGTAGGGAAAGTACCTTTGAGCTAAAGAGGTCCTGACCCTGGGAATGGACCAGATCTGTTTATTAGCAGTGTGAGTGTTAACAGGCATGGGATGTGAGGAGAGAGGCAGAGACCCCTAAGGAGGTAAGCCACAGGTGGATTTTTTTGGTGAGGAGACACATTTGGTAGTGTAACCTTTCATCTAGAGGGAGTAAATTTGTTGGGGTATACAGGGTACAGGTATGGGTACGTTTATCCACCCCAGGGAGGAGTCTGCATGCTTTGTTTATGGCCAGTTGGATTTTATTCAGGGTTGTGTGATCAGCTGCAGAGTAGATAGTGAGCCCATAGCCGACTAGTGAGAGAACTGAGGAGGTAACAACTAGGTTCAGGGCTGCTTGGGGAAGACAGTCTCTATGTTTATAAAGTAGGCCTATGCGGGTATTTATGGCAGATGAGAGGTTGTTAATATGGGAGTGGAAGGAGAGGCTGGGGTCGAAAGTTAGATTGAAACATTTAAGTGTGTGAAGGGGCTAAACACAACTCAGGCAGGTACTCTATTTCAGCACAACATGACAGCACGTACAAGGGGCCATGATTTGAGGTTGGTGGGAGGTAGGTTCAGAAGCAACCTCAAGAAGTACTTCTTCACACAGAGAGCGGTGAAACCATGGAACAGCCTGCCCCAGGAGTTAGTAGCATCAAAGATGATTAGAGATTTCAAACTTGCATGGGATAGGCACTGTGGACAGGTTAGGTTACAGGCAGTGTGGGGGGGGTAGTCTTTTTGGGCAGACTAGATGGATCACGCGGTCCCCATCTGACGATGTTTTTCTTATGTTATTCTTTTTTTTTTTTTTAACTCTTTGTATCTTCTGATGGCGGGCTGCCTCATTCGTCTGCCACCCTACCAGAGCTTGGGGTCTTGTAGTGCCTTGCGTGCCCTGGCAGAACCTCAGAGCCCAGCCCAGAAGCTTCATCTACAGGTGGCTCCTGTATTTTCCTCTGTTTTTTTCTCCCCATGAACGAGACCCTATTCCGGAGACCCCCGGAAGCAGTGGCACATGCGCGTGGAGGTGCACCTGAGCACCACAGATCCAGTGCCAGGTCTCTTCTGCCCTCCCATCGGCCTAGCACCAGCGCTTCTTGGAGCAGCACAATCCCTCTGGCCTCCACCAGGCAGCAGCAAAGCTCCAAGAGAGATGAGGATTCCCTCCCGAGGCAGAGAGCTGCCAGCCGGTAGCATGGCTCACATCCTCTCCCTCCCTCCCACAGACCTCCAATGACCCTGGCTCGTTCCCAAACCCAGGTCACTGGCATGGTGCGAGGTGTGGCATCCAGCACCTCAACCCTCTGTGCCACTGGGCTGGTTTCTTATGTTGGGATGTGATAGAAATTGGTAGTTCTCTAAAGAAAGTTTGATCTGCCACTCGCAACCATGCTTTTGTTGATGCCAGCAAGGACCAGTCATAAATCAGGGACTAATGAGGTGTAGTTCTAAGAGGTATCAGTTGATTAGAGGAGGTATTCATATTAACTAGCGATTATCGTAACTATGACCAGGTGATTTAAAGCTTTTGGTTCCGGCTCAGGTGAGGATCTTGCAGAATAAACTGGGGAGAGTGCTGCCTTCGGTTCTCCCTACTTCTTGACCTATTCCTTTTTTGGGGGGATTAAAACCATTATTAATAGGTTTGGTGAGTAAACAGACTCTAATCAGAGGCTTATCATACGTAATTTCTGTTTTTTTTGCCGATTTTCTCCTGACCCCTACACCCATGCATCCCCAACACAGCATGTGCGTGTGGAGGCATGCACACACACGCCCTTCGGTACGTACCTCCCTTATAGTCACACTGTTGACTGCGTGCGCCGGCACCAAACCTGCATTCGATGGCGACGGAATTATGGGCAGGCGACCCCACCCCTTACCTGGGAGAGGAGAGCCAATGCGTGATGCTGCTCCCACCCTCCCCCTCCCATGCAGACACCCCAGCGACCCAAAGTCCTTCCCAAACCTGGGTCGCAGGTGTAGCACGAGGTGTGGCGTCCAGCACCTCAACCCTCTGCGCCACCGGGCCGGCACCAGAGGCTTACTTTTATAGTTGATGCTAGCAGACCAGGTATTTTTCTGATTGTCTGTGTGTTTAGTCACAGTTGAGTACATGTGAGGGGTGGAAGTGGTGGGGTGATTTAGTTCATCTTCGTGGGTAACAGTTGAATTACTGCATTAGTCTGGTTCCCAGCAGAGCTTCTGCTGGGGAAGGAGTTCAGGTCTTCATCATAAGATTCCATCTTACCTCGCACTGGAGTTGTAGAATGTACTCTTGAGGTTTTATATAAGTGATACATAACAGGGACCTGTGGAATACATGATTCACAAGGGCTGTTTGAAACTGGGTAAACTCACGAGTGGCGTAAGTCACGAGTGATGTGTCCAAGGTCAAACAGCTCGAGTGAAAATAAATCATGTATTCCAAAAGGTCCCTACTACATACTCCATTGATGCAATAGGGATCCTTTTGGATAGTGCAGGGAGTTTTGTTTTAAGTGGGTTATTTAATTTTTAATGTAAACTTACATGGATTTTTTGTGGTTTTCCCAGTGTAGCTCCGCTTAGCATAGTGGTTGCTTAGCGGTTGCTATGGACGCTTCAACTTTATAGTATGGCCAGTACATAATGAAAAAGTTTGATGCACAGTTCTTTTGTTGTTGTTTTTTTTTTTTTGGGGGGAGTGGGGGCATTCGTTTGTCAAAAAAGTGAATACAAATTTGAATTTTCTGCCATTTGTTGCCGATTTTATAAAAAATGTAAAAGGTATCTATAAATGAAATACCTCTCATTGTTTAGATATTTTTGTGCTAAACAACATTTGTGCTCAAAGTACCATCCTATCATTTTTCATTTTAAAGTTATTTGCATTTATTTGTTGAAAAAGTGCAGACCGTAGCTATGAAGACAGTACAGGCCTTCAGGGTAAGCATGGGCAAGTGTCTGCTTGCCAAGGGAATCCGGGGGTACTCTGGCTAGTAGGGAGAGTGGGGAGTCCCTATAAATGAGTACATGTTTGCACAGCACACATGTTGGTCCCTGCTTATCATACAGAAGGAAAGGATTTGATGAACCTAGAGTCCCTTTTGTCCTTAAATTATTAGTGTTACTGTGTAAAGCAATGAGACCACTACTGGTAGTGCAGGGACCGTACAGTAGAATTAAATTTCGATTTAGATATACGCTTCAGACACACTGTTCCAGACCACTTTACAATCCATGGGCAGTTACTTTGTAACAGAGTGCCATCAGTTTCTTGCACTATAAGTATCTTACGTTTGTGTATCCCTTCTGTAATTATCTCTTGTGTATCTTACAGTACAGCTCTGTAAACTAAGCACTGTTTGTATCACGTGGTACCAAGGGATCCCATAGAAACAAGATATTATTATCTTATGGGGACCTCCTACCATTGGTTTGATACAGAGTTCAACTAAATATACATAACAAAAAGTGTGGAGCACCGCAGTACCCAAGTACCTTTAGGTGAGGCACCACTGTCTTTTCACAACATGCTGCTGGAACTCTGGTTGTTTAATTACACAGAAGCAGAGAAATTTTGTAGGCAGAAGACTTAGAGGTCATCGAGTCTGCACTTGTTCTACCTAAACCCACTTCAGCCTAATGCTGAGGATCTTAGACTGAGCCCCCAGGTACGAGTTCCGATCCACATGTAACGTTGTTCTCCTCTACATTCCCCAGGCCCACAGTTACTATGTTCCTGTACCTCTCCCGTTCCACCTTAAACCCCTGGACAGACTTGGACCTTACCAACATGTGGGGGGGGGTCTGTTCCAGTCATTCACCGCCCTCTCTGTGAAGTAGTATTTTGTGGTAACTGACCCATTGTTATACATGGACAGTGCTGTCTAGCCATCTCTGCTGACCCCCTGGACGTATTTGTAGATCTTAATCAAATCCCCCTTCCCACCTCGCCTTGCATGTGTATATGTTAAGGCTAGTCAGCCTCTCCTTGTGTGACTTACCTTGCATGCCCCACACCATTTTATGGCCCTTCATGGACCCTCTCTAAGCGATTGCTTTCTTTTCTGAAGTTGGGGTTTCAAAACTGCGCAGTACTGCAGGTGAAGCCTCACCAGGGACCTGTACAGTGACAGGATTACCTCTTGCTTGGGATACTGCAGCCCAAAAGATAGATATGTCCTTGGGGCCTAATGGGATGCATCCGAAGGTACTCAAGGAACTGAGAGCATAACTGGCTAAACCCTGGTAGAGCTTTTCTATAGCTTGTTATAGATGGAGGTAGTTCCAAAAGACTGAATGGTAGTGGACATAGTTCCACTCCATGGGGGGGGGGTGGACAAGCAGGGAACTGCAGATATGTCTGTCTCACCTCTGTTGTGAGTAAACCGATGGAGTCATTGGTCAAAGAAGACCTCTTGGACTATCTGGAGAGCAACAGTATTCAAGTTAGTAAACAGCATGGGTTCATGGCAGGGAGGTCTTGTTAGACCAACCTGATAGTTTTCTTTGCCTGGGTGACAAAGGCATTGAATAGGGGCCACACTGAGGATTTACTGTACTTTGACTTCAGTAAGGCTTTTGACTTGGTGTCTCACTGAAGAAGATGGAGTATCTAGGTGCGACAAGAGACATAGTAAGATGAGTAGAAAGTTGATCAAAGGAGAGGCAGAAAAGGGTTGTGATTAATGGTGTCCGATCAGAAGAGAGGGAGGTCATGGGGGGGGGGTGCCATAGGACGCTGTCCTGGGTCCTGTCCTCTTCACTATGTTCATCAGCTGCATTGTGGGAGGAATCTGGGGAGTGTTGTATTTCTTCGTAGATGATGCTAAGCTCTGTGGAAGGGAAGATAGCGGGCGAGGTAATTGGAGAGATGCAGAGTGACCTGTAAAGGCTAGAGAGGTGGACTGAGGTCTGGCAATTGAAATTCAGTGCCAAAAAAGTGTAAGGTGATGTACCTAGAAAACAAGAACCTCTGGACATAGTATTGGATGTGAGCGGTAAAGCTGAGTACTACAGCTGAGGGAAGGGACATAGGAATCATCGTTGGTGGCTCCCCGAAGCAATCAAGCCAGTGTAACAGGGCTATAGTAAGGCAAATAGGATGCTTGGATATATCCGAAGGGGTACTGACAGTAGAAGAATGGAGGTAATACTACCTCTTTATAGATTATTGGTGAGGCCACATGTGGAGTACTGTGCGCAGTTCTGGAGTCCTCACCTCAGGAAAGATGAGGACAGGCTAGAGAGGGTGCACTGAAGGGTGACCAGGATGTTTCAGTCCAGCAGGGCAGATGAATGAGTGTCAGCTCAAGGCACTGAACATGTACTCTGTGGAGACCAGATAAAAAAGAGGTGTTATGATAGGGATCTTCAAGCTCTTGAAAGAAATAAACAAGGTGAACTGCATAGGGCTGGCAGTATAGCCTAGAGGTTAGACTAATGAGCAGTGAATGAGCTTGGTACATCCAGCAGACATGGGTTTGATTCTCACAACCTCCACTTGCCTATTGTGGGACTCTGAGCAAGTCACTTAACCTCCCCAGTGTTCCCAGGTTGTCCCTGAAAACAGGCACTTGTGCCTAGTGGCCCTTACCCAGTTACCAAAGACTGAAATAAAAACCAAATAAAAAAAACTATTTAGCATAATCAACAGTTCAAGGACATAGGGACACAAGTTGAAACTGACAGGTGGGAGGTTTAAGAGGGATATGAGAAATTTTTACTTTATGGAAAGAGTGGTGGAACAGTCTGCCAGCCAAGATGGTGGTTGCCAAAACCATAAATGGATTTTAATCTTGGTTGGAACAGAGTGAATGGTATAGTGATTACTCTGGGCAGTAGTAGTAGGGATGGGAACAGGAGGGTGGATAGAGAGGACTAGCACCCTGTATGAACAATAGATCCCAGGGTTTGATATGGAGCTATGGGCAGACTGGATAGAGCATTGGTCTTTTTCTGCTGTTATTGTCTACGTTTCTATTGATTGATGCATTGATTTAATTAATCTGGTCAGTTGCTGCAGTCAGTGTTATGAGAACTAGTTGTTTTGCCATTATTTATGTATTTAATTAATTCAGGTATTTATGCTCCTTTTACCCTTCCGGCCCCCATCATCTCTTGCCCACCCAGTCCTATCACCCACCTTACCCCATTGTCCCTGAGCCACCCAGCTCATCACCCTCCTTACCCCATGGTCCCCGGTCCGCCCAGTCCTATCACCCACCTTACCCTATTGTTCTAGGCCCACCTATCCCTATCACTCACCTTACCTCATTCTCCCTGGCCCACCCAGCTCATCACCCACCTTACCCCACCATCTCTGGCCCACCCAACTCATCACCCACCTTACCCCATCATCCCTGGCCCACCCAGCTCACCACCCACCTTACCCCATCGTCCCTGGCCTACAAACTCAATCAGCCACCTTACCCCATCATCCCTGGCCCACACAACACATCATACACCTTACCCCATCGTCACTGACCCACTCAACACATCAGCAACCTTACTCCATCATCCCTGGCCCACCCAGCTCATCACCCACCATACCCTATCATCCCTCCACCCAACTCATCCCCACCTTACTCCATCATCCCTGGCCCACCCAACTCATCACCCACTTTACCCCATGGTCTCTGGCCCAACTAATTCCTCCCCCACCTTAACCCGTCATCCCTGGCCCACCCAACTCATCACCCACTCTACCCCATTGTCCATAGCCCACCCACCTTTCCCCATCGCACCTGGCCCACCCAACTCATCACCCACCTTACCCCATTGTCCCTCCACCCAACTCATCCCCCCAGCTTACCCCATCATCCCTGTCCCACCCAATTCATCACCCACCTTAACCCATTGTCCCTGGCCCACCCAGCTCATCACCCACCTTACCCCATCATCCCTCCACCCAACTCATTCCCTGCCTTACCCTATCATCCCTGGCCCACCCAACTCATCACTCACCTTACCCCATCATCCCTGACCCATCCAGTCCATCATCCACCTTATCCTATTGTTTCTGGCCCACCCAACTCATCACCCACCTTACCCCATCATCCCTGGCCCACCCAATTCATCACCCATCTTACCTCATTGTCCCTGACCCTGCCAGCCTCATCACCCACCTTACCCCATCATCACTGGCCCACCCAACTCATCACCCACCTTACCCTATTGTTTTTGGCTCCCCCAACTCCTTACCAACCTTACCCCATCATCCATAGCCCTTCCAACTCATCACCCACCTTTCCCTATTGCACCTAGCCCACCCGACTCATCACCCACCTTACCTCATTGTCCCTCCCCCCAACTCATTCCCCACCTTACCCCATTGTCCCTGTCCCACCCAACTCATCACCCACCTTACCCCATCATCCCTGGCCTACCCAGCTCATCCCAATCCATACCCCATCAGCCCTTGCCCACCCAACTCCTCCACCAACTTACCCCATTATCCATGGCCCACCCAGCTCACCACCCACCTTACCCCATTGCCCCTGGCCCACCCAACTCATCACCCACCTTACTCTATTGTCCCTGGCCCACCTAATGCATTACTCACCTTATCTCATTGTCCCTGGACCACTCAGCTCATCACCCACCTTACCTCATCGTCCCTGGCCCACCCAGCTCATCATACATCATAACCCATCATCTCTGGCCCACCCAACTCGTCATCCACCTTACCCATCATCCCTGGTCCACCCAGCTCATCCCCCTTCTTACCCATCATCCCTGACCCACCCAGATCATCATCCATGGACCACCTAGCTCACCACCCACCTTATCCCATTGTCCCTGGCCCACCCAACTCATCACCTACCTTATCCCATTGTCCCTGGCCCACCCAACTCATGCCATTGTCCCTGGCCCACCCAGCTCATCACCTACCTTATCCTGTTGTCCCTGGCCCACCTAACTCATCACCGCCACCCACCTTACCTCATTGCAGTTAGCCAGGGATTCACCTAGTTGGTTGTTTTTCCTCTGGTCAACTCCCTGGGGCTTACTGCATGCAGTGACGCACTGTGCCTGCGTATCTACACACATACACTTATTTGCATCGAGGGTGGTCCTTGCCCTACTGAGGTGATCCCTGCTGTGCTTCCCACGTAGTATTCCTTAGGTGGCAGCTGCTAAGCAGGGCAGCTAGACCTCCTCCCCAAGAGAGGAGAGTGATCCTTTCTCCTCCAGCTTTGGCACTGTGTTGAGGAAAACAGCAAGTGACAGACATCTCTGTGAACCCGGGTAGAAGTTATCTGCCTGTTCCTCTCAGGTATACTAATTCTGCTATGGGGTAAGTGCCTTGTGAGCCACCCTTCTCCCGATTAAATGCCTTATCCAGTAATGTTATTCTCCACGAGAAACAGATCAATCTGGACTTTAAAAGATTGCGATCCCCCCTTCCCCACCCAGTCCACTGCTTTCTTTGGGAGATTGTGATGTGCCCAGCATACCTCTCAACTGTCACACGTTACGAGGTAAGTCACTCATTTTATCCTTCAAAAACCATCTGTTCTACATTGAAAAGGTGACATTCCACACTGATCACTGAGACTTTTAAGCAGAAATGTATAATAATATAAGATGCTAGGTTAGCAGCAAACATTATAAACATTAGTGCTCTTGTTTCCACAGTATTCTGCGCTTGCAACGTCATGTTTGAGGAACTGTCACACATTTTGTCCAGTTTTCACACATCTTGTCACACATTTGGGTCATAAAAGGTTGAGAGGTATGGTGCCCAGTGTGATCAAATCAGTTTTAGAGTTGGTGGTCAGTAGCTTTCAAAATCTGGTAGCCCCAAATCTGTATTTTGGGTTTAAAAAAATCACTTCATGGGCAGTTAGCCAGCTGGTCAGTAACTTTCAAAATCTGGCAGCCAAACCATTTTTTCAATGGCCATTGGCTATGTGTCTACTGTATTTGTTAAGCCCTGCTTTTGCCATCGCTTTATCACCTTCTGAGTGGAGAAAAAAAAAGCAGTTTCACATTATTATGTCATGTTAGGCAAACCTCTCTCTTGTGCCTAGAGGTGCTACAATGTATCATTATTGCCTGTTCAGACAACACATTATTTCTAGCTTTCTGTGTGCCTCTGCCTCTTTCCCTAACATGTGCTCTGCTTGCTGTTTTCTGTAGTTTGCTGTGTTCGAATTCAGCCTTGTTTTTTAGGACTTCTCTGTCGGTTTTACCAGTCTGTGGCAGATACAGCAATGTAGGGAGGCGCCACCCACTGTTCTGCCTACGCCAGCAAAGAGTAGCTGTTCAGACTGATCTGAGCTGGTTTCCCCATCTCTTGCCTTGACAATTAAGCAGTGAGACATAGCCAGGTGTGTTATTGTGGGATAACTGCACACCTCAAAGTGAGGTATGAGGTGAAGCTGGATGCTGTACATGTCTGAGAAGTGCCGTCTTCTCACAATTACGCACTCCCTTGAGTGCCATATTGTGATTATAAAATTGATTACCTGATTTTTAGTTTTAGAACTGTGAAATGAAGTTCATAAAGTTAAGCATTTTTGACCTGTGCTGTTGTGCTGAAACAATGCACTGTCAGGTGATGAGTCACGGCACAGGATTTTCCTAACCTAATTTACAGTAAGGGTTACCACAGCTGCTCCTGTTCTCTGGTCACGAGGGTATGTGAGAGACTGCCATCATAGTTAGTGCCAGTTTTGCTGCTTGGTACACAAAACCAGGCACCCTGCAAGTCTCCCTCCTTTCCCAGGGGATGAGCATCTGCTTTCTGTGACATGCTCAGTCGCAAGTTAGCCTCAGCAAGGGATTCCATGGCTTGCACGTGAGTTGTGTGTTACTGAGCCAACTTGAAATTAGTTTTAGATTGGAACATTTGACATTATTCTGGAGAAAAGTGCTACCCCCTTGGCCAGCCAGGCAATGTACTGGTACTGCTGACGCTTGTGATGCCGCCATGCCGGTAACTCAGGTTTGGGGTTCAAGCCTGCATTGTCAATAGGCCAGCGAGAGGAGGCTTGAGTGTTCCAGAGAACGCGTGGGGGGAAGGAGGAGGCTCCAGTCCTCTCAGCAACAGTGTCTCTTGGTTGACCATGAATAGCGGTGTAGTTGAAGACTGCAGAGCCTGGTGCGCCTTGGTACATCTAGACATGTTCGCATGCATTGAACCTTTCGCTGGCACCTTTGGGGAGAAATACCAGGTGACAATACCTACAGTTGGCATATCTGGGTATTCCCTTTCCCCATACTCCCGACCTGCTGGGTGAAGAGTTAAGTTTTATCTGGCAGATTATACCCCCCAGTCTGTCATTATCACTACAGGGGAGTTGGGTACTCTGGGGAGGTAACCCAGTAGGAGACAGGAGAAATGGAGTTGGAAGGTAGCCTGTGAGTGGTCAGGTGATGCAACCTGGATGATAGAAGGGGGCATAAAAATAAAATAAAAAGTGTTATTCCCTTTGACAGACATGCTACCCCCCCCCCAAATAAAATGTTCTGGATTTGCCCCTGGTAAGAGTGCTTTAGAGGAAGCTTTCATTCAGTCTTAGATAGCAGCTCCACAAAGAAAACAAAAACAAACTTTTCTTTCATACATGACTTCACTTTATTACAATTATGACATAAACAGCAATTTAAATAGTGCAAGAGTTCCATGGAGTGCAATGTATTTCTCATGAACACACAAGAAAAACCCATTGAAATAACTTAGAAATAATCATCAAAAAAATTAAATATGACGCCTTCCCACCTGGATCCATTCACAATTCTGGACTGTGTAATACGGTATGGGCTGCACGCCCATTGGCCCACGCTGTGGACCAATGGTCGTACAGCCATCCTGTACGGAGTCAGTATTCGGTTGGTGGGGCGGCATGCGGGTGGAGAGCTGCCACCCGCTGCTGACCGGGGGGCAGCGGGGTGGTGGGGCTCAGTGGGCGGGTGCGAAGGGGGGTACCACTGGACTACCAGGGATGCATTGGTTTCTAATATTGTATAACTGGACCACTAGGGATATGGGAGGATTTTCTAACTATACTTCTGACCACGATCAGGCTGCAAGTGGTCCACTGGACCACCGAGGATATAGGATGTTTTATCTGTAGTGCATATGCCTGTGATCGGGCAGTGGGGCACTTTGCTGCTTGTGCAGGGGGTGTCGGTCCCCGACGGCTGCAGCCTGGCAGGGCACCAGGTGCAAGTCGCGGGGGATGGGTGCACCTGCATGCAAATGGGGCCAAAATGACATGCAGATGGTCCCATTTGCGCCTTGCGTGCATTATGGCCCCATTTTCATGTGCACTTTTGAATATCCGGGTGATGCACCTAGCGCAACGGCCCCTCTCTGGCCACTTGCGCTGGTGCTGTGCCACTGCGCCATGCACTTTGTGGGTGGCCACAGCACAATATTCAACGGTGCTGAGCCATGGCACAGCATCATTGAATATCACCCTGTCACATCCCAGTTGCGCTGTGCCCAGGCTTGCGCCACAGCCTGGCGCAGTCTGAATATCCCACCCAGTATATGCAGTATGCAGTCCCTCAGTATATAAAACATGAGTAACGTGACTTAGGACAGAGTCTCAAATATAAATGTCCATAGTGTCATTGCCTTTCATGTGCAGGGTATCTAAAAACTCTTTACAAAGCAGCGAGTTAGATACTAGTGGTGCAGTGAGTTTGTCCGGGTAAACATAGGAGGTGTCAGGGGCTCTGCAACCTCCAATACTGAGCTGTGGGAAATGGAACCTGGACTGTTCTTTTTAAGTGAAGTGATGGTGGCCAGGAGCTCTGCTGGTTATGTATAGTGCCCCAGACTCTTTACCTACCATCTGAACAATAATAGGAGAAGGGAAGCAGGGAACACTGTTTGAGGTTTAATCTTAAGGATGCTACATGAAATGTTATTGCACCCCCCCAAGACATAGTGCGTTTCATCTTTGGGTATAAACCAAAGTACCCAGTTTTCATGTTTCTTTCAACTGTTTGTTTTTTTGTTTGCCTTTTTACCATGATTTTCCCCTGGCTCTCTCTACCCTCCTCCGCCCACCAAAAGGATAAGATCACCCAGCTACAGCCTTCCTCTGTATTGTTTGTATACACTGACATGGCACTCATGTAATGAGCTTGTCCTCGAAGGGTTTAATCCAAGATTTCAATAAATAAATAATAATAAAAAAATAACTCTGGCACTGGTTTGAGTTTGACGAGCAGTACTGTGAAAGGCTGTTGAAATACACTGCGCTTTACTGTCTAATGTAAATAATACTGGCTTAGATTCAAGTATCAGCAGCTCTGGGCATATTTTCTTTTGAAAGATGCTATGGTCCTTTGGGATGGACACAGATACAGGCCACCCGTATGCTCTCAAAGCTGAGCTTATATTGCATATTGTTTTTTCGTAGTACGGGGATGTTGACAGAGATGGAGACACTCTCATACTTGCTGTTCTGCACCCCATCGATTATACATGAATGAGTTGTGATGCATTCAGCCTCATAGATGACCTGAGGCAACCTTGTGTCATCAACATTCTCCCTGTGGGGGAGAAAAAGTCAGCAATTAGAAGTGAACATTTTTTGCAACAAAAGCATTGGCCTTTTTTTTTTTTTTTGTTAAATCCAGCTTTTTACTCCTCAGGCAAGTCCCAGCACCTATCCCCACCTACCCACCCCCCATCAGGCACTCACTTCCCGCAAACCTACCTGGTGCGAGTCCACCACAGAGTGCTCACCATGGCTGGGGGGGAGGGCCATCCTTACCACCCCCAATTCTGAATCCAGATTGCTTCAGGTGTCCAATCGATGGTGTGGGTCCTGGGAGGTGCACAAGGTAGTGAATTACCCTCAGATCCCTTTTTCTGCTTTTCTCCCATGAGTCCCTGCTGTAGCAGCACATCGGTACATGCACTTGTAGGTGCACACGTCCTGCGGAACCACAACTCTTCCCTTCGAGCCCCTCGCTGCCTGCACTACCACTGGGCCTCCACTCGGTGGCAGTCAGAGTATGATGCAACTGGCCAGCCCTGCCTGGGAGAAGAGAGCAGTCCCAGGGATGCTCAGTCCTCTCCCACCCTGGCAACCAGTGCTTGTTCTTGAACACGGGCTGCTGTTATGACAGGAGGTAAGGTTTTTTGACGTCTTAGCCCTCCACACCACCTGGCTGACTGCCCAAGTCTTTTTTTGAAGTGGGGTTTTATCTGATGCATGCCAGACAGAAATAAATGCACCCCCAAAGAGACCCCTAGTCCAGTGGCATTTGAGTTAGCGCACTGCAACACCACTGGGGAGATGGGTTAATAACCCGAGCCCAGCTTGTGCACTGAGCTGAGAGAGTCTGGGGCAGTCGTTCTCAATTCTCAAATCCTGGATCCTTAAAGGGCCTTAAAATGCAGTCACCACAACTTACTAGAGGCCTCACTCCTCATTTTTCACCCCCAGGCCCCCTGTTATACCCCACCCCCCGATATAACAGATTTCTTTTTACATAAAAAACAACAAAATAATTTCTAGATGTATTTCACTTGAAATGTATTCCCTATGTTTATTTAAGGGTAAGAAATTGTCCATTCTATTACCTTTGTAACTGGAGCTCTGTGGCTACAGAAATTTCTGCTTGTGCCTTCATGAGGCCACCACGATTGTCTCATTTGAGCAACTGTAGTCTAGAGTGTGCTGTGGGGGTAGCTCACTCAAACTTTGGAATCGCTAGCCCTGCTTTATGAGCACCTCTTCAGTGGGGAGATGGAGCGGCTTTCATGTTGTTGGTGACAACATGCTGTCAGCTCCTCCACCCACCTACTTGCAGGTCTGGTGTTGTGAGGGAACTGGGTGAATTTACTGGTGAGACAACTGGTAATGCTAGCGAGGAATGACACCCAAGTCTCCCACACACAGCGCTGACCTGAACATGTTCCCATAAACGTCCTCCCTCATGTTTGGTCCTGGGGAGCATTAGGCATGGCCACGGCAGTATCAGAAGGACTGAAGGATTAATTAGAGGCTTTAAAGCCAGGGATAGATGACTGTAGCCGAGGGTGGGCAGGCTTCCCATTGTTTAAGAACTGTACTGATGTCCCATGCTGGTGACGCTGGTTCAGGGACAAAAACAGTCCCTTCTTATCAAGTGGCCCAGAGACATAAATCCTGTTACCTGCAGCACTCACTGCATCGGGGAGGGAGGAACAACAATGCTGCTCCAACAGCGACCCCTGTGGCAGGTAAAGAAAAGGCTGGCATACACGCTCCCTGCTTTCACTGTAATGGTGGATCATGGAGCACTAGTGGGCAGGCTAGTGGCTTTTTTGAACTGTGCCTGTCAGCAAGGAGAGTGACCAGACACACTGGCTGCTCCCAGCTTGGAGGAGTGACGCAACCGTGCACTGGAGTTACTGGCTTTCTGTTCATTATCCCAGTAGCTTTGCTATTTAGTATTTGTGCTGAAATACATTACCTAGTTTGAAGCCAAGACATCTCCCTCTTCCCCCCTTTCCATTCTGACCTGGGAGAGGGGCACATTCTGCAATGACTAAAACACAGATTTCAGCTGTGTGAGCAACCAGCCCCTCAGTTGATGGTTTCTCTCCAGCCTTCACTCCGTCTTTTTAACCTTCCCTTCCCCTTCCTCTGTATATTGCTGTATAGTAGAAAGTGTAATTTTTTCACCCAACTTCTCTGCAACCACATTCTTGACCATTTACACTTTGATTTTGGCTGCAGGCACAGCATTTAAACTTCTCTTAATCTATGTGATCATGATCTCCCCTTGGCTAATGAAGCCTTAGTCCTCCTTACCATTCTTACTTCAATGCAGCCTTCAATACTACTGACCACGCCACTCTCCATGTCTTCCTGCAACTTTCTGTTGTTCTCCATTCCTATCCTGCCCTGGTTCTGCTCCTCCTCCTTTGTTACAGCGGTGGCTTCTCCGTGCCAGAATCCCAACTTTATGAAGTCTCTCAATAAGCCTTAATGTTGACCCCAACACACACACACATTTTCCTACCTGCTGGCTTCCTCTAAGTTGCCACCATTCTCAACTTCAACTTTGGATTCAAAATCTGTGTTTTATACCGCCCAGCTGCATATCTCTTCCATCAGCCTCTCTCTTTTACCTTTATGATTTCACCACATTGGTTCCTAGCTCAGCTTACATTTCCTGCATTAGAATGGAAATGCTCCTTTTGGTTGAGGAACATCCTTGAATATATTCCCATCCCTTTTAGCTCCTTCCTCTGTTCTGATCTCGCTTTTGCCTCCACAGTCTGTAAATGGGGTGCTGTTGACCCTGAACTTTTCTTTTCAGGTTTGTATAGCAGCTCCACCCACCAGCTCCTTCATAACTTTGCCCATTCACCAGTTCCTTAACCCTACCTCTGCCCAATTTCTCATCCCTGTCTTTCTGTCCATTCACCATGACTCAGTTTGAGTCTCTCTTCTGTGGCCTCTTTTCCAGAGTGCTGTCACCTACCTTCTCACCCACCCCAGAAAGAATGATTGCATTATTCTTATCCTCTGAGACCAGCAATGGCTTCCCACGCTCTTCACTATCCAGTTTCAGATTACCCACCTAGTTTTCAAAATCCTCTCTGAGCGTGCTCCTGGTTATCTAAGCCACCTAACGTCCCTCCCCAGTCCCCTACCCTATTTGACCTTCTCTCCCCCCCCCCCAACCCAACACTGTTATTGGCAGATTCATCTCTTTCTCAGCCCTCACCATCTGGAGCAGCTCTCTCCTCACATTTCTATTTAGCCCCCCTCCCCCCAGCTTCATCGCGTGCTTCTTCTTGAACTCTTGCTGTTTGTTTTACTGAATTATGCACTTCTGAGCTATACTTGTGTGTTACTGTACTGCTGGTTATAGCCTTGTACTTTTTTGTGAACTCTTGATTCTTTTTGTTCATGCAGTGTGCTAGGCAGAGGGAGCTATTAAATGTTATTGTAGGGTTGTACCTGTATGTCCATGGGGCCAAACTCCTGACATTTATGTCTGCTTTCTGCTCCCGTTGAATTGATAATCAAACTGGCTGGAGGCAACTGTGATCTCTTCACTGGAAATGCTCTTGCAGTCACTTGCAATCAGCATGGAGATGCAGCAGAGGAGCACCTGTGAGCAAATAGCATGGAGAAATAAGACTTTAGTGCTTTCGAGTATCAAATGCAGTTACTGGGCTTGCAGAGAGGAATTGTGAGGTTCACCCCCCCCCAAAGTATTCAGATAAGGTTTGAGAACAAGTCAGGATTGTAATTGAGAGAGCGGCTGCTCTCACTGTATGGGCTGTTAATTGAGTACAACTTTTGAAAGTCCTAAACAGATTTTTTAAATGTGTACATAATGGGCACCCCTCCCCCACTTATTCATGACTTTCATTCTTTCAAAAACGTATACAAGCTTATAAAAACTCTGACATGCACTGCAGCCTGTTTAATCTCCCACTGCTGTAGTCCTACTCTGATGTCAGTTGCAGGGGATTCGGGGATTTGTAATTACAGAAAATGTCAGTTGCAAGTCATAAGAATTACTTGGATACAATCTAATATAATGCATTAAACGGTAAGTAACAAAAAAGAAAAAAAAAAAGGTTTTGCACCCAAAATGCGGTATGGGGTCTAGTCCCACAGTTGGGTCTGGGGCTTTTAGTGCTGACTGTTCCCTTTAAACTGTGGTGCACATGTAGAATGAGGAGGCAGCCATGGAGACTGCACCCCTCACCCTATTTGCTATCCATTCACTTTCCTGGTTTGCATACCCCAGTCTGATTTGCTGTGGGTCTGCACAACTTAACTGAATGAAACAAGTATCAATCAGTCACTGTAAGAAAAAAAAAATGACATGAGGTCTGAAACGCTTGTTTGAACCATTTTTGTTTTCAAACAGATTTTATTCTTGTATATATATTTTGCTGTTTTCAAAAGAATCTGATTTCAGAACTCCACAATCTGTTTTGTTGATTTTTTTAATTTAACTTTTATTCACAGTTTTCACTACAGATGCAGTTTACCTTCGAGTCACCAGCTTGAAGTTGCTAGAGTGAGATAATTAGCATAAAAGAGACCAGTTGCATGATTCTGTTTTGTAAATGTAACAGTTTGTAATTAAAAAAGAAATTGTTGGTGAAGGGCTTCATTGGTTTTGCACTCCTCACTAGCATCAATATTTGCTCTGCTCTCTTCCAAGCGTACATGTCAGCTGCCTCGCATAGGAGTAGCATTCTTTACATACCTTTTAGAAAACAAAGTGGAAGGAGCACACAGTCCCAAAACCCCTAAAGGTACACTGTTAAAACATTGTAATTCAAAGGAAAAAAAAAAAAGAAACTGTGCATACAATGAAGGCTGTTATGAAGCATTACAAAGCTCAGTCAGAATGCTGTGGGAAACACTCGTACGTGTAGTACCTCTGGCTTGAGGTTTCATCAGGGGCCCTTGCATACCTTTCACCTATCTCGGGGGTAACATTCCACATATTCCTATAAACTGTTCCACTTTGGAGGAGTCTCTGTTACTTACCTGTCCATTGTGCCACATTAAGAGTAACGTCATATATATATATATATATATATATATATATATGTCACAGCATATGGTGGAGTAACATCCCTTAAATGCCTCTCAGCAAGCTCCTTTCAGAGTAACGCCCCTTATATACCTCTCATCTGTCTCACATGGGAGTAATATCCCTCCTATCCCTCTAAACTGTCCACTTAGGAGCAGCATCCCTCCTGTACCTCTCAACTGTCTCACTTAGGAGTCACATCCCTCCTATACCTCTCAGTTGTTTCACTTAGGAGTAGCATCCCTAATATACCTCTCAACTGTCTCACTTAGGAATAACATCCTTCCTATACCTTGCAACTGCCCCACTTAGGAGTAGCATCCCTCCTATACCTTTCAACTGTCCCACTTAGGAGCAACATCCCTTCTGTACCCCTCAACTGTCTCACTTAGGAATAACATCCCTCCTGTATCTCTCAGCTGTCCTGCTTAGGAGTAAGGTTCTCTCGCATACCTCTCAATTGTTGTACTTAAGTGTAAGCTCCTTTACATACCTATCAACTGTCCCATATCAAAGTAATGTCCCTTACTCACCTCTCAACTGTCTTACTTAGATGTAATGTCCCTTATGTACCTACCAACTGTACCGCTTAGGAGTAACATCCCTCACATACCCATCAACGGTCCCACTTAGGAGTAGCATTCCTTAAACACCTCTCAACTATCCCATTTTGGATTAGAGTCCCTCACATACCACTCAGCTGCCCTCTCAGGAGTTTATATAAGCACTGATCTTTTGTTTGCTGGTTCCACTGCCCTCCCTGGGCTAAGTACAGTCACACTGGATTGTACTTAGTCCATGGAAAAAAAACAGACCCGGAAAACGTCGGATCAGAGATTATAAAAGCTCTAACATATACTGCAGGCTATTGAATCTCCTACTGCTTTGATGTCAACTTCAGGAGATTCTGGAATTTGTAGTAACAGAAGATGTCAGCCTAGAACTCAGCAGAATCACAGTACACAGTGCATAACAGTGTCAGTGGCTCAGTAGGTAGCACACTCGCCTCTGAGGCCGGGAGATCAGAGGGCCGTGGGTTCAGTTCCCACATCTGGCACTGGGGTTAATATCCTAGTACTGACACTGTAGTGCAGCATGAGAGGGGTGCTGCACTTCTGAGGTGCCGTCTTTCAGATGAGACGTTAAACCGAGGTCCCATCTACCTGGATTGGTGGTAGTTCAGGTGGATGTTAAAGATCCCATGGCACTTATCAAAAAGAGTAGGGGAATTTCCGCGGTGTCCTGGCCAAATTTCCCTCATTCACTAAAAATACCACCAACAGCTTAATCTGGTTCATGGCCAGTTGGCTTTCATCTGTATCCCCTTCCCCGGGTCGTGCCTGAAAATAGCCAGGATTTGTCTAGTGCACTTACCCGCTCAACAAAAACTAAATAAAGAATTAGTCTGTTGTATTTAGTTATTTAGTTTTTGTTGACCGGGTGGGTGAGCTAGCCATGAAATGATTATTTTCAAGTCACGACCCGGAAGGGTAAAACATAGATGGATCAGCAGGAACAGGTATATCAAACAAAGCATAAGAATACAGTAGCAATATTACACACATAAGATTGAGGTATAAACATGGTGAGAGACATGGGTACAACAAGGAGGACATTAAATCAAAGAGAAGTATGTAAATACATAACACCAGCCTACAGACGCCCCATGAGGCAAAGCAGCAAGCAAGAGTACAGTGATCCACAGAGTACATGGCTTGCAGACAGGTCATAACAAAGTATAGCTTTCACATTGAAAGAGGTCAGGAATTAAAATAACATGGTTACAGGCCCCTGGGAAGTGCAAGCAACAGTAGCAAATATAAGGGTGGGAAAGGAAGGAAAGGTGTGGCATTTAACTAAGGAGGAGCAAATTAGAACTCCTATTGAGTACTGACATACCAGGTGTCCAGGCAGAACAGGAGTAGGAGGGGGGAGAGAATATGGACAGGTTAAAATAGGAATAAGTGCAGTAGGAGGGAGGGGGAGATACATTATACTATACTGCAGTAAACACTAAGCAAACCAACATGTTTTTTTATACACAAAGTGTACATTGGGACCAGCCCTACACTTGAGTATGGGGGCCCTTTGTGCTGAATGTTCCCCTAAACTATCCTGTATTAGAAGTAGCATTCCTCACATACCTCTAAACTGCCCTGCTTATAGAAACCGTGTCCCTTATATGCCTCTCTCATGTCATGCAGAGGAGCAGTGCCCCTTACATATCTCTCAGCTGTTGTACATTGGGAATAGCATCCCTTGCGTATCTCTGCAGTGTAACATATTAGGAGTGAAGTCCCTCACATCTCTCTGAACTGTCCCATGTTACGAAGGGCAGTCTTTCCATTTCCTTCCTGCCCCACATTTATTGTTTTTACCATAAAATGTTTTATGAAAGATTTTACAACATTACAAGAATAATTCATGAATTGTACAAAGATGGTGCAACATCTAAGAGAAACAGACATACATCTATCCTGGGAAACATATGATAAACCGAACGTATAAAGTTTCATCACCGATTACTTGACAGCGGAAGCACTGAGAATGCTAGGCAAATGCAAAGTGAAGGAACACCTTCCTCTGTTCTACACAAGTTATTCAATACCGCACATGTTGTACGCAATCTGTGACCTGTGTCCCACATTTAAAAGGCAGTGACCCACATTCAGCACTGAGATTTTAATGTGAAATTTATAAGCTGGGATGAACTGCAGTTGCTTTCCCTACCTCCTACCCAGTCTCCTATCTTTTGCTCTCCTATGTTTTTTCCTTACTCCCTAGTACAATAATGCACTTCTGAGAACTTGCTTTCCTGTCCTGACCTGATTTTTTTTTACCAGTCCTTGAAGCTCGTTTTCTCTGAACCTGCATAGTCTATTGTCTAGTACATTAACCTATGCCAGCTGCTACTACTGCATGCACTTAGCGTATAGCTAGGGATGCAAGTTTGTCATGGATGAGGTTTTAATGACTCATTGTTTGTTCATGAAATCATTAGTAAACAGTAGTAAACGTTGTGGCACTGTCATCATTGCTACATTCTGATGACACTAATGAAAGTCATGAAGTCCTGAATAAAGATCAGACGTCATGAAATCAATGACGGGTATGACTGCCATGACAAACATACATCCCTACATATAGCTACTGACTGCTACCCGTTCCCTTACCGTCCTTTTATTCATTTCTGATTCTCAATTATGTTATCACTGCTTTCAGTACTATTTGATTTTGTATTTTTATGTGTCATCATGTACGACACATAGTTAGTTGATTCTCGTACTTTATGCACCTCATGTTGGGATGTGTTCATATTTTGTATCTCTGTATTTTCTGTATACTTATTGCTGTTTTTGTTCTTTACTGTTCAAAGTTTATGTTGTTGCCACTCCTTTGGCCCAGGTCGTGACTGAAAACAGTCCCTTGGATCAGCTCACTTACCCAGTTACCAAAGACATAAATAAAATATTAAAGCAGCAGTGGAACAAAAACATTTTTTTTCCAAAAAGCTAGTTTCAACTATAGTTAATACAAATATTAGCATATCTGTCAAATCTGCAGTTTTCGGTACCTCCTATATTGCATACAATGATTTTGTTTTTTGGGTTTTTTTTTTTGGTGGGGGGGTGGTTATGTTAATTGTCTCTGTCCTAACACTGGCCAACTCTGCAATGCTATTTCTGAGCCAAATGTGGTGGCCATAATTTTTCTTGAGAAAAAAATAAATACATGGAAAATGTAATAAAATACTCATTTTATGGCGGAATTAGAAAAAGTTTCCACTGAATAAAATCAGATGATGTCTGGGGTCTTTTTATAGTGAAAAAAAGGGAGGGTAAAACTTTTTGCCTGGTTTCGTTACTGCTTTACTCTCTGATGCTCAAAAAATACTCGGTGAACAACAAACTGTCCGAGCATAACAATTTGAACGTACCGTGTTCTAAGCTTTTAGAATGAGGAAGATACATTCCATGCACTCTCTTTCCCACATGCTGAGTGGCAGTGCCAAACACTTGAGCGATTAAAAGTTGATAGGTATGGTCTGCAGTTTTTTTAAAGGGATGATGTTAAGTGTTAACATCCGAGCCAGCCAGTTGGTGCATCGGCAGCCTATCGTGCTTCAACCTGGATGACTGGGGTTCATTTGTGAGCCCTGCAGTCCCAGGCTGAGGCTGTCTTGGGTCCGAGCATGTCGCGGAAATTAAGCGCTTGGCCCCTGGGAAGGAATGGTGCAGGCTGCCCTGGATTTGTGTCCCTTACTGTTGGCTTACCAGGGATTGGCATTGGCCATGAAGACAGCCACTGATCTGCTGTCCTGGGTGGAGGGGAGATGCAGCTGTAATGGCCTCACTGACAGGTTGCAGGAGTGTGTGAAGGCAGCCACAGCTTCATCACCATGTAGGAGGACTGGGAGACTAAAGGGAAAAAAAACCTGACAAGGGCAGGCATATAAGTTACAAAACATGTCAGGGTGGGAGTTAGGCTGAAATAATTGCATGCCATGGGGTGTAGTGGGACTGGACCCCGCAAGAGCTGAAGTATGCAGCCCCTCGAAGTGCAATTATGTTTTAATTTAGTTTTTGTTTACCAGGTAGGTACACTAGCCATGGAAATGACTGTTTTTAGGCACGACCTGGGAGGGTACAATACAAAAACAGCAAACAAATCAATACAATAAGATGTCAGCATTGGTGATACAAGGAATAACATCAGGAAACAAACAATTTGTTACAGAGACAAATGTTGAGGCAAAATTGTCCAGCAGATAAAACATTCTGGTGTGGGAACCATAGAATAGATGAAAACATGTTACTAACAGGTAGGCTAAGGTAGATTAGAACAATACCAAGCTACAAAACATTTAGTCTGTTTAGTCTATAAGTGCTGTGAGTTGAGATCTTAGCATAACTCAAACCCTGGTGTGTCTTTTTTTGCTTATAAAATAAATATTATGCTTGCCAAAAAAGTAAGACTAGACAATAACAGTTAATTCATTGTTTGATTTAAGCATAATGTTAATGTTTAAGGGTAAATACAATGCCAGAACTTGCAAATGGGAAAGTAATAATGCAGAGATGTGCCACTGATGTCTGGTAATTGGAAAGCAGGCAGGCTGGCACCGGTAGTTTTTAAAGTTAGGCTGAGGTAAAAGTACAGATGCCCACCTGTGTTAGCCAGCATTCTTTTTGCCCATTTTATAAAAAATAATTACAATTTCAACACCCACTGCCCTTCAGTGCCTGTAGGTTCTGGGATTGAATCCCAATTAAGAAAGTGACTTTCATTGTGTGATCGGTCATTGACCTCGCTGCTGTTGGCAGTGTCTGTCGATTTTTAGTTGCATCCACCAAGAAAGAGCTGTTTGCTTTTTTAACAAAGCACTTACATAGAAACATAGACTTTGACGGCAGATAAGGACCGCTTGGCCCACCTAGTCTGCCCATTTCCCTACCTAGAGGATAAGCTGCAGATCCTATTTAACCAACAGCTTATTTCTTCCTACACCGACAAAAATTGCCTTATGTCTGTCCATGCATTCTTGAATTCTCCCACAGTTTTAGACCCCACAACCTCCTCAGGAAGGCTGTTCCATGCGTCCACCACCCTCTCTGTGAAAAAATACTTCCTCACCATTGCCCCTGAGCTGTCCCCCCTTCTTCAAATTGTGTCCCCTTGTTCTTGCACACCTCTTTTTCTGAAAGATGGTATCCTCTTGGGTAGCATCTTCATCGACAGTTGTTAATTACACCAGAAGCCCATTACTATGACAAGCCAGCCTCCCAGACAGAGGTGGTGTTGTGCCAGGAGGACCATTTGGAAATATAGGTGGGTCAAGTGTTCTTGTGATTAGAGAATGCAACTGTGAACAAGGAGATACCAGTGAGCACTTCCTTTGACCTCCCTGTGCAACTGCCCTCTCTACTGCATCTCAGTTGGGTCATGCAGAGTAAACAAACTGCAACAAACAAATACAAATCCCTCCTGTGGTTCTCTGTATAAGAGGACCCCCCCAATTTTAGCGATGGTCTACTGTATTGGTAAAAGTCAAGAAAGACAGTATAGGTCGAAGTTAGAGCACTGAGCTGTGAACCTACAGACCCAGAAGAATTGCATTCTGTGTGACTCTGAACAAGTCACTTAACCTCCCTGTGCTCCTGGGCCACATGTGAAAATGAACTGCGGCTCAGTGCATCTCCGGTGATTCCTCTCCAAGTAAAATATAAAATAAAAAAATTAAAACCTTCTCTCCTCCTTATTTTCAGAGATGCTAGTTTTCATGTCTAGGCCTGGTGATAGGTAAGCAGACTTGCTATAAAGAATGTTTCCTTTGGAGAATGTGATACATTTTATTGGGTCAAAATAAATATTGTGCAGAGATATTACTGTACATAAGCTCTCAAGGTCACACAGGTCCCTATACCAGTTGTCAGCTGACAAAGGGACTTCTGAGGCCCTGAAAGCTTATGTGCTGTAACCACATGTATGTAAGTGCAATAAAACGTTATCACAGTGGCCAAAAAATCCAGATCTCCAAAGACTAACACATCTAAAGCTATACTGTCCTGAAAAGACTTGAAAGCTTGGTAAGGAAAAAGTAATTCTTACCTTGTAGTAGAACATTGTCTTGTTGTGGATGTTAGTGGCGCTGGCAGAGATAGTGCAGTACAAAGATTATGAGTGCATGAACCTCCTGTACCCGTAAAGCTTGACCTGTCTGTGCTCTGAACCCGTTGTGTCTGGAGCAGCAGGGCTGTAGCTTATATGGGAATCCACCATGTACCCCTGGTCCCTTTAGGATCATTGTCCACCTACAGTATGTAAATCAGTACTTTGGAAGAGAGACCCCCCGCAAAAAAAAAAAAAAAAATTACAGTATTTTATACCTGGAAATATGTCTTTAAATCACTTGCGAAAGTTTTAATTAAAAAAAAAAAAAAAGCGGACACAAAAATGCAGCCTGAAGTCCCATTCATTAGCCAGAGAAGTACACATGTTGTTTCATATGAATCAGACTCAAGGTTTGTATCCCTCAGGGAGTACTTCTTTTAACTGTACTCAATAAATGCACAATTCTCAAAGCTATATTTTAATGTTAGAGAGAGATAGGAGGAGTAAAACAAGTCTATTACCCTTCAGTCTTGAATAATTGTTCAAATAAGAATTGCCACTGAGTCTCCCAACTTGGCATTTCATGATATATATTGTAATGGAGTAATCACTCTAGTATAAGGCCTTAACATTGCAGCTGGGATATGCTTTCATAATGCCCACGTTTCAGATGCACCTGCACGTCACCTCTGACGAAAAACTAACGCAAACTTAAACTTGAACTTCTAGGGTAGATGGTTTAGCAACAGAGCTGGTCTTAGCATAGGGCAAACTGTGCATCCGCATTGGGGCTGAGGAGCAGAGGGACCCCCAGAAAAATGTCTGTTTAGTTAGCCTCGTTTCTTCCCAGTCTTCTGTGCCTCTCTCTCCATATTTCTTCAGAATTTATGGCTTAGGGCTGAGGTGCTGGACGCCTTACCTCATGCTATGCCGGCGACCTGAGTTTGGGAATGACCTTGGGTGATCAGGGTGCCAGCATGGGGGGAGCTCACCCCTCCAAGGGGAGGTCGTCTCCCCCCTGTGGTCCTGCTGCTACTGAGTGGAGACTCAGTGGCAGCATAGGCGGGAGGGGGCGGCAAGTCGGGAGGCCTCTGAATGTGGTGTGCTCGGGAGGCCTCTGAACGTGGTGTGCACATCTCTCTGAGATGACAAAAACCAGGAGAAAAACTACAAAACAATGTAAATAAAAAAAAAAAAAAATTTGTGGCTGATGAGTGCATATCTTCATCTTTTGGAGATTACATTTCAAATTCAAGGAGGGTGCAGGTGTAACCCAAGTCAGTGTCCATATACTTGGGGTCCTAATGCACATCTTATTCCCCTGTCTTGGAACCTCTGTCATCTTCTCACTGGGTAACATGCTGGCCTCTATGGCCGGAAGATCAGAAGGTTGTGGGTTCTAGCCCCACACCAGAATTGGGTAATACCTGTAACTGACACTGTTGTGCAGTAAGATGTAGGTGTTGCACTGTTGGGTATAAATCAAATACATCTCCCTTTTGTTGAGCTCTTTCTTCCAATCTCCCCCTCACTTTGATTCGGTCACTGTTTCTATACCCCAAAATCTCAAGCAGGCTGCATTCTACCCTTCTAAGTTAGTGTATTGCCACCGAGGAGTGTTCATTCCTGTTCCTGATGTTACTTTGGCAAAGAGCCTTATGAGTTTGTTCATCACAACTGGACAATGTAAACTATATGCCCAAGCTAGATGCCTGTCTCTTAAACATTGAATGACAGAAGTGGTTACAAAATAAGTAACTCAGTTGTGGAACCTTTAACAGATACGCATTTATGTTTGTGGGAGAGTTTGGTTTAGCAGATTTATTTTGAGAAAGTGAACTGATTTAGAACATTTTTTTTTGCAGCTACATATTTTCTCCCCTGGAGTCCTCTGCCTGCATCAGCGCCCCCGCCCGATGCCATAGGTGCCGGGTATGAGACCCCCTACCCCATAACCCCACGACTTACTCTTCTGTGGCAGGGGTGGGAGCGACTCAACCCACCGGACTGGATGAGCATTCGGGGATGTGTCTTCCCAGGCCAACACAGAAGGGGACCATCGTCATTTGCAGAGGACTTCGTGTTTTCTTGTGTTTACTCTGTTCCCCTCAAAGTGTGGCATGCAATGGCACCAGCGGCGGCAGCGCGCACACTCCCGTGCGCATCCTGCCAAGCGCCTGCCGCACTCTCGCCCTTCTTCTGCAGTGCTGATGTGCCACATCCCAGCCTCCGCTAGGTGGCAGGCAATCACCGAGCCCTGCAATCCCCCCTCTCCCCGGAGAAGGAGAGCAGTCTTAGGGATGCCCGATCTTCCTCCTCTCTGCCAACCCCCGGTGCCCCATGTCTGTTCCCGAACACGGGTCGCCGGCGTGGCGCGAGGTATGGCATCCAGTGCCTCAGCCCTCAGCACCACCGGGCCGGCTACTGATTAGAACTTTAAAAGGATAAAGTAAGCACCTCTTCTCTGTCCACACAACTGTACACCAAACATGTGACATACTCTGATGTGAATATAGTTTGAAAATGTTTCAATTTGTGTTGCACATCCTGACTTGGCACAGGATGTGCTTTGAAGAATATGTATTAAAATTATTTATAAAACAGGTAGACAGTCATTTAATCTGATTGGTTGAGCTCCCTTGCCAGCTATGCTCAGTTTTTAGTTTACGCCACAGAAAACAGCTAGTGCTAGCATCCACAAACCAACTCTCCTGCAGAGAGTGAGACCACTGGTACTTTTGTGAAAGTCACTGTGGCAGATAGTAGCATGCTGTTGGCAAGACCATTAGGAAATGCCAGTGTTGCTGGCAGCATAGCGACCTGTTGAGGTTGCTCTTTAGAAGCATGACAGTAGCTCCATCCTGATGTCCCAGGTACACAAGCAAGCAAAAAACATAAACAAGCATATTTTTTTTTTTTTTTTTTTGTTAGTTGGTTAACCAGGACTAGCACATGCAAATTTAGGAGTGGCAACAGTCGGAAGCTTACTTGAAAGCGAGTTGGAGGAGACTGATGGCTGTGAATGAGACTGCAGAATAAACAGACAGCCTACAAACCATAACTCTGCACGTACCTTTTGTAACATTAAATACAATTTCAGGCTCGCTCCCCATAATTTCAGACTCGCTCTCTCCCTACAAACACTAACTGTGCAGGTACCTTTTGTAACAGTGCAGATGATTCCAGGTACTTTGAGATTAGCTCCCTCCCACCCAAGCACTCTCACTTTCCAGTGTCCCTGTTGACACAATAATCTAAAAACAAGCATTCAATGTTTATCAGTTTTTGGGAAAAGTTGCAGTGTTTCTCAATATTTACCCATTTCATAAGCATAGTGATGTAAATGCACTTTTAAAGGCAGTAAGGCATTTGATCTGTGATCCTGACATCTCCCCAGACAGGCCTTCTCAGGCTTCTCCTCCCAGGCTTTCTGAGTCCCCTTCCCATTTCTTGTTTTACAAGAAAGTGGCCGAGACTCTTCAGCTTCCTATGGAAGAGGCTGAACAGGATCAGGAGGAACCTGACTACCTGAAAATGATGGATGTCCCAGTGTTTAAGAGGGTGTCTATCCCCTTATATAAATCCTTGAGGAAGCAGACACAAAACATTTTACAGTTTCCTACATCCATTCCTCCTGTGGAAAAAAGAATGGACAGGAGGTATGCTTTGTCAGGTCCAGGGATGGAATTCCTTTCAAATCACAGCAGCCATGTTGGGGTAGTACAAGCTGCAGCCTGTGACAAGGCTAATATTCCCCTGGCATCTCACCCCCCAGATAAGGATTCCAGGAAAGTGGATGCCATGGCAAAAAAACAGTACTTGGCGTCCTCTTTGGGACTCAGGCAATCGAATTACATGGCATACACAGCCAAGTATCAGAAATCTATGTGGAACACAGTTCTGGCACTGGCTAAGGATGCCCTTCCCCAACTAGCCAAGGAGCTGGAGCAGGTGGCTGCAAATGGTATGGAGGCATCTAAAGTGCAATTCCATGTTGCGGTTGATTCCAATGATGTTCATTCCAGGGCCATGGCTACATCTATCTCCATGAGGAGATTTGATTGGCTTAGATGTACCAACCTCTCTCAGGATACCCAGGCTAAGGCCATGGATTTTCCTATAGCTGGTAATTCTCTCTTTGGAGAACAGAGAATTGCATGAAGAAGATGGATGAATACAGGACCACCTATAGAAGTGCTGCAGCCAAAGAAAAGCAGACCACTCCTCAGAGGTCGCAGTCTAGGGGCAGGGGTAGGCCTTTTTACAGGCCTTTTTACCAAGCTCAGTCCCCCTCCTCTTCTTTTCAGCAGAGGGGGTTCTTTAGGGGAAGAGGTAGACAAAAGGGAAGGGGGCAGGCTGACTCACTACTCTCCTCAGGCCTGGGAGTCTATTACTTTAGACAAATGGGTCCTGGAGGTAGTGAGCCAGGGACTTGCTCTCAGTTTCAAAAGGTTCCCAAGAATGAGAGCAAAGTCATTCAGTCCTCCATCTCCCTTGGAGACAAAGGCCTTAGAGGCAGATGTCTCCTCTCTTCTGCTTTTGCAAGCAGTAGAGGAGGTACATCTTTGTCACAGTGGAAAAGGACTGTATTCAAGTTACTTCATTACCCCCACAAAGAGAGGGGAGTGGTGACCCATATTGGATTTAAGGTACCTGAACAAACATTTTACAAAACTAAAGTTCAAAATGATGACTCTGTGAGACCAGGAGACTGGCTAGCCTCCCTGGATCTCAGGGATGCCTACTTCCACATACCTATCAGACATTCCCACAGAAAGTCCGTCAGGTTTTAGTTGCCCTCAGGCCATTACCAACTCAGGGCCATGCCCTTCGGCCTCACATCTGCCCCAAGGGTGTTCACCAAGTGCCTTGCAGTGGTAGTGGCATTCCTCAGGAGGCAGGGCATCCTTCTGTTCCCATACCTGGACGACTGGCTTCTAGTGGGCCAGTCCTCAGACCAAGTCAAGTCAGCCTTAGAGATCAGCCAAAGACTTCTAGAATCCTGGGCTTCATTCTAAATTTAGAGAAGTCTGTTCTAGAACCAGCCCAGCTTCTCACTTTCATAGGGGTGGAAACAGATACAGTTCAAGCAAGAGCATTTCTTCCTCTTTTAAGGGTTCAGTCACTGGTCAATTTGGCTTCCTCTTTTTGTCCTCTAGTGCCTTGGCCAGCCAGACACTTTCTACAGCTGCTGGGCCACATGGCAACTTCCACAGCAGTAGTTCAGGGAGCAAGATTTCAGATGAGGGATATTCAGTTTCATCTCAGATCTTTCTGGTCTCAGAAAAAGGACCCTCTCTCGAAACTAGTTCCAGTCTCCAACACCTTGGTCCAGGCCCTTCAGTGGTGATTGGAGGAAGGCAATCTTTGACAAGGGGTCCCCTTCCTCAGTCAGGCCCCTTCTGTGATTCTCACCACAGATGCCTCCCTGTTGGGGTGTTGGGCCCACCTAGATCAGCTCACAGCTCAAGGAACTTGGTCACACCAGGAGTCCCTTCTGCACATAAACCTTCTCGAATTGAGAGCTGTCTTCCTGGCTCTCCAGACATTCTCAGCAGTCGTCCAAGGGAAAGTGGTGCAGATCAGATCAGACCAGACAGTACCACAACCATGTGGTATATCAGCAAACAGGGAGGCACTCGTTCCTTGGCCCTGTGCACAGAAGCCATGAAAATTCGGTCTCTGGCTTATTCCCTTCAGACTTCTCTGGTGGCAGGGCATCTCCCAGGGAAGGACAACATCCTAGCAGATGCTGTCAGCGGGATTTCCCAGGGTCACCACGAATGGACCCTGATCCCTGTCATTCTTCAAGCCATCTTCAGGAGATGGGGCACCCCAAAGACTGATCTCTTTGCAGTCACCAACTCCCTCTTTATTGTTGCAGGCCACCTCTTCTGGGTCCTGTTCTCCAGGATGCTCTTCTGCTAAATTGGACAAGCAGGTTTCTGTATACATTTCCTCCTTTTCATTTGATATTCAGGGTCCTGATAAAAACCAGGTCTCAGCCTTGCAAGGTGATTCTGGTGGCTCCAGACTGGGTCAGACAGCCTTGGTATCCTCTACTGTTGTCACTGTCAGTAACACTGCCCTTGTGTCTTCCCAGGCAGTACAATCTTCTCATCTCCTCTCAAGGGAGGATTCTGTACCCCAACCTTCAGACTCTCCAGCTCAAGATCTGGCTCTTGAAGAGCTAGAGTAGACAAGTTTATATCTTTCCAATTAGTTTTGGATATTTTAAAAGTTAGCAGGAAGCCTGCTACTAGGCAGAATTACAAATCCAAATGGAGAAGGTTCGGGTTTTGGTGTTCCAGTAGACATATTAGGCCGGAGCTGGCTGACATTGCCACTGTTTTGGACTATTTGGTACATCTTAACAGTTTAGGCCTCCGGCCTACTACCCTTAACGTGCACTTAGCAGCTGTGTCTGCTTTTCTTTCGGCTGGTAAGGACTCTTCCATAGCTTCTCATCCAGTTTTCAAGAAATTCTTCAAAGGCTTAGTTCATGTCAATCCTCCCTTTCAGGAGCCTACTCCTTCCTGGGATCTGAACATCTGTATTGCACAGCTTATGCAGCCCCCCCCCCCTTTCAACCTTTATCTTCAGCTGAGCTGAAATACTTGACTTGGAAAACTGTTTTTTCTGGTGCCCATTACCTCTGCTAGGAGGATCAGGGAACTACAGGCCTTAGCAGTGGAACCTGATTTCATTTCCTTTCATAGGGATAAGGTGGTCCTTCGCACTAATAGAAAGTTCCTTCTCAAGGTAGTGTCAGATTTTCATCTGAACCAGTCTATGTCTCTGCCTGTCTTTTTCACTGATCATTCTTCCTCTGGAGAGAGGAGGTTACACAGTCTGGATGTGAAAAGGGCTCTTAGTTACTACATTGAGCATTCTAAGGCCCATAGGAAGGAATGTTCTCAGTTGTTTCTCACTTCTGGTGAGGTGGGAAAGGGCAAGCCTGCTACCAAGGGGTCTATTGCCAGGTGGATTGTTTCTTGTATTCAATTCTGCTACTCTAAACTTGGGAGGGAGCCCTCCTCAGGCCTTAGAGCTCGTTCTACCAGAGGTACAGCTGCTTCGGTCGCAACAGCTAGAGCTATACCTTTACTGGTTATGTGTAAAGCAGCTACCTGGAAATCTGTTCACACCTTCACCAAGCATTACTCTTTGGACATTCAGTCATGAAGTAATGCTAGGTTTGACACAGCCGTGCTGCAGAGCCTGTTCCCAAAATAGGTTCTGTGACTCCCTCCTCCAAGGGGGTACTGCTTGGTAGTCTGCATATAGTCAGAATACAGTAAGACTTCATGTTGTTTGAAGAAAAGATTACTCACCATAATAATGTTGTTTCTTCTAATGGAGTCTTGCTGTATTCAGACCTCCCTCCCTGCCTCCCCTCCTGGAACCTAGTAGTTTTTGGGATATGGTGGGGCAGGCACAGTGCTGCACCCCAGAGGTGCTCTGGACATGCCTCCATCTCTTGTTTTTTTTTTTTCTTTTAGTTTGGTGGATCACTACCTGTTGTGTTCTTTTTGGGTTTTTCGACCTGGGTCTTTGACCCTAAAACTCTGTTTTTGCCACTTGGCACGAAAATTTTGAAACAATTTCTTACTTGAGTTAGTTAGGGCTCGTAAGAATCTGACGGTTACACTTCAGAGTACCACAGACAGAGGTTTGAAAACCGAGCTTGAGCTCAACGTTCTATGCCTTTGCATAGAGTTAACCCTTTTCTCTCCGGAGCAGTTCAAATGCTGGGGATAACTGCATATAGTCAGAATACAGCATGACTCCATTAGAAGAAGCAACATTACTATGGTGAGTAATTTTTTTTCTTCCTCCCCTCAGATCACAGTAACATCTGCGACACAAATGTAGTTCTCTCAGAATTTTGGAATTCTTCCTAAAATCTGATATAGCGTCTTAGGATAAATACAGTTCTGCGTTACTCACACGTACTTGGCAAAATATTTCTGGAACGGAACTTCATTTCATATAGTAGCAAACATGCAGATTGTAATGGAACTTTCTAAGAAAAAGTTCTAGTCACTTAAGCTGAGTTTATGAATACATCACCAGAGGAAACATCAAAAATAGTCTGTAAATAACTGGCAAATCCTCCTTAAAGAGGGGGAGTTCTGTATAACACTCCCCTGTCACGTGTCTGTGATTTCACATAGTATGACAGTTTTTAAACAATGCATTACAAGCAGAACTGCACTGAATCTGCAGGTCCTTTTCCCCCTGTAGAATCTGTATTTTCAGTACCGGTTCCAGTTTTGTTATGGTTCCATCTCTACAGGTCTTTCTATAACTGTAGTGGGTGTTTCTGACTGGGACATTGCCATACGGGGCTGCTCTATGTTCAGGAGAGACAGAGCGGTGAGGTGGGGTTGTTTTATATGTGAGGGAGGGAATCTGGCCATAGAGGTACAAGGGCAGCATAAGGAAAAGGAAGGGCTGGAAGTGTGGTGGGCCACCCTGGAGACAGGCTCCAGGGCCGCTACCTGTACTAGGGTATTGTACAGACCTCCATTTCAGAAAGAGGAGTTGGATAAGACACTTGGGAAAGCCATCATCAGACTGGCAAGCAAGGGGAGGTGCTGCTAGTTGATGACTTTAGTCTACCAGACGTGGAATGGAGCCTTCTAACTACAGCTTCAGCAAGGAGCAGGGCATCCATAACTCCCTACAAGAGACTTTTCCCAGGCAGCTAGTCAGAGAACTCACTAGAGATGGGGCAGTGCTAGACCTGGTGATTACAAACTGTGACAGCATTGCAGATGTCACAGTGGGTAGTGCCCTGGACACCAGTGATCACCGCACAGTGTGGTCTAACATTGGCAGGACCAAAGACCAGCCACATGAGAACGAGGGTCCTGGACCTTAGGAGAGTGGTTTTAACCAAATGGGGGTCTGCCTTAGAAACTGCCTTGAGGGAAGGCTTGCCAGTGAGTGGAGGAGGCACAGTGGGAAAAAATAAGGGAGGGTATAACTAAAGCAGCAAACCTTTATGTGAAGGAAGTGAGTAAAAGCAGGAGGAAAAAGAGACCGTTATGGTTTTCTAAGGAATTGATGAAGGAAAAAAGGTGGCATTCAGGAGGTAGAAGGAAACACGGAGGAGGAGGACAAGGAAGTATACTTAGTAAAGCAGAGGGAAACATGCAAGGTGGTGAGTGGAGCAAAGGCACAGACAGTGGAAAGAATCACCGAAAGGGTCACTAAAGGGCATAATGCTTTCTTCAGATACATTAGTGAGAAGGGAAAAACAAGTGGGGAGAGAGAGTGAGGATTAAAAAGGTGGAGGGGAGACTGCACAGAAGAAAACCAAGAAGAAGCAGACATCCTAAACAGATACTTCTACTCAGTCTTCATGTTGGGGGTGACGGACCACTAGGGAGTGACAGGAATGGTGTGGAGGGGGGCTGGACACAAGTCCATTTTCAGAGGAAAAAGTACAGAAGGGACAAAGCTGTGGGACCAGATGGGATACACCCAGGGGTTTAAAAGAACTCCAGGAGGTGCTAGCTGCCCCAGTAACAGCCTTAGTTAACAGCTCACTGGAAACAGGCATGGTTCCGGAGGACTGGAGAAGAGTCGACATGGTCCCTCTACATAAGAGCTGCAGAAGGGAGGAGGCTTGCAACTATAGGCCCATCAGTCTTATTTCAGTGCTGGGGAAATTAATGGAAACACTGCTAAAGGAAAAACTGATAAAGTATCTTGAATCTAATGGGCAGCAGGACCATAGGCAGCATGGATTTGCAGGTGGGGAAAGGTCATAACAAACATATCTGATAAATTTCTTTGATGGGGTGACCAGGGAAATAGAGCAGGGAAGAGTAGTGGATGTGGCCTATCTGTAGTTCAGCAAGGGCTTCGACAGTCTGCCACACAGGATGCTGATAAAGAAACTGAACAGCCTAGGGTGGGATCCAAAGTGGTGAATTGAGTTAGAAACTGGTTGTTGGATAGGAGACCAAGGATAGTGGTAAACAGCACTCTCTCGCTAATGATGGGAGAGTGACCAGCGAGGTGCTACAGGGAGCAGCACTGGGAGAGTCCTCTTCAGTGTCTTCATAAGTTACATTGCTGAGGAACTAGAAGGGAAGTCATGCCTTTCTGCAGATGATACCAAAATCTGCAATAGAGTAGGCACTCAGGAGGGGGTGGATAGAATGGGTAAGGATCTTGCAGAAACTCGAGGAATGGTCAAAAGCATGGCAGTTGGGGTTCAGTGCCAAAAAGTGCAAAATCATGCACCTAGGGCATAGGAACCGAGGCGATAAGTATAGGGTGGGGGGGAGGGTAGGCACTGACCGTCACTAAACAGGAAGGGACTAGGGGATTATCATATCTGACTACCTCAGAATAGCAGGGCAGTTTGACAGAGCTGTGGGTAGAGGTAGTTGGAGACTTGGGTGCATAGGTAGGGGTAGCTCTAGCAAGAGGATGGGTGGTGGTGATGCCACTGTATTGCTCACTAGCGAGACCCCACCTGGAGTACTGTGTCCAGTTTTGGAGGCACACTTCAGAAATGTCATAGACAGGGTGGAGGAAATCCAGAGGAGGGCAACTAAAATGGTGTAGGGGTTGCACAAGAAGCACTATGAGGAGAGACTGTGGGCTCTTCACTCATTCACTCTGAAAGAGAGGAGAGCGAGAGGGGACATGGTAAAGACCTACAAGTACCTCACAGGGGTGAACAGGATACAAGAGGGGCGTCTCTTTCAAATGAGAAAGAGCTCCAGGAAGAGGGGGCATGCAGTAAAGCTGGGGGGGGGGGGTGGTTTTAAGACAGATATGAGGAAATGTTCTTCACTGAAAAGGTACTAGATACCTGGAATAAACTGCCAGCAGAAGTGTTGGAGGCGAAAACAGTTTGAGGATTCAAGCATGTGTGATACAGACATAGGGGTATAGTGGAAAACAGGGAGGAGGGAGGGAGGTTGCCGGAGACCAGTTAGGGTCTGTAGAGACAGATTAGGCAGGGAACATCTGGGCAGACTGGGTGGGCCCAGCGTTCCTTTTGTGCTGACAGATTCTGTTTCTACACTCTGGTGGTGAAGTACCATTTAACATTGTGTGATGTGGTCCATGTCACTCTCCACCACAGAGTTCTGTGGGAAGCAAATGTATTGTGACAACAGTGTAAGAACTTGACAAGGTCATAAACTGCATCACAGAGTTCTAAAACATACCTTACCACCAGTGTGTAAATCAGAAACACCCACTGGGATACCTAAAAAGATAGGACAATACCAGAATTGGAACCAGTGTTTAAAAAACAGCTTCTACTGGGACAATGATGTGCAGATTCAGCTCAGTTCTCCTTTAAATCCTACTGCTGTGTTTGATAGAACCAGTAATTTGTTATACAAAATAACCCTAGAATCTGTGTGTGCATGTTGCATTGTACAATGTGTCTGTACTGTCATAATTGGTGTAATGTATTGTGCTTGTAACCTGTCCTTGGGCAGGAACCCATTGTAAACAATCAGATAAGCATAACTGGGTTATATTTGTGCTATGCAGTATCTATAATTTATTGTTTTATTTTCCTGCTGATCTGCTCACAGCTAATACTACTCTGCTGCTCCTGCTCGTTTGCTTCACTTTATTCCAAGCTCCTTGGTTGGCGGGAGAGACACCATACAAGCAGCTCCATGTTAGGCCTCAGAAAATGATGCACTTGGTCCTCTGGAGTCCCAGACATTTATCTTCTGCACTTGTCATGGAGAACTTGGAGAGGGAGTCAGGTGTTGGTGACATGTTGGCATGCGCTGCTCACACATACAGCTGGAATATTCTCTCTCTATTATCCAGGCCTGCCTACCGCCCATGCTCTGAGAGAGCATGTCCTTATCACACTGGTGGGGGGGGGGGTGGTATTCAGTGCAACCACCCATAGTCCACCACTGGAGGTGCTGGTGTTGCAAGGATGCTGCAGCCCTTTTTCCGCAGACACAGAGAGCACTCTCAAGGCTCAACTGGGCCAGGGCAGGGAGATTGATTCACCCCACAAGCCACAAACTTCAGCACGGAAGTACATTATGCTCTGTTTTTGCTACCAGCCTAACTGCATTATATATCTTTCAATAAATAAGCAAAGCGGGCCATCCAGTGGCCCAGCAGAAGCGCCGCGCTTCATGCTGGCAACCTGATTTGGGGATGGGTCTGGGGAGCTGGATCAGTGCCATCCTTGGCTGGGGAGTGCTACTGAGTAGGGATGTCAAGATAGCAAATTTTTAGTACCACAATATTTGTGCAAAAAAAATTAATTAATTCCAATATATTGATTATCACAATAATCTGCAGCATTTCTAATTTTATGTAAAATAGTAAAAATCTGATTAGAGGAAGGGGGAATCTGGCAATCATAGTCGCACAACGAGAACACACTGCTGGAGCAGCAAGTTCAGATGGTATATTGATGTATATAGTGCTGCACGATAATCACAATATTGTTTTTTTACAATGATAAATTATCACTAGTGGGAATTATTGTGCTGTATTGACATATCCTGTTGTTGTGATAGCCTTACTGCTGAGTGCAGTGTAAGCCTGCTTGGGGAGGGAGGCACTTGATATCTGGCATAGCAGCGACCCCGTGCAGCATGCTGGGAAGCTTGCTCCTGCAGAAGGGTTGGCACATGCCCAAAGCGTGCTGCAGTGTATGAGGTCGACAGTGGGTTGGATCTGCACCACAGGGAGGTGGGAGGCTCCAGGGAGTGGTGGTGGGGGGGAGAGTGTAAATAAATGCCAAAAGTGCACTGGTGTACCAGAATGACATCACCAGTGTTCTTTGGTCCTGCCTCATATAGATCCATGTTGACCTTGACGACTGGGGGAAGTGACAAATGGGATTGGCTGTTAGCCAAGTGGACTCCATGAATGGAAAACGCAGGTGGCAGATCAGAGGCTAAACAACTATTAAAAATAAATAAACAAAGCCCTTTACTATGCAGGAGAGAATGTCACTGCCACTATGGGCATGTGGAGATTCAAATAGCTCAGAGAGATGCATACAGTGAGATTAAGCCTGCAGAGGTTAAGGGACTTGCTCAGGGTCAGGGTCGCACAATGATTAAATGTCATTGTGGAATTCCTTCTTAAAATATTGAAAGCCGGTACTCAAAATAGAATGCTGGCAGTCAGAAAGAGATACTCTGCCCACAGTTTATTGCGTGTTCAGAATACCAAATTGATGTAAGATGCATGTCCTGGTATATTTGTGAACAGAGTTCAAAAGCTGTGTGAAAGGACTTTATTCGACTGTCTGGTACAGTCACAAGACAAGAGTTAAGTCTCTATAAGCTGTCATAGCCTTTAAATTAATTTTTGTTACCTAGTCCAGTCATACCGCTGGGCCAAATGTAATATCTGCTTTGGGATATCCTTTCAGTGGCTTATCTTACACGTGAAGATGAATGCGTTAGAATTAATGACTTCACTTTACTTCATAACACTTCTGAGGTTAGGGATAGGACTGCTGTTTGCAGTTGCACAGCATAAGCCTGGTATTTACACTGGCAGATGTGACTTATCTGGAGAAATTAAAGTGTATAAGAAACACTAGTGAATGAATGGACAGAGGGGGTGATGCTTGTGAGTGCCTCTCTGTAAGGTGCCACTTTGGGCAGTCACCATCCCCTTCACAGTGCTAAAGGCAAGGGGATCATACCTTAATAAGGGTGGGTAATTTAAAATTTATTGCAGTCTCCTAGGTTAGCGTAGACAGTTTAGATACAGTTGTGCTACAAGAAAAAATTACTCACCATAGTGACATAGTATGTCACCATAGTAATCTTGTTTCTTCCAAGGGAATCTTACTGTATTCTGACTTATGCAGTATGGTCTCACCATAGGACTGCCCCAGAGTCATAGTGGTTAATAGAACTTATGCAAATGATGGAATGTTAGGCTCGAGCTGAGCTCGGTTTTCAAAGTGCTGTCCCTGGTAAACCGTTCTAAACCATCATTCTTATGAAGCATACATAAAGAACTATCAACTAAGCTAATACTAACAATATCCCACCCCAATGAAAAATATAAATTGCTGTCTTTGAAAATTTCAGTGTGGCACCACTAAGACTCAAGTCATCAGATGCCCAAGAAAAACATACCCACAGGTCTGCAACACACTAGTACAGCTGGAGTGCAGTGACCATAGGTTTCTAGTAGGGTGGGAAGGGGGAGCTCAGAATACAGTAAGATTCCCTTGGAAGAAACAAGGTTACTGTGGTGAGTAATTTTTCTTCAAGCCCCAGGAAATTCTACTGTATTCTGACTTATGCAGACTACACAAGCAGTACCTTTGGAAGTGGGCCTATAAGCTATTTAGGAAACAGGCTCTGCAGGACTGCTGTACGAAACCTGGCATCCCCTCTGACCTGGACGTCCAAACAATAATGCTTGGTAAATGTGTGGACTGTCTTCTAGGTAGCTGTCTTACTGATGTCCACTAGAGGAATGTCTCTAGCAGCTGCTGTACCCCTGGTCGAATGGGCCCTGAGGCCTGCAGGTGGCTGCTTACCCATCTTATTGTAGCAAAACTGAATGCAGGCTATAATCCATCATGCAGTGGATCTTTTTATGGCAGGTTTTCCTTTCCCCTCATCCCCATAGGTGAGCAAAATCTGACTTTGATCCTACCTTTGACCTTTTGTGTGGTCGAGGTAGTAGCTGATTGCCCTTTTTACATCCAGGCTGTGAAGCTTACATTCACAAGAGGTGGAATGATTAGTAAAAAAGACTGGCAATGTAATAGACTGGTTGAGGTGGAACTCTGATACCACCCTGGGTAGGAATTTTCTGTTGGTTCTAAGGACTACTTTGTCCCTGTGGACAGCTATGTAACCAGGTTCTGTAGACAATGCTTGAAGCTCACTAATCCTCCTAGCAGAGGTTATGGCTACCAAAAATACTGTTTTCCAAGTCACATACTTTAAGTCTGCTGAAGACATGGGTTCGAAGGGGGTTGCATGAACTGGGCAATGCAAATGTTCAGGTCCCATGTGGGGGTTGACTCCCTGTGTGGTGGATGCAAATATAGCAACCCCTTAAAAAAAACCTTTTAAATATTGGGTTTGAAGCCAGGGAAGAGCTTTTACTCGCAGATAAATAGGCTGAGACAGCTGCCAGGTGCACTCTCAGGGTAGTGGCCCTTAAGCCTGTAGAATGCAGATGGGCAATATAGTCCAGGACTATTGACAGACTGGCCTGGGTATGGTCCACGCCCTTGCCCTGACACCAAATGGAAAATCTCTTCCATTTGGAAGAATAGGTTTTCTTAGTGGATGGCTTTCTGGATACTCTCTGGATTTCCATAACCCCTTCTGACAGGTGCAGATCTGCATATTCTAAGTCTGCAAGAGCCAAGCTTTGAGCCTGATGGATTGCAGGTTGGGATACGTGATCCTGCCCTATGAGGACAACAGTAGGTTGTGCCTCCTGGGGAGACTGATTGGTTTGATCACTAACTAATAGAATCATGGAGTACCAAGTTTGTCTGGCCCAGTCTGGGGCAATGAGAATTATTGTTGCCTGGCTGGGCTTTGAATTTGTTCAGTACCCTTAACAGCAGAGGGAAGGGAGGAAATGCATACAGTAATCTCCCTGTCCAATCCAGCAGAAGTGCATCCAGAGGGATTGTGCCCTTGATGGGGGGTCTGCAGCAAAATTGTGGGAACTGATGATTGCTTGGAGTTGTGAACAGGTCCACTTCTGGAGTGCCCAATCTCCTGAAGATGGTCTCTTGGACCTGTTTGTTCAGTGACCACTCGTGGTGGTTCTGGTTGATTCTGCTGAGGGTGTCTGCCAAAACATTGTCCTTTCCTGAGAGATGGACAGCTGAGAGGGAAATTTCCAAGGAATATGCCAAGGCCCAAATTTTCATTGCCGCTGTGCAAAGAGGAGTTGACCTTGAGCCCCCTTGCTTGTTTATGTAGTACATGGTGGTTGTATTGTCTATTCTGATCTGAACCACCTTGCCCTCTACTTGATTGGCGAATGACTAGAGACCCAGAAGAACTGCCCTGAGTTCTAACAGGTTGATATGCTGGAGTGACTCCTGCTTTGTCCATGTGCTGTGTGATTCCCCCAGGTGTGCTCCTCATCCTAGGAGGGATGCATCTGTAGTGAGTACCAGTGAAGGGGCCTGCTGCAGGATTGGCACCCATTGCCTGAGATAGTCCTGCTGTTTCCACCACTATAGGGCTTGGAGGAATGTCACTGTGACCGGCACTAGTTTTGACAGAGAGTCCCTTTTTTGGAGCCAGTGAACTGTCAGATGGAATTGGCTATCACTCATCTGGAACCTAGCTCCTGACACAGTTGCTGTGGAAGCTGCCATATGGCCCAGCAGTTGCAGAAAGTGCCTTGCTGGCCTTGGGGCATGAAGTTTGAAAGAAATGGCTACCTGAATAAGGTTATCCACTCTGTCCTGAAGGAGGAAAGCCTTTCCCTTTCTTGTGTCCAGTTCTGCCCCTATGAATCTGAGCAGTTGAATTGGTTCCAGAACAGACTTTTTGCTGGTTTACCAAGAACCCCAGTGAGTGCAGGATATCTTGTGTGAGTGTCAGTGCCTCTATTACTTGTGGATATGACTGGCCTGCTATCAGCCAGTCATCTAGGTAGGGGAATACTGACAACCCTTGTTGTCTTTTGTTTTTTTTTCTGAACTGTTTATTGCTCCTACCTCAGTGGCCTCTCTCCGGTGAGGATGCTCGGAGCTCGGTGCTACTGCCCATCTGAAGCTTCCACCTCCACAATCCTGCTCAGCCCGATCTCCCTCCTACCTTGACCAGCTGCTCACTCCTCCCAACTCTGAACTCCCCGGGGCAAGGTTGCCATCTCCTAACCGGCGCTCTATCTAGAATCCAGATGAGTGACCGGAAGAAGAAAGGAGAATGGAAGCACGTGGTGGCAAGCCCAACATTGGGCATGGGACCAAGTCCACTGATCTCACCTTCACCTACTCCTGAGGCAGGGTTTTTTCCTTAGTTGGTCCCGGGAGTGCGGACGTGCTGTGACATCCAGTGCTGCATGGGCACGCTCCCACACCCACCAGCAGGACGTCCACTGCTGCTACCATACCCCTAATCTACGCCCCTCGACGTGCTGCAGTCTCCCGGCCTCCGCCAGGGGCTGCTAGAGCAGCAAAGAGCACTGGTCCCACTCCCCAGGAGAGGAAAGGAGAACTGTCCTCCAGACGCTCTATCCTCTCCTTCCCTGCCGACCCCATTCCCTAACCCGGGTCACCGGCGTGGTGCGAAGTGTGGCGTCCAGCACCTCAACCCTCCACATCACCGGACCGGCCTACCCCTTGTCATCTTAGGTGTGCCACTACCACAGCTAGACATTTTGTGAACACCCTTGGGGCAGATGTCAGTCTGAAGGGCATTTCCCTGAATTGGTAATGGCCTGATGGTAATCTGAATCTGAGGTACTTCCTGTGTGATCCCCTTATTGGGATGTGGAAGTAGGCATCCTTTAGATCCAGGGATGCTAGCCAGTCTCCCTGTTTTAGGATTGGTAGTATAGTAGCCAGAGTAACCATCTTGAATTTTGGTTTTGACAAATGCTTGTTTAAGTGTCTGAGATCCAGAATGGGTTGCCACTCCCCTGTTTACTTTATTGTGATTAAGTACCTTGAGTACAAGCCCTTTTCCTTCTGGTCAGAGGGAACTGGCTCTATTGCTTTCTGTAACAGAAGGCTTGAAACTTCCTCTTCCAGCAGGGTTGTTTCTGATGGGGAAGAGGGCTTAAAGGGCCGTGACCTCAGCTTTGGCAATAACTTGAAGCTGAGGACGAGCCCCATGTCCACTACCACCAGGACTCACTTGTCTGTGGTGTATTTTTCCACTCCTGGAGGTAGTGGGCCAGCCTGCCTCCTACTAGGACTTGGGAGGCGACCCGAACAGGCACCTCAGGGTGTCTGCTTAGCCTGGGCTGCTGGTTGGACACTGGAGCTAGTACGGCCATTGCCCTTCTGCTTTTGCCTCTAAAGTATCCTGTTTGTTGATATTGGGGAAAAGCTTGCGGCTGGAAAAAAAGGCCTGTATGGAGTTCTGCCCCTGCCACCGCTGACCTGGTGTTTCTGGGGTGTAGAAGCTCTCTCCTTTGCTGCTTCACTCTTATGGGCAGCTTTGTACTCATCCATTTTTTTCATGTATGCCTCTGTTTGTTCTCCAAACGGAGACATAGGATCACAGGAAAAATCCATGGCCTTAGTTTATGTGTCCTGAATCAGACTGGTAGTTCTGAGCCAGGCAAACCTCCTGCGTGACACTGCAGATTCCATTAGCCTGGATGCAGTGTCGGAGGAATCCACTGCCATCTTAACAGTCTCAATTTCCCTTTTTGCAGCTTCCTCCAGGTAAGCAGCCATGGGAGAAGGAGCTGCCTTAGCAATCTGTAACACATTAGACCAAATGTTCTTTTGGTATCTGGCTATATAGAACATATAAGAGGCCTGCCTAATAGGCAGGGATGACCCTAGGTAAACTTTCTTTGCAATAGAAGCCACCCTCCTAGAGTCTTTATCTGGAGGATGAGAGGCCAGGAGGATGCCAGCTTTGTCACAAGCTGCAGCCCGTACAACACCTTCATGACTGTGATGCCCAAAAAGAAATTCAGCACCAGTCTTGGCCACCCAATACTTTTTGTCTGCCTTCTTATCTGTAGGAGGCACAGAAGTGGGTGTCTGCAACAGTGTCTTGGTCTGTTTGCTTAGGGATTTATGAAGTGGCAGCAGCAGTCTTTTTGATACTGTCACATCTATCATCTCTTTGCAGTCCTCGTCCTCCTCATCCTCTGTAGATTCTTGGGTTGGGAGGTCGAGGGTCTGAACAACCTGCTGCATGAGAGAGTAATAGGATGTAAAATCCTCTGTTTCCTTGTCAGGGGAATCTGATCTGTGAGGATCAGGGGAAATATCAGGATCAGTGGGCTCCCTTAAATCCTCTTCTTCTTCCTCTTCCTCATAGTCTTCTTTTTCAAAACGGTCCCCACCAAGGTCTGTTAAGCCGGGGGCCTAATTTGAACCGGGAGTTTGACCCGTGATCGGTAACTGTTGCTTGCCAACCGGAACCGGAGTCTGTAAAGACTGAATGATTTTGATTGCGTTAGCGATCTCCTCTGCAGAAGGAACCGTGCGTGGTTCTTTTTGGTTGTGGTTCTTGGTGCTTTTCCTTCTTCTTTCTCTTAGCCGCAGTGACCAGTTCAGTGGTTCATTTTTTTGTAGAGGAACTATCGTCCCTTTCAGAGGGCAGCTCCTCTGGTTCAGGTTGAGGAGGAACCAGTTGCTCAATGGCTGGGTCAGCAGTCTCATCACCCATTCATTCCTTCAGTCTCTTTAAATGTCTTTCGACCGTAGACTGAGGAAAATTCTTGCAGATTTCACAGTCTGTCTCAAGGTGGTCAAACCCGAGACAAAATAAATCAAGTGTGGATCAGCTTTGGCAAAAAGTTCCCCGAACTCAGTACAGTGCTGGAAACCTGTGGGTCCTGTTCTCTTTTTGGTTTTCTGTGAGATAACCCAGAACAACAAGAGTCAAAATGCCCTTTTTTTTTTTTTTTTTTAACTGAAGAAGAAAACCAGGCGTTACCCTAGTAAAAGTTTTAAATCAAAACAACCGACTATACCCAAGTTGGTACAAATTTTAAACTAAAAATTAAGTAAAAAACGGAAAGGAAGAATGCCGGTTTCCCCTCGTTAACGAACCGAAGAGAAAACAGACTGCTTACCTCACAAAAACTAAATCTAAACAATTTCTACCTGAAAACCAAGGACAGTGAAAAGAATATCAAAATAACTGATAACTACTAGGTGAAAAAAACGAGAAAAACAAAGTTTCTTCAAGTGACGGAGAGCTTTCCAGAGACGTCTTACTGAGGCAAGCCTAGTAAAGAACCAGACAGTTTAGAACTGTTTACCAGGGACAGTGGTTTGAAAACTGAGCTTGAGCCTAGCATTCCGTCATTTGCATAGGTCTGATTAACCATTTCGACTCCAGGGTAGACCATACTGCATAAATCAGAATACAGTAAGATTTCCTGGGGCTTGAAATACATTGATTTTTTCATATACAAATACTGTACTGTACTGAGAAGTCCTCAGTTCCAGTTATGCACTTGCCACTATGGAGTCCATTTTATGTTTGCTCTCCTTACCCCTCATATTACGCACATTTCCTGTTTAAGGAAATTATTCTAACTAGCTGCTGTTTGTTGTGTTCCAGTATTCAGAAGTTACACTTGTACCTAAATGGTCCATATGTAACTGTACCTGAATAAAAGTTGACATGAAAAACTGTTTTGCATTGTTTTCCTTTTGTGGGCAACATTTTGCACAGTTCTCTTCCTGGAACCAGGAATTTGCAGTTTTGACTATGCCACGGTTTGTGCATAGAACTCAAAGCACAATTCTGTTAGGCCAGCAGCTCATGCTTCGCATTCACAAGCTGTATTAAAAATCGTGAATGTAATTTCAGCCAATCAGCGTGCAGAGCTCTTATCCTGTGTACAGTGTGCTGTCATGCAGGAAGCAGGGAGTTTTCCACTTCAGATCCAAGGGAGGACGACACAATAAAATAAAAAAAAAAAAAGAAACTTATAAATCATTCAAGTGATTTTTTTTTTTTTTTTGTTATTCTTTCTGTTTTCGCCCTACTGTGGTGCACCGGGGAGCGCCATCCAGCTGCTGCCCCACCAACCCCAGATGACCTGCAGACTCGCCTCAATACGAGGGGGTTCAGTACTGCCATTCTAACCCGCCAGAGGGTCTCCCCTTACCTCTCCATCACGGGCTGGCTCGGGGCACCCATAACGAGATTCCATGAACAGGTCTCCTAGGCCACTGGGGGCGTGGCCATCAAGCTGCACGGTCGAGCCCAGCCATTTTTTTCCTCCAATTAGTGCCCCTGGAGCCGGCAGTGCAATGACACCCACTGCGTGTGCAAGGCGTCTTGCCGTGCTCCACCCCTTGCTTGCGTCGTGACTTGTGCTGCCCCCGGTCATCACCAGGGGCCGCTCAAGCACGGTGCAACCCTGCAGACCCACCCCAGAGGGAGGAGAGCAGCCCTGGGGCCAGAGTCCATTCCCGAAACCAGGTCGCCAGTGTAGTGCGAGGTGTGGCGTCCAGCGCCTCAACCCTCAGCGCCACTGGGCCGGCCGACTCAAGTTATTTATGATAAGATATAGGGTTTTGTCAGACAGAATCACTCAGCTTCGCAGTCATCTCGCTTACACCTTACTTTGTGAGTCTCCCATACCGTAATAGACATCCCTTGGAGGCCCTATAAACTTACAGCATAATTGAAACTTCAAATAATTGTTTCCATGAAGAGAAATTTACTGAATATTGCCCATAAGACAAACCAATTTCAAGCAGTTTTCATATCAAAATTTTATTCAAAGGGGGCTTGTGCTTCTGTAGACAGAAGTGGTAATGTGATTTGAGTATTGTGGAGTTGTGCAGCCAGAAATGGGTGTGTATGTGTATGGTGTGTACGTGTATGGGGTTCAGTTCTGAAGGCCACACCCCTGCAAGGATATAGATGCGTTGGAGAGGGTTCAGAGAACGGCAACCAAAATGGTGCAGGGTATGCAGGGAAAGTCATACGAGCAGAGGTGTAAGGAGCTGGATCTGCACACGGTGGAGACGAGTGAAAGGGGAGACATGATTGAAACTTTTAAATATGTAAAGGGGCTAAATAAAGTGGGAGAAGAGGGTTTACTTAAGAGGAAGGAGGGGGTCAAATCTAGAGGGCACAGCCTCAGACTGCAAGGAAAAAGATACAGGGGCAATGTGAGAGGGTGTTTCTTCACAGAGGGTGGTTGACCCTGGGACAGACTACAAACAAGTGGTGAAAGGCAATCGGTGGAAGAATTCAGAGGAATGGGACAAGCACATGGGGCCACATGATCAGGGGATGGCAGGGCTGGCAGGGAGGGGGAGATGTGGGGGGGGGAAAGGCAGACTAGATGGGCCGGTATGGTCCTTTTTTACTGTCAAGATTCTATGATTCTATGTCTTGCAGTGTGCATGTGTATCTGTGGCTGAAGGAGTGCTGGACCTTGTTGATGGATGTCTTTTGTGTCATCTGGAAACAGTTGTATGTTGTTTGTCTTACCTGATGATAGCTGTCTGTGGTTGCTTGGGTGGTCTTGTCCTTTTGCTGCTTGGGGGGGGTGGTAGAGTTTGAAACTATAACGACACAGTTCCCTACTTTTGTGGCATTAAGTTGGCGTATTAACATACATATATATATATTATATATATTTTTTTTGCAAGGAATTTCCTTTCTTTTTGAGAAAGTTAATAAACTCTAGTTACAACAGTACTTCTGTGGGGCCAGCGCTTCTGCAGGCCCAGATATGCAGGCACACTGCAAGATGTACACAGCCACTTCTGGGGCCTGCCTTTCTGCAGATGTATATAGAAATTCACGATAGCCAAAGTACAGCCCACTTCAGGGTGCAGAATTGCAGCTCTGCTGATGCATTATGTGAGTGTGTGATTAGCATAAGGCCCCCTAAGCAAATACCATACAACAGCCTAACATACATTAGCTTAATGTACATATGAGCCATTCCGTGCATACGCAACTTGTGCCATGCACTTTGGTCCCCATGCATATCCTTTACCATGGCATTACGTGCATCTTCAGAATTTGCATGGAGCCGCCCTACACAAACCCTGTAATCCAGAATTACTTGCATACCAGCAGAATTGTACCATAAATCAATCTCAATTTTCCATATTTATGTCCTAAAGTCTCAGAACTTACATTTTTTCCGTATAACTTTTTTCCGGTCAGGACTCCGGGCAGGCACGGCTGTATTCTTCTCTCAGAGCATCTCCGATTTGCCCTTTTGGGGCATCATTCAGCCTGCCTGGTGCCCCATTTTCTGTTTTTCTTCCACCTAGTCACCAGGCCCCAGAGCATGGTTGCACATGCCCGTGGAGGCGAGCATGCACCCTCTAGCTTCAGTAATGGCCCCTTCACCCTGCTCGACCTAATGCCAAGTCTCCTCTTGGGATTGGCACTGCTAGCAAGCTTCCATCTGGTGGCAGCCAAGAGCCCGGGATGCTTAATGCTCCCTGCAAAAGGAGAGCTGCCTGGCTGCAGCTCGGTCCAGCTCCTCGCCCCCGGCCCCCAACTGAGCCCCAACAACCCAAACTTGTTCCCAAAATCGGGTTGCCGGCATGGCGCAAGATGTGGCGTCCAGCGCCTCAACCCTCAGCACCACCAGGCTGTCTTCGGAACTTATATTTTAATGGCAAAGTGCTTTATTGGTTGCTATGTCAAAAGTGGCTACGTTACTGTACTCTTTGAATGTACACGGGCTCAGGAATCCAGTGAAATGTGCCAAGGTTTTAGCTGAGAAATATAGCTCTTCCAGGAATGTGTCTTCACCATTAATTCACACTAATGGGTCTCTCCATGCAGGAGCCAGACTTTTCAGGAGGGCTGGCACCGAGGCAAGCCGTGCGCATGCTCAGCGCCACGAGTGGCTCGTGACACCAGGCCCCCCCACCACCTCAGTTCCTTTCTTCCCGCCATTGAGTGCACTTCAGTGACAATGTTGCTCATCCTTCAGGAAACAGAACTTCACATCTATACGACAGTCATTTTCAGTTCTCTCAGTTTTAGTTGTTTAAAGCTAGAGTGTGTTATTTTTGTACCTCCTGAGGAAGACAGTTTTATCCGTTGAAGCGCCGGGGCCATTATCTGTTTGGAGCTTACTTAAATTTTGAATTTATTTGGAGTTTTTTGTGAAGTGCTGCTTTTCTTGTGTGACTTTGCTGATTCCTTGCCTACTTTAGCAGCAGCTCCTGTCATAACGGCAGCGCACCTGTTCTCTGTTTTCTGTGTCATTCTTGTACCAGTTTAGTAATTTTGTGTAAATTTTATGTTCAAGTTCAAGTTTATTGCAGGAAAGACTCCATTGAGCAAGCTCATTCACAAGGAGGTCCTGAGGCATATACACATACAGTTCACAATTACATAGACAGGAGATATAAAATATAAAACAACAAAGAAAAAAAAATATATATAATACAAGAGGTATACACAATAGAAGTCCTTATGCTATATATGCAGTACATTCCAGCTTTAATCTTGCCCTAAATTATGCAACGCATTTCAACTTAATAAGTAGCGGGCCAGTTGGTACCTAGGAAGTTGACTTGGCGTTGGGGGCCTAGTAGCACCTACATATGTCTTTTAATTTAGAGATAGCTACTGTTTTGTAGGAGTTAATTGATATGATGCTGGTTAGCTTCAGCATGTCTTGTAGTTGGTTCCAAATGTTTGGGAAGGCGTATGAGACAGCTCTTTGGCCAGCTGTAGTACATGTCCTGGGAACATCTAGTAGGATAAGGTCAGATTTCCTTAGGGAGTAGGCGCTATGCGAGATGTGTATGAGAGACGTTAAATAGACAGGCAGTTTGTGGAGTAGTAATTTGAGGGTCCAAATGCCAGCATGCAGGAGGCGTCTGGTAGCAAGAAGTCCACCCAACTGCTGCATAAAGATCACAGTGGTGGGTCCTGTCATGAAGTTAGTAATGAAGCGAAAACACAGTGATAGAAGTATGTCCAGTTTAGATAGGCTCAAGGTTGGGAGGAGATAAAGATAATGTCTCCATAGTCAAGCAAGGGAAGGAATGTTGCTTGGACAAGTCTTTTGCGGGTCACGAGAGAAAAGAGGGTCCTATTTCTAAAGAAGAAATCCAAGAGTGCTTTAAGCCTCTTTGATAGATCCTCGATGTGGTCGTTGAAGGAAAGCTTGTTGTCTATCCACTTACCTAGATATTTAAATTTAGGTACGACTTCCAAGGGTTCACCTAGGGAGGTAACTATGAAGTTTTTAGGTGGGGTAGGTAGGGCACCAGACAAGGCAAGTCTCGAGAAAATCATTATCTTGGTTTTTTTGGCATTTAGAGAAGCTTGGCATTGGTAAGGTTGCTTTCTAACTGGATAAAGTCAGCTTGGAGTGCTTCCCTGACTTCAGTTGAGGGCCAGACCTGATCGTACAAAACCGTATTGTCCATAAAAATGTATGCTAGAGTTCTTTATGTGGAAGTCAAGGTTGTTGATGTACAGGGAAAAAAAGGATTGGTCCTAGGATGGAGCCTTGAGGGACTCCTCTGGCAATTGGAAGGGGGGGGCAGATTGTAGGCCATCAGCTTTGACTTTTTGTATCCTTCCTGTGAGATAACTGTTAAACCACTGTAAGGTAAGTGGAGTGGTACCTATGTAGGCAAGACTTTTCTGTCAGTTTTCTCTCAGTCCTACCGAGCCTACATCAGGACGTCTCTGCAGGATTACAGTAGGGAGCTTTCAGGGCAGGCTGCTCTAGCAGCAGGTCTGTATCCGGTCTACTTTCCCACGAGGGAAGGGTTTGACAGTGGGCAGTGCTGTGCTCGGGAGAAGGGCAGTCCTCTGAGGCATGAAAGAGCCATCCGGTTCCTGATTCTGGTTTGGTTCTTGGTGCCCCTGTGCCTCAAATTCTTCCTTTCATCTTTTAGGGAGAGAAAGGCACAGTACCACTTAAGATCGCCTTCCGGGATATCTTCTTCGAGACCCTCAGTTACTGGGGCCGTGGCCCTTTTGGCACCATCCACGTCGATGTGGGCCTTGGTGCCAGGATACTGAGGCCTTGGGCCTGGAGTTCCCCCTCTGTCCTTTTAGTGGGGTCCCCAGTGGCAGTCTTCCCTGGGAAGCTCTTTGGAGCAGCGGGTGTCACTACTTGTGGGTCCGGTCCCTGGCCCTTGTAGGTTGGTGGCACTGAACCCACGGGTAAGGCCCCCCAAGCCAGGTGGAGTGTTTGGCTCTGACAGTGGCCTTCTGCCCTTGTCAGTGACTGTGCCACTGACTCCTGCCCTGCTGGCTGCACCCCTACCTTGTATCTCTTGGTAGGACTGAACGGGTACCTCTCTGGTCACCTCGGTGCTGGTGGGGGTCATTGGTACTCTGGGGCTGGTGTCAGGGCTCTGTTCGGCCTTCAAGGCAGCAAAAACGAGAAAACGAGCGGCAAGAAGCCAGGAGACAGAAGAAAAGCCATGGAGAGCTGTAGTCTCCGTGGGCCAATCTCAGGAGAAGCCATAAGGGCAGCAACCAATCAGTGGTGACCCTAAACGTCTTCAGCCAATCAGGGTCCCAAATCAAATTCCCGAAGCTGTGTGAAGCTTACCCGGCTGGCTGGGCTTTTGCGGCAGGCAGGTGAAGGGTGTGCGGCTGGCTGGCTTCTCCAGCCGCAGGAGCGATGCTGTTGTCTGCCCGATCAAGGGTGCCTTCAGCTGAAAGAAGCAGAGTCTGGGATTAGTTTAAGGACAGGCAGGACAAAGAAAATGCAAAAGCTAAATCGGGGGGCAGGGAAGTGCAGCTAAGAACAAAGGGTAAAGCAAGTAGGCTGAGCAGGGGGAGGGTGTGGGCAAGTATCCAAATGGCAATGCTTATTTGAAGCGGTGCCGCTCTTGCCCAAGGTGAAAAAAGAAATGAAGTTTAGGAGTTGGGAGAGAGGGACATCAGCAGTGAGGTATGAGAAAACTAGGCAATTTAGAAAGGATAGAGAGCAGGATTGCCCGAAAGGCACAGGAGCAATACAAGATATCAGCAGTTAACAATTCTTAAACAATCCTTTAACATTACCCCCAAAAGCATCAGTTACTTAACATCACAATAATATTCCCTGCAATGAAACTTGAAAAGAAAAAAAAAATCAGTTTTCGGTCAGAAAGCGTGCGGCAAGAAGCCAGGAGACAGAAGAAAAGCTGTGGAGAGCTGTAGTCTCCATGTGGCCAATCTCAGGAGAAGCTGTGAGGGCAGCAACCAATCGGTGGTGACCCTGAGCGTCTTCACCCAATCAGCATCCCAAATCAAGTTCCTGAAGCTGTGTGAAGCTTACCCGGCTGGCTGGGCTTTTGTGGTGGGCAGGTGAAGGGTGCGCGTCCAGCTGGCTTCTCCAGCCGCGGCCGCAAGAGCGATGCTGTTGTCTGCCCGATCAAGGGCTCCTTCAGTCGGCTGGCTGGGCTTTTGTGGCGGGCAGGTGAAGGGCATGCGGCTGGCTGGCTTCTCCAGCTGTGGCCGCAGGAGCAGTGCTGTTGTTTGCCCAATCAAGGGCTCCTTCAGCCGGCTGGGCTTTTGCGGCAGACAGGTGAAAAGTGCGCAGCCGGCTGGCTTCTCCAGCCGCGGCCACAGGACTGATGCTGTTGTCTGCCCGATCAGGGCTCCTTCAGCTGGGTATTGGATCAACTCTTATCGGTACCTCTCTGGTGCCAGGTTTTCTTTCCTGCCTTGGTGCCAGTACAGTGCTTCCGGTGCTGAGTTGGTGCTGCATCATCGCTGGCTCATCACCAGGAGTTTCGGCACCAGGATTCCCTGGTGCCAGATTCTGTTTCTCCTGGTGATGTCGCTGGCAATGATGGTGATACCTTGTAGGTCTGGTGCCATGTTTTGCTCAGTGCCATGTTTGGCCCGGCACCATGTCTGCCACAGCTCCGTGTCAGAAGTCCTGTCTGAGCCCGATGCTGCCTGGCAGGGGTTCGGCGCCGCATCTGTCTCAGTATCCGGTGCTTTTTCTACCTCTGGGTCTGACGCCATGTCCGGTAGCATTCTGGTGCTGTGTCCAACCCCTGTCTGACACTGGGTCCTCTCTAGGGTTCTTGGCTTGGGGGCTTCTCCCCTTTAATCTCTCTCCAAGGGGACCTTTCGGACTACGAGTCTGACCCCATCTTCATCCTCCTGAGGAGGGCTATTTATTTATTTGTGTATTTATTATTGTTCTTGGATTAAAACCTTTGAGCTACAAGCTCATTTACAAATGCTTCATGTCAATGATAGAGCAAAGCAAGAAGGTACAAGAAAACAGAGTATACAACAGTAACATATGGGAAATTATATACATAAGCTGCCAGAAAGTGACTTGTTAGGAATAAAGCAGTAAGGTGGAGATAAATCGGGGGTGGAAGTGGGAGGGGTTGGGTGCCAGTTTACATACGAAAAAACGAAGTTGTCAGCAGAACAGACCTACTTTTCTATCAAAGTCTGCTCGATTGTGCAGCTAACTCCCTAGAAGGCAGCTGCCCCTTCCTCATCCCCCTTGACCTCCCCTTGTTGTCCCCTTCACCCAGCCTTACCCTCCTCTGTACCCTGTCCCAAGCATTCTTAAAGCCAGCCACATTTTTGCCTGCTATCACCCCTTCTGGTAGTGCATACCACCACGCAACTACTGTGAAGTAATGCCTTCTCATATCCCTCCTGAATCTCCCTCCTTCTATTCTTAGCCGGTGCCCCTTAGTTTCCCTCCCGCTCCTTAGTTTCAACACTCCCTCTGCCCCCCCTTGTTGATTCCCTTCAAGTACTTGAAGGTCTCGATCAGTCCCCACTCTCCTCTAGTACGTACATATTCAGTTCCTTTAGCCTCATCTCATAGTCCATTTCCTCCATCACCTGAATCTTCGACGTCGCCCTCCTCTGCACTCCCTCCAGCAGCTTGATGTCCCACCTCAGGTACGGCCTCCAGACCTGCACACACACTACTCCCAAGTGCGACCTGACCAGTGTTCTGTAGCGGGGCAGGATCACCACCCTGCGCCTGGACGTGAATCCCCGTGCTATGCACCCTAGCATCTTGTTTGCTTTCGCCAATGCTTTCCTGCACTGGGCCGTATTGTTCATGCTCGCTGTTATCAATACCCCCAGGTCCTTTTCCTCCTCGGTGATCCCCAGCCTGATTTCCCCCCCCCCAGCCAGTATGCTCTCCTTGGGTTCATTTCCCCAAAATGCAACACTTTGCATTTCTTTGCATTGAACCCCAGCTGCCACTTCCCAGACTATTCCTCCAGCTTGGTCAAGTCCCTCTGTAGATGTATCCATCCCTCCTCTTCGCCTACTACCGCACCCATTTTGGTGTCATCGATGAACAGGCTAATCCTGCTCCACACCCTATGTGCAATGTCCGAGATGAATAGCCTGAACAGCGCTGGAACCAGCACCGAGCCCTGTGACACCCTGCTCATCACAGGTCTAGGCTTCGAGACTTCCCCACCACCACCACTCTCTGTAGCCTACCCCGTAACCAGTTTGAGATCCAACATGCCATCTTTATCCCCACCCCATCCCGGACAACTTCACCCCTAGTTGCCCATGAGGCACTGAATCAAAGGCCTTGCTGAAATCCAAGTATAGCACATCCACAGCATGGCACCCATCCAACTCCCTCGTCACCCAGTCATAGTACTGTATAAGGACAGTACAGCACATTCACAGCATGGCCTCTATCCGACTCCCTTGTCGCCCAGTCATAGTACTGTATAAGGACAGTATAGCACATCTCCAGCATGGCCCCCATCCGACTTCCTCGTCGCCCAGTCATACTACTGTATAAGGACAGTACAGCACATCCACAGCATGGCCCCCATCTGACTCCCTCGTCGCCCAGTCATACTACTGTATAAGGACAGTACAGCACATCCACAGCATGGCACCCATCCGACTCCCTCGTCGCCCAGTCATACTACTGTATAAGGACAGTACAGCACATCCACAGCATGGCCCCATCCGACTCCCTCGTTGCCCAGTCATACTACTGTATAAGGACAGTACAGCACATCCACAGCATGGCACCCATCCGACTCCCTCGTCGCCCAGTCATACTACTGTATAAGGACAGTACAGCACATCCACAGCATGGCCCCATCCGACTCCACGTCGCCCAGTCATACTACTGTATAAGGACAGTACAGCACATCCACAGCATGGCCCCCATCCGACTCCCTCGTCGCCCAGTCATACTACTGTATAAGGACAGTACAGCACATCCACAGCATGGCTCCCATCCGACTCCCTCGTCGCCCAGTCACAGTACTGTATAAGGACAGTACAGCACATCCACAGCATGGCCCCATCCAACTCCCTCGCCCAGTCACAGTACTGTATAAGGACAGTACAGCACATCCACAGCATGGCCCCCATCCGACTCCCTCGTTGCCCAGTCACAGTACTGTATAAGGACAGTATAGCACATCCACAGCATCCATCCAACTCCCTCGTCAGCACATCCACGCATGGCACCCATCCAACTCCCTCATCACCCAGTCATAGTACTGTATAAGGACAGTATAGCACATCCACAGCATGGCACCCGTCTAACTCCCTCATCACCCAGTCATAGTACTGTATAAGATTGGTTTGGCAGGATCTCCCTGAGATGAACTTGTGCTGCCTCCCATCCTGCAGGTTATTGCCCTCCTGAAATGCCACCAGCCTTTCTTTTAATATCACCTCCATGAGCTTTCCCACTATGAACATCAGACTGACTGGCCTATAGTTCCCTGACTTATCCCTTGGACCGCTTTTATGTAACAGTATCACATGGGCCATCCTCCAGTCCTGAGGCACCTCCCCCATTTCCAGGGAGGTACTGAACAGGTCCACCAGTGTTTCCGCTAGAACCTCTGCCATCTCCCGCAGCACCCTGGGGTGGATACCCCCTGGCCCTGGTGCTTTATTCACCTTCAGTGCCCCCAACTCTTCCATAACTGTGCCACCCTCTATCCTGCCATCCGTTACCTCACCCCCATCCTCCCTCACTCCCAACTAGGTTGGTAATGGACCCCCCTCCTCCCTTGTGAACACTTAGCAGAAGTAACATGTAGTGCTTCCGCTTGTTCCTTCTCCTTTTCCACCCACTCATCCCCACTATACTGTCCCTGCACTTCCTTTTCTTCCTGATGTATCTAAAAAAGTCTTTCTCCTCCCCTTTTATTCCCTGCATTAATCTGAGTTCCCTTGTGGCTTTCGCACCCCTTATACTCTTGGTCACCTCTTTAGACCATTTGGTGTACTCATCTCTGTCCTCCTCCCTCCCTGTCCTTCTGAATTTCAGGTACACCACTCTTTTTGCCCTCACCCCCTCTATCACCTCCCTGTTCTGCCAGCATGGTCTCTTTACCCTACTTTTCTTACTCCTTAGCCTGATGCATGGTTCTGTCACTTCTCTGATTCCTTGCTTTATTATGTCCCATTTCTGTGCTGTCCTCATCCCCCACATTATTCCCTCGAGTCTCCCCTTCAGCAAATCCCTCATTCTCCCGAAGTCTGCCTTCCTGAAATCCACCACCTTTGTTATTGATTCCTCCGGCTCCCTGCTCATTGTGATGTTAAACCACACCGTTTGATGATCGCTGTCAGCTAACGGGTCCTCCACCCTAATGTCCTTTACTGCCTCACTGTTGGATAGTACCAGGTCCAGCGTGTTCCCTAGTCTGGTGGGTTCAGCAACCAGCTGTGTCAGGAACCCCCCCCCCAAGAACGCATCCAGGAGGACCCTCTCCGTAGCGCTAGTGGTGACTGGCATGGTCCAGTCCACCCCCAGCAGGTTGAAATCGCCCACTATGACCACCTTCCCCCTCGTTCATACCCTACTGATTCATTCCGCCAGTTCCCTGTCCATTTCCACTGTCTAGGATGGCGAACTATACACTACCCCAAAATTCAGCTTCCTTCCCCTGGAATCCAGGAGCTGTAACCTCATCGCCTCCATTCCCCCTCTCTTCCCCTTCATCCCTTGTACATTTGATCCCCTCCTCACAGTTTGACAGTGGGCAGGGAAAAGTAAGAGGGATTGAGCATGTGCTGGGGGGAAAAGGAGGGGAGATATGGGAGAGGGAGGAAATATGGAGGTGAGGAAAACATAGTACATGTCTGAGTTGATCAGAGTGCTGGTAGGGTGTGGGGAGAGGGTAGATGGAGGTAATTAGAGGGGGGAGGTAGAATGTAAATTAGTAGTAGGGATAGGGCAGGAGGAAAGTGAGGGTGGGAGGAGGAGGAGAGGAAGAAAAAATACTGTGGGGTTAATCTGAACAGTTGCGTATCCCTTGGGCACAAAGGCGTCGTTTGACATCCTGGCTTGGTCTGTCTGGACACAGGCCCATCTGCTGTGTCTCAGATCTTGCCTCTTCTGATTTTTCTAGCCCCTGGGGTTTTCCCCCTTATTCTATCCCTCCGGAGCTCATTTGTCCCAGCATAAAAATGAAAAAAAGAAGGGTTCTGCTTATGCAGACTGTGGCCTTAGTAGTTGTTAACTCTTCTTTTTCTCCAGGGTTGCTTTCCGTACATATGTTATCTTTTAAAATCTGGGCAAGGTGCCCTGCATTGATGCTATGCACAGAAGAATTAGGGTTCCAGGTTGCCTCTTTTTGCAACATTGCAGAGTCTGGAGATCTCAGCTCTGACGCTTTCAGCAGCTGCTGTTCACAGGGTCTCTACCTGTAATTAAAGCTCAGCCCTCCTTCCAGAGGGCAGAATGCAGTTACTGCTGCAGATAGATTTTGGAGCACAATCTCTTTAGGCCTACTCCATGCAATGCAGGCTGCCTCTGACAGCAGGTGCTCAATCCGCTAGTTCTGTCACTCACTTGATAGTCAGTGGAAGTCAATCTCCTCCATGTTTTTGCCTTCCCAACTTGAGCCTTGGATGACATTCTCTTCAGATGCCTCTCTGTTGGGGTGGGTACCCACTATCAGAGCTCCAAACACAAGGTGTCTGGAACCCAGCTCTGATTCCCCTTCACTTCAGTATTCTGTAGGTGTGATCTCTTTTGTGTGGCCCCTGGGCCTTGTTGGATCTCCTTAACCACAAAACAGTCCTCTTCTGTTAATTTCACTCCCATGTAAACTCATTCCCACGTCATTTTGCTCCGTAAGGTTACTTGATGCGAACATACACTACACAACACAGCATAGGCATAAGGCATTTGGCATTAGACACATCACAATACATATGGGCAAACGACTACATGCTGTACTAGGTGTCACAAACCCACTCAGCAGGTCAGGCCCTCTGCTTCCACAGTACCAACCTCTGAGCGCAGTCTTGTGAACAGGAAACAGAAACAGGGTAACCCTCCTGTATGTTTTGTGGGTTCGAATCAACCTTTGGTCTCAAGTTTCTGGAGGGAATCAAACTCTGAACCTCTTGCTAGTGCACCCAATGTACAGGCTCAGATAATTCTGTCTTCGGGGGGGGGGCCAGATATCTTTGCCTACAGGCACCTAATCAGGTGTACAAAAATGAACCCTTAAAAACTCTAATAAAAGACCTCAGATTTAAACTCTTACCTTTTTCCAGTTTGGTATCACCATTCAAGCTTATACACCGTGTCAGCTTTAACCATATATACCTCACTTGTTAAAGAAAGAAATTCAAAGACAGACCAAGTAGGCTCTAAAAATAGAGTTTTACTGAAAATAGATAAAAGTATGTAAAACATAAAATACAGAACTATATATCACAAGAACCATAACATCTTTTAAAAGAACAAGGTTTTAACAGTGCATTTCCTACTACAGTACTTAGATTTGTCTCTCTCTCTCTCTCTGTATACCTGCTTAAAGTGCTCAAAGATGTTTCTTTTTCAGAATGTAGATAAAAGTGTCTCTGAAGGAAAACAGAATACTGTTTAAAAAACTGTCTTTGCCAACTTTGCGTGAGGTCACCTGGCTCCTCCTCTGTTTATGAAAAATCATACACCCAGGAAGTTTTATCATTTTTAGAAGGAAAGTTAATTAAGGTTACAACAGCAGAAACTCTCTTCCCCATAGGACTTCCCCAATCAAGTCTGTAAATTTCCTTTCATCTATGAGCAGTATCCCCTCTCACACAGACATCAAAGCATTTATGATTTCATATCAGTGTGCCAAACCTGGTTTCCTCCTCGAAACGTCATAAAATGGATACTGATTTCCCTCTTAGCAGTTAAAGCTATATTTAACTTAGATAAACAGGAGATTCTTGATTAAGGCCTATTCTAGTCTGTAATTAGCTTCTGGCCTTCCAGGTAACACCTTATATCTAAAACCTGGGTGTGTGTGTATGTGTGTTATCCCACATGCTGTCTCAGCATCTCTCATGAAAGACGGTCAATAACACATTTTTATATTTCAGAATCATAGAGTACTCAGAACTGGCTGTGCACGTCACACTAGGCACTTCACAGTACAGCATAGGCATAAGGAGGACAAGGGAATTTGGCATTAGGCACTTCGCAGTACATATGGGCAAACGACTGCATGCTGTACTAGGCACTTCGCAATACATATGGCAACATAAGTACAATACAAGGGATACAAAGCTTGAATTTGTGTGGTCTTACCGTAGCTGTCTCCCAACGAGTCATGTGATGTGTTGCCTAGCAATGCCAAGTGTTGCCACGGGAATGCAGTTATGTGATGGTCATGTGTTCCAGTTACAGTAAACCAGGAAGTGATTGCGATCCAAAAGGATTAAAACTGTTAAACGACTGTTAAAAATTTCTTTATTCAGGTACATATTTTAAAATCATTAAGGTCTTTGGGGGGGAGGGGTTCAGTAATCAAACAGTGTGCCACACCTCTCAGAAATTCTTCAGTTGTACACTCCCCGCATTTTAGCACAACGTACTGCAGACGTGAGGCACTGTCCTTGTACAGTTTTTTTGCTGCATTTGGCACATTACCTGCACTGGTAGCCAATGCTATACTTAATGAAGGAATATAATTATTTATTCTAATAAACCAGTTTATGACAAACAAGCTTGTATGGTCAGTAAAGCATGATATGAGCTACAGTATTTATCCGATTGTACTAAGATGCCTTATGTTGTTATACTTTAAGGAAGGATAGATGAATGCAGTGTGCTGTATCGGGAGTGAAGGGAGCGTAGTTAGCGGGAGTGAAAGTGACGGGAGTGAAGTTAGCTGGAGCTAACTGCCGTCGGAGCAAGATGTCGGGAGCAAAATGTCGGGGAGCGAGATAGCGGGAGCAAAATGATATAGACCCGGATATGTGCTTTTTATTTAAAAAAAAACACAAAAAAACCAGGATGGACTGCAACTCATGAGTGGCGGTATTGTTTGCTGCTGTTCTTGTTCCGGGCCCTAGTGGTTCCTGCTGTCCCTTCCTGTCCCTGGATATTCTATGATGTCACTTCCTGTCTTCTGAAATGTTCAACGAATACCTCTAAACAGTTGAGTTGACCTTACAGAATGCCCAGCAGGAAAGACTGAAGTGAGTGAATTGTAACCTGCTGCTAACAAATGTATGGCATATGGTGAATCGTTGTTCTAACTCGCTTTTCATCGCAGTTGAAACGCTGTTGTACTACATTTCAGAAGTCATGGAATGAGATTCTGTCTTTCTGTGGTACAACACCACTGTTAATTCCCTACCTACTAAATTATTGATCGACAATACTGTCATCTCGCCATTGTTCACTTGGGAACTCTAGCAGCAGGCTGGGAGAACAGAGGTCTGGGGATATATTCTGTTTTAACTGAAATATTTGAATAGTTTGTAAGTGAAATTAGCTCTATGCGTTAAAAATTATTACCTTGAATTGGAACTGTTACTTGGGCTGTGATATTGTAACTTTGGAGGTTTGGGGACTGTTGTTTGTCAGGGTTAATTAGAGGGAAATTTAAATGTGTTGTTTGCCTGGTGTTAGGGGAGGGACATTAGCTGCAATTACCTTGTCTTTAAACAGGAATTACCCTGGCCTCCATTGTTCACTTGGGAACTCTAGCAGCAGGCTGGGAGAACAGAGGTCTGGGGATATATTCTGTTTTAACTGAAATATTTGAATAGTGTGTAAGTGAAATTAGCTCTATGCATTAAAAATGATTACCTTGAATTAGAACTGTTACTTGGGCTGTGATATTGTAACTTTGGAGGTTTGGGGACTGTTGTTTGTCAGGGTTAATTAGAGGGAAGTTTAAATGTGTTGTTTGCCTGGTGTTTGGTAAGAGCCCTGCCACCCACCCTGTTTTGTAGGCTTTCTTAAATACTGAAAAGCCACTGGGGGTGGGGATTGAAGGGCTGAGTATTTCTGTTTTGGGACTGAAATTCGAAGCAACAGGAGCTGGTGGGCCTGTGACATCATACGGTACCTGATGTCTGCTTACACACACTGTTAGTGGGACCGAACACACACTGGACAGTATGTGTTTGTGAGACTTGGGAACTTTATTGGGGGGGTTGAAATTGGGTTTGTAAATAACTACAGTCAGTATAGAGAGATACTGTATTCCAGGGGAAAGGGACTGAGAAAAGTGGGTGTGCCATTATAAACAGAGAGGGATAAACATGGTGGCCATATTCCACCATGGCAGGCATCTTCGGAAGGGTTGTAGGCTGCACAGGCTGTGGGATGGCAATAATTCTAAATTGGGCCCGGAGAGAGGGAGGCTGCCCACTCTGTAGACAGCTATCTTGTATCAGGAGTGAGGTATATTGGTTAAGGAGTAAGCTGGGGGTGTCCAAGGATAAGGGTGTGGATATGGGCAGCAGAACGGTGGGGCTGAGGGGAGGCTGGGGCAACGCCTGAAATTACAGGACGTCATGTTACAGCAAGCAGGAGGGGGGATATTAGGGACAGAGGACCCTTAGATAGGGAAGTTGATGCTAAGGGGAAAGCGTACGGGTTGAACATTCTGAATACAAAGAGAGTGGAGGGGGAAGAGTCAGGAGGGGCTGTTGTGCAGAAGCCTAAAACAGCAGACTGTGGGAAGGGAGCTCCTAAGGTGAACAGAGCAAGAGGGGAAGAAGAGGGGCAGTTTAGATGTGCAATCAGGGGAAACTCGGGTTACTTGATGGAGGCTGACATAGAGTGTCACAATAAATTTGAGCTACTAAGCAACCTAGAGGGGGAGGAAGGGGTTGGTGGAAATGAGGAAACTTATACAGAGGCTGGGGGGAGGGAGTTGGATACCCCTAGGGCATCACAGACCGGCTATGGAAAGGATAGAAACAGTCCCAGAGGGAGAAGGGAAACATATGTTAAGCAAATGGGGAGATGCAACATATTCCAGACATGGAGGAGAGCATGATTGAGAGAAACTGGGAGACAAAGAGGTGGAGAGGAGCCCTCAGCAGGGGGTCAGTAGCAAGGATGGGGCCCTTGCTAAGGGGACCCACAGAGAGCCTCTGGAGGCAGGGGACTATTACAAGGGGGAGGATGGTGGTGTGGGGAAGGGGAACCATCAGGGCCAGGATAAATGGTTCGGATAAGAGAGGGTTAAAGGGGACACCTATTCAGAGGGGTTTGAGTTAAGTGGGCAAAATAGCAAGGGAGGCAGAAAGGGGAAGGTGACAAGGGGGTCTCTAATAAGGCAGGAAGACTCCCACTGAAATTGAGATCATGAATAAAGGGGGGAAGGGGGGCTGAGAGGGCATAGTGGAGGTAACCATAAGGATGATGGCGGTGTTAAGGTTCTGTTATTGGGAGACTCGATGATTAGGGGTATCCAGTGGGAGGGACAGGGGGGTGGATGCCATAGCCAGGTGAAGGTAGTGAGTACCTCTGGGCTGACAGTGCACAGAGCAAAGTACATGGTGTATGAAATGGTTAGGGATTGTGGAGGGAAACCGGATTTCCTGGTGCATTTGGGAACTAATGATCTAGTGGGAAATAGCATTTTGGAAATCCAAGCAAGGTTCCAAGAACTTGCCAGAGTCTGTCGGGATAATGGATGCAACATTTCTTTTCGAGATATTGCCAGTACCAAAGGCCCCAGTGGAGAAAAATAAGCTTCACAGAGATTAATGACTGCTCAGGAAGTGGGGTGAAGAGAGTGGTTGTGTGTTAGGAACTGAAATGGAGTTTGGGAGGATAAGGACTATATGCCAAGGACAGGTTTCATCTTGCCCCATTAGGGAAGGAAGTCCTTAAACAGGGGATGGCTGACTACATACAAGAAAGGTGGGGTTTAAACTTGTGAGGGGGGAAGGATAGGGAGGGCTGACCAGAAGCCCTCCTCCAGATGAGGGAGTAGCCTTCAAGCCCAAGGGGGAGGGGGAAACAGATTGGGGTGGAGGTTTCAGGAGGAGCAGAGGAGGATGGAAGTATAAGGAATCTGGGTGGGGTTCAAAGAGGATCAGGGATAAGGGGTGGGGTTGGTGTTAAAATGCCAGGAGCTGGGAAACAAGTTGCCAGAGTTCCAGGCCATGCTGTTCGAGGGGGGGTGGATGTGGCGGCGGTCACGGAAATGTGGGCCAACAAAAACCATGACTGGGACCTAAACGTACGGGGGTACACTATGCTTAGGAAGGATAGAAAGGAGGGCAGAGGCGGTGGAGTGGCTATGTACATTAGAGATGACATAGAAATTGCTAGGGTAAAAGAGGCAGAAGGAAACGTGGAGGCCTTATGGGTCACCTTACGATCCCCAGCAGGAGATAAGGTCAAGCTGGGTGTAGCATATAGGCCCCCCCCGGGATGAGTGATGTTCTAGAGGATGGTTTGCTGGACAACATCATTGCCCAGTGTGGACCAAAAGGGAAGGAGTGGTGTTGATGGGGGACCTTAATATGCCAGGTACAAACTGGGGAACCATGTCCTCTAAGGTGGCCAAGGAGCAGAGGCTGCTGGATGGCTTCCAGGATGTGTTCTTAACACAGCATGTGATGGAGTCCACAAGGGAGGGGCATGTCCTGGATGTGGTTCTGGCAGATGGGGATCTGGTAAGGGACATGGTTGTACAAGACCCCCTGACTGGGAGCGACCACAATACTGTCTGGTTTCAAATAAGCATGGGGGGGGGGATCTAGGACACTGGCAGTGGACTTCAGGGGGGCAGACTTTATGGGCATGGGAAATATTCTCAAGGATCACTTGAAGGGGATTACCTCAATGACAAGTGTGGAAAGGAGATGGGAGGTCATAAAACCGGGACTTCATGAGGCAGTCAGGATCAGTGCTAAGCTGAAATTTAATGGAGCAAGGTCACATAAACCATGCTGGTGGTCCAGTGAGGTACAGGTAGCAGTCAGAGAAAAGAAGGCGGCCTACAAAAAATATAAAACAACAAGAGGGGATAGGGATAAGGAAATGTACCAGCTTGCATCTAGAAAAGTCACCCGTATGGTGAGGGGAGCAAAGTCCAGTAAAGAGCAGCGGCTGGCACAGGGGATACATGGAGGGGAAAAGGGGTTCTTCCGGTACATTGGGGAGCAGAGAAAAACTAAGGGCCATCCCAGCAGATTGAGATCAGAAGGAGGGTGTGTGGAAGAGGCGAAGGACCAGGCAGAGGTATTTAACGAGTACTTTGCCTCTGTGTTCACTAGGGAGGGGGATGGGATATCTACAAAGCAAGGCACGAAGGGGATAGAAACAGTAAGTGGGATCAGGGGAGCAACAGAAATGGAGCAAGAGGGAGGGAGAGGTACCCCAGGGATGTCACATCTGGGTAAGGATAAAAAGGCCAGTAAGGTGGAGGGGACGGATGATGCTATCTCCGCCAAAAGGGTGTGGTTAGCCCTCAAGGCCCTAAAGAAAGACAAATCTCCTGGGCCGGATGGCATTCATCCGAGAGTACTATGGGAATTGGCGGACATACTGGCTGCACCCCTGGCGGAGCTTTTCAGCAGGTCACTTGAGACAGGGAGGTACCTAGATTGGCGAGAGAGCACATGTGGTACCAATCCATAAAGGGGGTCGAGGGAAGTACCAAGTAACTATAGACCCATCAGTTTGACCTCTGTGGTGGGAAAATTAATGGAGAGTATACTAAAGGAACGATTGGGGTGTACTTGGAGGAGGTGGGAGGTCTGGATAGTCGGCAACATGGGTTTGTGCCAGGTAGATCATGTCAAACCAACCTTGTGGAGTTCTATGAATGGGTAACATCAGAACTGGACAGGGGTAAGCCTGTGGATGTATTATTCTTGGACTTCAGCAAGGCGTTGACTCTGTCCCCACAATGGTCTGGAGGAGAAACTGATGGGGTTAGGAGTAGGCCCTTTGATGGTCAGATGGATTGAAAACTGGCTAGCTGGACGCACTCAGAGAGTAGTGGTCTGTGAGGAGCTCTCGAACCCTAGAGAGGTTGGTAGTGGGGTACTGCAGGGCTCGGTCCTGGGTCCGATCCTGTTTAATGCATACATATCTGACATCAGGGAGGGTATAGGGTGTGAAATGAGTCTCTTTGCGGATGACTCCAAGATGGGAACAGTAGTTTAGGGAGAAGAGGGAGGTTGGCCTGCAAGGACCTGACACCCTGGAAAGCTGGGCTCCACATGGAAATTAAATTTAATATCACCAAGTGCAAGGTGTTGCATCTTGGTCGGGAAACCCTAAACACAGGTACACCTGGGAGGGAGGCGGAGGCCTCAATAGGGGAAAAAGACCTAGGGTCATGGTGGATGCATGTATGAATAACTCTGAGCAGTGCAGGAGAGCGGCTAGCAAGGCAAACTGGATGTTGGGATGCATCGTAAGGGGGATAACCTCTAGGAGCAAGGAAGTGATTCTGCCGCTGTACAATGGACTGGTTAGACCACACCTTGAGTACTGTGTACAGTACTGGAGACCACACTTGAAGAGGGACATACAGCTCCTGGAGAGGGTACAGAGGAGGGCAACAAAGATGATACGAGGGCTAGGGGATTTGACGTATGAGGACAGACTTAAGGAGCTCTGCCTGTTTTCATTGGAGGAGGAGAGGAGAGGAGAGACAGAGGGGACATGATTGAGGTCTTCAAGTACCTCAAGGGAATAAATAGGGTAAACATGGAGGGGATCTTTAGACTAAAGCAGGGAGGGATCACCAGAGGGCATGGTTTGAAGTTGGAAGGTGAAAGGGTGAGGGGGGAAAAGAGGAGGAGGTTTTTCACTGAGAGGGTGGTGGACCCTTGGAATGCACTACCTGGTGAGCTGGTTCAGAGATCCACAGTGGAGGGCTTCAAGAGAGGGTGGGACAGACACAGAAAGTGGATGTATCAGATGATGGCCTGTCCCAGGGGGGTGGGGATGGATGATATGGGTTTCTGGAGCACAAGGGATGGGAGGGTCTCGGCACCCAACTAAGGATCTAAGGTTCGAGCAGACTCGATAGACCGTAAGGCCTAATGTGCTGGCAAATATTATGTTAGTATCTCCGACAGTCCGTCTGTCCTTGATGCTCTCAATAATCATTTTGCCACTGCAGGGCTAGCCTTTGACTCCTCTCCCGTAAATATCCTCCGCCAACAACTTGGATTGGATACACAAGAAAAACCCATCCCCAATCCATCCTTCTCTCTGCAGCCTACCTCCCTGAAAGAAGTTGAAGATCTTCTCCTTCAGTTGGACACTAGGAAAAGTGCTGGGGCCAACCTCATTGACCCGTACTTCTTAAAGGTTGGCTACCGTGTCCTCGCAGTCCCAATTACTCATCTCTTCAACTTATCCTTGTCCCAGGGTGACCTACCACCAGTTTGGAAAAATGCACTTGTGGTCCCTTTGTTTAAGTCAGGAGATCCTAGTGACCTCAATAACTACAAGCCAATCTCTCTACTTCCAATTCTGTCAAAGATGGTGGAGAAAATAGTGAACTCCCAGCTTCGGAAGTACCTAGAATCAGAAAAATTGCTCAACCCGTTACAGTCTGGTTTTAGAGCACAGCACAGTACAATCTCTGCACTAGCCAAGGTGACAAACGACTGGCAGCTTGAATTAGACAAAAAAAACTTTGCACAGTTTTCTTGAACCTAAGCAAGACGCTCAATACTGTTGATCACAAACTGGTTCTGTCGTCCCTCCAGAACATTGGTTTGGATTCCCTATCCCTTAAATGGTTCACCAACTACCTCTTTGGACAACTTCAACAAGTAAAGGCAGAAGAGGAAGTATCTCTACCAAAACCCCTATTGAGGGGTGTACCGCAAGGCTCATTCTTGGTCCCTTGCTCTTCACCATTTATATTAACAACGTAGATGCCCCCATCAAAGAAGCACAAATATACCTATTCACGGATGATACGGTACTCTATGCTAGTAGCCTCACCCCTGATGCGGCCTTTAAAGCCCTTCAAATTGAATTTAATCTGCTGCAACATCTGCTTATAAACCAGAAACTGCTCTTAAATGCAAAAAAAAACCAAAACAAAGCAATGTTCCTGTCGCCCCTTCACAGTGCAATAAATCCTGCAATTGCTGGGACACTCCTGCAGATCACTACCATCCTAGGGGAGCGGTTGGACTACGTATCAAAGTTCAAGTACCTGGGGGTCTGGTTAGACCATAGACTTACTTTCACAGATCACTTAGAAGAACTGGCAAAGAAACTTAGACAAAGACTTGGTCTGTTCTTTAGGATTAATAATCTCCTCACAAGAGATGCTAAACTGAAACTGGTTCAAACTACCTTTCTTTCCCTATTGGATTATGCAGATTTTCTATATAGTCAGGGACCTGCAGGTAGCCTAGCCAAACTCGATACGCTTTATCACAGAGCCATAAGATTTATCACGAGTCTTCCTTGCTCAACCCCCCACTGTGCATTGTACACGGCAGTGGGATGGTCATACCTTGCTTACAGATGGCAAAAAAAAAATGCTGCGGTTTGGACATACAAAGCTATCTCAAATAAACCGTCCCAGTATATCTTTGTTTACCTTTGTGCACTCTGGGGAAGTATGCCCTGAGAAGCACCTCATATATCTACCCTTATGTTTCCAAAGCAAAAGCTCGCATTGGCAGAGCAGCCATCATCTCTGTGCTCCCTCAACTGTGGAACAAGCTGCAAAAAAACTTTGAAATTAACTCACCCCATCAGCCTAGCAGCTTTTAAATCTCTATATCTACATCATCATAATGAGTCCTGTGCCTGTCTACCCTAAATAGTGACTTCTGTAAGACCAAGTACACTCCAATTATTACTGTTAAGAGTGATCACATCTATAATCAACTCTCCCCTTTTTTTGCCCCCCCATATCTGTCCCTTCTTCATTCATTTGACCCTGTTTCCAGCTCTAAATTCTCCATACTGTATCACTATATATCTTTTTATATTAGGTTTTATTTATGTTTGGTGCACTTGATATGTATATTTCTTTACTTATATAAAAAATTGTGTCCTACCCAAAACTAGCTGTATCTTCTGTTCCAAACATATACTACTGTCAATGCTACCTGCTGATACTTTGTATATACTGTATTATTGTATCTCACTTTATTTGTATTATTACTTTTTTCTTGTGTGTTGCATCCCATGTATATTGTCCCTTGTTCCTTGTGGACAAACCCAGGTCCACCTCGAAAATGAGCTTGCTCAACGGTGATCGCCTGCTTAAATAAAGACTTTGATTGATTGACAACAGCATTCCATCTGATTTGAAAAGTGCATGAGCCACAGGCAACAGAAGCTGCAGGATCAACCAGATAGAAACTCCCAGTGCTGGCGGCACAATCACTCGACCTGTGAGACAAACAATTCCTGCAGATGCAGGATCAACCAGATAAGAAAGAAACATGCAGGATCAAGCGAATATATTAAATTATTAAAAAAAAAAAAAATACAACGCGGGATCAACCAAATATTTTAAATTACTCACCACATTAAAAAAAAAAAATATTCCTCACAGTAACTTCTCTTGCTTAACAAGAAATACGGCTGCCATGTTTTTTTTTTTTAATCCCTCCCACACACAACAGACAGCCAATGGAAGACCAAGCTAGAGACATAGGGGCATCTGGCCCCTAACAACCACACAACTTGCCCTAGCAACCAGCTCAGACTCTTGGCAGCAAACAATTCCTTTAAAAGAAAAAAAAAAAGTGGATTGACACCTCTATGCAGGACCAGTGAGTTTTGCCACCTCAGGGTTCTGACTTAAATCTCGAGATCACATGGAATCAGCGCCCCCATCCCCCAGTGGCAGAACACACTGGTTCTGCATAGTTGCCCATGCACTATTTGCTGTATTTTTATTTTTTTAACTAGTGATAATGCTTTTGTTTTTACCTTCCCCTCTTCCCAAAAAACTCTTATCATGTGTTCATGCATTGCCCTGAGAGTTTGACGGTAGGAAGATTAGTTTTTTCTAGTTTTACAACTGCTTCTTAATTTATGTTGCGGGGTTAAAGTTGATATCTTATGAACATAACATTTCAGGGGAAAAAGAGAGGACCACTGACCCATCAAGTTCACCCCACTCAGTGGCAATACCCTGTCACCCCTTTTATGTTTGTTTGCTTGCTCGCACAGCGCAAAGAGAGCAACTTGTTACGAGAATGTCATTTTAGAGGTGTGTCACTGTCGGGTCAGTGCAGCTCAGGCTGCAGGGGACTGGACAGTTGATAGCCCAGTTATCAGTGAGGCTGGTCATGACATTGTTTTTGCCTTGCTGGGCAGAAACTTCTCGTAGTTGAAAGGAAAGAACTACTCCGATTAGTGTGTGTGTGTGTGTGTGTGTGTGTGTGTGTTATATATATATATATATATATATATGTATATAAATAGGAGATACATGATGGGCAAGTGTGGAATATGGGAAATATTTGCATTAGTGCATAGTGACCTGTAGGAACAAAACCCTTGATGGAAATTTTTTTTATTTTTATTATCAAGAATTGATTTTTGATTATTATTTTACTTGGGATTAATTATGGGAAATTTTACTGTAATTTCTGGTTCAAACAGACCTCTAGTAATATCACGAGTGGCTGAGCGTAGGTCACTTTGCACTCTGAGGATGATAGGACGTCAGAGTGTAGACTGGCAACCTGCAGGGTTCCATTTCCAGCAGCGCGGACAGTGTCATTAGCTCTGTGATCACTGAATATACGGTATCTGCACTTTAAAGTTTCTAGATTTCCAGCGTCCATTTTTGGGTGATAAGTGCCCAATTTCTTTCTTGTTTTTTTTCCTTTGTTTGCTTAATCGTATGCACCCAGTCCTCAGTGTGACTTTTTTCTGTGTGCAATTTGTGGCTTTATAGGTGAATTCATTAGGGCAGGCTTATCAAAAATACATCAATACAAGCAATTTGAACCTGTATAAGCAGGAGCTGTGCAGCAAGGTGGTGGCATCACTGTGGTGATGATGGGGTGGGTGGGGGGTATGTGTGTGTGGGAGGGGGGTTGGGGGGCACATTGTTGAAATTACAGTCATTCAGTAAGTTTAAGAGTCACCAGGGTCCATGGTGGTCTTTTCGTACAACTGACCGTTTCCCATCAAATAATCCTATTGCAAAGTATAAAAAAAAATAAAAATAATCCTATTGCTTCATGGCTCACTTCAGAGATATGTGCATCGAGCCCCTATGCCCCCTATAAATCCAACACTGGTAGGAAGAGAGGGGTCCTGTTTTTAAATTTGTGGAACTCCTTACCTTTTTGTGCCATAAATGGAACCACGTATTTGTTCAGGCTACCACAGTGTTTATTATAAGGATTAAAGCACAATAGAGAGACTTGCAAGGAAATCAAGAAGTCAAACAAAATGACCAAAAAATGGAAAAGAAAAGCTTGAGAAATGCCTGCAGTCACAAAGAAAGACAATATTTGTTTTAATGTCTTTCTATACCACTTCCAGTACCAATGGAAATAATCTTTTAACTTGTAACTCTTGTGGTGTGCAGTTACACACACTGTTGTCTGCCGCTGATTTGCAGTTTTCCTACACTGGCAGAGCTGGGGCGCTTATTGATGCACCTGGGTGGTGGTGATGAGGGTCTGTTGAACAAGTAACTAACCCTGTTTTTTTAAGTCAGGTTCCCACAGTGTCTTGTTGAAGCTACTAACCTACTACTCATGGAAAAAACACAACTTTTATATGTGATATACTAGACACAGTAACAATTAGAAAGTTTAACACCAAACTTTCAGTTTAGACCTTATGCTGGCTGCCCTGAGTATCAGAGGGGGAACACTGTAATTAAAAACCCTGCTAGTGATAAGAGACTGACTGAGGTATTATTTTACTTTACAGAACCGACTGTGTGACTCCCATGAGGCAGACAAAAATCACTGGAAACTCCTGTGGTGTTTGTGTCTACCTAATGGGAGTCACCTAATTGGTTCTGTAAAGTGGAGTACTTTGCAGCATATGTCACAGTTTGGTCCCTGGAATCCAGCACAATGCCATCATTCCCACTCGGCTGTGAAGTTTTGGGAAAAGCAAAAAAGCAGCAAATGGCTTGGAATAAACCCTTGTCTGGTCCCTGGCTTCAGGGTTATTTATTTTGTATTATTTATTTTTCCTCCTTCCCTAGCCCCCCCAACCTGCCACTTCTTCAGACTGCACATGCCCCTCACCCCCGCTGCTAGCTTCTGCCATCTGGCTCCCACATTACCTGTGTTCAGAGGATTCCGACTTATCTCTGCCGGGCCCCCTCAATGGAAGGGCACAGGGGAGTGGAGTAGCAGACTGTAATCCCTACAGAACTTCAGGCATCGGGAATGGAAGTGGTGCGCCTTAGGGATCGTGGTGTGGTGGGATGGGCAGCCATCATCCGGCTGGATGGGTCAGGCATTTTTCTGTTTTCTGACCCACCCACCTCCCACTAGTGGATGCGGCCACAGTGGCATCCTGGGGTGGGGACGTCTGGTGGTGTGTGGTCACCCCCACTGCCAAGAACATCACCACAAGGCCCCACCAGGAGCCACTGGAGTAGTGGTGCAGCACAACACCCCCGGGAGGGAAGTGTCCAAAAGATGCTCTGAACTCCCTCCCCATTGGCCTCCGCTCCTGACATCCAGGCTCGGGTGTGAACTCAGATCACCAGCGTGCCAAAGCGATGCACTTTCACTCAGTGCCATGGAGCTGGCTTTTCAGTGTTATTTTGAAGGCTTTCTGGAGATGGAAATTAAGCATCAGTATGAAACATCATAAATGTTTTAAAAGAAGGGACGCTGCTATTCAGTCATGCTATGCTGTGTCTTTGTTTTGTAAGGTGTTACAAGTTCTGACTTTTTTTAGTAGGATTGGATTGGTGGTGTGAAAAAGTCGGTCATAAGTTGTGCTGATTTGAAAAATTAAGGTGTTGCACTGCAGTTCTGTTACTGGCAGATGTTGGTAATGTCATCAGTTGGCATTGAACAACTACAAGCCGTAGGACCTATATCCACCTGTGTCTTGCAACAAAATAGATTCAGGATAATTTATTTATTTATTGAAAACTTTGGAGATTACCTTTGAGCACAAGTGTTCATTTACAGAGGTTCCACGTCAAGTATATAGTCACAAAATACATTACAAGTACAATAAGCAGTTCCAGAAAAAATGTAGTTGAGTCAGGCTCAAAGCACTTAAGGCAGAACAATTACAGTTTTTTGTTTCTTTTTTTTAATTTTAAGCTCCCCTGCCGCCGTCAGCTCTCGTTCTTGCCGGTCCTCCCAGCCCCATCACCCCAACTTCCCCGGGGCTTATCTCTCCCGTCTTTCCCTCCATGGCAGGGTGGCGGTGAGGCACCTGACTGTCTGAGAAAAATCCATGCAGATCATTGTATAAAAAGCCATAGGTTATGTACAGAGAGAAACCAAATAAAACTGTTTAATGGTTACTGTTGCATTGGACTGCAAAGGTAGATAACAAAGATCTCTTAAACTGATTAAACTTGGTGAGATTCAGCAGTGTATCAGGGAGTTAGTTTAACCAGTACCGGCCTGACAGCAAATGACCGCTTGCACAGCTGAGTGCACCGGAAAGGAAGCTTAAGGGCATTCCTGGCCGTATTCCTGGTGTTGTATTGGCTGGAGATGGTGCTGAAGCACTTTGTTAAAGCAGGGGGTGCTGGGCCCAAGAGCTACTTTAGGGGTAGCAGACAGGTCTGGGGTTTTATTCTGCTAGGTAAAGGTGGCCGGGTAGTAAGTGTGTAATGGTACAACTATGAGTGCAGTCATCAGCACCAAGTGCTAAGCAGCACATCTTACGATAGATCAGCTTTTCTTTCTTTAGCACTGTGTCACAGGCAGCTGCATAGCCAGGGAGCCAGTTATCTACAAGTGATGGAGTGGAGCTGGTCACAATAAGGAGTCAAGCATCCCTCAGTGAAATTATTCCGGTCACGGTACAGGGCACCCATTCTTCTGCTATATATGATAACAAGAGGCAGGAGGAAAGGAAAGGGAGAGAAGGAGCAGCAGTTGTCATCCTTTCTCCCAAAACAGGGTACAAGGAACATGGAGTCTCTTCTGTTAAAAAAAAAAAAAAAAATGCTTCTCCTAATGCTTATAGTTTTGCACTGAAGATTTTTTTGTGACTGGATTTCATTGAATAAATAGCCACTTCGAATGTTGTAAGATTCATATTTGTGTTTCTTGAAGTTACTCTGTATTTTAGTAAGGCATATGAAAAATAATAAATCCCATGGTACTGTTTCTCTGACTGAACTAAAACGAAACATCTTACCTGGCTAATCTGACTTTGCTCCGACATTATATAGGCAACAAAGAGGCCCTAGTTGTGCATGGAAGAGCAAAGTTTCTTGACAAGCTTCTTCTGAATGAAGTGCTGCCCTGATGTGAACTGCCATATTTCAGTATTCCCTGCCCATTGTTTCCCTTCCTATAAAAAAAAAAAAAAAAAAAAAAGAAAAATGTATACATCTAAGCAGCTCATTTGGATCTTAACGTACGTGGCCTCTGCTATCTTGTCTCTCCTTCCCCAGTCCCTGGTCAGTGAAAGAAGGTTTTGGTTAATTAGACTGGTGACAGTGTGACAACCGCACAGGTTTTCCACAGACGCTTGAGCTCCCAAATATAGCTTCCTCTCCCCTATTCCTGGCCTGGCACTTCACCTCCTTTGTGACATACAGCAGGGAGTGAAACAGCACTAAAAACAGAGCAACAGCAGTGCGTGCATGTACCTGGACAGTACATGCAAGGTGCATGTACTACATTCTAGGTAAAGAGAAAAAAACATCATAATATGTGTATAAAGGCCGACACTTATGGTGGTGGCCAGAATGAGAGCTAGGGGAGTGTGCAGCCAGCTTACAAGATATCCGTCATAGAATTATAGTATATGGTTACCTCTTATTGTGCACAGAAATCAGAGTCTCTCAGAAAGTTGTTGTAGGACAGTTCAAAAGTCAACAAAGGCTATATTTCCATTTCAGGAGTTGATGACATCAAAGACCTCTCGAGCTTCACTCTCGAGGTCTCTATGATGTCACCAACCCCGCGATGGAAATACAGCCTTGTTGTGGATGGTCTCCCATCCACTATTCTACATGTGGTGGCATAAAATACAGATTACAGAGTACACAGAGTTTTACAGCAGCAAGTTTTTTAATTGCAATTTTGAGATTTAGGAGCTTTGTTTTTTATTTGTATTAAAAAGTTGGTTTCTTTGAATATTTTGCACAACTGGAGGAAAGGGTTGGGATAATGTAAAATTGTCAGTGTTTCCAGCAAGAAATGAAGCAAATGTGTATCTGTTATCTGGGGTAGACTGGAAAAAGATTTATTTTTAAAAAGTGCCTACTTTGTTGCTGTTGTGGCTGAAGATGAAACTGGGCCTGGACTGTCGGAGTGAGAGGGTGCCCCTACAATAGAAAGAAAGCAGAAGGTGTCTGGGGCGGAGGACAGAAGTCAGCCCTGTGCAACTCTTTGCACAGTTGCAAGTTGCCCCGAGTGTCAGCCCATCTGACTTGACTATGGTTTGTACTGACACTGTTGTATAGATGCCTGGGCACAGGAAGTGCATTTCACAAGTGTTGCCACTCATGAGAAACATTGCTGTGACGCACTGCTTTTAATAAATTAAAGAGTATCTGTCTGCCTGTAAATTACTTTTTTATTTATTTATTTGAGGGGAATCAGATACACCTTTGAACCAGGGGCTCTTTTACAAAGGTTCCTCGTCAGGTTACTTGAAACATTAGGAGAGGCAGAGGTTTTGTGCAAAAGAAAAATAAACATAGCAGCTGGAGGGCTTTGTCAATTACCAAAACATCACAATTGTGCAAATCACTTCTATAACAATTTAAACAATATAGATTTGTATAGGTAGCCATCCAACAGAGGGAGGCAAGGCCAGAGGCTGGTGTAAAGAGGGAGAAAGAGAAGGAGTGGGGTGGGGCAGGGGCAGGGTCAGCGAGAGGTGTGTGACAGGAGTAGAGGAGGAGGGAAGGAGTGGGGAGGGAAGGGTGGGGTATGGGGGATAAACCATGTAGGTGTAGCAGTCGCAGGAGGCTCAGGAGATGATGTATTGACGCAGGCTGAGCTTAAAGGCACCCAGGGTTGCTTTGCTGGTAACTTCTGCTGGCAGGGTGTTGAACCAGGAAGAAGCTCTGAAAAAGAAGGAGCGTTGGCCTTAGGTAGTCCTGCAAAGGGGAACAGTGAAGGAGAGGTTGTTTGAATTCCTGGTTTATTGTGGGCCACTATATGGTCTCAGCAGTTCCTGTGATCCGGGGGTAGTAGGTCCAATGTTTGCTTTTTTGCTAGGATGCAGGTTTGATGTTTAATTCTGCTAGATAGTTGGAGCCAGTTTGCGTGTTCATAGATCTCGCAGGTGTGTGTAAGGTGGTTTGCAAATGTTTGGAGATGACATGCCTTGTTTAGTGCTGTGGTGATGCGTCGGAGAGCTGTGTTAGTGGCAGACCCATAGATCATAAGCCCATAGTCTATTATAGAGATTACTGAACTGTGAATGGCAGTGCTTAGGGCTTCATCCGTGAAGCAGTTCTTATGTTTATAGAGCAGGCCTATGCAGGTATTCACAGTGTTTGCTACGTAATTGATATGTTCAGAGTATGCAAGTGTTGGGTCAAGAATCACCCCAAGATATTTAAATAGGTGTACTTGTTCAAGGGTGGCCCCTTTGCTGTTTGAGATAGAGAGGTCTCTGTTTTTATGTTTGCTGTGGGTACCATGGAACAGCATTGATTTGGTTTTACTGTAGTTAAGAATAAGCTTGTGGGATTTAAACCATGCCTCTACATCAGTGAATCTTTCTTGTAGTAGCAACTGTAGAAAGGAGGGGTCAGAGTGGGAGATGAAGATGACAGCATCGTCGGCATAGAGTAGGATTTTTTCTGAGCAAGATGAAGGGAGGCTGTTTAGGAAAATGCTAAAAAGCATAGGACCCCAGGATGGATGGATCCTTGTGGGACACTTGATCGGACCAAGAGGGGTGTTGAGAGGGATTCGCCAATTTTTACCTGCTGTGTTTGGTCACTGAGGTAGCTTTGAAACCAAAGAGTTGTGTCTGGAAATTGACCTATTAGAGATAGTTGTTGAAGCAGTAGTGAATGGTTGATGGTGTCAAACGCCTTAATTAGATCGATGAAGGTGGCGCCAACAAGATCCCCTTGGTCCAGGGCTTTGTGGATGTAGGAGGTAAGCTCTAGGTCTGCCTGGTCATGCTGTGGCCCTTGCGAAATCTGTGTTGTTCTTGACATAGCAGGTTATACTTAATAAGGGAGTCTATAAGTTGGTCGGCAGCTATTCTCTCCAGCGCTTTTGGGGAGAATGGAGATTGGTCTATAGTTGCTTGTAACAGATTTATCGCCACTTTTGTGGCTAGGTGTCACCATTGCTGATTTCTATTTTTGGGGGAACTGTGAAAGCATGAGAGATTTGTTGAGGATTTTGGTGAGGAGGGTCAGAACTTCATCAAGGATAAGAGCAAGGAGTTTCAGGTTGAGGGAGTCACTGCTTGATCTAGACTTTCCAAGTACTCAAAGGAGGTACTTTTTTGTGATGCCCTTGGAGATGGCTTTGAAGTAGAACAGCGGATTTCCCTCCAAATTTCTGGCTTTGACTGAGTTAATGGTATCTTGAGGGGGATCAAAGAAAGTTGGCGGTAAAACATGGCTAAGGTTGGTAAATGCTGCATTAAAGGCATTTGCCACGGTGACTTGATCTGTGATGATGTGGCCATTTAGGTGGACCATAGCGGGTGGGACTTTCATTTTTTTTTCCAGTTAGTTCTGTTATGTTGGCCCAAAACTTATTTTAATCTTTCCAAGAGTTTTTTAGCACTCTTTTGTAGTAGTTGGCCTTTTCATTTCGAATCGCGTGGGTGCAGGCATTTCTTGCAGCTTTGAAGGCTTGAGTGTCTGCCCTGTTTCTGGTCAGCTTAGCAAGTTGCCAGAGGTGATCCTGGGCCTTCATTTGCTCAAGGAGACCAAGGTTGATCCAGGGGTTGTTAACACCTTTAATTTTGCATTTCATGAAGGGTGCATGTGCATCACAGGCTGTGTTGAAGCTTTGGATAAAATAGTCAGGTGCAGTGTCCACGTCTGGGGCTGCATCTATAGGTGACCATTCGTGATCTCGTAGGCATGTTTTTAGAGGCCACAGGTAGCCAGGCAGTAGTTTTCTACTGCTGATGATTTTAGGGGGGTCTTAATGAATTTGTTGGACCATGAGAGTAGGACTGGTGAGTGGTCGCTTATACAGTTGGGGAGAACTACTATATTAGTAATGTGTTCTGGGCTGTTTGTAAGAACCCAGTCCAGAAGAGTTGAGGTACCTGTTCTGTAGTTTACTCGGGTGGGTGTTTTAACCATTTGTGAGAAATTGGCAGCTGTGAAGGCATCTTTATACTTGTGTGCACTGGGGGAAGACCAATTTACATTAAAGTCCCCGAGAAGGATAGTTTCAGGTTTCTGGTCTAGGGAGTGAATGATGTTCAGTACGGAGTTCAATCCTTGGTTGGTGAATTTGGGGGGTATGTAGACTGGTGCCACCGTCAATGTTTTATGGTGGGTCCCCAGACGTATTTTTGTGGCAAGAATCTGGATGTCGCTCGCAGGGTGAGGTATAGGTAGGGTGTGCCTGATTAGAGTGTCCTTTAGGTACAGGGCACAGCCTCCCCCCTTCTTGGAGCATCTGTCTTGCCTGAAAATGACATAACCTGGAATTGTTATTGCAGTGTCGGGGGTCTTAGGTGATAGCCATGTCTCGATTATTGATATTATATCTGGGTTGTGGAGTGTGACCCAGGCAGTGAGAAGATCCAGCTTTTTGAGGATGCTGCAGATATCGATGGTAGCCAGGTGGAGCCCCCCAAGACCTGTCAGCACCACAGGGGCTAGACTCTTGGGGGCCAGGGTTTGGGTGGACGTTACCTGAGATGAGGATCAGCATCAGAATTAGGGACTTTAAGAGAGTTTTGATATATTTCTTTTGTTCCCGTACTGTTAATGTATTAGGAGCCTCTTTAAAGGGATAGTGATTTGAGTGAGAGAAACCTGTAAATAGGAGAACGATGCTGAGGAACATGGGAACATGTGTTTTTGATAGGAGAGCCATCCATAGGTGAAGCGGTCTGGGTGGTGTGTTTAGGGAGTAGTTGTATGTGCTCGTCCTTGGGGTAGATAATGGAAATTTAATGGAGAGATCGGTGGTATTTTGGGGTCGCAGTATAGCAGCCCTTCCAGAGTAGATGATTAGACTGAGAATAATAAGCAGGCTCATTTGTGGGAAAGTGGCACAGTATATCCTAAACATTGTAACTAAAAGCCAGCCAGCCAACTTCTGCCTGTGTGAGTGTGTGTTTCTGTGTGTCTGTGTCTGCATTTTACAGACAACAGTGACCAATCGTGTACGCATGCATGGTTGCTATTATGAATGGACCTCTGTAAGGCTGACTACCTTGATGTGGTATGGAGGCTTATCCTAATCATTGTAACTACAAACCAGCCAGCGTGTGTGTGTGTGTGTACACACGCGCATTACATAAAATGTATATTCATTAGGATCATTGACTTACTGCATATGTGACTGGAGGGGACTGTTGTACAGCTTTCTTACTTTTGTATATTTAAACAAAAAAAAAAAGCACCTCCCTCCTACTGCACATTCTCCCGTTCCCACCTTCCATTAGCGTCCCCAACTATCCTGGGTAAATACATTAGAAACATATTGAAATTCTCCAGTGTTTACTCCTAGCTTTGCTATTTTACTAGCTTGTGACCCCACATTTTCAACATAGCCATTTTTGTACCCCAGGTCGTAAACATAGCGTGTCATTTTTCAAATCCCACCCAAAATGTCTTTTCACACTTGTACTGCAAAATGACATTTTGGACAGCATTTCATAAATGAGACCTTTCATATTCATGAGGTGGGGTAATAAAGACCGTGCTGAACATTGGAGATCAAAATTAAAAAAAGTCATGAACAACGTTAACATTTTTAAACATTTACTCATAACTTTGCAATACTTTTACTTTTTAACCCACATTTTCAACATGCTCATGTTTTTTACCCTCTCAGATGAGCGTGGCAGATGTCAATATCAAATCCCCCTTCAAACCCTATTTTTGTGGTCGTTCCACAAAATAGTGTTTTGGGTCGCATTTCATAAATGACACCAGTCATGTTCTTATGCTAGGGCATAGTATTTTGAAAACTGAAGGTCACAGGCTAACAAAATGACAACGCTATGTGTTAACTGCTTCATCTCCCAGTCATGACGATTTCAGTATTGTAACTTGTGTTATTAATCTGTTAATTATTGTCTCTGCACCGTCAGTGCCAAACACCTACACAGCAAGCACAAGCAAGCAAACATTCGGCATTGACAAATGCTTGTTCTTCAAGGTATTTATCTGATTTGAATCTGTAGGTAGAAGCAGTGCCAGATGATGGCACCTGTTAATTGTTTTTGATTACTGTAGAGCATTAATTTTTGAAAATGAATTGATTATCAGTGACAACTCCCAAATCCCTCTCACTGTTTGTTTTATTTGAATTCCATTCATGTAGTACATCTCCATGTTACTAGCCGTGTCTGGAGAAATACCTTGATAAAGCACATGGGGCTAACGTGAAACGTAATTTTTTACAAGTAGGGTGAGTGCTGTGGTATTTTAACTATGTAAGATAGTAATAAATATGTTTAAACTGTACCTAACAATTGGTCTTTTTTCAGATACGGCTAGTAGTTGTTAGCCCCATTGCTTTTGGCATCTCTATTGAATTTCTGTGGTGGCTGTCATGAACTCACTTCTGGGGGCTGGGTCCACTGAGCTCACAGTGCCCTCACCTAAGTGCAACCCCTGATAGGGGGGTTGGGAAATACCCTCCTCTTGTCCTTTTAGAGTGCTTGCTGATTTCACAACTGAACACTCACCCCGAGGACCCAGGGCTTCCTCTCGCTGGGCATCTGTAAAATACAGTATCGATCCAGCAGAAATCCTATTGTTATAAAGCTACTTCTTTTAAGTTTGTTTGCTGTTTGTCGTTTCAATTTAGTCAACGATGTATCATCGGGTGAAAATAATTAATGTAATATTATTTGTTTTCTCTTTGTTGTCACTGATAAGGACTGTACTTGGCTGTATACTGTCAAATGTTTTGTTCTCACTTCATGCTGCGTCATGAAATACTCTTTAATGTTGACTGTGGTCTCTCCTGCCTGTACTCTCCCGGGTCGTGCCTGAATATAGGCAACATTGTTGTCTAGTGTACTTACCCGGTAAACAAAAAACAAATAAAATAAGTACATAGCCAGGTGAGAACCCTCTTTGGTTGCTGCGCTGGGGTAAAAACCCAGGCATTACGAGTTCTTCTGGGATTCTCTTGTAACCCTGATAGTTTATTCTCCCACAGGGATGCTGGAACATGATTCAGACCCTTCAGACCCTCTCCAGAGACCTTGTGTACTTTTACCCTACTGTAGTGCCCCAGATTCCCTTCCAGAATCCTAGTTTCGATAGCATGGGGCACCTTAGCGCTACACAGGCGTGATCCAGATTGAATAAACCTTCCCACAATCTTTGCACACACACAAAAAATCACTCCCAGGCAGTAGTATTTTAAAATAAAAGCAAGAGCTTTTACTGGTTACTTAAATAAGTACCATACAAACATCAGACAAATAATTTAGAGATTGGTTACAGGACAACTACAAAAAAGTCGGAAAATACATCCAAAACAAACTAGTGATTTAACTTGATAATTTCTACCTTTTTTTGTAGAGAATCAGAGTCCCGAAAATAAATGAGTTTTGCAAAGCCTCTCTTTCTCTCTGCTGTGTCTCAGAGTCCCAGCTTTTCTTGCAGTGATCTTCAGTGTGTCTGGCAGTCTTCATATGTGTCAGGAAAATGTGGCTTCTTTCCAGAGTCTCTGTTTAAGAGGGCTTATACAGCCATTTCTGCAGCTTCTGTGATTGGCTGGTGACCTTAATATTTCCAGGTCCAACTGTTCATCTTTAGGATAGCAGGGGTCTCTCTTGCTCTTGCCAAAGTTGCAAGTGGACCAAAATTATCAGTACAGTCCAGGCTGCTTAAGTGGACACCCCCGGGGACACGGATAGCGTCCCGCTTAAGCGACTGTCTCTTCTAAACAAAGTTGCTGTTATGCATGCCATAAAGCTGTAAAGGCAAGCTGAACTGTACTCTACTCGCTGAAACAGTAAAGAAAAGGCAAAAGCGCACCATAAGTAGCTGCAAGTAAAATAATTTATTGTTCACAGCGCTTTTAAATTACTACTGTATAAGCTTTTAAGCATATTGCTTTACTGTACTGATTTTATGAGTAGCACTCAGATTCATTATAACGATGTATTCTGTGGTCCCATTTCACACTCAAATTCTTCAGGAGCCAGAGCAGTTAATATTAAACCCTCACTGTTAAAAATGTCAGTGTCTGGGAACAGTTCAATCGATGTCTCCAATAGTTCAGAATAAGGGAAAACTGAGCTTGCAGAAGCGGCATTGCTACAAGCAGCAGAGGGCATATAGGTAGCAGAAAGTGCCATTAAAGTAGCAGATGTCCCATTTGTGAAAATATCAGTGATCCTTCACTGCTTCGCTTCCGTTAGTGCTTGCTTTTCCATGTCTTGCTCAACTTCAGGCAAGCGCTCCCTGCTGGTTACCTGGCCGGGTTGCTGGCACCACCTCATGGCTGCACGTATATCTGACAGAACCTCAATGGTAGGGACATTAGGTACAGTCTCCTCCTGTGTATCGGACAAGTCAGTGTCTAAATTGCTCATCTCCTGCCTCCTTCGGTGTGGCACTTAGTACTTCCGCATTGGAAAGTTCTCCCACTGTGGGCTCGTCTTGGTCCATATCAACGAACTCAGGAAAAGCTGCAACATCCATACATGGTGGCACAAGGACGTCAGCTAGTGCATTGTTGGGCGCAGTCACATCAGCTGTTTCACTGCCAAAGGTAAAACCAGCTTAGCGGTAACCGTGGGCAACAGTGATGGGCTTCACAGAGGACCAAGACTCTTGCAGCATATAAATTGGGTCATGGAGTTTAATCTTCCATGTAGTTTCTGCCGCAAGTCCACTCTGCCCTGCATCAATGGTCTGCATGATTTTGGTGGCCAACGATGATCTGTAGTGGCCTTTTAGATTGCGGATAATGTCCATGTCCATTGGCTGCACAAAGCTTGTTGTGTTGGGTGGAAAAAGTGCTTACTTTATGTAGCGCAGCCATCTGGACAGTTCATGTGGGTATGCGCTACAGTTATCCACCAGTAGGAGGATTTTTCGTTGTCCATGGCGCAGCTCACTTTCCCAGCTCATGATCCACTCCTGGAAAATTGAGCTAGTCATCCAGGCATTAGATGAATGGATGTAGATGACCGGCAGGACATTAAGGTCCTTTGGAAGACATCTCGGCCGCCTACTTTTCCCAATCACCAATAACTTTCTTTTTTCTGTTTCGGAGGCATTGGCACAGCATAAGACAGAATTCTGTCCTTTGCCTTCTTTCCCCCGGTAAGCTCCATATCTTTGAGAGCCTGCCCACAATCTGGGTAACCCCTGTAGAACAGCCCAGTCTATATGTTCTCAGGTGTGTATGTACTGAGTAGACCAGGGAGGATTTCATTGAGCCAGTTTTGGGCTGCAGCAGAGCCTGCGTCCTGCTTCTCACAGTGCTTCTTTTTGAAAACAGTTTGGTGCCTGCCTGGCTTTCCAACGTGAAAGCCAACCATCACTTGGCTGAAAGTCAGTGTGCCCATTTGAGCAGCAAGATCTGGAGCCTATGCTTTTAGCATGGGACTGGAGACTCTGGCATCTTTGTCTATTGCATGCTGGAACCAGATAAACAGGGTGTCTTCTGCACTGGTGTCCTTTCCTTCCCTTTTCCTTTTCCTCTGTGAATTTGTGTTGGCGCCCCATTCTGCAAGAATAGCCTCTCTATTCTTGCTTATTCTGCCAGCTTGGCTCTTTGAGATGTGGAATTGAGCCGCTACAGTTGACAGTGAAGCAGTGGGGTTTTGAAGTGCTTCCAGCAATTTTACTCGATCTGCCAGGGACAGTTTGTTACTGGGCTACGACATGTTTGAGTAAAAAAAAAAAAAAACAGCAAACCTCCAGACCGGCAGGTGAAAGCATTTTTAACACCTTCGTCAGTTGTTAATTGATTTCAGACTGTTTGATGTTGGCTGACAGCCATCTCAGTGAAGTGGCTTTTTTAAAACTAAGTTTTCCAACTAAATGAAGTTATAATGGGGATATTTGGCAGTAAATCAATCAACTTTATTTATAAAAAAGCGCCTTTCCAAAACCAAGGCGCTTGTACATAATTCATTAAAATAAGTCAAACAATTTATTAAAACCAGAATAAACAAGTTAAAATTCATGGCTGCAGCATTAAAAATCGGTATATGCCAGACTAAAAAGAAATGTCTTCAATGCTGCTTTAAAACTTTGGACGGTCAGGCAATCTCACACCTGATGAGGTAGAGAATTCCACAGGGTTGGGACCATAAAACTAAAAGACCTGGCCCCAGATGTCTTTAAACGAACCCTGGGAATCTCTAGCAATCCCTCATCAGTGAATCGGAGAGAGCGGGAGGGACAGTAGGGATGAAGGAGATCTTGCAGGTAAGGGCTAAATTGGTTCCTTTAAAGGCGTCCCACTTAAGCGCGCCCCACTTAGCTGGCTTGGACTGTATTTTGATTTTCCTTAGTCCTACCTCCCTGGCTGGCTTTGATCTACATTACCTTCCTGACACTATTAAAATGGAAATGCAGTAGACTGTGGCAGTTGGTAGAGAATTTAACAATAGTTTCCTAGACTGGTTGTCTGCAGAACCCTGCTAAAAAACTATTTCTCTTTGAAATTCAGTGTTATAACCAGAGGAGATGGCCCTTCCATCTCCTGTCATTTGTGGAATTTTCCTCTTTGATCAGCTACCAAGAAATTCCAGTCCCCTATTGAAATTTAAGTCCTGTTTAGCTCCAAGCAAGCCTTTGTCCAAGGCAAAGGAGAGATGTCAAACACTAAAATGCACATCAGCGCTTCCCAAGTGCCCTTGCAGAAAAATTGGCATTTTCTCTGACAAACCTTAGGTTTTGGCCTTTTTGGAAATTAAACATTAAAAAAATTATAGATAAATGTGACAGAAGTGGCCAGATCGCCATAGTGGCTCCAACTATAGTTGTAGTGGCCGTCCTTTTGTTCCACATGTTTGTATCCATATTATTATTCCTTTCTTAATGCATTACTGCAAGTTTTGCCACATTAAATGGGAACCCTCCGCTCCCCTGCCTTAATACTGTGAGACGTAGAGTTCCCGATTAAGTAACCTGTGGAAAGAAATAATATTCTAAATGTGTGACATGATCAATTTTTACTTTTTATTTCATTGATCCTGTGTCTCTCCCCATGCCATGCTGCAAAACTAACCCTCCCACTGTCCCCTGCGGCCAGCCGTGTGATGACATGAGCAACGGGCTCAGCTGTGGGGGATGTCTTTGGGTCAGCACTTGGTAAAGTAAAAATGCAAGTAAATTGCTGGGCATCACAGTCAGCTGACAAAAAGACTTAGAGATGAGTCACGTCCCAAAATGTGTATTACAAAATAAAGTTAAAAAGCAGCAGCATAAAACTCCCTAACTTGCATTGACAACATGACTTATCTCTAAGTCTTTTTGTCAGTTGACCGTGATGCCCATCGCTTTACTTGCATTTATACATTTTATCTATGCCAGGGCTCCAGTTTTTAGTCTCTTTGTGGCTGCCTTTTGTAGATTGTAAACTTAGTAAAGTAAGTTAGTACTCAACAAAAGCACATTTTTTTGCTTAGTCTACCAGTACTGATTGGGCTTAGTCTGCATGATTGGTACCAGTAGACTAAGATTGAAAGTACGCTGTTGCCAAATATTAACTTACTTTACTAAGTGCTGGCACATAGATGTCCCCTGTGATCGCCACATCATCACAGGGCTAACTGTAGGGACAGTGGGAGAGAGTTTGGTAGTGTGTGTGTGTGTGGGGGTGGGGGTGGAGGGGCACAGAGGGGCTCAGGATCAACCAGATAGAAAGTAAGAAATGCAATGTGTCACAAATTAAAAAAAAAAAACATTTCTTTAGGTTGTTTGGTTAATCGGAGCCTCTAGGTCCCACAGTATTAAGGCAGGGGAGCTGAGGCTTCCCCTTTAAATGTCACTTTGGATTTTTCCGCTAATTTTGGCAGTCCGTCTAAATCATATTGTAGAGATTTCAGTTGCACTGCTATTTTCCACTATCCCTTCCATTTTGGTGTCATCTGTGTACTTGGTTATGGTACTGTTGTTATTTTTCCCTATGTTGATTACATATTGATTAAAAAGTAATGACTCCAAATTAACACAGATCCGTGTTGGAACTCCACTGGTCACCCTTCCCCATTCTGATGTTACTCCATTAATTCTAACTTATTGGTGTTTGTTATTTCATCAGTTTGGTTCCCACTTTAAGTATTTCAGTATTCCTAATTCCATGATCTTAAATAAGTATGGTACGAGCTATACTATAAAAACTTTACGTAACTCTAATAATATTATATCCACCGGTTTATATTTATCAAGTGCTTTACTTATCGGCTCAAAAAATTTTAATTAGCTTTGTCTGGTATAATCTTCCCTCTCTAAAGTCATATTTTGTTTTGTCAGTAATGTTGTTAGATATTATCTAATCCTTTTCTTATACCGTAAATCTTTCTACTGAGCTGTAAAAATGGGCATTAGCAAGGCCCCACTGACAATGAAATGTTCCATCACAGCTATCCTCTAGAGAGTAAATTGTTAATCACAACAAAAAGAGAATTCCCTGGTAGGTGTTTCACAGGCACCAAGGCAGCCTTTACTTATTCCAGTGAAAGTATAAGTGAAATGCATACCTAAGGAAGATGAGTAATATGCAGATTTCTGTTCAACTCAGAGTGAGATGGAATTCCCCACCTTACAGAGTGGGCTGGCTGACACATGATCTCTTCCTCCCCCCCCCACATTAACATCCTGAGGCAGGTGCGACAGTTGACGGAGCCTTTGCAGTGTCTTACCACAGGGCAGGAATACACACTACTGTAGAATGCAAGGATGGCAGCATGAGAGGGCTCGGTTCCAGTTCCGCCGGTGCTGTAGAGCAGTGTTATGCAGGCCTTCATATGGCTAGTAGTGCATTAACCAGAGTTAGGAAATGGGTCATGAAAATCCCGTACCCTGATTGGCTGAAGCACCCAGCACCTATAAATTTATCAGTCAACTGAGACCAGCAGATAACTAGTACCAGTGCCATCCTGCCTTTTAACTAAGTGCATCACTGTGCCCAAATGGAATGTTTCAAACTCAGTGGCCACAAATGAGCAGTGTCAGTGTTTGAGCAGGTTGCATACTCGCCTCTGAGGCTGGGTGATCCGAAGGTTGTGGGTTCTAGCCCCACACCAGGAACTTGGGGGTAAATCCCAGTACTGACAGTATACTGTAGCTTGAAGGGGGTGCTGCACTCACTCAGGTGCCATCTTCGGATGAGACATTGCACCGAGTTTCCCTGTCCCTGTTCTGATGATTATTTAGGTGGACGTTACAGTAAATTGATGATAAGATTTTTATCTTCTGTGTTGGGCTTCATAGCCTCTTACCATAATGTGGTAATAGTCTGTTTGTGGCAACCCCCCAATATTTTATTTATTTATTGAAAAGTTTCACCAGGTAAGGTACAGTGAACAACAAGTTACTTGTCTCCCAGTACGACCTGGGGGAGCGGGTAAAGGGAGTTACATCGTAATGATTGAGTACACGCACTAACACAAAAGCATATAAAGCATGGATTACAAGCATAAAAGTCATGGATTACAAGGTAGACAAGATTTAGCTTATACTATGAACTAGTGGGAGAGACAGAAATAGTGGCTAAAGTATTGCAGACTTGTCTTAAGGCCTACAATGTGAGGGCTGAAAGTAAAAAAACAAACAATGAGAGGAAAACTAACAAATGTGGCAACAAAGGAGATAAAGGCCAGGGCGAGTCCCACAGGCTTAGGAGAATGTTCCATAGAGAGAGAGATTGATAGAGAATACTGTCACAAACATGTAGGAGTAAAAGTCTATAAGAGCAGCAATTAGGGTATGTTCCGACAAACGGGGAGGAGGTTGGGGTGTGGGACTAGGAGAGGGGGAGCTAGGGGCAGGTACAGTTAACAGAGAGGAAATTAAAAAGTGCTTTGTTTAAAGAGCCAGGGGAGGAGGAGGAACGGATTTGTGTAGGAAGAGCATTCCACAGTTTAGGGAGACGGTAAAAGAAGGAGGATTGGCCAATAGAGGTGGATCTCCGGGGGACTGACAGAATTCTGTGGTCATGGGATCTTAGAAGGTAAAGTGGTGTAGGTGGGGAGGGTGAGGAAGTAAGATATGGAGGGAGTTTGCCAAGCCAGAACTTAGAGATGAAATTTGCACAGTGGTGCAGTCACCTATTGGCTAAGGAGGGGAAGGCTAAAGCACGATACAGGTGACAGTGATGGGTCAGAGGAGATGCGTCCAGGGCAAATCGACAGAAGGAGTTGAAAAGTGTATCAAGGTTTGCTAAGGAAGTGGCAGGAGCAGAGCAGTAGACGATATCACAGTAATCGATGATCGGGAGGATCATCTTTTGGATCAGCTCACGCCTTGCCTGGGTCGGGAGACAGATGCGGTTTCTGAATAAGTCGCCGAGTTTAGGGTGAAGCTTTTTCATTATGGCATCTACATGCTCCGTGAAAGTGAGATGTTGATCCAGCCATATGCCCAGATACCTGAAGGATGTTGTGACATCTAAAGTTGCCCCGTCAAGAGTAGTGAAGACGGGGATAGATGGGAGCCTTGACAGTTTCTGTCTCATGCCAAATGTCATGGTCACTTTTTTTTTTTGTATTTAGGAAGAGTTGGTGAGAGTAAAACTAACTCTGGACGTTATTGAAGTCATTTTGAAGCCTGGAGGCAACATCCAAGGGTGATGGCCCTGAGGAGAAAAGAACCATATCATCAGCATACACATGTATAGAAGATGAAGTACAGAAAGAGGGAAGCTCATTTAGGAAAATGGAGAAGAGGATTGGGCCTAGTATGGACCCCTGGGGGACACCAGTGCGTATGGGGAGGGGAGGTGTAGTTGGATATTTTTACCGATTGAGAACAGTCATTTAGGTACGCACTGAACCATTTTATGGTGTGCTCAGACAACCCGGCAGCTGAGAGGGAGCAGAGTAAGAGAGAGTGGGAAACTGTGTCGGATGCTTTAGCGAGATCAATAAAAATGGCAGTAGTGATGTGTCCGCAGTCCATGCCTGTCAGGATCGCATCAGTGATCTGGAGTAGTGAGGAGGTAGTAGAGTGATGTTTTCGGAATCCAGATTGATATTGGATGAAGAAGTTAATGTCAGATAGGAATGAGGTCAGTTGGGCTAGGACTAGTTGTTCTTGTAGTTTAGCTAATGTTGGGAGGAGTGATATAGGGCAGTAGTTCCTAGAGAAAGAGGTGTCGCCTCCCTTTGGGAGTGGGAGGACGGTTGTATGTTTCCACCCTAGAGGAATGTCAGCTAATTGAAATGAGACATTGAGAAGAGCAGTCAGTGGGGGAGCAGTGGCTGTAGCAGACAGGTTTAGTAACTTTGGGTCCAGCCCATTAGGAGAGCTACCTTTGTTCTGGTTTAAGGCTTCCAAGGCCACCAGCATATCAGATGGCAGTATATTAGAGAAGGAAAAACTGTGTGGAGGGGTAGATGTACCTCTGGTGGAGGCAATAGACAACTGATTTGTGTTTGGAAGGGAGCCTAGTAGAACAGCAGCGCATGAGGTAAAGTGCGAGTTGAAAGCTGCAGCAATGCTTGGGTGGTCAGTGATGACATTATTGTTTATTTTGAGGAGGGGGGAGGGAGGTGGAGCCTGCAGGGAGAAAAGTAATTGAATTACTTTCCAAAATTTGAATGAGTTGTTTATATTAGAGTTAAAGGTAGAGCTGATATACTTAGCCTTAGCCAAACGAGTGGCTTTCGTGCACTTGTTTCTGAGGGCCCGGTAGGCCTCGTAATCTTTAAGAAGCTTTGTACTTTTATGGAACTTCCAGGCTGCATCACGTGCTGTTTGGCAAGCGATGAGTTCAGGAGAGATCCATGGGAGGTGGTTACCTCGGACTCGAACTCTCTGTAATGGTGCGGGGTGATTCCAGACTTCAAGGAAGCGGTCTCTGAAGTAGTGTGCTGCGACATCTAGGTTGCTGGCTTTGGATATAGGTGCCCAGTTAATGTTCGTCAAGTCATATAGAAGCGGGGCGATGTTTAGAGATTTGTACGATTGGATTTGTAGAGTTTTAAAGAGGGCTTTGACTCTGTGAACTGTACGCACCAGGAAAGTCATGCAATGGTCACTGAAAGCGTCTGCTAGAGTACCGGATTTTATGATCCTATGGGTGTGAGAGGTGAGGGCCCAGTCGATGAGGGAGTGGTTACCTGTCTTGAGGTTTAAGCCTAGTCGGATCTTGGATAAGTTGGGTTAAACTGAGAGCATGTATAGCATTCTGCACTTTGTTAGATACGGTAGTCCTGTAAGGAAAGGAAAGGGATTGTAAATGTGGCTGAACTGCCAGCCTGCCTATCCCTTCCACTTCCCAGTCCACTGCCCTTTCACTCAGATGTTTTGTGATGTGTTACCGTGGATAATGCAGGGGCATGCCCAAATAAAGCCTATGGGGAGGTTTTCAAAATGTTGTTATGCATGTTTAAGCTACATTTGAAGTAATAGGGTCCCTATTAGTTGAGTGGTAGCTTTCATTTTTATCAAAGGTAGGTTAAACATGCATGATAATGTTTTGAAAACCTCCCCCATAAGTTTTAATGTGGTGCGCCCCCTTGCTTTCCCTGGTAAGATGTCACAAAATGTCTGAACGTGAGGGTGGGTGCAGTGGTGCACCAGGAAGTGGAAGGGATTGGCTGGTTAGCAGTTCAGCCGGATTTACGATTCCTGCCCTTCCTTACAGAGCACTATGAAAAGTGTTTTTTTTGTTTGTTTGTTTTTGTTTTGTTTTTTTGTGCCACAAACAGACTATTGCCATATTAGGGTAACGAGCTATGTGGTCCATTATGTAATCTTTAGAAATTTCCTGTAAAGATCCCATGACACTTCTCAAAACGAGTATGGGAATTTCCCCAGTGTAATGGCCAAATTTCCCCCATTCACTGAAAATAGCCACCAGCAGCTTAACCTGGTTCAGTATCGGTAACTCTGCATCTGTATCTCCACCCCCACCCCTACGATGAGGCTGAAAATAGGAAGAATTGTCTAGCCCTCCATTCCCAGACGACAAAAATTAAAAACTAAAAAAACAAGTCACCTTAAGTCTGTCCAGAGAAGGTCCACCAACATGATCACTGGTCAGCAGGAAAGGCCATAAAAAGAAAGCTTTGTTTATTTATTGAAAATGTCAGCGATTACCTTTTGAGCACAAGTGCTCATTTGCAAAAGTTCCATATCAAATACACAGTCATAAACAACATTACAGTTACTGCTACTTGATAAAATAAATGCACTGGGTATAGGCGACAGTCCCTGGGACTGGATCAGGTCTTACTTGACAGGGCGTTCCCAGAGGGTGTCGGTTTCCCAGACCCTCTCGACAAGAATTAACGTAACTCGAGGAGTACCCCAAGGGCCCATTTTGGGACCTCTCTTGTTTTTGCTATTCAACAATGACCTTCCCAAGGCAGTACAGTATTCTACGCTGAGACTCTATGAAGGTGACACAGCTCTGATTTCCACAGGAGGGAACATGTTGGACCTCAAGAACAAACTACAGACAGATTTCAGTAGAGTGTGAGAGTGGTTCACCAGGTCAAGGCTTAAAATGAACACGGAGAAAACCAAGTAACTTTACTTTGGATCAAAAAACAAACCCCAGCTGCACATATATACTAATGACTGTGAACAAATGGAACAGGTAAATGAATATCACTATCTGGTTGTTACCTTTGATGCAGAATTAACTTTTACTGAACACATAACTTCATTAGTAGCCAAGACAAATAAAAATATGAGTGCACTAAGACGTACCATCAAGTGCCTAAACAAGACATCTCGAAAAGCAATAGCTGAGCAAATGATTCTACATTCCTTGGAATACGGTAATCTAATATATAGAACTGCAAACAAGAAAATGCTAGACAAACTGGATAAGCTATATTTTAAAATAGCCAGATTCATATTGTGTTGTAATTTCAACACCATTGCGAGTTATTATCTAGGCTAAAATGTCAATCATTTGCCATACGAAACACAAAATCATGGTTGACACTCCTACACAAGTTCGTAATATTCAATCCTAAACACTATATCACGCATGTAGCTTTCATTAAAGATAAGGACTCAGCCTGTGTACTAACTAGATCAGTGCACATAAATAAAATTAGCCCTACCATAAGTAAAACGAAATTCAGTAACAAGACCTTGCCGTTCCAAGCTGCATTACCCTGGAACAATTTGCCCTTCTTAGTTCGTACTATTCCATCACATAACGCTTTTGTCACTGCTTTGGAGAATTGTTTTTCTTCAGTTTGCAATTGTTAAAGGTGTTCCCCTGTCTTTAGTGTTTCCTAATATTTGCTTGCATGTACACAGTTAAATGTTATCTGTTGTAATAAGATGTGATGTGAATTATGTAACATTTGGTAATGTATTTTATTTTAATATTTTATTGTAACTGGTCCGCAACATACACAGGACTGTCTTGTTAGCAGGGGTTTCTTCCCTAATGACATGCTTATTCCTGTATAAAAATAAAAATCTATCTATCTATATATATATCTGTCTATCAAGCATTCAGAGGAAATGTAGGTGAGTCAGGCTCAATAACGGACAGTTGTGAAAAAAATCGTTACAGATCATTGTATAAAAAGTCACAGGTTATATACAGTGAGAAATTGAATAAAACACTTTCATGGTTATAACTGCACTGCACTGCAAATGCAGACCTCAGTTAAACTGATTAAACTTGGGGAGATTCAGCAGTGTATGAGGTTAAGGAGCCTGAATATGTATTCACTGTAGAAGAGAAGGGGAAAGAGGAGCTATAAGTGAAATCTTTAAGCATAACAAAGGGATGAACAAGGTAGAACATGGGAGTCTGTTCAAGAGCTGCAGTTACACACTGCCAGGGAGAATGAATATAAACTAGCGGGGGACGGTTTTAGAAGGGATGTGAGGAAATATTTCTTTGCAGAAAGATTGGTGCACAGCCAGAACAGCCTCCCAAGAGAGGTGGTGAAGGCTAAAACAGTGAGAGGCTTCAAGAGAGCATGGGATGTACGTAAAGGAGTAGTGAAACCTCATTGCACGGGAGCTCTAGCAAAGGACTTCTGGCTATAGGAGGTAGCAGATGGGCAAACTAGAGGGACCATAGGCTTCTGTTGTCGTCAGTTGTTTTCTCTATATAATTTTTATTCAGTTTTCCAATATATGCATTACATTAAAATGAATATCAATACCTACATTCTGTAATCACAGATTATTACAAGCTGTATGCTAAAGCAGAGGTTTTGGTTTGTTCTTTCTTCTAAAAGAAAAACAATTCTTAAGTAACTTTTCACATATACCTACTATATGAATTATTAATTAAGGTAGTTCACATTCTAGTTAGTGCTGTTCTAGCCAGTTAAAAAAAGAGATTTCCATGTTTTTTCAAAATTCTCTAGAGTTCTGGAAATAGTGGCTCGTTCTCACTATTAAAGCAGTTTTTTACATGAATTTTATCCAGTCTTCTAGGTTGGGGGACAGTTTTTCTTACGATGTACTTAGAGTATTCTTTTAAATCCTGAAATTGCTAACAGTAGCCATTTCCTTTCAAATGTATTCAGGAAAAACAAAGAGAAGGTAGCCCCCAGAATAAATATCCTAGGGTCAAAGGGAAAGTTTTGCTTTAATACCTGAATGCCATCGTCCTTCTGTGTTTCTGTGTACATCATTCAGTTGGGTAGCAGCAGTGCACAAACTGGGATATTAAACAGCTGCTGACGCCTCAAGGAAAACTTGGAATGCAGGATCTTTGTCTATTAAGAGTTCATCTGCCTCTGTAGCTTATTCCTTACTTGAAGTCATAATCCTCTGTTGTGAGAGCACAGTCTGCTGTCGTAGCAGTAACTGTGATGTCGCAAGCAATGTATTCTGACTTCAGATAGGGAGAAAGCAGCAGGAATGGATGAATTCCTCAGGAGCAAAGGTCCTGTTTTCATGCAAATAGACTCAGCAATAAATGTAATGGGGAGGAGAAATACAGAGCTAATAAGATATATAATCTGAATTGAGTGTAATTGTTACGTTTTCCTGGAGCCATCCCGCTCTTTAAAGTAATTCCTTAGACCCTGTTTGAAGTTCAAAAGGCTGGGGCCCAAGACACTTCACAGGATAGGATATTCCATCATTTGGGTACAGATACTGAGAAGGCTTTCTTTCCTTGGTACTGGATGTCTGAGGTTAAGAGAGCAGTAATTTGATGGAGGATCAGAGGTCTCTACCACCTCTCTTGGGCACAAGCATCCCCAGTGAAGCTTGGTGCTGGGTATGCCTTAAAAGTGTAGTGCTGAAGCAGCCTTGACTATAGATTTGATGATGCAAGCCATCCGATGTCTGCACAAAGTTTACAGTGGTGGGTGCGATAATTAGCAGCCAGAATGAATCAGCAGACACTAACTATAAACAGGCAACGGAATACCAGTGGCTGAATATGCATATTCTGCTCCCGAATTTTTGCTGTGCCCTGAACACCAAACTAATGTAAAATATGAGTCCTGATATGAACATATGGTTTTGAATTCAAAATGGCCTTATCCTATATAGAGGCCCAATTTTCATGTCTCCCCCCCTCCCCTGCAGTGAACTGTGTTTATTTAAAATACTGTAGAACCTGGAATTAGCATGGGTCAGTTGGACTTGGTTCACATTACGCAGCTGAGATTTGGGCTCATACCCCCAAGCTGACACTACAGTGGGGTACTAGTAGTGGGCTGCCCTGTTGGAGGTCCTGTCCTTTGAACAAGATGGTGCAAGACACTCCCATTCACCTATTTCTGGTGACTACCCAGGTGGAAAGGAAACGATTCCTTCAGATGATTATTAGGGGGTACCACCAGTGTTCTGGGTAACATTTCCAATCCCGGCATAAGTTGTTTTTTCTACAAAGGTTTATCTGTACCGGATGCCCTGCACAGCACTCCTTCAGCCAGAACCCCCAGTCATCACCCTCCTTCTCCAGGACTTATTCTCCAGCATTTACCCTCACACTTATCCACAGTGACTGGCTCCAGTTGCAGAGGTTTCCTGGTTGGTGGTGTTGGGCCTGCCATGGTCTGGCATCATCTGGCAGTGAGCCGGAGGTCTTCCACCATTTTGTTCCCAGAGCTCCATCACACTATGATGCACGTCAGGGATTTATTTAACTCTAAAAATTGATTAGCGTTTTGCTCATAAAATTGCTAAATCTTTGTGAAACTGCATAGCTGTTGCCTCACTGTGTTTAACAAACACAGCACTTCTAGAAAATCTATATAAATACTTTCTGTACAGTTAGTATAGTCCCAAGAAAAAAACTGCTTATCAATTATTTAAAACCCTGCACGTGCACAAGGCACACCACATGTCTTTTGGAAGCTCGTACCCTGTTGGAGCTGCAAGCTGCACAGACACCCAACCTTCGCTCAGTGTCCATCAGGTAGAGGAGCTGCAAGACCCCCCCCCCCCACAAGGGAAGAGAACTGTCATGAGGATGCTAATCATCCTTCCCACGGCTTTGCCTAGCGATGTAGGTCTGATCCGGAACCCAGGTTACCAGTATAGCATGTGGTAGCGGTACTGCTATGCTTCTGGACCTGCCTTAGTATAACTAGTTTGAATGCAGTTGTCGGTGGCTGTGCAAGGGACTGTGGTGAGTGCTGCAAAATTGCTGTATTTGTCTACACATATCCCTACACAACCACTGTCAAACGTGCTGTGTGTAAAGCACTCTGCGACACAGTTATTATAACAAATGAGTTGAATCAGGAAGCGCGACGAAAGGGAAATCAAATATTGGGATGCATAAAATAGAATTTGTAGCACTGATCGAGGGGGTTTATCATGCTGCTGTATTGGTTGCTGGTTAGACCACACCTGGAATACCATTGTCAGTTTGAGGCACCGGGAGGGGGGGGTCCAAAGCAGATCTGCGGTTAAGAGACAAAATCAACAAGGAACAATTGGGGAAGCTCAAACTATTCCGCTGGGAAAAGAGAAGCATGGAGGCGAGCACATTACTTTTGTATAAATTGCCAAGGGCTGACGTGTTGATTAATGAGCAAATATAGCACTAAAAGGTTGCGGGAAACACCAAGGGCCACAGCAAGCAAGTCAGGGGAGAGAATTTCAGGGAGGAACAGGGGGAAAATATATATACACTGATGGCGAGTACATGAAACAGTGTGTGAGAGTTAGCAGTGGGAGTTGAGATGCTGAACACTTACAAATGGAGTTTAGACAAGTACATACGGGGGGGGGGGGTTCTTTCAAGTTGCAGACTAGTAAAGATTAGGGGACAGACTATGGAGCCTGCTTCACCTTTGGTTCCTATGCCACAGTGTATAAAAGACACAATATAACTCTCTAGAAAATGGACAAGTTAAATACTGTATTCTGATTGGCTGTTGCCATTCCACTACATGCTAAATGAGGAGGAGCCATTTCCCTTTGAAAATGTAAGATTGTCCGTAGAGGGCTACTTGTTGCCACAGCCATTGTGAGTGAACCCAGGTCTCTCGGTCGGCGGCGCTGCTGTAATGTCAATGGGGCCATCCCCAGATGCTGGGACAGTGCTAACATGCACCAAAAGGGCAACAGTTGCATCCTTTCCAAAATTAACCCCTCTTTCCTTTGCCTGTGGGTCCAAATTGATTGCTACTTTATAACAATATCTAAAGGAAGGGAACATGAATGGTTCAAAATCTGCGACTGAGTATGTTTTGGCCCAGTATGTTCCTCTTTTGACCCATATTTTTTACACTAGTAGGCAAAATTTGGCCCATGTTTTAAACCCCCCAGCTCTGTCACTGCCCAGATGTATCCTTTTAAGCTTTTCTCGCTTTTTATACAAGACTCAGACTTGTCAAAATATTCTTGTCTGGCATAGGCTTGCTGTTTCTGTACATTGTAGGAGCAGTGTCACACCTGGTTTCTTCTAAGAAGAATGTTTGCAGCGAATTCCAGCTACATTAGTAGGTGGGGTGCATCTCTCTTGTCAGTCACTGTAAACGCCCGACATGCAGCTGCCGCACTGCCATGTAGATTCTGCTTTCATAGAGTAAGTGTGACTCAGTCGGCTGAGCAGGTTGGGTTTAGGAATGTTGGTAGATTTTCTAGTTTCGAAGAATTATGTAAATATTTTTGTCTAATTCCGGGATGATGCAGCTACAGATTTGCAGTAACAGAATTGTTTTGGCTGCATGATAAAGTGGTAATTGGGGCAGCAGTCTTATTACAAAATGGGCTTTGCCTCATGCCTCGTATCCCAAGGCATGTGGTTATCCCACACGCCCTGTCATGCCTTACTGCTTAAAGAGCTAGCACCGCCAAACTCAGCAGGCAGGAAATGTTATTAATTTGTAAAAGTAGCCAGGTGTTGCTGTTTATTTCTGAAGTATTTTTTTAAAGGCCTTTGATAAAGGATTTAAGCATCCAAAATGTGTTAGGCATGCACAGTTACTGTGTGTCTGTCATGGACAAGGTCTGATCAATTTTATTTTATTTTTAACAAGTGAAGCTGAGTAGTCCTTTCTGATAGCTGGTGAGTGCCCAATTTTTTAATGTTAAAAAGTTGATTTCTTATTGTGAGCTTTACTGCCCCAGTGCACACTACCCAGGCATGGTGAGAGAAAGAAATGTGCGCAGCCACGTCCTGGTTCTTGGGATAGGTAATTCTTCACAAATGGCAGAGCTTAGTATGTGGGCAGGTTATCAATTGGGGGGCAGATAAGACTAAACAGTGGAAAAGGGGACTGTTTTTGCAAAACGTTATAAATTACCCCTCCAAGTGATAAGTCACATAGGGTATTAGGATGAAGCCAGCCCAGTTTAGCATATAATGTGCAATGACAAGTGAGGTGGCTTAGGGACGTGGCAAATCGACAGATATTATTATATGTAGTGTCCCATTTATGTGAGTTAGTTTGAGAAAATGCATGGATTACAGATACCCCATAGCTAAGTTTTGGGAGTAGGACACCACAAACAATGGATAGGCAGGCTTGTGGAGGTAAAGTTATGTTTGAGCTTATAAAAGAGACCCAGTTTAATATTCACAGACTTGTAGACACCCATTATGTGTACAGAGAAGCAAAGGGATGTGTCAAGAGTGACACCAAGGTAATTAAATGTAGGCACCATTATAAAAGAGGTTCCATCACTGCACTGTACTATTAGAGGGTTAATGCGGTTTTTAATTTTGGGAGCAGAGCCAAACAGCATGGCCTATGTCTTTATCGTATTTAAAAGGAGTTCGTTAGATTGGAGCCAGTACTGCAGCCCTTGAAGGTCAGTGGTTAGCTTGGTGTTAATTTCAGACATGCTGCTTGAGCTTAGGTACAGGACAAGATAGTCTGCTTACAAGATAGGAGTGCAGTGGACAAGTGTCTGATGAAGGTCGTTAATATAAAGGGAGAAAAGTAGGGGGTCCAAGTATTGAACCTTGTGGTTGTGGGTGATCATTAGGGTTCACAACTCCAAAACATACCCCCCATGCCTGTTCCTGCATGTACAGTGAAGGTGGGGTCTTAGGCTTGGGAGCCCTAAGGTTGTATTTCTCTACTTTTGATGCTTCAACCCTAATGGTGCATTAACAAAGTTTTTTGCAGTGAATATATTTAATGAACATCTTTTCTTTTTTTTTTTTTCTTTGGTCAATTTTCTAGGCCTTAGCTCCCTGGCTGGGGGGTGGTCCTATGGTTCCCCCTTCCAGTCCGACCCCCAGCGGCCCATGCACTGACCGCTGAACCCGAGCTGCTACTCCTTCGCCCTCTCACTCCCCTGGTTACATCGCGCCCCCTATAGCGTGGAAGACCATCCGGGGAGTCGAGACCAGAGGGAGCTTTGTAGAGGTCCTCAGAGCAGCGCCACAGGGGTGAACTGTCACGTGCGCTGGAGGATTGGGGCTGGTATTTTTCCCTCCCTTTACACCACAAATCGGAGCAGGCATGCAGCACAACAATGATGGTGTAATGCACGCTTCCGTACATCACACATCGGGCGTCTGCCTGCTCTGAACCCACAATCCAGCCACATCAGTGCACCAGCCACTGCTAGCACGAGCACGGGGAACCCTCCCCACCCTTCCCGGAAGAGGAGAGCAGTCCGTGGGATGCTTGATCCTTCCTCCCACCAGCTAACCCACTGACACCCAGGGTCGCTCCCAAACTGGAGTCGTCAGCATGTTGCAAGGTGTGGCGTCCAACGCCTCAGCATCACTGGGCTGGCTCTAATTTAATAAACATCTTAAACACTTGTAGAGACTCTATGGCTAGTATTAATAAACATTTATATCTCCCAATTTACTCTGAATTACGATGTTTGAAGGTCAATGATTGGGAGGTATGATATAATATAATGAGAAAGAGTTAGGAGGAGAGTGGCTAGAGGAGAGTTTTGGGTGAAGTAGGGCAAGGGGGTTGGGGTAGGATAGTTGTAGACACATGGAACCTGATCTGAAACCATGGTCCAGGGTAAGAGGCTCAAATAGAACATCAAATGTTCATATTTAATTTTCGTAATTGGATGTAAGTTATTCATCAATGATATCCAAGTATCAGCTAAGAGATCTGTATCCTGTGAAATACTGTCCATCAGTGTCTCATAAATTAAGGCTGATTTACAGAGCCCCTGTCCCCATTGGCACAACTTTGGAAAAAATGTAATATCTAGACATAAGTCAGCTTAGATTTCATGTCTTTACGCTAATTCTCACCCTTATTTCTTTATTACTGAGGACATTTGTATGACAGTAGGATTTGGCAGTGTCTGCTCTGTCTGCTTGCCTACACACGACATCACAGTTCTGTTTATGACATCATCTGTTTCTGTGGAGATACTTATAATGTCATAAGCAGGTGATTGTGATATCAGGTGTAGACAAGCAGCCAGAACAGTTAAAAGTCTAGCAGATGGTGTTATTTTATGCTGCTGTCCTCTGTAATAAAGATAAAAAGGTAAATAATTACAGAAAATATATGAAATACAAACATACTGTGTCTAAATCTTACATTTTTTAAAGTTTTCCAAGTGATGTCAGGGGCTCTCTAAAACTGTTTAGCAACATCTGTTTATCAAAAAGGGGAATTTCAAGCTTATTCCAGTTTTTTAATAATACTTTTTTTGTGGCTATTGTTGCCACTACTGCTATTTTTCTTTAATTTTATGTAAGGTCAACAGTTTAAATTAATTAAATAGGCTTGTAAAATGGCAAGAAAAATCTTGAAATTTTGTTGGCCAAGAGATGTCACCTGACCATGCATTAAATCGCAATAAACACAGGGTCAGGTGCCAGATCTCATTTTTCACCCACATAAAACCTACTTTTTTTTCTTTGCTTAAATCTTTTATTAACATTTTGTACAGGTAAAAACAGTTACAGACATTGTAAAAGCACACAGACTATGTGCACTAAAAAACTCTACTAACTATTTACATAGGTCCACATATACCAAATAAATCATGTTCTCTAGTCCATTCCAATTACTCCATAGCTTTTTGTCCATTTCATAAGCTCACATTTAAGTTTAAATTCATATATGCCACATATACCCTTTTTCACTTTAGGCTATTCACTATTGATCCCTCCATTTATGTCGTAGGTCCCCGTTTGTAAGATCACTGCTTCTTCCACAGATAGTGTTGTCAGGAAGGGGCTCCACAGAGACATGAAAGTCTCTATTCTACCTCTACTCTGATAGGACCTCTTTTCCATTACCAAAGCCCCTATAGTCAGAGCACGCCATTGCTCAATGGAAGGGTCACTTGCTGACACCCAGGTGTTTAAGATGACCTGTCTGACCTGTGAAAGTAGGACCCTAACCCATTTTATATGTGGGGCCCACTCCTGTTCCCCTCCTGTCTCTATGCCAAACAGAAGGTCAGCTGGATTGAAGGGTATGTCCGACCCCATATTCCCACTCATAGACTGTGCTATCTTTTTCCAAAATATTTGTGATCTGGGGCAAGCCCAGAAACAGTGGAGGTATGTACCCCTCTATTCTTTGCACCTGGTGCAAATATCAGACACTTCCGGCTGGTATCTGTGTATTACCACCGGGGCAGTAGAGCCTATGTATAAATTTATAAGCTGATTCCTTATATTTATTTGACAACAAACGGCCCATATGTTTCTAACATGATTCCCCAGTTGTGATCAGAGATTGAGAGTCCTAGGTCCTTTTCCCATAGACCCCTGGTGTTACTTGTCCTATCTCGTAGATTGTCTCAGATTATATGGACCATAGCCGCCACCATACCCTTGCTTCCTTATCTGTTTACAGTAATCCCTGGCCTGGAAGAATCTAAACAAATGATTGTTTGGTGCCCCTCTGTTCTCCTTAAGCTCATGAAAAGAGCATATGTCCTTCCCCTAAGGAGGTCACCTATACATTGCACCCCTCTAATGTTCCATTCCCCAAATCCTGGGTCTTCCAGTCCCGGATGAAAGAAGGGGTTCCCACATAATGGCAAGAGCATCGTTTCTACCTCTGGACTTCCCAAAGCATTCTTGTTCTGCGCCCAGCTCTCCAATACCATTAGCACTAGGGGGTTTATCCAAGCCTGAGCTACATATGCTTTCTTTCCTCCCCTAGCTAAGTATGCCGAGAGCCTACCTTGGGCCTCCATTCCTTCCAGGTCTATCCAGCTGGCTGCTTCGGGTTTGGCAACCCAGTCTTTGACAATTTTCATTTGTGCAGCCAGATAATAGCTCTTCATGTCAGGAAAATTTAACCCCCCCCCCCTTTGTATTTGGCTTTAGCCTGCCCAAGCTGATTCTAGCCCTTTTCCCTTGCCATAGAAATTCAGAGACGCCCCTTTCCAGATTCTTGATATCTCTCTTATTCAGGCCCATTGGGAGCATCTGCAGCAGGTAGAGGATCCTTGGTAAAATATTAATCTTTATGAGATTCATACGCCCTATCCAAGACAGCGGCAGTGCTCTCCACCTCTTCATTTCTGCTACAATGCCCCCAATCAGTGGAGTATAATTCAAGCCATAGAGTTCTGGGATAGTCTTTCCAATATTTACCCCCAGATATTTAAAGGATGAACTGACTTCCCTCAACCCCCATGACTCCTTCCCTCTTACCATACCCTTCTCCAGATACATTATCTCTGACTATCTAGGTTTATCTTGTATCCTGAGAAGGTAGTGAACTCCTCTATAAGTTCTAATAGAGGGGGCATGGAGTTCTGTGGATCACTTAGATACAAGATCATGTCGTCCGCATAAAGCGACAATTTGTGTTGTTTGTCTCCCAAACCCTCTATTCCTTTGATATTTGGATTTTGCCTTATGGTTATGGCCAAAGGTTCAATTGCCAAATCAAATAATAGTGGGGAAAGCGGACACCCCTGCCTCGTCCCCCTAAACAAGGCGAACCGCTCCGAAAGCACCCCGTTGACCAGCACCGCGGCCTGTGGAGATCCATACAGAGCCCTCACCATCAAAATAAATCTTTCACCCAGTCCAAATCTGTTCAGCACCTCAAAGAGGTATCCCCATTCAATTCGGTCGAAATCCTTCTCGGCGTCCAGGGACAAAACCGCTGTCACCCCTGGACTCCGAGAAGAGCAATGCACCATGTTTAAAACCTTCCTCACATTATTGTAGGAGTGCCTACCATGTATGAAACTTGTTTGGTCTGGATGTACTATCTGAGGTAGCAACACATCCAGATGGGCGGCTAGAACCTTAGCGTAAATCTTAGCATCTACATTCAACAAGGATATAGGCTGATATGTGTCACAATCCTGGGGGTTCCTTCCGTGATTCGGTATGACACAGATCATCGCCACCTCCATGGTAGGCGGCAGTGGGTTTCCCTCCCTGGGCTCCTGGAATACGTCCCAAAGCAAGTCCACCACTTCCTGTCCCATTCCTTTATAAAACTCGGCTGGGAGGCCATCTGGCCCAGACGCCTTACCTGGCTTCATGCGCTGTATGGCCATTCTGATCTCTTCCTTAGAAATTTCTCTGTCCAACTCTTCCCTCTGCTTCTCAGTAATTCCCTGAATTTTGACCCTATCTAGAAAATCTCTTTCTCTATCCAATGTACATTCACAGTCGGCCTTATATAGGTCCTGGTAGAACTTCCTAACCTATCCCCTGTAGCTTGAGGCTCTCTGATTAGGAGTCCTCCTTCTCTTCGTACCTCCTGGATTCTCACTATCCCCCTTCTACCTCTAATAAGGTTCACCAGCACAGGCCCTGGTTTGTTACCCCATTCATAAAACTTTTGTTTCACAAACCATGTCTGATTTCTTGCCTGCTCAGCCAGCATATTATTAAGTGTCCCTCTTGCCGTTGCCAGCATCTGTATAACCTCCTCACCCCCCCTCCAGCTGCTCTACTCTCCAGCTCTTTAACCTGCTGGTGCAGCTCCTCTTGGCGCTTAAGCGGCTTCTTCTTATATCCTGCTACATATCCTATAATAGCCCCTCTTAAATAGGCCTTCCCCGTGTCCCAAAACACCTATCTGGATGGTGCCATCTCTTTATTAAGCTCCACATACCTCCCCAGCTGTTCTTTCAAAAAGGTCCGAAACTCCTCCTTTCCCATCAGGTACAGTGGGAATCTCCATGAGGCAGGCTTTGGCCTATTGGTCTCCAATTCTAGTGCCATAATCACTATGGCATGGTCCGAAATATGTATGGGCCCATGTCTAACATCTGCCATCTTGTGGTACCAGCCTCCGTCAATGTAAATGTGGTCCAACCTGGACCACGTCTTGTTGGGGTTGGAGTATAAGGTGTATATTCCTTAAGTGTGGGATTGGCCGTTCTCCATGCATCTAGTAAATCTAAATCCACTAAGCCTTCCCTCCATTGTTTCATGCAGCTTCCCCCCGTACCTCTACCTCCCGCGTGATCCATGATTGGGTCCGGAGTGCAGTTAAAGTCTCCTCCCCCCCCCATTATCAGCCCCTGAAACTGTTCTCTTATAAGCAGATCTAGAATGTTCTGATAATACGAGGGCTCAAACACAGCAGGAGCATAAATACTCCCAAAAGTGACCTGTGTCCCATGCAGTATTCCCTCAACAAACACATATCTCCCCTCAGTCTTATCTTGCACCACTCTTGTAACCTCAAAGGGGAGGTGCTTGTGTATCAGTATCGCCACCCCCCCTCTTATGCTAAGAGAAGGAGGCAGCGTGGCATGACCCAACCCAATTCCTCACCAGCTTCTGGTGCTCTAAGGGAGTCAGATGTGTCAGTTGTAGTAAGGCAACCTGAGCACGCACCCTCTTAAGGGCTGTCAGAATACTGGTGCACTTGACCGGGGAGGAGAAACCTTGCACATTCCACGAGACAATATTCACCCTCTCCTTCTGATCTGTCTTATTATTAACAAATGCAGCTCTCCCATCTTTGAATCTGGGTTCAACTCCGTGGCCAGCCTAATATGTAGCGTTTCTTTCCGTATTTTATATCGTATTGTGGACCTGACATACAATTCTAAAACTAAACACATAACATATAACATTTGAACTTTACCCCCCCAACCTATATACACTACAGTCTCCGCTTCCCCCTTTCAAAACATACAGCATTACTACAACTAGTATGTTCTCTCCCCTATGGTATTCTACAGGGCTTGATACAAAAAAATAATTTTTATCAACCTTTTCTCCCCCCCCCACCCCCACCAGGTTATTACATTCTTTTTCCACCTAACCCTCAATCCTCCATCTCATTTAGGCAGATAGTTAGACTTAATCCCTTGTTGGTCCTCTTTCTCTGCACTCTAAGATGGTAGCATGCTTAATCATCTGCCCTTTCATCTTAGTATCCCCTCTTGCCTTTTCACTGGCCTTTCCCTTCCCTCTTGCAGTCACTCTAATATATAACATCGCTTATATGTCTCTGTCCCCACATTCTTATTCAGATTGCCTCTCTCATATTCTGCCCTCTTTGCCCCCCCCCCAGTCACAAGGCTAGGCCCCGCGATTCAGTCATAACGTGCAAGCCCCCCTCGCAAGTTAAGTCTCATTACCCTTCTCATTTGGCAGAATGAGGGACCAAAGGTTTGCAGGCTACATTTTCCTTCTCAATGACCCCTCCAAGATTTGGAACCAGAGCGGTCGTGCTTCTTCAGCCTCCCCCCAATACTGCCAGATTGTAATTCCATATTGGTGTTAAACCCCCTTCCCTACCCCCTTCTGCCCCTCCTTTCCTGTCGCCACAGATATCCAGATCCTCTCTCCCCATTGGTAAAGCAAGACTGCGTACCTGTTTCCACTCCACCAGGCTAGGCCACACAAATCAGTTTCAACGGGCAGGCCCCCTTGTGGATCTGGTCTCTGTGGCCCTCCAGATCACTGGCACAGGGGCTATTCTTGCATGTGGCACCACTGTCAATCGTTCCTTGAGGCCAGGCTCAGTCAACTCGTACTTGGGACACTCTCCCTGCTTCTCCTCTTTCTTCCCAGGCACAGTCCTGATTAGCTCGCGGGGAAACCAGGGAGTTTTCAGTCTAGCCAGATGCTCTAAAAGGGGAGCCCCCATCGACTGCAACCCTCGAACATCCGAGGCAGTGGTTGGACCAGGCAGCCTCGATTCCTCACTCCAAACTGCTGCAACCAAATTTAACTCACCATTTTGCATATTTTCTTCAACTATTTACAGGGCAAACTGAACATCTTCTCCACCAAATCAACATACTCTCTTCTCCTTCTTTCTTTCAGGGCAGTCAGCTTATCTTCTTCTTCAACTCCGTCACAAACTTGATTGCCTTCTTCGCTTCCCAGAAGCTATACGTAGCTCCTTCATGTCTAATCTTCATGGTGGCCGGGAAAATCATGTACCATTCCAGCTTTAAGTCAGCAGTCTCTTCGTTGAACTCCTGCCTCTTTTTGCCGACCCTTGCAGAATGATCCTGGGAAATGAACAGCTGTGCTCCCTCAAATTTCAGCTCAGGCATACTTTTATATGCCTTCCACAACTCCTGTCTGTCCTGGAAATTATGGAATCGAAATATCACTTGCCTCGGTGGATGTCCATCCTGGGGTCGCGGCTGCACTGCCCGGTGCGCGCACTTCAATTTATATCCGCCCCCATTTGGCTTCAGGCCCATTAATACTGGCAATACCTTCCCACTGAACCCAAGCATGTCTGCCCGTTCTTTACCTTCGGGAAGGCCCCGGAGCTGCAGATTGGACCTCCGCTGGTAATTTTCCTGGTAATCCAGGGCCTCCCTTAGATCTTGTATATGCTTCTCCAGGTCCTCCACCCGTCTCGCCATGTGGTGCAGCATGTCCTCCGCTGCCGAAATACGACCCTTCACCTCCTCCAGTTGCTCCTGTTGCTGCTTTAGTTGAGCATCCATGGTGACTAGCCTGCCTTCAGTTTTGTTTTCCAGCCGCTCTAGCTGTGGAGACCAGGCGTCCATGAGTTGGTCTTTCAGTTCTCGGCCTATCGCCATCATTTCAGCGGGCGAGATAGAGATGGGGCCTGCATTGTTCAGCTTACTCTTGGCTGGCGGCTTTCTGTTGTTTTTTTGTGCCTGCCCGTTGTGATTTATTCCCCGCCAGCACGATATATTCATCCATGATGCAACGTAATTCGTTTAGTCTGCTACCTGCTTCTTATATACAGGGGATTTTGGTGGATTTACTATTTTTGTTCACCTGGGGAACGGAGCCCGATAGACATGTCCTCACGCCATGAAGTGGTCACGTGACCCCCCCATAAAACCTACTTAAAGCCATTTTGTAAGTGTAATAAGCCCCTCCAGGGTGTGCATCATAGGAATTTAATGTACTTCCCAAGGGCATAAGGATACTCAGCCTTCGGCCTCATGCATTACTACCCCCTTGGGGTGTGCATTAAAACTTATAATGCTTGCCCTGTCATGGCTTATTACTTACATAACTAAAGGGTTGGGGAACCTTAATTTGCAGCGCTTCAGATAAGCATGAAAAGGAAGTCTGCCACCATTTAGCCACAAATGGACATTTCCACAATAAAAGTATTGGATTGGCTTCTTTTCCACAGCTGTGGCAATATTATTTATCACTCATAGTGCCCATTATAAATAGTCTGACAGGGGTTAAGTACACCCTTGTCAAAATTTTTAATTATATCTTCTTATGCCAGGCATTTTTATATAGTTTATTAACAGATTTTAATCTAAAGACCCAGTCAGTCATTTCACTTTTCCCTTCTAGTTCTTTATCTCAGTCCCTTATCATACTCTCTTTATTTTTTTTAGTTAGTTCAGGTAATCATCTCTTAATATGATGTAACAGTTTAAACATGTAGTGTTCTGTCCATGATTCCTATCCTTCTAGAAAAAAATATTTTTCTCACCCTTTTTCTTATTTGTTTACACAGCCTAACAAAGTAACCCTTTATCCCATAGTATTCAACCTTATTTACATCCATTGCAATTTCTGAAAAGATATAAAACTATTTCCTACTACTAAACTGGTCCAGTTACAGAACTTCATTGTAGCGAACTGTTCAGATATATAGAAAGGTGGAGCGGGTTATATTATATGTGAGGAGGGTAGCAAGGCCATGGAGTTATAGGGCACAAAGAAGAAAAGGAGGGGCTAGAATTATTTAAGCAATAAACCATGACATGGTGTGGGTTATGCTGGGATTTACCCGCGCTTGGTGTGGTTTGGTCACAAGGCGCAGCTGAGTGACCAAATCCTCACCAAGCGTGGCTAAATCCCAGCATAACCCACACCCTGGAGTGGTTTATTGTGATTATATAATGTCCTCCTTTTTTAATATCAAAAAAGGAAAAAAAAGAAAAAGGTTTCTGTATTTTAAATATAGAATAAAGTACAGGGTGGTGTGTTTAACGAGAGTTTACACACACCCGAGGGGTTAGATGCTACATTAACCCCGAGAGCGAAAGTCGAGGGGTTTGTGCAGAGCATCTAACCCTGACGGTGTGTGTAAACCTCGAGTTTAAACACACTACCCCGTATTTTATTTTATATAATTGCTGGGTCTCCCCTTTTTTGGCCACAGCAATTATATAAAATATCAGCAGTTTCGGTGTGGCTACGAGTACGCTCAACTTTATTTTAAGTCCAGTCGGATTTTCATTTTTGGCAGCTTCACATATTTAACAAAAAAAAATGTTCATAGTCCACCATCTGTAACACTAGTTCTCATTTTGATTTTTTTATTAAATTTACTCACCACCGTGTTTCTTTGGTGCTCTGTTGTCAGTAAGAAGGAAGCGCAAGCCAGGAAAGGAGACGCTGCTGTAGGCGCATGCGCAGAGGGAGGAGAACCGTGCACATGTTTGCCATTATAAACGCTCCTTTATAATGGCAAATTACGCCACGGTCTCTCAATAGCAAAATGGGAGACCCATTAATTACATTGTTTTTAAGGTTTTTATTACACCGCTAGAAAACATAATCCTTTGTTGCTAGGGAGACAGCATGTCACTTCTACTCATAGCTATGAACTGTCCTTGATTACAGCTGACTTCTCTCATTGAAGTCTGAAAACTGCTCTGCCCTTACTGCCTCCATAGAAATGCCTAATGTTCAGCTGCTGTTTGCACAGAAAATAAATGTCTCATAATCAGCTGTGGATACAAAAATACACTTACTGCGCTGGACTGCAAAGTCTGATAGAAACACGACCATGACAGTTTCCCAGTCAGAGAGCTGATGCCAGAGGAGGCTTGTTCTCGCTCCCATGGTTCCCGTCCAGCTAGTGACATGTTTAAGTCTTGGCCAAATGCTTAACTTGGGAAACTCTTTCTTTATTAAAAATGAGGGTTACAAACGACAGAAATCAAGGCGAAAGTAGAGAGTGATACTGGAATATGCGCCTCATGTATGCATGAGCGAGTACCCAGTTTCTTTGCTCCGCGTTTCAGTCATGACTTCTATAAGTTGTAGTCCTCGTTTATAATAAAATAAGAGGTTTCAAAGCTCAGCATTCAGCAGAGACTTGAAATATGTCACTAGATGAACGGGGACCATGGGGACGTGAACGAGCCTCCTGGGGTTTTAGGCGGTCACGCTCTAGCAGGGAATTAATATGGCAGCATTTTCATTTTGCATTTTAAGGTCGGATTCATTTTTTGCCACATGTGGCGACTGTATCTTTTTTTACGTGAATTGTACTGGGATTTACTCACACTTGAGTGATTCAGTCAGCCAATCAGATTTCCGGATTTTAGTTAGCCATTGTATAATATTGGTCAACCTGGAGGCAGGCTGTGGGTCCACCATCCAAACTAGAGTAGTGTACACACCTCCAGCACAGGGCTAGGAGATGGATAAGGCACTTGGGGAAGCCATCACCAGAATGGCATGTATGAGGGAGATGGAGCCTTCCAACTGTGGCATCAGCGAGGAGCAGGGCCATCCTTGACTCCATGCAAGGGGCTTTTCTCGGCAGTTAATCAAAGTACCCACTAGGGATGGGGCAGTGCTGGACGTGGTGCTTACAAATGGGGACAGCATTGAAGACGTCACGGTGGGCAGTCTCCTTGGTACCAGTGATCACTGTACAATGTGGTTCTGTGACAGGAGCACAGGCGAACCACATGAGGACAGGGGTTCTGGACATAAAGAGTGCTGATTTTAGAAAAGTGGGTGAATGCCTTAGGAACTGCCTAAAGGATGGAGAAATGTCAGGCGCTAGAGGCACAGTAGGAGGGGTAGAATAAGGGAGGACAAAACTAAAGCAACCAACCTATGTGTAAAGAAGTAAGCAAAAGCAGAAGGAAAAAGACACCACTATGGTCCTCCAAGGAAGTGGCAAGAGTAGCAAAGGAAAAAAGATGGCATTCAAAGCAGCATAAGGAAATGCAGAGGGAGAAGGACAGGAAAGTATACCTAGAAAAACAGAAGGAAGCATGCAAGGCGATGATGGGAGCAAAGACGCAGACAGACGAAAGGATTGCCAAAGGGTTCTCTACAGAGGATAAGACTTTATTCAGGTGCGTAAGTGAAAAGAGGAAAACAAGGGTGCGGATAATAAGAATTAGAAGAGTGGAATGGGGAGACCTAGAAAAAGCCGACACCTTAAACGGGTACTTCTGCTCAGTCTTCACAGTGGAGGGTGGAGGGGAAGGACCACAAGGGAAAAGCAGGGATAGGTTGGGGAGGGGAGGTGGATGGATACAGGTCCATTTTCAGAGGAAAGAGTGCTGAAAGAACTTGCAGTCCTGAAGGTTGACAAGGCTATGAGACTGGCCGGGAATCACCTCAGGGTACTAAAAGAACGTGGGGAGGTTCAGGCTGCTTCACCGATAGGCTTATTCAACAACTCACTAGAAACAGGAGTGGTTCCAGAGGACTGGAGAAGGACTGATGTTTCTCTACATAAGAGTGGCAGCAGAGAGGATGCTAGCAAATGTCTGTCTCACTTCAGTGGTGGGGGAAATGATGGAAACACTACTGAAAGAAAAGAAGGTGGAGTGTCTGGCATCCAGTGGGCTCCAAGACCAGAGACAACATGGATTCGGGGTATGTTTGTGTGTGTGTGTCATGCCAAACAAATCTAATAGATTTCTTTGATTGAGTGACCAGGGAAATCAGTCAAGGGAGAGCAGTGGATGTAGCTTATTTAGACTTTAGCAAGGCCTTAGACATGGTGCCGCATAGAAGGCTGATTAGGAAGTTGACCAGCCTAGGAGCGGGACCCATACTGGTAAATTGAAACATAGAAACATAGACATTGACAGCAGATAAGGACTGCAAGGCCCATCCAGTCTGCCCATTTCTTCTTCTACCTTATGAATGTGCCATCGGCCTTTGATATGTCAATGGCCTATCTATTCATACTCATCTGTATTGCTCCCTTATGCCTATCCCATGCCTGTTTGAAGCTCTGCACTGTATTCATATCCACCACTTCCTGAGGTAGGCCATTCCATGCATCCACCTCCCTTTCTGTGAAAAAGAACTTTCTCACATTACCACTTAATCGGCTTCCCTCTAATCTTGTGCTGTGCCCTCTTTTCCTGCTATTTTCTTTTATTGAAACATGTTAGACTCTTTCGCCTTAATGCCCTTAAGGTGTTTGAATGTTTCGATCATATTACCTCTCTCCCTCCTTTGCTCTAGGGTATACATATTGAGCTCCATTAATCTGTCCTCATATGTTTTCTGATGCAGTCCCTTCACCATTTTGGTTGCCCTTCTCTGGACTGCCTCAGTTTGGTTAATGTCCTTGTGAAGGTGTGGCCTCCAGTACTGCACGCAGTACTCCAGATGGGGCCTAACCAGTGTCTTGTAAAGAGGGATTATTACCTTCCTCTTCTGACTTGTGATAATCCTACTAATACACACCAACATCCCCCTAGCCTTACCTACTGCTTTAGTGGTCTGCTTGGATGATTTCAGGTCATCGGTGATGATGATGCCCAAGTCTCTTTCTTCCCTTGTGACTGCCAGCAACTCCCCTCCAAGCCTATAGGTGGCTTCAGGGTTTCTTTTCACTATGTGCATGATCTTGCACTTCTTTGCATTAAAACCCATTTGCCACTCCTTTGACCAGTTTGTTAGTTTATCCAGGTCTCTTCTCGTTCTGCCCACCCCATCTGGATCATCTACTCTGTTGCAGATCTTGGTGTCATCTGCAAACAGACAAACCTTACCCTCCAGTCCATCTGCAATGTCACTGATGAAGATATTGAAGAGGACTGGCCCCAGCACTGAACCCTGAGGTACCCCACTTGTGAGTTGCATCTCTTCTGACTGTATATCGTGTACCATCACTCTCTGTTTTCTGCCCGACAACCAGTTTGCCACCCATTTGACCAACTTCTGACCCACCCCAAGCCTACCCAGCTTATTAAGCTTACAATTGAGTTATAAACTGGTTAAAAGTTAGGAGACAGAGGGTGGTGGTTATGGTAGTCATTTTAAAGAGGGGAGTGTGACAAGTGGGGTACCACAGGGCTTGGTACTGGGACTAGTCCTCTTCAACATCTTTATAGGGGATATAGCAGAAGAGCTGGAAGGGAAGCTATACCATTTTGTGGATGATACCAAAATCGGCAATAGGGTGGACACTCAGAAAGGGGTGGAAAAAATGTGCAGGGATTTTGGGAAACTCTATGAATAGTCTAAAACATGGAAGTTGGGGTTTAATGCCATTAAATGGTTCACCAGCTACCTAACCAATAGGTTACAACAAGTCAAAGCCATGGGAGATCTATCCCCACAAAAATCCCTGTTACGAGGAGTCCCACAAGGCTCCATCCTGGGCCCTGTCCTCTTTGCAATATACATCAATAATCTGGACTCGCAGCTGGCCACAGCAAATGTGCACTTATTTGCAGATGATACTGTACTCTATACCACAAATTCATCCTTGGATCTGGCCCGTGAGTACTTACAGACAGATTATGTCACCCTCCAATACAACCTTCTCACTCATAAGCTTCTCCTCAACAACAAAAAGACTAAAGCAATGATTCTCTCACCAAAGTCTACTTCCGGATGTCCACATATCACACAGATCCGAACACTCTCAGATGAACCCCTTGAAGTATTTGATACCTTTAAATACCTAGGGTTCTGGCTGGATAACAAGCTTAACTTTCTGTGCCACTTAAATGAAACCTCGAAAAACTAAGACAGTGATTAGGTTTACTCTATCGCATTAAACACCTACTCTTGTTAGAAGCCAGAATGAGACTAGTACAAACTACATTCCTACCTATACTGGACTACGCTGGCTTCCTTTACAGTCATTGACCATCAACGATGCTAAACAAACTGGACACCCTTTACCACCGGGCTTTAAGATTTATTTTAAATCTACCCCGTAGTACACATCACTGTCGTCTATACCAGGTTTTGGGATGGACCTCACTCTCAACTAGAAGAAAAAGGAATGCTCTCCTCTGTTTTTTTAGACATTATCTGATAATCTCCCTGCATACATCTCGAACATCTTCAAATGGGCTAAAGGTTCCTATGGCCTGAGACGCTTCTCCTTAATCTGCTTCCAGATTCCTAGAGTGAAAACTACCCTTAGCTCAGCAGCAATCAACTTCTCACTTCCATCACTCTGGAACACTATGCAAGACTCATTAAAATTATCCTCACTTCCAAGCATTTTCACATTCAAAGCTCTATTAACGGATTATCTGAAGGAATCATGCAACTATTTCAGATGCCGATGACCCCTAAGCCCCGGGTGCCACTCTCAAATCCTACGCCTAAGTATCTCATCCACCCCACATTCCTAACAACAGAAACCTAGGACTTACAAGCCTAGTTCCCTTAATCCAAGATGGCCCTGCCTATTCTCTACCTTTCACCTATTCTGGCCTCCCTTTTTGCTGCCTACTCTTTCATCTCAATTTCTACCCTATTCCTTAATACCTCCTTATTTTTTATCATTTAGGTCTGAGCTCTTACATAGCTGAGACTATATGGGATTGTTGTCTCTTCTCATTTCAGTAAAGCTTATCATTATGTACCTTTGCATGTTAATTATGTTGACCAGTATGTATAGGCCCATATTGATCAGCACCTTCACGATGTTTTTTCCTTTTTTTTTTTTGCACCGTTGTCCACCGTAATTGTAATCTTATGAAGTGTACTGTATTGTATTAATGCCCAGGGCCACCTTGAAAATGAGCTTGCTCAATGGTGTTTATGCCTGGTTAAATAAAGTGATTGATAATGCTAACAAGTGCAAAATAAGGCACCTTGGACATAGAAAACCCAGTGCTGAATATAGGATGGCGGGGGTGGAGTACTAACAGTCACTAGGCAGGAAAGGGACCTCAGGTTATCATATGTGAGGACCTCAAGGTAGCAGGGCAGTGTGAGTGGGTAAGGCTAGTGGAATGCTGGGTTGCATAGGTAGGGCTATCTGCAGCAGATGCAGGGAGGGGGTTTGCCATTATATCACTTGCTGGTGCAGCCACACCTAGAGTACTGTGTTCAGTTTTGGAGACTGCACCTCAGAGAAGACATAGAGTAGAGGTGGTCCGGAGGAGGGCCACAAAAATGGTGCATGGTTTGCATGAGAAGCCATATAAAGAGAGATTGGGGATCTCAACATGTACAGCCTAGAAGACAGCAGAGAGAGGGGATATGATAGAGACTTACAGCTACCTCAGAGAGGTGAAGATGGTGGAGGTTGGGAGTCTCTTTCAAATGAGGACAAGCACCAGGACCGGGGGGACATGTATGAAGCTGGAGGGTGGAACCAAGAGCGCACACCTCTCTCCTTTAAAGGTGTGCCAGTCAGTGGAACAACTTGCACACAATAGATTAATTGGGCAAACACCAGGTACATAAAAATAGAAGTCTGTGTATTTAATAAATACCATGTCATACACACCAAGCTACATATACACAGAGTAACACTCCAGCTAGCTTGGTGTGTGTGCCATGCTGTGTATTCAATAAACAAACATAATTTCAATTTCCATGTGCCTGCTGTGTGCAAGAGAAATCAAGGGTGATGTGAGGAAATATTTCTTCACTGGAAGGGTAGTGGATGCCTGGAATAGATTGCCAGTGGAAGTGGTGGAGGTTTGAACGGTGGGGGGCCGGGGTGTCAAGCATGCATGTATACATATAGAAAAGAATCAGCATTGATATAGCGCTTTTTATACATATTGTATCCCAAAGTGTTTTACAAACAATACTGGACTGGTAGTGAAGTGATTGAATGAGTGGTAGCAGCCATTTCACACATCAGCACCCATACACAGCCTAGAACAATTGCATGAACCAGTTCTATGGGAAGGGGAATGGTGGCCAGGACACTGGGGAAAGTCCCCTACTCACCTGTGGGGGAGATTCTGGCTGTCCAAGGTGGCGGATGACAGTCCTGGAGTGCAGGAGGTTGCTGTGGAGGTGGGAGAGTTGGTCTCCTCTCACATCTTGTCTTTGCCTGAGACTGGTCTGGCAAATTTAGTTGTAGATGTTACTGTGAAGAAGAACGTGTCAGAACCTAAAAATAGCCAGAATGAAGGTGGAAAAGATGTTGCCAGTGATCAGGAACAGGAGCTGGAAGAAAACATGGATTGTGAGTCTGCATCTGATTTATCTGAAGCCCATGATAACTTGGAGTCAGTTCAAGTAAGTTTGGGAGAGACACTTGAATTGCAGCGTTTCTTGAAGCTGAGGAGCAGAGGTTCCATTCTAAAAAGTCAGTCCTGCTGCAGCGGATTCAGCGGCTGCAATCTGACAGCGCGAATGACACTGTCAAGACGCATCAGCTGAGAAGAGAAGGGATTCTGTTAAAAGAACCATCATCTGCCGGGGAAAAACTGAAGCTGTAAGTGCTTCCAATATTTCTTTTGTACAGACTCCTGTGATCTTATCCCCTGGGGATATGGTCCCTAGTTCAGGGCCCTGGTCTGTCGAGGAGGCCCTGCGTGGGCAGGTTGGGAAAAACACCCCACTTCTGGCCAGTGGTCGTCTGGTACATCCCCAATAAAAATGCCTACGCCAGAGGATCTTTTGGAACCTTTGGAGGTCCCTAGCAATGAAATTGCAAGACACGACCAGGAGGGGCCCAATATGCAAACAGACCCACTAGTTATTCCTGACGATTTGTTATTGACTCAAAATCCTGTTCTGGCAAACAGACAACATAATGTAGCCACTGGGGCTCAAGATTCTGGTTCTAGTCAAGTGAATGCTCCTCTGAGTAAAATACCTGACATGTAGAAAAATAAATTTTCCTCCCTTTTTCAACTACCTGTTTTACCTGCCAAACATAACACTGTAAGACTTTCCTATGTGGGGGTATGCAGGAACCTCCAGACCAAATTTTTGTTGCCAGGACTTTATTAAAAGACTCAATGAAATTCTTCTCTCATGAAATATATGCCCTTATCCACATTTCCAGAAAGACTACCTCTGATGTTAGTTTTAAAACTTCTAAAGGCCTGGAAAGATTTTGGTCGAAATACCACACCTTAAAGCAGTCGGCCTTATGGACTCCTTTTTTAGCCATCCCCTTAACTAAGCCTGCATATAAAACTATTTCTGTCCTTTTTAGAAATGAAGGAGCAGACTTAGCGGATGTCCTTTACTGGCTAAAACTCAGATGTACAGTTATTGGTGGTCCTGAGACCATTCTGGACACAGAAAATATTTGGACTGGTTGTTGGAAGATAAAAGTATTACTGAAATCTGATGACTCCGGTGTAATTCACCTTCTAAACTTCTTTTTCCTAGGCTGGGATAGGGGGTTCTGTTCTACCCAGTACAGCCTAAGGCCTGCTACAGGTACGGGGATCGCTCGCATCTAAGCAGTGTTTGTGACACTGCAAAATGCAACTTATGTGGGGAATTGAGTCATCTAAGCACTGCATGTTTGAACGAATGTTGGTGTAACTTACGTGATGAGCTTGCTCACACCTTCCAGAACTGTACCTGGGCAACTCGTAATCAAGAGCACCATGAAGGTGGGGCAGACCAACATTTTATAATATCGCAGGCCCAAAAAGCTGAACTCAGAGATAGGCCGAGTACTCCAGGGCCTACTCCAGACCTAGAAAGACCTTTGACCTCTGGTAGTCTACATGTGGTTTCTGTGCAAAATCTAGCAGCCGGTGAAAACCTGGTGGTTGTCCCCCAATCCTGTGGTACAAGACCCAGTGATTGAGGAAACTGGGGAGCCAGTACAAGTCTGTAATCCAGCGGAAGTAATGCCCCCCCCATGAGCCTATGCAAATAGTTTGCAGACGTTCCTCAAGGTCAAAGCTGAAAGCTAACACCCCCCAAAAAAAAAAAACAGTCAGAACTTCTCCAGTACAGCTGTCATAGGTGTCATAGGTTTTTCAGAGCTTTTTAAAGACCGAAGTCCATTATAGCTCGCTGAAATACTAGTGGTACCCAGTAATGTTATTGCTTATCAGATAAGAGTCTAGGGAATGCTTATTTTCCATGTTTTTACTCGCAACAACTTCCACTACAAGTTTATTCCAAGTCTTAACAACCCTCACTGAGAACGAGGACTTCCTTAACTGGGTATTATATCTCTCACTTAACAATTGTAAAGGGTGGGCTCTAGTGTTATATTTCTGGTCTCTCAGTGTAATCCTCAACTGTTCCCGTAGTTGTGAATCTGACAGTGCTCTGAAAATCAAACACATGTCTCCCCTTAATCTGCAGTATTCCAATGAATATAGCCCCAGGTTTTGCAACCTTGCTTCATAGCTTTGACCCCTGACCTCTTTGATTCTTCTTGTAGCCCTTCTTTGGACTTTCGCCTGGGCTTTTATATCACCCTTATTTCCAGGAGCCCAAAACTGGGCACAATATTCAATGTGTGGGTGCACCAGGGAGGTATAGAGGGGAATCAACACTGCCTTACTCCTACACTTGATGTGCCTGTGAATGCAGCTCTGGATACCACTGTTTTTTTTGATCACCTGGTTGTAATGTTGTTTAAACCTAAGGTCATTACTGACCCTTACTCCTAAATCTCTCTCACCCTTAACAGTCCTCAAGACTTTCCCATCTAATATATAATCTTGCTGGGGGTTGTTTTTACCCAGGTGCATCACTGTGCACTTCTCAATATTAAACGTGAATCTTTTTTATGGGCCCATGCTTCCAGTTCCCCTAATGCTCCTTGTAGCATTGCTGCATCCTTTTGACTATTTACTGGGAAGCCCAGACGAGTATCATCCGCGAATTTAGATAGCCATATGTCTGTTTTTGGCTTCAGAGTTGAAATTTATAAATTAAAAAGACAAGGGGCCCAGCACAGATCCCTGGGGCACCCCGCTAGTCACGTCTGCCCACCCGGAGAGTTCACCCCTGATACAGACCCTTTGTCTCCTGTCTGATAACCAGTCCCCAATCCATCTTGTTATCCCAGATTGAACACCAAGTTCTTTAAGAGTCTCAATCGGCTCCTCATGAGGGACCTTATCAAAGGCCTTAGCGAAGTCCAAAAACACGACATCCACCGATTCCCCTTCATCTATGGCTCTGTTGACCTTGCCATAAAATTCTAGCAGGTTGGTTTGGCATGACCTGCCCCTTGAGAATCCGTGTTGTGAATCGGCCCCGGCCCCGAGTGTATCTATACAGCTAATAATCTTATCCTTGACTATGCCCTCTAGTATCTTCCCAAGGACAGAGGTCAGGCTAATAGGCCTATAATTGCTAACCTCCTGCATGGAACCTTTTTTGTGAATGGGGACAGCTGTAGCTTGTCTCCATACATCCAGGACTTGTCCTGTATTTAAAGATTTCTGGAAAAGGGAAGTAACAGGCCCTGCCAGGCTATCAGCTAGCTCCTTAAGAACTCTTGGATGTAATCCATCTGGACCTTGTGCCTCGTTATGGTTAAATTTTTTTTAACCTTTCCACAATATCCTGTAATTCAGTTTGGGAGTCTACTAATGTTTGACGTCTGATGTTATTTTGGGGAACTTGTAATCCTACATTGAAAACAGAGGAGAAATAATTATTAAAATAGTCAGCCATATCCTTGTTGTCAGTTAGTATGTTCACAGCACTGTCCTTTAAAGGGCCAACCTTCCTACTAACTCTCTTCTTATTATTTATATAGGCATAAAATGCCTTGTAATTGTCCTGTGCCTTGGTAGCTAATTGGTGTTCATACTTATCTTTGGCTTTGGTTATAATTCTCTTGGAGTCTTTAAGGCATTGCCTATATGTTTCCCAGCACCTATTATCAGCACTCAGCTTTGCCCGATTATATGCCCTGCTCTCCTTTTTAATTGATTTTTTAACTGCAGGAGTCAGCCGTGGGGGCAGAGTTTTTTTTTGGGCCTATTTTGTTTGTTTGTTGTCGTTGTATATGTGTGGACCAAATTATTCATTTTATTACTGAGCTTATCCCACCTAACTGGTACTGACTGATTGTCGAACTCGGCTCTCCAGTTCCATTCAGCCAACTCCTGTTTCATTCTGTTAAAGTCAGCTTTATTGAAGTTATATAAAACTGTACTGCCAGTAATACTTCCTAAGGTTCCCAAATATTTAAAACTAACCATAGAGTGGTCACTAGAGCCCAACGGTGGCCCAACTATACAATTACAAATATTGTTAATCATGTTGCTTAAAACCACATCCAATATATGGGTTCCCTTGGTATTTTCTAGAACAAATTGTTCTAATCCAGCTAGCATACAGACTTCCAAGTAGCTAGCCTCTACCTGGGTCTCTGTTTGCAAGGAGTCCCACTGTATTCCTGGGGAATTTAGGTCACCCAATAGGATAATGTTGTCCTCCTGTGTGATGTATACTAGACTATTTTCCAGGGCTGATATAGCAGGTGGTCTATAGATGGCTCCAGTGTTAATCTTTGCTGAATGTGGGGGGGAGGGCAATTTTAACCCAAAGGATTTCAGTATTTCCCCAGGCTGTGCAGTTAATATTTTCAGATACAGTACTGTCTAGAATATATAATGCCACTCCTCCCCCTTTTGCATGTGTCCTATCCTTTTTATATAAGGTATAACCAGGGATCTCTTTGTCCCAGTTATCCTCCTCCCTCCACCAGGTTTCGGTGATAGCACATATATAAATGTTAGATTGATGTAATGTCAACTTTAACTCGTCCAATTTACCATTAAGACTCCTAGCATTCAATAGGAGGAAGTTCCATTTTGACTTAGTATTATTCCTCAAACTCAAATGATATCTTACAGGAGACCTCCAAGGATTCTGGTGAGGATACAGATTTCTCCTCTGTCCTCTCCTCCCATCCAGAGGGGACTACAGATACAGAGGTTTGTTCTAAGGGTAGAGGGGCACAGAAGCGTAAAGCAAGATCAAAATCGAAAGTTGTTGGTGGGAAGGATAGACAGAAATAATAGTTGATGTGGTAACCTGTCTTGTTCTCACTTTCAAGCAAACATGTTTCTTGATGCCTTTACATGCCACTCTATAAATGTTAATAGTGTTAAGAGAACTGACAAACGAAACACTGTTTTTGCCATTTAGCATCTTTACAAATTGGACTATTTTTCCAGGAAATTAGGCTTCATACAGTACAGAAAATAAAACAAGCTCAAAGGCATTGGCTTCTTGGCCCTTCATTGGTCTGTAGGCCAGGAACATTGCTCAGGCAAAGGGATTCTGGTCCATTCTATAGATTTTAAACTTTTAAAACTCTATGATGTAGTTTCTGGGCGAGCTTTAATTCTTGATGCCTTAATATAGCAAGTTCCATATTGACTTATTAGCCTTTATGGCAACCAAACCAAACCAAAACTGCAAGAATTGAAATAATGTCACAGATTCAGCCATATCTGCACACATCTAAACATGTGGTATTTGCGGTTGATTTTAACTGCTGGGTTAGCCTTCAAGATAAAAGCTCGCAGACAACAACTAAAAAGATATATTGTGATTCTTGCTCACTGAATACTATTATACATACTGCAAACTTGCATGATGCAGTCATTGAATTCACAAAAAAAATTCCCCTTCATTTCGGAAGGGTACCTTGGCGTCAAGGATAGATTACATTTTCTTGTCCAAAATCTTAATATTTCCGATGCCAGGGTTGACCCCTTGGAATTCTTGGATCATAGGAAAGTCTCTATTACACTTGGTAGTAACCCCCTCCTTTCCAAAGGACTGGGAATTTGGAAATTTAACACGTCACCGTTAAAAGACAATGTTTTTTTTAATTCTTTAGGCCAGGAAATCTGTACTAGTGTGTTATGAAGACCCTATCCTTTGGTGGGAGGACTCAAAATCGGACCTTATTTACTTCCTATGGTGGTATAGCAAGACCCAAAGTAATGCAGAATATTTATCATACTTACAAAAACGTCAGCACCTGCATAATCTGTTTACCATTACTCACACTACAGGGCAGGATTTGAGCAAGCAGATTCAGTTAGTCTAAAAAGAAATGTTGGCTTATTGTAAGCAGAAGGCTGCTCACCTCGATTGGCAACATAAGTTTGGCACGCAGGGAAAGGCACAAGAGACATGCCCCTTTAATTGTAATATGACACAAGTTTGGGGGGGGGACATAAATTGCTTGGTAGATCATTCGGGTACTCTTCAGAATTCCCCTGACAAAATTCTGCAAATAGTGTCTGATTTCTTGCTTAAATTATTTTCATAAATTCCCTCAGGAAAAAATTAGGGAGTATCTATGTGACATTTCAGTTCCAGAAATAGCCCCCCAGGTTTTGTCCAGCTTATGCCAACCTATATCTTTGGGAGAAGTAATGGATGTTATACGTCACTTGAAAAATAATATATCCCCAGGCCCAGACAGGCTCACAAATGAATTGTATAAAATTATGGGTGAGGCCCTGGGTCCAGATTTAACAATAGTGTTTAATGCTATGTTGGAGCTTGGTGAACTCCCACTAAATTTTAATAAAGGAGCCTTAATCTTTTTACATAAAAAAAGGGGACAGATCAGACTTAAATAACTGGAGGCCCATAAGTATGCTCAATGCTGATTGTAAAATATTATCAAAAATATTAACTAACAGGTTACTACAGGTGGCAGACACGATCATTTCCCAAAAGCAGGTTTGTGCGATCCCTCAGCGGAAAATTCAAGACCACCTTATACTGGTGAGAGAAATTATTACAGCTGGATATTCCAATACCTGTCCAGGATATATTGTTTCCTTAGATCAAAGGAAAGCCTTTGATTCTATTTGTCATAAGTTTTTATGGGAAACATTGTTACATTATCAGATTCCACCCAAAATGGTAAACTGGATAAAATCTTTGTACAAAACAGCTACTGTAGTGCCAATAGTAAATGGGAGGCTTGGCCCCATGGTTCCCCTTAAGAGAGGTGTTAGGCAGGGGTGCTCATTGAACCCTCTTTTATACATTTTTTTATAGATCCCTTGTTATGGAAAATAAATAACTCTCAATCTGTTAAACCTATAATCAGTTTAAATATTCAGGCACTGTCTAAAACGTTGGCATATGCAGATGACCTATGCTGTTAACTGCTGATAAATCCTCAGTACAGGAAGCTATTTCTGAATGCTCGGCCTTTGGCATAGTTTCGGGGGCTACATTAAATCTAGAGAGATGTAAAGCTTTAGAATTAGGATCTTCCCCTTTGCAAAATACTTCCATTGGTCCAATTCAAATGTCTCCACACTCTGTAACAGTCCTAGGGATTAAATTTGGCCCTTCTGGGGTGGATATTCAGAACTGGGAAGAGAAATTAGCCATTGGGAGGTTCAAAGTTTCACAGTGGAACAAAAGTAAAATCTGTAAAAGAAAAGAATATTTTTGATAAAAACTTTCTTAATACCTGTTTTTTTACATTTAAATTATGTATTCCCCATTCCCCAAAAGCTAGAAACGCCCATTATGAGTTTATTTTTTCAGTCTGTGTGGGACAGCCGTCTTAACCCTATTAAAGGGGATATTCTATACCAGCCCGTTAAGGACGGAGAATTAGATATGGTAAATCCAATTTTATTGTTTAATAGTATTTTTCTGGTGACTAATCTAAGACCTCTTTTAATTAACGAACGGGTTGGGGGAATGCTGGCTATTTAATAATTGTAAGCCATGGTTTCATTTATGGGAACAGAACTACATTAAAGTTTTAAAAGGTTCAGAAGCCTTTCTGTATTTAAAAGAAACATTTCTTGGGCTGAAACAACGGAAGGTTATTACTCATCAGATTTGAACTGCTTCCACACATAAGATCTTATATAAAAATGTAAGAGCATCTATATGTGCGTACCCAGAACCTTTTGATAAATGTGCTCTTCAGTATACAGATTCCCTTAAAACTTTATTAAAAAACACAAGAATCCCAGTGCACATGTGGGACTTTCATTGGCTCCCATGCCATGAGAAAATTAATGTCAAAAGTAACCAGAAACACAATCAGATTTCGGACAGAATATGCAAGTAGGCTACAGTGCATTAATACTGTTGAAACAATTGAAAATCTTATTTTTTTTCAGTGCTCCTTTATTAAGGATCTTTGGGTATACCTAGCTGATCAGTGGAATGAACCCATATTTTCAAAAATCACTTATGAGAATATTATATATGGACATATCACTAAAGCCTGGGGGAAATGAAATTTAAGTATGCTGCATGTATTATTTACTATAATCAAATGGAATATATGGATGGCTCGATGCTTGTTTACAGCAAAAAAACTGCACATATATCGATCTGTATAGGAAAATAGTTAAAGATGTGCGTTCTGTATTTGCTTTGGAAAATTCCCATCTTTCCAAAATGGACATCTCTGAACTATGGAAGAACTTACCTTGGATTACTGACACAGATGCTGCAGTTCAATGAAGAAAAAGGGGGGACTTTTCCTTTTTTCTTCCTTCCTTTTCTTATAATGGTGTTAATTTTTTTTTGAGCATAGAATGGGTAATTAATTTATATTTTACTTTTGGTTTTGATAGATTGTTTCTTTGGTTTTCTCTTTTTGAAATGTATTTTTGGATGTATTCAGATTTGATGTCTAATAAAACTTACCCCATACTTGAGAATACCAACTTATAATCAGTTCCTGATGCACACCAGAGCAGTGATTTAACTTTGAATTTGGTGAGGACTTGCAGCTAGAAACGGGAGGGGAGAAAGTGCTACTAACTAACCAAAATGAAATTATTTCCACTAAACTATCACTGAATGTAACTATGAACAATGAGTCCTTACCTGGAACATCATGATCTTTTTTATCAGAAGAACCAGGGTGGTGGGGAGCAATTCCAAAAATATGGTTTCTGATAATACTGCCACAGTGAACCTGGTGCTGCACGTACAGATTCGAATACTGGTCCCAGAAATTCTGACTTTTAAAAAAAAATAAAGCAGAATCTGCACCTCGTAAAAATGCAGTACGGTTGGAGTATTGTTGGTGGTAGTGGGGGTGGGGGGGTGTCTCCCAGAACATCCAGATCAAATATATGTGACCAGGCTTTTAGTCAAAGAGTCAATACCGTTTCAAGCATCAGATATTTATGCCCTTATACACATATATTTGGTTGGGGGTGGGGGGGGACGCATTTGATGTCAGCTTTAAAACTGCTTTGAGATTGGACAAGTTCTGGACTAAACACCAGGTGAAGACATCCCTTTGTGGAGTCCATTTGCAGCCATCCCCCTAACCAAACCTCAAAAATGTAACTGGAATGAAGGGGTAAATGGCAACGACATTCTTTTTTGGCAGGAAAGAGGTGTGATCTTTTGGGACCCCTGGAGGTAGTTATTGATACTGAAAATATTTGGACAGGAGGGTGGCATTTTAAGGTCAAGTTGTTTCAGAATGATTCAGGGACTTTGCAGCTACCTAACAGAGAGATGGGGTTTGCTTCTGTGCAGGCCAACCCAAAGCCTGTTGCGAATGTAGAGCACTTACTCATTTGAGTAGCACTTGTAACCGTCTGAGATGTGTTTTTTGTGGTGAATTTGTGCACGTCAAGTGTGGTATGCAAAAATGTTTCTAGATGTAATCTGTGACCAATCTGGTCACATCTATAAGCAGTGCCCTTGGGCAGGCAGAAACAGGGATGGTGGTTTCTACCAGGATTATCTTGTTCGAAAGGCACACGTTTGTAATAAAGGATCTGCCCTTAGTCTGCAAACTTACAGTGATATGACCTGTAGCGCAGAATACTTTGTTGCTGACAGCATGTCTGTGGAAGAGCAAAGTGAACTGACCCCTGTAGAGAATGTAAACAGAGACCCCCTCTGTAAACCCCAAGACCTCCAATCCCCTACCAGTAGAGACAACTACCAGCAAAGATCATGTAATGGAAATAACGACAGAAGTAATTGCTGAGCCTACTGAAAAACTGGTAACTACGAACAGCGAGCTTAATCAGCAAGTGGCTATGCCTACACCGGCAGAAGGACAGGTCTATCTACCTAGAAGGATCGACTACTAAACAAAGTTATACAACCCCCCCCCCCATCTGCAAAACAAATTTCATATTTTGTAAGAACAAAAAGATTGGGGAGATTCTGACCTAGATTCAGATGTTTATTTAATGAAATGAAGGGGGAAGGAGCACTAGAAGTCGTAGCCTGAAACTGGTTGATGGGAAGTATAGAAGAGATATGAGAAAGTATTACTTCATGGAAAGGGTGGTGATGCCTTGGAATGCGGTACCTGAAGAGTTGGTATCAAAGGAATCAGTGGGAGGTTTTAAGAAGGGATGGGATAGATGTCTGGGCAGGGTACATGTAGGGAAGATGGAGTCCATGGGAACTCTGAATGGAAATCGGGGGAGGTAAGGGAGAGGGGAAGGGGGGACAGCAGCTGTTATCAAGCTGTGAGCTGCATCTTGAGCTGATGCGACAGATCTCATGGCCTAATCTGCTGCCATTTTAGTGTGTGTGTTCGTATGACATCAGGAAGCAGAGAAAGAAAGGAAGAGAGCTATATGGAAATCAAAAAGAAAAAAAAAATTAGCCCTTTTCACAGAAAGGGATTATTTTAGGACTAAGTTTTTATGAGAACTTTAATCTTTAGGATCCTCATACCATGCAACACCTGAATATAACTTTATTTAACATATGTAATGTAAAAAAAAAAAAAAAAAACACAGGAAGAGGGTGGTAGCTTTATTTTTTTTCCAGCATTCTAAATGTAATGTAATTTTCTTACAGGAAACAAGACTGAATTCCCGCTTCGATATTTCTCGGGTATAATGGAGCTGGGTATGAGGACCTTCTTTTTGGACGTTTGGGGCTGATAAAGCTGACTGAGTAGGCATTTTGTTTTGGGGGGAAACAGGTTTCTGTGAAAGGTAGTGGATATTTATCCTGGGACAGCCTTATTGTTGGACTGTATTCATTGCAGGTGTGAAATTTAGGTTAACAAATATCTGTGCTCCCCAAACGAGGGTTAGTGAAGTAGCCTTGTTTGAAAGTATAAGGCCGTATTTATATACCACGAAACAAGTGACATGGGGGGTGATAATGAATTGTGGCTTAGATATCAGAACTCATGGTGAAGTTCAGCAAAAGATATATTGTGACACAAAAGTTCTAAAACACATGGTTGTAAATGCAGGACTTGATGCTTACAGAGTTACTAAAAGGTAGAGGGTTTACTTATTACAGAAATAAATATGCCATTAGAATTGATTGTCTTTTTATCTCTCATAAACTGGCCCCTATAGCTTTTTCATTAATACCGTTTGAATTCTCAGACCATGTTATTTTGCATTGTACTCTTTCTTTGGATTCCAGTGTATTTCACAATTTTCTCCACACAGCAGTAGACAGAGATTGAATACCCTTACTTTAGATTCAGTGCTAGTCAGGACAGGGGTAAAACAATTATTGTCTTATTATTAGCAAGAAGATCTGTATTGTACATGTATGATGACCCGTGGGCATGGGGGAGAGATACGAAAACAGATAAAAAAAACTATTTTTGTTAACTATGGAACGCAAAGAAAACAATCTGTTTAGTTGAAGTATTTCGGTTGTAGAGATCAGATGCTTACGCTCCTGTCACAATCTGGATGTGAGACAGAGGCTTATAAAAAAAAAAAAAAAAAAAAAATAGAGAGAAACTGTGAAGAATATGATGTGCCCATTCCAGTATGGCAGGGCTGCCTTATTGGAGGTTGAATTGAAATATGGAACCCAGAAGCAGTCTTTTAGTGATCCCTATATGGCCTGCAAAAACAGAATAGATAACTACAGCTCTGGGAGCAGTAAAAATGAAATTGGGAAGATTAAAACTGAGGACACAGAAATTCTTGCAGGTTGTAGAAGGTTTTTTTTAGAGAAAATGTTTAGACAAGATTATAAAAGTAATAATCGCTTATTTTTCTAACTGCACCACTTCCAAAATTATCTGAAAAACATAGGAACTAGAAGAAAATCGGAGTAAGAAGGAAATGTTAAATATAATTTCTGCTATAAAAACTGGCTCTTCACCAGACACAGATGGAATTCCTAGTGAGTTCTATAAAGCCTTTGCATATATGTTAAGTGAACATTTAGTATTCGTATATAACTACATTAATATTAGTATATAACTACATATTATGCTCTGCACAACCTTTTCCATCTTTTGGTAAAGCCGTTCTTATTTTTTTATATAAAAAAAGGAGACAAAAATAATTTGAAACACTCGAGACCTATTAGTCTCCTGAATTCTGATTTTAAAATCTTAAATGTTAATTTGTTCTAGTTTACAAAAAGAGCAGTTATTTTAATTGAACCTGCACAGGCCTTCTCCATTTGAGATATAAATATACACCGTAACATCTGTATTCTGAGAATGATTTTTGAACTAGGGAAGAAGAATAGAGGGCCGGATATGTTCTTTGCTTAGACCAGGGAAAAGCTTTTAATGAAGTATCACATGCATTTTTATTTGAGGTGTTAGGACAATACAGGATAGCTCAAAAAATTGCAAGCTTGGATTTATATTTCACAGATTAAAGCAGAAAAAGTGAGGCATATGAAATCCATTCAGCCTTATTTAGTGACCACATATAAGTTTTTTTTTCTGGGGGGATTTTAACTGTAGTATTTTTAAAGGAAAAAAATAGAAAAAAGGGGATGGTAAGAAAATTTATTGCGATTCTAATGCATTAACACAAATGATAGATACAGCAGGTCTGATAGACAGTCATACCTATCACAAAAGAGGCCCTAAATTCACTTACATGAGGAATTCTTTTAAAACAACTATTGATTATATATTCCTTTTGCCCAGCTTACCTAAAGGGGCTTTATGTATAGATCCTGTGGAATTTTCTGACTATCTTTTTTAAGTTTATGGTTAGATCATGTGGCTGGCACACCCAAAAGGGGTGGTAGGTGGAAACTTAACACCTCAGTGTTAGTTGAGCCCACAGTGCAATTGAGTATGGGTAACCTCCTCACAGCCAGACTGTTGGTGGAATTTTTGTACTCGGATATAGGGGAATGGTGGTCTGATACAAAGCAGAACATTGCAACTTGGTTTAAGAATTATGGGAGGAAAATAGGGAACAAATGTTTTTTTTAAATATCTGTCTTTAAGAAGACATTTGCAGAAATTATACACCCCAGCAAACCACTCAAAACATGATTACTTATCTCAAATCAATGAAATTAAGGAGGCTATGAAACTACACCAATATGACAGGGCTAAAACGATCCAGGCAATGTTGTGTAATGGGACACAAAAATCCCCCATTGGGGACCCCTACGAGGCATGCAGACAGATCAAGGATGGTATGACCTTTGACTTTTTAGTTTCCCCAAATGGGCTCAGGGTCAGCTCAATAGATGGGATAGAGGAAGTGATAAAGCAACACTATAAATCATTAGAACCTGAACAACCAATTCAGGAGCGAGAGATACAGGACTTTCTGCAGGTTGTAAATATCCCAGTATTCCCAGAAGAAAGAAATAAACTGCGGGCTCCAATAATGGTGCAGGAAATAGAAGTAGGTATAAGGGCCCTGAAAAATGAGACTTCAGATTTGGATGACATTCCGAACAAATTCTACAAAACGTTTAGCCAGGAATTAGCCATCTGTTTAGGAAAAGTATATTCTCATTTTTTTCCCCACAAACTCTATTTCTTCTTCCTTCACATAGGCCTTGCTCAATGTCTTCATGAAAAAGGGGGAAATCTAGTATTTCAAATTGGAGACCTATAGTGTTATTAAACACAGACTATAAAATTTTAGCTCACATTATGAACAATCGCTTGAAGCGCTATGCTTCTTTAGTTATCTCACCACAGCTGTTTTGAGGGCTCACAGATGGGAAAATACAGTATGCATTGATGATTATTAGAGATGCAGTAGAGCATCTAAATTTATCAGGGGTTACTGGATGTTTGGTGCCAGCTGACCAGAAAAGGCTTTTGATAGAGTGCATCATCCTTTTCTATATGCAGTCTTGGAATTATATCATGTTCCAGTAAAAACAATAGATCAGTTGAAATCTCTGTATTCTTCTTTCACTGTGAGGCCTTTGATTAAAGGACAGGTTGGATCTGGGTTTGCGGTCCCTTTAGAGGACAGGCTGGGATGCCCATTAAGTTCCCTCCTATATATTTTTTCTCTGGATCCATTACTACAAATAATGACTAAACATCCCAAATGGCAGGGTCTGTCCGGTCCTGCCATTCAACATAGCCTGCTTGTGCAGGCATATGCAGATGGTATATATATATATATATATATTTTTTTTTTTTGAAAGCCATGAACAGATAGGTTTTTTTTACAGGAAATTATAAAATATGGGAAAGTTTCCAACTCTAAATTAAACTACAGTAAGAGCAAAGGCCTTTTTTTTTTTTTTTTTTTCAAAGGGGGGGCATACGGCCTCAGTGGACCTGGCAGGTATAAATATTTCCAGGGAGCCGACAGAGATACTAGGAATTCTGTATGGACCACAGAATCTTCCAGGGGATAACTGGAATAAATCTATACAAAAAATAGACTTAAAAATTCAAAGGTGGAAGCTTTGGAAAGTATCAAAACTTAAAAGGATTGTAATTCTTAAAGAGTTCATAATCCCTACACTACAATATGTTGCAATGATTTTTCCCCTACCTACACAACATGATACCAAATTATACAGTGTTTTTCCAAATGTTATGGGGAAATAAACTGAACCCAGTAAAGAGATGTTTTATGTATCTAGGAAAATCGGAGGGTGGATTAGAAATGATAGATTCAGTGGTCTTTTTGCATGTATTATTCTTTTTACAGACAGTACAGAATGGGCTAAATTGTACAGGAGCAATCCAAAATACATGGATAAGGTTGACTTTACGAAGATATTTTCAAACATGGAGCAGAGTGGCTTCAAAACTAAATCAGCGTATACATATACCAAGCTATTTCGAACCGGCAGCGCAAAAATTACACAAATGGTGTGTTACAAAATGATCTATACAAAATGGTTCTAATAAACAGCTATATCAGGAAATCTTGGCTAGAATAATACCCCCTAGAACCTAGTTTCAAGAATTGTCCCTCAGTGGGCAACCCATTAATTTTGAAACAGTGTCAGTGGCTCAGTAGGTAGCACACTCGCCTCTGAGGCCGGGAGATCAGAGAGCTGTGGGTTCAGTTCCCACATCTGGCACTTGGGTTAATATCCCAGTACTGACACTGTAGTGCAGCATGAGATGGGTGCTGCACTTCTGAGGTGCCGTCCTTCGGATGAGACATTAAACCGAGGTCCCATCTTCCTGGATTGGTCGTAGTTCAGGTGGATGTTAAAGATCCCATGGCACTTATCGAAAAGAGTAGGGGAATTTCCCCGGTGTCCTGTCCAAATTTCCCTCATTCACTAAAAATACCACCAACAGCTTAATCTGGTTCAAGGTCAGTTGGCATTCATCTGTATCCCCCTTCCCCGGGTTGTGCCTGAAAATAGGCAGGATTTGTCTAGTGCACTTACCCGGTCAACAAAAACTAAAAAAAAAACAAATAAATAAACAACTCACGTACCCCAGGATACCCCAAAAAATGTGGGAAAATGTGTGGCTCACTGTTTATGGCAGACTGAACCTAAGGAGGGGAATGCCAAGCATAAGGTCCTAGAAGAACGCAATTGTCCCTATATGGAGTGAATAAATAAAACTGAAACTAAGGAGCATTTTCTTTTAGAATGTTCTTATACCTTGGCATTGTGGGATTACTTAGCAATGAAATGGAATATGAAGTGGTTAAAACACCTGACCTATGAGGTAATAGTGTTGGGGAAATACGATTTAAGGTTTAAAAACTTTCATCAGGATACATTGTTGGTATTCTTTTGTTGTATTCGCTACTACCTATGGCAGGCTAAATGCCAGTGGGTTCTATACCAAAGGGAAAATGTCGTATGACGGTCTTGGCCTTCTAGTATCACAGGAATTAGAGAAAGTATATGCTAAGGATATATTGATATATGCAATAGGGGTGAGTGGTAAATGAGTGAGATAAAACAGTGCGTCATCCACTGCAGTGTGATATTTTTACCCTCTGCTCTACTGTGATGATATGAGACATTTACACACAGGTCACAAAAGGTCACTGATATCATCACCCTAGGCAGCTTTCCCCTCAGCATGAAAGAAACACCTGTGCTGTTACCATAGACACAAATGCAGGACTACCTGAGAGGTCTCATTGCTGCCTACAGCTAACTCAGTGAGCATCACAAAACACACCTAGCTCCGCCCCCCCAACTTCTAGCTCATTACTATGATGCTCTCAACTTGATGCAGCCAGAATTCCAAACAGCACAGCTTCACAGAACAGTCTAAACTACTGCCTGCAGCTAACTCAACTACCACTGAAACACACTCTCACTAGTTCCTCAAACTCTGATTCTCACCCATTACAATTACTGTAACAATTTCAACTTCACTGCAGCCAGAATCCTAAAGAGCACAATTTCACAGAACACTCTGCACTCTGCCTGCAGCTAACTTAATTGCCACTGAAAACAGTATCAGCTGTTCTGACACTCTGCCTCTCAGTTCATTACAATTACTGTGATGCTTTTAACTTCACTGCAGCCACACTGCTAAACAATACAGCTTCACAAAAGTATGTTTGTCATTCCTATCTAAAACTAACTCATTTAGCATTGCAAAACACACTCATGTGTGTCTCAGAGTTTATAACACTGCCAGCCCATTCAGAAAAGCTCACACACAGAATAAGCAAACACATTAACAGGAACAGAACACAAGACAGCATAACAAAACTTCTGAAACTCTTGGCCCTATTAGAGAGTCGAATACATGATGGTAGATTGCTATGGCAAATATTGTTACTCCTGCATCGTGAGCTTGGATATCTCGCTCTGCAGGAGTGACAATATTTGCCATAGCACACTCATGCCCATCATGTATCCCCTACTTATTCATCACATACAATGGTGGAAAGGGTTTATTTATTAAATATAAATTAATAGAGTTATTTAGAAAGAAGTTTGAAGGGAAGTAAGTCATACCAAAAGGTAATTTTGGATGATGTATGAAGTTTGGTGGTGATATTGCAAGTTTACCGTGGATTCACTGATGTATAAGATTTGACCACAGAAATTGTTGTATGTGTTTTTACAATAAAATCTTCCCTACTCTTTTCGACAAGTGCCATGGGCTCTTTAACATCCACCTGAACAGGCTGTTGGGACTTTGGTTTAACGTCTCATCCGAAAGACGGCATCCCCCCTCATGCTGCGCTACAGTGTCAGTATTGGGATATTAACCCACGTGCCTGGTGTGGGAACAGAACCCACAGCCTTCTGATCTCCTGGCCTCAGAGGCGAGTGTGCTACCTGCTGAGCCACTGACACTAGTGTCACTATTCAGAGGAATATACAGGGCAGTAGAGAAGGTATCATCCGAGTATTTTAAATATGACATTTGCTTGCATTATGTTTTATTTACGGCAGGCAAGATGTCAATGTGTATTACAACAACTGCAATCCACAAATGTATCTATTTTATATACTGGGATAAAATAGCATGCCTTTGAGGAAAGCATCTTAAAACTGACTACAAATAAGGATCAATAGGAATCTATTGTTTAGTAGAGGTTGGAATCACAATAGAATTCTGTACCAAGATGATTTTTTTTTTTTTTTTTTTTTAAGTTTTTGTTAGATTTTTTTCTGTGCTCTTTCATTTTGTTTGTTTCACTGTATTTTTTGTCCATATTGTGGGGGGGGTGTAAGATACAGTATGTTGATATACTGTGACGTATGATTTCCTTTAAAATTCCCCTGCTCTTGCAAAAAGTTACTTCCACCAGGACAGCACCAGAGGTGGGTAGAAGGGACCTCAGTTTAACATCTCGTCTGCAGGACAGCACACCCTGACAGTACAGCACCCCCCTAGTACTGCACTTGGGTGCCAGCATTTAGGTATGAGCCCAATCCCAGTGTGGGACTAGAACCTGCAACCTTCTGGCCTAGAGACAAATGTGCTACGAACTGAGCCACACTGACACCTAGGGTATACTGTATTGGGAAGGTTGACAGAGACCAGCAAGGGTCTACAGAGACAGAATAGGTAGGAAACCTCGGGGCAGACTAGGTGAACTAAGCAGTGCTTTTCTGCTGACAAATTCTGTGTTTCTGAAAACAGTATGCCACAGCTATATCACAATACCCAGTTTGGCAGATTAACATGTGGTGGTAAAGTATTTGTGATGTTTTCCTGTAAGACAAAAACTGGGATTCTTATGCAGGCATCATAAAAGTTTGGGCCTTCTGGGTCACTCAAAATTAGTACCTCAGTTCTGTTTGTCTCTTTTTTAGATGATGCAAAACATACCCGTATTTATGATTTAACTACAGAGGCACCCCATCAGAGTTTGTTGTAATTTTAAATAGCCTCTGCTAGAATTTTACTTGCTGTCTGCCAACAAGAGGCAATCTGCTGCGACTGCTGTGCACCTTAAAGTGGCTAAATCTTGACTTCAGCCACTTCCTTTATTGGGGAATATTAGGAAAATGTCCACAGTTTCTGACATGGCTTCTGAGTAGTCTAACTCCAGGCTACGGTCTCAGCTCTCAAGATTATCTGACACACTAGAGCTAGATTTAACAGTGGCAAATGAGCCTGTTCCTATCTGGCACCTTGCAGGTGGAATGCACTGCAGTGCAATGAAATGGGGCAAAAACATTTTACCCTGCCTTTTTTCACTAGAAGCTGTCCCAGGCATCTTCCAGTTTTTTTTGGTAGTAAAAATGTTCTAGTTCCACCAAATTCTGAGCATTTCACAAATATTTAAAGTTAGTTTTTTTTCCTGCTTTTAAGAAATAAAGTTGACCACCACATTTGACTTTGAAACAACATTGTAAACTTGGCAAGGGTTAAAATGGGGGGGGGGGGGGCATGGTGCACAGCATAGGACCTACCTAGAAACGTAAATTTGACAGGTATGCTGACATTTGTACGGACTGCAGTGGAAACTAGCTTTGTAGGAAAACATTTTTCAGTGAACTCTGCTTAATTCACATAGGCATTGTCAGCCTCACCAGGAAAGTGCAGGAACAGTTATATTGTGTGCCTCGGTAAGTCTGACTGATCTCTGTAATACTGCTGCTTTTCCCAGGGCACCCTTGCAAAGCTGGTTCTTTTCCCCAAACAAAACAATATAAAATAAAAACTCTGTTTTCTGAAAGGGAAACAGACAGCACTAAGAGCCCCGTATCCAACAGAAGAGCTTGTCCCAGTTTGCACTTTGCCTGCAAACATTTTTTTTTTTAATTTCTTTTTACTTACTGTTTACTGCAGTATAGTAGACTGCATCAGGCTGATTCTGCTGACTCCAAAGCTGGACATTTTCAGTAACCAAAAGTCCCAGAATCCCCTGCAGCTGACATCGGAGCTGGGCTGTAGCAGTGGGAGATTCAGTAGCCTGCAGTACTTGTTCAAGTTTTTATTAGCCCTGATCTTTTGTTTGCTGGTCCCGCTGTCTTCTTGGGGCTGAGGACAGTCACAGTAACAGTGTTATTGAATGCCAGGACACACAGTGTTGCTTCTCACCCAACTAACAGGATATAGCATTTCCATTCATATTGTCTACACAGCTAAACCTTTCCCACACTTGCAAGTATCAAACTTAAAGAAGTTCTAGAAAATAAGGGTCTTTCCTTATCTCCTATCTAGTTCTTCCTTCTTTTTCCTATCTCTCTGGCAGTTCTAAATCCCATAGTTTTGTTTGCTAGGCCTTTATCTTTTAAGTCCCAAATATTTATATTAACTCTCATACGTTCTGTGGCTGTGACTGCACTTTGATGTTCTTATCTCTTGTCTTTTCTATTCCTCAACTTTCTCTTTATTCATAATTTATTGTTTTGGCCATTGACATTATAATAATCGAAATTCAAAGTAACGAAATCTCTTGTTAGTTATACTGACAAGATAATTAAGTAACACAATAGGATGAGTTTTACTGGATTTTTTTTTTTAATGTAAATCCTGTTTTTGAAATGTTGTAATTATTATTCAGTGAACATTTTTATTGACCAAAAAAGACGTTTTCATAGTTTTTGCAGCTGTTTGGCAGGCTGCATTTTGGGTATACAGGACTCCTTATACCTGTTGTGCTGCACATGCAATACCAATTGATGCCCTAATTTCACTCAGAATCTGAGTAGTTCCCACCTTAGCCAGGAAGAATACGTGGAGAAGAGGCTGAAAAAGTTAAATACAATTGAAATTTGATTTGCGTAGAGTTGGAAAAAATAAACAAATAAATAGCATAGAATGTGGAATGATTTGGTACCAAAGGGAAGGGTCATATATCTTAAAGTTGCATACAAGTGGAATGACATGTGCCTGTGATGCACCTCTAGTGTTGCGAAGCTGAATGCACAGAGGTTCGAATGCCTGAATGATGTTTTGCCAGAACTCCAGACTTTTGATTTCTAACCAAATGGTTCCCTTCTCGCCCACAGGTAGTGCGTCCTCTCGAAAGGGGCTGAATGGAGCGTGCTCCGTGCACGAGTATGCTGGAACGTTCATGGGACAAAGCGTCCGCTTTAAGATGACATCTGTCTGTGGTCACGTGATGACATTGGATTTCATAGGTAAAAGATACCCCGGTGTGACAGGAAGCAGGTGTAAGAGGTTATACTGTTTACATACGTGGTGAGATCATGGATTTCAGTTCATTAAAGACTTGGTTGTCCTCAAGAGGATCTTTCTTTTTTTTTTTTTTTCTTTCAAATTCTGTTTATTCACCTTACCCCCCCGAACTCTCTCAGGTGACCTCATCTCACTTGGTTTGCTCTGTCTCCCACCATGGTCCTCTTCTCCTCATATATGGTTACTGACCCTTGGTGACCTACACCAGGCAAGCTCCCCGACTCTGAGCCCCTTGGGGCAGGGCCCCCATCCACTCCAGCGCTCTTTCTAGAATCCAGATTCCCCAGCTTGAGCCACCAAGAGACCGAAGGGCGGAGAGAGGACCTGGTGTTGGGTGTGTGCTAGCCAGCACTGTGAGGAGCCGACGACTATCAGGAGAAGTTTTTTTTTCTTTGATTTATGCCCCTATCTCCCTCCTCCCTGCAGAGCCTGAATGTGCAATGATACCAGGGACGTCTGTCTGGCTCTGCATCCCACTGCTTTGGCCCTGAGTATTGCAGTGCCTCCAGCCTCCACTGGGGCCGCTGCAGTGCCGGGTTGTCCCTGGATCCCCCGAGAGAGAGCAGTCCTCCGACACTTGATCCTCTCCCCCACCCGACTGGGCTCCAAGAGGATCTCATTGGTGTTTGCAACATGGACGTAGTCTACAGCACTGCCACCAGGTCCACCCTAGCTAGATTGGACCCACTCCTTCCATTCCACCACCAACTCCTCTTTTCACCCATAACTGATCTCTGTACCGGAACTACTTCTTCCCCTTCCCTGAATCTTGTCACCTTTGTCACTGCTTCTCCCTCCTCTCTAAAATTTGTACTCCTCCCTCCCTGTTACCATTCTGCTTTCTGCCCCAATTCAGTCCCATCTTCTTACTCCCGATATTCCTCTGACACTTACGCCCTCTCTGCCCCTGGCTTCATAACCTCCATAGACCAATCTTTCTTCTCTGTCATTTTCCCCAGTTTCTGGAACAGCCTTTTCTCCCACATCCACCCACCCCACCCTCATATTTCATATTTTAAGATCAGACTTGAATGATACATTTCAGATTTATCAATATGTCAGTGTTTTTGAACTTTGTTTTTTATTTGCCTGTATAAAATGTATGTTATGTGCAGTCTGTTCTAGATTACATACAGTATGTATGTGCTTTATATTCATTTTAGGTTTTTATTGTACATATGATGTATCCAAGTTGTGCCTGAACATAGGCCTTTGGTCTAGAGCACCTACCTAGTTAACAAAAACTAAAATACAAATAAAATAATATTTCTCCCTTAAATGGCACCTCAAGACACACTTCATTCTTTTCTGTACCCATTGTTAGCTTCTATTACCTCCTCTCCCCCAAACATGTCCTCTATGTGCATCAATACTGCCCCTAGTATAGCTCTTTGCACAGCTTGTTCTAGTCACCACATTTTGAATTTGGGACAGTTTGCTCTCTCCACAGTTTGTTTCCTAGACAGTATGCTTGTCCTTTATAATACATACTCTCTCTATCCTCTCGCTGCTGTCAAAGGCTCTTGAAAAAGTAGTCTCAGACCAGTGTGTAGATTACCTCAGCAAGTGCAACATCCAGTACAAACCGCATGGATTTTGCAAGCTGCACAGCACTAACACAAGACTAATTGAATACACCAGCTATGTACATGATGCCCTCAACTCTGGCCACCTGGTTGGATAAGTTTACACTGACCTAACAAAAGCCTTTGATCTGGTCAACCACACACTCCTGACTGCCACACTCTTCTCATTAGGTCTCTTACATGACACAGTATCGTGGTTCAATAGTTACCTAACTGGCAGAACACAGCAAGTCAAAATCAATGGGGTATTATCAGTTTCCAAAAATGACCCCATGGGGTGCCTCAGGGATCATTACTGGGACCTCTCCTTTTCAGCCTCTTTATAAATGGCCTCCCAGTAACATGCCAGACATCAATGGTCTTGCTTTGTGCATATGATGCCGTTAGATTCACCAGCAGTCCATGCCAGGACACTCTCACTAGAAACCTGCAGGACAACTTTAACTCACTTGAGAAGTGATTTAAACAAAATAAACCAGTCTTAAACTATAAGAAGACAAAAGCAATGTTATTTGCTGGACCACAGTTGAAGAGAAAAGCACATCCCCTAACAATTCTCAGTGAGACTGGTAATACTGTAGAACAGGTCACTACCTTCAAATACCTAGGTATCACTATTGACGATATCCTATCATTTCTGCCCCATGTGGGCATTCTAGTCAATACAGTTAACAGAAAACTTTGGACATTATATAGGCATAGGCACAACCTCACCCAGGAGGCCAGATGTGTTGCTGTGTCCAGCTTGATCCTCCCCACCATTGACTTTGGAATCACAATATATGGAGCAGCCTCTGACTCTGACCTCAGCAGGGTCAAATCAGCCTTAAATATAAGGCCTGTAATTTTGTTCTCAGTGCCGAAAGGCTAACCCACACTTGCATCCTATATGCCCAGACCAAATGGCTCACACTTCAGGACGGAATAAAACTCCAAACATGCCTGCCTGGCAAAGAGGCATTATTGGGCCTCATACCAGCTGGAATCCAGGACCTCCTTTGCCTACTCCCAAATCATCATGCCACTAGGAATGTAACCAGAAATGCCTTAGCTGTTCCATACCACAGAACAACCCAAGCCTCACGCTCTTTTACCAGTCCCAATCCTTAAACAGGGGAACCCTAAACTGATAGAGAACTATCGCCCCATATCCATCCTATCCGCGGTTAGCAAACTTCTGGAGAAAGTTGTGGCAGGGCAACTCTCAGAGTACTTACAGGCATATGACATAATGTCTCCTGTACAGCATGGATTCAGGAAGGGGCATGGTACCTCCTCAGCCTTAGTTACCATTTCATCGTGGATTAGGGAGGCCATGGACCAAGGCAAACTCTTGGGGGCTATCTTTATAGACCTCTCGAAGGCGTTTGACCTGGTCGACCATGCCATGCTATCAACACAGCTTAGATCAATTAGACTATCCACTGCCGCTCTCAGTTGGTTCTCCAACTACCTACATGGTAGAACGCAGCTGGTTAAATATGACAAAGAGCTCTCAGGTCCCATCCCAGTAACAATGGGGGTCCCCCAAGGTTCCACCCTTGGACCAATGCTCTTCTCCATTTTCATTAATAATCTCCCCGCAACCGCTGCTCACCGTAAACCAATCCTCTATGCAGATGATCTGGTCATTCTGTCTCACTCCTCAGAGGTGGGGGTCATTAACATCCACCTGAGTGATGACCCAAGCAACATTCAGACATGGATCCTAAACCATAAGCCAGTCCTTAATCTAAAAAAAAAACAACAGGCCATGCTCTTTGGGTCCCGGGCTAAGATTAAGGCCTCCACTGTGCTGTTCTGTATTTCCGGTAAGGGAGACGTCCCGATCCCAATCACGGACAATTTCAAATACCTTGGTGTAACATTGGACACACAGCTTGACCTTGGCCACCATATCCAGAAGACATGCAAAACTGTCAACTGTAAACTGGGTCTGGCTTACAAAGCAAAAAATAACCTCACGCCAGCTGCGCGTAGTGCACTTGCTAGAGGTATGCTTCTCCCCTCACTATGTTATGGGCTCCTGTTGTTTGCCAGCACCACTAAGGCCCATCTCGCTAGGTGGTCGACGACCTACAACAATGTCTGCTGCTTCGCCCTAGCGGCCCTCCGGCTCACTCACCACTGTGATCTCTACAATAAGTTAAACTGGCTCTTGCCCTCAAAGCACATTGACTTTGTCCTTGGTTGCTTCACAGGAAAGGTCCTCAACACAGGCACTCCTCCAGGGGTGACAAGTTTGCTGGCCCAAACTGTTCCCTCGTCCTATCACCTTAGGTCTCAGGAATCTGCCACACTCAAGGTACCAGTGACTTGGACTCAAATGGGTGAAAGAGATTTTGCAGCATGTGCCCCCAAATTTTGGAACACCTTCCCAGCCCAGGTCCGTGTTGCCCCCTCTCAGGGCAGCCTGCGTTCCTCCCTATGGAACCATCTCAAACTCGGATCAGCCTGCAGGTGCAAAAAAACCCCGTGACATATGTTAGCACTTAGCACTCATGCATAACAGCTGGCCCTTAAGATGATAGTTTTGTATGTGCTGCTACCAGTCCTTACCTTGTACTGCTCCAAAACTGGCACACACCACTTACTCTGCTGTACCTATTCTAACTAAATGTGCCTCATATGCCTTGTACTTTGTGTATTCTACATTATGATGTTCGCAAGTGACATGCGAGTTTGTTTTTTCCTAACTTGTACCTTGTTGTCTCATGACGTGTAATCTTTTCCTAATTATGTACCATGTTGTCCCAAATGTGTAAGTATGTAATTTCCTGTACTCTCCCGGGTCGTACCTGTAAATAGGCAAATTGTCTTGCCTAGTGTACTTACCTGGTTAATAAAAGCTAAATAAATAAATAAATTTGGGCACTAAAATAGTTACATGAAACGGGCAGAGTCTCTACTAAATATTCCTAAACCAGAACAATTCAAGAAAAACTCTAAAACAAGTACTCACCCCCAACACCAACTGTAATTGCCATTGAGATGACACCACTCATTACATATTACCTCACCCGCTACTAGGGAATACTACTGAAGTTGCTACTCCCCCTTCCCCTAACCCTTCACAAGCAACCTTAACTAAGTCCATTCTGCAATGCCACATACGTGCGCCGCTCCCAGCTGTCACATCTTGTATGCATCATGTGATTATCTCGTGAAAATGTCTTTTTTTCTGTGAATCTCAGTTTGTACATAATATTTTATCTATTGACAAGGAACCTTTGTAAAAGAGCTTTTCAAGCTCAAATATGTTGTATCTGATATAGTAAATACATACTGTAGGTAGAACTTTTCCCCCATAGATTGGATTAGCAGTTATTTCCCTGTACATGCAACTGCGATCATAAGCTTACAAACACTCCCTACCTTTCCTTCTAGAACCTCAATATAAAAAGTGTTCTTCAGACCAAGTCATATCAGTTCCTTTAAAAATATTATGAGCATTTTACAGTTTCAAACCTTGAATTTTGTACAATTCATCACATGGTGATTGTAATGCCTTACATTTCCACTTTGAAGAATAAATAGCAGAGGTTAGTAGAGAGGTCACTGCTCTCTTTCTGGTCTTCAGCTATACATCTGCCTTTAGAACACTACCTCCATTGCAGCACTTCAGGGCTGAGATGCTGTGCTTTTTGTATGACTCACTAATACACCCTCTAGAAGAAACATCATTACTATGGCAATTACTTTCTTTCTTCCCTCCTCCTGTGGTATACTAATGGCTAAGGCTCCAGGAACATGCCCACAGAGTGTGCTGGTGCCTGGAGCAAGTCAGCATCATAGAGTTTTGTAGGTAGATGGAGAGAGGCTAGAGTGCAGAATAACACTGGCTCTGTTGAAGCCGCTCGTCAGCCATATTACCGGAGGATTGAGCTGCCGGATGATAGAGGGAACCCCATGGTATGCAGTGGGTGAGCATGAGAATGCTGTGGCCAGAACCCAGAGGTAGGCTGTTCCCGTGTCTCACTCCCTCACACCCAGATCCACAGAAATTGTATTGACTTGAAACTTAGGTAGCCAGCACAAGCAACTGTTCTGACACCAGTCCAAGGAAGGCAATACTTATACAAGCTAAAGAAAAAATGACCATACCTTATTTTTTCCACCACAGTGTACGTCTGCTTCATCATTTCCGTGCTTTTAATGGTTCTTTTTATAGAAATAGAGCAGCAGTGCGTCACTTACAGTGGTGTCAGACCAGTGTTCCGGTGCCAGCTACCTAAGATTGTCAGTACAATTTCTTGTGGATCTGCATGAGAGGGAGTGAGTCCAGGGAGTAGCTTACTTCTGGGTTCTGGCCACAGTATTCTCGTTCTCACCCACTGCACACCATGTGGTTCTTGCTATCTACTGGCAGCTCAATCCTCCAGTAATATGGCGAACGCATGGCTTCAACGGAGCCAGCATCACTCCGCACACTAGTCTCTCCATCTACCTATAGAACTCTATGGTCGGCATCCCACTCTTCCACAAGCTACTTTGCCTGCACCTCCATCTGTTGTTAACCAAATAGAAGGTGCATGTCAAAGTCGGACACCACCCTTTGTCCACACAGTAGGAGAGTATCCTTCAGTATACTCAGTTCTGTTCATCCCACCAGCCTTCTGTCATCCCTGGCTTGTTTCCTGACCCATCTGCTCTGGCTGCTGTTCTACATCAGACCTCATAACTGTCTCTTTAGGCCATCACAGTCATTTTCTCCACAACAGATAATAATGTCATAACAGAAGCAGAGGACTGTGGTAGCAGTTGTGAACAAGTGGCAGTGACACAGGAACTCCAAGGAGCTGGGATGCTATTTTCAAGTTAGTGTCCTCCTTAGTATATACAGCAAATGGATTAACCTAAATGCCAAAATGGATGAAATACAACTGACTTGTGTCTGAAAGTGATGTGTTTCAAAGTTTCCTCTGAAACTCATGCATTATTTAGAAATTGGTGACCAAGCAAGGCACACTGAGCCAAGGCTCATTTCCAGGTGCAACCCAGGGAAGGAGTGTATGGAAAATCGCAGTAGTGTAAAGATGTAGAAGCAACAGCAACTGTAGATGTACCATAGTGCATGTAAAGGGGCTTTTTAAATACAAGGAGGTAAACGACTTACTCAGGGTTACACAGGCGAGTTTGTGGCAAATGTGGGATTCTAACAGGGTCCAGAGGCTGGCAGTTTTGTGATCTAACCCGGAGACCAAGCTACCTCTGGCATGTCATTGCAGATCATGTACTGTGGCACTGCCTTTGTGGATCAGATGCTGACCTGAAAGCTGCCAGTTTTGTCAGCTATAGAGCTTTGTGGTTCAGTTTTGTCCTGTGATTAATGCATAGCCTGAGGTTCCGTTCATGCATATAAAAATAGGGAAAGCTATTTCTGTTATAAATGCATGGAAATCAGATGATGTGTACATTTAAAAAAGGTTCAAACATTCAGGTAAAAACAATTACACGTTTTGTCCTAAAGAGAGAATTTAGTTGATGATGACTCAAGTCTGCATGATGGGACTGTGTCATCTTTTTCATTTGTTTTGATTTGCTTTGTTCCAGTTACATGCTGAATGCTTTCCCTCTGGGGGTTGTCCCTGGAAATGAGCCTTGGCTCCGTGTGTCTTTCCCAGTCAACACATTCTAAATAAACAGATGATAGTAGATTAAGCTCTTACAACAAAAAGTGAAAAATCTTCTGTGTATTCCATTGCAACAAGTTGCTCAAAATGTTTCTCTGTAAAGATACAGTCCATCTCTGTGACAGTAGCTAAGTTAATATTGCTCTCACCTGTGGGCTGGGAAGATTTGGTGGGTCATGGGTTCGGTTCCCAATTCAGACACTTAGAATAATTCTGAAACACTGAGGCTGCAGTGCAGCATGATTGGGGGGGGGGCTGCCATAAAGAGCAAATATAAGGAAGTGGCTAGAGGGGGACACCATGTGACCCCCCCTTAACCTATGTACTACATCAGAGAGCAAGTGATCATCACATCTTATCATTTGCTGAACGGGGTTGGTACGCCCACGCTTCTGCACAGCCGTTCAGTGTAATTACAGTTTTCAAAGGTTTTCGTAGAATCATATAACTTGATGGCAGAAAAGGACCACTTGGCCCATCTAGTCTGTCTCTCCCCCGACTAGTCATCCCTCTCCTCTTTTAAAGCACCCACCCCACTCCTCTGTAACTCCATGTACCTGTCTGTTGCTTTCTTGAAACCCAACACCATCTTGGACCCCACCACCTCATCTAGAAGTCTGTTCCAGGCCTCCACCACTCTCTCAGTGAAGAATCTTCCTCTCACATTGTCTCTGTCTGTCCCCCCTGCAGTCACCTGTCATGCCCCCTTGGTATGGTGCCTTCCTTCTTGTGAAGTAATCGCCCCGGGTCCACTTTGATTATCCCTTTGACATATTTAAAGGGCTCTATCATGTCCCCTCTCTCCCTTCTAGTCTCCAATGTGTTCCTATGGTTTGCCCCTCATTCCTGCACCATCTTGGTCGCTCTTCTCTGAACCCTTTCAAACAACTGTATGTCTTTGCACGAGTAAGGCCTCCAGAACTGGACTACTTACTCAAGATGTGGTCTCACCATGGCTTGGTACAGGAACACTAGGACCTCCCTCCTTCTGCTAGTGATTCCCCTGCCTATACTTGCCAGCATCCCTTCCACCCTGGTACACTGCTTCTCCAACTTGAGGTTACCAGAGACTACTATCCCCAAATCCCTATCCTGCTGTGTAACCCTGACTTCCTCCTTCCCCAAGTACGTATTCTGGTCTCAAGTTTCTGTGCCCCAGGTGCATAACTGCACACTTCTTGATACTGAATTTTATTTGCCAGTCTCCGCCCAGCCCTCCAATGTTCTCGGGTCCTGTCTCATGTCTTCAACACCCCCTGCAGAGTCAACCGTATTGCAGATTTTCATATCGTCTGCAAAAAGGGCCACACAACCCTTCAGTCCATCCACTAGGTCGCTTAGGTAGATACTGAAAAGGAGTGGTCCCAACACTGACCCCTGGGGGACCCTGCTCATCACCCACCCTGTCCTCAAGTGAACTCCATTTACTACCACCCTCTGGCTTCTATCTGCCAGCCAGTTTTCTACCCATCTAGTTATTTTGTCTCCCCAGCCCCCTCGTGCTTTCCAGCTTGTTGACCAGCCTTCTGTGGGAAACGGTGTTGAAGGCGTTGCTGAAATTCAGATAGACCACGTCCACCACTCCTCCCTGGCCAACTACCTGTGTCACTCAGTCGAAGAACTCAGTTAAACTGGACTGGCATGACTTCCCTTTTGAGAACCCATGCTGTCTGTCGTAAAGCAGTCCATTTACCTCCAGGTATTCCGTCACCCTTTCCCTGATGAGTTATTTATTAATTTTAATCATGTCTGTGACCCAACAATGGAAACAAAAATTGGTGCTCTAAAATGTAACATGCTGATGATAAATCTTTATTTTTCAACAGGATAGAACTGTTTTTACAGCCCTGTTTACAAAGTTGTCCTGCTTGGATACAAAGTTTCTAATATAAAAAGGTGGCATACATAAGCATTAAACCATGACGAAGGTGGCATCTAATGGGGAGTTAATGCATGGTTGGGACCGTTGTGGCACGAGGCCGGAGGCCAGGTGTGTACAACGGTCCAACCATGCATTAACTCCCCATTAGATGCCACCTTCGGAGGGGATTAATGCGCTTGTAACATGGACATCAGGATCAGGATGGTTATTATGGGTTACACATCTTACTAGTCATAGAAGACAAAAGACTAGGAGACTGATATGCTGTGCTGTGAGTTTTACTTTTACTTTCAGAACTGTGATTGAACCTGAGTTACATACATATATGTTTTTTTTCTGTTTCATATACTATTACAGTTATGAGTTTTCATAACGATTGCGCAACATTGGGAACATTTCTCAGTGGCTGTTCATTTTTTCTCGTTCCTAGGATGACTGCTGCTTTGGTGTTTCACTACATCGCGATCTAGCTGTGTCTCTCGTTTGCACATAGCTGGCTTACTTTCACCACCCTTGCTCCTATTCTTTGCGTGATCATATTCAGGTTCTAATACTTGCTTATTTTCACTACTCACATTTACTGACTCTGTCTCCTCTCCAGGGGTGCCAAGCTTTGAAAAAATTTGTAGGTGCTCAGGGCAATTCTACAGGATTTTTCATGCCTTGTGGTGCATTTTTGGGGTTATTTTGATACATTTAGGAATGTATGTGCACCACCACCACTACTCCACAAAAGAGAATGCAAGGGTGCCCTTGAGGACTTTTTGATGCCCAGCAAGGTGCCAAGACCGATAGGAGGGTGCTCTGGAGGGATCTCTGATGCCTCCCGGTGTTGCAAGAATGCCCGAATATGGATTTCAGGTTACAGTGCCCCCACCCCCACAGGCGTAAGGTGCCCTGGGTGCTCCATGCACTGTCTACCCTAGGCTGGTGTGATAATCTCATAACCCCTTGAGTGAGGGGTTTATGATTATCCCACACCACATGTGTGAAAAATCCTCCAACACCTGCACATCATACCTCCCAACGTCTCTGAATTTCATATAGCACTATGATTTCATTTTAACACTCAAAATTTAACATTACTCCATGAAGGTTTACTGAAGTTCTGCATAATGTTAAAGCTATTCCTGGACACACAATCTATTAAAATGTGGAAAAAAAAAAATTGACAGAAACATTCCTTAACACTAAACATTTGGGGCCCGCTGTTCTCAGAAATATTGTTCTTTAAAATAAGAAAATTATTATTCTGGCCATTTGCTCTGAATTTTGAAGGCCAGTGCTATGCATTTGTGAGGTGTGCTAAGGCATTTTTCCAAAGTATAAAAGTACAGACACACACTTTTCATCGTGCAAGTTCTCTTTTTTTCGTCCCGTCTCCCTCCTTTGCTGATCATGGTTCTGCAGCAGGGAAGCTGCAGAGTTCCAGCTTGCTCCTTTCTGTCTGTTTCAGGTTGCTCAGGGCTAGAGCTTACATTAAATTTGAGGTGGGGCCATAGTAAACATTAATGAAATATATTTTAAATGTTTTTCTGGATAGTCAGTTCAGATGAATTCCATCCCACCCAGAACTGGCTATTCTTCTTTGTGCTACTGTTCGTGTTTAGCCTGTTTCTGTTTTCTACTTCCACAAGTTTTTCAACCATATGAGTGTATGAAACCTGCTGAGCTCAACTGAATGCAGAAAGCAGAAGGCACTTCTGGCCCCTTCAGACACCGAAGCCAAATCCAAATTGTGCTCTAACTCAAACTACCTGTTAGTCTGGGGGAGAAACATGCCCAAAGATGTTAAGGACACAAAACTGACTTTATGACTGTTCACAATTTGGGCATTGAAATGACTGTAAAAGAAAACGGATGTGTGTGGGGGGGGACACTAGATACAAAAAGGAAATAAATAAGTGCGCAACAAACGACAAGTGGCATCACGCTCCTAATGCCATGTCTTTTCCTTGCCCCTGGCATCCTCCTTACCTTGGTGAAGACAAGTTGTCCATGGTGGGGCGCCAAGCTTCTTCTCCCTGCTCGTGCTGCCATGTGGGTGATAATGACCCGCTGCACGCTCTGTCTTCAAATCACTGCCCCAGATATCCAACTGGCGCTGCAGCAAGGACCCCGACCGATCTACCAACATTAGACAGGCAGCAACAACCCCCATGGTGCACAGAACAGTTCCAAATGTGCTGGCTGCCTGTTATCTCCCAAACATCTGAAGCGCCCTACCAGTTCAAGGTTGCCCTAAGCCTTCCGCCGCCCAGTGACCCAAGTAAACCCAGAGATTACCAGGGCTGGCTGATCTCAGTTTTTTTAATTCCAAACGAGTTGCTGCAAATGGAACAACTAGACCGGCATCACGCTAAATCCAGCTTCTGCGGCTCTGCCTGGTGGATATTTCTACCGAAATGAAAGCTCTTAGTGTTGCTGTTGGAAAGGCAGCCACTGTATTTTTCTTTCAAAAGTTGGCGCGTCAGCAGATACAACAGGGTGAGCACATCCGATTGGCTGTTGGGTGTGCTCACATGATGTCAGACGCTTACTACGTCTTCAACAAGGAAGGGAGTCTGCTTCCATGGCACAAAATCCCGAGGTGGTGGCTCTGAGACTTTTAAAGGAGAATACCTCTGTTTAATGGTGGGAAAAATGGAATGAATTAAAATTGAACAGTCCGTTTTTTGCGGGTGCCTTGTTTAATTTTGTGGGTGCTTGAGCACCCGCTCTGTCGACGCCCCTGCTCCTCTCTCCTGTGTCTGTACTTGCGGCTGGATAATTGAAATTAATGGTCCCATACACCGTGAACTTCTTGAAATGCAATTAGTTTCCGGATCTTCCGTGTGCTCCTGCGTCTTCCGCTCCATTCCATCCTATCTCCCTGACTACTTCTGGTGCAGGTTCCTGTCTTCTCTGTGTGGCAGGTCCTGTATTTTCGGTCCTTTGGAATCTTTCCATTTGTCGCTCCGTGGTCTCTCCTTCATCTACCCATTGCTCCATCACTGTTTCTCCACATAAACTGAACATTTTGACTTTCTCTCCTCTCTACATTTCTTCCTTCCCTGGTTCTATCTTTTCTCATAGTCCCTCGCTAACACTGCTTGTACTACTTGTGTAGTGTACCTACTTGCTACTTCACAACTTGCTCCCTTTCATTTCTTGTCCTCTGCTTTTTCATTTTACTGCTCTTTTCCCTCCCGTGGCTATTTTGGGTAGTTCAGAAGCAACATGGCATTATCGTCTCATAATGCTGTGTTGCTCCTGTACTAGCTGACAGTATTCTTCCTATCACCTTTCTTCTTTACGAATGATTTTTTTTTTTTTTGCCATGTTACAAAAGACGTTGCAGACTGACGTAATGTACATGCTAGATACAAGTTTTTTTGTGTACAAAAGATGGATCCATTTAGATACAAAATATCTTGTATACAAAGGAGGGATAAAGGGATAGTTTAATCTGCTAACATGCAACAGTGCAGCTGATGTACATGACACTACTGTACAGTCATCGTAACAGGTGCACGTATCGAGTAAATGTTTGTTTAGCAAGTTTTACATGCTGTCACTGTAGGTCCTTTCCTGATCTTTGGGGGTAGATTGTTCCATTTGTTTGTAGCCCACCAATTTGAGTTAATTTCTCCATAGGAATTAGATATTTAAGGTAATGGAACTCCCCCCTTTTTTTTTTTTTACCTTCCTTAGATCGTGTGTCACACTTGATGCAGACCACTTTAACCCTGTGTGAACCAGGCCCTGTCCAGAGTAGGAGGGAAAAAATCCCACCCTGACAGTTCGAGATTTGAAAACTTGATGCTGTGCACAGCTGACTGTGAATTCCAAACATTTCAGTCCATATGGGGGTTGAAAGTAGGTTCATACTGTAGCAATTCATTTAGTTTTAATAGCGAGTAGCAACAGGGATGAACAGAATTAGTTTAAAAAAAAAAAAGAATGTCTTAGAAACTGACTACTTATAGAATTTAGGATGAAAAATAACCTCCTCTCATCAGCCTGTCGGTGTAGCAGTAGAGCAGCTGGTCATGACGTCAGTGACCCTTGTTTGGGAACGAGCATGGGTCATCGGGGACAACCGGGGGAGGAAGGATCTAGCTTCCCAAGGACAGCTCTCCTCCCTTGAGGTGGGGGTGGGGGGAATCTGCATCTGGCTGCGAGGCTGCCACCAGGCACAGGTCATGTGGTAGTGTATGTGAACACAGTACAATGAGAAGGACTACTGATAGATGCTGGCAAGCACACATGCCGACACATGCGTGTGTGTCATTGCAGGCCATGGAAGAAAAACTGGAGGGAAATGCCTGGGCCCTGCCTGGCCCCCCTCACAGGTACTGCAGGAGCGACTTAGTAGGCCACCCAACACCATGGTGGATAACTGGTGGTGAGGGGAATGCGGAAGGGGTGCCATGGGGACCATATGACAGGAGCAGAAAAAACAATAGGACAAAAACAAGCACCCCTTAAAAACAAATGACAGATCTAGTGGTTCTATAGGCAGATTGTGCATTAGCATAATGATTAGCACAGGCTGAACGTGCAAATGTGTAGAGGATAATGTATGGGCCATTATCCATAACAAGCGTGTGTAGCCATCAAGCAGTTGTCTGTGGCGACCGCTTAAACCTCGAGAGTGCTTGTTTTGGATAGTGGCCCATACATCGTCTTTTATAGTGTATGGGCTGCTATCACCATGAAAAAAAAGTTTATTTTCCTTCCTGAGTCCTTACTTGCTGATTTCATCAGCGACGCTCTCCTACAGTACAGTTCTCACCGCCGCAGCCACTCCCTTTCTGGTGACTCTTATCCAAATGCTCATGCACATGTGTGTTCTGTATTGTTATGTTGCAGTCGCTGTGTAGCTAGTGCAGCATAACAGCTGTGACGACATAGCTACTGCAGCATAACAACTCCAATCTAGTTATGGATTTCTGTTATTAACAACGTTCTACCATACACTATATGATAATTACTAAGATTGCCGTGCAGATGGAAAAAAGAACCTTTTAGGAACTTTTTGTTTTTTTCCAGGCCCCCACCCCAAACCCCTTTAGAACCTTTCTAGGTTCCACTTAGAACCCAGTATTTTTTTTCCAAGTCCCCCCCTCATTTTTTCCCCCCAAGTCAGGTTTTGGAGACCGGCCATTTGCAGACCCTCCACCTAATGCTTACCAGAGCACCTGGTTGAACAAGCTCTGGAATCCCACACAGAGGACAGCTGTTGGGGAGAAGTCAGGTCTGCATCTCCCAAGGCAGAAGGGCGATGATCATCAAACATTTGTGTGCCCCCTGCTAGCTGACAGAGGAGTGACATTTGCATCTACTGTGAAGTTATACAGTCTCCCGGCCTCCCATCTAGTGTTCGATGCAGTTCAGGTGGCCCCAAAAAGGGACAAAATCTGAGTGGTATTTTTTTTAAGTGGCCCTCAGAAGATTAGAATGAGTTATAAACAGAATCAGAAGAGTTTTGCCCAGTTGTATTAGTTACAGAAATGCTTGGTAGAAAGATCTGAGACCACAACAATTCTGCCTCTGCGGACATGGTGTTTTAAGGAGGGAATGTCATAAAAAGAAGGAAATACAGCCGGCCCCAGTGGCGCAGAGGGCTGAGGCGCAGGATGCCTTACCTCGCATCATGCCAGCCGGCATGGGGGGTAGAGGGAGCAGGATTGAGCATCCGAAAGGCAGCTCTCCTCTCCCGGGGAGGTTGTCCGCACCCCCCAACCCTGTAGTCTTGCTCCCATCGGATGAAGGTCCAATGGGTAGCCTGGGTGGGAGGAGGCAGCAGCGACTGTCAGGGGGGTAGTGTGGAAGGGGCTAAGCTAGCGACTGGAGTGCGTGTGCGCCTCCACACGCATGCACTGCCATGATTGCCAGGGTCCCAGGTCCGGAAGAAAACGTGGCAAAAATACTGGGGAAAAAAAAAAGTGTGGCATTCTAACTCGAGTTCTGTTGTTTAAGAATGTTGTTTCTTTGTAATTTTAGGGAAATATAACAACTGGGATAAAGTAGACCCTGCTGAGTTGTTCAGCAAAGCACCAACAGAAAAGAAAGAAGCCAACCCCAAACTCAACATGGTGAAATTTCTACAGGTAATACAGCATTGTTAAACAACCCGGGGTGTCCCAAACTCAGCATGGTGAAATGTTTAGAGGTGTACAACACAGTTAAACAACTGGGGAGGGAACCCTACATGTTATCAACCCTAGCACAAGTTTTAGTGTCATCTGCAAACAGACACAACCTAACCTGAATTCCCTTTCCTATGTCATCTATAAACATGTTGAAGAGGACTGGACCCAGAACAGATCCCTGTGGTACTCTGCTGGGGACTCTCCTTCTTCTGATCTGACCCCATTCACCACAACTCTCTGCCGCCTCCCCTCCCTCCAACTCCCTACGCACCTTACCTTTTTTCTTGGCGGTTCCCAGATCCGCCATCTTCTTCAGTGGCCTTCAGTGAGGCACCGAGTTGAATGCCTTGCTGAGGTCGAGGTAGAGTGAGTTTATTTCATTATGTAACTATCACTTATTTCATGTTTTTATGTTGTATAATTTTTGTGCTATTTATGTGTAATCTGCATTGTATAGGTACACTGGGTCCCACTGCAAATGAGTTTCACTCAATGGGTTTAACCCTGAATTAAAATGAAAGAGTAAATCAACAGTGTGGCCCTTCTTGATTGGTTATTTTCTTACTTGCAACTCCATGGCAAGGGGGTTCTGTTAGTCTTCATTTTACAGCGGTAATGTGAACAAGTCAAACCATCAGACGCCAAGCTGGAACCCATTGGTTTGGTGCCATGAAATTCCTACAGCTGCTACTCTGTATAGCGTGCAGTGCCTAAATTGGCTCCCATAAAGTAAAGTGCTTCCACCTAGGTAATTAACAGCCGATCAAAAGGAACATGCTAATATGAGTGCCATATACCTCCATAACGCTAAACAAATTCCAAAACTAGCACACTGTACCTTTGTTTCATTCATACAGTTCAAATCACATTTCTGATAAGGAGAGGTACTAATTGTGTGGCAGGTAATGTCCAGTGCACCCCCACTCCTCTTAGGAGTTAACATTTTTTTCTGCCTAAATTGACTATTATTTTACTGTTATCTCCATGGAAGAGGGACTCTTCTAGTCTTCATTTTTGCAGCTGTGATGTGAACAATTGAAATCACCAGATGCCAGATGGAGCCCCACGGTGTGGTGCTATGAAATGCCTGCAGTAGCTACTCTTCTTGCCTAAATTGGCACCTATAAAGTGCTTACACCTAGGTTATTCACAGGCGATCAAAAGGAGTTGAAGAGGACTCAGTTCACAGGTGATCAAAGGGAATGCTTCAGGAGTACCACACAGCTCCCAAACTCTGAATGCATTGCAAAACTAGCACACTCTACCCTTTCACACAGTTAAAATCACATTTCAGATGAGGGGTGCTACTGGTTTTGAGGCAAGTAACAACATTAGTAGCGTGCTTTTTTTTTAAGAGTAGCCAATGCAGGCGTTTTATATGTAGGACCAAACAGTGTGGTTCCACCTTGGCATCTGGTGGTTTGGCTTGTTCTGTCACAGTAGGTAAGGTTTGCAGACAGGTCGAGCCCGTAGACCTTTCTCTGTCATCATGTTCTATGTTCCTGTAATGCTTGCTATTCTTTACAGGTGCCTAATCCCATCTCTAAAGTTCTGGACTCTCTGTTTACTGGGAGATAGCCCAAATGGTATAGTGAACTCCCTTCTACTTCATCTAACTCTCCTCCCAGTACACCCAAAGTATGAAGCTCAGTGATCATTCCCATGGCACAAAACCTGGATCTGTCTGCATTTGAAGTTTATTTATCTTTTCAAAGGATAAGTCACTTAGCAAAAGCCTGTTTTCAGAACTGTCCTGTATACAAACAGTTGAGGTTTCAATAAAATAAAATGACAAACATACACAGTAAGAAAATAATTACATCATTAGTTATGTACTGTGAAGTTACAAAAAATAGACCACTTTGTAAGAGCTACTTTAAAACAGTTGTATGTGGGTATTTTTTGTAACGTTGAAGGCAATGGATTCCTTGCTGTTCTTGGAATAAAGTTAAATGACATTGTACTGTATCTTGATCTTATTTTTGGGCTCCTTCCATTGCAGGGTTGACCCATGATACCCATCTTGAACGGAATTGATTAGTTTTGTGTCATTCAAAGCATCTGTCATTTTTCCGAGTTTATAAATTTGCACTATAATTCCCCATCCCCTCCACGTTACGATCTCTAGTTCAGTATCTGAGAGCCTTAACTTTAGTAATTCTTTTTTTTTTTGGCCACAGCAACCATTATATCAAGTAGATATTTAATGGGGGCTAGCAGTCAGTAATCTGGCTACTCGAGTAGCAGATAAAATTAAAGTGACAGTGGAATGCTTTGTCCAAAGACTTCCCCTACCTCATGCGCCACGTCTCTGAAAACATTTCTTAAATTGTGGCACGTCCACATCACGTGAGCGAGTGTCGCTTTGCTCTGATCACATTGCCTCCAGTATGTCCCTTTGGTGGTTGGGAACTGCCTCGCTGCCATTACTGGAGTTCTGAAGAAGCGGACCAAATTTCTTTTCACATGCACTCTTTCCAGACATGAGAAAAGGACACTCTTGGATGTGGACACAAGCCTTAAGCCACGACTCCTGTGTAATATTTTATCACATTTCCTCTTGCCATTTATACATGATCTGTGCTGTGGAATTTTATTTGTTTATTTTTTTTTTATTTAAACATTTGGTAACCAGGAAAGGCACACTAGGCCAAAAGGCTTGTCTCCAGGTGCGACCCAAATCAAATTGTCTCTTCCACTAGAGCTCTACAAAGTATTCAGTAGCTATTCAAGGGTGGCGGGATATGGGCAAAAGGTAAAATACACATTAGAAAGAAATATAACAGGTGCAGAGAGAGGGCAGGCCAATACCTGAGAATGTCCAGGAGCCTGCTTCTCAGGTACCCCTCCCCTCTACACATGTCCCCAATCTGGCCCCTGCCCCACCTTTGCACCTCACTGAAGGACAAAGACCTACACCCCACATCACATCCCACCTGGTTTTATTAACAGAAGGGATTGTAATTTCACCACCATTTATCGACAGATCTGCACACACCCCCAAACTCACCACGTCCCCAAGTTCAAGAAAAGCTTTCTATCAATTTTAACAGAAATAGCCAGAGTCAATTTAGCAGAGAGTTGGCGTAGGATAGTGAAAAGAGCATGCTTCACATTCGGCTTTGACAGTGCCCTCTTGTCCAGAGAGTATTACTGCTTCATGTCTGCACAGACTGTCATTCTGTCTTGACAGCAGTTAGATTTTCCTTAGTGGTTACATTTGCCCAAGGCTTTTTTTTTTTTTTTAAACTCGGCTTTATTAGGAGCCTGATGGCCACAGGTGTGCATTTAAAACCTAGAAGGCGCATATCATTTGTTAGAAATAACATAGATAAATTACATGTAGATTGTATCTGAAATACATAGATTTTCCATCTGATCAGTGACAACTCAAAGTGAAATTATGAAATAGTCTGCGTCCTCCGAGGATGACCCCGAAATCAATCCTAGATTAAGTTTTCATCATATAAAAGTTGATATTAAAACAAATAATAATACTAATAAAAACTTCTAAGGCTTCAACAATTAGGTTGAGTGTCACAAAATTTCCCTGCCCTTTAATAATATCCAGGGGGAATCAGCTTAAGTATACAATGGTGTGTCATGAGTGAAATGGCTTCTGTTCCCTCCAGGAAGGGAAATGGGGGGGCCCCAGTATCATTCTACATGTCGCAGTAGCCAGGATTCCCATGGTTGCCAATGCTGCAGATGGCGGTCCTGTTGTGCCCAAGGCTTTTAACTGTGGAAGGCTGTGCACAACCCAGCGGTGATCCCAAATACAGGTGCAGTTGCTGGTCATCCCCCAGCCTCGCTCAGAGGAAAGGGTTAGTGGTAGCACTGGAGACCAGCATGTAGAAGACAGAGATAAGAAGAAGAAGGCTAGTCTTACAAAACTCAGTCATAGTTACTCAAGTTTCCATTGCCTGATTCCCTGCAGTTGGGGTTGTGGGGCGTTGGGAGGCTCTGAGGCATTCAGTCACTTGCTGTATAATGTGTGCTGACAGTTGACGATGGACTGCAGCTCAAGATAGCTTTTTTTCACAAGGCTGATTGGTCTAAAGAATCTAAGCCTCCTGCATCCTTGTTGTTACTGGGCTGTCTGAATCAAGGATGCCCCTTCGCTATTATCGCCTGTTGGGCTTCTTCAGCATCTGTGAAAACCTCTAGGCCTGACCCTAAAATTCTGAAGTTCAAAGTTCATTTGATAAAGGTATTTCCACTCTTACGGGTTTCTGTACTTTTTTGTAAAGTATTTTGATTTTTAATTTTAAGTTCCATTTTTTTAAAACAGAAGCTTTCAACATTATTTATAATATGATTAAATGTACAGTCCCATTATCTCTTATTATACGAGTGTCTTATGTGTTGTGTCTGCCAGAACTGCTCAGCTTTGCAGCTTTTTCACTGAAGGAACTTGTAAAGGCACTCTTATAATCCTGAGATATTTTTGTTTTAAACATATTTTACCAGGTGGGCAGACAGAGTATAGGTAGGCATGTTTCCAGTTACAATCTGGAGGTGGGAAGAACAGAGAACAGCAGACGTAATACTTTCATACATAGTACAAAAAAAAACATTATGGAGAGGTACGTAGCACAGATAACTTAAACCTTACATGCTGGAACTGCATATATACATATGTATTATAACTGCAGCCTTAGTCTCTCTGCACAGAGAACTAGAGTGTGCTCATTCCATGCTGTTAGCAGACTCTTAAATGAAGTCACCAAGCGGGCGCCATGCTGCTGGTCTCCTGGCCCCCAAAAAATTAAACAAGCTCTTGTAATCAGCTGGCTTTTGGCAGAGTGGAGTGTCTATCATGAAGGCAGGTTAGCACTGTGGGCTGTAAATCGAAAGGTAATAAACTGCAGGAGGATCAGTGAGTCTCAGGATAGTTGGACAGCAGTACCTGGCAGAGAGCATCCATGCTAATCTAGTAGCCCCATGGACTGGTAAACCCCGGTAGCTAAGCTCATTGTGTTTTAATTGGCTCTGGCTGCTAGGCTGATGGCTGGCTGACACCCTGCATTCATGCTAAATGGTATTTCTCTGGCTTCCTACAGGTAGAAGCGAGAGCTTGTGACTATATTGTGCTCTGGCTGGACTGTGATAAAGAAGGGGAGAACATCTGCTTTGAAGTAAGGTTTTAAAAATATAATTATGTTTAATTTTTTTTTTTTAAGAAGAAATGAGGATACATAATAGCTATTATGGAGATTAACAAAATGTCTTTAAAGAAGAACTGTGGCAATACTAACCTCCCCGCCCCTGAAAGGCTTACCTTCCGATTAAGCTTTTGACACCGAAACCCCCCTTTTCTTCCAGCAGGCACTTACTTTATTTTTATTTCCTAAAATCCGTGAACCGGAAAGATGGTGGACCATGCGCAGCTCCATTTACTGTAACAGTGTGGCGCCCGCGCTTCGCTCAATGTAAGTGGCGGTGCGGCGCTGCACTATTACAGTAAATGGAGCTGCATGACGTCCTCCATATTTTCATTAATTATTTTCTTTTTTCATTTGTGTTCTCACCTTGACAGGTGGGGTCACACAGCAGCACCCTCCCTTTAAAAGAAGAAGATGCCCAGCAGGTAGAATTGTGTAACTGGTTCAGCCTGAAAGCTGTTTCTGACTCTGCATTCCAGCATTTACCTCACCTCCTATTTCAGGTTCTGGATGCTGCCCTTCCTGTTATGAACAAGCCCCGTGGAAGTGAGAAGATAATCTATCGAGCCAAGTTCAGCTCCATTACGGACATGGATATCTGCAATGCCATGAACTGCCTGGGAGAGCCCAACCGAAATGAAGCCCTCTCTGTGGATGCCCGGCAAGAGTTAGACCTTCGCATTGGCTGTGCTTTCACCAGGTAATGAATCTGTCCAGACGGAAGTGTAATGATCTGTTATAATGTACAGCTGGTTATCTTTCCCACATTGAAATGGTGACATCATAGACCCTTGTTGTACCATCATTCTGACTGACGACAGATTGAGGGTGCAGTGGCACCTGGAAGTCAGATCACTTTTGGTGCTCGAAACTGGCATAACAAGGCCCTGTTATTTATTTATTTATTTATTTTGTGGTTTTGTGCCAGGCAAGGCACACTGAGCTGTGACAGCTTGTTTCCAAGTGCCTCCCTTGGGGGGGGGGGGTTACCTTGGACCTGTTTTATCGACAGAGGGAAGGTTGCACATGACACAGGGGAAAATCCATTACTCTTCTTCGGTAAGTGCCATCTTTAACTTCCACATGGACCAGTAACCAAAGATGGGCACAAGGGACTTTAGCTTAATGTTTCATCTGAGGGATGCCATCTCAACAGTACTGCACCCCTTGTACTGCACTAAAGTGGCAGTTATGGGTATTACCCCAAATACCTGGTGTGTGGCCAGAACCCACAACCTTTTGATCTTTTGGCCCCAGAGGCAAGCATGCTATCTACTGACTAGCACTACACTATTTAAAAAAAAAAAAAAAAAGGACAAACACATGGTTTCACTCTCGTGGTTTATGATGCCTCAAAGTTCCCTTAATGGCAACACAGCCATGCACCATTGGCTGTCGATTGTAGCAGAGTTGTGCTGACTCCTGGTGTTTGCATGTGAGACATAGAATTGCATGTTAGACCCTGCTGGGGCTGGCTATGTCTGTTGTGGAGCTGAGACACTTGGAAGTTGGTTCCCAGGCCTTTGCCGAATTTATTTATTTTATTTCACTTATTTATTTATTTCAAAAGTTTTACTACTGAAGCATTACTGAGCTGGTAACAGCTCATTTCCAGATGAGTCCTGGATACAAGTACACTGTATAAAATACAGATACAAGTGCAATGTATAAAATACAGATACAGGTACAATGTATAAAATACAGATACAAGTACAATGTATAAAATACAGATACAGGTATACTGTATAAAATACAGATACAGGTACAGTGTATAAAATACAGATACAGGTACAGTGTATAAAATACAGATACAGGTACAATATATATAGCATAACACAACAAAATGGAAAGAAGTGTATAAAAATGTACAGATTTGGGGTGTGTGGCTAGCTGCTCTGACGTTCAGACGTACTTTTAGGAAGCTCCCTGTGAGACATCCGATAGTTTTCTTATTTTACACGTTTAAGTCTATCAACCTGTGTTTCAACTACCCACATCTACTTATTGTTGTGATGCTCAGCTAGAACAATTCCCATGAATATAGAAACATAAAAACATAGAACATAGAAACATAGAACCATAGAAACACAGAAACACGGAACATAGAAACACAGAATTTGACGGCAGATAAGGACCACTTGGCCCACCCAGTCTGACCATTTCCCTACCTAATGGATAAGCTGCAGATTCTAGTTAACCAGCAGCCTACTTCTTCCTATTCCCACCTCTTAGAATTGCCTTATGACTGTACCATGCATGCTTGAATTCCACCGCTGTTTTTGACTCCACAACTTCCTCCGGAAGGCTGTTCCATGCATCCACCACTATCTCTGTGAAAAAATACTTCCTTACATTACCTCTGAGCTGCCCCCCCCCCATCTTTAAATTGTGTCCCCTTGTTCTTGCACATCTCTTTTTCTGAAAGATGGTACCCTCTTGGACTTTGTTGATTCCCTTGAGGTACTTGAAAGTTTCCATCATGTCCCCCCTCTCCCTCCTTTCCTCGAGGCTTTACATATTAAGCTCCTTAAGTCTCTCTTCATATGTCTTCCGGTGCAGACCTTGCACCATTTTAGTTGCCCTCCTCTGGACAGCATCCATCCTGTCTATGTCTTTATGGAGATTTGGTCTCCAGAACTGCACGCAGTACTCCAGATGGGGTCTCACTAACTGTCTGTACAGAGGGATGACAACTTCCTGTTTTCTACTGGTGATGCCTCTCCCTATGCATCCCAGTATCCCCCCAGCCCTCCTTACTGCCCTCTCACATTGCTTACCCACCTTTAAGTCATCTGATATGACTACCCCCAGGTCCCTTTCCATTTTTGTTGTTGTTAGTATTTCACCCCCCATTGTGTACTCTTCCCCTGGGTTTTTGTTTCCTAGGTCCGTTACCTTGCACTTCGTAGCATTGTATCTAAGCTGCCATACATTTGACCATTCCTCTAACCTTGCCAAGTCCCTTCTCATCCTTTCCACCCCACCTTGTGCATCAACTCTGTTTGCAGATCTTTGTGTCATCTGCAAAGAGACATACTTTTCCTTCCAGTCCCTCTGCAATGTTGCTTATAAAGACATTGAAGGGACCCGATCTAATACTGAACTCGTACCCACTAGTAACCCCCCTTTCTTCAGAGTGGACTCCATTTACTATTACCCTCTGTGTTCTATTCTCTAGCCAATTCTTTACCCAGGCTGTCATCTTGGGACCCTCCCAGGCTGGCTAACTTGTATATAGATCTTTTGTGTGGGACTGTGTCAAATGCCTTGCTAAAGTCTAGGTGAGCCATGTCACAGCCCCTCCCTGATCTACTACTTTTGCACCCAGTCAAAGAAATCTATTAGATTCATCTGACCATGACCTTCCTGCTGTGAATCCATGCTGCCTTGGGTCCTGTGCCCTCTGGCATCTAGGTACTCAACAGTTCTTTCCTTCAGAGTGATTCCATCATTTTCTCTATCACTGAGGTTAAACTAACAGGTCTGTAGTTTCCTGCTTCCCTGCTCCCACTTTTGTGAAGTGGAATCACATCTGCCCTCCTCCAGTCCTCAGGTACCCTCCATCCTCCCATGATTTGTTAAAAGGGTAGTCAGTGGTGTCACTAGTTCTACCCTTAGTTCTTTTAGAGTTCTGGGATAAATCCCATCAGGCCCCATTGCTTTGTCCACCTTCAGTTTTAAGAGTTCTTTCAGAGACCCTTTCTTCTATAAATGGGCTGGTATCACTTCTGTATCCAGAGTGTTTCTATTGTTTGGTTTTGGCCCCCTCTTCATTTGTAAATACTGAGTAAAATATTTGTTTAGTATCTCTGCCTTTTCACAGTCTCCCTCTGCCACCCTCCTCCCCTTTATTAAGCCTCACTATCCCTCCCTTGGTCTTCCTTTGCTCCCTGATGTACCTATAAAAGGTTTTATCCCCCTTCTTAACTGAGTTGGCTATCTTTTCCTTGGTTTGGGCCTTTGCTGTTCTGACTGCCTTCCCAGCTTCCTTTTGCTTTAACTGGTACAATTCTCTGTCCTGCTCCTTGTACTTCCTGAATGCTTTCTTTTTCTCTTGAACCTTCACTGCCACCTCCTTTGAGAACCATAGTGGTTTCTTACATCGTTTTGTTTTGTTTATTTGCTTCACACAAAGGTTTATTGCCTCTGTGATGGCAGTTTTGATTATTCCCCATTGTACTTCCACCCCTCCTTCCTGCCCATTTGCTAGTGCATTCCTTAGGCACTCACCCATTTTGGCAAAGTCAGCCCTCCTAAAGTCCAGTACTTTTGCCTTTGTATGGCTTGACTCTACTGCTGTGTTTATTGTGAACATACTGTTCGGATGGTCGCTAGTTCTCAGATGGCTACCCACTTCTACATCTGTGACCTCTCTCCATCTCCATTTGACAGAACCAGGTCTAAGATTGCTCCCTCTCAAGTGGGTTCCAATACTAGTTGTCTAAGGCATGCCCCTGTGGGGCATCTAGAATAACCCCACTCTTAGAAGTGGCTGCTGCAACTGCACTCCAGTTAACATCTGGCATATTCAGATCCCCCATCAGCAATATCTCCCCTTTTTCTGCCATTCTAAGTATACTTTCTATCATTTGCTTGTCCATTTCCTCTCCCTGAGAAGGGGGTCTGTATACAACCCCTGTGAGGATTGTGGTGCCATTGCCTGTCTCCAAATTGACCCACAGTGCTTCTTCTCCTCCCTGTTTACCGGTTTGTTCTGTTGCTTTGATTCCTTCCCTTAAGTAGAGAGCTACTCCTCCTCCTCTTTTACCTTCCCTGTCCCTCCTGTAGATAGTGTATCCTGGTACATTTACATCCCAGTCATGGTTCTGTGTGTACCATGTTTCAGTGACTGCCACAATATCCAGATGTTCCTCCTCCATCAAGGCCATTAATTCAGGAAGCTTGTTACCCAGACTATGGGTATTGGTACTCATTGCTCTCCATTTTTTGACGGCTTTACTTTTTGTAGCAGCATCCCATGGGGTGAAAGAATGCTGAACACAAATTGAATTCCTTTGCACCTCATGGAGGGGCCACAAAGACACAGACACAACCTCTGTAGGCCAAATATCGGCCAAGGTGGAGAGGGAAGATTCCAGTCCGGCATCCTTAGAATCACTGTGATAAACCTTACCAAAACAGTTCGACAAATGGATACAAAAATGGACAGTTACTGTGACCGTATGACAATCATGGTGCAGAGGGCTGATGGACTGATAGGCACCACACAATCTGCTGAGAAGACATCAGAAGAGACCATGCCCACGGCTGCGACATGTGTGAAGGAGCAAGTCCTTCTGAGATCTTGACTGGAATATCTGGAAAATGTGACCAGGGCTGCCAGTGTTCACATACTTGGTGTGCCAGAAGGGACTGAGGGGGAGGATTTTCTGTCCTTCATGATGACATGGATAACAGTGACTTATGACATCGAAGTGCAAGAATTGATTACCTGAGCATATCGGGTTACCCTACAGAGAGCAAGCGGCCTACAGGAGGGAACACTGACCATCTTAGTGGTCACAGCATCTGTGGCAATCAGGGACCAGATCCTGCAAGCTGCCCATACAAGGAAAGGAGTAGACAACGACGACTCCCAAGTTGTTCCCAGACTTATCCTATGCCACACGCACTAAGCGTAAGGGTTTTGACATCATCAGACGCTGTCTCCAAGAGCTGGAGATACTGACAAGCATGTTGATGCCAGCTCGACTTCATGTTACAGTGGGCCATAAAACATAGATTAACACTGATCCCAAGGAAGTTGGTAAATTAGTGGTAAAGTTGGAAGCAGAGAGAACAGAACAGGGTTGTTTCCTCAGATTCCAGTGGGGCAGGTGACTGGGACTGTGATCATTTCATTTGTTCATTATTGATCAGTTCATTTGTTTTGCCGTAACCTCTGAGGAGGATTTTCAGCAAAGACACCTTTCATAACAAGTTCAAGTTGCAATCACATTATTAATCCTGTATTAACATTCTGAAAGTTGTACTTGGATACATTTTCCTTTAGCTGGCTATTTAAAAAGTATGTTGGGGGATGGCTTAGGTTTCCCCTTTTTCTTTCATTGCTAATAAGATGGCCGCCACTGTGTTATTTTTTTATTTCCTCCCTTTGTGGTGTTCGGAGCTCAGCTTTCCCGCCCACCGGCCATTTCTGAGCTGATGTGGCCGTCTGTTTCTCCTGCAGAGAATGCACGTCGTCAGTGGTGGGTGACCTATTAAATCTAGCTTTCTGTATAACTAAGCACAGTTGTTAGTTCCAGCTTAGTTTGTAATGTGTAATTGTCATAGTAATGATAAAATTGTGCTATTTACATTTGGATGTTGGGGGCATTCTGAGAGGGAAAATTGTATGATGTTAATATGGATTTACCATAGCAGCTTAGTAGTCGGTTTCAGTGCTTCTAGTTTTGTTCACTGATAGACTGTAAGTTTAAGGCATTCGCAGCATTAGCCAAATCATTTAAATTGGCTCTTCCCCTCTGTAGTTCTGCTTAACAGTATAGGTATTCCCCCTTATCTTGTACTATAAGGTAACAGGGACTCGACTACACTAATGTCAACCTGACTTGTGACAACTGATGTATTGCAGTGTTCCGAATCTATCCTTATACTGTACTGGTATAAAATTATAAATAAAAAGTTGAAAAAAAAAAAAAAAAAGTACAAATTCAAGAATGCTTGAAGAATAAATTAACAAACAGTAAACTACCATACAGTAAATTCTGGGATGGACAAAAAAACATTAAACAGAGAGCAAGATGACAAAATAAGGAATAGGAAGAAATTACTGATACTAGGGGAGTGGGGCAGTGCTGGTGTCAGTATTGGGTAAGTTGCAAGTGAAAAGGAGTCCACCCAATATCAGAAGCAACTGCAGGAGTGAGTAGAGAACTCATGGAGGTGAGATTTCAAAGCAGGAAATGAAGGAGCAGAGCAAATGGAAGGGGGAAGAGAACCCCATAGTTTAGGGTAGCAGAATGAGAAGGCAGCTTGGCCCACAGTAGATTTCATTTCAGCAAGAACAAGCATTATTCTGTTTTTATTTTTTTTTTTAGTTGTTTAACCAGGAGTAGCACACTAAGCTGAAAGCTTTTTTACAGGTGCATCCTGGGAGCACAGGGAAGTTAAGTGACTTGCTCAGGGTCACACAGTATGTAAGTGGAAGCTGTGGGATTCAAACCCAGGTCTAGTCTGCTGAATGTCACCAGATTTGCAGCTCAGAGCCTTAAACCACTGTGCTATACTGCCTCCCAATCATGAAGAAAGTAAGAGGAAGAAGGGGTGGAGAGAAGAGAAGAGAAGCAAAATATGAGAGGAGAGAGTCAAACTAGTATTTGAAACTCCAATTCCACTTTCTCGGCCCACTGACCGGCATCTTTTGGGTCAGTGAATTGCCAGTTTTTGCTTCCATAGGTGACCCTCAAGCGCACTGAAAGTAAAAAAGAATGGACAATCCCCAATGTGTGGAGCTTCTGCCTGACCACATCGAACTGCTTTCGACAAGCCCGGGTCTGGAAAGATAGAACGGGAAAAATGTTGATATCGTGGCCCTGAATTTCCAGTGGGTAGGTGGCCCATGCAGCACTAATAATTACATCCCGCACCTCTGATCCAAAGGTCTTTAGAACCACAGTCTGTAGCTGACTCGCATCTACAGACCGTACCTTTGGAGTGATCCTATATGCCTGCCGCTGCTCCAACCACTCAAAACGCTCAAAGACCAAGACTCTCAACCATCCATGTTTTAATGTAGGTAAAGAGATTTGCGCCCTCAACTCCTTCTGGCATGCCAACTAGGCGAACATTCCCCACCCGCATAGCGTTCTCCACAGATTCAAGTCTGCCTTCGGAGCTGCTGATTTTCTTTAATGATCAGGGCTGTCGTTGTCTGCGCTGCGAGGGATGTTTTGTCAGCATCTGCCACGGAAGAAGTTAAGGAGGCAATAGCTACATAGTGTGCCTCAAGTTTGGTAAGAGTTTTCTCAATCTTAGCATCCATTGCCCTTACTGACTCCAGTATTGCCTGTTGTGGGGGGTCCTTTGTAGAAGAGGCCGCTGGAAGGCCCACTAGTTCTGTTTCCTCATGTTGTTGTTGCTGTGGTGCAGTAGGTCGCTGAGTTGCTGATGCATGGGGTTGCGTATGCTTTGTGCACCCCATCACGATTTTGGCATCGCTAAGTAGCTGGCAATCTGATACAGAAGGTGATCCACTTGTTTTTTGGTATTTTGCAATATAATTGTTTTTAGTGGGTAAAAATAGAGCTAGGTAATCAGAGCCCTGGAAGAAGCATCCTGCCTGGAATCTGGCTCTCTGGCGCCCCCAAGTGGAGTGAGACTTCCTAAAGTCGAACTGAATAGAGTGAAGAAGGAGGTCGAGTTGAGAAAAGGGGAGAGTTGGAAGAGAACAAGGTGTTCCTGGAGTTTAGCCAGAGAGAGAGAGAGAGAGAGAGAGAGAGAGAGAGAGAATGGAAGTTACTAGGAGAAGAGAGATCATCCCCTTTAGGAAGAGGAATGACAGTAGCCAACTACCAAGAGTCAGGATAAGGAGAAAGAGAGGTTGAGGAGATGCATAATAGGAAGGGCAGTTGCGTGAGCAGACAGAAATAGAAGTCTAGGGTCAGGATCATCAGGACTCCCACCCTTATGAGGATTTAGAGTCAAGAGGGCCTTAAGAGAATTAGCAGGGGGTAATGGGTGAAAAAGAAAAAAGGGAGGGGATAGTAGGACAGTTGGAGAAGAGTGAGAAGGAAGAGAGGAGTGAACTGGCACAGCAGGTGGAAAAGGAATTGAAAGATGAGGCTACTGCAGCGGGGTCATAGATAGGAGCATTGCCCCTTTTGAGAACAGGGAGAGGGAGCTGGGTTGAAAGGGAGAAAAGTGCATGAATAACCTTCCAGAACTTAGATGGGTGATTAAGGTTGTTCTGCAGTGTGGATGTGACTTGTTCAGACTTTGCAAGCCTAGTAGCTTTAGTATAGGCATTACGAAGGATCTGATAATTAGTAAGGTCAGAAGTGGAGCCAGAAGATTTGGAGGTCCTCTAGGCAAGGTCACGCGCACAGTAACAAACCAGCAACTCATCTGAGATCCATGGGAGGTGTGAAACTCAAACACTGTTTTTTTTCTAAGGGGAGTGTGATTATCCTAGACAGACTTAAGTTTAGAGGTGAAGAATTTGAGGGTATTGACCATGCCGTAGAAATAGGGTTCCAGTCAGTGGCTACTAGGTCAACATGAAAGCGGGACAAGTCCAGCAAATGGAATGATCAGATCTGAATGACTTTAGGGGGCACTATGGAATGATGATTCTTGGACAGACAGTAAACCATATGGCGGGCACTGAAGGCATCGGGGAAGGTGCTAGCATCCATAATATGATGGGGATGGGAGGAGAGGACCCAGTCCAAGAGGAAGTGATTTCAAGATTTGAAATTAAAGCAAGTTGGGATGGAAATCAATTGAGTTAAAAGGAGGGACTTCACATTAAGGAAAAATTTATGAAGAGAGGGGGAGAGCCAATTCAGATTGAAATCACCTAGTATAATTAACTCACCAGAGGAGGCCTGAGAGGAGATGGTGGTAACTCGGTTACTGAAGGAGGGGACATGCCAGGTCAGCAGTAGACACTAGCAATAAATATGGGTGCAGAGAAGGAAAGGGAGAGTTTGAGAAGAAGTATCTCATAGATAGAAGGGATTGAGATGGAGAGCACAAGCTCAAACAATGTTTGAGGAGAGATAGAAAGCTATTCTACCACCCCTCTTTGCTCAGCCTTGACGAATAATGGTGAAACCGGGATGGCAACGGAGGAATCAGGGATCTTAGAGGAGGGCCAAGATTCTGAGATCACTGACACAGCCAAGATTCTGAGATCACCCAACACATCAGGTTCAAGGTTAACCAGAACTGGTTGCAACAGGTCAGTCTTGGGGAGAAGGCTACGGATGTTGACAGTGGCCACTCTCAAACCTTTGGAGAGAGGAGAAGATAGGGAAGGGCCTGGGGTGAGCTCAATATCTCCTGCAACTAAAAGCAGCAAGGAGATGAGGAGCTTGAGAAAACCTATGCAATGCTTATGGAATGAGGAACAAGGGAGCTGGGCAGCCCACAGTGAGGTGAAATATCAATTCTGTGAGAGAGGGTGCAGGTTTCCTAGTATTTGCGAAAAACACCCTCCCCTGACTTGCAAGATGGCTTCCACCATTCCATTCCACCCACCTGTGGAGCCGTGAAAACCTGGCAGTCCTCTTTGCCACCTTAGGAGACACCTCATTGGCCAGAAAAGCTCATGCCAACCATTGGGGGTCCACGGTGTGGGGACAAAATTTGGAACACCAGTGGCCAATGGTGGTAGAGCTGGATCAGTGGTGACTGAGGTGAGTAGCATGCGAGGGGGTCAACTAGTGATGGGGTGAGCCAGAAGGAATAGTGGTGGAGGCTGGTATATAAAGAATAAATTGTTAAAAAATACAGTCTTGGCTGCTGTTAAAGTGGTCATGTTTGTCCTAGAGTTCCTCTATGAATAAAAAGCTTTTCAGAATTAGTGATTGTAATGAGTCCTGTACTGAGAGAAACAGTCAGTGTCTGACAGGGAAGGACTTGCATAAAATGACAGGGTTTCATTCCATGAAGAGTGTTCTGGTGGCAACACAAAACCATCAGAGCAAACACTGAGTGGTTGATGATGTCACAGCCCCAAGATGGGAAACGTGTATCTCTGATTTACCATTTCAGATTTTGCTAATTGATTGGTGAGGCCTTTTGGTGCACACACACACATACACACACACACACACACACACACACACACACCAACACCACCACCATCATCATCATCATTCCCTCCCTGTCTCTCTCTCTCTCTCTTGCTGTCTCACAATAAGACCAGTGATCCGTCTAGTTCCTCCCTCTCACTAGCTCAGAGGGAATACCCTGTCACCCCATTTTCGTCAAAGTACTTGAGTAGTCTGAGTCTGAAGGCCATTACAGTACCAGCTGATACCACATATTCTGTCAGTCTATTCCAAGTGTTCACTACTCGTTCTGTGAAGTAGTTCTTCCTGTTGTTTCCCTTGAATCTTCCTCCCTGGCTGGCCTGGCCCGGTGGCACTAAGGGTTGAGATGCTGGACACAACATCCCGCACCATGCTGGTGACCCATGTTCAGGAGCGAGCCACACGGGCGTCGAGGATTCGACGGGGAGGAGAAGGCTTGAGCATTCGCCGACAGCTCGCCTTCTCCTGGGGAGGGATGCAATACTTGGCACTTGAGTGCCTCCCGGTGGCAAAAGGGGATGTGGTGCCACAGCCTGTATGCAAGAGAGAAGGTGGCACACGGCAGACGTCGGCAGGAATGCGCTCAGGAGTGAGCGCGTCTCCTCCACTGGGCATCATTGCATGGTCGTGCGTGCCTAAGGGGAGAGGGTGGAACCACCAGAACAAAGGAAATACCCTGGAGTGGTGGTAGGCGACAGCGCACCCTGACCCCAAGCCCACTGCCTGGGTCCCGATCCTCCATATGCCTCCAATGCCTGGATGATACTGGATGTCTAGAGCACCTGTAGGAGTGGCGGCCCCACCCTGGGGGGTAAGCCAGGGAGGTCTCTCGTCAGGCAGAGGAAAGGAATCTGTGGCGCTCCAGGAGGAGACCTAGAGTGGGGGGGGGGTCAGGCTGTGTGGGAGACAACCGGGATGATGCTTGACAGAGGCCACCACTCCGGTGACTGGAGGGAAAAAGAAGTGGAAAAAAAAAAAATCATCCTCCCTTCACTGACTTTAGAAACATTGATACTGTTGGCAGATAGAGGATTTGCAGCCCATCCAGTTGGCCCCAAACCTGCCTAGGAGTATGAGATGCTCCTAGTGGTCTTTTCCCTCCTTATCTCTGCTGCCCTACCTGCACTGTTCCCATGTGCCTGTCCCATCCACCCCCTTTAGAAAACCCCCTACTATATCAGCAAATACAACCTCCTCTGGAAGCATGTTGCAGTTATCTACTACCCTTTCTATAAAGTACTTCCTGATGCCCTTGATAACTTCCCTCCACCTCAGTCAGTTTTGTGGAGTTCCCTTGGTGCCCATTCCCACTCAGCGGTAACAGCTCCCTGCTGTCCAGCTTATGTATCCCATGGAGGTACTTGAATGTCTCTGTCATGTTGCCCCCTCCCTGCTGTCCTCCAGCGTGCACATATTAAGGTCTTCCAACCACTCCCCATATACCTTGTCCTGCTGTCCCTGGATCATTCTGTTTGCCTTCCTCTGCACTGACGCCAGCCTCTCTCTGTCCTTATCCAAGTGTGGGCTCCACAATTGCACACAGTACATTGAATGCAGTCAAACATTCTTTATGAGGGTATTATCACCTCTCCTTTTCCTGCTATTGCTCCCCTCCTTATGAATCCCAGTATCTTGTTTGCCCTGCCCACAGCCCTCTCACACTGTGCGAATGCTTTCAAGTTTTCCATTATTAGTAACCCCAGGGCTCCTTCCTCTGTGTTCTTCAATCAATCAAATCTTTATTTATCCAGGCAAACATCATTGAGCATAGCTCATTTACAACATGGACCTGGTTAGCACAGGAACACAGGATATACAATATATGAACAGTCACAACATAACACCTCAGTAATATTATACAATACAGAGATACAATAGTTAAACTTAGTCATAAGTGGAGAACTGTTTGGAAACAGTGGTTCAATTCCTTCGTGGTGTATAGTCTAGCAACAGTAGCTGGAAGTACTAACTAGGACAATTGTTAGGTAATGGTAAATTACATACAATGCCATAAGTAACAAGACAGACAGTGAGTTAAAAAAAGAAAAAACAAACAGTGTAACAGGGTAGAAGGGGGTGTGTAGTAGGTGAGGCGAGATAGGGTGGGAGGGGCTAGACAAGGGACAGATGAAGCCTCGGAGAGGATACAGGACAGGAGGGCAGGGAGCACAATTAGGTATTAGAGAAATGTGAAGGAGAGGCCACAAGGTCAGGCGTAGCGGAGAGGACAATGCCATCATGGTACGCTATAAGTGCAGGGAAGTTTAGGATCGGGGGAAGCAGTTGCAAATTTTCTTTTTCACCTTTCCACCACCACCACCACCCCACCCATCCTGTAGTCTGCCCACAGGTTTTGGCCTCCATATGTATGACCTTGTACATTTTGGTGGTAAGTTTCAGCAGCAATACCCTTGACCACCCCTCCAGCCTTTCCAGACCCTTCATCATGGCCCTTATCCCTTCTTTGCTGTCTGCCCTTCCATGGGCCATAACATCATCTGCAAAGAGACATACCTTCCCACCCCCACCCCCATGTCACAAGAAATATGTTAAAGAGGAACGGTCTCAAAACAGGTCCTTGTGACCTCCCTTAACTCTGAATGCTGCCTGTTTAGGACTACCCTCTGGGTCCTTCAGCTCAGCCAGTTTCTTACCCACTCCATTATTTTATCTCCCACCCCAGGGTGCCCAGCTTCTTAACATGTGAGATGGAGTTGGAGGCCTTGCTGAAATGCACTTACAGGGCATCCACTGCCTGACCCATATCCACAGCTGTTGCCACCCAGAAGAATTCAGTCAGATTTGTTTGGCCCAATCTCCCATTGGTTAACCCATACTGCCTGATGTCCTGCAGACCACTTCCTTCCAGGAACCCTACAAGCTTCTCCTTTATATAGATTTTAATAGTTTCCCCACTATAGATGTCAGACTGACTGGTCTATAATTCCTTGGCTCAATAGTGATTGTCCCCTTGTCCTTTCTGCCTTGTGCATCTTGAAGACCTGCATTTGGTCTTATGTGATGTTGTTTCTTTTAGATATTTGAATACTGTAATCATACTAATAGGGAGGTCATTGCCGCTTTAGATTCAATGACACCCATTTGTGTCCGACCCTTATCTACTCACCGGAGACCTCCCTGGTTTGATGGAGAGCTCAGAGAGTTAAAGACTAAGGACAGGAGGTTGGAGAGACACTGGAAGAGATCTGGGGTGATGGAGGACAAATTGGCCCTGAGGTCACATTACGGTGACTATCGGGGGCAATCTCCCATAAGAAGGCAGATTTTTTGTTAAGGGAGATTGTTGCGGCAAGGAACAGACCAGCTCAGCTTTTTCGCATGTTAGACGGAATCTGACCTATCTCTGGGTGGGAGGAGCAAGTTCTAGCACTAGGTGCGAAGAGTTTGCTCTGTTCTTTGCCAACAAAGTGTCCTCTGTCAGAGTGGAGTTCTCCTTCAGCGCCACTCAAAGGGATTGTAGGGTTCATTCTGAGACCAGATGGAACACTTCTCCTCAATAGGGTGAGTTTGACCCAGTTGGGGTGGAGGAGGTGGCAGATATAGTTTCAAGGCTGCGGCCAGCACAGTGTGATCTGGACCCAGGTCCAACCCGACTCTTGGTCGGATGCTTGGATCTGATGGATTCTGTGGTTGCTGGGATTGCCTCAAGTTCCTCGGGGAGTGGGGTCTTTCCATTGGCCTCAGACCTCTATTGCAGAAACCCTTAGTGGACCCAGAGTGTCTCAGCAACTACAGATCAGTATCAAAACTTCCCATTTTTAGGGAAGGTTATAGAAAAAGTGGAGGCCATCCAGCTTGAGATGCATCTTGCCTCCTCGGCCACTTATGAGTCTTTCCAGTCTGGATTTAGAGCTAGGCATAGCACAGAGACTGCCGTGGTGAAGGTGCTTAATGATCTTCTGATGATGAGGGACAGAAGAGAGCATGCCATCTTGGTCTTCCTGGACCTCTCAGCGGCATTTGACACTATGGACCACAAGGTGTTGCTGGACCACCTGCAGTTTTAGTGTGCCCTGTCTGGTAATGTCATCAGTTGGTTCAGGTCATATCTAACTGGCAGAGTGCAGAGGGCGACGATGGAGTTGGCCTCATCTAACCTGAAGCCTCTGCTCTGCAGAGTCCCGCAGGGTTCGGTCCTGTCACCCTTGTTGTTCACGGTGTATATGCTGCCATTAGTAGACATTATCAGGCGGTATGGGCTGGGTTTTCATTGTTATGCTGATGATACCCAGCTATACCTGGCCTGTGCACCTGGTAACCAGATGGCGGCCTCTGTGTTTAACAACTGCCTGGATGAGATCCAGACTTGGATGGCTCAAAATTGGCTACAGCTCACTGAGGTACTAGTGGTGGATCCAAGTCGTCTGTGTAGGGGTGTGGGGGAGATCCCCCCGGTTTAGTACTGAGGGTTTCCACTGACCCCCCCTCCACACAGGTTAAGGATCTGGGCGTGATCCTTGACGATGGCCTGATGCTTCATGCACAGGTGTTGGCCATCATCAAAAGCAGATTTTACCATCTGAGGAATATCGCCTGGATCCGAAACCTTATACCAGCCGAGGACTTGACTACTCTGGTACATGCTTTTGTTACATCCAGATTGGACTACTGCAATGCCCTCTACCTAGGGCTGTCTGGAGGCAATTTCCGATGACTGCAGCTGGTGCAGAATGCGGCGACTAGATTATTGACAGGCGCCTGAAGATTCAATCATATGCCTGTCCTCCGCGACCTGCACTGGCTGCCGGTCAGGTGGAGAATTGTCTTCAAGGACGGGCTACTGACCTATAAGGCCCTACACAAAGGGGATCAGACTACCTGCAAGATCTCCTTGTGCCCCACCGTCCATCCTGGGCTCCCCATTCCACCGAGGGTTGCCTCTTTGGAGTTCCCAGGGTGAGGTTGTGGCATTCGGGCGATCGTTCATTTGCTGTGGCTGCACCAGTGTTCCCATTCACACATAAATGTACATGAATCACGTAAAAATTACGAAATTCACGTACATCTATGTATGAAGGGGGTGCACTGCACGCAAAGGACTGCTTTCCTACATAGTGAATACAGGTATAGGCTGCTAGTAGGTGCACAGCACGTGCTTTTTTCTCCCCAGTTACAGTACCTCCTCTAGCACCGATTGGTCCCTTCAGCAATTTTCCCTACCTCCTCTAGCACTGATTAGTTCGTTGAGCAATTTCCCCTACCTCCTCTAGCACCGATTGGTTCGTTCAGCAATTTCCCCCCTCCCATTACCCTGCAAGTCGAGCTGGCACGTTTTCACTCGGCAGTAAGGTGATGGACAAGCAGCTGGAGCCAGCATCACGGCGGGATTAGCATGCGCGGAGCCAGGAGGTGACCTGAATGCTGTTGGCACCTTTTTCCTCCGGAGATCGACGAGCAATGCCCCAACGAGGGATGGATCCTCTCAAACATACAGGTATGGGTCTGTCACACTCCCTCTCTCACTGCTGACTACTTGTCTTGCATTTACCATTAAAGACTGAGCGCGACTGCTGTAAGGCCCAAAGTGTGTCTCCCCTGCCTGACCAACTTCTACTATACTCAACTGTCTGGGTGTTAGAAATCAAGACCAAACTGCCAGTGGCTTTACCCACTATATGCGAGTTGCAGTCAGGACTGTAATTGTTGGGCACAGGACTGTGGCAGTATCGTTTGTGGCACAAGCTGCTGGAAGCGGGGAGGGTAACTGGAGTTGCTACGGGGGGGTGGGGATGTGCATGTTGTGGTGTGAGTGAGCCCAGGCCCAGAAAGTGGCTTGACTCAATTGTCTGGGTCTTTTTTGTTTGTTCTTTAATCCGTGAGTGACCAAGTTGTGGTCGGGAGTACTCCAGTCTCGAAATCGGAACCAAGTTGTGGGGACACAGATAAGGGGTTAAGAAATGAGCGGCAACTGTGGAAGTGGTGGGGTGGGCAGATTGTTCATTGTGGCTGTTTGGTTTGTGTGGCACAACAAAGTAGCGGGACCCTAACTGGAGTTGCTGCCGGAGGAGTCGCGAATGCACATGCTGTGTAGATCATCTACAGTGTGTGTGAATGCACTGTATGCCAGGGTGACTGAAATACAGTAGCAGGCCTTGCGTATAGCAGGCATATGCATCTGAAGCTCTGTCACTAGTGCAGCTGTGCAACTACTGGAGTTGTACTTGCTACTTCAGCAATGAGCATGTGCTTCTGCTTCCCTAGTATTTCAAATGGATTGTACAGTTAACTTATACCAACTCTTTTTTCTACACTATGCTAAAAGCCACTTAGTGTATCTAGTTTATCTATTACCTGCTCCAATACGGATTTACTAAACTAGCTGGTTGTTATGAATGTCTTAATGTTTGCTGGTTACTTTTCTCTTGTCTTGCTGCCCTTTTTTTTTTTTTTTTTTAAACTGGACTAGTACTCTGGACAGCATGCATATTGTCTTAAAACTATACCTCCTGACATTTTTGAAAAGGGTACGATGTACCCTCAAATCTCATTTTGTACCCCTCAAAAATTCTGACAAGGGTGCTCTGCACCCTCTGTTATATGGCTGTGGTGGGAACACTGGGCTGCACCTACCGTGTGGAACTCCTTGCCTGGTTATCTGCAGGAGGCACCCTTGGTAGAAATCTTTAAAAAGGGCTTGAAGACTTTCTTGTTTAATCAGGCATTTAATTTTAATTAAAGAGGGGTAAACTGAATTCTGATGTATTTTATAAAGATAGTTTTTGTCTTTGCTGTTGTTCACCCTATTGGATGTGTATTTTAATTGTTGTTTTCAGTCTTGTGCACAGCGCTCCGAGTCCCCGGAATAGGGTACTATACAAATAAAGTACTACCTATCTATATATCTATCTAATAATATTGGGTCTGATACTATATAATATTTACATTGGGGATATTGCGGTGGGTCTGAATGGGAAGGTGTGTCTGTTTGCAAACGATACAAAGATCTGCAATAGAGTGGATACACCAGGGGGTGGAGAGCATGAGAGAGTACTTGCTAAAGCTAGAGAGGTTGTTGGAGAGTTGGCAACTGAGATTTAATGTCAAAAAATGAAGAATAATGCACATAGGCAATAAGAACCCAGTGGCCACATACACACTAGAAAGTGAGGAGGTTGACGTAACGGAACAGGAGAGGGATCTGGAGATTGTTTTTTTGAGCAACCTTAGGATGGCTAACCAGTGCAATAAAGCGGTTGGGAAGGCAAGCGGTAAGCTGGCATGCTAAGGGAGAGGTAACACAAGCAGGAGAAGGGAGGTGATAGTGCCCTTATGCAAGTCAATGGTCCGTCCCCACCTAGGGTAAGGGATGCAGTTCTGGAGACCTCGCCTTCAGAGGGATATTTATAGGGTCTAGAGGGTCCAGAGGAGGGCAGCCAAAATGTTGCGTAGTATGCATTAGAGGATATATGAAGAGAAGGATGGAGGAGCTTGATCTGTATCCACTGGAAATCAGGAGAGAGAGGGGTATATGATCGAAACTGTTAAGTACCTGAAGGGAACTGACAGGGTGAGGAAAGGGAGTATCTTAAAGTTGAAGGACAATCCAAGAACAAGGGGGGCACAGCTTGAAGCTGGAGGGCAGTCAATTCAGAGGTAATAAGAGAGGGCACTGTTTCATGGAGAGAGTGGTGGGACCCTGGAATGGGCTACCAGTCAGTGTGGGTGGTTGAGGCATCAACAGTTGCGGGATGCAAGAGGGCATGGGATAACTACATGGGTTTAAACAAGAGAGGGAGGGATATATACCCAAACAGAAAAAAGGGTCCGGAACCTCAGGGGGGGGCACAGTAGTGGGGTATAGAGTGGTAGAGTCAGTGCTACCTATATGAGGGAACAAGGGCAGACTAGATAGGCCAGTGGGTCCTTTTCTGCTGACAAATTTCTATGATTTTTTGTCACCTGACTTGTCTTCTTTCCATGGAAAACAGTCCAAGTTCTGTCAGTTGAGCCTCATAAGCCATGTTCTCCAAGCAGTCAACCAGCCTGGTCACTGTCCTGTGTGCCCTCTCTGTTATGGCACTATCCTCCCTCAGATGTCGGGAACAAAACTTCACACTGTACTCAAGATGGAGCTGGAGCAAGGATCTGTATAAGGGCTCTGCTTGTTCCTTGGTGCTACTTATGATGTTTCTGTTAATGCATGCCATAATTTGCCTTGTTAGCTACTGCCTCACACTTCTGCTCCCACTTAAAGTAGCTGCTACTCTAACTGTCCTGCTGGCACAGTGGTAGTGACCTGGGTTCAGAAGCCAGTTGGGAGGAGGATGGGCATCCAAGGGATTGCTCTTCTCTGGGGAGCAATTGTTTTGGAGCTCGGTGATATACTGACCCTTGGGGGTGGCTAGGGGTGAGTGAGCTAGGACCGATCCAGATGCAGGGATTGGTGGAAGTGGTGGATGCTGGCACATCGGGTATGGGAGTATGCCCTTTTTTTTTTTTTTCCCCCTTACTCACCACCTCAAGCTCCTATCTTCGGGGAGCCCTATGCCATGTGCGCTGTCCCATAGGTCCGCCCCAGGTACCTCCCTCTGGGTGCCATTGAGCCTGCCCCCATCCTGCCTTGGTTTACCCCGGGCGGGGAGGAGACAGACCCTCACTAATCTCCTCCAGTCCTTAAGTGTGCTTCGTGAGACCTCATCGACCCCTTCTCTGGAGACTGGTTATGGATTTCTCGGGATAGCCGGTCCCGTCTTTGGGTGCCTGATGCGGGGGTTTTCTGCATTTTCTGGTCCCAGCCCTCTGGACATCGGCATGCTGGGGAAGCCAAGGGGCAGGTCACGTCATGACGTGCCAGTGCTGCGGCTCCCGGCCGACGTCCTCTCACCCTGTTGCATGTTGTCTTGCTGCACCTCCACCTGTGGTCACCCAGGTGGCGGTAAAGCAGCAGGATCTGCAACCCACCCCTCCCCAGAGGAGGAAAGCAGCCCCTGGGTGCTCAATCCTAATTCCCCCCGGCTGGCACTCCAGCTTCCCGACTCCATTCCTGAACCCAATCAATCAATCAAAATCTTTATTTATCCAGGCGAACATCATTGAACAGAGCTCTTTTACAAGATGGACCTGGTTAGAACAGGGTCGGGTAACATCCATCATAAAAACATATAAACACAAACACAACAGTGCAGTAATAGGGGAATCAAATGATAAAAGGAAGACAAGGCAAGCCATAACAGAGGAGGATTCAAATAAAAGGGGGCAGGTCCACTGTTGAACCATGCAACTGTATATAAACCATGTTCTCTGTATAGAAGTATCAGTTAGTTCATTTACCAGGGGCAGTCACTAGTACTAGCCATGAAAATGGCTTGGAGAACCACCCACTAATGGCAGATTGGGCACCAGGAGGGATGTGTAATATGTAAGCAGACCAGACCTGGGTTTGAATCCCACAGCTTCCACTTGCATACTGTGTGACCCTGAGCAAGTCACTTAACCTCCTTGTGCTCCCAGGTCGCTCCTGTAAAAAAAGCTTTCAGCTTAGTGTGCTATACCTGGTTAAACAACTAAGTAAAAAAAAAAAAAAAACTAAGTAAGCGAAGGATAAACATTGTGAGAAGTGAAGTCCCAAGGATAGGTCGGTAGAACTGATGCAGCGGTAGCTCCTCACGGGAGAGGGAAAGGGAGTTAGGACCTTTATAGTATGATTATGTAGATTGTGGATGAGTGCAGTATAGAGTTGTGAAAAGAAGGCTGGAGAAAGTGGGAAAATAGACCAGTATCAAAGGGAGGACAGAGGCATCAAGGCGTTACATGAAAGCATGATGACAGACCAGGGCCAAGGAGGAGACAAGCACTAGAAGTAATTAGTTCATGGTTAAATGGTGCAGGTTAGCATGATGACAATTCATGGTCATGGTAAACAATTGCACTGATCATTTCTGAGACATGAATATATGAGCTTGAAAGATGAGATGCCGATGGGTGACCTCAGTTTCAGTTTTTTTTTTGCAATTTACTCCACAAGAAAGACAGTGTAAAGCTTATAGCAGCCCTGCCAAAGCGAGAGTTAACTTTGGGAACCATCAGTAGGAGAGATTTGCAACTTCTCAGGGCATAATTGCCTAATGGTTTTATAGGAAGACAGTCTGTAATGTATTGGGGCAGTTTTTTGGAGATGGCTCTCGGGGTCCATAAGGCTGCCTTTTTATCATGCCTGAATTGAAGAGAACTCCACCCCACTGATTGATATAGGGAGCAATGGTGAGTGGAATAAGGCAGGCCTGTGATGAACCTCAAAGCTCTGTGGTATAATGTGTCAAGTTTGGTGAGGTAGGAAATGGGACAGTGACTGTAGAGGATGTCAGCATAATCTATCAAGGATAGAAAGGTTGATTGTACCAGCTGTAGTTTGGCATCTCTAGTTAAGAAGTGGGCTGTCCTAAAGAACAGGCCACGTCTCTGTCGTAATTTTTTGAGTAATTCTTCAACTTGCTGTATAAAGGAGAGCCTATGGTCCAGCCATACTCCCAGGTATTTGAATTTAGGGACAAATTCCAACTTCTCGCCAAGAATTATAGTAATCTGCGGCACAGGATCTGATAGGGCTGAATTTACCATTTGGGCAGAGGGAGAAAAGAGCATTGCTTTTGTTTTCTTGGCGTTAAGTAATAGTTTTTTGTTTAGGAGTTGGTGTTGCAGCAGGTTGAACTTAGATAGAAGGTCATTACATGCAGATTGTAATGACGGGTGGCTTACGTAAAGAACTGTGTCATTTGCAAACAGATGAATGTTGGCCTTAGTTATGCTTTCATCAATACTGTTGATGTATATTGCAAATAAGATCTGTTCTAAGATAGAACCCTGGGGAACACCTCTTGGGAGAGGTTTGAGAGTTGAGAGATCTCCTTCCGCTTTCACTTGCTGGAAATGATCAGAGAGGTAGTTGTTGAACCACTGTAAAGATAATGGGTCAGCACCTAGTGAGGTCAGGGAAGAGAGTAGCAGAGAATGGTCGACAGTGTCGAAGGCCTTGCTCGGGTCCAAGAATACGGCACAGGTGTAATTCCTGTTGTCTAGCTCTCTTTGCCAGTCATTAGTCACTTTGGCAAGTGCTGTGATGGTGCTATGTTTAGATCTAAACCCTGATTGGACTGGATTAAGCAGGTTATTAGCTTCTAGATACTGCCTCAGCTGGTTACTTAGGACTTTTTCCAGTAATTTTGACAAGACTGGGAGAATCGAAATTGGTCTGTAATTATTTAGATCACAGGGATTTCCGGACTTGAACAGGGGTATGATGTGCGCTGTTTTCCATATTGAAGGAACGGATCCTTGCGTTAATGATAGGTTAAATAAATGGGTTATGGGCACGGCTAACACATGGATGGCCACCTTCAAAAAATATGGGTCGAGGGTATCAGCACCAGCACTTTTTTTTTACATCCAGTTTTAGCAATAGGTCTTCAACTTCTTTCAGAGTAGTAGGACGCAAAGAGAAGACTGAATTGGTGATGCTAGGATCTGCACCTTGATTATCCTCCTGAGAGCGTATCAAATTCACAGGGGAATTGTTGAAGGCTAAGCCTGCAGTCGCAAAGTGATTATTGAAGGCATCCAGAACTTCTAGTCTGTCACTAATACGAACCCAGGTCACTGGCGCCTCGAGCGGTAACCCTACCGCTGTGCCGGCGGGTCGGCTGGGTGTGGGAGTATGTCTGACATGCCAGGACGTCATTGCATGGCCACTCCAGCAGGCAAGGAACACATAAGCACGTTTACTCTGAATTCTTTTTCCTGCTTGATTTCGGTAATCTCCATGCCATTCAGGAAGCATTTTACATTCATATTCTTTCTCCTAAATGCATCACCTTACATTTCTGAATATCGAAGTCCATCTACCATTTTGCCCCACTCCACCCTACCCCATTTCTCTAACCTGTCTAGATCTTTCTGCATTTCATGTATGTCCTGTTGTGCTGTAACTGCTCTTCCCATTTTGGTGTCAGCAGCAAACTTGAAGGTCCAGCTACTTGTACCAACCTCTTTATCCATCATGTTAAGCTTGACGTCCAGCACAGAAAGTAGACATGACTTCAACTATCCACCCCCTCTCCTAGTAGAACCCAGTTTCTACGCTTATGTTGAAACACCTTGCTCTGCTCAGCCTTCATGGAGGGATGAATGAACATTCTGTGGTTACCCACAACATCAATACCACTCCTTATACATGCTGACGCAGGCCCTTTCTCTAAATGACAGGGAGTTTGCTCCTTCCCTGGAGTCAAAGAGCTTTGCTTCTGCAGCTCACACTAGACTTCCCCAGTGACATAGTGAGTGTCAGGCTTGTGGTGTAATCCCAGCTCTCCTAGAAAGTCACTTCCAGCACCACTGAGCAGGAACACTTTGTGTTCCATTTTGACATTCCCCATGTGATTACATGAATAGAGCAGAGTTTCTAAGGGTCTATTTGAAAACAATTTGCTGTGTCTTGGCTTTCCTTGAAGAAATGGCTTTTTTTCTAACAAGTTTCTGCTTCCTTTCATTCTCTTATTTCCAGATTCCAGACTAAATACTTCCAGGGGAAATACGGTAATTTAGACAGTTCTCTTATCTCCTTTGGGCCTTGCCAGACCCCAACACTTGGATTCTGTGTAGAGAGACATGACAAGATCCAGTCATTCAAGCCTGAAGCATACTGGGTGCTGCAGGCCAAGCTGCGTACTGTTTCTGTTTTTAACTTATTTGGATTTTCATGCAGAAGGGAGCATCTTGTAACTATGCAGTACGAATGTGTGACCTTAACTGATGTTTGAACCAAGATCAGCAGAAGCACTCACTGACACAATCAGCTTTCGTCTCCCTGCGCTTTCTTTTACATTTGTTTTTGCTTCCCCCAGGTGAACCGAGGTAAAGACTGCACTCTAACTCTTGATTGGGACAGAGTGCGAGTATTTGACAGGGAAATCGCTCAAATGTTCATGAACATTGCAAAAACTGCAAAGGAGGCGAAGGTAAGGGAAACCTTCACAGTTCTATATGCCACTGCTTCTACCTTCAGGCATCCTCCAGTGACCTCCCAGTCCCATCCACCACTGCTCATACCTTCAGGCATCCCCCAGTTACCTCCCAGTCCCATCTGGCACAGCTCCTACTTTTAGGCATCCCCATGCGACCTCCCATACCCATTCACCATTGCCCCCTACCTTCATGCATCCCTGCAGCCTCCCAGTCCCAACCACCATACACCCACTGGGCCACTAAGATCCACATGGGACGGTACCTGAGGGTGCTAGTCAATTGTACAGGTGGTCTGGTGCCCCTGATATTTTCACTATTTACACCCACCCCACCCCCCGTTTCCCAGGACCCTTTCACCTCTACTGGCATCAGCACAGCTTACTAATGGCCTTGCACACTGCAGGACGCACCAGGCATGTGCCACCCCGTAGGGGAGGAGCAAGCTCTCTGGCCCACTGTGAGGGGTCATGTCGAACACCAGATGCCTTTCTTCCTGGGCTGTCTCACGCTGTGCTCAGCTGCACTCCCCAACCCAGAACCACTCTGACCTCAGCTCCCTGTGGCTTGCTCCCAAACCTGGATTATCAGCAGGGAAGTGTGATGTGCGTCAGCTGAGCCATCGGACAGCCCCTATAAAAGGGGCTTTTAAATACTGTGCTATTGGCATACAGGCACTCCATTTACAGTAGCCTGTTTACATACTGCAGTGCATTGTACACTACTGGAGGGCGGGCTTAATTATGCACTGTTGTCTCCATCTCCCAATACATTGCATAGAGAGAGAAATAAATCATGCTCCATTTTATCAAGTAAACATCTTTTTGAACTTTTGAAAAAGAACAAATCTTTTTTTTTCCTTTTTTTTTAACCTATGTAATTTCTGGGGTTTTTTTGTGGGTTTTCTCCTAACCCCTACACCCATGCATCCCTGACATAGTGCGTGTGTGTGCAGGCACATGCATCCACACGCTGTTTGGGATGCTACTCCCTTCCATTCGCACCATTGACCGTCTGCGCTGGCACCGAACCTCCATTTGGTGACGGGACTACAGGCGGGTGACCCCACCCCTTACCCGGGAGAGGAGGCAGATACTCATCCTGCTCCCACCCCCCCATGCCAGCACCCCGTTGACCTGAGGTCATTCTCGAACCCAGGTCACCGGCGTAGTGACGTGTGGCATCCAGCACCTCAACCCTCAGCACCACCGGCCAGTGGAAGAATGAATCTTTCAAAGATGGTTACAAGTCCACTGCATCAGCACCCCTTTTAGTGGCTGGTATCAAGGAGTCAGCAGTGTGGCTGGCCTCACTCACTCGCTGATACCCTGTCAAACGCTTCTCCTCAAGGGAGGGAGGTAGGAAGGTGGTAGGGGCACCTGGGGGGACTGTTAAGATGGCTCTTGGGGACAGCGGGGTGTCTTGGCAAGAAGGGAGCCTACGAAATTCTGAAAGAGTGAGGTAGCGGGGGATGGGGCTTTGAGAGCAAGAAGAAAAATACATTTGAGCTAGGCCCAGTGGCAGCACATTATGCTGTCTTGCATGAGACCCAGGTTTGAGACCAACAGTGGTGCTTAAACAGGAGACAGTGTTACCCTGTGGTCAGAACACAGATCTGTAAACCTGGAGACTCAAGTCTGAATCCCCATCACCCTGCTTACTCTGTATATGTGTGTGCCTGTGTGTGTGCGCGCGTGCATAGCCCCGGCCACAAATAGCTTAGTAATCTAGGCTCCTAAAGGACTCTTGAGTCCATCATCTCCACCCCCAGCTGGCATACTGGATATATGTGCCAAGGTGTAGGAATTCCCTACCCACTGTACTATCCAGAGTTCCCCAACCCATTGTACTATCCAGGGTTCCCCTACCCAATGTACTGTCCAGGGACCCCAGTGATTCCCTACCCACTGTACTATCCAGGGTTCCCCTACCCATTGTACTATCCAGGGTTCTCCTATCCATTGTACTACCCAGGGTTCCCCTACCCATTGTACTATCCAGGGTTCCCTTACCCACTGTACTACCCAGGGTTCCCAGTGATTCCCTACCCACTGTACTACCCAGGATCCCCAGTGATTCCCTACCCACTGCACTGCCCTGGGTTCCCTATCCAGTGTACTATCCAGAGTCCCCAGTGATTCCCTACCCACTGTACTGACCAGGGCCCCCAGTGATTCCCTACCCACAGTACTACTCAGGGTTCCCTATCCAGTGTACTGTCCAGGGTCCCCAGTGATTCCCTACCCAATGTACTATCCAGGGTCCCCAGTGATTCCCTACCCAATGTACTATCCAGGGTCCCCAGTGATTCCCTATCCATTGTAGTATCCAGGGTTCCCTACCCAGTATACTATCTGGGGTCCCCAGTGATTACCTACCCACAGTACTACCCAGGGTTTCCTACCCAATGTACTGTCCAGGGTCCCCAGTGGATCCCTACCCACGGTACTACCTGGAGTTCCCTACTCAGTGTACTGTCCAGAGTCCCCAGTGATTCCCTACCCACTGTACTACCCAGAGTCCCTAGTGATTCCCTACCTACTGTACTACCCAGGGTTCCCTACCCAATGTACTATCAAGGGTCCCCAATGATTCCCTACCCAGTGTACTACCCAGGGTCCCCAGTGATTCCCTACCCACTATACTACCCAGGGTTCCCTACCCAATGTACTATCAAGGGTCCCCAATGATTCCCTACCCACTTGAACTATCCAGGGTTCCGTACCCAATGTACTATCCAGGGTACCCAGTGATTCCCTACTCACTGTTCCTTACCCAATGTACTATCCAGGGTCCCCAGTGATTTCCTACCCACTCTACTACCAAGGGTCCCCAGTGATTCCCTACCCACTGTACTACCCAGGGTCCCCAGTGATTCCCTCTCACTGCACTACCCAGGGTCTCCAGTGATTCCCTGCTCACTGTACTACCCATGGTCCCTGGTGATTCCCTACCCACTGTACTACCCAAGGTCCCCAGTAATTCCCTGCCCACTGTACTACCCTGGGTTCCCTGTGTTTCCCTAACTAATGTGCAAGGGTCCCCAGTCACTGCCTAACCCCACTGTACTGTCTTAGGTTTCCAACAATTCCATACTCACTCTACTACTGAGCATCCTTAGTGATTCACTACCCAGTGTACTACCCAGGGTCCCCAGTGATTCCCTACCCAGTGTACTACCCAGGGTCCCCAGTGATTCCCTACCCAGTGTACTACCCAGGATCCCCAGTGATTCCCTACTCAGTGTACTACCCAGGGCCTCCAGTGATTCTCTACCCACTCTACTACCCAGGGCCCCCAATGATTCCCTACTCACTCTGCTACCCAGGATCTCCAGTGATTCCCTACCCACTGTACTGCCCAGGATCCCCAGTGATTCCCTACCCATTGTACTACCCAGGGTCTTCAGTGATTCCCTATCCACTGTACTACTCAGGGTCTACAGTGATTCCCTACCCACTGTACTACCCAGGGTCCCTAGTGATTCCCTACCCACTGTACTACCCAGGGTCCCTAGTGATTCCCTAACCACTGTACTACCAAATGGTTCCCAGTGGTTGTCTACCCACTCTACTACCCAGAGTCCCCTGTGTTTTCCTACCCACTTTATTATCCTGGGTCCCAAGCGATTCCCTACCCACTGTACTACCTAGGGTCCCCAATTATTCCCTTCCCACTCTGCTACCCAGGGTCCCCAGTGATTCCCTATCCACTCTGCTACCCAGGGTCTCCAGTCATTCCCTACCCACTCTGCTACACCGGGTTTCCAGTCATTCCCTACCCACTCTGCTACACAGGGTCTCCAGTCATTCCCTAATCACTCTACTACCCAGTGATTCCCTACCCACTGTACTGTCCATGATACCCAGTGATTCCCTGTCCACTGTACTACTAGTATCCCCAGTAATTCCCTATCCACTGTATTACCCAGGGTCCCCATTGATTCCCTACCAACTGCACCATGGTTGCCAGTGATTCCCACCCATTGTATATCCTGTATCCCCTGCAATTCCCTACCCACTGTACTGCCCAGAAGAAAAAATTACTTACCTTAGTAATGCTGTTTCTTCTAATGGAGTCTTGCTGTATTCTGACTATTGCAGTTAGGTCCTGCTTTTCAACTGCCCCGGAGAACAAAGAGTTAAACTTTCCATGGCCAGCATGGAATGTTCACCGTGAGCTCGGTTGAAGCCCCTGTCTGCTGTTGTTTAAACTCCAACCGTTAGATCTTTACGAGCAATACTCACTAGAAGTTCTGTGTGGAAACTGTAAAACTCACACTAGCCAACTGGCAACTAAATTTATATAAAAGGGTTTTTTGGTTTCAAAGCAAAGACTCAAGTCAGGAAACCCAAAAAACAAACACATCCCAAAACACAGCACTCACCCAAAATAAAGGAGGGTGAAAAAAGGACACCCCTAGGGTGCCAACACTGCTCCTGCCCACCCGCATCCCAAAACCAGGTTCTGAGAGGAGGGGGAGAATACAAAGCAAGACCCATTAGAAGAAACAACATTACTAAGGTGAGTCATTTTTCTTCAAACAACATGAAGTCTTGCTGTATTCTGACTATTGCAGACTACCAAGCAGTACCTCCATGGAGGAGGGACAGAACCTACTTTGGAAACAGGCTCTGAAGTACTGCTGTGCCAAACCGAGCATCACTCCTAGCCTGGATATCCAGAGAGTAATGCTTGGTGAATGTATGGACTGTTTTGCAGGTGGCTGCTTGACAAATTTCTAAGATAGGAATATCCCTGCCAGCAGCCAGGGAAGCAGCTGTACCTCTAGTAGAGTGAGCCCTCAGGCCTGAGGGTGGAGTTCTACCCAGTTTTTCATAGCAGAATTGTATACAAGAAACAATCCACCTGGCAATAGATCTCTTAGTGGCAGGTTTGCCCTTACCAACCTCTCCATATGTGAGGAACAATTGGAGGGACTCAAACCTGTGACCCTTGGTGCGCTCTATGTAGTAGCTGAGGGCCATTTTAACGTCCAAGCTGTGCAGCGTCCTCCCTCCAGAGGAGGAATGGTCAGTGAAGAAAACAGGGAGAGACATAGACTGGTTAAGGTGGAAATCTGAAACCACCTTAGGTAAAAACTTCCTGTTAGTTCTTAGGACCACTTTATCTCTATGGAAAGAGATGAAATCAGGCTCCACTGACAGGGCTTGCAATTCACTGATACGCCTGGCAAAGAGGTAATGGCTACCAAAAACAGTTTTCCAAGTCAAGTACTTAAGCTCTGCAGAGGACAAAGGCTCAAAGGGTGGTTGCATAAGCTGAGCAATGCAAACATTAAGGTCCCAATCAGGAGCAGGGTCCCTAAAGAGGGGGATTGGTGTGCAGCAATCCCTTGAAGAACTTACAAAACACAGGATGGGCTGACAGAGGAGAGGGCTTGCCTACTGACAGGAAGGCAGAAACAGCTGCCAGATGCACTTTAAGTGTAGCTGGCCTAAGGTCTAGGCCATTGAGATGGACCATATAGTCCAGAACTGTAGGCAACCCAGCAGATTCTGGAGAAATATTCTTATTAGAACACCAAATAGTGAACCTTTTCCATTTGGAATTGTAAGTCTTTCTAGTGGAAGGCTTTCGAGAAGCTTTAAGGATATCCAGAACCCCTTGGGAAAGATGCAGATCAGCAAACTCTAACTCTTCAAGAGCCATGCCTTGAGATTGAGAGACCTGAGGTTCGGGTACCAAATCCTCCCCTGAGATGATGTCAATAGGTTGTAATTCCTGGGAAGAGACAGGGGAAGGTGGACTGCTAAGGACAGCAACAGTGGGGTACCAGGGCTGTCTGGCCCAGTCTGGAGCAATCAGGATTACTTTGCATGGTTGTGACCTTATCTTGACTAACACCTTGAACAGGAGAGGGAAGGGGGGGGAAGCATACAGAAATTTCCCTTCCCAATTCAGAATCAGGGCATCCAGGGGGACTGAGCCCAAGACTGGGGGTCTGCAACAAAAGAGAGGAAGTTGGTGATTGTCTGGGGCTGCAAAAAGATCTATCTGTGGAGTGCCCCATCTCGAGAAAATCACTTTCAAAACTAGGGGATCTAGGGTCCATTCGTGATGGCCCTGGGATATCCTGCTGAGAGCATCTGCTAGGACGTTGTCCTTCCCTGGGAGGTGAACTGCTATCAGAGAGGTTTGCAGGGAATAGGCCAGAGACCACAACTTCATTGCTTCTGTGCACAAGGCCGTAGACAGAGTGCCTCCTTGCTTGTTGATGTACCACATGGTGGTGGTGGTGTCCGTTCTGATCTGGACCACCTTGTTCTGTACAGATTTGGAAAAGGCTTGCAGTGCCAGAAACACTGCTCTGAGTTCCAAGAGATTGATGTGAAGCAGAGATTCTTGAGGTGACCACAGCCCTTGGGTGGTAAGATCCCCCAGGTGGGCTACCCAGCCCAGCAGGGAGGCATCTGTGGTGAGTATCACTGAATGAGACTGAGTGACAAAAGGAACTCCTTGTCTCAAATTGTCCTGATCCTGCCACCATTGCAAAGCCTGGATCAGGGTTCGAGTCCCTGGGACTAGTTTGGTAAGGGAATCCTTTCTTTGGGACCAGAAGGCTCTTAAGTGGAACTGAATGTCCCTCATCTGGAATCTTGCTCCCTGGACCACTGCTGTGGAGGCTGTCATGTGGCCCAGAAGCTGAAGGAAATGCCTTGCTGGTCGAGACACCTCAAGGGTGAATGAAGAGGCCAGTTCCATGAGGGTCCTTGCCCTGTCCAGGGGAAGGAAGGCTCTTGCCCTTACTGTATCCAGTTCCGCCCCTATGAAGATGAGGAGCTGTACTGGCTCAAGAACTGACTTTGGAAGGTTGAGGAGGAATCCTAAGGAAGTGAGCACTTGCTGAGTTATTTGCAAATGTGACTTGACTTGGTCTGGAGACTGACCCACTATGAGCCAGTCATCCAAGTATGGAAAGATGGAGATCTTTTTTCTCCTTAGGAAAGCAACCACTACTGCCAGGCACTTTGTGAAAACCCTTGGGACTGATGTTAGGCCAAAGGGCATTGCTCTGAATTGATAGTGGCCTGAGGACAACTCGAACCCGAGGTACTTTCTGTGGGATCACCTGATGGGAATGTGAAAATAGGCATCTTTGAGGTCCAGGAAGGCTAGCCAGTCCCCTGGCCTTAGACAGGGAAGGATTATTCCCAGAGTCACCATTTTGAACTTTGGTTTTAAAAGGTGTTTGTTCAGATATCTTAGGTCCAGGATGGGCCGCCATTCTCCTGTCTTTTTGGGGGTTAGGAAGTACCTGGAGTACAATCCTTTGCCCTTGTGTAGGGTGGGAACTCTCTCTGTGGCTCTGAGAGTCAGGAGGGAAGAAACTTCTGCCTCTGAGGCAAGGGTCTCTGATGGATTTGCAGGTGGAAAGGATCTGTTTCTCATCTTGGGAAATTTTTTGAAACTGAGAACCAGTCCCTGGCTTACTACTTCCACGACCCACTTGTCTGATGTCAGAGACTTCCAGTCCTGGACAAAGTAAGCCAGCCTGCCCCCTACAGGTATTGGAGAATCGGCCCGGGCAGACCCATCAGGGTGTCTGCTTGGCAGGGGCTTTAGGCTGAGAGGTGGATGCAGGCCTGCTCATTCCCCGTCTGCCTCTCCCTCTGAAGAACCCCCTCTGAGCATAACAAGAGGAGGCCTGGGCCTGGTAAAAAGGCCTTTGGAAAGGCCTGCCCCTGCCCCTGGACTGCTGCCTTTGAGGAGTGGCCTGAGCAGTCCTGTACTTGTCCATCTTTTTCATGTAGTTCTCTGTCTGCTCCCCAAACAGAGAATTATCAATAACAGGGAAATCCATGGCCTTAGCCTGGGTATCCTGTGATAGGCTAGTACATCTGAGCCAAGCCATCCTCCGAAGAGCCACAGATGTAGCCATGACTCTTGATGAAACATCATTGGAGTCCACAGCAGCATGAAATTGCACCTTGGATGCCTCAATCCCATCTGCAGCCACCTGCTCCAGCTCCTTGGCAAGCTGGTCAGGGGCCTGTTTAGCCAGAGCCAGCACAGTGTCCCATCTGGACTTCTGGTATCTAGCTGTGTAGGCCATATAGTTAGCCTGCCTGAGTCCCAAAGATGCTGCCATGTACTGTTTCTTTGCCATGGCATCAATCCTCCTGGAGTCCTTATCTGGGGGGTGTGATGCCAAGGGGATATTTGGATTATCACAGGCAGCAGCCTGCACTACCCCAACATGGCTGCATTGCTGAGAAAGGAACTCTGTGTCTGAGCCCGAAAGAGTGTACCTCTTGTCCATTCATCTGTCCACAGGAGGTATGGAGTTAGGAGTCTAAAGAATTTTATTTGTCTGTTTCACAAAAGATTTATGGAGGGGAATAGACAGTCTCCTGGACTCTGGGATGTCCATCATTTCAACAAAATCAGGCTCCTCCTGATCCTCTACTGCTTCTTCCATAGGAAGCTGGAGGGTTTCAGCCACTTTTTTGTAAAACATAAAGTGAGAAGGGGACTTAGAAAGCCTAGGAGGAGAAACACCTGAAGGTCTGTCTGGGGAGTCAATAGGCACATCCAGACTTTCATAATCACCATCATCATCCTCATACTCTCCCTCCTCCTCATCCGGTTCATAAAATTCTTCTAAAGTGTAATCCGGAACTGGAGGAACTGACCGGACCGAACCGAACCCCTGCCAGATGGTGCCAGTTCAGCTGGAACCGAAGTAAGCGATTGCACTATTCTTATCGCCTTGGCTATCTCATCAGCGGTCGGAGTATGAATTTCTGGATCCGAACCAGACGATTTATCTTTTCTTTTTCTTTTAACCAGAACCGACTCCTCAGAATCGGCTCTCCTTTTGCCCAAAGAAGTATCGCCCTGGTCAGAGGGCACTCCTTCTGGTTCAGTCGGAACCGAACCGGGCTGGCCATCCAGGTCAGCGGACTTCTCGGCCTCCCTTTCCCTCAGTCTACCTACTCTCTTACCCAGGGTAGCTTTGGGAAAATTCTTACAAATTTGGCAGTCTGAATCGAGGTGGTCAAACCCCAAACAGTAAACACAGGTGGTGTGGGGATCAGCCTTAGCAAAGGCTTCCCCACACACACTGCAGTGTTGAAAACCAGTGGGCCCGGTTTTTTTCTTGGGTTTCTCAGGCATGGCCAGTCCTATCCAAAACTTACCCTTTTCTCGGCAATCCACCAGGCAAGACTCCCCTATCGGTTCCTGACCATGTTACGGGTCTTGGAAAAAAACGTAATAAAAATCCGGTTTTTTCAGAACCGATAAGTAATTCACAAACTTTTTTTACCTGAACTGATCGGTTCAGCTGAACCGATCCACCATTTACAAGTTCCACACAGAAACTAAATGTAAAACCTATTTAGTACTCACGGTACCAAAGACAGAGACTTAAACCGACAGATTCGGTAGCAGCAATTCGGTAGAAACCGAGCGAAAAATGACACTTTAATTGACTTTTTTGAACCGAGCAAAGGAGAAATCTCTGGAGCGACTGTTCAGTGAGGCGGAGTAAAGAATCTGATGGTTGGAGTTTGAACAACAGCAGACAGGGGCTTCAACTGAGCTCGCGGTGAACATTCCATGCTGGCCATGGAAAGTTTAACTCTTTGTTCTCCGGGGCAGTTGAAAGGCAGGACCTAACTGCAATAGTCAGAATACAGCAAGACTTCATGTTGTTTGAAACATAGAAGTTGACGGCAGGTAAGGACCGCAAGGCCCATCCAGTCTGCCCATTTTTTTCTACCTTATGAATGTGCCATAGGCCTGTACTCTCTCAATGGCCTATCTATTCATACTCATCTTTATTGCTTCCTTATGCCTATCCCATGCCTGTTTGGAGCCCTGCACTGTATTCATAGCAGCTACTTCCTGAGGTAGGCCGTCCCATGCATCCACCACCCTTTCTGTGGAAAACAATTTCCTCACATTACCCCTTAACCAGCCTCCCTCTAATCTCATGCTGTGTCCTCTTGGCCTGCTATTTTTCTTATACTGAAACATGTTAGAGTCTTTCACCTTTTTAGTGCTCTTAAGGTGTTTGAATGTTTCGATCATGTCACCTCTCTCCCTCCTTTGCTTTAGGGTATACATATTGAGCTCTGTTAATATGTCCTCATATGTTTTCTGATGCAGTCTCTGCACCATTTTGGTTGCCCTTCTCTGGACTGCCTCAGTTTGGTTAATGTCCTTGTGAAGGTGTGGCCTCCAGTACAACATGCAGTACTCCAGATGGGGCCTAACCAGTGTCTTGTAAAGAGGGATTATTACCTCCCTCTTCCAACTTGTGATACCCCTACTAATACACCCTAACATCCCCCTAGCCTTACCTATTGCTTTAGTGGTCTGCTTGGATGATTTCAGGTCATCGGTGATGATGATGCCCAAGTCTCTTTCTTCCCTTGTGACTGCCAGCAACTCCCCTCCCAGCCTATAGGTGGCTTCAGGGTTTCTCTTCCCTATGTGCATGATCTTGCACTTCTTTGCATTAAACCCAAGCTGCCACTCTTCTGACCATTTTGCAAGGTTATCCAGATCTTCTCATTCTGTCCACCCCATCTGGATCATCTACTCTGTTGCAGATCTTGGTGTCATCTGCAAACAGACAAACCTTACCCTCCAGTCCATCTGCAATGTCATTGATGAAGATATTGAAGAGAACTGGCCCCAGGATTGATCCCTGAGGTACCCCACTTGTGACTTGCATCTCTTCTGACTGTCTAACACCACTCTCTGTTTTCTGCCCATCAACCACCCCAAGCATACCCAGCTTATTAATCAATCTTCTATGTGGAACAGTATCGAAAGCTTTGCATAAGTCAAGGCAGGCGACATCAACTGCTTCCCCTTTGTCCACCACTCTGGTTACCCAGTCAAAGAAATCTATGAGATTAGTTTGACAGGACCTTCCTTTTGTAAACCCATGCTGTCTTGGATCCTGTGCGCCTGTGGATTCCAGGTATTGCACTATCCTTTCCTTAAGGAGTGCCTCCATAATCTTGCCCACTACTGAGGTAAGACTGACTGGTCTGTAGTTCCCTGCCGCCTCCCTGCTACCACTCTTGTGGAGCAGGATCATATGAGCCCTTCTCCAGTCTTCTGGGACCTCTCCTGTGCTCAGAGACTCACTAAACAATTCTGATAATGGCTCTGCTAGTTCCAAACTTAGCTCCTTTAATACCCTGGGATGTATGCCATCGGGTCCCATCGCCTTGTCCACCCTGAGCTTATCGAGCTCTTGTAGGACCCTTTTTTTTGTGAAGGGACTAGTGCTCACCTCCCTCCCCCCCCATGTCCATGGTGTTGAGCTGTGGGCCCTGCCCTACCTTCTCTTCCGTAAATACTGAGCAGGAGTATCTATTTAGGATAGATGCTTTTACATGGTCCTCCTCCTCCTCACACGGCCCTTATCTCCTTTGATCTTAGCAATACCTCCTCTGGACTTTCTCCTTTCACTAATGTATCTATAGAAAATCTTGTCACCTCCTTTTACTGTTTGTGCTAGTGTTTTCTCGGTTTGGGCCTTTGCCTGTTTTACTGCCTTCCCTGCTTCCCTAAGGGAAGTTTGGTATGCCTCCCTATCTTCATCCCACTGCATTCCCTTATATTTCCTGAAGGCCAGCCTTTTGGCTCTGACCTTTTCTGCTACTGTTTTAAAGAACCAAAGTGGTTTCCTTCTTCTTTTGCACTTCCTTTTCTCTCAAACACAATGGGATGTTGCTTCAAGTATTGCATCCTTAATACTTGCTCACTTTGCCTGTACCCCCTCACCTATATTTCTTTTTGCCAGGGCTAGCTTAACTCTGTTGGCCATCTTATCAAAGTCAGCTCCTCTGAAGTTCCATATTTTTGCCTTGGACTGGGATGATTTAGTTGTAGTGGCCAAACTGAACCATACCATGTGATGGTCACTGGCTCCCAGATGATCTTCTGCCTGGAGATCTGTGATACTTTCCCTGTTAGTCAGTACTAGATCTAGGATAGCCCTGTCTCTTGTGGGTTGTTGTACCAGTTGTTTGAGTCCCTTCCCCTGCAGGGAATCCACCATGTGTCTAGTTGTGACAGATGTTCCTGCTGGTATTGACCAAACTGTATCTGGCATGTTGAAGTCTCCCATTATCAGAACCTCCCCTTTAGCTGTCATGTTTTGTATATCTTCTAACAGTAATGTGTCTGTGTCCTCCCCCTGGCCTGGGGGCCTGTAGACAACCCCAGTTCTTATGGCTGTCCCATTTCTTGTTTCCAGGGTGACCCAGAGTTCTTCTGGCTCCTTATGTGTATTCTGAATTTCTGTAGCTTTGATATTTTCATTGACATACAAGGCCACTCCACCCCCTTTTGTTTGCACCTCGGTCTCTTCTGAACAGTACAGCCAGGTACTGAAGTCTCCAGGTGTGGTTAGTGGTAAACCACCTGCTAATTGCTACTATGTCCAGTTTGGGCTCTGTCATTATTGCCTGCAGGTCTGGGATCTTGTTTCCCAGACTGCGAGCATTTGTATATATGATTTTCCATTGGCCAGATCTTGGTGTGTTAGTTGTTGGGTGAGGCCTGGCGTTTCCCCTGCGCGTTGTATGGGGAGCTGGACCTTTTTCCTTACCTTTTGATGCAAATGTTTGACCACTAACTGAACTCCATACTCCAGATGCGACTACTACTACTACTAGACGTTAGAATACTGTCTTCTGATTCATCCAGACAGGTCACCTGACCATTGATTAATTCATGATATAACCACAGTTGCATGTTCACAGGGCTTTATTTTACTATTTCTTTAGGTAAAACTCTACTATAATGTTACCCTTGTTATAAGAGGATTAACCCATTCCAGGGTATGGGTTTACTGAGCATGAATCCACGACCTGGGTGGTTGAAGTCACTCATCTTCGCCTCGTGACTCCAGCCCCCCCGAGGCATGGATTAATGCTCAGTAAACCCATAGCCTGTCGTGGGTTATTCCCTCCTGGTTGGCCCAATGTAGATGTAACAAAAGAAAACAGTGCCTAACCTTTCGGACCAACCAAGTCCTTCCTCGGAAGCTTATGCCAGTTGTTTGGAAAATCGCATTCTGTTAACACCCCGATCACACATAAAATAAACAAAAAGAATTCTCATTGGTTTAAAATACCATTTTTTTTTTTTTTTTAAACATAACTGAGATTCAAATGGAAAAAACTAGTTTATGCCAGCCAGCTGCTGTGAAGCATACCAAGGTCAAATGTCAACAGAGGCAGATAAGAGGAATCCTTCGAGAGGCCAGTTTCACTAACTTACATTATGAACAATGCATGAGTGAGCGTGCTTTAAGGAAAGCGCTTTGCTTACGCTGCCAGGAAATGAGAACACTGCATGCACTGCAGTGAGGTTCCTCTGAAGTGCCAAGGGCAGGGTATTACCACTGGAGTGCTCCATTTGTTATCAGTCACTTGGCTACCTAATGCTTTGGGGCAATCTGCAACATTTACTGCTAAATATGCTTTTTGTTTTGCAGGTGGAATCTGTGAGCAAGAAGGAGAAGGTTAAGCAGCGGCCTATAGCTCTGAACACCGTTGAAATGTTACGAGTCGCCAGCTCTGCACTGGGTACCCTGCTTTTGTTTGTCATGTATTAATTATTATTGTGTATTACTGAGCCTGTTTGTCCATTTCAGAGTACAGCTTTATTTCCTTACACAGTACTGACGTTGCACAACCACAGACAAATGACTTTGGCTAGGGAATGTGGGGATATTTAGGAGCCAAATTTTGTACTGGTGCCCAGGAAGTTTGGTCACACAATGAAGGTAGCTAGCCTGCCTGTGTGATGTTTGCATTCATGCTGTGGGTCTGTGCAAGTTCTGATGACAGCTGCCTAAATCTGGGAAAAGCAGAATGATCATTTGTCAACTTTCTGGGTTAGAACCTCAGGCAAGGTGTTTTAATGAAGAATTCCAACCAACGGAGAAAAAACTAGTGCACATTTGGAATCCCAAACTGAGGTAGACGGGGAGTTTTCATGTCGGTGTTTGGGTGCCTGCATGTCATGACAGGGGTCCAGGCATGCTGTGACTAGGGGACTGGCATGTTGTGACTGTGTGTCTGGCATGTTATGGATGTGAGCCGCATTGCTTCCGGGGGTGGGGGCACAGGCTGCCTGGCATTACCCTCTACCCGCAGGCTGACCAAGGGGTGACATTGGCTTTGGCTGTGAAGGTAGCCGGTTGCTCTCTTTCTCAGTTACCGTGAGGATGCAGTTGTGGCAGCCTTCCTTATCCATGTGGGACAGGAGGTAAAGGTGGAAAAAACAAAAAGCACCCAGTAGTGCCTCCAGAGGAGTGCAAGTGCTAGCATCTTTCATTTTCTTTGCCACTGGCTCATTTTCCAAGCAGATTCTGATTCTTCTGGAAGTTCACCAGCCTCCCAATGCATTAGTCAGTGGGAATCATTGGGCATGTCACGTAGCCAGCTCCCCAGCCTAGTGATGGATAAACAACAAAACAGCTGTATTATTCAGTTCTTTGTTCTCATTCAGTTTATCTTTATATACTGGCAACACCCTCCTCCCCAATAGTTTCCGTTTCCCTTCCTCAGAAGACAGCCATCATAAAAGAAGTAGCTTTGTGCTCTCCAGCTTATTTACCCAGTTAGCACAGCTGAGATGCAGTAGCTTGTTTCCAGTTGGAACCTGCTTTGTACTCCTTTTACACCTGGGTGGACTGAAATACGGTGGAAGGAGGGGGTGTAGATGATTTAGCCAGAATCCCAGAAGTGAGTAAATGGCCGTCGCTGGATCTGAACCTGGGTCTTCTGGTTACTGAACCTGTGCTCAGGTCACTAGACCAAGCTGCCTCCACCTTCTAGCATCTTGTATGCTGACCTCTTGAAACTCGCTGCAGATACTTTGCATCGAAGGATCGGTAGGAGGACCGGGATTTGAACCCGCAGCTCTTGGTGGTGGTTGTTGTAATCAGAATTGCACTGAATTGGTAAGTCATTATGCTGTGTAGAAGCTGATTTTTAAATTCTGGTTCCAACTCTGTTACTCTTACATCTCTACCAGACGTTTTTTGTTATATTCAGGGGTGTTTCTGATACAGATAGCAAGTACCATTTTAGAATTGTATGATGTAGTTTGTGTTCTTGCTCAGCTCTTCCATTGTTGGTACAGTGCATCCATGTTCTTCTATAGAACTGTGTGGTTGGAAGGTACATAAACTACATTACGTAGTTCTGAAATGGTACTTACTACCAGAGCGTAAATCAGAAACACCCACTAAGGTTACTAATAGCTAGGTCCATACAGATGGAACAGTAACAGAATTGGAACCTGTATTTTTTTTTTTTAAAAGCAGTTTCTACTGGAAAATGACTTTGAGGTTCAGTGCAGTTGCAGTTCTCCTATAAGAACAGGCAGTTTGCTGCTACTGTAGAAACTGCTGTAACATCACAGACCAACTGTTTACACTTGGCCCACCTTCTACCATGGGGGGGGGGGTGGCATTCACCCACCCTGAGGTTGTTTAGTTCAGGTTTTAGTTCTGGAGAACCATGGGTCACCTGGCTCATTAAATTTCCTGCTTCATCCTCTACCACCCCTACCTCTTATGCAAGCATTGCTTTTCGAGTCTTGCATATCTTTTCAGGAGCTGCACTGACTTCCTGCATTTGATTACATGCCCATAAATCGGTACTAATTGGGGACACCTCTCAGAGTTTTGAAATGCAGCCTTCTGATTTATTGTCACCCCGCCCGTTAGTAGTCCAGTAGCCTTCAGAAGACTTGAAGAACTAATGAGAAACATTCAAGTGTTTGCATCTCTGGGGAGGGCCACATCCTTTCGAAGTTCTTTAATGGCTATATTATGCCTGGCAGCAGGGCTGATTAATGAGGTGTCACAGAGCTGTGACCTTTGGTGTTTCTTTTGCCAGTTTGATGTGATAACCATTTTCCTTCCTCTGTTGCTGTTTTGTACAGGAATCGGCCCCCAGCATGCCATGCAGGTAGCGGAGCGACTCTATACCCAAGGGTATATAAGCTACCCTCGAACTGAGACCACCCATTACCCAGAGAACTTTGACCTGAAAGGGACTTTGCGACAGCAGGCCAATAATCCTTTCTGGGGTGAATCGGTCAGTACTGTTTCCTAGGGATTTGTTGATTGTTTATTTTTTCAGTCAGTATTGTCTTCCCTCCAGGTCTGCATGACGTCACCCCCAAACCTCGTCACTAACCTTCTCACACACTTAACCAGTTATCCAGCACTTTCACACACTTACCGGTTATCCATCACTTACACAGGACTCATTGGGTGGGTGGCCAGCTGTGCCAGTCATGGGAGAGCATGCGGGGAGGGGGTACTGGCTAGGAGCAGCCTGTCATCTTTTTCCTCCTCTTTTTCTACCCTGGCTGGAGCGTCAGGATGTGTATGCCAGCATGTCATGCTCCAGCCCACCCCTTGCTTGCGTGCACTTCTGCTGCGCCACCGCCTGGCCTCCATCAGGTGAAAGTCCCTGCAGTGGGAACTGGTGTTCCCCTCTCCCTGACAAAGGAGAGCTGCCATTGAGCACTCTGTCCTCCCTTTCCCTGCCTGCCTACCGAGGGACCCTCGTCCGTTCCAGAACCTGGGCACTGGTGTGGCGGGGGGCTGAAGCGCAGCCACTCCTCCTGGGTCGTGTTGTTTATTGTTTCTTAAAAGCATATAGCAGGGCAAGCCTGTTGGCGCAGCAGTGAAGCTGCCGTTCCCAACGTCGGTGACTTAGGTTCAGGAATGTTCCCAGAATGTATGAGGTCAGCCGAGAGGGGAGGAGGATGAGCATCTCACAGTATTCACTTCTCCTCCCGAGAGGGAGGGCAGCAGGGTCTGCTGCAGTACTGTCACCTGGGTGGCCACTGGTAGCAGTGCAGTCAGATCAGCTTGTGGGAGGAAGGACAATGTGCGCAGGTGCGCATGGCGCCTTCTTCGCTGTCATCCAAGGGGAATGGGATAAATCTAAGGAAATATCCTAGAGGGAGTAGGATGACAAAGATGCTGCCTGGGCCCTGCAGAATCTACTGGCCAGACTTTGTCTACGCTTAACAGGTCTGAGAGGGATTCCCTCTCAGTCCCCCACCCCCAACCCCCATGGAATCCATCGCAGTCATAAGAGCTATGCCCTGTGGACTCCATGGGTGAAGACATAAGAGCTAGAGACAATAAGGGCAGGGCTGGGGAATGTGAGCAGTAGGGGACAGCACCAGAGATGGGTGAGAAACAGGGAAAAAAGTGACTAGCAATAAAAATGTTAATGAGAAATGCAAACAACACTATAGCAGGCTTGAGGCTGAGTGCCTATGGGAGGGAGAGTACTACGGGAATTGTCAGTAACATTAAAAGCTTCAGTATCCCACCCCAGGGCTGCTAGTGGTCGCATAAAGTTCTGTGCACTGTGACACTTCCTATACCTAACTCTGGTGTTGCCTGCCATCAGTCATGGGGCAAGGAGGCTAGATACATTGGGATGTAGGGCGGGGGTTGCAGGATCACCTTATAAAAATACAAATTACCAAAAACAGTAAGTAATAAAACATTTAACAGTTTATTTGTGTGAAGTTACTAATCTAGACCTCCTGGTCCCAGTACATTGCTTGGGGATACACTTAAAAAACACAGTATTTAGACAAAGCAGCTGTATGTGTCTCATTAGCTCTGTATTTCTCATCCTTACTTATAACTGTGGTCATAGGCATAAAAACAGGATAGTTGTACTTTGAGGGTTCATCAGCTCTTATTGCTTCTTTCCAACCTGATGTCATAATACTCTGCTTGTGACATATAAACATAGAATATGTCAGACAGGAAGGTGTGACGCTTGGCCAGCTGGTTATGATTGTTCTATGATATTTGTAATATAGAATGTGAATGTCTCACATGAGACGTCCTGTGCTATGGATGCCCCCCCACCGGTCAGTGAAGTGTCAAGTGACCCGAAACCAGGAGGTAATTAAAAGACTAGAGAGACTTAATTAAGGGTCTCCTGTTTTCCTGTCTTAATTAGAACTGACCCAGCTGGCAGGATATAGGGCTCGTAAACTTTTATGGCGTCTTAGAGGAAAAACATGTTATACCACCATGGTGCTAAAGTTGTAAAACAACCTTTGATGCCTTGGGAACAGGAACTGCTCAAGATTAAAGGAAAGGCTTGATTAAAGACTGTCATAATTTGTGGAATTCATTTTTGCTGAAGTCACAGTATTTAAAATATCTCCTGACAGGAAGATCATTGTTTGTATATTTTTTATATTCTAAAAGGAGGAGCTAGATGACATCATAGAAGGGATGTGAGAGAGAGACAGTTTAGCTAGGACTTGTGTCTGATCTTTGTGACATTTATTTTTGGGCTGTTAAGAAACAAGATCTAACTATAAGCACTATAGAGGTAATACATTAGATAGAAAAGTCTAATTGTATTGTGGTAGGAGTTTTTGTTTGTACTTTTTCTTGTTTTCTTTTAAGTGATTGTATGCTCTTTGACATATTGTTCTGTGTTTACATTTTTCATGCATTTATCATCTTTAAGTAAAGTACCCATTATATTTGAAAAAAGCTGCTTGGGTGTGTCTTCGACGTTCTTTTTGCATGTGATGTATACATGGTTAAGTTGACAACTGTTCTGAAGGGCTTGATAGTGTTACCAAACTGGGAAAAGGTAAGAATATACTTAAGGTCTTTTATAGAGTTTTAAGGGTTCATTTTGGATACCTGGTTAGGTGCCCTTAGGTGAAAGATATCTTGCATCCCCCCGATGAGAAGATTATCTGCACCTGTACATTTCGGTACTCTAGCATAAGGTTCACAGTTTGAATCCCCCCAGAACTTGAGACTAAAGGTGATTCGGACCCACAAGCAGACAGGAGGGTTACCCTGTCTGTTACCTGTTCACAATACTGCACTCGGAGGTTGGCACTATGGGGGCAGAGGGACTGACCTGCTGAGTACGTTTGTGACAGAAGGAAGGAAGGAGCTGCAGATTACCTAGGATCTGTGGTTTTTGATTTTTGAAATAGGTAGGCAAAATGGGCAGACAAGGTGGGCCACATGGTCCTTATCTGCTGTCAACTTCTATGTTTCTGTATAAGGACTGCTTGGCCCTCCCAGTCTGCCCAGCTTGCCCCTACCTGTCCTGTCACTGCAGACCCTACCTGATCTCCGGCTTCCCCACCCACCACTTTATGACTAAGATTTCTTTGTGGCTATCCATGCATGCTTGAAGCCCACCACTGTTTTCACTCCCACCACCTCCACTGGTAGACTGTTGCAGACATTCACCACTCTTACAGTAAAGAGGTACTTCCTCACATCACTCCTAAACTTCCCCCCTTCTAGCTTCATTGCAAGCCCTCTCGTTCTGGTGTGCCTTTTCCCTTGGAAAATGCTCCCCTTCTGTACCTTGTTCACCCCTTTGTGGTACTTCCAAGTCTCTGTCATGTCCCCCCCCCCACCTCCTCTCCTCCTGGGTGTACATATTTTAGATCCCTCAGTCTCTCCTTGTAGGGCTTTTGATGCAACGCCTGCATCATTTTAGTTGCCTTTCTCTGGACAGCCTCTATCCTGTCTTATGTCCTTTCTGGGATGTGGTCTCTAGAACTGGACACAGTACTTTAGGTGGGGTCTAACCAATGATCAATATAGTAGCAACACCATCTCCGTCCTTCTGCTGGGGATTCTCCTCCCAGTGCACCACAGCATCCCAATGACTCCTGCTACTGCCTTGCCATACAGCCCTGCCATTGCAGTTATTCCCTTGGCAACAGACTGTGATGTCAGAGCAGAGCATTATAATTTCACATAGGGAATAAGCTATAGAGGCAGATGAACTTGAATGGATAAAGGTCTAGTTTTTGTTGAAATTTCTTCAGTAACAAATAATAAAAAGGAGAAATCTATAGAAGATGTATAAAATAGCTGAATATTATGTTTTCAAAAGTTTTCCCAAAGAGGAAGATTTAGAAGGAACACTTGTAGTTATTACATTACCAGCAGTGGATTCATGAAATAGACTTCCATCTCAGGTAGTATTGACTGAATAGGCTCCTTGTCATATATTGCCCTTCACTTCTGGAACTCACTGCCTAGTGACGTTATGAATTACGTTACCAAGTTTACTTTTCAGACTAACCTAAAAAATCTTTTGCTGGCTTTATTAAAAATAGAGGACACAATCTCCCCTGTGCCTGCGCACTGGCACTCAGTAATGAATGAAATATATTATTTGGAAAGAATAATTGCGAATCACTTAGGAAGGGCCACCCGTTTTGAATTTACTTGCAGACTGTGGGTGTTTTACATGTCCAATGCAGACCCAACATTTGTGCCCTGAAGACATATAGAAGTGGAACCTCCCCATACTTGTATTGAGACCATTTTTATCATTAAAGTTTTTTGTGGAGTTACTGTGTTAGTGGAACTGCTCGGCCTGTGTATTAATGTAAGAAATGTTTGTTCTATAAGGTTGCAGTATGAATTATGGAAGATATCTGCATAAATTAATAGTTTAAAAAAGTAGAGGACAGAATGTCCCAAAAATTCAGAATACCTATGGAAAGATTACCTCAAATTACTGTCTTAATAAGCTGTGGAACTCGCCCCCTGAGACACAAGGAAAATACCTACATATGAAGAAGCCAGCAGAAGAAGGCCATTTGGTCTATCAAGTATGCTCATATTGCAGGGTCCACAGCTTGAGCTAATGTTCCTGCCCTCCCTCCCCACTCCTCCCATCCTCTCTACCCATGATCCTTACCTTCCCCTATGCCTGTCCCAGCCTCTCTTAAAGCAGCCCACTGTCTTCAATGAGATGACCTCTTCTGGCAGCGCATTCCAAGTGTCCACCACCTTCTATGTGAAGAAGTTCTTCCTGACCTCCCTCCTAAATCTCCACCCTCCAGCTTAAGACTTTGCCCTCTCATATTATGGTTGCCACTCAGCTTAAAGAGACTCTCCTTATTAACCTTATTTATTCCTTTCAAGTACTTGAAGGTCCCAAACATGTGTGGGGCCGCTCTGCCGAGGAGAAAAAAACAGTAGTACGATAAAAAAAAAAAAGTACCATAAAGAGGGAATTGTGTGAGGCATGCGACCGTTTTTGAGCTGAGGCATGATTTACTGTTCCACATAACGTGAACCTCTGTACTGTCTAATATATGTACATTCTTCAGCTCCTCATTTTACTTCAGCGTCTTGTCTCACGCTCATTTCTATCTCTGTGAATGCCATTTCAGTACTAGTCAGAACCATGTAATAATGTCACTGTGACAAACTGGACAACTTTTGTAAACAGGGCTACTAGCCCTAAGAGTTATATCCTGTGTGAAAATAAAGGTCTTACTACTACTATTACTACTACATATCTTATTGTACATATGTTTAGCTTAGTTGGATCATTTCCATTTTTTCTGTTTTTATTGTTATGTCTGTATATTATTCTTTTATTGTGCTTTTGCATGTATCCCTCCTGTACCTGGGTCTTTTTTGAAGATAGGCTTTTGGCCTAGTGAATTCACCTGCTTAACACAAACTAAACTAAAAGAAAGAAAGAGTACTTCCTGTGGCTCAGACATAAGTACAGAGAGGAAAAATGAGTGAATGGGGCTGGCCGCTAAGTTGGTGGGGGATCGATGGATCTAGCGTCTTTCTTCCCTATTTTTGTATGTCTGCCTGTCCAGTTGTGTTGCTGTTATTGGAGTCTTTGTCCACTATTGTTGTAAAGATAGTTCCTTCCAAACTCTCAGCTAATGCCGTACCCTAGCTGAGCTCTGTGTCTTTCTCTACACAGGTGAAGTCACTGCTGGCTGAAGGAATTAACCGTCCCAGGAAAGGCACTGACGCGGGTGACCATCCTCCTATCACTCCCATGCGATCAGCTTCAGAAAGTGAACTAGGTACTGGATCCACGCTTTGCTGTAAAAGGACACTGACGGCTGGGAGTTCACAGGATGTACTTTGTTGTACTGTGATTATTACGATTCTTTTTCCATCCCCAAATTACTCCCCTGGTATGTTTCCAGTCAGGCCATCCCTCAAGCTTCCAACTCTAAATCATACCATGATGCAGCTGCTTTTGCCAGTCCTCCTCCTTATAGTGTGGCTGCATTCCTTTGGCTACTATAGCTGGGCTTGCAGTCCCATTCTGGAGCTCCCTGACCTTGCCCAATAGCGTTTCCTATGGGGCTTGGACATCGCAACCTCTCATCAGTCTTGCCGTGTGTCTGAGTGCTGGGGTAGCACATGAGCAGAGCAGTCTGGCACTCTCTACATGGGCCCCCAAGAAGCGACCATGCAGCAGTGGATGCTGACCTTCTTCCGCCAAATCAGCACGTGTCCCCTGAACTGGGACCCAACTTCTGCCAGCCTCAGTCGCCTCCGAGGCTCATGAATTGAACCCAGGTCCCACGTGTATCAAGCAGTTACGCCAACCACTTGGTTGTTGGGTGGCCTAGAGAAGGTTTTGTTTTACTTCTTATGAGTCATTTTTTATTAGTATTCGGTATTTATTTACCTTTTTATTTATTTAATGACTTTTTAATGTATTAGATGTTTTATTGTTTTTATACTGTTTGTGTATTTTCCTGTAAAGTGCTCTAAGCCCCTAAGCAAGGGCACTATATAAAACAAACGAATACTATTACATTACAGCAATAACACACCAGGTGGCCAGCTTTGGTTTCATGCCAGGAGCACACTCAACATAACCCAATTGAACTGTATACTTTGTCCATAATACCACCGTTTTTTATCTTATTTTTTAAACTTTTTTTTAATTCAATGATGTGCAGAAATATAGTACAGAAATCAAGTTGTGAGATCCAGAATTGAGTATCTGAATCTTGAAATATGTTTGAGTCAGTCAGCGCAGTACTGGTGGGCTGTGTAGGAATACTAAATCTCTGGAATTGAGAACGACAGTGTTGCCTCATTTTTATTTTTAAATGTTTGCTACTTTTTTGCTCTTTAAAAAAACAACTTAATATGTACAGTGTACAGTGTCTAATAGTGATGCTCTCTTTACTAGAAGGACTTTATGCTGACGTCATGCTCACCGAAAGCACCAAAGCATCTTTATCTGTAATTTGAGGCAGTGAAAAGAAGCAGCAGAAGCATTTATATAGCCCTTTTCATGCACATTGTATCTGAAAGTGCTTTACAGACACTGAGAGACTGGTAGTGAAGTGAGTGTAAATGTGTAGTGGCAGCCATTTTGCACATCAGCGCTCCCACGCAAAGTCTTGGACAGTTGCATGACCTGGTTTTATGGGAAGGGGAGTGTTAGCCAGGACACTTGGGAAAATCTACTATTGCAAAAAGTGCCTTGGGTTCTTTTACTTCCAACTGGACACCCATTAGGACAGCGCCAGACATGGGTAGAAAGGACTTCAGTTTAACATCTCATCTGAAAGCTGGCACACTGTGACAGTACAGCACCCCCTAGTGCTGTGCTCAGGTGCCAGCAGTTATGGTAGGAGCGCTATCCTTGTCTTTGACTAGAACCACGACCTTCAGACCTAGAGGCAGATGTGCTATCAACTGAGCCACCAGTGCAGTCTAGTGGTATGAGGGCACAACTGTGGAGGTGGGAGACCTGGGTTCTAATCCCACTACCATCACTTATTGTGTGACCCTGAGCAAGTCACCTAACCTTCCTGTGCTTATCTTTTCCATAATATCTCCTCCTCTCTGTCTCCCTCCAATATTTCTCTAGCCTGTCTCCGTGCTGTTGAATCTTCTTAGGTGCCTGAAATGGCAGCAGTATTCTCTCCCATCCCTCTCCTGTGTTGTAAAACACTATATAAAACCAAATGCCTTTTCTTTCCTTCAGGGGTCAGCTTCCTGGAGAATATAACATTGGCACAAAGCCTGCAAGCACAAGGCGTTTTATGCAAATGTCATACTTCTGGTATTAGATGACTGTTAAAAATCACATGGAAAGCTTACCTTAAAAAAGGGTGCCGGTAGCCGGCCCAGTGGCGTGGAGGGATGAGGCTTCCCTGCCTTACCTCCTGCCACACTGGTGACCTGTGTTCACGGTGCGAGCAGGCCACTGGGGGTCAGCTGGAGAGGGACAGGACTGAGCGTCTGGAGAACTGCTCTCCTCTCCCAGGGAGGGAGGGCTGGTGCTCCTGCCGAATGAATGTCCCCGGGTGGAGGCCCGAGGGTAGTGCGGGTCTGATGGGCGCCAGAGTCAAGAGGGTGCTGTGGGACTTCTGTGGGCGTGTGTGTGTGCCTCCATGTACGCACACCTGGCATGCGCGCCCCAGCAACGGGGATGACGGGGGAGAAAAATGGAGGGAAAAAAAATCCCCGTGCTGTGGGTGATGACCAACCCTCCACAGGCTCCACACCCAGGGACTGGGCACCGCCACAGCCCTGTGGCAGACAGCACAGGCTGGAAGGTAAGTCATGCCGGCTGATGGGGCTGGAAGGATCAGTCTGAAGGGGGCAGGTTGGGTGCAAAGCGCATATAATCTATATAGAAAAAAAGGGCACCTGCAACCCGGATTCGGAAGCGAACATGATATGCCAGGGGTTGGCCATGGGTAGGAGGATTGAGTGTCCCAAAAGTGATTCTCTTCCTCTGCAGAGTGTAGGATGTTACCTGTACCATAGCAACACCACCTGTATGACCCCATGTGGTAGTATGAGTGGAGGAACATGCAGGGAGGTGCTACAGACATCAACGTGTTGCACGCTTTGCTTGGATATGTCATGCGGTTGCCACCTGCACTCTCTCAGGACACCAAAAAAACAGGGCCCTGGCTTAGGGTCTAGGAGCCCTAGTACATCCTACACTTCAGCTTCAATCAGGATGTCCCCATATAGGCCCAAAATGCAGATCTTGTCAGAGGGGTTCCTGCCATCCCCAACTGGGGTGTAACCATGTCTGTGTGGTGGCCCACGGACGTCTACAGGTAAGTGGAAATGGAGAGTCCAATACCAGAGGTAAAGGGGGGAAAAAAGTCACTCTAATCACCAACCCCCCCCACCAAAAAAAGGTAACATGGTTTGATAAAAAGAAATTTGCAGTGTTATATGGCATAAAAAAATACTTGTTGTAGAAATTTAAATCCACTTTTAACCAGCCACCTCTTTGTAATTCCCAGGTTTTGGAAAGCAAAGTGCCCCACCAATCTCGTATGTTCTTTCTTCCCTCTCAGTCATTAGAACATGGAGTTGGGCCAGCCCAGTGGTGCAGAGGGCTGAGGCGCTGGATGCCACACCTTGAACCACGCCGGCGACCCAGGTTTGGGAATGGACTCTGGCGCCGGGGGTCGGCAGGGGAAGGGGTAGGATTGAGCATCCATAGGACTGCTCTCCTCCCCTGGGGAGGGTTAGGGATGCATGATCGCTCTGCAGTGGCCCCCAGTGGAGACCAGGGGCACAACAGAGGGATCGCATGAAGGGGAACACCAGAAAAACGGAAATTACACTCGCTGACCGCCAGATGACGACTCTCTGTCCCCGGTTGCTTCCAGTGCTTTCCCAGGACCTCCTTCTCCACGGCAGCATCCCTGGGCCCTAAGAAGAGTGCGCTGGTGTCATCCCTCTCCCCCCGGTGCCTTCCCCCTTGGTGGAGGGGGGCCCACCCAGTGAAGGGATACGCTGGGATATCCTGGAGATTGGCTGTGATACGTGGAGTAAGAGGAGGGCCAGGTTAGGACAGGGGGGGCTATCGAGAGACGTGCAGAGCCTGAAGGAGTGGGGGCCTGCGAGCATGAGGGCGAAAAAAGAATAAACACAAAGTTGTAATTTGTGCTGTTTTTTTTAAGAACATCACAGTGCAGCATCTGGTTTTCTTTCAGGCAGTGACGGCTGGCGGTTGTATGAGTACATCGCAAGACACTTCATCGCCACGGTCAGTCATGACTGCCGATATCTGCAAACCACCATCTCTTTCAACGTGGGCGGGGAATGCTTTCTCTGCACAGGGAAGACTCTTATTTCACCAGGTGAGAATTAGGCTAATGAACCACTGCAGAGACCACCTTAGTCACTCGTCCCAGAGCCAGATCCTGCAGCAAGTCTTCACTGGCTACTGAGGCTTTGTAACGGGCTATAACTTGGCCAACCTTTTAGACTATTTTTTTAATATTCTTAATTTAATTTCGATTGCCTGATAATATTCTTTGATTTCAATTGACTGATCAAGTGGCAGATCTCATGGAAGATGCAGTTCTGTGGTGTGGTACACTTAGCAGCATTAAGAACCAGGCTAACAGATAAGATCTTCAGTTTGGGATACGCAACAGGCTGGCTCAAAATACGCAGTTTATCAAGTGTGAGAGAGAAGGACCATAACTCACGAGTGTGGAGCCACAAGTGACATACGAAAGTCCTGCCCCCTTATAAGTGACGATAAATTGCATATTTTGAGTCTGACCATTGCATGCTGAGTTTATACCACTTCAGACTACTTGCTGTACCTTTAAAATCTTCTGTTTGTTGGCTGGTCTGGTCGTGTGGAGGGCTAAGGTGTTGAATGCCTTACCTCCAGCCACACCGGCGACCCGTGTTCAGGAACAAGCACGAGTTGCCAGGGGTCAGCGGGGTGGGAGAGGATCGAGCATCCTAGGGACTGCTCTTCTGTCCCAGAGAGGGGTGGCCAGTCGTCATGGCTTTTGACTGCCACAGGGCAGAAACCCAGTGGTAGTGCAGGCTACAAGCAGCTAGATGTATGAGGCCACGAAGCTGCAGGACGTGCGCACCTCCACATGCATATCCTGACGTGACACTGCAGCTGGGGTCAGGGAAACAATGGAAAAGGGATCTGAGCTCAGGATGAAGCCCCGCGACTTCTCTGAACACATCACCACCTCGATGCCTGGAGCCATCTTGATTATGTACTTGTGGGGGAGGCAGCCTCAGCCCCAGCTCCACCACAGGGGCAATCCATAGGGGACTTGTCCAAAGTAGTTTCAGGGGAGGAGGGTGCCGGCCACAGGGAGGTAGGGATAGGAGCTGAATGAGCTCACCCATGGAATAAAGAGCCGTATGTTAAAAAAAAAAAAAAATCTATCTGTGATCTATTTTTGTATGAAGATTTACCTGTTTCTTTTTTATTTCAACTGCTGGGTTCAGTGCTGAGCAGGGCTGTTGTGATGCCATTAGCATTGCAAAATATGCTCTCTGATTGGTTCAGTATTCCATTGCTATATACCCAACTTTGCTAGCCATTAGTTGTGATATACCCCACAATGCAAGATATCATGATACCTTGTTGTATGCAGTGGCATTTCTCTCTCTACCTGTTGTGTAAGTATTTTTAATTGTCTGCGCTAAATGACCAAAAGGCGCAGTATGTTTATATCCTGTTTCGAAGCCCATTAGACCTTACACCATTTCAAGTATCAGGGTGGTTGAAGGGATGGGGTGATGTTTGTCCCTCCATTAATTATCATTGACCTCCGCAGAGCCTTAGCTCAGTTACTTGGCATTCTGTGGCTCGTGAGTGACTCCGATTCTCCTTGCCCTCTCAGTCATGTGTCACGTTGCCTTGTGGGCGACGGTGGGAGGTGGGGGCAGGGAAGCATTGCCTTTGGGAAGCTTTACAAAAGGCCCTGCATGGAGATAGTGCCCTTCCTAATTTAGGGTCACCCTCTTCACACATCCACAGTTACACAGTCTCGATGCCATTTTCATTTATGGTGTTTCACACACAGAGGTGATGCCATTTTTGATTTAGGGCCCACCCAGGATTACATAGAGATGTTTCTCTTTTATTTGATGGTTTACTCTCTACTATATAGGTGTTGCCTTTTCTGATTTAAGATTCCCCCCTGCACAGGTTGGACGGAGGTTCTTCCCTTTCTGATTTGGGGTTTACACCCCCACAGGTTACAAAGATGGACTTTTCATTCAAAAGTTATACAGATGTGCTTCTTTCTGATTTATGGCTTACCCTCTCTCACACACAAGTTCCAGTGAGGTTTGGCCCTTCCTGATTTCAGGTTAACTCCCCCAAACAGGTTACACTGAAGTGGTACGCTTTCTGATTTGAGGTTTACCCTCTCCCCAACATGTTACACGGAGGGGGTGCCCTTTCTGTTTTTTTTGTTTTGTTTTTTAATTCATTGTTTATATGCACCCTTCTGTGCCACTGCCTCAACCTTCCTCTGGGTTCCCCTAGGTACCAGGCTGTGCTGGGTGTTGCCTCCCATCAGTCACCTACATCCATGCTTCTGCAGCTATCCCCCAGGTGGGGAAGAGGGGGTGCATTCCCTCTACCTGCAAAGTCCTCATCAGGCTAGTCGGCTAAAGATTTCTAGTCAGGCCCCCTTCCGTTCACCAGGGTCCGTCTTACATCAGATCTTTCCTTGTTTTCTCCCCAACCCTATGTATGCAGGTATGCACAGGATGCCCAAGGTACATATCCACGCTTGAGCATGCTGCTGTTCCAACCTCCTGGCTTGCATCCATCCTTCCCATGATGCCCTAGACCACACTGCCACCTGTGGTGACCCAGGTGGCAATATTGCAGTGAGGGCGGCAACCCACCCACCCCGTAGTAGGAGAGTATCCCCTGGGGCACTCTGTTCTCGGGGTTGCCCTTTTTGATTTAGAGTTTCCCCCATTGCATGTTGCATTGAAATGGTGTCCTTTCTTGTATATGATTTACACACACACACACTCTACAGAACAACTTCCATTAATGATTTAGGTCCCTTCTCCAGATGACAAAGAGGTGCTTTCCCTTCTAATTTAGGATTTAACACCCCCCAGCAGGTTACACAGAGATGCTGCCCTTTCTGATTCAGGATTTATGACCACTGGGTACACAGACCTGATGCCCTGTCTGATTTAGGGGTTTCTGCCCACAGGGTACACGGAGGTGATGACTTGGCAGAGCATTCCATTAGAAGAGAGCCTTCCCACCTGCGAGAGGGGAGATGTTTTTCAGCTGGACGAAGTGAAGCTGCTGGAGAAGCAGACCAACCCGCCTGATTACCTAACGGAGGCGGAGCTCATCTCTTTGATGGAGAAGCATGGGATAGGTAAGGAGCATCCCAAAAGGGAACCTGTGTCTGCTGGCTGATGAAGCCTTGGCAGTAGTTCACATTTGGGGGAAGGGCTTGATGTCATGTGTTGCTTATGCCCACATAAGTGTTGAAATATAAATGCAAATGGTATTGCACTGATTCCAAGGAGTTCTGTGCTCTTAGTGAATCTGTAGTCTTGTGGACGCAGGGTCACAGGAAACCAGGTTTCATTTATCTTCTGCTTTTTCCTGTTAACAAGTCCTTTTTTAATCACCATTCATCTTTCATCAGTGTCTACCATCATTGGTGCACATCAGTAGAGCACAACTATGCATTTATTTTATTTATTTATGTATTTATTTAAAAGTTTAACTAGGAAGTACATACTGAGCTGATAACAGCTAGTTTCCAGATGAGTCTGGGGGAGAGGGAGATAGCTAACAATATATTAAAAAGGTAGATGCAAGTGAGTAATACAAGCAGAATCAAAATGTAAAGGCAGAATAGTAAATGAAGGCAAAACAGAGAATTAATAACTCTTCAAATGTATAGAGAAAGAAAACAAAAACGCAACAGCAAGAAGAAGGTAAGATTAGAGAAAGGAGGAGGGGTCAAAGTCAGTTACAAGTAGGATGACAGAAGTCAGAAAGAAGAGGCTTTAGGGAGGAAGTAGAAGAGGCAGAACAAATAGAAAGGGGGAAGGGAGGACCAAAGTGTAAGAAAGCAGTAAGAAAAAGCCGATTGACCAACAATAGATTTTCTAGGAGGGATATTGAGAGAATGGAAAGTATTATGAAGAGGGTAGGAGGAAGGACGAGGGGAAAGAAGGATTTTGAGATAGGAGGGAAGGGTGCCAAACCAGAAGTTGGACAAAAATGCAACACAATGAGAAAGGTACCTAGCATCAAGAGAAGGGAAAGAAAGAGCTGAGTGAAGAGAGCAGTGGTGAGTACGAGAGGGGCAATCTAAAGCAAAGTGGTTAATCTTTTCAATAATCCATGGAGTCTCATTCTTTGGTCTTCGAGCAGGAGGTGACAGCAGGACCCCAATGGAACCAGAAGTTTTTGGACCAGCGGCGCCAATGCCCAGCACTGACACATGGTGCATCCCCCTAACCAGCAGAGTATATAATGGCGCCTTCTCTAACTGCTGCAGTTCCTTTTGTCCTGCCATCTAAGCACAGTGCTTTCTTCTTCAGGGATCAGAACATCAATTTGCATACAAATCTGGTTCTAGTCTAGTTTGTCACATTTCTATTGCCTTATTAAACTCATCCAGTGGCGCCGGCCGGTGGCGCAGGATTGCGCTGGCGCCACACCTGGTACTACGCGGCAACCCGGCTTGAGAGCGGACTCGGGTTGCCATGGAGTCGGCAAAGGGAGAGAGGATCAAGCGTCCCAGTGGATGCTCTCCTCCCTCAGGGGTGGGTTACCGGGGACACAGTAGCGTCCGACACTCCCGTAGAGAGTGCCGGTGGAAGCACCAGCCCTTGAAGGGAACGGTGGCTCTGATATGTCGGAGTCGGGGAGGGGGGGACGTCGTACGGTGCATGAGAATGACGTGCACCCGCACGTTGTCTCTCTGGACTTAAGTCCTAAAGGCGCCGGCATCCTAAGGGAGAAAATCAGGGAAAAATGTAAAAACCCCGGCCCTACGAGGCAAGATGACGCCAGGAGATGGGACACCTTGGGGGATTGCCCTGGCGGACATAGTAGTAGGAGGTACGAGGCCTCCTCTGAAAGCTGTAGGAGCCGGCAAGTATTAAAAAAAAAAAAAAACTTATCCAGTGACCTTGTTCCCATGGAAGAAGTAAACTAGATTTGTTTGGCAGACTCTTCCCTGTACAGATCTGTGCTACCTGCTGTCCTGGAGTCTTTTGTCCTCGAGAAATTTTACGCTCCTCTCTTTAAGGCTAGATTCCGTGATCTTACACACGATCGCAGTGAGTACCAAAAGGAAAGATTCAAGATGGTCACACTGGGCACAGTGATACCATCCTTACAAACGGGATTGACCAGGGTCATTGGATCTGAAAGACCTATTTTTACATCCCATTCAGACTTACCCACAGAAAATACCTCAGGTTCCAGCTAGGAAACTGCCAGTACCAGTTTGAAGCCCATCCCTTTGGCCTCACTTCAGCACCAAAGGTCTTCAAAAAGTGCTTAGCACTGGTAGCAGCACACCTAAGAAGGCAAGGAGTGGTGGTTTGTCCCAACCTGGACGACTTAGTCCCAGGGAAAACAGAGCAAGAGACAAGGTGCTCTTTCTGCAATACGAAATGTAGTCCAGAAAACCTGGGTTCCGGATAAATCTGCAGAAGTCCTGTACAGAATGTGTTCAAGTGATGGACTTCATAGGTGCAGAACTGGATACCCTGCAGGGGAATGCTTTCTTTCCAGAAGGAAGGGTATCAAACCTGATTGCCACTGCAGAATCCTTCACACTTGGCCAGCCCAGGCCTGCAAGGGATTTCCTGCAGTTACTGAGCCACATGGCTTCTACCACAGCAGTGGTGCCATGGGCCAGGTTTCACATGAGAGGCATTCAGTATCAGTAAGAGGCCACTGGTCTCAAAGATAGGACTCGCTCTCCAAGTTAGTGTTAGTCGCAAAGACACTGGTGCAGGCACTGGAGTTGTGGAAGGACAAAAGCAACCTCAGAGAGGACAGTCCCTTCCTTCAGCAATCGCCATCAAGTATTCTCGTAACAGATGCCTCACTACTGTGGTGCGGCGCCCAACTAGAGGATCTTACAGTGAGTGGCATTTGGATCCCACTGGAGACTCGGGAGCAAATCAGTCTCCTGGAGCTCAGGGCAGTATTGCTGGCAATGTAGTCCTTTTCCTCCCAGTCACAAGGTCAGTCTGTTCAGATTTGAACAGACAACACCACAACAGTGTATTACATAAACAAGAAGGGAGGAACCAGATTCCAAGAACTGTATACAGAGGCCATGAGGATCTGGGATCTGGCTTATTCCCTAGATGCAAAGATTTCTGTAGTACACCTGCCAGGCAAGGACAATGTCCTGGCAGACTTCCTACGCAGAATCAGCTAGGGAAACCACGAGTGGATCTTCAGAAGATGGGGTACTGTAGACATAGATCTGTTTGCTTCTTGGAAGAACATTCAGCTCCTAAAGTTTTGCTACAGGCCACCAGCCAAGGGCTCAGTCCCAGAGGATGCTCTAGCCCAGGACTGGACAGGGAAGTTTCTGTATGCCACTCCACCATTCCCACTCGTATAGAGGTTGCTCGTTAAGCTCAGGAGAGAGCCAGCGACAGTGATTCTGATAGTTCCGGACTGGGCCAGAGAGGCCTGGAACTCAGTGTTGCTGACTCTGTTCATCAGGACTCCACAGTCAATCTGCCATTGAGATACAACTTGTTCACTCTGTCTCAGGGGAGAGTAACATTCCCAGACCTCAGATCACTGCATCTGAGGGCATGGTTCTTGAAGAACTAGAATTTTCACCCTTTGGGCTGCTTTGCACCAGCTGGACCCCTTCACCAGTCTGGTGAATCAGGTTTTGGACTATCTTCTCTCCCTTTCAGATTCAGGCTTAGGGTACTCCTCCTCAAGGTGCATCTTTCTGCCATCTCTGTGTACTGTGCGCCTATCGAGGGCAGAGCTGTGGCTCAACTTGAGGTGTCTTGCACCTTTCTGCAGGACATTTTGCATCTGAAACCTCCCATCCAGGACCCAGTCTCTCTGTGGGACTCAGTTTTATGATGGAGAAACTCATGTTGCCTCGCTTTTAAACAGCCACAAGTTACGGGCTGTGCTTTCTGTTGTAGAAAACGCTCTTTTTAGTTGTTGCTTCTGCTCGAAGGATTTCTGAGCTTCAGGCTCTCATGTGCAAAGAGCCTTATTTGGTTTATCACAAAGACAGGGTGTCTTTATGTAGTAATCCTAAGTTTCTTCCCAAGGTGGTGTCAGAGTTTACTTTGAACCAGTCCATCCACCTACCGGTTAACTGTCCTGATTATTCTAATCAGGGGGAGGCTTTGCTCCATACTTTGGATGTGCATAGAATCTTGCAATACTACATGCACTGGACCAAGACTTCAAGGAAGTCTGATCAGTTGTTCGTTTCGTTCGCCCCCCAAGAGGGAGGGTACTCCAGTTTCCAAATAGTGTTTGTCTAAGTGGTAAGCTACAGTAATTGTATTGGATATTGCTACCGTAAGTACAGTAAGGTCCTTCCGGGAGTGGTTAAGGGCCATTCCACAATGGTTATGGCCACCTCCATGGCTTGTTTGCTGCCACCTGGAGTTCTGTCCACACCTTCACCAATCATTACAGTCTGGACATTGCTTCAAGACATAGGACCAGCTTCAACCTCACCGTTCTGCAGTGCCTTCTCTCTCAGGCCATTGGCTGCTGTCTAACCTCCTCCTGGTGCTGCTTCCTTTATACTGCCGGAACTGCTTGGGACTCAGTCCTACTGGTGTTGGCCTTCTGCAAGAGCTTCTTTGAAGTAAGACAGTACAGTTACATAGGGACCTATCATAACAGTAGGTCTTCAAGAGGAGCTCTTGCAGAAGGCCATTATTTACCCTCCCTCCTTCCCCCTTCTTTCTCTCTGCTGTTTCCTCTTTCATTTGCATGGGTTTTCTGCTTCCCTTTTTCCTTTTGGCTCTTGGGAACCTCTTCAGTTTCTTCTTCTGCTGCCCGCTTTGGGTCTCCAGCGGGAGAACTGAAGAGGTTGTGGGGGACTGCCTGCCTTTATAGGATAGGCCAATGTCAGAGGGTGATGTCAGCAGTGGGTGGTCCCCCGTGGTACACTGCTAGCTAGAATGTTTGCATGTGTTCCTGGTACCTGATGGCTACGTCCTACCAGTGTTTGTCTGCTGCAAGAGCTCCTCTTGAAGATCTGCTGTTACAGTAAGTTCTTACGTAAGTGTACTACCCCTGCTTCCATTATGCAAAGATCTGACGTCACGGGGCAGAGTCGGGGATATAACGCCTGGGTGGTGAGAGGAGCTTAGCTTAAAGACATCTGGCAAATCAGACTGTTCCAGTGGAAGTGCCAGAGTGTGGATGTGAACTAAATACTACTACTAAAACTATGGTTACAAGTGAGTAAACAATTTTTTTTTTTTATTATTATTATTATAATTATCATTTTGGAGAGGGGGATGTGGTGTCCTTTAGATCTGGCTGGACCCAGGGCACAGTGGTACTGCTTTGTGCTGCCATCTGGGAGATCGGGATTTGTGAGCAGATAATGGTTTCCAAGCCTGGGACTGGTTGGGTACAGGGCATGTCACAGAGCTGAATCGATTTGCTCTTGCATAGTATGCCCAGACTTCCTCCACTCCTCTCCCACAGCTAACTACAGTGCATCATTTCAGCCACTCACACCAGGCCTCCCCTCCCCCTCCCCAGGCTGGAAGACAAGTTAGGGCTACGATAGTCTCAGTATTGGAATGGGAGGCTATTTAACCTGTCATTTAAAGCTGGACTCTAGTCCTATGTTCATCTTAATTTTTTTTAAATAGAGATTTTCTCCCTATCCCAGGATATACCCTGTTCAGGTCTAGCATCTCCTTGTGCCCCTGAATCCAGCTGACCCCAACATTTCCCACAGCTTCCTCCTTTAGTAGGTGCTCCAGGAGGTGGGCTGTCTCTCCACCATGTGGTCAGAATCCAATGTCAGGAACTAGGACCCAGGGGAGCAAGAGATTTCTGCCATCATATAAACGGCTATAGGAACTTTATCCTCTGTTTTCTCCCTCACCCTGTCTTCTCCCCTGTGGTGGGCGGAGCCTCATGACAGTCACGGATGCACACAGTGACCCCTGCAGAGGGAGCAAACTCCCCTGGCCCACCGCAGGAGTCGCTGCAGCACTGGAGTCAGGCACCATTCCCTCCTGGCCACAATGCATTGCCAAGTGGCAGTTGCTGCCGCTCATCCTGCCTCACAATGTGGCGACACAAGGTCACTCCCAAACCCAGGTCACCTGCACGGCAGTGCGTCATGCTGCCACTGGGCCATCTGGGCAGCCCACTTTTTTACCTCTTACCGCGTATGTCAGGCATCCTAAGTCCGTTTCCACCTTGGGTAACCCCATCCAGGGGGCTGCTCTTGGATCCTCCTCTAAGCCTCCATCACCCTTGCCAAGTGCGCATATCTGGAGAGGCCCTGTGATAGCCATAGTGGGCAAGGTGGCATCATCCACCCAAACCCCTTCCCCCATTTTTTCAGTGTTTTGCGCCCCCCCCCAGGATGGACACAGAAGCCTGTCCACCCCTCAGTCTCCCACTGGAGGCAGCGCTCAGGCTGTCTGCCTGCACTGCACTATACTGCTGGGAGAACCACAGGGCAGTGCAGCATGAAGACTGCCACACACCCTCCCCGAGGAGGGGGCGAGCATCGTGCAGGACACTCATTCCTCCTCCTTCCAGCACATTGCATCATTCACTAACAGGAGTGCAATGTGAAATGCCCGCATGGCAAGTAACTCTCTTAGCTGCTGCACTGTTGTTCACCTTGACGATCAGGTGATTAGCACAGGTGTAACAAATAGAAAACTTCCCAAACTTCCAATTTAATAAGTTGTAATGTAGTCTCTTCTTTTGTGTACTGGAGTCCTGTAGAAGGTCTTAGAAAGAGTCTGCGGGACCACGTGTCACTCTCCACCTTAGCTTTTAGTATATTACTCGTCATGCCATAGTCATTCTGGGAGAGCTGTGTGTCAGCTGCTTGGGGATTCTGCGAATTAATGTCTCCCAAATGAAATATTCATTTAAGTGCACTCTCTTTGTCAGTCTGCTACCGCATCAGCAGGCAGCTTTGGGGATTGCAGGGTGACGCACTTATACAAACAAAGAACACCTCCAGCAATATACTTGTAGCGTTTATTGCTGCATAAATTTCTGCTTTTACTGTTATTTCTTTAATTGCAAGACAGCTTTTGGCTAGATTATGTTAAAAAGCCTTATGTTATGAGGAATGGGGTAATAATGCACTTCTGATCTCAAAATGCAGTTTGAAAACATTAACCTTATTCATAGTGGTAGCGGGGAGAGGAGCCCCTCTGGCAGCTAATAGATTTTGGTCTGATGCTTTACTTTCAAAAGCCAGAGCAGAATGGGATGAGGAGGCAGTCATTTATTCATTTTGTTTAGTTTTTGTTGACTGGTAAAGGTGGGCTCGACAATACTGCCTGTTTTCAGCCTCATCTCGGGGATGGGAGGGGGGAAGAGGGTGAAGAGAAGCATACCAACTAAAATTAAACCAGATTAAGCTGGTGATGGTATTTGTAAGTGAATGGGGGGGGGAGGGGGGTTGACCAGGATTCTGGGGAATTCCCCTACTCTTTTCAAAAAATGCCATGGGATCTTTAACATCCACTTGAACCACCAGAAAAGGTAGACAGGACCTTGGTTTAACATCTCATTCGAAGGATGGGCTCCCCCCAACAGTATGCTGTCCCCTTAATACTGCACTTGCGTGCCAGTGTTTATGGTATGAGCGCAATCCCGGGTATGGGACTAGAACCCACAACCTTCTGGCCTGGAGGAGCATGTTAGTCCTTCTTGATTTTAGTGGCAAAAGGAGTTTTGGACCATAGCATGTGTTGGAAACAAAAACCTTGTTTATTTACAAGGAAACTTAACGAAGCAATAGAGAATAACACAGAGCCAGAGAGTGGGACAGAAAAACCAGCAGAGTATAAAGATAGTCAGGATTGGTGGCCATGTGACCACGGGGACTGACATATTTAAAGGTCAAAATTCTTGTAATGGTGGTCAATTTATGTAACTCTGTAGGGTAGGTACCTAAAACCTTGTGGCCACATGCCCTCCTGAGCATAACTTGTGGCCACTGCATTTCTTTTTACAGCTGTTCAGAAGCAAAGACAAAATAAAGGATATCTGAATGAAACATTCTCCAATTAATTCCCATGGCTGGGGGGAGCTTCCATAATGATTTTTTTTTTAATTTAATGTACTTTATTAAAGTTTTCAACAAACATTCCATGATACACACAGGAATTATTACAAGTAGATTGACCCCACCTCCCCACCCTTTCCCCACCCTTGTGGAGCTCACAATAGAGGGATTACATAGGAATCATATGCACCAGTACTCAGACTACTTACAGAGTCATGTAAAGCCACTTACAAGTCAGCATCAGTGGAGTCTGCTGAAAGCCCTAACGACTGTCCAGTCTGGAGCCCAGTGTTTATTTATTTAGTTTTTGTTGACCAGGTAAGTGCACTATACAAACCCTGCCTATTTTCAGGCACGACCCGGGGGAAGGGGTACAGATGAATGCCAACTGACCTTGAACCAGATGAAGCTGTTGGTGGTATTTTTAGTGAATGAGGGAAATTTGGCCAGGACACCGGGGAAATTCCCCTACTCTTTTCGATAACTGCCGTGGGATCTTTAACATCCACCTGAACTACGAACAATCCAGGCAGATGGGACCTCGATTTAACGTCTCATCCAAAAGACGGCACCTCAGAAGTGCAGCACCCCTCTCATGCTGCACTACAGTGTCAGTACTGAGATATTAACCCAAGTGCCAGATGTGGGAACTGAGCCCACAGCCCTCTGATCTCCCGGCCTCAGAGACGAGCGTGCAACCTACTGAGCCACTGACACTGACAAAATATGTAATTTACCCCACTTTTTATCATAACTCTTCAAACATCCCCTAATACGAGCAATCATGCCTTCTGTGTGGAGATTACACACTAGCTCTTGCAACCATTCGTTGTTAGATATTTGCTCTTGGTGTAGGCAGTGTGTAAGGACCACTTTCTTTACTGAGAGGGAAATGAGAGACAAATAATAGAGCTTCCATAATGATAACAATACAGGGTGTAACTGCACCTTTGTTGTGGTCATTTAGAGAATGTGTCAGTTTGTTTTGTTTCCATTTGTTGTGAGTGGTAGATGTGGTTTGACCACATGAACCGTTTGTACCACGTGTGGCGATGGGGGTTGCGGCAAAGTTTTTTCATGCTTGTGGCCATACAGTGGTATGAAAACAAATTTAGCAAAAACATCTATGACTAGAAAACCAGAAACTTGTGGTGAACAAATAAAGGGGCAGAGAAACACCCTCCAGTTGCAGCTCGTCTGCTGGAGCCTGCAGGAGTCAAAAGCTGCTGAGAAATTCTGGCCTAGGAGTTCATTTCTGGACATCGTAAGCCCTTCTGATTAGTTACAGAAGTAATCATCAGCCCCCCCCCCCCAGCCAGTTCTTTTCTAATCCTAGGCTCTGCCCCTTCCCTGCTAGAAGCCAGGAATATTGTAGACGTGAGATGCTCAGCTCCTAAACATCGCCAGGATTATGCCCCTCATTCCGCCCATGGGACTACCAACTCTTATACATGCCTTTGTTACCTCTAGGCTTGACTACTGCAACCCTCTATACTTCGGGGTCATGAGAAGGACCCTCCTCAGACTGTAGCTGGTGCAGAACGTGGCAGCCCGGTTGCTGATGGGCCTGTCCAGGTCCAGTCATGTAACCCCAGTCCTGCGTGCTCTGCACTGGCTGCCTATCAGATGGAGGGTCCTTTTCAGGGTGGGCTTGCTCACCTATAAGGCCCTATATGGACTGGGTCCTGGCTACCTGTTGGAGCTGCTGACACCTGCGACCTCTGCTTGCTCTCACCACTTCTCTTCGAGGGGCCTCCTGGACATTCCCAGGGTTCAGCTCAAGACATCGGGTGACCATGCATTTTGTGTCGCAGGGTCGATCCTGTGGAACTCACTTCCATCTGCAGTCCGGGAGGCCCCCTCGATTAGGGTTTTCAAGCTGAGGCTGAAGGCCCACCTCTTTAGCCTAGCTTTTATGGGCTCATTATTCCAGCCCAGCTGTTTGGAGTATCAGAAATTTATTTTAAACTAGCAATTCTGAACTTTATTCATTCCGGAATTTTAGTGTGTTTTATTTTTTGATATGTATTGTTAGGTGCCCAGAGCCTCAGGGAATGGGCACCCCATAAATAACATTTGCCTTGCCTTGCCAAAGAAGCCCAGGTTGAATGGCATGTGTACACGCAAACTCTGCCAGACAACCACTTGGCGGCATTTTGCGTCAGCAGTGAAGGCAGCTATTTACCTTCCCTCCAGGCTGGAGGAAGGGCAGCCATGATGATCCTGATCATCGGGGGCGGGGGATTTGTAGGGACACCAGTGGAAATGAGCTTTGTTCATTGGTTCTCCTGAAATCCAGAGATTCACAAAATGGGATGGGGAAGAGAATGGCATAAAAAGAAAGAAACTAGGCGCCCAAATTTTGGAAAGGGAGTGTTTCCTGGTGGTTCCATGATCGCTGAGCTGTGAAATGGGAGCTAAAAAGTTTGAATCCCACCTCAGCCACTGGGCTCATTGTGTGACCCTAACCAATTCTTTTTTTGGCCCACTTGGTCTATTTTGTCTCCTCTCTCTGATGTTGGCTCACAGAGTGTGTCACGACACCCAACTGTAGCCACACATCACACAGGCAGTGAGCTCCTCCACAACCCCATCAAGTCACACTTACAACTCATTTGTGGGGGCGGCTTCAGGGGCATAGATTTAACAATGACTGTGTTTGTCTGCTGTAGAAATGATGGCTAATTATTGATCTCAATGAAAGAGCATTATCACAGATTGGTGCAGTGCATTGTGCCTCAAAAAGAGTGGAGGAGTTTAAAATCACAAAGAAAACTCAGCAAAAGTAGTGGTGTTAGATAAGGTGCCTTATTCAGAAGAACACCAGCATAAGCCCCTTCCTTCCTCAAGGAACTGGACATGACATCCGTGAAATGGGGAGTCTCCACTTGCAGAGAACTTGACCACTATGCCTGCAGTTTTTTAATAAAGCATCGTATCTAATTTATCTAGTGGTAGCAGTAAGTACTTTTCATTGTTCACCTTTCCTCTACTGTCTGGGCTTGTGTGTTGCTGTTTTGCTGTGTTTACTTCATGCAATGAGTGTGACTTGACAAAGTGCTGGAGAAGACTCGCATCCCATGCGACCAAGATTGAGTGCCACAACACAGTCTGCGAGTACAGGGGGGAGGGGGGTGATGGGAATAGGGCATCTGAACCTAGCAAAAAAAGAGACTCTCAAATGAAATGCATTCTGAAGAGCAGACAGACAAAACAGTGATGTTGTAAATGTTTTCTTACTAGGAACGGATGCCAGTATTCCAGTGCACATTAACAATGTTTGTCAGCGAAATTATGTGACCGTGGAGAGCGGCCGCAGACTGAAGCCCACCAACCTCGGCATAGTCCTCGTTCATGGGTACTACAAGATAGGTGAGTGCTGAGATGGGGCATACAGCTCCTTTGGGCTGTATTGGGAGAGGCTTGGGAACATAGCATTAATCTTCCAGATTGATAACCTCCTCGTGACCTCGTGGAGTTCCTCTTACATTGTGCAAGTGAGATGTGAAGATCCAAATCCTGCTTTCTTAGACTGTTGTTAACAGGGATGGGATTGGATTCCCATTGTGAAAATCAGAGCAAAATCTGCCACTAAACTACTACACCACTTCCGCCTTGCATTGTGGCATTTGTGCCAGAATTTGTGACTGTTTATATTGCAAATTCCAGGGTTTTAAATAGCTGGTATAGCATAGCAAAACGCTACACAAAACAGGGTAATGCTAACCATTTTCAGAAATGCTTAGCAGTTGATTGCTATAAGCATGGTGTTGGCAGATGGAGACCAGTTGATCCATCTCATCTGCCGAAGGTGGCTATCCCCTTCCCTTTATGTGTTCCTGGCAAGCTGCCCACACTGTCTGTCCCATGCTTGCTTAAATTCCCTCACTGTCTTAGCTACCATCACCTGTGGTGGCAGGCTGTTCCATGGGTCTATTACCCTCACCGTGAAGAAGTACTTGCTTGAGTTGCTCCTGAACTTGCCTCCCACCAGACACAAGTTGTGTCCCCTTGTCCAGGTTTCCTTATTTTCCTGGAAGAGTTTCTCTATCTTGTTTATTCCCTTGACGTATTTGAATGTCTCTAGCATGTCTCCTCTATTTCTTTTCTGCTCCAGGGAGTACAACTTCAGTTCTCTGAGCCTGTTTTCATGTTTCTTGATGTCACCCCTGCACCATTTTTGTAGCCCTTCTTTGCACTGTTTCTAATCTATGTCCTTTTACAGGTGAGGCCTCCAAAACTGTACGCAGTATTCCAGGTGTGGCCTTACCAGTGATCTGTACAGTGGCAAGATCACCTTCTGTTTTCTGCTTGTAATGCCCCTACCTATGCACCCTAGTATGCCACTTGCTCTTTGAGCAGCTTTTTCACACTGTTTTGTGACTTTTAAGTTGTTGGTAATGAGTACACCCAAGTCCCTTTCCATTTTTGTCTCCTCCAGTTGGTGTCCTTCCAGTGTGTACTTTATCCCTGGGTTTCGCTTTCCCAGGTGCATGACTTTACATTTCTTGGCATTAAATTTTAACTGCCATTGTCCTGACCATTCCTCCAGCTTCTTGATGTCAGCTACCATACTCGTGGTCCCCTCATGTGTGTCCACTCTGTTGCAGAGCTTTGTATCATCAGCAAACAGGCATACCTTCCCCTTCAATTCTTCTGTGATGTCACTGATGAATATGTTGAAGAGTATTGGGCCAAGTACCAATCCCTGTGGTACGCTGCTGGTCACTTCCCCCTCTTCTGATAGGGCCCCATTGACCAAGGCTGTCTGTGTCCTACCCTGTAGCCAATTCCTAACCCAGTTAACTATCTTGTGCCCCACCCCTGTGTGGTCTAGTTTGGTTCTCAGCCTCCTGTGGGGGATGGGGTCAAAAGCCTTGCTGAAGTCCAGGTACACCACATCCACCTCACCCCCCTGGTCTATTGTTTTGGTAACCCAGTCGAAGAAATATGTCACATTCGTTTGACATGATCATCTTGCTGTGAAGCCATGCTGCTTGGGGTCTAGTTTTCTATTTTCCTTCAGGTATTCCACTATTCTCTCTCTAAGCAATGTCCTCCACAGTTTTTCCCCCTATAAAGGTCAGGCTGACTGGGCAATAGTTTCTGGTCTCCTCCTTGCTACCTCCTTTGTGCAAGGGCACCACTCTTGCCCTTCTCCAGTCCTGAGGCACTGTGCCGCTCTCTAGTGATCTGCTGAACAGTTCTGCCAGTGGTGCCACAATTTCCTCTCGTAGCTCCTTCAGCAGTCTTGGGTGGATACCATCTGGCCTCTTTGCTTTGTCTACTTTAAGTTTGTTCAGTTCTTCTAGGACCCTTTTCCTTGTGAAGAGACTAGTGTCAGCCTCCTTGCTACTGAGGTTTGTCTGTTTTAGTGGAGGACCCTTTCCACTATGTTCTGTTGTGAATACGGAGCAGAAGAATTTATTCAATACCTCTGCTTTGTCCTTGTCTTCTTCTACCATCTGGCTATCCTGTGCTGTTAGCCTGACTATTCTCCCTGTGTTATTCTTTCCTCCGTTTTAGCTTTGGCTTTTCAAAGGCCTTTCCTGCCTCCCTGAGTTTGCTCTTGTAATCTTCCTTATCAGCCTCCTTCTGTGATTGTTTGTATTTTTTGAAGGCCCTCCTCTTCTCCATTATTTTTGCTGTTAAGTCTTTGGTGTACCAGAGAGTTTTTTTCCTTATTTTTGATTTACTGATGTGTTGTGCACATTGTTCAGTAACTGTAGTTATGACCTTCTTGAAATGGTCCCAGTCGTCTTCCACATGTCCTAATCTACTGTTGGTTAATATGGATTTGATTCTCGATCTCATCTCAGGAAAGTTTGCTTTGCGGAAGTCAAGGATCTTGATTTTTGTGTGATGTATACCTTCTGCTTTGTTGATTGCTAACCAGACTGACCTGTGATCACTGGTCCCCAGGTTAACGCCCATCTGTATGTTGGGGACCCTGCTGCTCTTTGCAAGCACCAGGTCCAGGGTTGCGTTATCTCTGGTGGGTGACTTTGCAAGTTGGTTGAGCCATGCCCCTTTTAGTGTGAACAAGAACTCACTGCTCCTTTCAGTGAATGCCGTGTATGAGGGTCAGTCCACATCCGGCAGATTGAAGTCCCCGACTAGTAGTAGCTCACCTCTGTCAGCCATCATTGAGATGGCCTCCAGGAGTTCTCTGTCGACTTATACTTCTTGGGATGGGGGTCTGTATATTACTCCCACTTGGATGGGATCCTTGTCCCCAGCTCCCAGTGTGACCCATAGTGCCTCCGCATTTTTGTTTTTTCCCCTGGTTTTCCGTCACACTAATACCTTCCCTAACATATAGAGCCACACCCCACCACCACCTTTTTTCCTCTCACAGTCTCTCCTGAAGAGTGTGTAACCTGGTATGGTTAAATCCCAGGTGTGGTTTGTGGTGAACTATGTTTCTGAAACTGTGACCCAGTCTAGTGGTGTCTCTGCCAATATGTCTGTGAGCTCCGGGATTTTGTTTGGTAGGCTACGAGCATTTATGCACATTGCCTTCCATCCCTGGAATTGCTTTTGTTGAGCCGGGTGATGCAGCTTTGGTTTACAGTGTTTCAAGCTCATACCTTCATTTTTTGGTGGATCATCTGTGTTAGTTTTATTGTGTTTGAAGGTTTTGCATTCCTTATGGTATGGAGATGTAGTATTTGCTGGGGATGGGGGAGGGGTAAAAGGCGCCTCACTTGATGCAATGTGCACCTTTGTGTCCTCCCCCTCGCTAGTTTAACTGGGAGATATGCTAACCATTTTTTGAGTGAATCCATGACACAGTACACAACAATAATAAAACTATATAATGTTTAAACATTTTGCTAATCAGTCTGTGCCAAGGGCTATGCATTTTCACAACTGAGTAGCACGTTCACGCGTCAAATTGCTAATCAGTTTTTTCAGTTTATTTAACACCCTGAATTCTGGAATTGGGGAGATGGTTGCAATGCAAGTTATGGACTCTGCGATAAAAATTGCTGTAAATTGTTCTTAAATGATTTTTATTATAACCACTTGCTGGCCCAGCACTGCTCAGCAGCCAACTCCGGATGGCGGCCGGGGCTGGGAGATAGTGTTGCATATGGTGGCACTTACCGGCCCATGGAGGGAATGGCGCCATGCCCAGTACTTGTGAATGTTCAGGAAGCTTGCTCCTCCCATGGAGTTGCTGCGGTGTTCAAGGATACCAGAAGACTGTGTGGCGCCATCATATGGGTGGAGGGTAGAAAGGGAGAGAAAACCAGAAAACCGACATGGGCTTCTAGGATGATGGTCAGGGGTACTCTCAGGCCCTCTCAGCAGGGAATCCCACTAGAGGGATATGAGGTTAGCAGTGAATAGTACTTGGAGGTTGTCCAGGGCTAATGGTCCCCTAAGCTGAGGACAAATCATACAATACACACACCACACAACACCACAGTGCACTCACATGGGTGTACATACACCCCTGTCCCCCACACATACTCTGCACACACACACACGCACACCAGGGAATGTTCGGAGTTAAAAGGTCTGTGCACTGGCTATGATGTCAGTGCCCCACCAAGTCCCAGTCCTGTAAAAATGGGACATGATGAGGTGCCAACATAGAGAGCAACCATACCTTCCAGAATGGTGCTAGCCAGTCTAAGTATGGAGCACTCTTACGTAATACAAACAACTCAGACCTGGCTGTTCTCATAGCTTGATTGAGGAGTTTGGGCAGGGTGCAGTTAAGTTTCACTACTTGATTTGAAAGTACACTTTCCTTCTAAAGAAAGAATTTCAACCCCAAGGACAGCTGGGCACCCTGTGCGTGGCATACACAAAACATTCCGCTGGGTGGGAGGGAGGCACATACCACCTGCTGTCTGACCATGTATTGGCATCTGCTGTGAAGGCGGCCTCATGGCTGGAACAAAGGTGTGACTGCAGCAGCCTTGATTGTCAGGGGGAAGGGGCAAAGGGGAAAAACAAAATAATTTAACAAAAATAGTCTTGTGGAAGATGTGGTTCCGGAAGGGGAACATATGTGCATTGTTTTTGGGAATGCTCGATACTGCAGAAATATTGGAAGGGGGTGGTGGGTAGAGTGGGAAAGATTGCCGGACGGGAGTTACCAATGGATCCTCCTGGATGTCTATTTGGGGTGGAGAATGGGGAAGAGGAGGAATGGACATTACCTAGGTGGATCAGGGTACTTTATGTCCTGGCTCGACATGGGATCCAGAATACATGGGTGTCACAGGTCGCACCGACAGTACAAGGGTGGTGGAGGATGGTGCTGCAGACACTGGGGCTTGAGAGGTTAACATATGTGATGGGGGGAAGAGAAGAAGGATTTGAAAGACACTGGGCCCCCTTTTTGGTCTCCTTGATGGAGGAAGAGAGCTGGATGTTATGGGAGGGTACAGTAGGTTAAGATGGAAATGGATGAAGAGAGGAGGTACAGAGAAAGTAGAAAGGATGGAGTGGAAAAGAAGGGGAAGCGAAAGTGTTGGAGGAGGATTAAAAGAGAAGACAGTAATGAATGATGGATAAGTATGGGGAAATGTAGAATTGAGTAAAAGACTGGATGGATAAAGCATGAGTATACTGGTTGCACTTTCATTTTATCCTATGCTATTTTATTTTAATGTAATTTAAGTTAATTTAATGTAATTTAACCTTGTAGAACCTGAAGGAAACATAGTTTGGAATGAAGTGAACAGTTTGATTTCTACAATGTAAGCTGGTGATAGTGGAATGAACAAGTTGTGTATTTGATTGTATGTTGAAACTTGTTGAAAAAGCAAATAAAAATATTATACAAAAAAAAAATAGTCTGGGTAAAGTCAGTTCTGGTAAATGTCTCTTTTGTTCTTCCCTTAAACAGATGTAGAGCTGGTGCTGCCTACCATCCGCAGTGCTGTGGAGAAGCAGTTAAACTTGATTGCCCTGGGCAAGGCCGACTTCCCGCAGGTGCTGGAGCATACACTCAATATATTTAAGAGGAAGTTCCACTACTTTGTTGACTCCATTGCCGGTAATGCAACACAGTACTACATTTGACAACACAATACATCTTTCATACAAATGTATGCTGAAACATTAGATGCAATATACAGTGATTAGATCAAATCCATGAGAAAGAAACAAAAGGAGACCCAAGAAAGTGAATGCAAATTTCTGTTTGGCAAGGGAATCACAGGGTACCCTGGGTGGTTAAGTGGTAGGGAAGTCCCTATTAATTAGTAAATTTTGTGGTTGTCTTACTCATCTCTGCTTATTAAAGGGGGGACTGATGAGCCTAGAGTCGCTTCCATTCATTCATTACTGAGTTGTTATGTAAAACTGGAAATAAGCAAGCACATTAATGCTACAAATTGTGACACATGGTGACAGAGAATTTGTAAAATTGAAAGCTGCTGGTAGTGCTTTTGGCAATAAAAAAAACATAATTATGCTGCACACGCAGAAAAAGTCAAAGGGTTGCAAGATCTTCTTTGGGGGTATCTCAGTCATCAGGTTACACCATAGGAACCTTCGCTGTCGGTGAAGGGGAATCCACACGGAAGATTTTCAGCAGTACAACTGGGGCCGCCCACGCCATCAGCAAGCCTATATAGGTGTAAGCGGCCCCACTCCCTCCTCAGTTCTTCCCCGCAGTTGACTTGCAAGCACAGTCTTCACAGAAGCTTCGTCGCAGTGTTCACGCCTTTTTCAGCCTGTGGCTTTCCCTAACCCTTACCAAAATCTCTCTTTTTAGAGATTTTTCTTACTTTTTGTTTATGTCAAGAGTTAATCCTCCTCCTTCTCCTTCTCTTTCCTGTCTCTACTGCTGTGGAAAGAAGATTGCCTCTACAGATGAACACTCTATTTGTGTCTGCTGTCTTGGGCCTGACCATGACACCTCCAACTGTGAGCTCTGCCAGAAGTTTTAATCAAACAACTCTCAGGCGATGCAAGAAGGCTCTGAAAATATTCCTGATGGAACAACAGGTAGTCAGCTCTGGGCAGGGGTCTTCTGGGGCTCTGGCCACCCAGTCGCTCACTGGATCTTTGAGCTCCTAGGCCCAAAACAAGTCCTTGGGGGAAGGTCATAAAAAAGACTGGGATCGTGACCTCTTTCCCCGGCAGTGATACCATTCTCCATGGGCCTTTCCTTCGGGGGACTCTTAGTTAGTAGCGACTGCATCAGTGAAGAAACTAATTGTCCAGGTCTCTGTTCCTTCCAGACCCATACCGACAGCTCTTCCGCCTGACTCCCAGGGTACTCAGCCATCGACCTTCGGGTCGTCAGCCCCATCACCATTGACGGTGGGCACGTCATCAACAACAGTTCAGTCGAGGCCTGCCCCTTCTTTTTCCATGGCTACAGGTTCATTGGGCTTCCAGGACAAAAGGGTCAGGGGCCATCGACCCACCCTCTGTCGACACCCACTGTGGACCTGAACAAAGTACTAGTTAAGTTTATGAATGTACTCGTTCAGCAGTTGGGTGCCTTCACTAGGCCCCCTTTGTCAGCGTCATTGACAACTGTTCGTCGGCCCGGGGAGATTCCTTGCGTGCCACTGCCGGCGCATCCGACACCAGCTGAACAACCTTTGATTACAGGGGGAAATACCAAAAATATCTCCACCAGACCCTTTGACACAGTGTGGGAGGTGGAGGTTCGATAGAGATATACATTTCAGAAGGCTCCCTGTTTATCATGTGTGAGTTACTTATGTGGTCTTGAGTCTTCAGGTGAGGTGCTATCAGAAGAAAGGAAGGTGGGGAGTGCCACGCTGGGTTGGCCTATCTCTCATGCATGTGATGATTAAGTGTTAGATGGGGAGGTCTCTAGTCCTAGACAGCATAGAGGGTGAGTGGGAAATAATTATGGTATAAAATTAGTATCCTTCATCATATAGTATAGAATTCATCTGGTCCACTTCAAGGTGCAGTCCTCCTACTGGCAGGATTTTATTTAACTCTAAAAATTGATTAGCGTTTTGCTCATAAAAGTTCTAAAACATTGTGAAAATGTATAGCACTTGCCTCACTGTATATAACAAACATAACATTTCTAGAAAACCTATATAAATGCTTTCTGTACAGTTAATATTGCCCCAAGAAAAAAAACTTCTAATCAATTATTTAAAGCCCTGCACTGGTCATTCAGACTGTAGGTGATTTTTTTTTCCATCTGGTAAGTCTGAATGACTATAGTCCACCAGTCTTTTAGAGTGGGTATCCTGGGTGTGAGCCAAGCTTTAGTGATCACTTTTCTAGAGGCGGTTACAAGAATACCTAGGAGGTAACGAGTATTGACATCTCTACAGTCCCTCTGGTATTGCAGTAGTAAATATAAATTCACTGTTTGTGATTCCTCTCCTAAATGCCTCTTATAAGTCTGCTTAAATCTGGAGGTGGAATGATTCCAGCTTCAGGCAGGGTGGTCAGGACCACATTATACGAGTCTGGTGGGCTTGAGTATCCCCGCCAGCAACTGGCGTCACTGGTGTGGGTAAAGTGTCTGGTAATAGTAGGGGTTCTAAAATATCTAATAAGTTGCTTCCATGCATACTCCCTCCACTGGTGAGAGCTTGTTACTCTGGCCGAATTTTGACATGCAAGCTGCCATGCCTCCTTTGGGATAGGGAGCCCAGTCTCCTCTTGCCATTGGGCCTGTATGTTGGTGGTAAGTTTCTCATCTGAGGTTAGCAAAGGTTGGTAGAGGAAGGAAACAAGATGCCCCAGGCCCGGGTTATGTATGTGTGTAATTACCGTAGAGATCAGGGGAGGTGGTGTTTCTACGTCGAACACTCCTCTAGGTATTGCCTGGTAATAATGTCTCAATTGCAGAAATCTATAAAAGTCTGACCTTGGTAGATTGAGTTACCGCTGTACCTGATCGAATGTTCTAAGAGATCCTTGAGTAAGTAATTGGTAATGGTATTTAAGGGAGTAATGCTCCCATTCTTGGAGTTTATGATCTAGGAGGGTAGGCTGAAAGCCTTCCAATCACAAAATTTTGCATAGGGCAGAGAGGGTGTAAGCTGAAAGGTTTTCTTAATGCAGTGCTATACCCGGACATAAGCCTGAACCCATGTGTTAGTGATGGGCAGGTAGTGGGTATTGGGTGTGAGGTGATATAATGCTTGAAAATAAAATGAGTTAGGGAGCAAGGAAAGCTCTGTCTCCATCCCATGAAGGGTGAGTATTGAGAGTTGTCTGGCTAGTATATGGCTCAACTGAGCTGCCCAATAATGGTACTGTAAGTTCGGCACAGATAGCCCGCCCTTTGGCTTTGGTAATTTCAATACCTTCAGGCGAACCCAGGGCCTCTGTCCTGCCCATAGGAACCTGATAATTAATTTCAATACCTTCAGGCAAACCCAGGGCCTCTGTTCTGCCCATAGGAACCTGATAATTACCTGATTCCACTGCTGAAAGACAGGTTGTGGAAGGGGAATGGGGATATTTTGAAACTGGTAGAGTGCCTTGGGGAGGGCTACCATATGTATGAGTTCCACTCTTCGAGTGAGACTAAGGGGTAGAGTGTTCCAGTGTGTTAAATCATTGTTTTATTGGGTAGTAAAAAGGGCGTAAGTGTTTTTATAGGCTAAAGACGGTTGTCTGGTTAGGTAAACCCCCAAGTATTTTAGTTTGCTGCTCTTGTCTCTGGGGATGGCTGGTAATGGAATGTTAGTGGCTCTGTCTTAGTGATGTTAAGGTTGTACCCTGAGACCCAGCTGAACTCCCCCAGGATGTGATCAGTCATCGGCAGAGATTTCTTTGGATCTCTCAAATACAACAGGACGTCGTCTGCGTAAAGTGTGATGCGGTGCTTAGTGCCCCCAAGAGTAATCCCATGATGTCCTTAGATTCCCTTATCCTTTGTGCCAAGGGCTCCATATACTTAGCAAAAAGGAGTGGGGACAGTGGACATCTCTGGGGGGGTACCCCTCCTCAAAGGGAAGTAACTAGAGTGGTGTCCACTCAGCTTAACACATGCTTTAGGTGAGCTATATATGTTTCATAACACCAGAATTAGTGGGTTTGGGATCGCCAGTGTTCCCAGTATCGCATAAAGAAAAGGCCAGGATACCCGATCGAATGCTTTCTCGGCATCCAAGCTAACATTGAAGGGGTGTTTAAGGAATCCATCTCGTGCATAGGAAGCACCAAGTTTGGTCGACAACGACAATGCCGACCTCCCCCACAGCGACGGCAAAATACCGATGCAGGTATTGTGCCGCCTGTTTAAAGGGTGTTTTCTGTGGGGGGCACAGACCCCCACACCCCATGGACTTTAGGATTCCAACTCCAGGTCGGAGTTGGTCCGGGGAGGGGGCGGAACACTGGGGGAAGACGAAACACAGAAAAAGGACCATTACCGCAAATGTCACCGTAATGGTCTTTTTTCCTGTTTCGTCATTGTGGTGTCGACGAAAAGGGGTGCACTGTTATGCATAATATGCAAAATCCGCTGGATATTATCCATGGTGGTTTGGGATCTAACAAATCCAGTTTGGTCTAACCCTATCAACTGTGGAAGGAGGGTGTCTAGTCTATGAGTAATTACACTCATAAAGTATTTATAGCCCACGTTAAGGACTGTTATAGACTGATAGGATCCACAAAGTTGTGGGGCTTTGTTTGGTTTCAAGATTACCGATATCAAGGCATACATCCAAGAAGGGGGGCACAGGGTCACCCTCCAATACTGAGTTGAATGTAGTTACCAATTTATAGATTACTTGGTCCTTGGTTGTTTTATAAAATTCTGTCCCGAATCCATCTGGGCCCGGAGCTTTTTGGATCTTTGATCTAGATCAGTGGTACTCACACCGCAGCTCGCAAGCCACAAGCGGCTCTTTTACACTTCTCATGCGGCTCCTTTAAATATATTATTCTGACTCATATATGTGGCTCTTTACATGCCACCCGATTGATCGCGCTGAGTGCATATTAAAAAAGAATGTTTCAGGCTTTTTTCTCTTGCTTCTTTAGCCGAGGAGTTTTGCTCGTAGTTGCAGTTGAATGAAATTAATAGCAAACCGCTTAGCGCTATCAATGACAGCATAGTAGCGCTAAGCTGGTGCTGTTAATCTCATTGTTTCATGATAGCCTGCTAATTGTATTATGGATGAGGTGTAAATTGGTATCCATGAGCGAGTGGGGCATTCTTCACAGTTCTCTGACCACAAGCATTGTTTGTTGAGGGGGGGTGCCTAGCAACAGAACCAAAATCCAGGAATGGTTGTGGAGACTGAATGTGTAGAATGTGAGTTTTGAATTAAGATAACGTGCTGCAGCTATGACTGAGGGGTAGACCAGCAGATAAATACCAGCACTGAGGAGATCACAGTATATCTCACTTCCCTATCTGTTCCTGCATGCTGTGTGCCCTCCCTTGACTCACGCTTAAATCACAGTTTCTTTCTTGTTTTCTCTCTCGGTTAAGTCCTTCATGGTGGCCATATCTCAAAGCAGGTTCTATCGGCACTGATGTGTGGGTTCGGGGGGGGGAGGTTCACTGGTGTGGTGTGGTGTTTTATATTTTATAAATCTGGTGCTCCAGTACATGGCTTTTGGTCTTGTTCACTGGGTGTGGATTGGTGGGGTGGGTTCCCTTGTGTGGTGGTGGTGTGGTTTACTGGGGGCGTGTGTGTGGTATTAGGGCTATACAGTAATAGAGATTTGATGTTTTATATATGGCTTTTGTTTCTGCTTGGGGGTTACATTCTCTTTAATATGTGTAATTAATTGCTTACATTTGTAACTGATAAAAATAAAATGGTTTGAGCTTTATACGTTTTGTGTGCGTGTTTGATTTCGACACTTCCGGATGCCATGTATATGGGTTGTGACTCCATAGTGAAGTGAAGTAACACATGTGGCTCCCAAGCCTTGTATGACTGAGTACCACTGATCTAAATATAGCTGCTGCCACCTCCATTTCAGTGAGGAGTTCCATGAGCTGATCCCCTTGTTCTGGGGTCAGCTAAGGGAGGGCAAGGGAATGAAGGTATGAGCTGATCTCTGACTGATATGCTTCCCTCCGTGGGGTGGATAGACTGGAGTAGAAAGAGGCAAACCTCCTGGCTATATCATGAAGCTTAGTTAAGGGCTGCACTTCCATAGGGTGTAATAGAGAGGTAATGGTCGAATCATTTTTCTGTTTACATATCTGATATGCTAATAGTTTGGTAGCTCTCGGGCCTACTTCGTAGTATTTTTGTTTTAGGAATGTTAATGCTGTCTTGTTTTTTTTGTTTGTACAATATCTGTATTGTTTGTACAACTCTAGGAGGCAGTATAGCGCAGTGGTTTAAGGCTCTGAGCTGCAAATCTGGAGACCTGGGTTTGAATCCCACAGACCCCACTTGCATACTGTATGGCCTTGAGCAAGTCATTTAACTTCCCTGTGCTCCCAAGTTGCACTTGTAAATAAGCTTTCAGCTTAATGTGTCTCACCTGGTTAACAATTGGAAAAAAAAAAAACTTTAGTTTGTTTAAATAACGAGAGTATTGCTCTGTCCCCCTGCTTGTGTGCCATCTGTAGAAAGTGGAGGGCATCTACCAGGTGTTGTATTTCTCTCTGCTTCTTGGTTTGTCCGGTAGTGTACTATATAATGTTTGTTTTGTTAGTTATTTAACCAGGACTAGCACACTAAGCTGAAAGCTTTTTTTACAGGTGCGACCTGGGAGCACAAGGAAGTTAAGTGACTTGCTCAGGATCACACAGTATGCAAGTGGAAGCTGTGGGGTTCAAACCCAGGTCTGGTCTGCTGGATGTCACCAGATTTGCAGCTCAGAACCTTAAACCACTGCGCTATACTGGCCTCTAAGGACTGTCTTTAAGGTGTCCCATAATATTGACGGGGTAGTTTCTCCAAGGGAGTCGTCCCTTAATATTTTTTTCAATTTTATCCTGTAGAAATTCCTTAAAGGATACCTAAACAAGCAGTTTTTTTTTTAACTGCAAACTCCAAAATCTGGCTTCCTTGCGAGGTAAAGTAAAGGCTACTGTTTACATTTATGCTAAAACTGCATTTATGTAAATAACATAAATGCAGTTTCATAGCTTTTGAAAAATGTAAACTTCTGCCTTTCACTTACAAAAAAACAGCCTTGCCTTCTCCTTAAGATGTCTGCCAACTGTGTTAAGTGATGAGTCATGATGACATCTTCGGAGCCAGAGCCAGAGACCAATATAGATTCCAATAGGCTAACTAGTTCTTCTTTCCCTCTTTGTTTTGAATTGTTTTACCAGAATGATCAACACCATGTGTTAACATGTGGATTATTTTGATCAGTACACGTCAGGCTATGATTTTGTTCATTTTATTTACTTTCATTTGCTGAAAATGTTTTGCAATCTAGCCAACTTTCTCTTTGGCAAACTGCAGAACAGTACAACACTTCAAATACCTGATGATCTAGTGGTTATGTGATGCCCTGAATTATTTTTTTGTTAACCAGGAGAGAGACACTATGTTGAAACCTTGTTTACAGATGTGGCCTGGCAGCACATGGAAGTTAAGTGACTTGCTCAGGGTCACACAGCAAAGTACCAGTCTGGTCCAATTCCAAAGCTTATGCATCCTTCTTAATCCACAAAAAAGCTTCACTTGTATTCTTTTTCCAAGTGAACCCCCTGCACCTAGCCTGGCTTCTGTTGGAACACCCCACCATCCACACCATGTCCTTAGTACTGCCTGGGGCTGCATATGAGCTTGAGGTCTCATGAAGATAATTATCACACCTCAGACTGTAATCGTATACCTCAGAGAGTTGTGCATACCTACACCGATACAGATCATCAGCTGGCACTGTTAAAAAATACTTCCCAAATCACACTTAAGTCCACTTTTTCAATGTTTGACGTCTGCTCCCACATTAAACATTGAGTGGATCACCGCCCTTCTGCACAGTGAAGATAGTATGTACAGTTCCCCTGTTGTGTTTTTGTCCCGTCTCATTAGCCAACAATTGGGTCTTCGTGGAGGGCCAAGCAGTAAGCCTCAGGACTTACCAGAAAAACTGCTGTTCATGCCCTCATAGGGCTGTACTTACTATGGATAACAATATTATTAGCAGGAGAGGTATACTAGTGCATTAAGCGAATTCACCAGACTTCCAGTGTCAGTCTACTCCTTTACCTGTGATCTGTGGAACCCCGCAGGACAGTTCCCTGCAAATCTTCTCCAGTACTTTTAGTGCCCTACTCCACAATGCAAGCTGGTTGGCTACCACCCTTCTAAATCTTGAATGATCTATACACAGCTCTCTCAATACTGTCCTAATAAATGTCAACACCCCCCCCCCCCACCTGAGGGTAATCTCCCTACACTAAATTCAAGTAACACTTTAAGTGCAGCCCTGCCACTGAGTATTTGTCAATGCTGGCTGCTCTCATTCATAGTCAGGTAGAGATCATGGTGCTGGCAGCCCTACATTTCAGAACTCACAATCATCTGCTAAACATCCCCCTTCCTGTCTTCCCCTAACCTGAATATAGCTGTACCCTGCTGGAATGGCCTCTTCAGTCCCTCTCTAGTATTCATTCTTCTCTTCTGCTCCCCACACCAAAAACTGGTGAGCTCACTACCCTTCTGCATCATGAATGTGGTTAGTACAGTCACCTGTGTAATTTTTACATATTAATAATAAACATGATCTTCTGGTACACCGGGCTGATGGCAGTAGGGCACAAGAGGAAACATAGGCATTCTTACCCATATAAGATTTATTCAACCTATAATTAGGCACTATTAAATGATATGCATAATGTTGTGCACACTCATCATTTAATAGTGCCTAATCAAAGGTAGCCTAATCTTTTAAGGATAGGAAAGCCTATAATTCCCCTTGTTCCCTGCTGCTGTCAGCCTGACTTACTGGAAATATTTGTTTATTTTTGATATGTCAAAAAAACTTGAGGGCTGTACTACCTACATTCATGAATCATGATGCACAAGGGTGATGAGCTCACCAGTTTTTATGCAGGGAGAAGTAGTGAGAATGAATACCAGAGGGGGACTGAGAAGGCCACTCCTGCAAGGTACTGCTATATTCATGGAAGGCAGAAGACAGAAGGGGAGAAATATGAGCAGATCACTGTGAGGTATAAGATGTGGGGCTGCCAGCACCGTGATCACTACCTGACCCTACTGTTCTGGCCAACATTCCCCTTCCCATAAAACCAGTTCATGCAATTGTACAAGACTGTGCATGGGTAATAGTGTGTGAATTGGCTGCCACTACACATTGTCACTTCACAAGCAGTCTTAGCATTGCCTGTAAAGCACTTTGGGATACAATGTGTATGAAAGCTCTATATAAATACTGATTATTATTATTATTTCCCGTGGATAAAGCAGAGAAGACAAGACAAACATATTTTTGATAGGACTACATAAGAACTTTGCTACAAACAAGTGGTGGATCTATGGGGTGATAAAGGGTGCGGCTGTAACCCCCATTGTAAAGTACTCGCTTGCTGCTGCATTTCACTTTGTTGAAGAAGTCTGATTTATTGATTGTACAAATGTTTACATTCAAAAATACGGATTACATCTGTAGTTTCAATCAAAAACATACTAGAAAAGCATAATAGCAGAAAATATAAAGGTTTCATAAAAATGTTAAAAAGTGCATATCAAGTATATGTACACACTCCCAGCACCCCATTGCAGCATACTGGATCCACCATAACCACTAGACCACCAGATTATTCATGATTTGTACTGCACTGTGGTTTGCCAAAGAGAAAGTCGGTTGCATTAAAACACAATTTCAGCATGTTAAAGTAAACAAAATGAACAGAACCATAGCCTAACATGCGTATTAATCTAAATAATGCACATGGTTTTGACAATTTTGGTGAAACTCTATACAAAGGGAAAAAAAGAACTAGTTGGCACTATAGAGAGCCATATAGCTCTCTGACGTTGGCTCCGATGATGTCATCACTTAACACATTTGGCGGCCAGTTTAAGAAGCAGATAAGGCAGTTTTTTGAAATTGGAAGGCTGATTTTACATTTTTCAAATGCTTTGGAACCACATTTAGGTAACTTATATAAATGTAGTTTTAGCATTAACGAATTCAGCAGTTAAGTCCTGTTTGAGGTCGGATTTTTGAATCGTTTGTTGTAATCCTTTAATCAGTGTCTCCATGATCTTCCTCGCTGCTGCTCCCCTATGATGATCAGAGGGCCACAGGTGCAGCCCTCAAACAACCCCAAGGGCCGTAAGACCCCTGTTTACCAGTCACAAGCCAAATTTATATATTTGAATTAAAAATGAGCTATATATAACGTGTCTATTACAGCCTTCAGCCTATCTCCCTTGTCTAGCTTTGCTCAGAGAGCCTCCTGGTGTATTTTTGGATGGATGGGGGTGCCACAGGTTGCCTACCACTGCTCTAGATGTACACAGAATACTTGGGTACTATACACATCACACGAAGAACTACAGGAAGTCCTCGCAGCTTTTTGTTTCCTTCGCCCCAGGGAAAGAGGGCTCACCTGTTTCTAAACAATGTCTGTATAACTGGCCAGTTGTATTACTTTTTGTGATGAGAAGTACAGTAAGGAACTTCCTGGTGTTGTTCATGGTCATTCCACAAGGGGCATGGCCACTTCGGTAGCCTGTTTTAAAAACGTGTTGGCAGCAGACATCTGTACAGCTGCCACCTGGAGTACTGTCCACACATTCACTGAACATTACAGTCTGGACACTGCCTCTCAAAAAAAGGGCAGCTTGTGGCATAGCTGTACTTCATGGCCTCCTTTCTTAGGCATGCACACTCCAGCCACCCAGACTTTTTCTGTGTTAGTACTTTTTGGTACTTGTTCCATAGGTGTGGCCTGATGAAAGAAATATCATTGAAGAAGATAGACCAGTTACACATTTACCATAACAGTAGAACTTCGAGAAGCTCTTTCATCAGGCCATGCCATCCCACCCTCCATCCCCCCTTGAATTCAGAGCTCTTTAATTCCTGTATTTTTCTCTAGGGTGGTCTACCTGCTACTTCCAGTCTCTCCTGGTAGGTAGAACCATAGCTTCTCTCCTGTTTCCCTAGAGGGAGGTCCTCTGAGCTTGGTCTCTGGCTGAGAACTATGGAGGGAAGGGGCCGCCCACATTTATATGGGAGTGCTGACTTAGAACGTTGCCATGGGTGGCCCCTAGCGGACTGCTTGCAAAATGTTTCTGTATGGTCCTAGTGCATGGTGGCTGTAGTTCCATATATGTGGCCTGATGATAGAGATTCCCTCAAAGATCTACCGTTACTGGGTAACTGCTCTTTTCTGTGTGGTCCTAGCACTGACGTGGTTATAGTTCCAAAGGAGTGGCCTAAGTCAAGAGATTCTCTCAAAGATCTCCTGTTACAGTAAGTATACAACTTTTTTTCATGCCCGCTGCTCCTCGTGCTTTGTCAAGGTTCATGCACTACATACCCTTTAAAATTATTCTAGACCTTCTCCTCCACCTTAGGTTTAGTTATTTTCATGGCTACCGTTTAGCCTAATTTTATGGCACTGCCATGGAGTTGGCCTGCACTATGGTGCCATAATCATCATCACAGCATCAACGTGCTTTGACTGAAAAAGAGAAGCAACATTGCTTGGAAGTGACTTCTCCCTTCCTTTCTCTCTCAGGTATGGATGAGTTGATGGAAGTGTCATTCTCGCCATTGGCTGCGTCAGGCAAGCCCCTTTCCCGCTGTGGCAAGTGCCATCGCTTCATGAAGTATATCCAGGTAAGGTCACATGAAGTTCCTTTGTTGTCTCCACAGCTTAATCAATTGCCCGTTGCCCCTTATGTGACCTTGCCTGCACTAGTCCGTTGTTTATTTCATGTATTTCTTTCAGTCACTAGATACCCTACTATTATTTGTGTGTGGGAGGATGTCCTGTTTCTGTACATTTTTCCCCACTTTAGATACATGTTTCCCTCCCTAATGACTGGGGATGCCATTTCCACACACTTATTCTGCTTGAAGTTGTGGGCCAGAGCAGCAGTTGGCTAGCAGCGGATGTGCAAATGCTGTGTGGCCTGTGGTCTGCCTCTCCAGGAGCTGATCATCTCATCTTGGCACTGTGCCTGGCACCCAATATGGGATTCTGGGGATCACACCAATTTGTTCCCCTCTCCCTGGCTTTCATGTTCTGAGTTGTGGTGCTCAAATTCCACCATGTGGGGGACCCAGGTGCTGGTCTTCATGACCCTGCTCGTAACTAGGCCACAGGCAGTACCCTCACCACCACCACCATCGGAGAGCTATATACATCACCTCCCTGATGCACTTACCCTCTGTCAGCCCACATGTTAATAAACCCACTGTCTTCCCTGAACCGGCGTCTCCCTCTGGGCAGAATTGAGAAGCACCCTGGATATATCATCTGGAATAATCCATACCTTTCCCATAATTCATGGTTAATTCACAGAATGTTATGGATTAATAATAGTTCTAAAAGCAGGAAAGTAAAAGCAAGTATCATCTCACAAACTTCTGTGCACAGACGCTTGTTATGACTCAGATGAAAAAAAAATCAATAATCTGTCAGGGTGCCACAAACTTGTAACATTTAACATTATAAAATCTGTAGTCCTAGATTTTATGTTCTTAATCAGTTTTTTATGATTTACGGAGTGGCAGAAGCAATAAATATTTTTGTAATTGATTATGTTTCCAAAACTTACTTTTACATTTGCTGTGCTCTCTGAATGATTTGGTATTTTCACTGTAAAACAAGGGCAATTTGCATGTGTTTTCCTGTAGATTACATTATTTCCTATGGAAGCTTAATTGCTGTGTTTCCCTGTATAACAAATGCAAGTCTATGGGAACTGTTTCCTTGTAGATGGCTCCAAATCCCTGTAAAGTGTAAGAATCCCTGTAGATCTGGGAGCTTTGCATTTGCATAACACATACCTGGAAGCATATAGAATCCTACATTTGTACTGCTATTCATTCCTCTCCTTGCTCAAGCCTCATCCTGTCTTTGCACTCTTAAACTACTCCTGCTGGCTCACATGTTAAAGGTTCGCACCTGCGGCTGCTGTAAGTTGTTTTCTCTGTATTACAGTAACATCTGCACTTTATCGGCTACACACTACCCACAGTCCCAGCCGTACACGTCTCTGTCACTTATGTATAACTTTGCTTTGCAGTTTTAGTATTTTTTTCCCCCATGAGGCATTCACACCCCATTGATGCCGACTTACTCCCTTCCTCTCAGGGTCCCCCAACCTCATCATCCACCTTCTGCTCTCATATTCCCTAATGGATTACCACACACACACACACACACACACACACACACACACTCTCACTCATCACCCACCTTCTACCCTCATATTTTCTAATGGATTACCACACACACTTACACACTCATCATCCACCTTCTACCCTCATATTCTCTAATGGATTAACACACACTCTCTCATCACCCACCTTCTACCCTCATATTCTCTAATGGATTAACACACACTCTCTCATCACCCACCTTCTACCCTCATATTCTCTAATGGAATAACACACACACACACACACACACCCCTCTTCTACTCTCATATTCCCTAATGGATTATCACACTCATCACCCACCTTCTACCCTCATATTCCCTAATGGATTACACACACACACACACACACACACACACACACACTCATCACCCACCTTCTACCCTCATGCTCCATAATTGATTAACACACACACTCACACACTCATCACCCACCTTCTACCCTCATATTCCCTGATGAATTACCAGACACACTTACCACCCACCTTCTACCCTCATATTCCCTAATGGATTACCACACTCGCACACTCATCACCCACCTTCTACCCTCATATTCCCTAATGGGTTACCACCCACCCACCTTCTACCTTCATATTCCGTAATCGATTACCACACACACACTCACCACCTACCTTCTACCTTCATATTTCCTAATGAATTAACACACACACAGACCACCCACCTTCTACCCTGATATTCCTTAATGGATTACCACACAAACACACACACACGCACACACACACACATCACCCACCTTCTACCCTCATGCTCCATAATTGATTAACACACACACTCACACACCTTCTACCCTCATATTCCCTGATGGATTACCACACTCGCACACTCATCACCCACCTTATACCCTCATATTCCCTAATGGGTTACCACCCACCCACCTTCATATTCCGTAATCGATTACCACACACACACTTACCACCCACCTTCTACCTTCATATTTCCTAATGAATTAACATACACACAAACCACCCACCTTCTACCCTGATATTCCTTAATGGATTACCACACAAACACACACACACACCACCTACTTCCTGCCCTCATATTCCCTAATGGATTACCACACACACACACACACTCACCACCCACCTTCTACCCTCATATTCACTAATGGATTAACACACACACACACACACAACCTACTTCCTGCCCTCATATTCCCTAATGGATTACCACACACACACACACACACACACTCATCACCCACCTTCTACCCTCATATTCCCTAATGGATTACCACACACAGGCTCACTACTCACCTTTTACTCTTATATTCCCTAATGGATTACCACGCACACACACACACACACACACACTCATCACCCACCTTCTACCCTCATATTCCCTAATGGATTACCACACACAGGCTCACTATTCACCTTTTACTCTTATATTCCCTAATGGATTACCGCACGCACGCACACACATTCGTCACCCACATTCTACCCTCATATTCCCTAATGGATTACCATACACACACACACACACACACACACACACACACACACCACACACCTTCTACCCTCATATTCCCTAATGGCTTACCACACGCACGTGCACTCACTCATCACCCCCATTCTACCCTCATATTCCCTAATGAATTACTACACACACACACACTCATCACCTACCTTCTACCCTCATATTCCCTAATGGATCACACACACACACACACACACACACACACACACACTCTCTCTCTCTCTCATCACCCACCTTCTACCCTCATATTCCCAAATGAATTACCACACAGACACACTCATCTTCTACCCTAATATTCCCTAATGGATTACCACACACTCACACTTATCACCCACCTTCTACAGACTCATGTTTATCATCCACCTTCTACCCTCATATTCCCTAATGGATTACCACACTCACACATTCATCACCCACCTGTCTTTATAAGCGACATTGCAGAGGGACTGGAAGGAAAAGTATGTCTCTCTGCAGATGACACAAAGATCTGCAACAGAGTTGATGCACAAGGTGGGGTGGAAAGGATGAGAAGGGACTTGGCAAGGTTAGAGGAATGGTCAAATGTATGGCAGCTTAGATTCAATGCTAAGAAGTGCAAGGTAATGCACCTGGGAAACAAAAACCCAGGGGAAGAGTACACAATGGGGGGTGAGATACTAACAACAACAAAAATGGAAAAGGACCTGGGGGTAGTCATATCAGATGACCTAAAGGTGGGCAAGCAATGTGAGAGGGCAGCAAGGAGGGCTGGGGGAATACTGGGATGCATAGGGAGAGGCATCACCAGTAGAAAACAAGAAGTTATTATCCCTCTGTACAGACAGCTGGTGAGACCCCATCTGGAGTACTGCATTGCAGTTCTGGAGACCCAATCTCCGCAAAGACATAGACAGGATGGAAGCTGTCCGGAGGAGGGAACTAAAATGGTGCAGGGTCTGACGAAGACATATGAAGAGAGACTTAAGGAGCTTAATATGTATAGCCTCGAGGAAAGGAGGAGGGGGGACATGATAGAAACTTTCAAGTACCTCAAGGGAATCAACAAAGTCCAAGAGGGTAGCATCTTTCAAAAAAAGAGGTGTGCAAGAACAAGGGGGCACAATTTGAAGATAGAAGGGGGCACTCAGAGGTAATTTAAGGAAGTATTTTTTCACAGAGAGGGTTGTGGATGTATGGAACGGCCTTGCAGAGGAGGTTGTGGAGTCAAAAACAGTGGTGGAATTCAAGCATGCATGGGACAGTGATAAGGCAATTCTAGGGGGTGGGGGTAGGAAGAAGTAGGCTGCTGGTTAACTAGGATCTGCAGCTTATCCATCAGGTAGAGAAATGGGCAGACTGGGTGGGCCAAGCGGTCCTTATCTGCCGTCAAATTCTATGTTTCTATTTTTCACCTTCTACCCTCATATTCCCTAATGGGTTACCACATTCACACTCACCACACACCTTCTACCCTCATATTCTGTAATGTCAGTGTCAGTGGCTCAGCAGGTAGCACACTCGCCTCTGAGGTCAGGAGATCAGAAGGCTGTGGGTTCTATCCTCACATCAGGCACTTGGGTTAAATCCCAATACTGACACTGTAGTGCAGCATGGAGGGGGGGGTGCTGCACTTCCTGAGGTGCCGTCTTTCAGATGAGACATTAAACTTAGGTACCATCTGTCTGTTCTGGTGGTAGTTCAGGTGGATGTTAAAGATCCCATGGCACTTCTCGAAAAAAGAGCAGGGTTATTTCCCCAGTGTCCTAGCCAAATTTCCTCCCATTCACTAAAAATGCCACCAACAGCTTAATCTGCTTCAAGGTCAGTTGACATTCATCTGTATCCCCCTCCCCCAGGTCGTGCCTGAAAATAGGCAGAATTTCTCTAGTGCACTTACCTGGTCAACAGAAACTAACTAATTAAAAAAATCTTCCCTAATGGGTTACCACACACACTCATCACCCACCTTCTACCTTCATATTCCTTAATCGATTACCACACACACACTCACCACCCACCTTCTACCCTCATATTCCCTAATGGATTAACACACACACACACACACAAGCCACCCACTCATATTCCCTAATGGATTACCACACACATACACACACACACACTCTTTCTCTCTCTCTCACCAACCACTTCCTACCCTCATATTCTCTAATGGATTACCACACACACACACTCTCACCTTCTACTCTCATATTCCATAATGGATTACCACACAATCACCACACACCTTCTATCCTCATATTCCCCAATGTATTACCATACACACACACACACACACACACACACACACACATTCACTCACTCACCACTCACCTTCTACCCTCATATTCCCTAACAGATTACCGCACGCACGCACACACACTCATCACCTGCATTCTACCCTCATATTCCCTAATGAATTACCACACATACACACACACACACACACACCTTCTACCCTCATATTCCCTAATGGATTACCACACACACTCATCACCCACCTTCTGCCCTCATATTCCCTAATGAATTACCACACACACACACATTCACGCACTTATCACCCACCTTCAACCCTCATATTCCCTAATGGATTACCACACACTCACACTCATCACCCACCTTCTACTCTCATTTTCCCTAATGGATTACCACACCCACACCCACATATCACCCACCTTCTACCCACGTATTCCCTAATGGATTACCACATACACACTCACATTCTTTATCCACCTTCTACCTTCATATTCCCGAATAGATTGCCACACACTCACTCAATCTCATCACCCACCTTCTACCCTCGTATTCCCTAATGGATTACCACACATACACACACACTCATCACCCAACTTCTACTCTCATAGTCCCTAATGAATTACCACACACACACTCATCACCCACCTTCTACTCTCATAGTCCCTAATGAATTACCACATGCATACTCACACACTCATCACCCACCTTCTACCCTCATATTCCATAATGGATTACCACACACACTCACGCTCATCACCCACCTTCTACTCTCATATTCCCTAATGGATTACCACACACACACATACTTATCACCCACCTTCTGCCCTCATATTCCCTAATGAATTAAAACACACACACACACACACACACACACACACACTCACCACCCACCACCCACCTTCTTCCCTTATATTCCCTATTGGGTTACCACGCGCGCACACACATACACACTGACCCACATATTACCACACACACACACTCACATACTCATCACCCACCTTCTACCCTCATATTCCCTAATGGATTACCACACTCACACTCATCACCCACCTTCTACCCTCATATTCTCCAGTGAATTACCACACACACACTCACACACTCATCACCCGCCTTCTACCCTCAGGAGGGACAGGGAGGGTAAAAGAGGAGGAGGAGTAGTTCTTTACATAAGGGAAGGAATAAAAGCAACAGAACAAAAGGGTAAACAGGGAGGAGAAGAAGCACTGTGGGTAAATTTGGAGACAGGCAATGGCACCACAATACGCACAGGGGTTGTATACAGACCCCCTTCTCAGGGGGAGGAAATGGACAGGGAAATGATAGAAAGTATACTTAGAATGGCAGAAAAAGGGGAGATATTGCTGATGGGTGATCTGAATATGCCAGATGTTAACTGGAGTGCAGTTACAGCTGCCACTTCGAAGAGTGCAGTTATTCTAGATGCCCTACAGGGGGCATGCCTTAGACAACTAGTACTGGAGCCCACTCGAGAGGGAGCAATATTAGACTTGATTCTCTCAAATGGAGATGGAGAAAGGATTACAGATGTAGAAGTGGGTAGCCATCTGGGAACTAGCGACCATCGAACAGTATGGTTCACAATAAACACAGCAATAGAGTCAAGCATACAAAGACAAAAGTACTGGACTTACGAGGGGCTGACTTTGCAAATGGGTGAGTGCCTAAGGAATGCACTAGCAAATGGGCAGGAAGGAGGGGTGGAAGAACAATGGGGAATAATAAAACTGCCATCACAGAGGTAACGAGCCTTTGTGTGAAGCAAATAAACAAACAAGACGATGTAAGAAACCACTATGGTTCTCAAAGGAAGTGGCAGTGAAGGTTCAAGAGAAAAGAAAGTATTCAGGGAAGTACAAGGAATCGCAGAAGGAGCAGGACAGAGAACTGTATCAGTTAAAGCAAAAGGAGGCTGGGAAGGCAGTCAGAACAGCAAAGGCCCAAACCGAGGAAAAGATAGCCAACTCAGTTAAGAAGGAGATAAAACCTTTTATATGTACATCAGGGGGCGAAGGAAGACCAAGGGAGGATAGTGAGGCTTAATAAAGGGAGGGAGGGTGGGCAGAGGGAGACTGTGAAAAGGCAGAGATACTAAACAAATATTTTGCTCAGTATTTACAAAGGAAGAGGGAGGTACATAAAACAAACAGTAGTAACACGCTGGATACAGAAGTTGATACCGCCCATTTACAGAAGAAAGGGTTCTGAAAGAACTCTTAAAACTGAAGGTGACAAAGCAATGGGGCCTGATGGGATTCATCCCAGAATTCTAAAGAACTAAGGGTAGAACTAGTGACACCACTGACTACCCTTTTAACAAATCATGGAGGATGGGGTGGTACCCGGGACTGGAGGAGGCAGATGTGATTCCCTTCACAAAAGTGGGAGCAAGACAGAAGCAGGAAACTATAGACCTGTTAGTTTAACCTCAGTGATAGGAAAATGATGGAATCACTTCTAAAGGAAAGAATTGTCGAGTATCTAGAGGCCAGGGCACAGGACCCTAGGCAGCATGGATTCACAGCGGAAGGTCATGCCAGACGAATCTGATAGATTTCTTTGACTGGGTGACCAAAGTAGTAGATCAGGGAGGGCTGTGGACATGGCCTACCTGGACTTTAGCAAGGCATTTGACACAGTCCCACACAAGGTTACTATACAAGTTAGCCAGCCTGGAGTGGGTCCCAAGATGACAGCCTGGGTAAAGAATTGGCCGGAGAATAGGACACAGAGGTAATAGTAAATGGAGTCCACTCAGAAGAAAAGGAGGGTTACTAGTGGGGTACCGGAGGTTCAGTATTAGGACGATCCTCTTCAATGTCTTTATAGCGACATTGCAGAAGGACTGGAAGGAAAAGTATGTCTCTTTGCAGATGACACTAAGATCTGCAACAGAGTTGATGCACAGGGTGGAGTGGAAAGGATGAGAAGGGACTTGGCAAGGTTAGAGGAATGGTCAAATGTATGGCAGCTTAGGTTCAGTGCTAAGAAGTGCAAGGTAATGCACCTGGGAAACAAAAACCCAGGGGAAGAGTACACAATGGGGGGTGAGATACTAACAACAACAAAAATGGAGAGGGACCTGGGGGTAGTCATATCAGATGACCTAAAGATGGGCAAGCAATGTGAGAGGGCAGCAAGGAGGGCTGGGGGGATACTGGGATGCATAGGGAGAGGCATCACCAGTAGAAAACAGGAAGTTATTATCCCTCTGTACAGACAGCTGGTGAGACCCCATCTGGAGTACTGTGTGTGCAGTTCTGGAGACCCAGTCTCCGCAAAGACATAGACAGGATGGAAGCTGTCCAGAGAAGCAACTCAAATGGTGCAGGGTCTGCACCGGAAGACATATGAAGAGAGACTTAAGGAGCTTAATATGTATAGCCCCGAGGAAAGGAGGAGAGGGGACATGATAGAAACTTTCAGGCACCTCAAGGAATCAACAAAGTCCAAGAGGGTAGCATCTTTCAAAAAGAGGTGTGCAAGAACAAGAGGGCACAATTTGAAGATAGAGGGGGTGCTCAGAGGTAATTTAAGGAAGTATTTTTCACAGAGAGGGTTGTGGATGCATGGAACGGCTTCCGAGGAGGTTGTGGAGTCAAAATCAGTGGTGGAATTCAAGCATGCATGGGATAGTCATAAGGCAGTTCTGGGGGGTTGGGGTAGGAAGAAGTAGGCTGCTGGTTAACTAGGATCTGCAGCTTATCCAGTAGGTAGGGAAATGGGCAGACTGGGTGGGCCAAGCGGTCCTTATCTGCCGACAAATTCTATGTTTCTATGTTACCCTCGTATTCCATAATGGATTGCCACACATTCACACTCACACTCATCTTCTACTCTCATATTCCCTAATGGATTACTACACACACACACACACATATCACCCACCTTCTACCCTCATATTCCCTAATGAATTAACACACACACACACACACTCATCATCCACCTTCTACCCTCATGTTCCCTAACTGGATTACCACACACACTCACCATCCACCTTCTACCCTCATATTCCCTAATGGATTACCACACGCTCACTCATCACCCACCTTCTACCCTGATATTCCCTAATATATTACCACACACACACTCATCACCGACTTTCTACTCTCATATTCCCTAATGGATTACACACACACACACACACCTTCTACCATCATATTCCCTAATGGATTACCACATACTCACGCTCACTCGTCACCCACCTTCTACCCTGATATTCCCTAATATATTACCACACACACACTCATCACCGACTTTCTACCCTCATATTCCCTAATGGATTACTACATACACACACACACACCCATCACCCACCTTCTACTTTCCTATTCCCTAATGGATTACACATACACACTTTTCCACCATAGCCTTTTTTTTTCGTTTCCCCACGAGGGCCACTGAGCTTTAAGTGATGTATGTGCACACGCACTCATCAGCACTGAGGGCATAACCTCCCTAAACTTGCAGGTGGGAAAAGTGTAAGTGTGTGTGTGTGTGTGAGTGTGTGTGTGTGTGTGTGTGTGTGTAAGGCAAGACGTTATTGCCATGGTGTAATCCTAAATGTGCTGACATTCAGCCTCTGGTCGGTGACAGGCAGAATGCAGAAGAACCCCCCCGCTCTTGATGGAAGAGAGCTGTCCTTGGGATAGTCAAGCCTCCCGCCCCAGCTGGCACCTGAGGGACCCAAGCCCATTCTCAACCTCACCATGTTAGGGAGCGGTAGAGCTACTGGGCTGGCTATATTTTCTGAGATTTATTGCTTATATTTTACATTTTTATGTTCCTGTGCATTCACCTGTTGTGACGTTTAGATTTTGCTGTTCCACACCCTCTTGTAACCCACATACCTTGGGGGACCTGAGATCACATTCACATGCCTTGGGAGGGGGACATCAGGAATCACACTTGTGTTCCTCAGGGGCTCTGGTGTTACACTTGCATGACTCTGGGGACCTGAGACTACATTTGTATACCTCAGTGGGACCAGGGATTATGCTTGCATGTTTCAGAGGGCACAAAATGTATTTTTGGAGGTCAACCCTCTAAAAGCCATTTCAGGTTGGATTTACAAGGTGATGTGGTTGTGAAGTGGGGTGGCAACTTTGGGTTCCTGAAAACTGGAACCCCAAATGGCCAAAAGTGTCAGAGTTTTGAGTAAAAGAAATAAAAGTCCTGAAATAATGCCAAGTTTTAAGTAAAACAAAACAAGTCCTGTCGGGGACAGCAACCTAGTGTACACATGCCCCACTTAGAACATTTCAGGATTTACTTTCTTTGCCTTTTTTTTTTTTTTGTTACTTCTATGACTGTGGACAGCCGAAATGGAGGGAGGGTTGTGCTGACCAAACAATGCAGGATACTACTGTGAAAAGGTGAGTGGCAGTTGGGTTCTAAGTGGAATGAGGGGTATTTTCTTCACAGTTTTTTATTTTATTCTTCTATTTATGTCTCCTTCGCCCCCCTGGCTCTGGTCTTCCTTGGGAGCACATGGAGTCATCCCCCTTCGGCTCACCCTACCCGGCCATCCTCCGCCGCCCATGTAGCCTCGGGTTATACCCCAGGCGGGACAGGGCAGGCCCCAGCCCCAACACAGCAGTAGCGTCGGGAGGATGCCAGGTGGGTGGCTGTAAATCAGGGGCCAGCTCCTGGTGCTCCGTCTCCGCCGGAGCTGAGAGGCATTTTCCCTGTTTTTTTTTCCTCCGGGGAGTGGCTGGTGCCCTGACATCAAGGCGTATCCAATGTCTGCCACTCCCCCATTCCTCTCTCTCCTCTGTAGTGTCTGCTGTATCTGCAGCCTCCGCCAGAGATCAGCAGAGCACCGATCCGGGACCCCTGTCCCTCCCTGGGAGAGGAGAGCTGTCCTCCGGACGCTCTATCCTCTCCCTTCCCTGCCAACTTCCAGCAACCCAGGCTGGCTTCCGAACCCGGGTCACCGGCGTGGCGTGAGGTGCGGCGTCCAGCGCCTCAACCTTCAGTGCCACCAGGCTGGCCAGGCTTTTGTTTTTGTTTGCCTTTTTTTTTTTTTTTTTTACTTAGATGACTGTGGCTGGCTGAGATGAAGTGAGGGTTGTGCCACTTTCCCCAACATTAGATAATACTTTGAAAGAGTAGGTACTGGGGGAAAAAAAGTGTGGGTATTGGTGTGAGTGAGTGATGGGGGGGTCTTAACATTTATTTTACTTAGATGACAGCAGCCTCCTGAGATGGAGGGAGGGTTGTGCCAGTTTCCCCGACACTGGATCATACTTTGAAAAATGGTGCACCAGATGGTGGATATTAGTGGTAAGTGGGGATAAGGGGGTATTTTTTGTTTGTTTGTTTAGAAAGGGGTTGGAGTTTAATTTTTTTTACATAGAAACATAGAATTCGATAACAGATACGGACTGCTTGGTTCAACCAGTCTGCCCCTTTTTCCCTACCTACAGTATCACCAATGACCCTGCTTGATCTCTGGCTCTTTCTTCCTCCCCCCTTCCTTTCCTCTAAGATTCCGTTATGCCTGTCCCATACAGTCTTGCACCCCACCACTATCTTCTCCCCCATCACCTCCACTGGTATGTTGTTCAAGGAATCCACCAGTTTTTTCTTTTTTTTTTTTTTACATTTTTCCCTGCCTCTGCGGAGCTTGGCAGATGACTCCGGCCCTCCCTCAGAGGGATTTTTTCTCTGGCCCCAATTGTCACACCCCAGCCATGCCCGGAGTTCCCCCGTGGATTACTTCCCATGGCGGGACCAGGGAGAAGAGTGCCGGCTTTACTGCCCACCGCAGAGCACAATCCAGAATTGGGGATTGCTGATGTGGTGGCGCATCAGGCCGTCACAGAGCCTTCCAGCTCCCAGTATTTTTCTACCTCTTTACTCCCCGGGCCCCCGTATGTGCAATAGGCAGAGATGACTGGACTCTGCCTCCATGGAGGCAGCCATACGTCCTGTTCATGGGGCCCTCCCTTTCTTATGGCGCGCATGTGCTGACACCCAGCCACCGGGTGTTAGGCAAATAGCGGCGCCATACTGTCTCCCGAAGGAGAGCTGTTCACAGACATTCAGTCCTTCCTCACCCCTGCTGACCCCCGAGCAACCCGTATCCATTCCTGAACCCGGGTTGCCGGTGTGGCATGAGATATTGAGTCTAGCGCCTCAACCCTCAGCACCATCGGGCCAGCCAACCACCACCTTTCTGTGAAGAAGTACGTCCTCACATCTCTCCTGAATCTGCCCCTCTCCAGCTTCATAGCATGTCCCCTTGTTCTTGAGCATCTTTATTTCAGAAAATTACTTCCTCCTGTACCTTATTTACCCCTGTGAGGTATTTAAATGTCTCTGCCATATCCTCCTCTCCCTCCTCCCTTCCAAGGCATACATATTCAAGTCCTTCAGGCTCTCTTTGTAAGGCTTTTGGTGCAGACCCTGCACCATTTTAGTTGCCCTCGGCTGGATCGCCTCCACTCTGTTTATGTCGTTCCAGAGATGTGGTCTCCAGAACTGGACACAGTACTGTAGGTGGGGTCCTACCAATGATCTGTACAAGGGCAACACCAGCTCCCTGTTTCTGCTGTTGATACCGCTATTTGTGCACCCAGCCTGTGCTGGGGTTGGGCAACCAGTGTCAGAAACACAGTGGGGGTCTGTAGGAAACTATTGGGGATGGACAGCCAGTGTCAGAACACAATGGGGGTTCTGTAGGGAACCACTGGGGATGGATACCCCATGTTGGAACATGAGGGGGGAGGATCTGTAGCAAACCACTGGGGATGAGCACCCAGAGCCAGAACACATTTGGGAGGGGGTTCTGTGTGACCCACTGGGTATGGGCACCCGGTAAAGGAACAAAATGTGGCTAGTGAACTGTATCCATGCTCCTAGAGAGATGGGTTACTCACCTATAACCGTTGTTCTAGGAGTGATATACAGTTCACATCCACACAACCCACATGGCCTCCACTGGCAGTGTAGCACCCAGTTCACTACTTCCGGCATACAGAGGTCTAATGTTGTGTGGTGGAGCTGGAGAATTTCCTGCCCAGGTGGTGGGAGGAGCTTAGCTTAAAGATGTCTAACGAATTAGCGCTTCCAGTGGAACTGCCAAAGTGTGGATGTGAACTGTGTACTACTGCTAGAATGACGGTTACAGGTGAGTGGGGGGTGGGGTACCTAATCCAGTCAGTAGAAGCAGTCTGGATTTGGGGGGGGGGTCGATATTGGTCCTTTCACAGTAGAAAGGGTTCTGAAAGAATTCCTAAAACTGAAGGTGGACAAAGCAATGGGGAATGATGGGATTCACCCCAGAATTCTAAAAGAACTAAGGGGAGAATTAGTAACACCACTGACCACCCTTTTTAGCACATCATGGGAGGATGGTGAGGTACCTGAAGATTGGAGGAGGGTGGATGTGATTCCCCTTCACAAAAGTGGGATCAAGACAGAGGCAGGAAACTACAGACCTGTCAGTTTGACCTCAGTGGTAGGGAAAATGATGGAATCACTTATGAAGGAAAGAATTGTTGAGCACCTAGAAGCCAGTAGGGCATAGGACCCAAGGCAGCATGGATTCACAATGGGAAGGTCATGTCAGACGAATCTAATAGATTTCTTTGACTGGGTGACCAAAGTAGTAGACCAGGGAGGGCTGTGACATGGCCTACCTAGATTTTAGCAAGGCATTTGATACAGTCCCACACAAAGATTAATACACAAGATAGCCAGCCTTGGAATGGGTCCCAAGGTGGTAGCCTGGATAAAAATTGGCTAGACAACAGGACGAGGGTAGTAGTAAATGGAGTACACAGTGAAGAAAGGAGGGTTACTAAGCGGGTACCGTGAGGGTTCAGTGCATGGGACCGGTCCTTTTTAATGTCTTTATAAGTGACATTGCAGAGGAACTGAAGGAAAAGTATGTCTCTTTGCAGATGACACAAAGATCTGCAACAGGTTGATACACAAGATGGAGTGGAAAGGATGAGAAGGGACTTGCAAGGTTGGAGGAATGGTCAAATGTATAGCAGCTCAGATTCATGCAAAGAAGTGCAAGGTAATGCACATGGAAACAAAACCCAGGGAAGGTACACAGTGGGGGTGAAATACTGACAACAGTAAAACAGAAAGGTACCTGGGGGTAATTATATCAGATGACCTCAAGGTGGGCAAGCAATGTGAGAAGGCAGTAAGGAAGGCTGGGGGGATACTGGGATGCATAGGAAGAGGCATCAATAGTAGAAAACAGGAAGTTGTTATCCCTCTGTACAGACAGTTGGTGAGACCCCATCTGGAGTACTGTGTGCAGTTCTGAGACCTCATCTCCGAAAGACATAGACAGAGTGGAGGCTGTCCAGAGGAGGGCAACCAAATGGCAGGGTCTGCACCAGAAGACATACGAAGAAAGACTAAAGGAGCTTAATATGTATACTCTTGAGGAAAGAAGGGAGAGAGGGGACATGATAGAAACTTTCAAGTACCTCAAGGGAATTAACAAAGTCCAAGAGAGTAGCATCTTCCAGAAAAAGAGATGTGCAAGAACAAGGGGGCACAATTTGAAGATAGAGGGGGGACGGCTCAGGGGTAATGTGAGGAAGTATTTTTTCACAGAGAGGGTTGTGGATGCATGGAACAGCCTCCCTGAGGAGGTTGTGGAGTCAAAAACAGTGGGAAACTTCAAGAATGCATGGGACAGGCATAAGGCAGTCCTAGGGGCGGGTAAGAGGAAGTAAGCTGTTGGTTAACTAGGATCTGCAGCTTATCTGTTAGGTAGGAAAATGGGCAGACTAGGTGGGCCAAGCGGTCCTTATCTGCCGTCAAATTCTATGTTTCTAAATCCTCAACTACCTCTCCAACCAGGACCAGAACTCAGAGGTTCTTGTCTTAGGTGACTTCAACATCAACTGGCATTCACCTGATGCAGCACTGTACAAAGATGCTATCTCCTCCCTACACATGTCACAGTTAGTAGACTCTCCCACAAGAAGGAATTATCGAACTGGTTCCAGTTCACTGCTGGACTGGCTGATTACGAATCAGCCCAAGAGAGTTACCCACCCAGTTGTTCTCCTTGACTCTATCAGTGATCATTCACCTATAATCTGTACTTGGTTGTATAAATCCCCCAAAACCCTTGCTAAACACACACTTCCAGAGTACTAAAAAAAGGGCAGCTGGCCTCTTTCAGTGCACCTTTTGCAACTGGACTGGTCGTATCTTTTCGCAACTAATGATATCGATTCCACACTCAGTCACTTCATCCAAACCTTCAATACAGTCTGTTATATTTATGCCCTTCCCGTCAAGCGCAAAACCAAGGGGTGTAGTAAGTCTTGGATCACCTCAGCCCTCCTCAAGCAGGTGAAACTTAGGGACAATCTCTGGCACAAAGCCAGAAATACTGACTCCTCCATAGACTTCCAGAGCTACAAAACTGCTTGAAATAACTGTACAAGGGTTATTTGCTTAGCAAAGAGTCACTACTTTAAGAACGAGTTGTCTAGCACCTGTGGAGATAGCCGCAAATTCTGGGATAATTTGAAGACTCTCACTGGTAAACCCAACAAATCCCCCCAGCCCTACTCAATCTAAATGGTACAATAACCCAGGACCCTGTAACCATAGCTAACACCTTTAATATGGCTTTTACAGTCCTAAGTAGCGTACTCACTCCAGATTTCTTTCTTCCTCCAGATGTCTGCAACCACCTCAACCCCTTGGGCTCCCCGGCTGGCCCCACCCCACCTTTCCACTTTAAAATGATCTCCCAGGTCAAAGCAAAATATATCTCTCTCAAGTCTTCAGGAAAACCAGAGTGGTCAATGATGCGCTTGATCTCAAGCTCATTGCCTTAACACTAGATAAGGTACTACCACCCCTTTCCAGAATCTTGAACCACTCTGTCATTAATGGCAAATTCCCTTGGGCATGCAAGAAGGCTGTGGTCACCCCCGTCTTCAAAAGTGGGGACAGAGTAAGCCATTTATAGGCCAATCTGTATTCTCCCCCTCTCTCAAAAGCACTAGAATGAATTGTCTTTGACCACTTTAACAAATATCAGCTGCTGTGCCCAGAGCAGCGTGGCTTCCAAAAACAACACAGCACCACAGGCTACATCCACGATGCTCTTGACTGGGGCCAGTTGGTGGGGGAGACTTATATCGACCTCACCAAGGCCTTCGACACAGTCAACCATGAAATTCTACTGGACCAGTCCGGTTAACCCACTTAGAACTCTCTCCTGAAACTGTATGTTGGTTTAGGAGTTACCTGTCTGAGAGAACACAAGTGAAAATTGCTGACGTCCTCGCCAAAAGCCGGGCTGTAATTACAGGGGTACCCCAGGGGTCAATTCTGGGCCCCCTGCTTTTCAGCTTGTTCTTGAACCAAGTCCCCTGAGCATGTCTGGAAATGGTCCTTCTCTATTCTGATGATGCGGTGCTCTTTTCCAGTGAATCGGACCCACTAATGCTAGAAATACAGATGCAGGTTAATTTTGCTGCCGCCAAGTCCTGGTTCATCAAATCTAAGCTCCTATTCAACTACAAAAAAAAAACACACTATACGGTTTGCCTCCCCCCATAACTAGCACAAATCCTACCAATTGCACATAGTGAACTCTCAGAATGCCTTCCTAGAGATGGTTCATTGTTTCAAATACCTCGGGGTCATCTTGGGTAGTTCTGTTTCTTTCACTCATCATATTGACCTAGTAGCTAAAGCAGTCAATGCTAGGACTGGCCAACTGTTTATGCAGAAGCACTGCCTAACAGATGGTGCCCTAAACCTAGCCATTACCAGTTCTTTCCTAGCTGTGATTGTTTACAGACTGGCAGTATACGGCGCTGCCACTGATACAACCCTCAAGAAGGTCAAAGTGGCCCTCAACAAAGCCTGCTGGCTTGTCCTTGATGCTCTCCGCCTAACACATACCTGTGACCTCTATTCCCAGTCATGGTGGCTAAACTTGGACTGCAGAATTTGGTACCAGGTATGCCTTCTAGCTAAAAAGTCTATGCTAGAGCTTGCATCTCCTGGTGTTCAAAGCCTTCTCTCCCCCACCGACAATACCCACACCACTAGGGGGTCCAACACCCTGACCTTAAAAATCTCTTTCTGCTGCACCGCCCAGTGCCAGCACTCCTTATATCGTGCTCCCCTCTGGTTGAACTCTCTTAGCGAGGGCATGCTATCCAGTACTAAACTCAGCCCATTCAAAGCTAAGGTTTGCGACTATCTTGCAACCCTAAGCTGTTGTGACTGCTGCCTTTAACTCATTCAGTCCTCAGGAGCTGTTTGTGACTACTACCCCTTGTGCCCTGTATACCTTTAGCACTGCATCCTGGAGCTTTCAGAGCAAAATCAAGCCAAAATGAGCATGCCACAAACAAATGTGAATAGCTCATGAACCGTAGGTGCTACACACAAAGTATGAGTGGCAAAATTGTTCAGCACTAAATCACCGCTCTAATGGTACTATGCACTTAATGATAATCAATTCAGTTTTTTTTTTAACAACATTTGAAATAGCAGAAACATTGTTTTCATCAATAAAAATGGCAATTTAAACCATTTTAGTGTGTTAATGTGACATATTAACACCAAATTAAACATCCATACAGTATATATTGTTACTAGAGTAATTTTGTACTCAAAAGCCAATTTTGTTATATACAACATAGATTTTTACCCATTTTCTTCAGGTGTTAGCTGAGGCTTGATGCAGAGTTGTCAGGCATACAGGCCATACCACAAACAAATGTAAATGACTCCTAAAGTATACGTGATACACACATAGTGTCAGTGTCAAACTTGTTCAGTGGTAAATTGTCTTTGTAATGTTCCTATGCTGTCAACTCTACTCCCTCACGTTTTGTTTTTTTTATAGTAGCTGACATTCCAAACAAGGTTATTTTCTCAGGTAAGCGAAGCCAGGTCAAAACATTTCTGTGGAAAAATGAACCTGACCAACACCATACCACAAACAAATGTAAATAACTCCTAAAGTATAACGTGATACACACATAGTGTCAGTGTCAAACTTGTTCAGTGGTAAATTATCTTTCTAATGTTCCTATGCTGTCAACTCTACTCCCTATGTTTTTTTTTTATAGTAGCTGACATTCCAAACAAGGGTTATTTTCTCAGGTAAACGAGCCAGGTCAAAAACATTTTTGTGGGAAATATGTACCTGATCAACACCATACCAAAGTCCAGCGCTAAATTACATTTGTAATGGTACTATGTACCCAATTATAATCAATGTGTTTGCTATTCTATCTGCAATATTCAGAAGTTCTTTTGCATAAAAACTAAGGCTGCATATCAACACAAACTTCACTATCCTGACCTAACCCCCAAAACACATTTAGTATACTAGTCTGGTACTAAACATCAATCCTTCTGATATATAGCAACACCGCAGCAGCACAATATGGTCAAGTGCATGGTGGCACATTGTCGCGCAATAATTTCCTGTATCGATAATGAGCACTGTTGCCCACTTTGTGAGCATACCAACATGTACAAGCATGTGCACGGCGGCACCCATGGCATTCTGGCACGGCAGCCACAAGTTGTAGCATTTAGAATACAGAAGATCAACAGCATTACTAACATCACAATGATTTTTTTTTTCAGATGGCGTACCATAATGATCTGCACTGAAGAAATTACAGCATTCTTACCATATTGGATTGTTGCACATCCTCGACCTTCATGCCTCTGTCATATGTACTTCTGTAAATACAGAATTTCCAACCTCGGTTGTTTGTGGCGTCATTCTGTAGATAAAGTAGTTCCACCCTGTCCTGTTAGATTCCTTCAGTAAAAGAAAAAGCTCCAACCTCTCATCTGTTGTGTGTGTGGTACTTTTATAAATTCCATGTCCATGTCTCCTCTGTGACCATCCTCTGCTGTTCCGTTCCCCTAGGTGTCACAGGCCGTTTCGTCTTGATTGCAGTCATTACATGCTTCACTTGGTGGTCTTCTGTTCTTCCATCTCCCACATGCGTGACTTGGCTTCAAAAAGAAACAGTGCATCCAATGTGGCAGGTAGATGAAAATAAAAAATACTGAGCTAAAACCTCCTCTCCACGTAAACTGAAAGAGGTACTGGAGGAAAGAAAACAGGCACACTAGATTTGTCACATGTCACTTTGTATATATCTGACATTTTTCTCTTATCCTCTTGATCAGAGTTGTCTAGTTTGCTAACTTCTTCCAACAGCAGTTCACACTCTGGCAGCTGGACGATCGTCATCAGTATGCCACCATACCACATCATCATTGTGATCTCACCACTGAAAATGCTGCCGTGGATCCGCGGTGGCTGAGTCACTGTGTCACTATGCTCACACATGATGTGGTGGGTGGCCAATCACAGATAGTCTGCTGCCTGGCTGAGAGCTGCTACACTAGTCACGCATTACATCCGGTGACAGCAAATCCAAATTGACCAAGGGAGGGAAATCTCAGATACAACAAGGCAGCAGTTGACTGCCATAGTAATGCCACATTTCAGACACCGCCATTAGCTCTTTCGTTTGCCCCTTAGTCTGGTCAGTGAAACAACCGCCCACCCACCCCCCGACGCCAATTCTGTCCTGTTCTCTGCATGCAATCTCTCCTCCTCCTCCACTCAGTTCTTAGCTTTTCTTGGTAGATACCATGCTCCCAGTCCTTTATGTTCTACCCGTCTCTGTCTTTCACTCACCAGACCCTTTTAGCTCAGTATTTTGCATTTTCATTCTGCGCCCCTGCAATGACTGGCATGGCACTGTTTTTTTGGTTTTGTTTGCATTTTTTTTGGCTCCTGAGTACCCACAGGACCATTCCAGCCACACCCAATACTCATGACAACCCGCTCAGCGCCAGTATAAACTTCTTTCTTTCTATAAATCCATAACCACCCACCCTTACTGTCACGTAGCCTACCACTCGACATTGTTCTGCCATTGCTTTTACCATTTGTCCCCTCACTATGAGACTTCTTTTAGTGCAGTCTTTGTTTTTCAATGGGAAAGCAAATTCAATGACTGGCGATGTCACTGTTCTTGTCTCCAGTATGCACACTAATTTATTGGTTTATGGTCATCATGTAAGTCATCTTCATTTGTCCTGTCAGCCTCTTCTCATGCCACTTCAACATGGCATCAGCTCACCTGTAGTTGTGGTACTCCGGAAAGCACTCAATGCAGAGGTGGACATTGCAAGTTCGACATATGAACCCTGCTCAGCACGCCTCCTCTTCAATGCACAGTTTCTGCACCTAGCCTTCTTGCTTTCAGCGGATAGTGAGGTCCATCACAACTCGGGTCCTGCTTTCGAGTCCTGCAACTGTGGCACTCCGTTTCCTGTTGTTGTACCTTGCTAGCAACTGTTCGAGAGAAGAATCCGAAACCGAGCTGTGTGTGCTTGTTCACCTTTCCTTTCTTGGACCGCTGCACATGGTTTAGACTCTCTCGATAGAGGTAAAGGCATTGGCCAGTGCCATGTCCCACGGAACCAAAGAGGTATAGCCACCACTTCTTTGACCTTCTTGTGCTGGGGTACTGCCACGTGAAGCTGATCTCGATATCCACTCCATTCATATGCATGTTGTACTGTTGCAGCACAGTCGGACATGGAATAGAGACAAGTCCCATCTCTCTTCTCCGGGACACAGATGTTGATGTGCAGTGTTGGGTCATGGTTAGTTGACAGAAGGAAAACAGGATTGTTGTCCTTCCAAGCAGTGGCGACAAGTGCTCCATTCTGAAGGTGTTCAAAATGGCCTCTATCTTTCCTCCTCATTGCAACTTTATTGAATTGTTTTGGCCATCCTGTCCTGTTTGCGCACACTGTGCCACATGAGTACAGCCATCTCTTAGAAGTTCCTTTGCCAAGCGCACGGAAGTGAAGTAATTGTCATAGTACACATGGTAGTTTTTATACGCGAGATCTGTTGTCAAGTCTTTTACTACCCTTTCACCAAGGCCCATTTCAACTGCTCCAGGAACCTTTCCGTGTCACCTGAAAGTCAGAGACAAAACCATTATGGGCATCTGCTAGAACCCACACCTTGATCCCATAACGCTGTGGCTTGTTTTGGCATGTACTGCGGAATGACAGACGCCTCTGTATCCAACCATAGCCTCATCAACAGACACTTCATGGTGAAGATGGTACTGCTCCTTGCATGCTGCGACTTGGTCCAGCACTTGGCAGACATGATGCAGTTTGTCATGGTTTGAGGATCCTCTGGGTGCATTCTGTGTCTGTCATTGGCATGAAGATACTGGTGAATTTTCTCATAACGCCTCGTGTCATGACTTGTGCAATCGGAAAATGTCCATAAAGATGATTCTTCCCCAGCATATGCGGTAGTATGGCACCTTACCACAGACATGTATATCCAATCCCAAGAAAGGCTTTTATGTCGCCTGCTGTTACTGGAGTCCATCGCGTGTCCACCTTCTGCGCTCCACCTGCTTCCGTTCACTGTATCGATTGGTCTCTCTGCAAGCAATTCATCAGTGCCGGAGGAAACAACAGGTTCGCAAAGTCCAGTTCTTTCTTCTCCTCACTCAGTACTGTCACAGGCCCTACAGGCTCCTTGAAACCATCTATGTGCACGGTCTGCAATCGACTATCCCAAACGTCATTATGATACTCATTAAGACTCGTAGCTGGGTCTTCAACATCCATATGCTCGGTTGGAAGAAAGTCACACTTCAGTGTAGATAAAGGACAATCATCTTCGCTGTCACCAAAGTGGCTGTCATGCCGTGAGTTGTGATAGCTTCTCAACTTCCTCCTTCTCGGTTGACTCGCAGCTTCTGCCAGAGTAGCAAGTGGCTGATCATCATCATCATCCGCAGCAGCAGCAGCAGCAGCATCGCCACTAGCAGTAGAGTTCTTGGCTCAGTAGCATTGCTAGAGGTCTCATCCTCTTCACTCTCAGTCGAGTTCCGTTTGCCGCTTTCGCGCCGAGCAAGTTTGCTTATCCTGTTCATTCACGGTGGACTGCCTCTGCCCCCGTAGTGTTGCAAGTGGACATTGTCTTCACTGAAGTCACTGTCGTGATCCATTGCATTAACTCAACTTGTATATCAGAATCATCGAATCCATGAACTCCTCGTCACTGTCACTGCAGCTGTCGAAAATGCCGTTGTCTATGATCGTAACCATTTCTGCTTTGTCAGTTCTTCTGTAGTGGTACACTCTGTGCGGTGTCCACGCCGCCTGGGTCTCACACTGTCTCATCGTCAGCCTCAGTCTCACGCCGCCCTCACGCCGCTTCCTCGGTCTCACAATGCCTTTCCCTACATGTGGTCTTCTCAAGTTGTTCTGCTGTGTGTGTCTAGAACATAAACACAACCAAACAAAAAATACACACAACACCCATTACCAGACCACAGAGAAGTACATGCAACACAATACAAACAGTCACAAATGAGAGGCTATATCCACTGTCCCTATATTAGTGCTTTGTCTATAAAAAAGAAAAATAAACCATGTACCGCCCACTAGATACCTGGAATGGTAATGCTAGGTGTAGTTTTTGCAGTTCCCGTGGTGATAGTGGGGTTGTTTCAATGGCCTTACTTAGCGGCTGTGGGTTGACACCCGCACTACGACACCCAGCACAGTAGCAAAATAAACTGTTTCGGGCATGCACAGTTCCGACATCCCCCTCCCATGCCCGACACCACAGAGACAACATTCCGAGGTATGTTTTGAGTTGAATGGTTGCAGATATCGGGGGTTGGACCGCTGTACACCAGGGAATGTGTTCCAACTTATTGCACCTGATATCAGAGAATGTGGGGAGACCATGGACGCCCAAGAAATGGCTTGTGTGTTGTGGTGCTGGGTATCGGAGAGTGAGGGAGAACAAGCCTCACAGTCCAATACCCAATGCCACAATACACAAAGCCACCCACCACCCTCCAATACATGGCACAGAAATACAGAACACATTCGGTGTGTGCAGTGGCTCCTACCCACAGTCCAATAAGCAGCACCATGATACCCACAAAACAGTCTCTTGCATGTGGTGGTGTGTCCCCACCCACCTGACAGCAAGCAATCACAGCAGCTGTGGGTTGACACCCGCATCACGACACCCTGCACAGTAGCAAAAGAAATTGTTTCAGGCATGCACAGTTCTAACACCCCCATGCCCGACACCATGGGGACACAGCATTACAGCAAAACAAAGATATTCCCAGCTGCTGGGGTTCAGACCCCACTCAAGACACCAAGTCTAGAAATAGAAACATTGATTTTGGCCATCTGTAGGTCCACCCACCCTCCTGTCCACGGCACCAGAGCACACAGCAGACCAAGGAATGTGTTTTGTGTATTATGGTGCCAGGTATCGGAGGCGGAAGGAGCACTGGACACCAAGGAATGATTTTCATATTTTTGCAGTCTGATTTCCGAGAGTGTGGGAGGCGGCTGGACACTGGAGAATGCGTTTGTTTATTCTGTGGCTGGGCATGGGGAACATGCCCAACTCTCAATACCCAGCACCAGTATTGCAGAAAGCATTCCCTGGCATCAGGGGGTTCCCCCCTTACCCTCCGATACCCCGCACAAACACACTGACAAAAAAACCTGGTCTCCAGTGGTACCTCCCCACCCTCCGATAGCTGGCACCACGATAGCAAAACCCTTCCCTGGCATCTGAAGGCCCACCCTCTGGCAAACATATGGAAGTCTTACCTTGTATACACCTTGTCCTGGAGAGGGTTCTGGAAGCCGGAAGGTCAACAGCTCCTCTATAGTGGAGATGCAGGAACGAAAACTGCAGACAGCAAAAAAAAAAAAAAAACATCAGAGCAGCAAGAGTGGGATGTGGGTCGCAAATGGAACAAAACTTTGAGGGGCGGAAAGACCAACAGCAAAAAGGAGCAGGACAAGTGGCTGGACCACAGCATGTCCTCAAGAATGCAGCCCCACATGATGCTGCAGACCAGAAAAAACAGCCTTGCTGTACTTGACTTTCTTCCTGATGGAGGTGAGCTGAATAAGCCCCCCATATACCTTATTAGCACAGCCCAGAGAATGTCTGTAGTATCTGAGGAGGCTCCATTGGTTGCTTGTAAATTGTTTTGTGGAAGCCTGATGTTGCTGATGCAGTGTACAGTGTAGGGTCCGTGAGGGCAGCAGGACAGGCTGCTGACTAATAAGGCCTGACTGGGTTCACTGATGTGACCTCAAAAGCCACGCCTCTGAAGAATGCGCCTCCCAATGCGGAACACTCAGTCGGAATATACAGAGTCAACGCAGCCACAGCAAGACTCCCCTGCTCGTCCAAACTGTACAAATCAGATCTTGAGATCCATACTGAGAATAGAAACCTAAACTATTTATGCCATAGAACAGAGCAAACCACACCATTCCTGCCTCTTTCCCAGTCACAGAAGTCCTGATCTCCATACAAAATTATAAATTGCAAACAATACTGTTGCATAGATTTTCTTAATCTGTCCCGTACATTGGTTTCACACACCGATCAAGGCATTGTACGCTACGTATGTGCAAAACACATTTTGGGTGAGATGTGTAAAATGACAGCTGTACTGCTCATAAGGAGTGTGGTAAAATGGAAATGTTGAAATTCTGGAGTGCAAATATTAAAAATACTCGAGTTATGAGAGCGTATGTAGGAACTGCACAATGCACGCCAGAAACAGTCGCTTTGGGGAAATTGTCCCCAAATTTTCAATATAGCTAATTTATGACCACTGCTCATGAACAGTGTCACTGTGATTTTATTTATCTGACCAAAACATTGATTTCATACACTGACCGCACTATTGTCCAGTCCATCTTCTTCCAAGTTGTGTAACAGGGTGTGCTTTGAAACAACTGAGAAGCTGCATGGGATATACTCAGGGCCCGATTTTTCTGCAGCACTTTCTGGCCCAGAGAGCAACTGAAAAGGCTTACACTGAGTTAATAATTGCTGCTAGCAGGGGTCTCTGTCCATAATTATTTAAATAAGTATATTTTAAATTCACCTGCTGCAGTTCTCTGAAGCAACAATTCACTGCAAGTGCAAAATCTGGCAGTTTTGACTGAGTAAAAGATGGGAGGGGTGTAAAAAGAGCCTCAAAAGTTATGGTCATTGTATGGTAAGCTGCATTTAGAAACTGTGCTCAAAACTGTAGTTCTACATAGCAGCAAAAGATGAGTGAGCATCACGGCACTCATACATATAGAATATATTTAAAACTACAGTAAATATGCCAGATATTCATAACAATCAATAAAGAATGGATCATTATCATTCATATCAAACAATATCAGCAATAATACAATTTCTATTAAACATTAAAACTATATTTCCTAAGTAATAATTACAATAAATTCCTTCTAGATATAGTACTTAGAGTCCAAATGAATTTCCCTAACATAACATGCCATTTTTTCATTGAAGGGTGACATGCTTGGCTAGCACCATTTAGCACCCATAACCACATTCTGCCAAAATGTAGGTACCTCACATTAAAATTTACAGTTATTCCATTGTTATTTCTATATCTCAATCTAGCATGTAAGTTCTCTAAAAGGTGGAGCTCATGATAGCGGAGTTTGAGTTTATCCCATATTCAGCTCCACTGCTCACCAAAACAACAGATCTGTACTGCGTACTAAGGTCTCTTTGTTATTGCCCCCAAAGTTAATCCCTGAGATACTTGAGAATGGCTACTGTGGGACCAGTTTACAAAACATGCAAATCTTGCTTGTAAAAAGAAAAAAATCGTTAGTGCACAGAAACGAGGTTAAAACATCAGAGTCTCAGCACTTATGTGAGCAAGCTGATTTTTGTGGAGACCAAGTGGGTGCAGTGACCCATGCTGGATGCGTTATCCCCCGCCACACACACACACACACACACAACTGTACCAGTAGCCAAGACTCTGTGAAACCAAAACGGGAAAGCAAGACAGATGAGAGTACTTCTCCACTCATTCAAAAGCCTTACATGCAAACAAAAAGCAGCACAGAATTGTGTCCTCTGCAATGCGAGTTAGGTTGGTCATAACAATGATAACGCTGTTTGTTCCCAGTGCAGTAGTGGCTGTTTGTTCCCAGTGCAGTGACCGATGGATCCGTTATCCCCCCCAACCCCACACACACAGTAGCCAAGATTCTATGCTGATTTCCCGCGGAGATTGGAAAGAAGGCCAGCGAGTTTCTCGGTAGTTATTATGAGCATTTTAAATAACGTACAGGAGGGCCCGAAAACCAGTCTGCCCCTATTAGGTGTGGCTGAGCAATAAAAAGTGAAACCAAAAGAGACAGAGACGAGAGGACTTCCTCCACTCCACCCACCTCAGTCTGAAACTCCTCGGGGACGCGGTCCTCTTTCGCCTTACAAAGTTAAAAATGCAAACAAAAAGCAGCACAGAAATAAAGAAATGCGCACTCTGCATCGTGAGTTAGGTTGGTCAGTTATTACCTGGATCGTGGTGATAACGCTGTTTGTTCCCCAACCGCCATGCAGACAAAGCGCTAAGTGCAGACCCGGCATAAATGGAGGCTCTAACGTGTTTTCTCCGTTTTTCAAATCGGAGCTACTAGTTTGCCAGCCAATAAATGGGGGGCTTACATGTGTAGTACATGTACAGATACTTATATGAGTCCTCAATGATTGGTTAGGCATATATTATAATTAAAATACCGACGCTCCAGACGTGCTTCAGGCCTGGAGGAAGTAAATGGAGTACTGCCTGGGAGTCGCTTATTGACCTGAGGCACAATAAGTTCAGCGCCCTCTACAGACGTTTCTCGGCCTGAATGAGTTAACCTACTCAAGCCCGTATCAACACCTCCACTTTCCCCCTCCTACATCCCCTGCCTTCATATTTCTCTCATTGCCTCCCTCAGGTTCCCCAGCCTTGTCCCTCCATCTCCCCCCACCCAGCTCTACATGCCCCGGCCCAATCCCCCCTTGCTCCCTCCTCTATCTACTCCCTTCATCCGCTAAATTTTGACAAGGCCTACCTGGCTGCTCCAGTCCTCCCCTCATCCCCTCTCTTAGTCCTTCCTTCACTATCCCTTTCATCCCCTCACCCCCTGCTACCAGTTCCTTGCCATCCATGGCCCTCTCTCCTTCTCCTGCCTCGCATTATTAGTGCACTTATGTTGCACGTGATTTTATTGCTGCATATACTGTACCATAATATCTGTACTTTTATAATTCTACATGTTAAAAGGCTGTATCTGAATTGCCTGTTTGTTTTCTTTGTTAATTCTGTTTTGGCTAGTATAATTTATTTATTCACAATTCGGATTTACAACCTTTAAGTCAAAGACTCATTTATAAAGGCACCTCGTCGCAGGGAGGGGAGACAACATTTTGGTTGAGTACAGCAGTGGGGAACAATACAAGTGAGCATACAAAGCAAAGCAAACGTACATACAAAGCAGTTTCAGCAATACAGTGGAGCACGCAGGTTTCAATGGGTAGTGTACAGGCTACAAGTAAGCTAATCTAAATAAACTAGTATACATGAAATACTATGAGATCCCTAGAGATTCTAGGTGGTGGATACCTTTGGGGGGGGGTGCGGAGGGGTAGTTGCTAGGGAGAGTGGTGGACCAGGAGGACTTTGTCTGTAGATTGGCTCAGGCAGAGCTCTAGGTATGGCCCAGTCATGGGCATTTGCAGCTCCGAGTGTCAGTGAGGTGTTTACCTAGGGTCATTTTGAAGGGGCCGATTTTAGAGATGTTTGTGATGTGAGTGGGAAGGGAATTATACCAGAAGGGGGCTCTGGAGGGAAAGATCTTTGGGTGAGCGAGGTCCTGGCTTTCGGCACCTGGAAGGTGGCTTTGGGTGTATTTCAGATGGCAACCGAGTTGGTGGCCCGTTGTAGGGATGTAGTAACCCCTGGAGGGGAGAGCCCAAGTAGTGTTTTTTTGGCCAGTATACAGGTGTGGTATCGCAGGCGCTCTTCAAAGGTGAGTAGGTTCGAGGTGGAGTAAAGCTGGCATGTGTGCGTTCTGCTGGGGGCACCGGTCAGGAGCCTGCAGGTCTTGTTCATTGAGATCTGGACATTGGTGAGGGCAGTGGGGTCAGCAGCTGCATAGATTAGAAGCCCATAATCAACCAAAGACAGGATGGAGGCGGTGATAGCCAGCCGTAGGACATACTCAGGGAGGCAGTCTTTGTGCCGGTAGAGGAGTCCAATCCGGGCATTTATGGCAGAGGACAGTGAGTTAAGATGGGCATGGAAGGAGAGAGCCGAGTCGAAGGTGATGCCCAGGTATTTGTATGCTGATACCTGTTCAAGGGGGTGTAGGGTGAGGGGGAGGATGAGAAGTGGGGGCATTTCTGGAGTTACTTTGGCGGTGTGCAAAAATCATAGATTTCATCTTCTTGTGGTTCAGGACCAGACGATGGTCGAGGAACCATTTTTCAGCTTGGCTGAAGGTGAGTTGCAGAGAGCTCTGGAGGGTGAGTGGGTGGGGGTGTGAGGCTATGAGGACCACATCGTCGGCGTATAGGAGCATTTTGCCCGAGCAGAAGCTGGGGAGGGTGTTTAGAAAGAGACTTAACAATGTGGGGCCCAGGAGGGACCCCAGAGCGTACAGGTAGGGCAGTTGATAGGGTACCGTTGATTTTGACCCGTTGGGATCTGTCATGGAGGTAGCTGGAGAACCAGGCCAGGGGGCCAGATGAGAAACCAAGATTATGGAGGGAGTCAAGCAATAGAGGGTGACACACAGTGACAAAGGCCTTGGATAGGTCAATGAACACTGCCCCGGTGATCTCCCCAGAGTCAAGTGCAGAGTGTATTTGGCTGGAGAACTCCAATAGGGCTAAGGTGGTGCTGTGTCCAGGACAGAAGCCATGCTGTTCTGGGCATAATATGTTGTACTTGGATAGATAATCCATGAGTTGGGTGGATACTATTTTTTCCAGGGCTTTAGAGAGTGGGGGGGAGGATGGAGATTGGTCTGTAGTTATTTGGCAATGTGCGGTCTCCATTTTTATGAATTGGGGTAATTTCAGCAGATTTCCATGCGCTCGGGAATTGGCCGAGACATAGAGACTGGTTAAAAAGGTCAGTGAGAAGGGCTAGCATGACATCAAGCGTTTATATTTAACCACTGTATCCCTGTTTTGTCATGACGTGGAACCTTTATAAACGAGCTTGTAGCTCAAAGGTTGTGGTCCGAGATTTCAATAAATAAATAAAGACACAGGAGTATATTGGTTAGGAGGTGGGGGGAGGGAGGGTCAACACAGACCAGCTAGAGTCTGCAAAGACAGAACAGGTATGGAACATCTGGGCTGACAGTTGGACCAATCGGTCCTTTTCTGTCATCAAATTCTACGTTTCAAGTTTCAACTCGCAGCCGTTTTTAGTTCTATTGGTGAGCAATAAAAGATCTTAAACACATTTTTAGAGGTTTTCAACCTTTAAAACATTTAAACTGCTGAACCTACCACTACCAAATTTGCAAGTTTCAGGGATCCTGGCATGAACTCCACACATACCAAATTTTAGGCTATTCTGTCCAGGCACAGTCATGTGATCAAGGTAGTTTAACATTGAACTCTAAACAGGACAAAAAAAACAAAGCACCCGACTACCCCGGACAAAACTTCACTATAACCACAGGATAAGGCTAAGATAAGTTAAGCGTTTATTAAAGTGCTACAGCCAGTTTTAAAATGATACAGCAATACAAAAAGACATTTGATGTTTTGTACTGTAATAGAGCGTTTTCTCTTGGGGGGGAAAAAAAGCACTATTACAATGCGTAACATTTATTTTTTTTGTGTATTTGCTGTATAATTTTAAAACTGGTTGTTTTGAAGATTAATTTTATTTGTACACCTCCTGAAAAATCTTTTAATAAAATTTGAATTAAAAAAAAACAAAACTGGGGGGGGCACTGTGGAGCCTTAGCTGAGAGGCAGCAAATCTTAACAGCTCTTGCGGTAGTGACTCACAAGGTCCGAAATTGCCTAATTGGAGTGAAAATTTAGCAAAACTCTCAAATTCTTTGGAAAGAGGAGCCCAAACTGCAGAGACTGATCTCGTCAGTGTCAGATCAAAACAGGAAAATATACTCTTTTGGGGGTGAGAGTGACGATGGTAGAGACCACAGTAGATCATTTAAAAACAGAGCTATTGGATGCCAGAAAGCAAACGGACTCAGCCTCAACTGCCACTACAACGCTGATTAAGGAGAATGCACATTTTAGAACCCAACTAGAAATACTGGAAAATCAGGCCCGAATTCCACATATACATATCTTCAGATTGCCAGAGGGGATAGAAGATGATTACCTGATATTGTTTTTGTAGGACTGGCTTAATGATAAACTTGTACCTGAAGATCAAGAAATACAATTTCGCCTACAGAAAGTGTATTGCATCACCCCTCAGGGCCACCAAGAACATTCAGATAATCCACGTACCCTGCTTGTGGTCTCAGAGGGCGTGGGGACCCGCGACAAGATCCTACGGTTGGCCAGATGAGCCCTTACACAGGACGATCGCACCATATACCTGTTTCCAGACCTGAGTTATGCGACTAGGATGCATCGCAAAAAATTCGATGGAGTCCGAGTAAAGCGGAGGGAGGTGTCCATTCCACACGTGATGATCTTCCCCGCCAGGCTTCGCATTGTTCACGAGAGTAAAGTCTGGATCTTTTCCAGTCTAACAGATGCTGGTAAATGGGTCTCTCATTTAGCATCTACCCACCAGAAAAGGAGATCAGTGACTGAGAGTATCAACCTTGAGGAAGATGGGGACACTTGAACTGGGCTAAGTAAAGCTCCACTTCGATTTCTTTTAAACCTGTTCCTTCCATAATTGACTCGAAACAGAAAATCAATCTCTAGAGACGATTACCTGTATTTTGGTTACATACCTATTATGTGAGCTAAATATAACTCTAAGGTGAGGGAGACGTTTTTCTATAACTTAGCCTCTCTCTCTGAGTTTGTGTATTTGGACAAGACTCCCTGCACAGTTTGTTGAGGAAAATCAACCTGGGGTTGAGATCCTCTATTCTGAGAACTCCAGTTGGGTTGAAATGTTTCATAAGGGGATAAATAAAAAGTTTTATGATTTGATTATTAAAAATACTAAGCTGGTGAGTATAGGAGAGTCAAATAATATTAGTTCTGTTAACCAGTTTGTTGGACCATTTTGTCTATTGTGCAAGAGTTAACACTGCCATTTTCTCTTAATAATTTTTTTTCCTTTTAATTATTTCTTTATCCCCCCTACATGCTCCGGGACCCACCACTCCTTCAGGCCACCATGGTCTCTGACAACCCCTACTACTCCCATGAGCCTCCTTACCTTATATTGCAGCCTTCTCCGTGGTAACCCGGCGTAACTCTTCGCCAGGTGGGTCCCTCTCTGAGGGGGAAGGCACCGGAGGCGGGCATCCAATATACACTCTATTTGGCTCCAGGGCGCTGCTGAGGCGGACATGGCTCCATTAGGAGTTTCGGAGGTGTTGGCGGACCAGCAACTGTCATCCAGTCAATCCCGGAACAGTTTCCACTTTTTTCTGGTGCTTCCCCTATTGCAACCCTCATGCGGTGCTCCCCGTCTCCACCGGGAGCTGCTGCAGAGCAATGCGGCCCTGCTACCCACCCCAGGCGAGGAGAGCAGTCCTATGGACGCTCAATCCTCTCTTCCCCTGCTAACCCCCAGCGACCCGAGTCTGTTCCCGAACCTAGGTCAGCACCTCAGCCCTCTGCACCACCGGGCCGGCTACAATAATTGTTTTTAACATCTTAAGCATAATGTATGACACCATCAGTCCTATATAGGATGTGCATTTGTTAGAATTGTATGACGGACTAAAGTTTTCTCTATTAGTCATACTGGTCTTGGTCTTTTTAAAGCAGCAGCTATGTGGACAATTCTCTTTTCATTGTTAAATTCATGTATCCCCTCCCACCCCGAGTGTGGTATCGCAATATCTAAGATGCACTCATCCTATGATTAAGGAGGCTCTGACCTCCCTGTGTTAAAATTCAGATGTGTACGGACTGTCTCAGACATGGAATTGTTATCCTGTAATAACAGTTGAAAATAAAAATAAAGTACAACAAAAAAAACCTGGCTGTAGCACTTTAATAAATGCTTATGTTATAGTAGCATTATCCTGTGGTTATAGTGATATTTTGTCTGGGGTATTGGGATGCTGTGACTTTTTTCAGCCCCATAGCTGCTGTTTTGATGGACTCTTTAACATTAAACAGCCTACTCAACCCTATTAACAGGTGCACTACTGTGTACCTATATATATATATATGTATGTATTTTTTTTTTGTGGCTAGGCCAAGTAGGAAAAACTAAAATATTCTTTCTAAGATGACACATGCTTTGACAACTGTAATCCAGTGGAAGAGCCTCTTTGTCTGGGGAAGGCAGTGCTATACTCAATGTCCAGATTTAGAGACCTATGTATTTTCCTTTTCTGGATCACCTGATATGTTCTAAAGCAAACCAATTAAGAGGCAGTATAGCGCAGTGGTCTAAGGCTCTGAGCTGCAAATTTGGTGACATCCAGCAGACCAGACCTGGGTTTGAATCCCATAGCTTCCACTTGCATACTGTGTGATCCTGAGCAAGTCACTTAACCTCCTTGTGCTCCCAGGTCGCTCCTGTAAAAAAGCTTTCAGCTTAGTGTGCTATACCTGGTTAAACAACTAAATAAAAAAAAAGCTGATTGGAAATCAAATGCTGTTCCACGTACTGCGTGAGTGAAGGTCAGGCTGTGCTTCTAACCACAGAGCACCAGATGGCGTCGTCAGTTCATATTTCAGGCAGAGACAGCCATGCCAAACAAACTGATCCTGAAGGGCTTTGGTGCCTTACTGCTAAACAAACTACGGCCACGCTACTTAGGCAGTAGAAAATGACTTCAGTCTGGCAAGTGAGTTGTGCCAGGCTAGAGGTCAAAAGACGAGCATTTAATTGTTTTATCAAAATAAAAACTTGAAAGATTCTCTCTCTACTGATAAGTCACTAAACTGAATTCAGTTTCAGAATATCTGTTTTGAGAACAAGCCTTCAGAAGTTACATTTGAGTTCATAAACCAGTTATAAGTTTGTAATGTGTTTGAAGACTTACCTTTATGTTATATAAAAGGGAACCTCAATCCTTGCATAGTTTCCCCGTTTTTTTTTTTGTTTTGTTTTTTTATTACTGACATAAGTAAATAAATAATTAGGATATTTTACCAATTACCAATTATATTGTGTACCAAATATATTGTTCAGATACTCATTACAGTTATTGACATAAGCAGAACACGAGTGTGTAGCAGATCTGTTGCCATTGCTCATGTGCACCTTTAATTTCAGGCAAAGCCAAGCCGCTTGCACTGCTCCCACTGTGATGAGACATATAGTCTACCTCAGAATGGCACCATCAAACTCTACAAGGAGCTGCGCTGCCCGCTGGATGATTTTGAGCTGGTCTTGTGGTCCTCGGGATCCCGGGGCAAGAGCTATCCACTCTGCCCCTATTGTTACAGCCATCCACCTTTCCGGGACATGAAGAAAGGTAGGCAGCTGGCTTGAACAGCATTGTTAAAACTTGTTTCAAGACTGGGCAGAGCTCTGCATATTTATTTAATACAGGGCCCAATCCACGAGGCTCTGAGGACTTTACAGGGAAAACTGAGGAAAAAAACAGCTGCAAATACATCACGAAACAAATCTGGATAACAAAGCAGACAACATTTTTAGCCGTTGGCTGCCATCTAGTGGAACCTAGGTGGTACAGCATGTGGCTGCCTTTCAGTGGGCCGAGTGCTGGTGCTCAAGTGCATGCGGTGTCTTTGCGACGCATGCCCTTGCCACTAGACACAAGCCAGCTTCTGGGAAGAGAAAACTGGGGGAAATGCCCCTGCTGGCAAAAATGGCCACCCACAGGCCCTATACCCAATGACCCGGGTTCCACCGCCATCAACCAGATCCATGCCTCAGCAGAGGTACGAACCCCTGCCAACCTTGCCAAGAGGATAAGCCCTGGGCAACCAAGTGTGTCATGAGGTAAGGGCAGGGAGAGGTCCAGTAGAAGGGGCTGGGGAAGCTGGAATAATATCAGTTGGCCAGGACTGAAGTAGGACAAAGAAATAATGAAAAAACAAGAAATTACTAGCTGTATTTCAAATTTTGGTGAATGCGGATTCAAACCAGGGGGTCTTCACTGCTTATTTTAAGCATTCGACTGTTGACTGGGTCAGTACCACAATAGGAAGGGAGGAAGTTCCACAGTGTAGGTGCTGCAACAGCAAAAGCTCTACGTCCTGAAGTTTTTAGCAATGCTTTTGGTACTGAAAGATTCATGAGTCCAGCTGGGCAAGGGGTCCTTCTGGGGGTGTAGGGTACAAAAAGTTAACAAAAACTAACTTATAATCACAGGGAGTATCTCTCTGATGAAGCTGTTGTTTCCAAACGTCAGCTTTCTTTTAGTCTACTAAATAGCTGTCTCCTTAGAACCCAACCTGGTGTCATGCCTGAGTCATTCCCAGTTTTATTTGAGAAGGACTGTTTATGAGAGATGCTATATAAGATCATGTTCTAGAAGTGTGTGTGGTCAAGTGGTTAGAGCTTCGGTTTGGGAACTTAGAGATGACAGATTCAAACCCTGTTACAGCCAAACACTCATTGTGTGACCTTGGGCAAGTTACTTAACCAGTGTGCTCCGGTTTACCAAGCTACAGAAATTGATAGCTGCAGGACCCCACTGGAAATGAGATGCTGTGTCTCAGCTGGGCTAGCCTGGGTAATTAAATTGTAACAAGATATTTCAAGACTTGCAGAACAGGGCACAAAAAGAGGTACTGTAAATCTATGTATTTTTATTCCAAGTGTTATTGTAAGTATTGGTAGTATTTGGTTTATTTTTATTTATTTTTTAAAATTTATTGAGTTCTTGGATTACACCCATGAGTGGTTGCTTATTTATGGGTTCCATGTCAGTTACAAGGACACAGGTACATCAAAACAGTTGTTTTAGACAGGGTAACAGTAAGATACAATAATATAGTAGTACATTTTTAGACAGAGTTCCTATAATGAACACACCAAATTTAGGATCATAGGCAGCAAGTAATTTGCCTGAGTCAAAGTTAGGGCACCCTACTGGATAGCTTGAGAGGAGATGATGGTAGGAGGATAGCGGTAAGGGTGCTAGAGGGTGGGCAGGGAGTGGGGGGAGTATACAGAATGGGTGGGGTAGAGGTGGCAGAGGTTGTGAGGTAGGCTGGTGACCTGAAGTGCTAAGGATAGGTCACATCAGATGAGTAGGTTAGACGAGTGAGATAAGAGTGCTAGGGTGCCCTTGATGTTTTATATATTAACCTCAAAATGTAAAAGCCGGGATCCGGGGAGACTGAGCAGTCAACAACAGTTCAACAATGCAGGAAAGTCTGTGCACTCACCAACTGCACCTTCAAAACTAAGACAGCAGAGTAGGATATTTCAGTAGTAGGATTGTCGTCGACTTCATTTATATTTGAAACACAGGAAAGTGACTGAGGTCATGGGCACATAGACAGACTGGAAGATATTAGCTTCCTACACCAGCATTTTGCATGCACACTGCAGACTTTTTCAAGGTCATACTTGGGTATAGGTATATTACTTTATGATTTCACAGTCTGTTTCAGTGGACTGTACAGTGCTTTGAACCTCATGGATGAGGCACTACGTGAAATAAAATTGCCCTGCCTTGTCTAATTAGCAAAATAATTAAGACAAATCTGGAAAAGGTTACGGAATTCCTTTTCAAATATGATGTTTTCTAAGTCAAAGAAATAAGAATTAAAGGGACACTGTCAGCTGCCCCCCAGGTGTCAGCTGTTTCCTAGTGTAAAACACCTTTGTGATTGCTCATCTTGTGTACAGTTTGCTGATGTAGAAAGCTGTTTTGCCTGCTTCCAGTGAAAATCTGACTGTCCACCATCCTGATGCTACCACAGAAAAACGTGCCTTTTTATAGTGCTTGATTAGCAGTTACTGCATCCTTCGCAGCACTGAGAACTGAAATCAGTAGAGGCAGGACCCCACTGGAAACATGATGTTGCATCTCAGCTGGGCTATCCAATGTAAATAAATAATAAAAAAATACATATAAATATGAATTGCAAAAAACTTTGTTAATGCATCAGTTAGGGTTAAAGCGACAAAAGAAGGGAAATGTGGTGTTCTAGGACCAAGGATATGTTGTTCATCCACACTCTCTAGCATGTCCCTTTCCCCTTTAAAACTTGCCGGAAGTCTTCAACCTGGCTCCTCCCACCCACCCAGGTGGTAAATACCTTGGCTGCGCCCCATGATGCCAGATCTTCCTTTCCACTGGAAGATTCAGGTTCCCTTGTGCTACTTTAGCAGTTCGTAGGCCCTGGCTTCGCGGCGTCATTTTTTACCGCAAATTACTCTAAAACTCATCAGAGTTAGCGACTCCGATTACAACGCATCGGACATGGAGGACAGATCGTCCTCCAGATTTCGCCGGTGTACCTGCGGCCAGAAGATGTCACGCACTAATCCCCACCTCTCGTGTGTCTGTTGCCTAGGTGTCGGACATGACACCACGTCTTGTACCTTTTGTCTAGCCTTCCATCCCAACATTCTGGAAGACCGCAAGGCATGCCTAAAATTGAGGAAACCGGAGAAAAGGAACCAACGGTGAAATCTAAAGAGGCGAGGTGAGCGGTTTCCATAGCCGCTGATCCGCCGAAAGCAGTTGGAGCAGATGAAGGTATTCGAGGAGGAAGCGGCTCAAGCTTCTGCCAGTCGAAGCTTTTTGTTCCACTCAACCTTGGCTCTACTTTTACAGGCTCCTTTAGGGAGTTGTGCCAGTCTCTCCCCACCAGGGGTGAGGCACCCACGGGCTCACACTCCTCCCGCCCTCAAAAGAGGGACAAGGACCCTAAGTCTTCGTCTAAACGGAGACGCTCCTGGGACTGAGAGAGGTCCAAGTCCCAGGAACATGCGGTCTCGATTTCGGTCGAGATCGCTTCCTCGGCTGCCGGCTTTACAGACCTTCTGTCTGGCCAAGGCACCGAGACCAAGGAAACGGCTGAACCGGCCGAAATTACACTCGACCCGATCGAGCCTTTATCACCGACTCCAGTCGACGATTCTTTAGAAAGAACTCCGGTTCTTTCCTTTCCTGATGAGGAGACACTGCCCTCAGGTGTCCCAATCAAGGAAACTGTAGCGGAATCTCGGTTTTCCCGAACTCCGGTGACTCCTGATCGACTGAACTGACCCCGTCGGTCTCGATCGAGGAGTAGGACCCCTTTGGTCGAACAGCCGACAAAGGGTAACAAACACTCCAAGAAGAGGCGCTGCCACCAATCCTCATCCTCCTCGGATGAAGGGAGGCTTCGATGGAAACTCCGTCGACGCTATGAGGATCTTATGTGGCAACAGCTGATTTTGACCGGGCAGAAGCTGGCCGCACCGGCCATCATCTGGCTCCCACTTTCCAGGCCGACCCCACTCTCCCCGGAACCGAAGGCCTCAGTTCCACCGCCCTTGGGGCTGGTCCATATCCCGGCTCAGCCTATTACGGTCTCTCCACCGATTTTGGTGGAACCACCGCCTAAAGCAGCCTCAGGGAAGGGCTTCCTCGAAAGAGGACCGACAAGACACCGGGCTTCCCCGATGTCTGTCGATCACGGTCATCTCCGATCGCCCTCGGCATATCGAGGGAGACCATTGTACCCCGACTCTTCAGACTCGGATGACACTGGTTTACACTCTCATCCTAGGGATGATGAGTGATCAGTGGCAGGGTTGGAGGAAGGTCCTTCCTCCTTTCAGGGCATCCTCCGCCTGATCTCCAAATCCACCGGAATGCCTCTGGAGCCTATCCAGAAAAAGGCGGGAGTATCTCCGTACGGATATCCTCAAAAGGGGGGATACCCCGACAGAGGCCTTTCCAGTGGCCGAAGCCATCGTTGGCCCAGCCCTTGAGCTTTGGCAACATCCTGCTTCCTGTCCAGCTCCTTCTGCCCACATGGCCTGCAAGTATACGGTGCCCACGGGGTCCCTGGCGGGGTTCACAGAACATCCTTCAGCCGAAAGCCTAGTGACTGCTTCTGTGTTCAGATGTACTGGTAGCTCAGCCGACACTGACAGACCCCCTGACAAGAAGTCCAGGAATATGGACCATTCTGCCCGTAAGGTCTATGCAGCCTCCTCCTTAGGCCTTCATCAGGCCAGCTCGGCTGTTATCATAGCAGACTTCTCTCATGCCTTCCTTAGGTCATTAGATGAAGTCCTCCCTCACCTCTCAGTGGACATGCAGACTACTGTCATGCAGGTACGTGATCAGGGCCATGCTGTTGCAAAACAGCAGCTCCAGATGGCCCTGGACATTGGAGATTCCTGTGCCCGCTCCTTAGCAGCCACAGTGGCCACTCGCCACAGGGCTTGGCTGAGGCTATCCTCCTTCCCAGCGGATACCCAGCACAAGTTAGCTGACGTGCTCTTCCTAGGCACCGACCTCTTCGGTCCAGGAGTGGCTGGTCACCTCCAGCGCGTAGAGCAGTCCAGTGCCACCTTGGATGCTACCTCTGCGAAGGATTCTTCAGGCAAGAACCAGCAGAAGCGCAAGAAGAAGCCTTTTCGACACTCTTGCCCTGCGGTTAGGCAGCCCTCCTGTCAAGGAGTCAGCAGCAACAGCAGGCTCAAGCTTGGCGCCCCAGGCCCAAGCAGGGTCCTCAACAGCCCCGTAAAGGCAGAGGAGGTGCTTGTCCAGGCACCTCCTCCTCCTCCTCTAAGCCTGCTCAGTGACGGGTTGGGGTTGCCACCCCTACACCCGTCAAGCCAGCTCTGGGTCCTCCCATGGGGGGCCAGCTCCGCCACTTTCTTTCCACCTGGTTTGATATCACCTCAGACAGGTGGGTTCTAGAAGTGGTTGGCTAAGGACTGCCTCTGAAATTCAAGCAGTACCCTCCCAGCCAAGCCAAGCCCCTCGGGAGGAAAGGATCTCAGCTTGCACTCAGTCGGCTCTTCGAGACGACATTGCTCAGCTGCACCGCAAGGAGGCAGTAGCTCCAGTGCTGGATCCTCCTACAGACCCAGACTTCGTGTCCAGGTATTTCCTGGTGCCCAAGCAGATGGGGGGTTGACGCTGCATCCTAGATCTCCACGACCTGAACCAATATCTCAGGTCTCGCACCTTCCGGATGGTAACTCTGAACCAGATCATACCCTCGCTGGAGCAAAATATGTGGTTCTGTTCACTGGATCTGCAGGACGCATTCTTCCACGTCCCAATCCATCCATCCCAACAGCGGTTCCTCCGCTTCAGGGTCGAGGGGACCCTGTACAAGTTCTGAGCCATGCCATTCGGCCTGTCATTGGCCCCAAGGGTCTTCACCAAGTGCATTGCAGTGGTGGCAGCCCATCTCCAGTGTCGAGGAGTTCGAATCTACCCTTATCTCGACAACTGGCTCTTGGCAGTTTCCTCCCTTCAGGAGGTGGAGAGATCCAGGGATCTGGCTCTCCGAACCTGCTCCCAACTAGGCCTGCTGATCAACGAGGCCAAGTCGGAACATGTGCCCTCTCAGGTGATGGACTTCATCGGGGCAGAGCTCAACTCTCGTCAAGCCAGAGCTCGGCTCCCAGCGGACAGGGCAGAGGTTTTTTCCTCTTTTCCCAGTAATTTCTGGTTGGGCACTTGCGCCCTGCCCGGGACTTCCTGCGCCTTCTGGGTTACAAGGCGGCATGCACCTCAATGGTCCATTGGGCCAGATGGCACATGTGCCCCCTTCAATGGGAGCTGGCCGCTCAGTGGACTCAGCACCATGGTCATTTCAACCAGCTGATCACTGTGAACCAGAAGATGTGGGATGCTCTCCAATGGTGGACCGCCCCAGAACAGTTGCAGGAGGGGATCCTGTTTGTCTGCCCCGAGCCGACTGTCGTTCTTATGACTGATGCCTCTCTCATGGGCTGGGACGCCCACATGGGAGACAGCAGAGCCCACGGGTTCTGGACCCCCGAGGAGTCCCGATGCCACATCAACCTGTTGGAGCTCAGAGCAGTCAGACTGGCACTGTCAGCTTTCACTCCTCAGCTCCGGGGTCAAGTGGTTCAAATCCAGACGGACAATACCACGACCATGTACTGCCTCAACAAACGGGGCAGCATGCACTCCCGTCTGCTATGCAAGGAGGCGCTCCGAATCTGGACCCTCGTCAACCGGTTGGAGGCAGATCTCTTAGCCATCCATGTGGCAGAAGTCTCAAACCAGCTGGCGGATGCTCTCAGCTGTATAGGCTAGACATCCCACGAGTGGTCACTCCATCCAGAGGTAGCTTACAACTTGTTCTTCCATTGGGGCAAACCGATGGTGGACCTGTTTGCCTCCAGGGACAACACCAAGCTGAGGCTGTACCATGCCTGCCTCCCCAGCAGGGCTCGCTGCAGGGGGGATGCCTTCTTGAGGCCGTGGACCCCAGGTCTCCTGTACGCCTTCCCTCCATTTCCTTTAATCCACAAGGTGTTACTCAAGGTGAGAAGGGACAAGGCAATGGTGATTCTGGTAGCCCCAGACTGGCCACGCCAGTTCTGGTACCCAGATCTCCTCAGCCTCTGCTGCAGGCCCCCCGGAGCAGCTTTGTACATGCCCGGACCTGATATCTCTGAATCAGGGGAAGGTTTTCTATCCAGACCTTCAATCCCTGCACCTGACAGCCTGGTACCTGAGCAGCTAGAGTTCCAGGCTTTGGGTGTTTCCTAGGATGTCTACACTGCTGTGGAGGCATCTCGACAGGACTCGACCAGGAAATGTTATGCCTTCAAATGGAAACAATTTTCCATTTGGTGTCAGGGTAAGAGTCTGGACCCCTCATCCTGTTCTGTGGCTAACATTCTTGACTACCTTTGGTCTCTCTCCAAAGAGGGTCTGCAGTCATCAACCCTTAGGGTGCACCTGGCAGCCATTTCTGCTTACCAGGCGCGGACCGGTCAGACGACATTGGCGCAGGAGACAGTGGTCAGGCACTTTTTCAAAGGCCTGGATCACATATCCCCTCCAGTGCATGAACCTCCACCCCCGTGGGATCTCTTGCTGGTTTTGGCAAAGCTCATGGGCAAGCCATTCGAACCCATGCACAAGTGTGGGCTTTCACACTTGTCGTGGAAGATGATCTTCCTGGTGGCTATCACGTCAGCCAGAGGGACAGGAGAGCTCCAGGCACTTTCTGTGGACTCCCCTTATCTGGTCTTCCACAGGGACAAAGTTGTCCTGCTCCCCCACCCGAAATTCCTTCCGAAGGTGGTGTCAGAGTTTCACCTTAACCAGATTTTGACTCTGCCAGTATACTACCCTAATTACACCTCAGAGGCCGACTGCAGGCTCCATACTTTGGACCTGAGACATGCTGTCTCCTATTATAAGGAGAGTACGGCAGAAATTCGGGGAGAGGTTCGCCAGCTGTTTGTAACCTACGCTGAAGACGACCTGGCAGACCTGCAGTGAAGTGGACCATTGCTAAATGGATTACGTCATGCATAGGTCTGTGCTAAGAGTTGGCGAAAGGAGCCTCCCAGAGGGATAAGAGCTCATTCTACCCGTCAGACTGCTGCAACGGTGGCTGCTTCCAGGGACATCCCTATCCAGGAAACCTGTCAGGCTGCTACCTGGAAGTCAGCAAACACCTTCATTACCCACTACCACATTGACCTTGAGTCACGCCGGGATGCTGGTTTTGGGGCATCGATTCTCCAGTCTCTCTTTCCTAAGTAGGGGGGGGTGTGCACCTTGCTTCCCTCTTCCCGGAGAACTGCTTGGAGTCTGCCAGAGAGTGTGGATGAACAACATATCCTCGCTCCTAGAAGAACAGGTTACTCACCTGTAACAGTAGTTCTAGGAGTGGTATATGTTGTTCATCCACATGCACCCACCCGACCTCCCCGGCTTTAGGCGCACAACCTTGCTTCCAGCGGGCTAAGATCTGGCGTCGTGGAGCAGAGCCGAGGTGTTTACCACCTCGGGTGGGTGGGAGGAGCCAGCTTGAAGACTTCTGGCAAGTTTTAAAGGGGAAAGGGACATGCCAGAGAGTGTGGATGAACTACATATACCACTCCTAGTACTACTGTTACAGGTGAGTAACCTGTTCTTAGGGTTACAACCTTAACACCCTACTCTGCACAAACCAAGAGGCATCGGGGTTGTCAGCCTTAATATTCACCCCATTCTCCTGTAGTGTACCCACACAGTTTATTTTCTAATGGAATGGGGTGAGCGTTAGGGCTGACAACCCCAATTTCCCTCTTCCGACACCTCTTGGTCTATGCAGGGTGGGGGTGGGGTGTTAGGGTTAGAAACCCTAATGCCATACTTGCAGCTTTTGCCACTTTAACTGTAACTGATGTATTAACATTTTTTGCAGTTTATTTCCTTACTTTATGAGATAGCATAATCTTGTCCTAATTTGCTTCTGGGGCCCTGCGCTCCCATTCCTCCATAGATTGCTGGGGGATGCCACTAGACATCAGGGAAAGCCAGAATGGCGATTGAAGGGTAAGGGGAGGGACCACTGCACTATGGAAAAGTATTTCATAGGGGATCTGTGACCGAGGAGGAGGGAGGGACCAGTACACTATAGAAAACAACAGAGACTGTGATTGGAGGGTGGGGGGGCACCACTAGATACCAGGGGATACAATAAAATAACGGGATGGTGATCAGTGGGTGGGGGTGCCACTTGACACCAGGGAATACAAATTAAACAAGGGGAACTGTGATCTGAGGGTGGGGTGCCACTAGACACCAGGAATTAAAATAACGGGGAAGGAAATTGGAGGGTGAGGGTGCCACTAGACATCAGGATATGTATCTATAGATAGATAGATAGGTAGATAGATAGATTTATTTATTTAGTTTTTGTTAACCGGGTAGGTGCACTAGCCAACAGGTGACTATTTTCAGGCACGACCCGGGAGGCACAATTACAGTACAAAATAGGTCGGTTAGTTAACATAATACAGGCAAAGGTACAGTGGTACAAGTACAGACATACGATTTTCAAAGGCAGGCATACGGTTTCAAATAGGCAGAGGGTACTGGCGGGAGATCACATTTAGGGGGAGAGAGAGAGGAAAGGGAAGTTAAGGAGCATTTTAGGACAAGGGAGGGTGTGAAACTGATGAGAGGTGGAGGGTAATGAACGAAAGGATGGAAGATAGCAGCTAACGGCCTTGCGGTGCTGGGCAAGGGACGGCAGAGCAGGGGGGAGGGGATGAATGGCAAGTAGGAGGGAAGAGTGTTGCAGAAAGCAAGAGGATGAAACCAGAGGGTAAGGGGCAAGGAGGAGTCGAGGGACACAGTTTCAAAGTGCAGCATTTAGTGGGAAGGCACAAAGGGATCCAATAGCAACGGAGCCGGATCAGGAGAGGCGGCTAGGCTGAAGCACGTATGGCAAGGGGCGGCGTAATTACGGCTTTAGCGGGAAAAGGCACTAGGAAGACCCGGGGCTGTGGAACTAAAACTCGGCCCAGGCTGAGGGACTCGTCGGCAAAGACGGCTAGTTACGGCTTTTGCGGAAAAGGGCGCTAAAAAGACCCGGGGCTATGTAACTGGAACCTGGCTGGGAGTAGATGACGTATACGGTAAAGTGCAGCTAGATACAGGTTGGCGGGAAAGGCGCAAAAGGGGTTTTGGAACTGAGACCAGGTAGGACTGAGGGGGAGGGGAAGGGAGAGGGAAAGCAAGAGGGACCAGTACCCATTAACAATTAGATACATCTTATGGTTTAGTACTACACAGTAGAACTGACGAAGGATAAAACAAAAGAAGGATTATGTCATAATTATACACAAAGTCAGAAGAGAATAAACAATGTTGGATATGCAGTAAAAAAGGTCAGAATAATATACATATTACAACGTTAAGGCAATTAGGCAGCAAACATGATTGGAATAGAGTGTCCATATGAGAGGTTTGTAAGCATTACATTGTAAGTGCAGGCAGTCTTATAGACAGTTCATTAAAGTGCAAGTCTACAAACTACTGTTGAGGAGCTAATTGAAGCCGTGGCGGGCTTCATGGAAGGCGGCAGGCAGCTGTCTTCTATTTCCGGTTTTCTGGGTAGGCGGGGTCATGCAATGACGCCTCGTGTCTGCCCTGCCTCCTGAACGTGCTAGCGCCGGTAGCTGTGTGACTTCCTGGCCTCCGCCAGGGTCGCCGATGTTCGGCACTTCCCACCCTCCCCCTGGAGAAGGGAGAGCAGTCCATGGGACGCCTATCCATCTCCCGGCCGGCCCTCCAGTGCCCCAGGTCTGTTCCCGAACCAGAGTCGCTCGCGTCGCATGTGGAAATCCAACCGCTGCGCCGACAGGCCGGCGTGGGGAAGCACTTCTTTTGCTAAGCTGGGCACTTAGGATTTGGGGTGTTCCATGACCTGTTATATTTTGTGGATATGGCTAAAAGGTGCACCCCCACCAAAATGCTGGAGTTGGCCTCATCTATGATAGGAGGAAGGTTAGCTGCTGGGAAACATGGAACAGGGGAATGTAGAATTACGCATCCTGCCAGTAATCAAATAGAGTGCACACTGCTAAAGAGCAGGCATGGCAGAGTCTGTAGTTTCCTCACAATGGGACCATTTTCTTGATATGTGTTTTTATGCATTGTGCAAAACTCATATTCTCTTTTGTCGCCCACAGGAATGGGATGTAATGAGTGCACACACCCAACCTGTCAGCACTCGCTGAGCATGCTGGGTATCGGGCAGTGCGTGGAATGTGAGAATGGAGTCCTTGTGCTGGATTCCACCTCTGGCCCCAAGTGGAAGATGGCCTGCAACAAATGCAATGTGGTGGTGCACTTCTTCGAGAATGCCTATCGGGTAAAAGTGTCAACGGACTCCTGCGACTCATGCGAGGCCTCCCTGGTTGACGTGGACTTTAACAAGGCCAAGTCTCCACTGCCTGGGGACGAGACCCAGCACTTGGGCTGTGTTTTCTGTGATCCCGTGTTCCAGGACCTGGTCGAGCTGAAGCATGCGGCCATGAAGCACCCAATGCACCGAGGAGGGAAGGGGAAGAGCCGGGGAAGGGGCAGAGGGCGGAGACCAGGAGGCAGGGGAAATCCCAAGAAGCCCAGAGACAAAATGGCAGCTTTAGCTGCGTACTTTGTATGAGGTGGGGACTGCATTAGAGCTATCAACTCAAAGGACGATAAAGGTTTTATAGATATTTGCCTCACTAAAAAATAAAAGTGGTGGTTACAAGGAAACCAGTGTATGTCTGTTACTCACGAACTGCATCAGGCTTCTACGAAGGATTTGAAAATCAAAGCTGATTTGAAGCAAAATGTCGTGGGGGGAGGGTCACCCTGTAGGTTCTATTACATAGAATTAATAATGGGAAACAGTGATGTACAAAAACGTATACCATTGAGGAGAAATCCTAAGGTAATTAGCCACCAACCTGAAGGGCTAGATCATCTTCTAGCATATTGTCTCCATCAGGCCACATATTTGGAACTGTAAGCTGTTAGGACCATATGGAAACTTTTGTTAGCTGGGGGCCTCCCACAGTGACATGCCACTTCTACGTTTCTATAAATGTGGTCGGCCCCATTACTCCACAGCTCCACAGTTCTTTTCCCACCATCGATCAGCCTTGCCGGACTTGCTGAAGGAAATGCCATCAACCTTGCCTTTGTCATTTATTCTTTTATTTTAGTGTTTTAAAGGACTCATAAACAGGAACTGCTCAATTCTCCCCCAAAAGCACAGCATCGTAGTTCGGGGGTTTACCTACCTAATGCTGTCATCCGTTTTCATGCAAAAGTGTGAAAATCCAGAGTCACTAATAAAGAAAGGTTCCTCTGAAATGTAAACCCGCAGCTCCAGTTTAAGCTCCCCGCTGCAGTAGCTCCATAAGATGGCGGATACGTCACTACGTGATGATCTCATCGTAGTGACACAGCTCTGAAGTGATAATGCAGGCTGAATGGGGGATTAAGAATAATATATGAAACAACCTTACTGAAGCGCTTCCCCTACAAATCTTTTGCCTGTGCAGGTGTGAAATCAGTTATTGCTCCCCAGCCTCTGCCAGGGTGTGACCATTAGCCAAACGGTGACCCGACTCGGAGGAGAGAAGTCCTTGGGATGCTCAGTCCTCTTTCTGAACTTGGGATGTCAGGGTCTCAGTCAGAAGATCTACCACTGTGCTGGAGGGCCGGCATGAGACAGTGCTCTTTGCTTAGAGGTGCAGGATTTGCCAATGATTTGCAACAGGCAGTTTTGAATGCCCCTTTTAAAAGGACAGAACTGTTTGGATATGATGTTGAAGAGGCCCTACCTGGCCTTCAAACTTCGAAAATGACTCTAACGTCTGTAAAGTCCATGTATCCCAGGTCATAGTCAGGGCTCCTTTCATCCACCTTCTACCAGAGGTGGCCCTACCTACTGTCAGCAAGACCATGGTAAAGAAGGTGACCCTTTTCTGGGTCCCCCCCCCCCCCGGTGCCCATACAGAAGCACCCAAAGAAATATTTTCTGGTGGCCCTGCTGCCACCAGTTTCACCTGACTCTCTTCTGTCTCTGCCCCCTACTTTGTCTGTTACCTTCAGGGGTGAGTGATTCACCCTGCATCTGAAACCGTGAAGGGCGATCACCACAGACAAGTAGGTTAGGATATAATTGCAAGGGTGCATGCTCTGGAGCTGTTAGAGATCCTTCCAGATCATCCTCTACCTCCTTCCTTGTATCCACTGGGCCATCTGTCCCTCCTGAAGGAAGAAGTGCAATCTTTGTTCCAGAAATGTGCTGTAGAACCAGTTCCTGCTCAGGAGAGAAACAAAGAGCTCCATTCCAGATACTTCCTGGTCCCAAAATGGACAGGGTATCTGCATCCTATGTCAGATCTCAGGGATCTCAACCTGTTCATTGAATATAGAGTTCGAATTGTATCCCTGCAAGCTATGATTCCTCTTCTGCAAACAGTGGACTGGCTCTGTTCTTTAGACATGAAGAACGCATACCTTCATGTAATGATCACAGATGGTAACATTGCTTTATGCTGGAGAGAGAGAACACTACGAGTTCAAAGTATTGCCCTTTGGCGTGTCTTCTGCACCACGGGTCTTTACCAAATGCTTGACAGCAGTTACAACAGCCCTTCACAGGGAAGGCACGAGTGTGCTCCCCTATCTGTATGTCTGGCTCCTGAAGGCCAGCCGCAGAGAAGCTTTGCTACATACTCTGTCTCAGACACATCAATTGTACGACGAATTAGGGGTCACAGTGAATGTGCCAAAGTCTGTGTTGACTCTCTGCCAAAGACTGCAATACACAGAAGTGCAGTCCTGGACACAGAGAAGTGATATGCTGTCCTGCTGTGGGACAGGGGAGGGGGAAATTGTTTAACCAGGAGAGGCACACTAAGCTGAAGCTTGTTTCCAGGTGCGACCTCGGAGCACAAGGAAGTTAAGTGACTTGCTTAGGGTCACACAGTATGCAAGTGGGGGGGCTGTGGGATTCAAACCCAGGTCTCCAGGCTTGGAGCTCAGAGCCTTAAACCACTGCACTATACTGCATCCAGGGCAGACAATCTAATTGCCCAGGTACAGTTGGTATACAGAAGCCACAATGTCTCTGAGAGAACAAAATTATGTCTCCTGGGTCTTATGGCTGCGGCCATAGTGACTGTGCCACTGGTACACCTTCATATGAGAATCACTCAGTCGATACGCAGGGATGAGTTGGACCAAATAATTCTCATCACATCTCCTCTTCACACAGTGTTGTTATGATAGATAGATCGCAAAACCTCTTAAAAGGCATTCCATTCCTTGTACCAGCTCCTGTACAGATCCTAACAGCGGATGCCTCGGGCTCTGGTTGGGTGCTCATCTCAGCCTTTAGCAAACACAGGGGTTATAGACTATGGTGGAAGCTGAACTGCATATAGATGCCCTGGAAATCAGAGCTGTTCTTTATAGCTCCAGACATTTCAGAATCATCTCTGTCCTGGTAATCTAATAATCAAGACATACGTCTGTGTGATGCAGCACATCAACAAACAAGGGGGCACTCAGTTCCATTCCTTTATGCAGGGAGGAAATGAGAGCATGGTACTGGGCTCAGTCTCATGGCCTTCACATAATGGCCTTCTCTCTCTTGGGTCTCCAGAACATCTTCCCAGTCAAGGTAAGCAGGTCCCACTCAATGATTCACCAATGGGAATGGCTGACCCTCATGATAAACGACCTCATCATAAGATGAAGTCGTCCAGAGTTGGACTTTTTTGCATACATTCATAGTACAGAACTACTGTGTTTCTGCTCGCTTACTCCAGGGATTGACCTTTTTTGGGTGAGACACATTGTACCTCTCTTGTCAAGGAAAATTTCTATTAAGCATTCCCCCCATTCTGCTAATACAGAGAGTTCTGCTCAAACTGTGATTAAAGAGTGCCAGTGACATCCTCATTGCTTCATTATGGCCTCATCAGATATGGTTTCCACTTCTTCAGCATTTGGCAGTGGAGCCTCCTGGCTCTCTACCTCTGAGTCAAGGTCTGTTGTCAGAGGACAAGGGATCCCTAGTCCATCCGGCCCGAAGTCCCTACGTCTGCTTGCACGACTGCTGAAGACATAGCCATTGCACGTTTTGAGGTATCTGCTAAGGTTGCTTATGTCCTGATTGCGGCTAGAAAGTCTTCTACAAAGCAAGATAGAAGCCAAAGAGTGGGAGTTACAGGGAGAATTCTCAAAAGCGAGGCCTGTGACCAGTAGGGTCCCACACAGTTCGGTGCTCAGGGTGGACATGGAGGAGGGAAGACAGGAACTCAGGGAGGACCTGGCATGGCTAGAAAAGTGGTCTGGCATTTGGCAGCTGAGGTTCAGTGCTAAAAAGTGAAAAGTTATGCACTTGTGGAAAGGAATCTGGGGCCCAAATACTGGTTGGGCATAGTGCAGGTAACCAGGTCAGAGGAAGAAAAAGATCTGGAAGTAATAATCACAAGTGACCTGAAAAACACTGACTGCAGGAGAGCAGCAGCCAAAGTAAATTGGATGCTGGGTTGCGTAGCCAGGAGAAGTACCAGCAGGAAGGCAGAGGTCATTCTGCCACTGTACAGGTCACTGGTAAGACCACACCTGGAGCACAGTGTGCAATTTTGGTGTCATATCTTAAGAAGGATATCTGAGCAAGGAAGAAGACTGCTGAAGAATACAGAAAGTTGCTGTCCCAGAACAGGAAGGGTGAGAGTTGTAAGGAGAGGAGAAAGTAAGCATACAGAGAAACAGGAGAGGGGACACAAAATAAAACATGTTGGGAATGGTGCAGTGCAATGGCTGTGGGATGGCAGTTTTCCAGGAGACATTCTGGAGGCTGCGATACTGCCCTATTTGCAGGCACCTCTCTGGTCTGAGGAAGGAGAGGGAGGAGGTTGCCTATCTCTAGGCTGACCTGGCTAGGATTCGTGAAACCTCCTCTCCCACCCAGGGACCACCAGGGCCACTGCCACTACCTCAAGAGGTTGCCAGCTGTTCCTCTCCACAATTCATACACTGTTCTGGTGGATTGTGGTTCCTCTATGGAGGCACCTGCAGTGGAGACCAAGGAGGATACTGGAAGCCTCCACAAAGGAGGCACACAGGAGGGTGGCATGGGACCCCACAGGGGAAGGAAACAACAACTGGTTGGGGACTCGGTCATTGGGGGAGTAGAAATGGGGGGGAGAGGAGAGGGATGTAAGGTGCCTGCCTGGCGCCATGGCTTGGAGGGACAGGAAGCGAATCTTCAGGATCGTGGGAGCAGCTGCACGAGGGAGGGAGCTGGATGTCATTGTTCATCTAGGGACAAATGACCTGGCTAGGAATGGGATTAGAGCAGTGCAAGAGGCGTTTGTAGAGTTGGGGAGGGGCCTTAGACAAATGGCGCATACGGTAACCTTCTCGGAGGTGCTGTCTGTCTATGGCAAGAGTGATGCTAGGGTACTCCACACCATGGAATTCAATAAATGTTTGAAAAACTGGTGTGGAGCTCAGGGTTTTGGCTTCATTGGGGACTGGGGAGCCACCTGGCGGGATGTAGGCCTATACTGGTGCGATGGTCTGCATCTGTCCAGGAGGGGAACCAGGATCCTAGCATTTAAACTAGCCAAGGTGGGAGGCAGTGAAAAGGAGCAGGCAAATCCAAGCCTGCCCCCACAAAACGCGGTAATTAGTGAGGTAAACACCAAGGTAGAGAAGTCATTAGGGAGCAGAACAGAGGTCCTGTAAATGCAAAAAAAAGGCAACGGTAGTAAGGACAGAGATGGGGCTAAAAGGGGTAAGGCCATCAAAAATTGGAGGGCGATAAGTACCAATGCCCGTAGTCTGTGTAACAAGCTCCCTGAACTGGTGGCCTTGATGGGAGAGGGATGCCTAGATATTGTGGCAGTCACAGAAACATGGTACACAGAGAACCATGACTGGGATGTCAAGATACCAGGATACACAATCTACAGGAGGGAAAGGGAGGGTAAAAGAGGAGAAGGAGTAGCTCTCTATGTAAGGGAAGGGATCAAAGCAACAAAACTAAAGAGTAAACAGGGAGCAGATGAGGCACTCTGGGTCACCCTGGAGACAGGAAATGCCACCACAATCTGCATGGGGGTTGTATACAGACCCCCATCTCGGGGAGGGAATGGACAAGGAAATGATAGAAGGCATCCTTAGAATGGCAGAAAAAGTGGAGATATTGTCGATGGGGGACCTGAATATGCCAGATGTTAACCGGAGCACCTTTGCCTCAGGCACATCTAAGAGCAGGGTCATTCTTGATGCCCTACAAGGGGCATGCCTCAGGCAGCTAGTGTTGGAACCCACTCGGGAGGGAGCAGTCTTAGACCTGGTACTCTCAAACAGGGATGGAGAAAGAATCTTGGATTTAGAAGTGGGTAGCCATCTGGGAACAAGTGACCACCAAACAGCGTGGTTCGCGATAAACACAGCCATAGAGTCAAGCCATACAAAAGCAAGAGTATTGGACTTTAGGAGGGCTGACTTTGGGAAAATGTGAGAGTGCCTCAGAAAAGCACTAGCAAATAGGCAAGAAGTAGGGGTGGAGGAACAATGGGGAGTAATCAAAACAGCCATCACGGAGGCAACAAGCCTTTGTGTGAAGCAAATCAGCAAAACACAACGAAGGAAAAAAATGCTATGGTTCTCAAAAGAGGTGGCAGGGAAGGTTAAGGAGAAGAGGACAGCATTCAGGAAATATAAGGAAACACAGAAGGAGCAGGACAGAGAACTTTATCAGTTAAAGCAGAAAGAGGCAAGGAAGGCAGTCAGAATAGCAAAGGCCCAAACCAAGGAAAGGAATAGCCAACTCTGTTAAAATGGGGGATAAGACCTTTTATAGGTACATTAGGGAGCGGAGAAAGACCAAGGGAGGGATACTGAGGCTTAATAAAAGGGAAGGAATGTGGGTAGAGGGTGACAGTGAAAAAGCGGGGATACTAAACGAATATTTCTGCTCAGTATTCACAAAGGAAAAGGAGGGGGAGATACCTAAACCAAACAAGAGAAAAACTCTGGAGAGGGGGGTAGATACCAGTCCATTTATAGAAGAAAGGGTTCTGAAAGAACTAGTAAAATTGAAGATGGGCAAAGCAATGGGGCCTGATGGGATTCACCCAAGAATTCTAAAAGAACTAAGGGTAGAACTAGTGACACCACTGACTACTCTCTTTAATAAATCATGGAAGGATGGGGTGGTACCTGAGGAATGGAGGAGGGTGGATGTGATTCCTCTTCACAAAAGTGGGAGCAGGGCAGATGCAGGAAACTACAGACCAGTTAATTTGACCTCAGTGGTAGGAAAAATGATGGAATCACTTCTGAAAGAAAGAATTGTTGAGTACCTAAAGGCCAGTGGGGCACAAGACCGAAGGCAGCATGGATTCATAGCCGGAAGGTCGTGTCAGACGAATCTAATAGATTTCTTTGACTGGGTGACCAAAGTAGTAGGCCAGGGAGGGGCTGTGGACATGGCCTACCTAGAGTTTAGCAAGGCATTTGATACAGTCCCACACAAATGATTAATAAACAAGTTAGCCAGCCTTGGAGTGGGTCCCAAGGTGGTAACCTGAATAGAAAATTGGCTGGACAACAGGACGCAAAGGGTAGTAGTAAACGGAGTCCACAGTGACAAAAGGAGGGTTACTAGCAGGGTACTGCAGGGTTCAGTACTGGGACCAGTCTTTTTAATGTCTTTAAAAGTGACACTGCAGAGGAACTGGAAGGAAAAGTATGTCTCTTTGCAGACGACACAAAGATCTGCAACAGGGTTGATACACAACATGGATTGAAAAGGATAAGAAGGGACTTGGCAAGGTTGGAGGAATGGTCAAATGTATGGCAGCTTAGATTCAACGCAAAGAATGCACCTGGGAAACAAAAACCCAGGGGAAGAGTACACAATGGGGAGTGAGATACTGACAACAATAAAAATGGAAAGGGACCCGGGGGGTAATTATATCAGATGACCTAAAGATGGGCAAGCAATGTGAGAAGGCAGTAAGGAAGGCTGGGGGGATACTGGGATGCATAGGGAGAGGCATCAACAGTAGAAAACAGGAAGTTGTTATCCCTGTGTACAGACAGTTGGTAAGATCCCATCTGGAGTACTGTGTGCAGTTCTGGAGACCCCATCTCTGCAAAGACATAGAGTGGAGGCTGTCCAGAGGAGGGCAACCAAAAATGGTGCAGGGTCTGTACCAGAAGACATACAAACGGAGCTTAATATGTATACCCTTGAGGAAAGAAGGGAGAGGGGTACATGATAGAAACTTTCAAATACCTCAAGGGAATAAGTCCAAAAGGGTAGTATCTTTCAGAAAAAGAGATGTGCAAAAACAAGGGAGCACAATTTGAAGATAGAGGGGGGATGGCTCAGAGGTAATGTGAGGAAGTATTTTTTCACAGATAGGGTTGTGAATGCATGGAACAGCCTTCCTGAGGAGGTCGTGCAGTCAGGAACAGTGGGGAATTCAAGAATGCATGGGACAGACATAAGGCAGTCCTAGTGGGGGGTTAGAGGAATTAGACTGTTGGTTAACTAGGATCTGCAGCTTATCCATTAGATAGGAAAATGGGCAGACTAAGTTGGCCAAGCGGTCCTTATCTGCCGTCAAATTCTGTGTTTCTAACATGCTTGAGAAGGTCCAGGGAAAGGCAGCCAAGATGATCCAGGGCCAGCAGGGACACACCTATGAGGAGAGGCTTAGTGGAGCTCAACATGTACTGTCTTTAGGAAAGACAAGAGAGGGGAGACATTATTGAGGCCTTCAAGTACCTTAAGGGTATTAACAGGCTGAGCACTGAGGGCTTCTTCAACCTTAGCGGGAACAAGACCACCGGGGACACAGCCTAAAGATGGAGGGAAGGAAGGTGTAGGAGGGAATTGGGGCACCTTTTCACCAAGAGGGTGATGGCCAAGTGGAATCAGCTGCAGAGGAGGTGGTATCCCTGAAAATGGTGGGCAGTTTCAAGAGGGGTCGGGACAGGGTGAGGGGAAAAGTTGTGGGTAGGAGTGGGGAGAGAGAGAAATTGAGGGAAGTCAAAAGGGAAAGGGGAGCAGTTTCCTTTGTAAATACATAGGGAGCCGCACTATCTTGCAGACTAGATAGACCGTAAGACCTTTATCTGCTGGCATATTCGTATCTTCATATACCTATTCTTAGAAATGGAAGCATTTCACCTTGTGGGCTGCTTTCCCAAGATTTTGACCCTTTTACATGTCCTGTGCATGCTGTGTTGGAATACTTGCTTTCCCTGTCTGGCTCTGGCCTGCAGTATTCCTCACTTAAGGTGCATTTAGCCGCCCTATCAGCTTTCCGTGCCCCAATTGATGGTGGTACGGTTGCCCAATTAGAGGTGTACCGTATGTTTCTAAGAGGTGTTCTTCGTATGAAACCTCATATCCATAATCCAGTCCCGCATGGGGACTTGAATTTTTTGCTTGAGAAATGGACGTTGGCTCCTTTTGAGCCTGCCATGAGACTTTGGGGGCTTACATTTCCTGTCAAGGAAAATGTTGGTTTTGGTTGCAGAGACTTCTGCTTGAAGGATTTTCAAGCTTTATGCTCTAATGTGTGAGCCTTTTTATTTGATTGTTCACAAAGACAATCTGTTCGTATATGAATCCTAAGTTTCTACCAAAAGTGCAATCTGAGTTTACACTGAACCAAATGATCCACCTTCCTGGATATTATCCTGAGCATGCCAACCAGGTTTTAGGCACTTCTCCATACTTCGGATGTACATAGAGTACTGCAGTACTATATTACTCGCACCAAGGGCTGCAGAAAGTCCTCTCAGCGTTTTGTTTCATTCACCCCTGGGAAAGAGGGTGCTTCTGTGTCTAAACAATGCCTAACCAAATGGCTGGCACTTTGTTTTACATTCCGTCATAGGAAATACAGTAAAGAACTTGATGATGCTGTTCGTGGTCATTCCACAAGGGGTATGGCCACATATATTGCCTATTTTAAAGATCCATCTGCTGTTGCCATATGTGGTGTTGTTACACAGAGCACTGTTCATACTTTAACCAAACATTACAGGCCGGACATTGCCTATTGTAGATGGGCTGGCTTTGGGCATTGCTGTACTGCAAGGCTTTCTGTTGTGATCATTTATCAGGCTCTACCAGTTTACTTTGTTCTGCTTGGAAGTCATTCCAAAGGTGTGGCCCCAATGGAGGAGATATCCTCAAAGAAGACAGAACTGTTATTTAAGAACTTACCGTAACAGTAGATCTTCGAGAGACTATCCTCCATTAGGCCATGCCATCCCTCCCCCTTTTCACTTTCATTGAGGGTTATATCAGATGCTGTGCCTAAATCTTACTCCATATATCCTGTATTCAGCCCCCTGCCTCTCCTTGTATTCCTGGTGCTGGTTGCATTTCCTGGTTCCGCATGGTTGGAGGTCCTCCGAGGATAATCTCCAGCATTGAACTGAGGAGTGATGGGGCCGCCCATGTTTATAGTTCCAAAGCTGTGGCCCAATGGAGGAGATTCTCTTAAAGATCTACTGTTACGGTAAGTTCTTACATAATTGTTCTTTACCTCATGATCTCCCCTCGTGGTGTATTTCCTTGTATACCTCAATTGGCTGTCATTTGTTTTATATAATAAATTTGGATGGTTACTGTTAATCTTAATCACAACTGTCTATACGGGGAAATAACTGCTAACTACTTATAAGGGGAGAAGTTTCATCCGTGTTTATCTATCTGTGTTTTTTATAAAGCACCAGTGGGGTAAAAAATTACAAGATAAAAACTGATACATACTCAACTCACAAGATATCATTTTATCTTGTGAGTCGAATATGTCACAGATCATATCTTACCCTGTTGGGTACATCACAATGCCTGCTGAACTAACCTTAGAGCAGCTTCTACAATGCTGATGGCATCACAGTAGCTCTGTGCAGCAGTGAAGCCAGTTGTTGAAATCAAAGAGAAACCATGAAATCTTCATACAAACAGTAGATTTAAAAGCTGTAGCTAGTAAAGTGATGTGGTATAAATCGAATATACAATGGTCCGACTCAAAATATGCAATTTGTCTTCACATGTGAGGGAGCAGGACTTTCAAACAACATGAAGTCTTGCTGTATTCAGACATAATGCAGTTAGCCCCAGCACTTGAACTGCTCTGGAGAGGAAAGAGTAAACTCCATGCAGAACCATGGAACGTTGAGCTCGAGCTCGGTTTTCAAACCTCTGTCTGTGGTACTTACCAGTGCAACCGTCAGATTCTTTACTCTGCCTAACAGTGAAGTCGCCCTGGAGATTCCTCTGCTTGGTTCGGTAAACATAAAGCATTCGGTTTAAAACTTATTCTTTATTGTTTTTTCGGATTTCCAGCCTCTGTCTACAGTACAGGTAGTATGGTAGATAGGTAGTGACTGTATTTTATTTTAAATAACTTGTGGAAATTGTTGGTTTCTTCTGCTTCTTTCCAGTCGGTCTGGTTAGGAACCGACCTTGTGCTTCCTTCTAATTTTAAATTTATTATTTTAGAGTGGTGTTCTGGTACTGATCGGTTTCAAAAGAACCGGGCTTTTTCTCGTTTCTTTTCCAAACCCGTGACACGGTTGTTACCGATCGGTTGGTATTACCTGGCTTGAACGCTTCTATAGGGTAATTTTGGTAGGTTGGCCATGTCTGAGAAACCCAAAAAGAAAACTGGTCCCACTGGGTTTCAACACTGTACTGAGTGTGGGGAGGCCTTTGCCAAGGCTGACCCCCACCTCATCTGTGTTTATTGTCTGGGGTTTGACCACCTCCAGTCAGACTGCCAAATTTGCAAAAACTTTCCTAAAACCACTCTAGAAAAAAGACTGAGTAGGTTGAAGGAAAGGGAGGCCGGGAAGTCCATAGACCCGGATGGCCAGCCCAGTTCGGTTACGGCCGAACCTGGGGAGGTGCCTAATGACCTAGGCGATACCTCCTTGGGCAAAAGGAGAGCCGTCTCGGGGTCGGTTCCGTCAAAAAGAAACAAAAGTCCGCTGGTTCAGATCCAGTACCGCTTACTCCAACCGCGGACGAGATAGCCAAAGCTATTAGTATTGTCCAATCGCTTCGTCCGGTTCCGTCCGAACCGGTGCTGCCAGTTAGGTCGGAACCGGCTCCTTCGGATTACGATCCAGATGCTTTCCATGAGGAGTGGGAGGGAGACGAAGACTATCCCGATGATGACGACGATAACTATGACGGTGGGAGTCTGGATGTACCCATTGAACCGGACATCTCCCCAGACAGACCCTCTGATGTCTTCCCCTCCCAGGCTTTCTGAGTCCCCTTCTCACTTCTTGTTTTACAAGAAGGTGGCTGACACCCTCCAGCTCTCTTTGATTGAAGCTGCTGAGGAGGAAGAAGAGCCTGATTTTGTGGAGATGATGGACATCCCAGAGTCCAAAAGGTTGTCTATTCCCCTTCACAAGTCCTTGGGGAAATGGACAAAAACGATTCTACAGACTCCTAACTCTTTACCTCCTGTAGATAAAAGAATGGACAGGAGATGCATGTTATCAGGCTCAGCTGCGGAGTTCCTTTATTCACATAGTAGCCATGTTGGGGTAGTGCAGGCTGCAGCCTGTGACAGGGCAAACATTCCTTTGGCTTCACACCCCCCAGACAAGGACTCCAGGAAAGTTGATGCCATGGCCAAGAAACTATACTTGGCATCCTCTTTGGGACTCAGGCAGGCAAATTATATGGCCTACACAGCCAGGTACCAGCAGTCCAGGTGGGATACGGTTCTGGAACTGGCTAAAAAGGCCTACCCCCAGCTAGCCAAAGAGCTGGAGGTGGCTGCTGATGGAATTGAGGCATCCAAAGTACAATTTCATGCTGATGTCGATTCCAACGATGTGGCATCCAGAGTCATGGCTACATCTGTGTCTCTCAGAAGGCATGCTTGGCTCAGATGTACTAGTCTATCACAGGACACCCAGTCTAAGGCTATGGATTTTCCTGTAGTTGGTAACTCTCTGTCTGGGGAGCAGACAGAGGCTTACATGAAGAAAATGGACGAATATAGAACCACTTACAGGAGTGCACAGGCCAAGGAAAGGCAAGCCACTCCTCAGAAGCAGCAGTCCAGGGGCAGGGGCAGCAGGCCTTTTCACAGGCCTTTTTACCAAGCCCAGGCCTCCTCGTCTTACCCACAAAGGGGGGGTTTCCGAGGGAGGGGTGGAAGGGGGATGAGCAGGGCTGCTTCTTCCTCCCAATCTAAGGCTCCTGCCAAGCAGACACCCTGAGGTGTCAGCCCGGGTCGACTTGCCAATCCCAGTAGGAGGCAGGCTGGCTTACTACTTTCAGGCCTGGAGGTCTGTTACCTCAGACAAGTGGGTCCTGGAAGTAGTAAGCCAGGGACTAGCCCTCAGCTTCAAAAGGTACCCAAAAAGGAGGGCCAAGTCTTTTCAACCTGCATCAGTTTCAGAAACCCTTGCCCTAGAGGCAGAGGTTTCCTGTCTCCTGGCTCTCAGAGCTGTGGAGAAGGTTCCTACTCAACACAGGGGAAAAGGCCTGTACTCCAGGTACTTCCTCACGCCAAAGAAAACAGGGGAGTGGCGACCCATCCTGGATCTAAGGTATCTGAACAAACACATTTCAAAACCCAAGTTCAAATTGGTAACTCTGGGAATAATCCTTCCGTCTTTAAGGACAGGAGATTGGCTAGCATCACTGGACCTCAAGGATGTCTACGTCCATATCCCTATAAGGTGCTCCTACAGAAAATACCTCAGGTTCGAGTTGCCTTCAGGCCATTATCAGTTCAAGGCCATGCCTTTTGGCCTAACATCAGCTCCAAGGGTGTTCACAAAGTGCCTTGCAGTCGTGGTGGCTTACCTCAGAAGACAGGGTATCACCATTTTTCCATATCAGGATGACTGGCTCCTAGTAGGGCAGTCTTCAGACCAGGTCAGGTCAGCTCTGCAAACCACTCAGGACTTGCTCAGTTCCTTGGGGTTTCTTCTCAATCTGCTAAAATCTGTCCTCGAACCAGTACAGCTTCTCACCTTCATAGGGGTGGAATTGGATACTGCCCAAGCAAAAACTTTCCTTCCTCTGGCAAGGGTGAAGGCCTTAGTAGACCTCACTTCCTCCTTTCAGCCTCAGGTTTCTCTTCCAGCGAGACAGTTCCTCCAACTCCTGGGCCACATGGCAGCCTCCACTGCAGTGGTTCAGGGAGCCAGATTTCAGATGCAGGACATTCAGTTCCATCTAAGGTCCTTTTGGTCACAGAGAACAGATTCTCTCACCAAACTGATTCCAGTGACCCCAACTCTGGTCCAGGTTCTCCAGTGGTGGCTGGACCAGAATAACCTCAGACAAGGGGTTCCATTTCTCCCTCAGCTTCTGTCAGTAGTACTGACTACGGATGCTTCTCTCCTAGGTTGGGAGCCCACCTGGGAGCCCTAACAGCTCAGGGGATCTGGTCCCTGCAGGAGTCTCTTCTTCATATCAACCTCCTGGAACTCAGGGCAGTTTTTCTAGCCCTTCAGACCTTTTCGGATTCAGTCAAAGGCAAGGTGGTCCAAGTCAGGACGGACAACGCTACCACAATGTGGTACATCAACAAGCAGGGAGGCACTCGGTCCACAGCCTTGTGCACAGAGGCCATGAAGAGTTGATCTCTGGCCTATTCCTTTCAGACTTCCCTGGTAGCAGTTCATCTTCCAGGGAAGGACAATGTGCTGGCATATGCCCTGAGCAGGATTTCACAAGGGCATCACAAATGGTCCTTGAATTCTCACATTCTGAGGATCATTTTCTCCAAGTGGGGCATTCCAGAAATAGATCTATTTGCAGCACCAGACAATCATCAACTTCCTCTGTTTTGCTGCAGACCTCCAGTCCTGTGGACAGTTCCCCAGGATGCCCTCATTCTGAACTGGAAGGGCAGGTTTCTCTATGCCTTCCCTCCTTTCCCTCTCCAGTTCAGAGTTCTGATCAAGATAAGAACTCAACCCTGCACAGTGATACTGGTGGCTCCAGATTGGGCCAGACAACCCTGTTATCTTCTACTGCTGTCCTTGGCTGTCTCACGTCTCCTGTCTCTTCCCAGGAGATACAATCTTCTCTCCTCCTCCCAGAGGCAGATCTGGTACCCCAATCTCCAGTCTCTCAACCTCAAGGCCTGGCTCTTGAAGAGTTAGAATATGCAGTTCTACATCTCTCTCAGGGAGTTCTGGATATTCTGAAGGTCTCCAGGAAACCTTCCACTAGAAAAACTTACAATTCCAAATAGAAGAGGTTCAGTATTTGGTGCTCTCAGAAAGGTCTTGTGCCTGATTCTGCAGGCATTTCCACAACCTTAGATTATCTAGCTCATCGGAATAGTCTAGGCCTTAGGCCTGCCACTCTGAAGGTTCATCTAGCAGCTGTCTCTGCATTCCTTTCAGCAGGGAAGGGCTCTTCCCTGGCATCTCATCCTGTTTTCAGGAAGCTTTTCAAAGGCCTGGTTCACATTAACCCTCCCTTTAGGGAGCCTACTCTGCCTTGGGATCTTAATGTCTGCATTGCTCAGCTTATGCAGCCACCCTTTGAGCCTATGGCTTCAGCTGAATTGAAGGACTTGACCTGGAAATCTGTGTTCCTGGTAGCTATTACTTCTGCCAGGCGGATTAGCGAATTACAGGCCCTGTCAGTTGAACCTGACTTCATCTCCTTCCATAGGGATAAAGTAGTCCTAAGAACTAATAGGAGGTTCTTGCCTAAAGTGGTATTGGGTTTTCACCTAAACCAGTCTGTCTCTTCCTGTATTTTTCACTGACCATTCTTCCCCAAGGGAAAGAAGATTACACAGTTTGGATGTTAAAAGGGCACTTAGCTACTACATAGAGCATACTAAGGCACACAGAAATGACTGTTTTCAATTGTTCCTCACTTATGGTGAAGTGGGGAAAGGTAAGCCTGCCGCTAAGAGAACTATTGCCAGGTGGATTGTTTCCTGTATACAACTTTGCTATGACAAATTGGGTAGAACACCCCCTTCAGGCCTGAGGGCTCACTCGACTAGGGGTACAGCTGCTACTCTAGCTGTGTCCAGAGATACACCCTTGTTAGAGATGTGTAAAGCAACCACCTGGAAAACAGTACATACATTCACCAAGCATTACTCTCTGGACATCCAGTCTAGGAGTGATGTTAGGTTTGGCACAGCAGTACTGCAGAGCCTGTTCCCAAAGTAGGTTCTGCATTCCCTCCTCCATAGGGAACTGCTTGGTAGTCTGCATTATGTCTGAATACAGCAAGACTTCATGTTGTTGAAGAAAAAATTACTCACCATAGTAATGTTGTTTCTTCTAATGGAGTCTTGCTGTATTCAGACTTCGCCTCCTCTCAGAACCTGTTTTTGGGAAGTGGGTTGGCAGTCACAATGTTGCACCTCAGAGGTGTACCTTGTACCCTCCCTCTTGATGGGATAACTGTTATGTTTTTCCTTCTTGTGTTGCATAGTTTGAATTGTCTCTACCTTATTTCTTCCTGGGTTCTCGACTTGAGTCTTTTTGGACCCCAAAAAGTATTTTGCCTTTTGGCTACGTGTTCAAACAATTTCCACATTTTAGTGTCAAGTTAGTTAGTTGCTCATAAGAATCTGACGGTTGCACTGGTAAGTACCACAGACAGAGGGTTGAAACCGAGCTCGAGCTCAACGTTCCATGCTTCTGCATGGAGTTAACTCTTTCCTCTCGGGGGCAGTTCAAGTGCTGGGGCTAACTGCAATATGTCTGAATACAGCAAGACTCCATTAGAAGAAACAACATTGCTATGGTGAGTAATTTTTTCTTCATGACTCACTCATGGCTCCACAAGTCATGGTTCTGCTCTGCACTGCAAGGAGGAGGAGGAAAATGGAGGGTCACAAGGGTAAAAGGGGAGAAATCCACTGTTCGGTCTACATGATGGTTGCCGGCACTCTCAGGCGCCGCACTGTGTAGGCTCTTTGGGTAGTGGCTGTTGGCATTTGAAGTTCATCAGAGTCCAGCCCAAGGACTGGCAAGATAGGAGAAAAAGATGTATGAAAAAAAACATACAGGGTAATTGACCAAAGATGCATATAATAAACATGCAGAAACAGAGACTCAGAAGGCTGCCTGATTGGGCTACATGGAAACACAGAATTTGCCAGCAGATAAGAACCACTTGGCCCACCTAGTCTTACCATTTTTCCCTGCCTGCAGTATCACCACAAATCCTACTTCATCTCTGGCCCATTCACCTTCCCTTTCCCTAAGATTCCCCTAAGCCTATCTCATGCATTCTTGAACCCCACCACTGTTTTTGCTCCCACCACCTCTGCTAGAAGACTGTTCCAGGAGTCCACTATTATTTCTGAGAAGTACTCACATCTGAATCTAACCCCCTTCAGCTTTTTATCATGCCCCTACCCCCATCCTTGAGCACCTTTTTTCTTGCAAAATACTTCCTTCTTGTACCTTGTTTACCCGTATGATTTATTTAAAGGTCTCTGTCATATCCCTCGCTCCCTCTTTTCTTCCAGAGTGTACATATTTAGGTCCTTAAGTCTCTCGTCATGGGACTTGTGATGTAGACCTTTCACCATTTTAGTTGCCGTCCTGTGGACGGTCTCCACTCTGCTGTGTCCTTCTTGAGATGTAGTTTTCAGAACTGGACATAGTACTCTATGGGGGTTGGGGTCTTACTAGCAATCTATGCAGAGGCAGTACCACACCTCTCATTCTGCTGGTGATACCCCTCCCTGTGCACCCCAGCAACCCACTAGCCCTCCCAACTGCCTTGCTGCACTGCCTGCCCACCCTTGGGTCATCCATTATGATTACCCCCCCCCCCCGGTTTGTTTTTTGCTCAGTGGTCATCAGTACCACTCCTCCCATTTTGTACTCTTCTCCTTGGTTTCTGTGCGCTAAGTGCATTGCTATACACTTTTTTTTGCATTGAAACCCTGCTGCCTTACCCTTGACCACTGCTTGAGTTTTCTTAGGTCTCTGCTCATCCTTTCCACCGTAGTGCATATTTTGGTGTCATCTGCAAAGAGGCAGGCCTTCCCTTCCACCGCCTCTGCAGTGTCACTTATAAAGACATTAAAGAGGACCAGTCCCAGCACTGATCTCTGAGGCATGCCACTGCTCACCCTCCCTTTCTCAGAGTGAACTGCCACCTATCCCCAGAACAGTTGCTTACCCAGTTTGCCACCTTTGGACCCGCTTCTACACTACCCAGCTTACGTACTAGACACCTGTGTGGAACGGTGTTGAAAGCCTTACTGAACTCTAGGTAGACCATGTCCACTGCTCCACCTGATCTAATTCCTTGGCCACCCAGTCAAAGAAATCTGTCAGATTAATTTGACATGACCTCCCCTTCTCCATGAATCCATGCTGTCTCGGATCTTATAACCCATTGGATTCAAGATATTCAGCAATCCTTTCCTTCAGCAGTGATTCCATTAACTTTCCCACCACCAATGTCAGGCTGACTGGCCTATAATTGCCCACCTGCCTGCCTCCTCCCTGCTACCACTTTTGTGAAGTGAGACTACATCTGCCTTTCTCCAGTCCTCCGGAACTACTACTGTTTCTAGATTGTGTTTCCTGTCTACTTGGTATGCCCCTTCTGTTCTTTTCTGCCCTCTCTCCTTCCTCTGTCTCTTTTTAATGCTTCCATTCCCATCCCCCTTCATGTCTGCCACCCGGCTTCATTTTTAATTTCCACTCTAGGGGATTCTATTCCCCTCGGGTTCTCCCCACTTTCAAACAATGCTCCCTGGAGGAATTCTGTATTCCCAGGCAGCCCTGGTTAGTACAAACTGTACAGCCACATAGCCATTCTCCCCAGAGCAGAGATGCCTCCAAGAAGCTTCAGATGTCCCAGTTTATCTCTACACTTCCTGATTTTCTAATTTCTCTGTCAAGTTTGCTAACAAATCTAGTATTAATTGTCTGTATTCCTTTGTCTCTAACAATTACATTCTAATCCAAGAGGAAGCAAAAATGAAAATTACGTACTTACCATAATTGTTATCTTCCATAATATCTTGGGACCAGAAGCACTGGGACCCTGTGGGAGCAAATGTTTTGCAGGGAGGGAGCCGACGTCGACTTGACTACTGGCAGTGCATGTGCACTTTACACGGTGCTGTATACACTAGCCAGTAACTGATGCTGGCTGCCTTAAGCACCTCAGCTCTGTTCTCCAGGAGAGAAACAGAGTGGAGAGAAAAACAAAGAGATGGCTAGATCCTGTCTAGCCCAAAGGAATAGGGAAAGGATACAGGAATAAAATAAACAGCAAAATAAAATCGGACTACTAACTTAGAAATAAGAACAGGGCACACAAGGTGGCACAAGAGGTTGTAGGGTTTATAGAGCCAGAGCATCACACTACTAACCAAACATAAGGTTGATAGTTGTCTAAGAAAATAGGGCAGCAGCCCTGAGCAATTGCTCTGGCAGAATCACATGGAGGATGCCCATGCCTCCTTGAAAAAGAGATGGCAGAATGTGCCAAAAAAGGAAAGGAACACACAAATTGCTGGGGAAAAGGATACAGCATCCGATACAAGGAACTTTAAGGCCATTCTTGATCAACACTCCTATTGTTTGTGACTTTAGTTCAGCCAAGTACAGACTGTGAACAGGGCTATGAACTCACTAGTGGGGCAGGGAGATATTTGTGATGTGGGTCTTGCAGTTTTAATGTGCTCTAATTTATGTCTTTGCCAGATTTGTCAGGATATGGGTTCTCAGAGTGATTTTATTTAACTGGTTAATTTTATTCTGCTCTGGTGTATCCGGAAGGCTGTGAGACCCTGCCGGCAGTCACGCATGCGCAGTTGGGCTAGGCAGGGACTCCGGTGTCCTTGTTTCCTGCCAGAGGCCATGTAATCTAATCCCTTCCTTTGTTCCCTCTCCTCACTAGGCTGGCTGCAGGAACCCCCCTAACTACACTCCACTACAGAATCAGACAGCAGCGCTTGGCCCTAAAGGTAACTTGCTACTATTTTCAGAACTCACTCACCGACGGAGTTTACCCGTCAACGCTTCACGTCGACTCCCTGCCCAACCCAGCCACCCTCCCACCCAAGGCCGGCCCTCTTTTTATCGTGTCATCAGGTCACATGACTGTCTACTTCCCAATTAACTATCACCACCTACCACTAGATGTCAGTATTGAGCCTCCTACTCTGCCTACTCCCACTGCCTCTTGCCTCCCTCCCTCTCTCTCTGTTGCCTGCCACCAAACCCTGCCTCTTGCTTTACTCTACCCCTGTTTCTAGCCCTGTTTCCTTCTCTTACCTCTTTCTCCTCCGTCCCCGAACCTTGCACCTTGTACATCGGAGGCTGCAACTCTACCACTGCTCCACCTGACCTGGGTAACTTTTGGTCAAATATTGGCTAACCTTTTCCTGCGGACTGATCATTTCATACAAGACAATGCATTTTTCCCCATTTATTATAACTTTCCTTGTTCTTCTTACTCTTCCCTCCCTCTACCCCCATCCTTCCGTGGCACTGACTGCTCCAATTGTACTCCTTTTTATTCCATCAACCCTGAGGAAACTATTTATGACCCACTTGCTATGAGTGTCAAGCCCCACCGTTCAGGAATACTGCCCCTCCTGTACCAGCCCCACATATTGCCAGGGCTGGCCTTAGGTATACATGTGGCACCCCTAGGTGAACTTGCAATGAAAGCTCCTCCCCCGGCAGGCCTATTACTTGATTTTTCCGGGTAGGGGTTCTTTTACTGGAGTGATAAAGGTATGTTGCGCACATAGTTCGTGAAAAATGTTTGTAAAAAGCCAGGAGTCTGGGGGCTGGTAAGCCCGCAGAAGCTCTGGGGTTTTAGGTGCTTTTTGGTGCATTTTAAGGCTTACATTGAAGACAAAATAAAGTTCCGTTATCTTTCAAGGGCCTCTTATACACTAAAGTGGATGGGAGGAGGGAATTACTTCACAGTGAAAATATTTGATTATGAAAAAATGTCAGACTCAAACACTGGAAAACCTGTACCTCACCAAGACATGTTTTTCCTTTAACAAAACAATTCAGTCACAAAATACTACATTCTTTAATCCTAACTAGATTCAGCAGGCAGGTTAGTGCTCATTTCTGTTTACTGAAATGCAACTGCAACTTGCCTGCAAGAGTTTGCACCTTGTTTTAGGCCAAGTTTGCTGCAGGTAATAAACTTTCTGACAGCAACCACACCAGGAAAAATAACTTTTGGTTTTTCCTTCCCCCTTTCTACCAGGCAGGGACTGATACAGCACCTCATAACTGGGTCTTGCCACATGGCACAGAAGGCTTTCATTTATTTTACACAACAAAGTACTATATAATCATCTTATATTGCACAGCGTTTCCACCATGGGGGAACCGGGGCAAGTCAGAACTGGGGCTGAGGGTCCACAGTCCAGGAAGTTCAGGAACAAGAAACAAAATGTCAGGAAATTGCAATTTTTTGGTTTAGCTCTGTGACTGGCTGCATCGCTTCAGAATCATCTCTCAGTCTGTCACTGACCTTGTTGGACAAAATGATTGTTCTCTTGCCAAGTTGCTGCTCTGCTGGTCAGGCTGCCCCTCAAGAAACAACATGACTGCCACCGGTCCAGAACAACATACACTCAGTGGACCTGTGGGGCCCCCCCGGCTCCAACAGTAGGCAGTTGTTGTTGTTCTTTCCTCTGGCCTGAATCTGGGATAAAAATCTCCTCCGGGATGCGGGGGGGAGGCGGGTGGACTGCCAGTCTCCTCCACATAGCCAAATCCGGGCTGTTCCTGGGCTTGCTCTGCTCTCCCTCTCCCCCCAGCTGGCTGACTGATGCTCCCTCTCTGCAGTCACTGATCTGCTGGCCCTATTCAGTACTGGTAGTGGATACTTTTACTTTACTCCCACCACTCCAGTCCCCGCTCTCGAGGGGTCTCTACTGACTTTTCCGACTGACTACCAGGCCACTCACTGCACAGCCCCACACCGATGATGATGAGAAACCTCTCCTCAACTGCAAATCCACGATTGTCCAATACCATTCCGTCACCCTTGATGCTAACCCCTCGGATCTTGTCCTCTCCCTGATCCTATCTTTAGGTAGGGAAACGGGCAGACTGGATGGGTCTTGTGGTCCTTAACTGCCATCAGCTTCTATGTTTCTGTCTGGACTCAGCAAGTCCTGGCTGCTGCTGGCTCACATCCCTCCCGTATCACAGTGAGCCAGCTCTGGTGCCTTCAGCAGCACAGCGCCCCTGCGCCCTCCTCTCCAGTAGCTCCTCCTGCCCCACACACTGACCTCCAGTCCTCTTTGGAGTTTGTCTCTTTTCTTTTACAAGTTTAAAGTCAAACTCCGCTCTCCCTCACTACTCGCTAACACAGCCACTCAATCCCTTACTGCCTCATGGCTGTCTGCACGCATCACCAGAACTGATTATACCAAATGCCAGCCATTCCCAGTACACACCACTCTGTGCATGCATTCCAGCCGCTCTGGCACCAAACATAAAACAGACAGCAGCAGAGATCTAATAGAAATGGGAGTGGCTCTCTTATGGGTGAGTCAGGCAGGCAGGCATGCAGCCACAAATCTGACAGTAGGGTCTTCACCCCTCCCCCAAATGACACCAAATTTGGCCATGTTAATTTTCATTCCATCCAGTCACTTGCAAAAAAAAAAAATTTTTTAAATGTAACTTTGTTTGATGGTGATGGCACCCCCTACTGAATGGCACCCTAGGTGGCCGCCTAGTTCGCCTATCCTTGAGGCCAGCTATGCACATCGCTCCTGCTTGCTCCACATGCTCTAGCCCTTCCTATTCCTACAGTAGGTCATAATCTTCCCCACCCCTCCCACACACCAAATATAAAACCTAAGTTTCTCAAGCTAGCCCTCTTCGGGCATGTCCTCCTTCTCCTACTCATATCTGACAACATGCACCCGAATCCGAGACCCCCTCTGCCACCTGCATTAGGGTGGATGGACTGCTAATAGCCACTATGAACATCTGCAGCCTGCAAAAAATAATATGACACTGTACAAGGCTGGATGGCCCATACCCTACCTGATATTCTTGCGGTGACAGAAATGTGTCTCGGCTCTGAAACTCCTGACTCCACCGTTTACCTACCTGGGTACTCCATCCTCAGAATAGATAGGCTGGTAAAAAGGGATGAGGGCTGTGCCCTCTACTATCAGGACTCATTACAAGCCAGTAAAGTCTGTATCACCTCCCCTCCCATGGAGCACAAGCTCTCACGGTTAAGCTCCAGACCAGCCACTCACATTGTGACCGTGTGTATTCCCCCGCCGGCAATCAAAAGCCAGCCTTTACCTTGGTCCTCAACAGCCTCTCCCAGTTGCCTAGCAGTAGCGAACTCATTGCACAGGGAGATTTCAATTTAAATTATATTGGCTTGCACCCTCCTCGGCTCCATTTAAGGACTCCATTGCTGCCATGGACCTCACCCAAGTTGTTCTATCCCCCAATAGATTAAACCTTAACAAGCGGACATATGGGCCGGCCCAGTGGTGCTGAGGGTTGAGGCGATGGACGCCACAACTTGTGCCACGCCGGCGACCCGGGTTCGGGAGCGAGCTTGGGTGATCGGATTGAGCGCCCTTTGGGCTGCTCTCCTATCATGGGGGAGGGCTCTGGGGTGTCCGGTGCACCAGCAGCCCCTGGTGGAGACCGGGGGCGCTGCCGTGCAATAGACAGCATGTGATCTCCATGGCCCAATGTCGGCAGGGTTGCCGTGCACCTATCAGGACGTGCACCACACAGGGGAGGGGCACAGAGACTAAGGGGAAGAATATCCCTCCCACCAGATAGGCGACGGCTCCTCCAGTGCCACAGCCGCCACATGTCTATAGCTGGTTCCCCGCCACTGCCTCTTCGACCTCCCCAAGGGCTGTAGCCCCCCTCGTGCTCCGGGGGGTCACAATGTTCTTGAAGATGGTGAGGAACACAGTGGGCGGTAGAGCGGACACAGTGAGTGAGGCAGCCCGAGAGAGTTCTGGTTGGGAGGCGAGAAAAAGAATTGGGGAAAAAAAAAACAAGGGGACATCCACGCTGCTAGACCTCATCCTTACTAATCGCCCCACTACAATATCTGGAGTTACAGTACTCCCAGATGCACTAAGTGACTATTCGCCGGTTATTTGCCAATGGTCTACTAGGACCCCCAAACCCCCACCCAAGTTCACTTTTCAACGCTGCCTTAACCCTTAGGCTAGCAACAGAATTAGAACGTATAGGAATTCTGGACTGATATATCAGTCTGCAGCTCCACAAGGGTTAAAAAGGGATCCCTTTCCTGCTTCAAACATCACCTACTGCACTGTGACTGGTTCCCTATTAACTCAGCTCCCTCAATTGACATTGCCCCAGAACACTTTATAACCACCTTCTGCTCAGCCTGTGATCTCTATGCTCCTATCACCAAACAGGTGTTTAAAGGCCATGGCACACCCTGGATCTCTCAAACCCTGCTTGATCTCATGCACCGAGACAATTTGTGGCACAAAGCCAACAAATCTTGCCAACCTCATGACCAGCAACTCTATAGAGAAGCTAGGAATAAATGCAGCTGGGAAATCCATAAAGCAAAAGCCACCCATTACCAGGAAGCCCTCTCCTCCTCCTGGGGCTCTGGACGCAAGTTCTGGGACAATATTAAAGAGCTCAATGGCAAAACCATGTCTCCCCCTTCTGCTCAGCTCCTTGTAATTGGTTCCTCCACCCAGGATCCCCAGTGTATTGCTGATGCTCTTAACTCAGCATTCTCCGACCTCAGCAGTGTCCTTCCCCTTAACTTCTTTGACCCTCCCGTTGCCCCAGCCCTGACCCCCGCTACACTACTAGCACCCCACCTTTCAGACTTAGGACAATCTCCCTAACTGAGGCCAGATGCTACTTATCCAAATTTCTGGGGAAAACCCGTCACAATGGTGCACTCTCAACATAAAACTCCTCCACCTTGCCCTCGACTCTGTCCACACCCCTCTCACCAGTCTTCTCAATAGGTCCCTCTGCCTCAGACAGTTCCCAGCCCACTGGAAATCGGCTGTTATCACACCGATCTTTAAAAGTGGGGGCCGCACCTCCCCGAGTAACTACCGCCCCATCTCCATTTTTCCACCCATCTCTAAGGCACTTGAAAAAATTGTATCCGATCAGCTCACTGATTACCTGACAAACCATAATCTGCTCTGCCATGAACAACATGGCTTCAGGAAGGGGCATAGCACCACCACCACTCCCCTCCTAGAATATACAATCTTTATCAACAGGGCCTTCGATAATGGAGACTTAGTTGGTGCAGCCTATATTGACCTAACTAAAGCATTTGACACCGTCAGTCGTGTTGTTCTCATCCAGTCCATGACCGCCATTGGGCTATCCTCTGAGGCAACCTTCTGGTTTAAAAACTACTTCAGTGACAGAGCCCAACAAGTCAAAATTAATTCCACAATTTCATCCCGTAAGTCGGTTCACTCTGGGGTACCCCAGGGATCAATCCTGGGCCCCCTCCTCTTTAGTCGTTTCTTAAACTCTCTCCCCATGGCCTGCTCCAGACAGATACTACTCTATGTAGATGACACTGTACTCTTTACCAGTCGCCCTGACCTCTTCTCCCTTCAGTCCTCACTTCAGTAATCCTTCACTGAGGCTGAAGCCTGGTTCTCCGAACACAAACTTGTACTGAACTATAAAAAGACTAAGACAATGATCTTTACCCACTGTCAAAGCAAAGTCAGTGACTTTCCACTTAAGATTCTTAACTACCAGCACGCCCTGCTTGAACTAGTCACCACATTCAAATACCTGGGTATCACACTCGACTCCCACCTTACATACCACGACCATATCGGCTTGCTAAGCTCAGCAATCAACTCTAGATTAGGGCTCCTGTACAGACACAGGAGATGTATGCCCCCGAGGCAGGCAACTGTCAGCTCTGAGGGTGGAGGTTGCCCCCCTCCAGGCTGAACTGGCGAGGACTAAGGAGGCCTCCCCCACCCAAAGAGCACCACTGCCTCAACCACTGCCTCAGAGGCTGCCAAGTATGAAGAGCAGTTGGACCACAGTGGGTTCTGGGAGGGTGCGGGTGGTGGAACAGAGGCAAAGCTCCCTAGTTGTACCTCTACACAAACCATACGTCAGTCTGGCAGAGCAAGGTTCCTCTATGATGGTACCCTCAGTGGAGACCAAGAAGAATGCTGAGGACATCCACAAGGGAGACCCACAAAAGGGTGACAAGGGACACCACAGGGGAAGGAAACAGCTTCTGATAAGGGACTCAGTTGTTAGAGGGGTAGACCTGGGGAAGGGAGAGGAGAGGGAAGTAAGGTGCCTGCCTGATGCCATCGCTTGGAGAGACAAGAAGCGAATCCTCAGGATTGCAGAAGCAGCATCACAGGAGAGGGAACTAGATATCATTGTCCACCTTGGGACAAATGACCTAGCTAGGCATGGGATCAGTGCAGTGCAGGATGAAATTGTGGAGTTGGGGAGGGGCCTCAGACAGGTAGCAAGCAAGGTTACCTTCTCAGAGGTGCTGCCAGTCCATGGCAGGGGTAAGGCTAGGGTACTGCCCACCATGCAGTTTAATGAATGGTTGAAAAACTGGTGCAGAGCACAGGGCTTTGGCTTCATTGTGGACTGGGGGTACACCTGGAGAGATGAAGGTCTATACTGGCACGATGGTCTGCATCTGTCCACGAAGGGAACCAAGCTCCTAAGTGACAGGTTTAAATGCTTCCTTGGCAAGCTTTTAAACTAGCCATGGTGGGGAGGTGCCGATAAGAGGCAGGAAATTTCAAGCCTCCCCCCACAAAACATGTCAGGTAGTAATGTAAACACTGAGGTACAGTGCTCAATAGAGGGCATGACGGGTAAATGGAAAAATAGACAAGGGCAATAAGAGCAGGCATGGGGGATAAAAGGATAAAGCCAACATTAAATGGAGGGCAGTGAGTACCAATGCCCGTAGTCTGGGAAACAAGCTTCCTGAGCTAGTAGCCTTGATGGAAGATGAACAATTGGATATTGTGGCAGTCACGGAAACATGGTACATGGAGAACCATGACTGGGATGTCAACATACCGGTACACAGTCTAGAGAAGGGACAGGAGGAAGAGGAGGTGGAGTAGCTTCATACATAAGGGAAGGGATCAAAGCTACAGAACTAAAAGTAAAGGGGAGGACAAGAGGCACTCTGGGTCACCTTGGAGTCGGGATGGCATCACAATCCGACAGGGGTTGTATACAGACCCCATCTCGAGGGAGGAAATGGACAAGAAAATGATAGAGGACATTCTCAAAATGGCTGAAAAGGGAGATACTGTTGATGGGGAACTGAATATGCAGATGTTAACTGGATGACATGTACTGCAGCCACATCCAAGAGCAGGGTCATTCTCGATGCCCTGCAGGGGCAGGCCTTAGACAGCTAGTGTTGGAACCCACTCGGGAGGGAGCAATACTAGACCTGGTACTCTCAAATGGAGAGAGGATCACAAATTTAGAAGTCAGTAGACATCTGGGAACAAGCTTAATTACTGCACAGTGTGCTTCACAATAAGCACAACCATGGAGACGAGCCATACAAAAGCAAGGATACTGGACTTTAGAAGGGCTGACTTTTGGCAAAATGGGTTAATACCTGAGGAATACACTAGCAAATGGCCAAAAAGGAGGGTGGAAGAACAATGGAGAAAATCAAAACTGCCATCATAGAGGCAACAAGCCTTTGTGTGAAACAAATAAAGAAAGCAAAGTGGGAATAAAAACCACTATGGTTCTCCAAAAGAGGTGGCAGGGAAGGTTAAGGGAGAAAAAGGCTGCATCTAAAAAATAGGAATCACAGAAGGAGCATGACAGGAACCGTACCAATTAAAGTTCGAAAGAAGTGAGGAAGGCAGTCAGAATAGCAAAAAGCCCAAACTGAGTTAAAATAGCTAATTCAGTTAAGAAGGGGATAAACCTTTATAGGTTGTTGGGACATAGTAAGGTTAAGGGAGGAATAGTGAAGATTAATAAGGAGAGGAGGTGGGCAGAGGAGACAGTGAAAAGGCAAAGATACTAAATGAATACTTTTGCTCAGTATTCACAAAAGAAGATGAGGAGTTACCTAAACCAGACAATAGAAGCACTCTGGGTGGGGGGTTGACACCAATCCAGTTACAGAAGAAAGAGTCTGAAAAGAATTCCACAAACTCAAGGTGGATAAAGCAATGGAGGGCCTGGCAGGATTCACCCCGAATCCTAAAAGAACTAAGGGAGGACCTAGGCGACACCACTGACCACACTTTTAACAAATCATGGGAAGATGGGGTAGTACCTGAGGACGGGAGGAGGGCAGATGTGATTCCTCTTCACAAAAGTGGGAGCAAGGCAGAAGCAGGAAACGACAGACCCGTAAGTTTGACCTCAGTGGTAGGGAAAATGACGGAATCACTTCTGAAAGAAAGAATTGTTGAGTACCTAGAGGCCAGCGGGGCACAGGACCCAAAGCAGCATGGATTTACAGCAGGAAGGTCATGTCAGACGAATCTAATTGATTTCTTTGACTTGGTGACCAAAGTAATAGACCAGGGAGGGGCTGTGGACATGGCCTACCTAGACTTTAGCAAGGCATTTGACACAGTCCTGCACAAAAGGTCAATAATCAAGTTAGCTAGCCTGGGAGTGGGTCCCAGGGTGGTAGTCTGGGTAGCAAACTGGCTGCACAACAGGACACAGAAGGTAATAGTGAATGGAACACATTCCGAAGAAAGGGGGGTTACTAGTGGAGTACCTCAGGGCTCAGTACTGGGTCCAGTCCTCTTTAACATCTTTATAGGTGACATTGCAGAGGGTCTGGAGGAAAGGCATGCTTCTTGCAGATGACACAAAGATCTGTAACAGAGTTGATACACAAGGGGGGGGGTAGAAAGGATGAGAAGGGACTTGGCAAGGTTGGAGGAATGGTCAGACATATGGCAATTTAGATTCAGTGCAAAGTAATGCACCTGAGAAACAAAAACCCAGGAGAAGAGTACACAATAGCAGGGGAGGTACTAACAACAACAAAAATGGAAAGGGACCTGGGGGTACTCATATCAGATGATCTAAAGGTTGGTAGCAAATGTGAGAAGTCAGTAAGGAGCCAGGGATACTGGGATGCATAAGAGGTATCACAAGTAGAAAAGGAAAGTGGTTATCCCTCTGTACAAACAGTTGGTGAGACCCCATCTGAGTACTGTGTGCAGTTTGGAGACCTCATCTATGCAAGGAGATAGACAGGATGGAAGCAGTCCAGAGGAGGGCAACTAAAATGGTGCAGGGTCTGCATCAGAAACCATATGAAGAGAGACTGAGAGAGCTTAATATGTATACCCTTGATGAAAGGAGGGACGGGGTACATGATAGAAATGTTCAAGTATCTCAAGGGAATCAACAAAGTCCAGGAGGGTAGCATCTTTCAGAAAAAGAGATGTGTAAGAACAAGAGGGCACAATTTAAAGATAGAGGGGGGACGGCTCAGGGGTAATGTGAGGAAATTTTTTTTCATGGAGAGAGTGGTGGATGCATGGAACCACCTTCCTGGGAAGGTTGGTGGGTCTAAAACAGTGGGGGAATTCAAACATGCATGGGACTGACATAAGGCAATTGTAGGGGGGGGTGGCAGAAAGTAGGCTGTTGGTTAACTAGAATCTGCAGCTTATCCAGTAGGTAGGGAAATGGGCAGACTGGGTAGGCCAAGTGGTCCTTATCTGCCGTCAAAGTCTATGTTTCTATGAGGCACTTCATTTAGCAGTGACCTCCTCGGTCCTTTCCCTAATTGATTATGGAGTCATATTCTACGGTGCTGCTGACAACTCTGCCCTCTGCCGTCTTAAGGTTTCCCTTAATGAAGACTGCCGCCTTGTCATGGGGTGCTATAGGTGGACACACACCTGCAAACTCTTACAGACACACCAATTGGTTAAACTTTGATGGCAGGCTTAGATACCGCACTTGTCTCCTTGCCAGAAAGCTCTCCCTCAGCCTCACCCCTCCCGGCCTCCGATACCTGCTAACATCAGCCCCTCACTCTAGGACTACCAGAAACACGACATTGGCCTCCTGTCAAGTCCCCTGCTGCTGGACCTCCCTAGACCAATGGTCCTTTTACTGTAGAGCCCCCCTATGGATGAATGAACTACCCCCTGCTGTTACCTCCGAGGTGAGACTCGGCCCCTTTAAATCCTCCCTGCGCTCTGAACTCCTCACCCACGGTGCCTGTGATTGTACCTAATCTAACTCCCCTCCTGTCACCTACAATGAAACCTAACTCGTTGGCTGCATTGGCCTTTGATACTGGCCTCTCTACCTTACAATTGTATTGTATTATGTACTGTAGTGTTAGCCTATCTTGACTTGGGGTTTTTCATTACACCCCTCGAACCTTGACAGTCATCTGTATGTACTAGTTGCTATTCTGTTTGTGTTCTAAATATGTTGTATTTGACGTGGAGCCTTTGCAAAGGAGTTCCTGACTCAAAGATTTGTAATTCCAATCTCTGTGTAAAAAAAAAAGAAGGAGGGGGCAACGCCACGCTAGCAGGTAGAGAATTGATTAAACTTGTGAGTTAACTGTGTCCATGTTTCTTACATTGGGGAAAGAAAAGAGGGGGAACCAAGGTACATGTGGAGTTGCAGGACTGGGAAGTCGAGATGTTTACATCTCCCCAGTTACTCCTAAGGGTAGTGGGGTAAAGACCCAATACATAAAGAAGAAAAGGGCATACCAACCAAAAATAGTGTGACATAGAAGAAAGATTCCACCCAAAAAAGGACCTGATTCTCCTGTGACCACAGGGATGTACCGTGCATACAAGCTAGTGTAGTTGATCCAGAAAGGTGCAAGCACCCCCTACATGCAATGCAGCTGCCAAGTGGAGTTAGATTGGATGGTGCCCAGGGGCAGATGTTGCAAGTACCAGCTAATAAGGATATATGTACAGAGGGGATATACCCCGGGCAGGGAGAAGGAAGACAAGAAGAAAGAGGGAGGAAGCAGCCCTTCCACAACTCCTTTGTTCTTTTCCTTTTTTGGTGAGCCCCCATAGAGTACCCAGCTCACTTTTAGTGCATTTTGTAAGACTGGGGAGAGACACACTAGGTTACTCATGGTGTTGCCAGCACTAACAGGGTGAGCTGCCCAGAGGCCCTGGCTCTGATTACGTGGGTGATGGTGGGCATGGCATGTGAACCAGTGATGAAGATATTGAAGATCAAGAATTATGGTAAGTGTGTAATTTTAACATCTTCCAGGAATCAGTCTTCACCATTGATTCCAACAGATGGGTTCAAGTACCAGGCTTCCCTTTCTGTGAGGGAGGAGATGGCTCACCCTGAGGGAAACAGAGATCCCTCAGCCCTCTGTGTCGGGGGTGGGGGGAGAACAGCTGAGGGCAGGGGCTCCTTATGGGTCTGGGGGGGACGTAAGACTGGTCTGGTCAGGCAGAGGCTCCTGTTAAACAGGAGCAGGAGGGCATCTTGACAGCTCTTGCCTAACTCTTCAGGAGAGAAACTAGCCCCATGGAAATGTGAGTTGAACACCTTATACCAGGCAAAGGTGCCAGCCTGTAAAGACAAAGCCACAATGTCTGCTTGATGCAGACTGCAGTTTCTACAAGCCTGGAAGCCACCTCATTGTCATCTTATGGTACCCTTGATTGGTGGATTGCCAGCTCCAGGCATTTAGCAGAAAGGCAAATGGCTTGGCTGACTAACTCACTAGAGACCCCAAATTGTGGCCTAAGGGTGGTTGCAAGGTGGCCTCCACTGTGATGGAGTCCGCGGCCCAACTGGCAGCTATGAAAGAGGTGCTGGCAGAGGCCACAATGGGCACATCGGCCTTGGCGCTGCTTCTAACTGGGGCCAGTATCAGAACGTCCTTTACAGGGGGGTTTTGAGAGATTCATCAGGTCCTCCAGACCTGTGGGGAGAGCCCTGCCTGCCACTGTAGGAAATATAAGAAACACTGCCATCAGTCGTGCAACTAGGAGAGATCACTCTCCTCCTGTTCCCTTGACCATACGACACTCGTCAAGCGCTCAGCTTTGGACGAGTTACTGTTGGTCAAGGGGTAGGTCCCTGGCTACACAGTACTCATTCTGAGATTGATGACCTTGACACTGCTTGATCAGGCAGTCAAGATTTTTCTCGAGCCCATCAACCAGGTGTTGGAGGGGGTTGACGAAGAGTCAAACTCCAAGACCCTGGTCTTCCTGGTTCTCATCCTGGAGGACATTGAGCAGTCAGTGTCCCCGGCTGCTGCCACTTGGGATCAGCCTCCACTGGAGGTCATGCAGTCAAAACAGGTGCCTGTCATTTACAAGGCACCTCCACCTCCTCCTTCTCGATATTGGCCCCGAGTCAATGGTTGAGGTCCAGATCAAGGCACTCTTCGAGCTCTTGATCCCACTCAACTAGGAGGTGTCAATGTTCCTCATACACCTTATCCTCAGATGATGAGAGGCTCTGCCGGTGTATGCATCAGCATTATAAGGAGCTACTCTAGCAGCAGTTGGACTTGGCGGGGTGGGGCAAGGCTTTACCCCGACTCTTCAAGTTGACTGTCCAATGATGGTCAAGCCCACCCCAGTCCATCCAAGCCAGTTGTTGCCAACACCTGTCTCTCCACCCTTGCAGATGGAACCGCCTCCACCACAGCCTGTATGAAGAGCACCTTCTAAGGACTCCTGTACTATGTCCAGCTTGCCACGGCAGTTATCTGTGGAATTCCATCACTGGAGGGCCACCGGTGGGCTTGTTCAATAGTTCACTGGAGTTGGGCATGGTACTGCAGGACTGGAGGATGGCTCATGTGCCCCTCCATAACAGCAGTCCCAAGGATGACCCAGGGAATCACAGACTGGTCAGTCTGACCTCAATCATGTGCAAGCTCATGGAAACTGTACCTAAGGAAAGGCTGGTAGAATATCTAGAGGAGTATGGTCTCCAGGATACGAGACAGCACGGGTTTATGGGAGGGGGATTGTGTCAGTCAAATCTGATTGACTTCTTTGACAGGGTCAGTAACAACAGTTTACAGGGGCCAAATGGTGGACATCCTTTACCCGGACTTTAGCAAGGCCTTTGACTCTGTACCCCATAAAAGGTTCCTCAGACTGGCCCAGTGGCGCTGAGGGTTGAGGCGCTGCACTCCACACCTCGCATCACGCCGGCGACCTGGGTTTGGGAACGAGCCTGGGCCGCCGGAGGTCGGCAGGGGAGGGGAAGGATCGAGCATCCGGAGGACAACTCTCCTTGCTCGGGGATCCAGGATTATGCCCGCATTGCAATGACCTCCTGTGGAAACTGGAGGACCTCAGTGCTACAGGGCTTCTAGAGGGCTGCGGAGCCATGACAAGACATTCCCTGGTGTCATTGTACAGGGCTCCGCCTGGTGGGGGCAGGGGTGAGGGCGAAACAAGGAAAAATCGGAAAACCCCTCCACCTCCTGATGGGTGACGGAGGGTCTGGGGGGGGGGTTGGTCCACCACGCCCAGAGTCGGGCCTGCCTGTCGCCCTTGTGTGCTCTCCACCAGACTGGATTATTAGATAGAGCGCCAGGAGGAGTATATCTGGCGGTTCTGCCTCAGGGGACTCACAGCTGGGGGGCCAGGTGGCAGCAAAGGTGGATGGAAGGGGCGAGAGGAGCTTCAGACGGGCGGGATAAGGACCAGGACCCAGTGTGACCACTCCTGAAAGAGTTCAGGAAAGTGGAGTGAGAAAGAAAAGATAAAAAAAAAAAAAGTTACTCAGGAAGTTGGCGAATCTCAGGATTTGGGAGAAGAAGACCATGATGGGTAGAAAACTGGCTATGAAATGGGACCCACAGTGTGATGGTTGGGGGAGAGTTATCTAGCACCAGGAAGGTCACCAGTAGGGTCCCACAAGGCTCACTGCTGGAACCGGTGTTGTTCAGTGTCTTCATCAGTGATATTGGTGATGGCATTAAGGAAAAAAATGTGCCTATTCATGAGCGACACCAAACTTTGTGAGAGGTGGACACAGCCAAAGGGATACAGAACCTACAGGATGATCTGAAAAAGCTTGAGAGGTGGCCCGGGACTTGGCAGCTTGGCTTCAATGTCAAGAAATGCAAAATTATGCACATTGGAGCCAAGATTCCCAGAGTACTACCTGGGAGGGGACCGGTTATCTACAACAGAGGAGAAGGATCTGAGACTAATGATCACTAGCGACCCGAAGCACTCCAAGCAGTGCAGGAAAGAAGCAGCAAGGGCAAATAAGATGCTGGGATTCATAGCCAGGAGGATCAGCAGTAGGTGAGAGGAGGTTTTACTGCCCTTGTACAGGTCACTGGTGAGCCGAGATCTGGAGTATTGAGTACAGTACTGGTGCTCACACCTTTAAAAGGAGAGTAATGAAGATGATCACTGGTCAGCAGAGTAAGGCATACAAGGAGAGGTTGGGGGGCCATGAACATGGATTCCCTGGAGGAGAGGAGGGAGAGAGGGGACATGACTGAGAACTTCAAGTACTTCAAAGTGATAAATAGGATGGATAAGGAGGGTCTATTTAAGTGAAGTGGCAGTGGGAACACAAGGGGGCACAGTCTTAAGCTGGGGGAAGTTTAGGAGGGAGGTTAAGAGGCACATCTTAAGAGAGAGGGTGATGGCCAGTTGGAATGTGCTGCCAGAAGTAGTGGTCTTGTTGAAGATGGTGGGCAACTTCAAGAGAGACTGGGATTAACATAAGGGGAAAGTAAGGGTCATGGGAGTGGTGGAAGTAAAGGATGTGAGGAGGGAGAGGGTCAGTAGCTTAAGCTGTGGACCCTATAATAAGAGCAGACTAGATAATGACAATAATATCTTTATTTATCAAGCACCTTTCAAAATTATCAAGGTGCTTAAACATAAAAGGTAGCTAAAACAAGATAAAATACAAAACAGTATAAATACAAATAGTAAAAATTCAATAAAATCAATCGGAATGGGCTTGACGCCACAGGTAAGCTTTCAAGGCCTACTTGAAAACCCCCACAGTCGTGCATTCCCATAGCAGATGAGGTGGAGAATTCTAAAGGCTGGAGCCGGATACATAAATGCATGGGCCCCCGATGATTTTAAGGATACCCTTGGAATCTCAAGCAACCCCTCATCAGCAGAGCGGAGTGATCACCCAGGGCAGTAGGGGGACAGGAGCTCTTTCAGGTAGTCTGGGCCGAGTCCATGTAGGGCTTTATAAGTCAAGAGTCCAACCTTGAAGGTGATCCGCCACTGAATGGGCAGTCAGTGCAGTTTGCGCAGCACCGGTGTGATATGACACGTCTAAGGAATCCCCGTTAACAACCGGGCTGCTGCGTTCTGCACCAGCTGCAAGTGGCTGATATCAACCCCCGGTAGCCCTAGGCATAAAGGGAGTTGCAATCATCGAGGCACGAGGTCACAAAGGCGTGGACCGGCGTGGGAAGATCACAGGACAGAACTAGGTGCTTGACTCTGGCGATTTTCCTCAGATGGTAGAAGCAAGACTTGATGACTGCCGACACCTGAGATCACAGTGTCAGCTCATCATCAAGAATCACCCCCGGGTCCTGCACCCGTTCAGAGGCAAGAAGCTGGGAGCCCCACAAGAAAAGCCCCATAGGCTGACCAGCCCCTGACCCCTCTGTCCGGCCACCCAAATCCACAACCATCACCTTGGTCTTTCCCGAGTTCAACTTCAGCCGGCTGTAATTCATCCAATCCTGGATTTCAGTGAGGCAGTTATTAAATACCGAGAGTGCACTATCCTGGTCAGGTGCAAAAGACAGGTAGAGCTGGGTATCATCAGCAAGCAGAGAAACCTCAGCCCATACCGTCTTACAATGTCTCCGAGGGGCAGCAAGTACACCACGAACAACATGGGGGGCAACACCGAACCCTCAGGGACCCCACATGACAGAGAGAAAGGGTCGGAGGAATAAATCCCCGACACCACCCTCTGAGTTCTGCCAGTGAGGAAGGACTTAAACCACCTGAGGACTGTACCAGACAGGCCACAGATGAACCTCAGGTGCTCAAGCAGCACCCCATGGATAGACCAAATGGCCTTATTCTGCTGGCTTCTTTGTGTAAATCATCCACTTGGAGAATTTCAGGGTGGTTTACGGCAGCACACAGTTGAGGGCCGTCTTTGAAGAGTCCTCAGACAATTCCGATGAGTCCTCTATACAGTCATCGAGGATTTATATATTCGACCAGGAATCGGTTGAGGAACTGGCCACCAACAATGGATCGGTGTCTTTTGGGGCTCTCCTCCTACTCATGTCAGAGTCCATGAATGTTCCTTTGGAACCTGTTCAGAAAAAAGGCTTAATACCATTTAACTGACATCCTGGATAAAGATGAATTACCAGGGGTTACCTCTTTTATGGCTAAGGCTATTATGGGACCGGCCTTGCAGCTTTGGCAGCATCCTGCCCAGCAACCTCAGCCCACATGATCTGCAAATACATGGTCCTTGCCAGCTCTTTGTCTGGGTTCTCTGATCACACCTTGGCCGAGGGTCTGGTCTCTGACTTGGTCTTCCGAAAATCTGGCAGTACTTGGAATATGGATGAGCCCCCTGACAAGGACTCGAAAAAGCTTGACTACATATCTGTGCCGCACCCTCTCTTGGTCTCCATCAGGTAAGTTATGCCCTGATAATGGTTCAGTTTGGTCACTTCCTTTTGGGAGTGCTCTATACTGTCCTCCCTTGCCTGCCTGCTGATAAGCAACTACCGGGAATCATCAAAGACCATAGTCAAGTGCTGGCTAAACACCAGCTCCAGACAGCCTTGGACATTGGTGATTCCTGTGCCCGTGCCATGACAGTGGCCACCACAATGCTTCATAGGGCCTATTGGAGGATCCCCACCTTCATGGCAGACACTCAGCATAAGTTGGCCAGTGTTCCTTTTCTCGGTACCGACCTCTTTGGCCCAGGGGTGGATGGACACCTCACTAGGATCAAAAAGTCTAATGCCACCCTAGATTCTGTGACTTTGACCCAGAAGGACCAGAAAGGTCAGAAGCAAAAGGAAAATACTTTTCAGTTTCAGCCCTTTCACTCTTAGCAGCAACAGCCCCAGCAAGGGCAGTTTCAAGCCTGGCACCCCAAGGCCAAGTCCAGTCAAGGGCCCCCAAAAAGGCAGGGATAGGGGAAGTGGTTTCCCTCTGGCTGCAGTATCTGGTGACCCCTCCAAAGCTGCCCAGTGATGGGTTGGAGGGTGTCCATCTCCCGCCTGTCCAGTCCCTGACCTTGCTCCTTGTGGGGGGTTGGCTTCGCCACTTTTGCCCTCACTGGTCCATCATTACCACAGACAGGTGGATTCTCAAGGTGGTCAGCAGAGGGTTGCCTCTCGACTTTGAAGCTGTCCTGCCTTACCAGACCTATGCTTTAAGGGAGTCCTTGGTGTCATAGGACATGCTGTCTGCCCTCAGGGAGGGTGTTGTTAAGATCATCTTCAAAGAAGCAATAGCCCATGTCCTAGATGCCCTGGCAAGTCAGGAATACGTGACCGGGTACTTCCTGATCCTGAAATGGAAGCAGGCTGGTGCCCCCTACTGGATCTGCACAATCTCAGCCAGTTTCTCAGGAAACACAATTACTGGATGGTCAAGCTAAACCAATCATACTCTCACTGGAGCAAGGCATGAGGTTTTTTTTTTTTTTAACTTTCTGTTTCTCCTCCTTCCCCCCACCTTGGAGCTGCACTTCTTCAGGAGATTCCTACGTGCCACCCCGCGGCTTCCCTACCTGAAATCCCCAGGGGTTCCCCCATGGAGCCGTGGTTATTACCCCCCCCAGGCGGGTACAGGTCGGGACTCAAACACCGCGATATCTATGAATTTCGTTGGGTCCCCTGGTGGTCATGCAGGCAGTCACAATTAGGGCTGGCACTGGAGCTCCATCTACCCGCGCTCCGGTAGTGCTTTTTCCTCCTTTCTCTCTGTGTGATGTCTGCCCTGACATCAAGGCGTTGCATGCCGATGTCCAATACACAGCTTGCCATTGGTCTGTCCTGCCAACTTGCTGTACCTCGGGCCTCCACCTGCGGTCAGACAAGCCACAGATCTTGTCCCCCCCCCCGGAGAAAGTGAGCAGTCCCTAGGATGCTCAAGTCTTCTCCCCCGGCAGGCCCTCCAATGACCTGAGTCCGCTCCTGAACCCTGGTCGCTGGTGTCACGAAGTGGAAATCCAACCGCTGCACAAATGGGCCAGCTTAGGCATGAGGTTCTGCTCCCTGGACCTCAAGGATGCATTCTTCCACATCCCAGTGCATCTGTCCCATTGGTGGTACCTTTGGTTCCATGCAGAAGGGGTGCTCTGTCAGTTCCAGGTCATACCATTTGGCCTCTTCTCGGCACCAAATGTCTTCAGCAAGTACATGGCAGTGGTGGTAGCTTCCCTGTGGCACAAGGCCATCAGGGTTTATCCCTATCTGGACTGATAGCCAGGCCATCCAAAAAGGATGTGGGGTGGTCCAGGGATCTGGGCCTCCAGTCCTGCAGATATTTTGGCCTCTTGTTCTACCCAGCCAGATCCAAAGTAATCCCTTTACAGGTGATTAATTTCATCGGGGCAAAGCTAGACTCCTACAGGCCAAGGCCCACCTGCCTGCAGATTGAGGATTGGATCTTACCCTCTTTGCCTGATCATTTCAGGTTGGGTGCTCATGACCTACCCATGACTTCCTGAGGCTGCTGAAGTACATTGAAACTTGCATCAGCCTGGTCTGGTGGGCCTGCTGGTGGATGCAGCACCTGCAGTGGGAATTGGGCCATCAATGGTCCCAGCACCTGAACCAGCCAGTCACAGTGACCCAGTCAATGTGGAATGCCATCCAGTGGTGGCTGATCCCAGAGCATCTGGAGGAAGGAGTGCTGCTTGTCCGTTCAGAACTGACCGTCACTCTCTCACAACGCATGCATCTCTGGTGGGGTGGGGAGCACTCCTGGGAGACCACAAGGCACGCCTTCTGTATGCCTTTCCTCCCTTTCCGCTGATCCACAACGGGGTGATCAAGGCATGAAAGGACAAGGTGCACACAATCCTGATCGCTCTAGACTGGCCTCGTCAGTTCTGGTACCTGGATCTCCTCTGCCTCAGTAGCAGAGCCCCATGGCGGTTGCCTCTTCACCCATATCTGCTGACCCAACAACAGGGGAAGGTCCTGCACCTGGACCTTTAATCCCTGCACCTCGCAACCTGCTTCCTGAGTGGCTAGGGTTCCAGCCTCTGGATCTTTCAGAGAATGTGCTCCATGTTGTGGAGTCCTCTCAAAAAGATTCAACTCACCAGTGCTATGCTTTTAAATGGAAATGGTTTTCCATTTGGTGTCAGGGCAAGGAGCTTGATAGCCTTGCTTTCCCTGTGACTAGTATCCTTGAGTACGTCTGGTCCGTATCCCAGCTGGGACTGTGATTGATGTCCTTGAAGGTGCACCTGGCAGCCATCTCGGCATAGCAGGCACAAGCTGGTATACTAACGGTGGCACAGGAAAAGGTGGTTGGGCACTTCCTTAAAGGTCTTAACCACTTGTCCCCTTCCACCATGTGCAGGAATGTCCACCACCTTGGAACTTGTTGCTTGTTCTGGCAGTGCTCATGGACAAGCCTTTTGAGGCCATGCACAGGTGTGAAATGTCACACGTCATGGAAGATGGCCTTCGTGGTGGTTATCATGTCAGCCAGAAGGAATAGTGAGCTCCAGGTGCTCCACATGGAGCCTCCATACATGGTCTTCCATAGGGGCAAGGTAGTCTTTCACCCCCACCTGAAGTTCTTCCCAAAGGTTGTCTGGTAGTTCCACATTAACTAGGTGAGGAACCTTTAGGTCTTCCTCATGAATCCATCTTCAGAGGGGGCCTGTAGGCTCCATACTCTAGACCTGTGGTGGGCAATCTCCTATTATGTGGAACACATGGCTGAAGCTCAGGGTGAGGCTCAGTAGCTCTTTGTGACGTACCCTGAGAAGCCACGCCTGGCAGACCAGCAGTTAAGAGGACAGTTGTCAGGTGGATTACGTCCTGCATTGACCTCTACTATAGGTTGGATGGTAGGGAGCCTCCCATGTGGCTTATTCTACCAGACATACTATTGCCTTGGTGGCTGATTTCAGGGACATCCCTATTCAGGAGATCTGCAGAGCTGACACCTCAAAGTCAGCATACATCTTCCTCTCCCATTACAACATCAACCTAGAGTCTCGTCAGGGTGCTGCATTTGGGACCTCCGTTTTCCAGTCAGTGTTCGCCAAATAGGGGTGCGCACCTTGCCCCCTTCTGGAGAACTGCTGGAAGTCTGCCAATGTGTGGATAAACAAAGCATATCTACACCCCTGAAAAAATAGGTTATTCGTCTGTAACCATAGTTCTAGAAGTGGTATATGGTTCCCTTCCACACCACCCACCCAACCTCCCTGGCAATTGGTGCACAGATCCCTGCTTCCAGCATGCAAGACTTGACATCGGGATGAAGCTGACAGATCTACCACCCAGGTGGTGGGAGGAGCTTTGCTTAGAGATTTTCAGGTGAATCAATTCTTAAGGAAGAACTGCCAGTGTGTGGATGTGAACCATATACCACTCCTAGCACTATGGTCATTGGTGAAGAACCTATTTTTTTTCAGGGGGTGTAAGACACTCAACTTAACCTAGTGCTCCGTGGAAAATCCAGTTTTGTAACAAAGTAGAACCTGCTATCCCCTTAGGCCAGAAAACAGCAGCTTTTTTTCCCGATTTAACTTTTTTTAAACTTATTTTATTGAAGCCTCAATTGGTAAGACAAATAGCAGTTACAAAGGAGTTTTATCAGCTGGCATAAAACCATGCAGGATGTGCCTTTTATAACCATATTAAATACCCATGTGAAAAACAGGGAAACACACAATGCTTTTTTTAAACAGTAAATTGTGATAAAAATCGTAAACAAAACTTGCGGCGGCTTTGGAGTCCATCTGCTGTTATTGTCTATAAAGCAGTTCAAGTTTACAGAAGTGAAGAGAAAGTCCTTGGGATGAGTTCAATAAGAAGTCCAATAGGCCACATGCATAAACAGTACTGACAGAAACAGGTACATTCATTTCTGTGCCCTTTCTTTCTACCAAATTAAAGCAGGGCCTACAAGGGGTTCTATGCTTTTTGTGCTAACTCTGTGGACAAGGGCCCTCCCTCATCTGAGTCTCCCAGCTATTGAGTTAGGAAAAGGTGCCAGGGCTGCCACGTGTTCAAAAAGCTTGTGTACCGGAGTTGGGGATGGCAGTTATGTGTTTTTTCTGTTTCAGTCATTTTTCTCTTCCACATGTCAGTCGTAGGGTGAAGAGCAGATAACCAATTTAATGTGATACATTTTAAAGCTGCTACCCTTGTATTTATCCTAGTCTGCTTCTGTTTTTGGGGCCCTGCAGAGGGGTATGGAAGCCCAGGACTAAATCATTAAACATACAAGCATTTGTCAATGCAGAATGTTGTCTTGCTGGCACAGGGAAGGGAGAAGAGGGGGAGGAGTAGCTCTCTGTGTAAGGGAAGGGATAAAAGCAACTGAACAAAAGAGTAAACAGGGAGGAGAGGAGGCACTGTGGGTCACCTTAGAGACTGGAAATGGCACCACAATCCGCACAGGGGTTGTATACAGACCCCCATGTCAGGGGGAGGGAATGGACAAGGATATGATAGAAGGCATTCTTAGGATGGCAGAGAAAGGGGAGATACTCTTGATGGGAGACCTGAACATGTCAGATGTTAACTGGAGCACATTTGCTGCAGCCACATTCAAGGGCAGAGCCATTCTTGATGTCCTACAGGTGGCATGCCTTAGACAGCTAGTTTTGGAACCCACTCGTGAGGGAGCAATCTTAGACCTCGTACTCTCATATGGGGACAGTGAGAGGATCTCAGATCAGAAGTGGTAGCCATCTGAGAACAAGTGACCACCAAACAGTATGGTTCACGATAAACTCAGCTACAGAGTCAAGCCATACAAAAGTGAGGGTACTGGACTTCAGGAGGGCTGATTTTGGCAAGATGGGAGAGTGCCTTAGAAAAGCACTAGCAAACAGGCTAGAAGGAGAGGTGGAGCAACAATGGGGAAACATCAAAACTGCCATCACAGAGGCAACAAGCCTTTGTCTGAAGCAAATAAACAAATCAAAACAAAAGAAAAAGATGCCTTGGTTCTCAAAAGAGGTGGTGGGGAAGGTCAGGGAGAAAAAGATAGCATTCAGGAAGTATAAGGAAACACAGAAGGAGCAGGACAGAGAGCTGTACCAGTTAAGGCAGAAGGAAGCAGGGAGGGAAGTCAGAATAGCAAAGGCCCAAACTGAGGAAAAGATAGCCAACTCAGTTAAGAAAGGGGATACAACCTTTTATAGGTACATTAGGGAGTGTAGAAAGACAGAGAGAGATAGTGAGGCTGATAAGAATGGACGGTGGGTGGGCAGAGAGGGACAGTGAAAAAGCAGTGATACTGAACAAATATTTCTGCTCAGTATTCACAAAAGAGGAGGACGGGGAGGTGCCTAATCCAGTTAACAGAAGCACTCTGGATAGGGGGTCGATCCCAGTCCTTTTACAGAAGAAAGGGTTCTGAAAGAACTCCTAAAACTGAAGGTGGACAAAGCAATGGGGCCTGACGGAATTCACCCCAGAATTCTAAAAAATTAATTAGGGGAGAACTAGTGAAACCACTGACTACCCTTTTAACAAATCATGGAGGATGGTGTGGTACCTGAGGACTGGAGAAAGGCGGATGTGATTCCCTTCACAAAAATGGGACCAAGACAGGAGGAAACTACAGACCTGTCAGTTTGACCTCTGTGGTAGGGAAATGATGGAATCACTTCTAAAGGAAAAATTGTTGAGTACCTAGAGGCCAGTGGGGCACAGGACACAAGGCAGCATGGGTTCACAGCAGGAAGGTCAGTCAGACAAATCTAATTGATTTCTTTGACTGGGTGACCAAGGTAGTAGACCAGGGAGGGGCTGTGGACATGGCCTACCTAGACTTTAGCAAGGCATTTGACACAGTCCCACAAAAGATTAATAGTCAAATTAACGGACTGTCACTATGGGTGTTACTATTGGGTTGGCAGTATAGCCTAGAGGTTAGAGGAATGAGGTGTGAACAAGCTTGGTACATCCAGCAGACCAGACCTGAGTCTGATTCTCACAACCTCCACTTGCATACTGTGTGACTCTGAGTAAGTCACTTAACCGCCCAGTGCTCCCAGGTCGCCCATGAAAACAGGCACATGTGCCTAGTGGACTTTACCCGGTTACCAAAACGGGGGTAAAACGTAAGTCGAAGGCGGACATTGGTAAAAGGGGATCTGGTAGAGCCTGGTCAGCTTATACCCAATAAATTTGTAACTGTACAAGGGTTTACTGGTGAAGAGAGAACATTGCCACTCACTAGTGTTCTCCTAGACTGGGGTGAAACAGGGGGAACTGTGCAAAAGGTGGCTGTAGCCAAAACTTTAGCAGTTGATGTCATCCTTGGCAACAGTCTTAAACAGGGGATGGTGTGTGCCGTTACCCGTAGCCAAGCAGCAAGGGAAAGTTGTAGTTCCCTGGACCCACAGAAGCTTATTGAAATCCACTGGGAGGCTGGTTTCCAGCCTGTGTCTCCTGATATGGAGACTAATGAAAAGGGGGTAGAAATTTCCTCAGTAGCAGTTAACCACACAGCTATGGAGGGTTACTCCAAAGAAGGAGGGGTGACCCAATGTCAGAGGGTTAGGGGTGACAGTGATCCTGAGTGCCCTGACGCTAGTGCTAGGGACCCTAGTTTAGAGACTGAAGAGGACCTGTTCCATGCCTTGAGAATGTGTAAGGAGTTTGCAGCTGCTCAGAAAAATGACCCTAGTCTAGAGAAGCTGAGAGCTTGGGTAGGCTCTGATGGAGCACAGGGAGGTGACGGTAAACATAAGGTTTATTGGGAAATTGGATTGATGTATATTCAGGCTGTGAAGACAGAGGGAGAGGTGATAGGCAGGCAGCTTGTCATTCCCCAGGGGTACCATGAGCAGTTGCTCAAGACTGCACATGATATTCCCTTGTCTGGTCATCTGGGAATCACGTTTGCTATGCAGCGACTGGCCCAGAATTTCTCATTACCCAACTTCACCAGCAGGTGAAGGAGTATTGCAGGTTTTGTCACCGGTGCAAAGAAATAAAAGCAGGTAAGAAACCCAAGCCGCCCTAATTCCACGTCTCCATAGTGGAGGAGCCATTCCAGAGGGTGGGAATGATATTAGGGGTTTTAAATACCCCCAGCTCCTCCGGGAAGAGGTTCATCCTGACTGTGGTGGATTATGCCAGAGGCAGTCTCCCTATCCTCACTGAGGACAGACAAAGTGGCAGATGCCTTACTTGGGATTTTCTCCCGTGTTGGGTTTCTGCAGGAGGTTATCACTGATCGAGGGGGTTCCTTCATGTCAGACCTGATGAAATGTTTGTGGGAGAAGTGTGGGGTGGTGCAGAGGTGCACGACACCTTATCACCTGCAAGCCAATGGGCTTGTGGAAAGATTTAACGGTACCCCGAAGTCAATGCTGCAAGCATTTGCTGAACAGCATGGGAGAGACTGCAAGAAATACCTTCCCCACTTGTTGTTTGCATACAGGGAGGTGCCCCAATAGGTGACAGGATTTTCCTCCTTCAAGCTCTTATATGGACGCCGGGTATGTGGGCCCCTAGACTTGATCCGGGAGGACTGGGAAGGCAAGCACACCACCCAGTGCACTCCCATAGTGGATTATGTCTTTAGGTTTAGGAAAAGGCTGAAGGAGCTTATGGGAACAGCCCAGAGTAACCTGGCAGCTGCCCAACAGAAACAAAAAGTGTGGTACGGCCGCAGAGCCGGAGCTCGCTCGTACACGGTGGGTCAGGAAGTCATGATCCTTATTCCAGTCCAGAAAGACAAGCTGCAGGCTGAGTAGGCAGGACCATACAGAGTAGTTAGAAAGGTAAATGACGTGAACTATATCATAGAGTTACCTGACAGAAGACATACAAACAGAATGTACCATGTCAACATGATGAAGCCATATGCTAATAGGGCTGACATGGTGTTTGCAGTATGTAGTCCTGGGAAGGGGACGGATGAAGGAGACCCCCTTCTGGACTTGTTGGAAGAAAGCAAGTGGGAGTCCTCTGTGGAGGCAGTTAAATTGTCACCCCAGCTGGCCCAGACAAGATCCAGGAAGTAAGGGAGGTTTTAGCAGACTTTGCCCCACTGTTTAGGGCTAAGCCTGGACTAACCCCCTTAGCGATGCACGATGTGGACACAGGGACACAGATGCCCATACGGTGGACAGCATATCGGGTGCCAGAGGCTGTCCAAAAGGACATTAAGAGGGAGGTGGAGGAAATGCTGGATTTGGGGGTAATCCAGAGATCCCACAGCCCCTGGGCCTCATCTGTAGTCCTTGTGCCTAAGCCAGATGGCTCTACTCATTTCTGTGTGGACTATCATGGACTGAATGCAGTCACAAAGTCAGATGCCCACCCGATGCCCCGGACAGACAAACTCCTGGACAAGTTAGGAGGGGCAGCATACCTTACTACTATTGACCTGACAAAGGTGTATTGACAGGTAGTTAACTGACAGAGCTAGGGAGAGGTTGGCCTTCATCACTCCGATAGGCTTATTTGAATTTAAAGTAATGCCTTTCGGAATGAAGAACGCCCTGGCCACTTTGCAAAGGTTGGTGAACCAGGTGTTAAGTAGGTGTGAGGAGTAGCCTGTATGCACTGGATGACACATTACCATCTTTAGTGCCAGCTGGGAGGAACTCCTGTCCCACCTTTGGGAAGTGCTCGGCAGGATACAGACGGCCGAGCTCACTGTCAAAGCTGAGAAGTGCCAGGTAGCCATGGCTGAAGTTGCATACCTCGGGCATGTTGTAGGCTGGGGACAGCTGCATCCTAACCAAGTAAAAATAGAGGTGATCAAGGCATGGCCCAGACCAGAAACACAGAAGCAGTTCAGGAGTTTTCCAGGGACAGCAGGGTAATATAGGAAATTTGTACCCAATTACAGTGCCCTGGCTGCTCCCCTATCTGACCTGGTAAAGAAAAAGATGCCTAAGAAAATTACCTGGGAACCAGCCTGTAAAAAAAGCATTTACCAGATTGAAGGAGGCACTGTGCAGTGCTCCTGTATTGACAAGTCCTGACTATAGCAGACCCTTTATAGTCTAGACTGATGCCTCAGACGTGGGTATTGGGGCAGTACTGAGTCAGCCATCCAACCAAGGGAAAGCTCACCCCATAGTGTACCTGAATAAAAAGTTACTTCCCAGGGAGCAGGCTTACTCTACTGTGGTAAAAGAGTGTCTTGCCATAGTGTGGGCCCTAAAGAAGTTAGAGCCATACTTATATGGGCAGCATTTTGAGGTACAAACTGACCACAACCCCTTGGTTTGGCTGACACAATGGGAAAAACTAATGGTAGACTATTAAGATGGAGTCTTGCCTTGCAAGGGTATGACATGACGATCTTACATAGGGCTACAGCGACCAATCAGAATGCTGATGGCCTGTCACATCTGTATGAAGAGTGAACTGATTTGGGAAGTCCATCCCATGCAGGGGATAGAGCCCCTAAATTCAGTCTAGGTGGGGAGGATTGTGATGCTTGGCCTGCTGGTTATGATTGTTGTATGCTATTTGTAATATAAAAATATAGCCTGTGCTTATGGGTGTCCCCCAGGTTTCAGAGAAGCTACAGGATATATTAACCTGAAAGCAGGAGGTAATTAAAAGATCAGAGAGACTCTATTAAGGGTCTCCTGTTTTTCTGTCTTAATTAGAACTGACCCAGCTGCCAGGATATAGGGCTCATAAAGTTTTATGATACCTATAGGAAGAACATGTTATACCACTATGGTGCTAAAAGTTATAAAATCCTTTGATATGCCTTGGGAATAGGAGCTGCTCAAGATCAAAGAGAAAATGTTAATTAAGGAGTCATATTTGGGAAATGAGTTTTTGCTGATGTCACCTTATTTAATATACCTCCTGATAAGACATCCTGGCCAAGATATTCCGACTGCGCCCGGCAGGTGTGCAAGCCTGGGCACAGCGCAACTGGGATGAACTGGGGCCAGGGCCAGGTGATATTCAACAGTGATGCGCCATGGCGCAGCACCATTGAATATGGCACAGACTGTGCATGGTGCAGTGGCACTGCACTATCGCAAGCCATGGACAGGGAGCAAGATGATGCGCTAGTGCAACTGCAGTTGCGCAAGGCGCATCACCCACGATAGTCAGCGGAGGGCATGCAAATGAGGCCATAATATATGCAAGGTTCAAATGGGGCCATTTGCATGTGATTATGGCCCCATTTGCATGCCTTGCACAGGGCAGCCCGGCGACTTGCACCTGGTGCCCTGCTCAGCATGATGTGTGCGGTGGGGATCCCGGGGCAACCGCCGCCGTAGCCGTAACGCGAAATGTGTGAAGGACAATCCGGTAGTCGAGTGGCCTCGCCCTGAGTCCCCGACAGTTAGAAGTTTGTTTCGGTAGTTCGTGCTTTCTTCTTTCCGTGTCTCATCATCGAATACGCCCTTCATGGGGAATGGCCTGGTAGTCTAGTGGTGCTTTCCCTACCATGCGATCGCTGGTGGGGCGTTATAACACATTTCTCGGTGATCTATGGGTACTTCTCACTTCTTTCCTGAATTAGTACCCCTTGCCCACTACACTTTCTTCCCCCGGCTATCGGGCGGCGGCTTAAACCTTTCCCACATACCACCAGCCCGGCAGAATGACAGGTGTAGTATGGATAGAGGTATATTGTACTGATATCTCAAATATGTGAATGAAGTCATTCACATATTTGGGACTGTCCAGTGCCAGTATGCCCTGCAGTCCATACTGTACCTATCTACTTGGCATGGGTGGTCGGGCAGTATGTGGGTGGGTTGCAGCTGCCCACCGTTGATGGGGGTGAGCGGGGTGGGCAAGGGGTGCTGTGTGAGTTGGAGGGATGGGGGGGCGCCACTAGATCATCAGGGAAATTTGTTATGGCGCTTTACTGCGATCGTGTTAACGGGCGTGGGGATACCATTAGACTACCAGGGCATTAAATGAAGGACATATTCCGGCAATCGGGGACACGGGAGGGAGGGAGCCACTAGACTACCAGGGCAAGGCTACTGTCACGGTAATCGGGGACTCGGTAGGGAGGGGGCCCACTAGAGTACCAGGGAGAGTCTAGCTGTACATTTATGGGGCATCAGGGACTTGGGAGGGGGTCCACTGGACTACCAGGGATATGTGTGTGCTTGTGGATGGTGTTCTGGGTGGTTGGGTGGCCACCCATGGCTGACGGCTGCTGTGTTTTATATAAAAAAAAAGAAAATTATTTCTGATATCCATAGAGTCATAATCAGTATCTATTTAATTTCCTCAGAGATTTAAAAAAACAGCTTTCATGACTATTTTTGTAATTAGTGACTCAAGTCATTAAAGATGGCGGCTGCTCAGAATATTTACAAATCTCTTCTGTTTAGGGCACCTTATGACTATAAATACTAGATCTTCCACGAATAAATCTTCACCATTGATTCTCACTAGTGGGGCTAAGATGGAGGCGCTAGGACCCAGTGGGAGCCAGAACTTTTCAGAGGGCAGGAGGCGAGATAAGTAGCAGGCGTGCGTGGTGCTGTGGGTGAGCGCTCGCACGTGGTGCCTAACTGTGTCACTGCCAGTCCCCAGCCACCACAGTTCCTTTATTTCTGCCACTGAGTGTGCGTCAGAGTTTCATTGCTTGTCTGCCAAAGTCTATATGACAACAGCATTCAGTTCTTCTCAGTTTTAATGCTTTAAGTTAAGAGTTTATTTTTGTGTCAGTTTAGTATATTTTAACAAAACTTCTTCTGTCAGTTTCTATCAGCCCTACCAGGCGTTAGTGGTCGAAGGCCAAAGAGGACGGTAGGGAGCTTGTTCAGGCAAGCTGCTCTGGCAGCAGGGCCATGTCCAGTCTGCTTTCCTCATTGGGCAAGGGTTCTGACCATGGGTGGTCCAGTGTCTGGGAGGAAGGACAGTCCTCCCAGAAGCACAAAAAGAACGGGCCCATCCCCGATCCCGGTTGGAATCTTGGTACTGCTCAGCCTAGAGTTCTTCCTCTTTTCACTGGAAAAGGAAGAAATGGTACCACTCGAGGTCACCCTCTCTAAGGTCTGCTATGAGATCTCCGGTCTCTAGGGACTGGAGGCCCTTGCTGCCACCTTCAGTGTCATCAGGGGCCTCTGATTGCAGGAGGTCAGAGTCTTGGGCCCAGAATCTCTCTCTCTCTCTGTCTGTGAGGACTCCTGTGTGCAGTTCCACCCATGGGCAGCTCTTATAGTGCAGTGGGTGTAGTGTCTGGCCCGTGCGCCTCTGCCACTGGAACCGGTCCCCGGGCCCTCTGGGCCAGTGGAACTAGAACCACAGCTGGGGCCCTCAGTCCGGGTAGAACATTTGGCTCCAGCAACAGCCCTTAGGTCCTTGCTAGTGACCGTGCCACTGACTCCTGTCTCACTGGCTGTACCTCCACCCTGTCTGAGGATGGGGCTAGCTGCAGAGCCATTGCCGGTCACACCGGTGCCAGATGGGTCATCAGCACCAGTTGTGGTGCCAGGCTTGGGCTCGCAGTACTGGGGGCTTCCTCGGTGCCATATCTGGTGCTGGTTCTGTCTTTGCTTCTGGTATTAGTCCCTCACCCTTAGGGACCAGTGTCAAACTCCTCAAAGGCAGTGACTAAAAAAGACAAATTTATTGCATTAAAACAACAAAGGCAACATGCAGCAGTCATTCCTACCAGCCTGACTTTTTCCGCATGCTCCATGCATATCGCCTTTGTTGTTTTAACACAATAAATGTGTGTTTTGTTATTTACTACCTTTGTCAAATTTCATCTGCCTTCCTACAGTGTGAAGCTATACTCTCAGGGATTGCAGTGGATTCTGTTTGTAATGTGGTGTCTCCAAAGCCGCCTTTCTATGGTGTGTGAAGAGTACACTTTCACCCTCTCTGCAGGAAGCCGATGAGAGTGTGGGTATGGAGTCTCAAGCAGAGGATCCTGCTCCTAGCTATCTATCTGCCAGGGGTTCAGAACACTCCGGCAGATTGGCTTCTTCAGTGAGTGGGGTACTTCAGATGTGGGCCTTTTTTGTGTCCCCATTCACTGCCAACTCCCATGATCCTGAGAGGATTGTGCTCCAGAGATTCCGGGTATGTTTTTTCTATCAAGATAAATTCAGACTGCAATGGCAGATCTGTTCTGTATGCATGCCGTCCAATCTCTCTACTAGGAGAGTACTGCTGAAATTGGAAGCGCAAGAGGGCAAGATGATATTAGTCCCCCCACTGGCCTCTGCAGACACAGTTTCCTCTATTGAACAAACCTCAGTCAATATCTGAGGACTCTACCACTTAGGACGGACTCACTGACATAAGGTCACCTTAGTTCATCCCTACCTATGCTAAGAAATGAACGAAGGGTACAAGGTCTCTCAGAGGGTCTCTGAAACACTTTTGGCTGCATGTAAGCCTTCCACTAGGAAGACATACATAGATGAATGGAAAAGATTTTTCATCTGGTGCTCCAGAACCTGCATGGACCCCCGTTCAGTACCACCTGACATGATTGTGGAGTGTCTGCTGGACCTTTCTGCTGCTGGTCTACATTAATTCCACAGTAAAGGTCCATCTATCAGCTATTCAGCGGACCACTAGTCTGTAAGTACCATCTACATGGCACAACTGCCAGCACTCAGGAGGTTCTGCAGTGGCTTTTTCAGGGCTGAATTTACATTACCATGGGCCCTGTCCACAGCAGTAACCATGGGCCCCCCTGTCGCCCCCCTCCCCACCAGCCCCTCCTGTCATTTTACCACATAGGTTGCATGGATAAACCTTTGTGGTATACTGTCAAGTCAGATCAGATTATGTTTTTTCCCATTAGTCTGTTTGATTTGATGCACTGATTATCAAAGCATTACTCTCCCATAGCCGAAACCAGTAATGTACAGTATCAAAAACCCACGGTTCCCACCCTTTATTCATATGAACCAAAAGAGGACGTATATTGGCCATCAAAAAAACACTATTAAAAAACAATAAAGGGTGGACCATATTCAAACCTCCCTGACTGATCGGGAGATATAAGATGTTCCATATTATTGGGTTAAGTCGACTCCCCCACACAGCCTGGAAAAAAATGCCCAATAAGTGATATTCCAATGATTTGGGAGGTGGAAAAATCTAACTTAGAAATAAAAAACTGGAATCAGGAATGTTTTAATCAAATAGGCCCTTTTATTTTTCCCCATCTTCCAACGATTCCAGCCAGAAACCTTGCAGTGGGCAATAGCCAGTTTGTTTTCCCAATTATAAACATCCGGGTGTTTCACACCATACTGAACCATACTGAATACCCAAAATCCTAATAGGTCCTGCCAGCAGCATAATCCCAACACTGAAGGAAGGGCACCACCATGCGAACCCAAAAACTTCCCTATGCATTTCTGCATGTTAAGCCTGGCCACTGCCACAGACCCAGAAAGAGAGCATATGCATAAGGCTTCCAAAATAGAGGCTTCATCTTTCAACAAAAGGCACATATCATCTGCATAAGCCAATATTATAGGTGCTCGGAGCGCCACTGTAGTACCCAGAGGGAACAGGAGAAGAGAATAATGAAGCAGCCTTAATAAGGGGTATAAAAAACAACCATATAGGATAGAACTAAGGATGCACCCCTGTCACACCCCTCGTTTAATCCCAACCAGGGGACCTCTCCACCCATTAACTACAGGAAAAACAGTTGCAGTTTTATAGAGCAATCGGAGCCAATGGAAGCAGTCCAAAGGAGGGCAACTAAAATGGTGCAGGGTCTGCATCAGAAACCATATGAAGAGGGACTGAGAGAGCTTAATATGTATACCTTTAATGAAAGGAGGGACGGGGGGGGCATGATAGAAACATTCAAGTACTTCAAGGGAATCAACAAAGTCCAGCAGGGTAGCGTCTTTCAGAAAAAGAGATGTGTAAGAACAAGGGGGCACAATTTAAAGATAGAGGGGGGGACGGCTCAGGGGTAGTGTGAGGAGATTTTTCATGGAGAGAGTGGTGGATGCATGGAATCGCCTTCCTGGGGAGGTTGTTGGGTCTAAAACAGTGGGGGAATTCAAACTTTTTCCCCTGCTTCTGCCACCACCTGGCACTTTTTACAAATAGATTTTACACAGAAGTTAGAACTAAGCACATTTCAAGTGTGTAATAGAAGTTTTTCAACTGTTTTAGCTGGATTGTAATTTCTACTAGTGTTTTAAAGTACTTACACCTCTTCTGTTTCAAGTGCTCCTCCTGCACCCCATCCAAGCACTCTGCCTTGGCGCCGAAAAGTCTGACTTCCTTTTGTCTTGCTAAATTGCTCAAATCTAAACCCATCCTAACCTCTATGCTATTTAAGACCTGCTCTTTTTTCTTCTCTCCAGCTGCCTGCCCTTGAACGGTGCTGCTTTAGCTCCCCCACGGTCGGCCGGCACCGAGCCAGCCAGCCACTGACAGAGACCAGGACGCCCGCATGCAGCTCCTTGGAAGGTACGGGACAGCGCAGCCAATCAGAACACGAGCGCTTCCAGCAAACCTGCTCTGATTGGCCAGGACTTTTCCCCTGCTTCTGCCACCTGGCACTTTTTACAAATAGATTTTACATAGAACTAAGCACATTTCAAGTGTGTAATAGAAGTTTTTCAACTGTATTAGCTGGATTGTAATTTCTACTAGTGTTTTAAAGTACTTACACCTCTTCTGTTTCAAGTGCTCCTCCTGCACCCCCCCCCATCCAAGCACTCTGCCTTGGCGCCAAAAAGTCTGACTTCCTTTTGTCTTGCTAAAGTGCTCAAATCTAAACCCATCCTAACCTCTATGCTATTTAAGACCTGCTCTTTTTTCTTCTCTCCAGCTGCCTGCCCTTGAGTGGGGCTGCTTCAGCTCCCCCACAGTCGGCCGGCACCCAGCCAGCCACCGACCAAGACCAGGACACCCGCCTGCAGCTCCTTGGAAGGTACGGAACAGCGCAGCCACTCAGAACATGGGCGCTTCCAGCAAACCCACTCTGATTGGCCAGGACTTTTCCCCTGCTTCTGCCACCACCTGGCACTTTTTACGAGCACATTTCAAGTGTGTAATAGAATTTTTTTTTTAGGTGGCTAGTTTTCCATTAGCAGGTTATACAGACCTGCCACTAGAGGGATTCCTGGTCTTTCTACTCAAATCACTGTACTCAATCGTGGGCAATATGGCCTGCATTATCATTCTACTTCTAATCCTGGCAAAAAGTATGACTCATAAAGCACTGATCCATGCTAAGTCAGAAGTCATCCCAGCCTGGGAACCCACAATCATAGTCCCTGCTGCATCTTCATATTGCTTCCCTACTCTTAATCTGTCGGGTTTTCATTTTAATTCTCATCCCTCTCCTCTGGCCATCCTCCCTTCGCCAATGTCTTTCCGTGCACTTCCCCTGCTAGCCTTGAACGGCCATGTCAGCATCTCCTATGCCCTGGCTAGACGTACCTTAATGACTGAACACCACACAAGAACCCCTACTAAAAGAGCCCACTTCTACCTGATAAATGCCCTCAAGAAAATATTTCTAATTCTCCTTTTCTGTTCAGGCAATGTTGAACTAAATCCAGGTCCCCCAACTCAAATCACTTCTCCGTCGGAGTTTGCAGCTGCTCCTCGGATGAAACTGATGATGATGGTCAATATTCTAAGCCTGCTCAAAAAACTTGATCATCTTCAAGTTTGGGCAGCCCACACTGACCCAAATCTGATTATAATTACCGAGTCATGGCTAAAAAAGACCAACACTGATCCGCAAATTACTATACCGGGCTTCAAGCTCTTTAGGGCTGATAGGGATTTGAGGGGGGGGGGTTGTATACACCAAATCAAAATTTGATGTTAGCAGCATTTCCTGTAAAACTAAGCCCAAGGAATACGAGATTGTCTCGCTTAAACTTCACCTTCCATCTTCAGAGGTGCATAACAATCATTGGTGGCTATAGACCCCATCAGAGGCAATAAGTTCTAAACGTGTTGAAATCCATAACTTTGGCTGCTAACACGGAAACAATAATCTTAGGGGACTTCAATATGGATTGGCTCACTGCTAAATCCCACTCCCTGAAAGCCATCTGTGATGAGCTAGGCCTTACACAGATAGTAACTGAACCCACAAGAATCAATGCTTCTAACTCTGCCAACAGCTTACTCTTAGATGTCATCTTAACTTCGCATCCCCATAAAATCTCACATTCTGCAGTTTTCCATAACGACATGAGCGACCACAGTATCGTTGTATGTACAAGATTCCAATCTAAAACCCAGCAGCACCCTAAATTCAGAATCAAACGCTCATTCTGTAAATTCAACTCAGTAAACTTCCTAACCAATCTAGCTACGATCAGGTGGCAAGACCTATATCTTGCCAAATTTGCTGATGCTGCCGTCTCTGTCCTAAATGACAACCTCACCACCCTAATTAACAAGCATGCTCCTCTTGTTAAAATGAGGGTGCGGAAAATCTTGCATCCGTGGTTCACCCAAGAGCTCAAATCTGCACTTACCAATAGAGACAAGCTATGGGCTAGGGCCAGGCACACAAAGAACCCGATAGACTGGCAGGCGTTTAGAACTGCCAGAAATGCCTGTGTTAAAAGTGTATGTGCTACTAAGGCAAACTTCTACATCTTCACTCTGGAGCAGGCCAAAGGGAACTCCCAAAAAATCTGGAAGACACTGAGATCCATGGAAGGCCATCCTGCTGCTTCCTCCCTTCCCACCAAGATTCTGGCCAAGGATGGGATGGTTGAAAATAAAGTGTGAATCCTCGAAGAACTTAACCTTCACTTTGCCACTGCTGGGTTGGCATTCAATTCCTCCCCATACGCTAGCTGAGTGAATAGCAACACTAGCCCAGATTCTACACATGCTACTCCATCTTATCCCTTCCAGTTGTGCCTGCTTAGCTACAAAGAAGTCGAAGACATAATTCTTAACCTTGACACCAAGAAAAGTGCAGGGGACGATGCCCTTGAATCATTTTTCTTGTGGCTAGGCTATGCCCAGCTCATAGCCCCCATCCTTCACATCTTCAACCTCTCTATTACCACAGTCACTGTTCCATCCTGCTGGAAATCTGCCCATATTCTTCCTCTCTTCAAATCAGGAGATCCTTGTGACTTAAACAACTACCGTCCTATCTCTATCTTGCCTGTTCTTTCCAAAGTGCTGGAAAAAGTTATATACAACCAACTAAAAATCACCTTGAAGCCACCTACTCCTAAACTCCCCGCCTAATCTGGCTTCAGGTCAAGCAATAGTACTATCTCAGCCTTGGCTAAAGTCTCTAATGACTGGATCCATGCTATGGACACCAAGAAGTTTACTGGTGCAGTCCTTCTAGACCTTAGTAAGGCCTTTGACACGGTAGACCATTTATTTATTAATTAAATTTTGGTAACCGGTTAGGCCCACTGAGCCCCGAAGGTCTCTTTTTCAGGGGCGACCCGGCATAACAATACAAGTTATAAGAATGAACAAGGACATAAGGAACATTTGAGGCATTGTGAGTTACATCATGAGGTGGTTACAGTAAAGAAAAATAGTGGATACAGGCATGGTTACAAGCATGGTAAAAGAAAAGCAGTGGATACAGGCATGGCTTACAGGCATGGTAAAGGAAAAGCAGTGGATGTAGGTATGGGTACAGGCATGTTTATCATCATGACATGTAAGCAATTGGTAGTACTTTGCATATTGTTTATTCAGGGGTTATATGTGGCCTCCGGCTAGCAGTCTGTATAAGGCAGGTAGTAGGAAGGTTAAGCTAGGAGACGGGAGTTGGAGAGGAGGGGAGTACCTTAGGAGCTTTAAGTGCCATGACAGTAACCATCACCTCCTAATCACCTGTCTTGCCTACATAGGTGCCACTCCACTTACCTTACAGTGGTTTAACAGTTATCTCATGGGAAGGCTATAAAAAGTCAAAGCTGATGGCCTACTATCTGCCCCCCTTCCAATTGCCAGAGGAGTTACATAGAATTTGAATTTGACGGCAGATAAGGACCGCTTGGCCCACCCAGTCTGCCCATTTCCCTACCTACTGGATAAGCTGCAGATCCTAGTTAACCAGCAGCCTACTTCTTTCTACCCCCACCCCCCAGAATTGCCTTATGACTATCCCATGCATGCTTGAATTCCACCACTGATTTTGACTCCACAACCTTCTCCGAAGGCCATTCCATGCATCCACAACCTCTCTGTGAAAAATACTTCTTAAATTACCTCTGAGCCCCTCTATCTTCAAATTGTGCCTCTTGTTCTTGCACACTCTTTTTGAAAGATGCTCCTCTTGGACTTTGTTGATTCCCTTGAGGTACTTGAAAGTTTCTATCATGTCCCCCTCTCCCTCCTTTCCTCGAGGCTATACATATTAAGCTCCTTAAGTCTCTTCATATGTCCTCCAGTGCAGACCCTGCACCATTTTAGTTGCCCTCCTCTGGACAGCTTCCATCCTGTCTGTCTTTGCGGAGATTGGGTCTCCAGAACTGCACACAGTACTCCAGATGGGGTCTCACCAGCTGTCTTGAGTTCCTCAAGACTCCATCCTAGGACCAATCCTTTTTTCCCTGTACATCAACAACCTTGACTCCCACATAAAGAACTCTAGCATACATTTCTTTGCGGATGATACGGTTTTGTACGCATCAGGCTCATCCTTAACTGAAGTCAGGGAAGCACTCCAAGCTGACTTTATCCAGTTAGAAAGCAACCTTATCAATGCCAAGCTTCTCTTAAATGCCAAAAACAAGACAATGATTTTCTCAAGACTTGCCTTGTCTGGTGCCCTACCTACCCCACCTAAAAACTTCATAGTTACCTCCTGGTGAACCCTTGGAAGTCATACCTAAATTTAAATATCTAGGTATGTGGATAGACAACAAGCTTTCCTTCAACGAACACATCGAGGATCTATCAAAGAGGCTTAAAGCACGCTTGGGTTTCTTCTTTAGAAATAGGACCCTCTTTTCTCTCGCAACCCAGAAAAGACTTGTCCAAGCAACATTCCTTCCTTGCTTGACTATGGAGACATTATCTTTATCTCCTCCCAACCTTGAGCCTATCTAAACTGACGATATCTATCACCATGCTCTTCGCTCATTACTAACTCCTGCACAGGACCCACCACTGTGATCTTTTGCAGCAGTTGGGTGGACCTCTCTTGCCACCAGATGCCTCCTGCATGCTGGTATTTGGACCCTCAAATTACTACTCCACAAACTGCCTGTCTATTTAATGTCTCTCATGCACATCTCGCATAGCACCTACTACCTAAGGAAATCCGACCTTATCCTACTAGATGTTCCCAGGACACATACGACAGCTGGCCAAAGAGCTGTCTCATACGCCCTCCCAAACATTTGGAACCAACTACAAGCCATGCTGAAGCTAACCAGCATCATGTCAATTAACTCCTACAAAACACGAGCTATCTCTAAATTAAAAGACGTATGTAGGTGCTACTAGGCCCCCAACGCCAAGTCAACCTCCTAGGTACCAACTGGCCCTCTACTTATTAAGCTGAAATGTGTTGCATAATTTAGGGCAAGGTTAAAGCTGGAATGTACTGCATATATAGCATAAGGACTTCTATTGTGTATACCTCTTGTATTATATCTCCTGTCTATGTAATTGCGAACTGTATGTGTATGTGCCTCAGGACCTCCTTGTGAATGAGCTTGCTCAATGGAGTCTTTCTTGCAATAAACTTGAACTTGAACATGCATGGGACAGACATAAGGCAATTGTAGTGGGGGGTGGCAGGAAGTAGGCTGTTGGTTAACTAGAATTTGCAGCTTATCCAGTAGGTAGGGGAAATGGGCAGACTTGGCGGGCCAAGTGGTCCTTATCTGCCATAAAAGTCTATGTTTCTATCTGCATAAGCCAATATTATAGGTGCTCAGAGTGCCACTGTAGTACCCAGAGGGAACAGGAGAGGAGAATAATGAAGCAGCCTTAATAAGGGGTAAAAAAAAACCATATAGGATAGAACTAAGGGTGCACCCCCGTCACACCCCTCATTTAATCCCAACCAGGGGACCTCTCCACCCATTAGCTACAGGAAAAACAGTTGCAGTTTTATAGAGCAATTGGAGCCAATGAATAAAACCAGGAGGAATCTGTAACTTTTCCAAGACAAACCACAAAAAATCATGACTGACTGCATTGAATGCTTGTTGTTGATCCAAAGAAATAACATACCCCTCCAGAAGATCCAAACTGCCTTTGTCAAATACCTCCCGCAGTAAAATTAAATGATCCTGAATGCAGCGGCCAGGGACAGAAGAAGTTTGAGCTGCTGAAATAACCTCTTTTGCAACGGACATTAATCATTTAGCCAGAATTTTAGATAATATTTTAAAATCAGTATTCAATAAGCTAATCGGCCTCCAGTTGGATAAAACCTTCCTGTCACCTTTCTTATATAAATAAAGCAAAGACCCCATATTAAACTGTAGGGGAATGTCCATATTTTGTAACAATTAAACATCACAGTCAATTCATCCCCCAGTTCAGTGGCTAGAAATTTATATACCTCAGAAGGCAGGCCATCAGGGCCCGGAGCCGTATTATTGTTCAGGGCATTGATCGCATCCATGACCTCAGAGACCTGAATAGCCTGACCCATCAAATTACCATCCACATCCGAGATCCCTGGAAAAGCAACCTGGGAAAGTAAAACATCAGCCTGGGCCACATCAAAAGCTATAGGCCCATATTTCTTTTTTGTCATGTAATACTTTTCTGCCTGCTGCGGCACACTCCAGCTTGGGGCATCCAGCTGCCGGCTCCGCCTGCCCGGAGAATTGGGTAGCTCAAACTGCACCCAGGAGGATCTGGGACGGCTGTCTTGCCATCCCGCTGGAGGGCTCCCCCTCTGCTTCAGCCAGCAAAGACAGCCCTGGACCCTCCTCGACAGGATTCCGCCAAAGTCCTCCAGGGGCTCGGAGCACGGCCATCAAGCTGCATGGTTGCGCCCAGCCATTTTCCTCTGATTGGTCCCTTGGAACGCAGACATGCAATGACATCCAGGCACAACGTGCCGACATCTGCTGCATTCTCCCTCCAGTATCACCAGCACTAGTAGTGCCCCCCGAGCGTCCCCGGGGCCGCTACAGTGTGGTGAGATTCCCCAACCCACCCCAGGACCAGGAGAGCAGTCTGTGGATGCTCAATCCCAGTCCTTCCCTGTAGACCCCCGATGGCCTAGGCTCATTCCCGAACCCAGGTTGCTGGCGTGGCGCGAGGTGTGGCGTCCAGCGCCTCAACCCTCAACGTCACTGGGCCGGATAGGCCCATATTTCACACCAGAATATGCAACAACTACTTCCATGATCTTGGTATTAGTGTCAACCGTGCAACCCTCTTGATCATATAAAGGCAAAATTTCTTTCTTGCCTACCCTCAAATGACATGATTCATATGGACAAACTGACTCCATAGATCCAGATGTTCCAAACTGCTGTTGACGTTGCAGAGAACGGTCTTTTTCCAAATGAAATATACTTAACTGATGTTTCAAAACCTGAATTTGGGAAACATAATCCTGTCTCATCAACACTGATAAAGACATAAGCCTCTGTAATTGGGTCCTAGTAGCCAAATAATCCTTGTAAGCGGATTGACATAAATTCTTGCTACTACCTTTTAAAAAATGATCCTAAATCTCGTTTAGTATCTAACCACCACTGCACAGCCTCATTATAAATAATAAAAACTGACTTCCTGGCTTTTAAAAGATCAAGAAAGGAAGCTTGACAGAGGGAGTCCAGCAACAAGGAAGGATTCACCTTCCAGGTCCCAGGACCCCTCTTAATGGAGGATGCTGCCCCCAGCATGACAGATAACATATTTTGGTCCGATAATTCAGCCACTGTCACCTTAGCTTCCTGAATGGGCAACCGCTGGGAAATAAAAAGAAAATCAATCCTCGTTACCAAGGAACCTTTGTGAAAGGTGGGCGTATGTAGACCAGTATGACATCGATACGCATCCATCAAGTGCGCAGTTCCCAACATGGAGGACATAAAATTAGAATCAGAAAATAACTTTTTAGTACCAGAAGTCACAGTTTTTTCCTTCAGGGAAAGAACACAATTCAGGTCCCCACCAAAGATGACAAAACGTGAGGTGTGTAAAAAAGGTTGGATCAGCTTAAAAAGCTCCACTCTCAAAGCCTTAGTCTGAGGGGCACAGACATTAAGCAATCGATATAAAACATTGCCAAACTTAACATCCAAAATCAGAACCCTCCCTGGAACCAAATCATATAGTTTTACCAGGGCAACATTTGGGCAATTGAACAAGATGCCAACCCCAGAACAGGTTTCCTGGCCAATAGACCAAACCGAGGGGCCGGGGTACCATGCCCTAGAGGCTATTGTAAGCTCCTGTAAAGAATGATAGTGAACATCCTGAAGAAACACAATCCCCACAGTATGCATAATCAAATAGGAAAAAAACAAATCACGTTTATCTGGGTTCTTAATACTATTAACATTTACAGTATGGCATACAAAAGGTGTAGAAATCATTCAGGAAAGAGAAGGAAAAGGGGGAAAAAGAATCCATCATCATTTCAGGCGTCCGCGGCGAATGACCGACTCTTTGCACTTAGTCTTGGCCTTGCGCTTTTGAGGACCTGAGTGGTCCCGGGGTACCTCTGTATCCGTCGTTTGATCAGGGATGGAGGATTGCAAAGAAGAAGAAACCGAGTTGCTGCCTGTGTGGTCATCCTCCGTCTGCAAAAGTTCATATCAATTGTGATTGGGAACTGCTCCAATGCTCGGAGAAGCCACCCGAGATGAGTCACTGAAACGTTTGCTACAAGTGATCCTGATTGTCAGAAACAATTGTCCAGTCAAAGCATTGGGGGGGGTGGGGTTCATCACTTCCACATCAGGAGTCCCCCGAGAAACCTGTGCAATGGGAGACCAAGGCATAGCCGTCACGGCAACAGTGGAGGTCTGCAATGACAGAGAAGAACTGTCAGTCCCTGCCATATCTACCCCAAGTGGTAACACCGGGGGGGGGGGCAACTCCTCCATAGGCTACAGGGCAGTTAAAGATAAGGTGCCCTCCTGTCTGGGTGGTACCAAGACTGGCAAACCACCATCAGAAAGTATAACATTGGGGCAGTAGTGTCATCCAGTCTCGGTTCTTCATGTGCAAAAATCCTCTGTTTCTGTGTCAAACTTATGTAAAGCCTTTGCTCAGCACCATCTGCCAACTCATGCTGATTGCGAGCAGCCCACTTGCAAGTTTGTAAATTAAGGCCCTGCTCATCACACAAGTTGCACCTCTCCTGTTCCACACAATGGAAGCCAGAATGGCCCAGAGAACCACAGATCGTGCATTTCACCTGGTCGCATGCACTACTCAGATGGGCCACAGAGCCACATCTGTAGCACGCCTTGGGTTGTCCTGAATAAAACAGGACACATCGGTCACTTCCCAGAAAAAAACTATTCGGGAGGTGAAGCAGACCAGTATCAGACATTTTTAACATCACTTTCACCTGCCATCCCCCCGTCCATAAATGTTCAGAATCGAAGACAGCCTTGGGGTCCGAAAGAACTGTGCAACGAGCCTTAAGCCAGTGTGTCAAATCATTTATATTAACCTCCTCACTTCGAAAAAGGACAGTAATAGTCTTTTGAGTAGGCCGTGATAAGGGCAATACAGAAAAGGGGGTTCAGAGAGGGGGCGTCTTCAACCTTTGATACTTCAGCCAAAACATTCCAGACCCTGTTGAGTCTTAAAATTGATGTCAAAAATGTTTTCTCCTGAGACATGAATCACAGCATGTATCTCTCTTGCAAAGAACTTGAGGGAATCTTTAAGAAGAACTCTAGCCACATATAGTCTATCAGGCACTTCTACCATGCCTCCCAGGTAGCGCAAGCGAATGGCATTGTGGAGTTTAGTAGGGTGCATGGGGGCCCAAGGGAAATGTGACTGCAATCTGTGAACATTCTGAGCGGTTGCTGCTGAGTAGGAAAGTCGAGAAGCAGAAGCCCCTGTACAGGATGCTTGTGGAACCAGAGGCCTAGAAACAACAGGAGGAGGAGTAGTCTCAGTATTTGGTAAAAGCAAAATCGGATTTTACGTCAGTTTCAACTCAGGAGGAAGGGCAAAGTTCTGAGATTCTCTAGGCAAAGGGTGAACAGATAAGTCATCCACCTGAACATCAGGATTTGCCCCAGGAATATGGATAGGGGATGACCCCGAAACCCAGTGCCCACTAGTAGCACCCTATTCCCATCCTGCTGCCAGCAGAGCTTTCTCAGCAGACCAGGAGGTATCCGAAACAGGGCCAGTAACAAGTTTATCAGGAAGCTGCAAATCCGGCTGCAACACATCCTGCATCTCATTAGACACCACACCAGCGGCTTTAAGTTGAGTCCCATTAGTGGCAACAGTACTCTCAGAGGTCGCGGGGCAACGGAGGCCAGGTCGCACACCCGTATCAGCCAGTCCAGATTCAGTCTCCACAATCAGACCTCCAGTAGGAACATAGCAAGAAAAAGGTTCCTCACCAACCTGTAAGTTCTGCGCAGAAGAGCTTTGTTCGGAAGTCTAGTGTGGTGCCAACCTCTCAGGGCCAGCAGTCGGATCCAAAGGGACCACTCGACCAGCAATAGTAACCCAATCACACACAGGGTCTGCAGACATTGGCAGTTGTGCGATTAAATTGTGTCAGGTGGCCAAATGCCGTTCATCTTCAGCTTTAACTAAATCCTCCATGGTCGGGTTAGAAAGAACAAGATCACTGGCAACATCAGGTCGCACTAAATCATTCTGATCCCGATATAAATTCTGAGCCATAGTACCATCCACAAGACCAGACATCTCCTCATTTATCAAGATTCCATCACTTAGTTCCTTAGGGGTCTCAAGCAGAGACGAGACAGGAAAGGAGATCATCTCCCCTATCTCCATAGCTTCCAGTGAACTCCATCCACAATGGATGCCATCTTGGCTCAGAAGACCAGGATGTTAGGTTCCCTTACCTGTGAGTAGGGGAATTTCCCCAGTGTCCTGGCCAAATTTCCCTCATTCACTAAAAATACCACCAACAGCTTAGTCTGGTTCTGTAAGTCAGTTTACAACTGTACAAATATTCCCCTTTTCTTGTCCCTGGAAACTAGCCACTGCTCAGTGTGATTTTCCCGGTCACAAACTTTCAAATACAGTAAATACTGTATATACAAATAAATAAGTTTTATCAACTGGAATACTGGTCCAGTCTTTGAGTGGGGGGAGGGGAGTGGCATTGAAGCCATGTATTATAACAATGTTGGGAAGGGGGCTCAATTTATATGAGACCCAATAACTCATAAAATTTAATTCAACATTCCCCCGCTGTCTGTTCTCCTCTCGGTCAGTCAACTCTGGGCTCTCGGTCTCAGATCTGGAGTCAGATTTGTCTTCATTCTCATCCATCCTCTGTCTGGGGGGTCCTGGGGCTCGAGCTAAATTACGCCCACACACATCAAACAGCCACTTATGTTTACTCAGAACTCACTCACGTGGTGAATTCTTGCAGTAACCAGACGCATGGAACTAGGGACCGCACACGTCTTCCATGGTTGCTAGCATACCCTGTGTGTGCTATGACTTAAAATGTGGAGCGTGTGCTCAACTCAGGACTGATTACTGCACAGACGCAGAGGACTCAGACTTGGGGGAACCAGACAATCTCGGTTAACTAGGGAAATAACAGCGTTTTGAGGGTTGTTTAATAATTGTGGAGGTCTGTGGGTTTTAATGTCAATTTTCTGGTCTAACCCCCAAAATGTGGGTCACTTGTGGGGTAATCAGTGGTGAAGACGGATTTTTGGAAGATATGATAATTATGTTCTTACAATAATTCTTGATCTTTTAGGAATATATTTACCATTGATTCACACGCCTGCACCCCTCCCCGGTTCACTCCAGTATGGTTGTGTTGGTCGTCACCGCTTACGTTGGGCTGCAAGGACACTTTGTTACTGCATTGGTGGCCTTTCTTCTCGGGCCACCAGGGTTATCTTATACACTTAGTTTAAGTGCATTAGATATCTCCTTGGTTAAAACGATACTGAGGTGGTTGGCGGCTGACATTGGCGTAGTCAGGCAGCCATGTGTTTTCACTCATGGCGCCGTGCATGCCTGCTGCTTACCTCAATGCCAGGCCTCTGCAACATTCTGTCTCCTGCTACGTCCTATGCCTCAGGCTTAGACCCACTAGTGTGAGTCAATAGTGAAGCTATTCCTAGCAGATCAAGAATTATGGTAGGAATGTAATTTTCAGATTTAGACGGTGGGTGTATTATGATGCTGCTAGCACGTTTCTGATAGTAAATAACACTGCACCAGGCCAATATGGTTATTTGTTTTCTGAAAAGGGGCATTGCACGAGAGCATAAACTTCCAAACTTCAAAATCACATATCTCAGTTCAGGAATGACAGAAAATGAAAACAAAAATTGGTGTATTGATGTTTTTGCCAGAAATGCGTGACTATTAAAAATATGACATGATGACGAACAAATACTGCTGCTTTAATGTTTTTGAATTTTCCGCCTCTTTTTAATGAAAATAACACACATTTTTTTTGATTTCAGATCAGTATATTTTCCATCCCTGATTCATGATTTTGCTTATTGTGGTTTTTCGCAGGGAGTATCAGATCAGATAGGTGAAGGATGCTTTGCTAGTCGATGCTGATGTCTTGGCTGAGCAAACACACATCCATCGGGCTTTAGGGCCAGTGGGATCCACAGTTCCCCGGCTGCCGAAGGCTTCACTGCGCCTGCGTTACTCGGGACAGCCTCCCCAGCCCCGCCCCCGCACTGGCTGCGCAGTCGCTGTCGAGGAGACTGTGTGTCAGGAAGGGGAGGGCTGTCTTGTTCGACAAGCTGGGCACATAGGAAAGGAGGAGAGAATCGAGTAGGGTGACCGTAGGAGTAGGAGCCCGCTGTGTCGGAGAGAAGCATCTGACAGCTAGCGCTTCCGACGGAGGGATCCCGCCGAGAGACGGCGAGCACTTGCCCTGCGGGAGGCCGGGGACCCCGCATGGGCTGCCCGGGAAGCCGGCAGCGGGCAGCAGCAGTGAGCGCCTGCTGTCAGGGTCCGCTGGTAGCCCAGGAGGGCGAGTCGTGCTGCCAGGAGGGCTACAGCAGCACACAGGAACCAGGAGCTGGTAGGCAGAACCTCTGTAAGTAGCCCGCAGTGTTTGCCTCTGATACAGCAGGGCAGGCTGATGAGGAGAGCAGGGGGGCATTGCCTTTTGCACTCCGGTTATTGCACAAGACAGCCCTGCAGAGTGCAGCCTGTCATGCATGCAGGCAAGTTACTTGGGGATAATTCGCATCTTTCAACTGTTTCTGACTTTTGCCTCAAAATGTTGATCTGTTGCCTCCTAAAATTTGTGTTTCTGACTGAATAGTGCAGATGTAAGCATGCACATTCAAAAAAAAAAAGCCAAATTAGATGTATAGATGTCACGTGTGTTTCTTCAGTAGATGCATTGTACTTCCAAGTCACTTATTCTGCCACCTTCCCGAGTAGATATCGTAAATGTGTCTCTGATTTTGGTTCTTTGTCCCTGATTTTTTTTTTAATCCTTGTCCCCAATATATGAGGCAGAGGACTGAGAGGTATGCCAGATGTTCACAGGTCAGAGAGTTTATTTATTTTAAAAAAAAAATTGACCAGGTGTGAAAATTGATCTGAGGACAGCTGGTTTCCAGGTGCATTCTTGAGAAGAGGAGATACAGGAATGCACAGAAACAGCAGAGGGAAGATAATATCCACATTCATAAATTATAACTAAAAGGGAGAATAAAAAAAAATTTGCGAATAAAAGCAATGACAAAACAGAGGAGCCACACTGCTTTACAGTGGTGCGTGCAGCAGACATAAATCCATCAGTGCAGTGGGGGCAACAACATTAAGGCTGAGGTAGCATGCAAACAAACCACATGGGGTAGATGCAGTCATAGAGTGACATGGAGAAGAAGACTGAGTGAAAGTGTGGTAGAGGGTGGTGGGCTATGGGCAGCAGAGGTTGCACCGGATAGCCTTGGAAGGGATGCTACCTTATGAATAGTAGTGGGAATGACGGAGCTTCTGGGAGATCATTTTGTTTAGTGTGGGACTTCCTCACACATGTTCAAGGGTGTGACAGATTAGCAGGAGTTCCACTGTGGCAAATACATTATTTGTACAGGAAGAATGACTATGAATTTCACTTTAAACAGTTGAGATTAAAAGGAAGTTATATCTTTGGACCTTCTGGTCACCTAAGCAGGGGCCTTGCAATCGCGCAGACTGTGGCCTTCCTCTACTAGCTACGTCATATGTAAATATGATCATGTCTATAGGAAAGTGCAGGGAGTCCTTGGATTTTTACTGTGGTGTTAGCAGAAACTTTGGGACTGGAGCAAATTTCACTGATTGATCCTAGTACCATAGGTCCAAGAAGGAGCATCTGTGGCTTGGGGTTAGTGGATATTTCCCCATAAAATGTTACCTTTTTATTTTGGTCACATTTTTGCTTTTGGGGGTTCTTGCTAATATATCTCTCTCACACGCAGAGTTGAGAGAAAGAATAATTAATGGCATGTATATATATGTATATATATATGTGTATATATATATGTATATATATATGTATATGTGTATATATATGTGTATATATATATAATATATGTATATATATATATACATATATGTATGTATGTATGTATATATATATATGTATATATGTATGTATGTATGTATATATATATGTATATATATGTATGTATGTATATATATATGTATATATATGTGTATATATATATGTATATGTGTATATACACACACACACACACACACACACACACACACACACACGCATACATACTGGAGAGAGAGAGAGAAGGAATAATTGATGGCAAAGTGTGGTATACAAGGACATAATAGCATCCGGGGTTGAACAAGCCCCAATGGGCAAGTGGCCTTTATGATCTTGTTCTACCCAGAGATGATATTTCATGAGTATGCCAGATTTTGCCATGTTTTATTTTATATAGTGCACTACTTGTACACTTTTTGTTGTGTCCTACATTTTGCCATAGTGTTGGGGAGTTGGGGTAAGGTGGCTGTTGCATGTGTTATTAAGCGACTTGTTACATGTGTAATTGGGGTTGTTTGTAGTATGTTGGGTAATAATTTGTTATTAAGGTATAAATAACACTATATTAATACAGTGGTACTTCATGTATGGGTGCGGTTGCACTCCTATATTTAGGGTTGTATGGGAACTTCAGCGTTAAACCCCAAAATTTGCACTTTGATAACTTTGCAACTGTTTAACAGATTTGCACAAAATTTTGCTTGCACGGTCTCTGTGGGGTAGATCTCTTGATGTGCCAAGTTTCGTTCCAGTTGGACGTGGGGATTCAGAGATACAGATGGTTGGGGGGGGGGAAGCGACTTTTTCGAAACATTTTTCACATTGGTTAGAATGGGTTTTCTGTCAGCTTTGGCTAGTGCCCAGATGGTTTGGAATTTTGGTCTGAAATTTACAGGGCAGAAAGGAGCTGACCCACAGATGTGTGTTTTGCTTGTTTGGTGAAAAAATAAATTCATTCCGAAGTTATTTAATTTTGAAATTTTGAGTACTTGGTTCTGAGCATGCTGAGTCAGCACAAAAAATAGATGTATGAAATGAAAAAGAATGATTTTTTTTGTATGACATCATCCTATTTCGTTTGAGGAAAATCCTTTTTCGTATGGCTGCCATCTTGTTTTCGGTTTTGCCTGAGAAATTCAAATTTGGAAACCCACAAAAATGAGATTCTGAGGAGGAACCAGCAGCAGCTTGCTTATCTGACCCCTTTAACTGCATTCTGCATTTAGTGCTCGAGAAGTGTCCTTAAAATTTTTTTTTTTTTTAAAACATTGAAATTCTTTTTGTATGCTACACAAAAATCTTTTTTCGTGATGACTTACTCACGAAAAAAGACCTTTTTCGTATGGGAAGTCAATGTATTTCAATGGGATTTTTAACTTTGGTGCATAACTTTGTCATTTTTGTGTATTTTGACACCACATTTTCAGCACACTCTTTTGAGTCCCCTCATCAAGAACAATGGGGGTGTCATTTTGCAACTCCTGCCCAAAATGCGATTTTGCGTTCGGTTGGCGAAATCACATTTCGGACGGGATTTCAAAATTTTCACCATACTTGTTCATGAGGTGTGGAGCCATAAGAATTGTATGTTGAAAGTTTGGGGTAAAAATAAGCTAAAATGGCCAGCTTGTGCGCATCAGTTGACATTTTGATTCTCTCGCTCGTAACTTTAATTTTCAATATTTTAACTCCAAATTATTAGCATAGCCATTTCTTTACACCATCTCATGAATGTGACAGCTGTCATTTTTCAAATCTTGCCCAAAAATGTCTTCTCCTGCTACTGCTGTGGAATTATGTTGCGATGGCATGGAATGACGTTTTGGTGGGGATTAGACAATTTTTTACTATCGGGTTGATGAGGTGGGGTAATAGGAAGGTTATGTTGACAGTTTGGTTGCTGTTCTCTTACAAATGGAAAGGCAGGGCCCAGAGTGCCCTGTGCTTCCCCATAAACATACATATACGCAGCTATGAAGAAATGGGAGCAGGTGAGGGAGAGGGCCTTGTGCTCCCACAGGAAATTAAGGATACCATTATACTATCTCAAAAAGTAAGGAAATTCTTTAAAAAAAATCTGCGTTAATGCAACATTTAGTGTTCAGGCTAAAATGACAAACGTAGGGATTGTGACTTTAGGGTTTCCAACCCTAAAAACCCAGTGCCACCCCTAAAGCAAATCGAGGCGGAGTCTTCTAGGGGTTGTGAATCCTAAAGCTCACCCCATTCTGCCTTTGACAGTGATCCAAGAGTTAGGGCTGAAAATACTGTTTCTTGTTTTCTGCTTTCGTTATATTTCATCTACTGATGTTCATAAATATATGCTTAAAATTAATTCTAAACCAAGTCTTGGTTTTGATAGTTTAGGCTACAGAATCTTAAAGAGAGTTGGTTATCAAATAGCCCCACTACTTACTAAACATTTTAATTTCTCATTGTGTCATAGTGTATTTCCCAGTAGGTGGAAGAGTACGTTTCTGAAGCCTTAATTTAAATCTGGAAGTAAAACCAATTTGAATAATTTATCGCCCTATATGATTACTGGCTCCACAGTCAAAGGTATTGGAGAGGGTGGTTTCCGACCAGGTGACCGAGCATCTTGAGAAATTTGGACTATGGTAGGAGTCACAGTATGGTTTCTGCCCTAAGCACAACACTGAGACTGCCTTGGTGTGAGGTTCACTGGCTGGGTCAGCAGGGAAATAGAGGAAGGTAAGCTTGTTGCCTCGGCCTTTGCAGACCTCATCAATGCATTCAACTTGGTGAACCATGCTGAGCTATTGAAAATGTTGCCTGGTGTCCATTTCTCATTTGGTGTGGTTGCCTGGTTTAGAAACTACCTTTCTGGTAGGAATCAAAGAACCTCAATCAGTAGGAATATTTCTAATGAAGTTACCCTAAGTTGTGGAGTCCCACAGGGCTTGATACTGGGACTACTGCTTTTTTCTTTTTCTGTTAACTCACTTTTTGATTTATTTAAACATACAAAATTACTTTTATGTGCAGATGATGTTTTGTGTTCTTGTTATAACTTATTTTCACTACAAATAATATTGCAGTCTGAATTTAGTCTTTTTCATTCATGGTTTGAATCACATAACTTAATATTAAACTCAGTTAAAACTAAATAAAGGGTTTTCTCAAGTGTTAAGAAACATCCAGTTTCTGAGTTACTCTTACGTGATAATTTTGGCAATCAAATTGAGCAACTGACGGTCTTTAAAGTGATTTTGTGAGCTTTCACAGATGCCTTTTTCACATAGTATCCCATTGCCACCCATGCTTCAGATGCTGAAGCTGCAATTTGTTTTATAAAACAAATCTGTTATAGACGTGTTTATTTATGTTTTATCAGCACTGTGTTCTCCAGTTTTCTGTGTGCAGTCACACCCCCCAGAATGATGTCATGCAAGGGAACTGTCACTGTTTTACATACAGCACCAAAGAATTCTGGGTAAATTATCATGTTGATATAAATGTCAGTTACTGTGAGGTGTAGTCACTTATTTTGGTGGTGGTGACTGCACCTAATATGTAGATGTACATAGCCAAGGCATTGTGGGTACAATAAGACATTGTTTTCCATTTCCCTTACTGTGAGTTGCAGTCTCAAATCTCTGTAGTGGCTTCAACAATAAAAGCTCTCATATGTTTATTTTCCAAACGAGGCTTTTGTGCATATAGTATCTAGTTGACAGGGTTTCCATACTGAGAGATGTAGTCTCCTATGTTGGTCATGTAAATATCTGTAATACCAAGACTGACCAACAGAGACCTCTGTTTCAAAACAGTGTTTATAAACTTTGTTTCCCTTGCTTGATGTCACACATGGGGGTTGCAGCACTGAGAAAAAAGAAGAGGCGGGTTATGCAAATGAAGCAGAGCACAGAAATAAAAGCATTTATTTAATGGAAAACATCACTTTTTGGCAGTTTAAATGGTAGGAGATTGAATCACAACACTTACAGGTTATTAATCCCATTTTCCATGGCAAAGTTCACAAAATCACTTTAAGTATCATGGGCCTGTTATTGGACTCACATTATTCATATCAGCATCACATCATTGAGTTAATAAGTTGCATAAGAAATTGGGTTACCTTTTTAGTCTATGGAAATATCTTACAGTAGAAGTCAGACACATGTTAACTCATAGTGTATTACTATCAGTGTTGGATTACGGCTCCTTTAAATATTCTTACACTGCTGATGGAATGCTAGCTAAAGTAAAGGAAGTTTGTGGCATAAGGTATTGGGCTTCATAGCCTGAGCTCATTTCTGTAAAAAAATAATTTTTTTACTCACTGTGTTAAATAAATGAAGGGATCGTGGCTGGCTCCATAGCCACCTTCAGCCAATCCCTTCCAGCTTCCTAGTATGCCTGCTCCTCCCCCGCGCTCAGTGGTTTTGTGATGTGTGAGCTGGGAGAGCCCTATACAAGTGTGTGGGACGTTTTTTTTAAAGCCATTTTCTGAAACTGTTAGGAATCTGAGAGGGGAATGAAAGCCACCGCTCTACTAGTAGGGTCCCCCCGAGCACAGTACCGATTTTCTAACCCCTGCCTAGTATGTGGGGTCTGCGGAGGGTCAGTGAGTCATCAAGCCAGTTGGGTGTTTTCTCTGGCATTTCCTTTCCGTAGCCATCCAGCATGCAAGCCTCCACATGGGTGCACGTTATCAGCATCCAAGGGCAGCCCCCCACTGCTGAGAAGATCTCATCTCTGCTGCCTTCTGACCTTTGTCAGGTTGCAGGCTGGTAGCACGGCACTGGAACTCCACCTTCCCGGGAGAGGAGAGCTGTCCTCATAATGTTTGATCCTCTGTTTCCCCAGCTGACTCATGAAAGTCCAGAGTCTACTCCTGAATCTGAGCCCCTGGTGTGGCAGGCAGTAGCACTATCCCTGGACCACCGGCCAGCATTGAAATTCAGATTTATGGGGAATATTTATTATATTTGAATCCTGTCAAGGCCAGCTGTGACTTTTATGCACAAATCTCTTTATACAATAAAGCATGAAAGGGAGTTTGATTACTGGCAGTTAACCATGCCCTTATGCAACAAATTGTAAGATGTGAACTTCCGGAGCACCTTTCATGGTGCAGTGCAAAATAATTAGAAAGCTCCCTTACCTGAGTGGAAGTTCCTCCGTAATAGTTGTAAAATTTTCTCTTTAGCCCCCTAAGAAAGGGAAGGGATCATATTTTTCCCCCTAGGGAGCAATCCCTTTCACTTCCTGACCTCAGACACCGGCCCTGTGTTTCCTTGTTTTGTGATGTTATTATATGACTAGCGTGAGGACAGGCTCCATGCAAGCCTATGGCGTGTCATTTTAAAAGTTATTTTTACGTATTTAACCTGATTTTTGATACAAATCGGAGTCAGCATTTATGTAACAGGGTATGATGTTCTCATGTTCGAGGTCTGTAAGCTGACCCACCGCCCTGGAGGGTCTTACCACAGTTATAAAATGCAATAAGGTCATTTATTGTGAATATAAAAAACAAAACCACTTCATGTCTTAATTCAGCAGGGCACATCATCCATATAGGTCTCATGTAGTAACAACTGCTTGAATAACGATGTATTCATAATAGAAACAAAGAAACACATAATTTGTTGTCAGAAAAAGACCCATGGCCCATCATGTCTGCCCCAGACCTGCTAAACTGATGTGGAATATGAGCGAAGTAGTGGTTCACTCCCCTTCCCATTTTTGTACTGTCTTTGCTAGGCTCATGTATCTGTTCCGTCCATGTTTGAATTCTCCCCGCCATCTTACACACCCACCGATCTTATCCAGCAACTTATTCCGCTCCTGAAGTACTTCCTCATTGAAAGAGTGATGGATGCCTGGAACAGTCTGCCCATGAAGGTAGAGAAGGTGAAAACAGTGGCAAGCTTCAAGCATGCATGGGATAGGTACAGAGGAATCTTGTTTGAGGGAGGTAGCCTTAGATCAAGTAGGGTCTATGGTGACAGTACAGGCAGGGCTAAATGGGAAGACTGGGTGGGTGAAGCGATCCTTATTTGCCAACAAATTCTGTATTTTTTCTGCCACTTTTGTTGGAAAAACAGTATATTTTTTCCTTGTAACTCTCTTGAATTTGTCCCCCTCCTGCTTCATGGAGTTAGCCCTGGCGCTTTTGCTGTCACTCAGTTTGAGCAACTCCTTTCTTTCCACTTTGTTCACCCCTCTAAGATATTTGTGTATTTCAGTCATGTCCCCTCTCTCCCTTCTCAAGTCCAGAGTGTACGTACAAGTGTTCAGATCTGCCAGCCTCTCTTGGTAAGTCCTTTCCTGTTGTTCTTGAATCATCCTTGTAACTTTCTTCTGTACTGCCCCCACCCTCTTCAGTTGCAGGGGAGATTGATACACTGGTTTTTATATACACTGTACATTGGGTTTCCTAAATAGTGATTTGCCAGATTCCAGGGAAATAATTTGTGTCGGCATCGGCAGGACTCAAATCTGTATCTAATAACATTCCTCCAAAATGTGAATTTCACGATATTTTGTAGTTGTTAATAGAAGACTTTCAAGTGAAATAAGGCTCATTGCCCCTAGATTTCATCATCCCCTGCTGCTTTTCCTGCCCTGAAATCTCAGTCCCCGGTTTATGACATCAGAATAATTTTGGTAGCAACGGGCTGTGATGTTATAAGTGACTGATTATGACTAAGGATGAAGTCTAAGGGGAAAACATCTTGTTTGGAAGAAAATGTCATTAGTAATAAACAACGGAAAAAACAGAAATTCTACTTATTGAGAAATTTAGTGTAAGTTGAGTTCTCCTAATGATACACTGGAAATATTTTTGTAAAAACTAGATAATCTCTTTAAATATCTGATAAACGACTGGTCATATTAAAGGAAGCATAAACGATGTTGTTTACATATTTTAGTATAATTGCAAATTTGGGCACGTGTGAAGTCTTTATCATGATACCCAGTGTATTTCTTTTTGTTTTGAAACAATCCCGCTTTTTCTTTATTTAGGGCCTCATATTAATGCAGCCTTTTTTCCCTGCACAGTATTCATGTTTTTAATCACTTATTTGCAAATCCCAGTGACATCAGTTGACCTGAAGACTGTAGTGAAGCAGAACACAGTGTCATAAGGTCAGCTGATGTCACCGGGTTCCGCTTCATTGTAGCTTCAGCTCAACTGATGTCACTGGGGTCTGGAACTGCTACGTAATTAAAGGGAAAGTCCACCTCTAAATACCCCACTCCTCAGTGTGGGGCACCTCCCAATTAGTAATTTGCAAGTAGTCAGAATTGTTTACCTTACTGGCCAGCCTGTGATTTTATATTTTATCAGTTTGATCCTGTTGTCCCTCTTGCCAGCATTTTGAGTACGGTGCCACTAGCTGCGTATCCCACAACCTTCCACAACTGATGTCATAGCTGGGGATCGGCCGCAGAGTGTGTATACTAATGTAGTGTGAGACGGAGCTATTCATTGCTTTTGTTTACGATGTACTGGTCCCAGTGCTATACCAAAGCCGAGTATAGACTGACTGTTAGCAGTAAAATGAGATCTACTAAACTGGACAAGTATAGAAAAAAAATCTAAATCTGTCACATATATAACTGCAAACTTAAAACCTGTCCACTATCAAGTATGAGTGGGATTAGGGATGATAGGCAAGAGAGGGGGCTAAGGGAGCAGGATTAGCTGTGGTAGGCAAGGAGAGGGCTAAGGGAGTGGGATTACCAGCTGTAGGCAAGAAGAGGGCTAAGGGAGCGGTATTAGGCATTGTAAGCAAAGGGAGGGCTAAGGAGCAAGATTAGGGATTGTAGGCAAGTGGAGGGCTAAGGGAGCAGGATGAGGCATTGCAGGCAAAGGGAAGGTTAAAAGGGCGGGATTAGGGAGTGAATGCAAGGGAAGGTCTAAGAGAGCGGGATTAGGAATTGTAAGCAAAGGGAGGCTACGGGAACCACATTAGGGATTTGGGGCAAGGGGTGGGTTAAGGGAGTGGGATTAGGGATTGTAGGCAAAGAGAGGGCTAAGGGAGCCGGATTAGAGAGTGTAGGCAAGGGGAAGGCAAAGGAGGATTAGGGATTACAGGCAATGGGAGGGCTAAATGGGATTAGGGATAGTAGGCAAGGGGAGGGCTAAGGGGAATTAGAGATTGTAGGCAAGGGGAGGGCTAAGGGGGATTAAGGATTGTAGGCAAGGGGATGGCTGAAGGGGATTAGGGATTGTAGGCAAGGGGAGGGCTAAAGGGGATTAGGGATTGTAGGCAAGCGGAGGGCTAAGGGAGCAGGATTAGGGATTGTAGGCAAGCGGCGGGCTAAGGGAGCAGGGTTAGGAATTGCAGGCAAAGGGAGGGCTAAGGGAATGGGATTAGGGGTTGTAGGTAAAGGGAGGGCTAAAGGAGCAGGATTAGGGATTGAAAGCAAGATGTGGGCTAAGGGAGGAGGATTAGGGATTGTAGGCAAAGGGAAGGCTAAGGGAATGGCATTAGGGATTATGGGTAAGGGGAGAGTTAAGGGAACGTGATTAGGGATTGTAGGCAAGGGAAGGGCTAAGGGAGCGTGACTAGGGATTGTAGGCAAGGGGAGGGCTAAGGGAGCGTGATTAGGGATTGTAGGCAAGGGGAAGGCTAAGGGAGCGTGATTAGGGATTGTAGGCAAGGGGAGGGCTAAGGGAGTGTGATTAGGGATTGTAGGCAAGGGGAGGGCTAAGGGAGCAGGATTAGAGATTGTAGGCAAGGGGAGGGCTAAGAGAGCAGGATTAGGGATTGTAGGCAAGGGGTGGGCTAAGAGAGCAGGATTAGGGAGAGTAGGCAAGGGGAGGACTAAGGGAGCGAGACTAGGGTTTGTAGGCAATGGAATGGCTAAGAGTGCAGGATTAGGGTTTATAGGCAAGGAGAGAGGGATTAGGGATTGTAGGCAAGTGGCGGGTGATTAGGGATTGTAGGCAAGGGGAGGGCTAAGGGGAATTGGGGATTGTAGGCAAGGGGAGGGCTAAGGAAGTGGGATTGGGGATTGTAGGCAATGGGAGGGCTAAATGGGGTTAGGGATTGTAGGCCAGGTGAGGGCTAAAGGGGATTACGGATTGTAGGCAAAGGGAGGGCTAAGGGAGCAGCAGTAGGGATTGTAGGCAAGGGGAGGGTTAAGGAAGCTGTACATGGGATTGTAGGCAAGGGGAGGGCTAAGGGAGCGGGGTTAGGGATTGTAGTGGGGGAGTGCTGTGGGAGCGGGATTAAGGTTAGAAGGCAAGGGGAGGGGTAAGAGTGGGATTAGTGATTTTAGGCAAGAAAAATGCTAAAGAAGTGAGATTAGGGATTGTGGGCAAGGAGAGGGCTAATGGAATGGGATTAGGAATTGCAGGCAGGAAGAGAGGGCTAAAAGAGTGGGATTAGGGAATTTAGGCAAGAGCACACAATTGGGGGGGGTACTAACAACAACACAAATGGATAGGGACCTGGGGGTAGTCGTATTAAGATGACCTTAAGGTAGATAAGCAATGTGAGAAGGCAGTAAGGAGAGTTGGGGGGATACTAGGATGTATAGGGAGATGCATCACCAGTAGAAAACAGGAAGTTGTTATCCCTCTGTACAGACAGTTGGTGAGACCCATCTGGAGTACTGTATACAGTTCTGGAAACCCCATCTTTGCAGGGACATAGACAGGATGGAGGCAGTCCAGAGGAGGGCAACTAAAATGGTGCAGGGTCTGCAACAGAAACCATGCGAGGAGAGAGTAAACGTGCTTAATATGTATACCCTTGAGGAAAGGAGGGAGAGGGGGGACATGATAGAAACTTTCAAGTACCTCAAGGGAATCAACAAAGTCCAAGATGGGAGCATCTTTAAGAAAAAGAGATGTACAAGAACAAGGGGGCACAATTTGAAGATAGAGGGGGAACGGCTCAGGTGCAACGTGAGGAAGTACTTTTTCACAGAGAGGGTGGTGGACACATAGAACTGCTATCCTGAGGAGGTTGTGGAGTCAAAAACAGTGGGGGAATTCAAGAATGCATGGGACAGACATAAGGCAATCTGAGTGAGGGGTATGAGGGGTAGAAGGAAGTAGGGTGTTGGGTAACTGTAAACGCTTTTGGTAGTGACCCTCCCTAACCCCCACACACACCCTACTTGACAAAGCCCTCTGAGCTACTCCCCATCACAGCCCCCATTTCACTATCCCCCACCTCTCGCCTCTGTGGTAGGTTCAAACCCAACCCCTTGGTTCACTGTCACCCAGCCTCTGCCATCTGGGATAGCGCTAAACCCTATGCAGTTACTCTGCCATAGTCTATCAACGGATTTGGAGGTTTCCAGGGGTGTGCTACCTAGGGCAACCAATTAGAAATAGCTTAGTATTCTATTACAACTGCTCTTTTTTTCCATTTGTCTAATTCTCATGTAATCGCTCTTTAATGCCTAATGATCAGGCCTCTGTAACCACTGAATATGTGTATTGTCTTATTGTCCACCCTGACGTGGAACCTTTGTAAAAGAGCTCACGCTCAAAGGTCTTTCCAAAATACTAATTAAATTAAATAAGAATCTGCAGTTTATGCAGTAGGTAGGAAATGGGCAGACTAGGTGGGCCAAGTGGTCCTTATCTGCCGTCAAAGTCCATGTTTCTATGTAAGAGACTGGTGTTAGGGATTGTAGGCAAGGTGAGGGCTAAGGGAGCAGGATTAGGGATTGTAGGCAAGGGGAAGGGCTAAGGGAATGGGATTAAGGATTATGGGCAAAGGAATGGCGAAGGGAGTGGTATTAGGGATTGTAGGCAAGAGGAGGACTAAGATTGGGATTAGAGAGTGTAGGCAAAGGGGGAAGGCTAAATTGCTGGGACTATGGATTACAGGAAAAAGGGCTAAAGGAGCTGGACTAGGGATTGAAAGCAAGGGGAGTGCTAAAGGATTGGGATTAGGGATTGTAGGCAAGGTGAGGGCTAAAATAGCAGGATTAGGGACTACATGCAAGAGGAGGACTAAGAGTGGGGTTAGAGAGTGTAGGCAAAAAGGGAGGGCTAAAGTGGTAAAACTAGGGATTACAGGAAAAAGGGCTACGGGAGCGGGACTAGGGATAGTAGGCAAGGGGAGTGGGATTAGGGATTGTAGGCAAAGGGAGTGCTAACAGAGCAGTATTAGGGATTGCAAGCAAGAGGAGGACTAAGAGTGAGGTTAAAGAGTAGGCAAAAGGAGGGGCTAAGGTAGTGGGACTAGGGATTACAGGAAAGAGGAAGGCTAAGGGAGTATGTCATCAGGATTAGGGATTTTAGGCAAGGGGAGAGCTAAGGGAGTGGGATTAGGGATTGTAGGTAAAATGAGGGCTAAAGAGCAGGATTATGGATTGTAGGCAACGGGAAAGCTAGGGGAGCTGGACTAGGAATTGTTGGCAGAAAGGGAGGGTTAAGGGAGCAGGATTAGTGTTTGTAGGCAGGGAGAGGCCTAGGAGAGCGGGATTAGGGATTGTAGGCAAAAAGGGAGGGCCAACGAAGCGGGGTTATTGTTTGAAGGCAAAGGGAGGGGTAAGGGAGCAGGACCAGGGTTTGTAGGCAAGGGGAGGTCTGAGAGAGTGGGAATAAGGATTATAGGCAAGGGGAGGGCTAAAGAAATGGGGTTAGGGATTGTAGGCAAGGGGTGCCGACAGAGAGTGGAATTGGGGATTGTAGGCAAGAGGAGGGCTCTAAGGGAGTGGATTTAGGATTGTAGGCAAAGAGAGGGCTAAAGGAGCGGGATTAGGGTTTGAAGGCAAGGGGGTTGGGGAGCAGGATTATGGTTTGAAGCCATGGGAGGGGTAAGGGATCTGGATTAGGGATTGTAGGCAATGGGAGGGCTGAGGGAGTGGGAGTAAGGATTGTTGGCAAGGGACGGCAAAAGGAGTGGGATTGGGGATTATAGGCAAGCAGGGGGCCAAGGGAGTGGGATTAGGGATTGTAGGCAAAGGGACGGCTATCAGCAAGTCTCATTCTGAGGCATTATCTGATGTATTGACTCCATTTTCTGATGTGCTGATCCATTATCTCATGTAATGACCGTTCATCCGATGTACTGACACCTCCTCCCCCAAATTCCCTGGTGTATTGATCCTGTTATCAGAGGTGCTGACTCTTTCTCTGGTTCTTACACCTTGTCACTTCTTATTTTTCAGCCACTTTCTATGATCAGTTCACTACATCTGTTGGTAATTAATCCAGACCGTCTCCATTTCCTTCTGCTTCACAGACAAATTAATACACTCCCCATTTGCTTTGTTCATTGCCTTCTCTTCTGGCTCGCTCTGTTTTTCACAGCTGTCAGAAACAGTTGCAGTTATTGTGGCGACAAAAATAATACAGTGAATACTACAGTGCATTCACCATACGTGTGTAACCAGTTAGATAACTAAGAAAGTAAAATTGAAGATCAGTTGTAGGGCCTCTCCCAGCATACACACAATGGCAGTTTGCCCCAGGGAAGCATTTTGTTTTTAACTTTGTTGTTTTTATAACATGCATACAGCAAAATGTTACATGTAAGAAATGGGAATTTGATATATATCCCCCAACAAGTGTGTCACGTTTGAGTAAGCAATGCACATTTCTTAGAGGTATTACAACTGGGGCAGTGTAAGTTTTAACATAGTATATAGTCACAGATGTGGCACTGTATCACTGCCAGTGTCCTGTGTTTCATGCCCAATATGAATGTGATGCGCAGCTTTAACCAGCAGTTGGCTGTTTTTAGTTAGCACAAATTAGGACTTCCCATCAAAGTCTGAGAAGCTGCAAACCCCTTGGGAGGGGGGGGGGACACACACAACCTCTGTAGCATCAGAATTGACTCCATACAGCCAGCTCTGTGGTGCCAAGTGGTAGGGCACCTGCGTGGTATGCTGGCAGCCCGGGTTCGAGCCCCGCGAACCTGGAATGTCAGAAGTGGAGATTGGCAGGGAAGGTGATAGAACATCTGCATAGACGCTCTCCTCCCAGGGGAGGGTGCTACAGAGCACAGCTTGGAGGGCAGTACCTAGTGTTATGCAGAAGCCTTGCTGGTGTGGGTGACCACATGTCAGCTGGTTCTGCCTCCAGGGCGTTGCTGCAGTGTGTGTCACTTGGGAGTGGGGCCCAGGAAAAATCAGAAACGGTGCCCATCTTGGCCTGCCGAATGATGGCTGCCTTGCTCTCCCCAGCTCTGCATGCCTCAGAGGATGACCCCCCAAGAAATGCTACTTTCTTCTCAGACCTTCCAGGGTAGGGACAGCCTGGGGAGCCAGGTGTCAGTGAAGGTGAGATTGGTGGGCAGAACTGGATGAGGAGCAGCCAGGGTGGTAGATTGGGGTGCAAGGGAGGAGCAAAGAGAGAAAACAACAAAAAAAGAATAGACTCTATACAATTAATATCTGGGGCATAAAGAAAAAGAATACGGATTACAGTAATAAATTCAAACTGGTGAACAGCCGTATGAAAGTTTACTGACCATAACTGATGAGTCGAACTTTTATGGAAGGAGAACTAGTTCAGTCGCTGAAACGTGTCTCAAAAGTCTGACATCTCATGCTCCTACAGCCGCCGAGTTTCCTCTGTGAGGGATAGGGCCACAGTGCCTTGACACTCTCCGTGCAGTGTGAAGAAATAAGAAGTGTCTCGGAGCTGCCCGCGTGGTCTTGCACATTTACATGCACCCATTTTATGGGTCCCTGAGACTATTAAGTCAGTCATTATACTTTTCCGTTATCACGTCGTATCAAAATATTACACCATTCACGAACAGAAACATTTCTTAAATCGTATGTAAACGTTATGTGAATAAAGCCCATTTTCCCCATTAATTTGGTAATCCTAGAACCCTGCTCAGTGTTTTGAAAATAGGCATATTATTAGCTAGAGCACTTACCTGGTAATCAAAAACCAAATAAATCAATATTGTAAACAGTTAAACACCAAAGTCTGTAGAATGTGGAACAAGAACTGCTATTACAAGTAAGAGTCCGATAAATTGTGGCAACCGTCTCGTGGAAACAGTACTCCCAGTCAGTTTGTTTCAGAATTTCAGTCATACCGACTCACACTGTTTCACCCTCCGCACTGCGTTCAGCTTCAGTTTCCCAAGACCCCTGGTGTGTCAGTTTAACAGTCCGTTCCCCAGATGCCTTGGGATTGGTGAAGGCATACATTTTATTGTCTGTAGGTAATGCTGGCTTTCTTTAGTTGAACAATGACCCCTTCAGAGGCCTTACGCCGCATCAGTGTGGCTAAAGACTAGTCTGGGGAAAAACTAATTGTGCTCGTCAGTTTAAATGGGATTGATCTGTCACTGACCTTGTTTCTCTCATGCTGCGACAGAGTCCAGTACCATCAGCACTGTCTGTGGGCCTGGATCCATTGTGCTGGCCCTCCAAAATGCAGTTCGATATGCTTACTCACTACTTGCCAGCAGATACAGGCCACATGGTCTTATCAAGTCTGCTCGAGTGTGCAGCTAGCACCCCATTTTTCAGCTGCCCCTCCCCCCTTCACAATCCCACACAGATGAATGCCAAGTGAGATTGAACCAGATTAAGCTGTTTGTGGTATTTCCAGTGAATGGGGGAAATTTGGCCAGGGCACCGGGGAAATTCTCCTACTCTTTTCGATAAGTGCCATGGGATCTTTAACATCCACCAGAGCTGCCACCAATCCAGGTAGATGGGACCTCGGTTTAACATCTCATCTGAAAGATGGCACCTCAGAAGTGCAGCACCCCCCTCATGCTGCACTACAGTGTCAGTATTGGGATATTAACCTAAGTGTCGGGTGTGGGAACTGAACCCACAGCCCTCTGATCTCTCGGCCTCAGAGGCGAGTGTTCTACCTACTGAGCCACTGACACTGCCTCAGATGCTGTGGTAATCAGGATGGCATAGCCAAGTCCCAGTTCCTCCAGGAGCTAGCTTTCAAGAAATGTGGCCAAATCTGCACCCTCGGTGCCTTTGGGGAGTCCCGAGACCCTGACATTGCATGCTCTCACCATATGTTCCAAAGGCTCAAGCCTTGCTCCAGCATTACCCTGCTCCTTCATAGTCGCAGCGGTGGCCAGAGCCTTACTAGCTGATCTCCCCGATTTCATCGACTGCTGTCACCAGTCCTTCCACCTGATGTCCCGCTGTGTTCAGCCGTTCCCTGTAGGAGTCAGAGTTTTTTTTTTTTTTTTTTTTTACTATTAGTTCCTTGCATCAACTTTGTCAGCATGGCTGTGGTGTGGTGCAGCGACTCTAGTTTGGCGGGTAAATCACTCAAGGTCATTGGCAGTTGCAGCACTGTATCCTCTTAGAAGGCCCCAGTGGCATCAAGTCTTGTGTAATGGCATTTTTTCGGTTGACCCATACTGAAAAAAACAAAAAAGTCTCTTCTAGACACTTACAGGAACAATTTAAAACTGGTAGCCAGTTAAGACAGCGAGTGTTTTTGAATGAGGTAATTTGAGCGAAGTCAAAATAGCGAAGGTAAAGACGGCTGTGTGCCATTAATATTAGCACGTGTAATTCAGCACGTAGTTCCCGTATAGAGTTGGAAGAGTATGTGTAGGTTTGTTTGGACCAGTTTCGAGCTGCCTATCTGGTGTGGTGGCTAAGGTCACTGCCTTTGTGTCGGGTTACCTGGGTTCAGGACTGGCTGTGGGCATACTGGGTCTTTTTTTTTTTTTTTTATTGTTTTAGAAACTGTCTTGTATTTTGTCCCTCCCCCCTGCCCTCCTGACTTTGTTCCCCCCTGCCTGTAGGTTACCCCCTCAACGTTCTCTCCCTGCCGACATCTGTCTCCCAGTGTAGCCCCCTCCCAAGTGTTCCACTTTTCCCCAGAATCAACCCCCCCGAGCTGATTATTTTAAGTGTGTGTGTGGGGGGGTGCTATGTCCCCCGCATAAAAGATATAGTTGTTTTGTCCATCTTTGTCGAATTCAGTGCCGGTAGCTGTTATTGAGACGTGCTGTAGTGCACATCACCATTTTTGTGTTTGGCGATGTGCAGTTGCTGATGTGGTTGGTGCTGTTATGACTTAGAACCTTTAAGGGATGTGCAGGCAGAAGTCAAAGTTAAGGATGCTAGCATTTAAAAGTTGGTTTCTCTCAGAGTTCTAGGTAGCAGGGTTTCCCTGCTAGGCTTCTAACTCCACCCCAGGAAGCATGTTTTAAAAATGTTTTTAAATGATTTCTGTCACCAAGATCCAAGTTGCCTTTCTGTAATAATTTTACAATAATTAGTTTGTTACTTACTTGTATTGTTTTTTTTGTTTTGTTTTACTGGGTGGAATCCATTGAATGAAGCTCAGTTTTGAGGATGCCCAGAGAAAGTGTTATAAGTTGCATCAAATGTAAGAGTATCCCAATTTTATATTTACATTTGACAGTGATGTACAATAAATAAGAACAGAGTTATGTGGTGTATATATAACACGTATGTACAAGAATCAACTTGCTTACAATTGCAAGTTTGTTTTTTTTGTAGATGTTCTTATTGAACCACAGTTCTTCGTCTACATGTGCCAGAGGTGCTACAAGTAAAGCATATTTACAAAAAGCATGGTTTAGCATTGAGTATTCATTGCAATCATTTTGTCTGAGTTTAAGGACCACCACCCCTAAGGTACAAGTGCGGGGTTGGGTAATCCGTGAATAATCATTTAACTGTACAGTGCAGTTCCAACACTCTGTGGGTACGTACTAGTTATATGCTGACTCTGATCGGAGGCAAGGAGGAGCCATGGGGTACAATTGCAATTATCAACACAGTAATTATCCGTTTTGTAAATATGGTGCAACTTAATTCCAGACACATGCAGACAGTTCTGAAACTTGTTTCAGCAGGATGGGGCTTTACAGCTAAGAGAGGATGACCCAGAATTGGAATAATGCCTGAATTTCTAAGGTTAGCTGTGAAGTGCTTCGCAGGGGCAAATACGGCTTATAGTAATTACCTCTTGAGCTCCACACAGTTGGTTATATTCATGGGTATACTACAGTTTTCAGTTGTTTATCTTGTATAATACATTTGGAAGGTTGTTGTTAGTTTTGATCGCCGTTGCTTATACAGGAAAATAACTGCCTTTTTTTTTTTTTTTTTTAAACTTTAATTTTATTGTTTTTATCAACTGGATAGACAAATGGTATACTTGCTATACAACAGACAAGCCATAATGTAAACTTACACCTTCTGGGGATAAGTATTAGACTGCATTTTTTTGATTATCTAATGTATTGTGATATATGGTTGAGGGGTCACCGAAGGTGATTACTAATGAGTCAACAAAGTATTGCTGCGACAGCGGTGACCAAGAGCAGTGTCACTTAATTGCACACTACTTAAAATCCCAAAGATTAGTCCAGAAATTTGCACCCTGCTATGGCTGTTGGTGTCATGCTGGATGCATAAAGAGATACAAAGTCCCTTAATGGTAGTGGCAGCAATCTGAAAAGATGACAAGATGGTAATACAAAACAACTGAAAGACACCCCTCCCCTCTTAACAGAGAATAACTACCATATGCCTTATTACTAATGGCTTAGTTTGAAGATAACATTTCAGATTTTAACACTGACCTGGGCAGAGCTATTAAACAAACCGCGCTGTTTAGAGCCAGTGATTATACTGTATACAGAAATAACGTAGACCCACCATCGTAATGCGGGTCAGTACGTGAGGCACATTCAAATACTGTGGCTGGCTGACTGCTGTGTGGCTAAGTCTTAATACTGAAATCATAACAGTAAGGGAGCGCAATATTATTCGGAAAACTTACTCCCCACAGCTGTCATGTAAACTTTCAAAGAAGCTTGAGTTAATAAGTGCAGCAGTCACAGACTTCAGCCACAGCCATCCGACTGGGCCAAACCACACTATATCAGCGCATGGTACTGCAGGAGAGTCAGAGTTTTACTAGGTCGTTCAAGGGTCCTCACCCTCTGAAGTGGTGTCCTCCACTGCTTGGGTTCCAACATTTCTGCCAGCCATGTGTTTTGATACCCACGTAGCCTCCCGACTTGGGTCAGAGTAGTGTCATGCCTTGCCATCGTGGGCGATTCTTAAGCACACTGGGTAACTCTGCATGCACCACAGAAGCCTGCGGTAGCCGGTGAACCCCATCAAACTTTATGTGCCAGTATCTAGTGGTGTAACTGATGTCCGGGGGGGGGGGAGGCAGATATGTTGATCTTCTAGCATTTGATTTGGATTCTAGTACTTATTGCAACTGTCCCTGGGGGAGGTTGAAGTTGTTTACATTCTACACATACATAGTTGCTACAAAGCATAAAAAGAAACATGTAGTCTTATTACAATCACATAAAAGCAGAAACACATAAAAAGGTTCCCTACTACAGTATATTATCATAATTCTTGCACATTAAAAAATTGACTCTTACCACTTAACACATGCTATACAAAAATAATCTTCTTCCAGACACAGATTTCACTAACATATATTTAAGTGTATTAAAAGTGGCTTTTATCAGTCTTCCACACAGCTATTTAAAAATGTTAAAATGTGTCTTTCTTCATATATTTCCAAGATGCTGTATGAAAAGGGAATTTTCATACGTCTGAGTTCTAACCTTTGGTTTTCGCCACCTACTCTGTATTCGTAATTCATGTTTTGCAGTTTCTTTAGGTGGTAATTAACTGTATAATCTAGGACTAGGATCACTTATTTTTTCAGGCATGCTTGTTTCTTGTAACATGGCAAAAGTAGTAGGACTCAAAGGAAGAAAGCCGATAGGATGAAGGGCGGCAGGTGGTACAGGAGGAACACGGCATTATGGCACGATAATGCCGAGTTGCTTCAGAACGTTCAGAGCAATAATGCCCTGTTGAGCTCGCGACCGCGCTGAGAAAGGGAGAATGAAGCGCTGTAGGGTGATGTCGACCAGTAGGTGGCGCTAGGAAGAGGGACTCCAAAGTACAAGGGATGGCACCAACACAGTCAGTGGAGGGGGCTGGTTCCAGGTGTAGGATACTTGAAGAACTGGAGAGAACAGGGGAGGCGGAATGTCGGCGTGTTGGCAGCCACCCGTTCCCACCCAGTGACTAAAAACAGTAACACTCGCAGAACAGTGGAAGAGATGAGGGGCAAGGCTAACTAGGAAAGAAACGATCTGGAAAGAAAAGGAAATGTTCATTCATCCTTAACAGTGCCACCATTGGTTGGCAAAAGGAGGAAGCGGTGTGGCAAAACTGTTGTATCGTAGTACAATAGTGAAGCAGTGGACAGAATAGCAAGGAGAGAGAATAGACATGGAAGTAACAGAAGCACTCTTGTGCTGCAGCGATGCAACACAGTCATAGAATAGTACCCTGAGCAGAGTTGTATTAGAAAAGTAGGAGCGGAGCACAGAAAGTGACATGTAATGGAGAGGAAAACTCCTATGGCATGGTAAAAGAGCCACCTATTGGTCGAGACAGTCACCGCTCTTGAAGAAACGCAGCTCAGAGAACTGCAGTGACTGTACTCGCATACTAAAGGATGTAGCGAGTACAGGCTCCCCACAATGCAGCACGGCATGAATGGTACGTGAAAACGGAGGGACAGGAAAAGAGCAGCCGATTACAAGCAGGAACTTTGCAGGTCTGATCATTATGAAATCGCAATGTAAGAATGTACAGCAAAGTTGTAATCGTGCAGAAATTGGCACACACCACATTACTGAATGTGGCCTGTGCAACGTGCACGCGTATGGTTCTAGTTGGAGAGAGGCTTAAGAGTAAGAAATGTGAACCAGGAATATAGAACTCAAAGTAGTCCATAGTGATCATGTCTGTGTCAAAGGAAGGAAAAGAGTATTCACTTAATAGTTCCTTGCACCTGCCATAACATAGTGATTATTCACAGCAGTGGGGAGCACAGCATGGGGTTGGTCATTGTAGGTACTGCCTGCGGCCTTGTGCCACAACGGCCCCAACCAGGCATTAACTCCCCATTAGATGCCACCTTCGTCGTGGATTAATGCTTACTTGTTGCCTGGCAAGTTGACAGATCCAGTCAGCGTTACCCGCCATCAGTAACTAGCAGCATCGTGCGTGGCTTAGAGAATTCAGCTGATCTGCCCCAGGGTGGGGTGGGGTTATGTGGTAAGCCTTCTGCAAGCTAAAGGCATTAGTTTGCTCCTCTGGAAACAACCTGTGTGTCCCCAATCCGGTCTCTGAGAAATATCAGTGAATAGTCACATTCTATCCCTTAGCAGACCATGTCTGATTTTCTAGGGTGTCCTTGCAGGCCCTGAGGTGGAAGTTCTTTCATAAGGATGGTTGTGCTAATGGATGCCGCTGTTTGCCACTGTACGTCATGTCTAGCTTGAGTGCGTGTACTGCAGTCACCGTTACCCTTGTGTAGCTGTCACTGTCACTGTTACCCTTGTCAAGCGGTTACCGTTATCCTTGTGTAGCGGTCACCGACACCGCTACACTTGTGTAGCAGTCACCGACACCGCTACCCTTGTGTAGCAGTCACCGACACCCTTGTGTAGCAGTCACCGCTACCCTTGTGTAGCAGTCACCGCTACCCTTGTGTAGCAGTCACCGCTACCCTTGTGTAGCAGTCACTGTCACTGCTATCCTTGTGTTGAAGCCATCAGCTTTAGTACTTCGATCAGTGACTGAAGAAATCAGTCTCTGCAGTTTCAACCCTGACCGCAGAGTTTCTTCTGAGTCCTGCTCGGCCACGACTTGGGTCTCAGCCTCTGACCGCAAGGGTTGAACTGCAGCACCACTTTTACTTTTCCCTCCATCTGTGGCAGACTTTACCCTTGCAAGGATTACCCATTTTGGAAAACAAAAGCTTATCTTTTAAATGGTGTAAATTTCAAAACTCCATTTACAAGATGAAATAGTTTTAAGAGTAATTTTTGCCTCAAAGGAGGAGTCGCTGATATTTGCTGCCTCTTGACTCTGGCACCACAGCCCTCCAAACTGCTAACCACTTCTGTGCAGAAAAGTCCCATCCATGTTTATAGGTAAGTTTGTCGCTTTTTCTTAGGAGAAAAGTGACTTTCAGATCCCATTATTGCTACATCAGAATTTGACAATTTAATGGTACAAATCAGGTTAGTATTACAGGCTGGAATGTTTGGGAGTTCCAAATATGATAAAAACAAAAATATAGCTAGGAAACCACCAGTAACAATGCCTGCAATTCCAGTTTAGTATTCTGATGACATTTTGAATCCTTGGATGGGATTGCAGTCTTGTTACTAACGGCTCTTTTTATTTTAAACGCTTTTGATCAATCAGTGCTGCGTTTTCCAGTGAGCGAGGCACTGGTACTCCACAAAGCGTTTTCACACACATTTACCCTGGAAATGGGCAGATTTGTTGTGTCCTTAAAAGAAGAAAAAAAACCAAAAAGTTTAATTTTGAAAAAAGTAGTGTTCCTGCTTGACCAACAATATATTTATGGGTCCACCAGCGGCACGTTTAGGATGCCAAAAGTGTTCGTGCATCCTTAGAAGCTCGGAGCTGCACCTCTTCAGTTTGTGGTTCTCGCACCATAAGAATGTGCCTGTGATGACTTTTACAACTGCACTTCTGCTAGGCCATGTTGGTTTTTCCTTCCCACCTCCCCCAGATGCAGACTTTTGCTATTTCTCTCTCCCAGTGCACGGTGCAGTTCAGTACTGCCGCTGCTTATAGAGATGTAAGCCTTTCTGTGTGAGGCCAAAGGCTTAAACCACGCTGGCAAGAAAATGATCTGTGACCATTTCATTTGATTTCAGAACCCTCTGTGATGTTAAGGTCGGAATGAGGAAGTGGTCTCTCTCGGGATTTAAACAGCAGCCTGACACCTGCCTTCTGCTTGTCAGGGAGAGGAAAATTGCGCTAACACTGTACTAATAGATTTCAGGGGTGCGGACCTTGCAGGCATGGGAAGGATTCTTAGTGGGTGCTTGAATGAGATAAGGCCAGACATGGATGCTGGTAGCTTGTGGGACACCATTAAGAAGGGGGTGCAGGAGGCCACTAGGTCCCGCGAGAGATAAGGCGCATAATGGGAAATAGAAAGTCGTGTTGGTGGACCCAAGAGATGCAGGAGGTGGTGAGGGAAAAAGGTTGCCACGCACGCTTAAAGCGCCAAGGGGAGGTAAGGAGAGGGATAGTGGAGTTACTGGCTAGAGGCACCAGGGTGGTAAGGGAAAGCCAAGACAAGAATGGAGCATAACCTGGCCAGGGATATCCGGGGGGGGGGGGAGTGGTTCTATAGATACATAGGGGAGAAAAGAAAAGCGAGGGCACAGATCAGCAGGATTAGGTCTGGGGAGGGATGGGCGCAGGAAGCAGGGAAACAAGCAGAGGTGCTAAATGAGTACTTTGCATTGGTCTTTACTGGGGGGATCCTTCCATCCCAGAGGGAGGGAAGGGGAGCCTGCAGATTCGGGAGGTCAGTTAGTCCGAAGGATTGGAAGGGGCTAGGGCAGGGGATGGGCCGAATTTAGAGGGGGAAGGGCGGGAGCATGAGGAGGAGGGCTGGGAGGGCAAAATCACATTGGATAGGGTGAGAGAGGCCCTCCGGTTGCTAAGGACTGAGAAGGCGCTGGGGCAGATGGGCTGCATCCAAGAGTACTGAAGGAATTGGCGGATGTGCTGGCGGCTCCACTGGCTGCACTCTTCAGCATCTCTCTGAGGACAGGGAGGGTGGCTTATGTGGCGCCCATCCACAAAAGCGCATCCAGAGAGGAAATGGGGAATTATAGGCCTATTACCCTAACGTCTCTGGTAGGCAAGGTTATGGAGGGCATTATCAAGGAGAGGCTTGGGGGGCAGCTGGAAAGGTTGGGGCACTTTGATGACAGGCAGTATGGTTTTGTTCCGAGGAGGTTATGCCAGTCCAGCCTGGTGGAGTTTTACGACTGGGTGACGGGTACCCTGGACCGACAGAGGCTGGTGGACGTCCTCTATGTAGATTTCAGTAAGGCGTTCGATTCGGTACCCCATAACGACCTGCTAAAAAAGCTAGGGGGGATGGGGATGTGGGGGCAGTTGCTCAGTTGAGTGGAAAATTGGCTTATAGGGCGATTTACAGAGAGTGGTGGTTGGCGGGATAGTCTCCTCTCCCAGAAGGGTCACCAGTGGGGTCCCCTAGGGTTCGGTCCTGGGGACACTTCTGTTCAATGACTATGTCTCGGGCATAGGGAGGGCTGTTGGGAGTAGGCTGAGTCTCTTTGCGTACAACTGAAAACTAGGAGCACTGGCGGACGAGGAGGAGGGTGGAGAGGCCCTCCAGGGAGACCTGGATACCTTAGGGAGGTGGTCAAAGAAGTGGGGATTGAAGTTCTATGCAGGGAAATGTAAGGTGCTGCATCTGGGGGTCAGAAACCTGGGTCATGCATACACTCGGGGGGCTCACATTACAAGCCACAACAGGTGAGAGGGACCTGGGGTAGTGGTGGACATCGAAATGAATAACACCGAGAACTGTTGAAACGCCGTAGCAAAAGCAAACAGGATACTTGGCTGCATAACCAGGGGGATTACCTCCAGGAGGAGGGAGGTGATCCTCCTTCTGTATAATGCCCTGGTCAGCCGCACCTTGAGTACTGTGTGCAATTCTAGAGACCTCACCTTAAGAAGGACATAGCACTGCTAGAGAGGGTCCAGAGGAGGGCGACCAAGGATGATACAGGGCATGGAGGGTAGGACCTATGAGGAGAGACTGGAAGAATTCAAGCTGTGTACATTGGAGGAGAGGAGGGATGAGGGGACATGATAGAGGTCTTCAGGTATGTAAAGGGGATGAATAAGGGTGGAGCCAAGGAGGTGTTCACTCTTAAAAGGGGAACTACCAGGGGGCACGAGTGGAAGCCGGAGGAGGGGGGAGTACAGGGGGAGCGCAAGAGACACTACTTCACTGAGAGGGTGGTGGAACCATGGATTGCACTGCCCAGGAGTCTGGTTGAAGAGAGCACAGTGGAAGATTTCAAGAAGTGTTGGGACAGGTACAGGGGGATACTGAAGCCCTCTGTTTTTTTTTTGAGGGGGGGCAAGCTCCCAGTAGGGTGCTGGCTAACAAGCAGACACGATAGACCATGAGACCTATTCTGCTGTCTTTTACTGTGTTACTATGTATGTCATTTTGTGTAGCACTTACAGGATCAGCCTCCTCGTGCCACCAAATCCATGCCTGTGGACTGGAGAGTAAATGGTGGCTAATCCCAGATATTAATTTTTGGGGGTATGCTTAGTGAAGCAGTTCCTTAGAAGCAAATGTTTATAGTGTAGCACAAAAGTGTGTTTTAAGCTGAAGAGACACTGGTCTAGAAGGATAACTAACACAAGACCTAACGATCCAGTGTGTGTCTGTGTGTGTTGGGGGGGATTGTTCTGTCATCTTTTTGCGGATAATTCAAAATTGGGAGCACTGGTGGATAGTGAGGAAGCGAAGGAGACAGTCCAGGGAGATCTGGATACCCTGGAGGGGTGGTCAAAGAGGTGGGGACTGAAATTTAATGCCGGGAAATGTAAGGTTCTTCATTTGGGGGTCAAAAACCCAGGCCATGCATATACCCTGGGAGGGGTCACACTGCATGCCACATTGGGAGAAAGGGATTTAGGGGCAGTGGTAGATGTTAAAATGAATAACTCTGAAAATTGTAGAAGAATTATAGCCAAGGCAAACAGGATATTGGGTAGCACAGCCAGGGGAATTACGTCCAGAAGCAGAGAGTTAATTCTCCCTCTATATAATGCCTTGGTCAGGCCGCAGCTGGAGTACTGTGTGCAGTTCTGGAGACCTCATCTGAAGAAGGACATAGTGCTGCTGGAAAGGGTCCAGAGGAGAGCGACCAGGATGATTAAGGGTATGGAAGGGAGGCCTTATGAGGAGAGACTGGAAGAGTTTGGGCTTTACTCACTGGAGGAGAGGAGGGATGGGGAGACATGATAGAGGTTTTCAAGTATGTAAAAGGAATAATTTGGAGTGGAACCAGGGAGTTGTTTAGGCTGAAGAAGGGGGGTGACCAGGGGACATGAGTGGAAGTTGGAGGGGGGAAATTACAAGGGGGAACGTAGGAAGCATTTTTTTACTGAGAAGGCGGTAGAGCTGTGGAATGCGCTTCCAGGGAGGCTGGTTGAGGAGGGCACATTGGAGGGCTTCAAGAAGGAGTGGGACAGGTACAAGGGGAAACCGAATCTAAAGAAGTCACTCTTGGGGGTTGGGGGGATGGTAAGGCAAGCAGCCATTAGGTTGCTGACTTTCCAGCAGACAAGACAGACCACTTGGCCTATTCTGCTGGCTTTTTACTATGTTACTATAAAGGTGGGTAAGACAGGCCACTTGATACAGCGTTAAAGCTACTTCTTGCAGCAGGGGCTAGCCAAGGGTGGGGGAGGAGTTAGTGGACACTGTCCTCTGGGAGGGAGGGCTGCACTGCTGCGGGGGGGGGGGCATCAGCTGGTGCCGCACATTTGCATGCTTGCATGCGCACCCCTGCCATCAGCGTCCCTGGGGATGGGAGAGAGAACACAAAAACACCCTGACTGATGCAGGATGAAGATGGAACCCCGTGGCCCCGCAGACTATAGCGGTGATCTTTGCACCCCCTCTAGAGGCAGGGCTAAGTCTGGGAGAAGCCAGGTGATGGGGCCGAGGAGGCCAGTGGCACGGGGCAGGTCAGAGTCGTAGCGGCACAAAAAGAAAAAACAAAATTAAGGGTAAGCCATGAAATCTTAATGTAGTTGTTTTCTGTTGTTTATTTTACCATTTTTGGCCAGGAAAGACGCAATAAGCAGAGACTTGTTTCCAGGTAGCACAAGTGACTTTGCATGGTCACACAGTAGGCACGTGGTGGCTGTGGGGTTCAGACTCGGTTCTTCAGGTTTGCAGCTCAGTGCTCTTAACCATTATGCTATACTGCCTCCCTCCCTTGAAATTATATATCGGTAAAAAAATGCCCATCAAAGTTTACTCTTCATTAGCCATTTAAAGGGGACAGGAATGGATTACTTATGTGCAGCTGCTTGTAATGTGTCTATTTTATAAATTATTTTCATACCTCTAAAGGATCCCTGTTTAACTGTGCCTGAAGAAAAGCTGAAGCTGTCAGTTGTGTTTTGTATTGTTTTCTTTGTGCGGACAACATTCTGTGCAGTTCCTTTCATGGAACCAAGAATTTGGAGTTTTGACTGTGTCACTTCTTGGTTTCAGAACCTTGGGCACTGTACTTCCCCTATTTACATGCAGTCTTGGAATCAGTTATAGGGTGATCGATGCTTGTACAACCGATCCCAAGACCGCATGTAAATCGCTGCTTCTGGTATTCCTGCATCGATGCAAGAATCGATGCAAGTGCATCGAATACATGCACCGATTCCAGGAACTTCAATTACCCTATTTAAATGCAAGCTTGAAATCAGTTGTAGGGTGATCAGTGCTCATACAACTGATCCCAAGATCGCATGTAAATTGCCACTTCTGGTATTCCTGCATCAATGCAGGAATAGATCCAAGTGCACCGAATACGTGCACCAATCCCAGGAACTTCAATTACCCTATTTACATGCAGTCTTGGAATCAGTTGTAGGGTGATCGATGCTCATACAACTGATCCCAAGACCGCATGTAAATCGCTGCTTCTGGTATTCCTGCATCGATGCAGGAATCGATCCAAGTGCACTGAATACGTGCACCGATTTCAGGAACTTCAATTTTTAACTTTCATGTAGATGGGATCGGCCAGCGCACAGACTCGATAAACTTGTACCCCATTTACATGCAGGGTAAAAATCGATTACCTTCAGTTACCTTATAATCTGGAGCACCTCCAGTGCTAGGGAGCAAGTGCTGGACGTGATCCAGGAGGGTCTCCTGACACAGTTGGTTACTGTACCTACTAGGTTAAAGAACACTTTAGATCTGGTGTTGTCGAATGGGGAAGCAGTGAGGGAAATAAAGGGAGAGGACCCACTAGCCGACAGCGATCACCAGATGGTGTGGTTTAATATCACGATGTGCGGGGAGCCAGAGAAGTCAGTTACTCGGTGGTACACTTCAAGGGGACAGATTTTGGGAGGATGCAAGAAGTACTGAAAGGGAAACTGGAGTGCATAAAGCAGGAGATGAACGTGAAGCAAAAATGGGACATTATTAAATGGGGGGGGGGGGTTACAGCGGCAACAGAAGCCTGCACCAAGGCACAGAGTAAGAGGAACAGAGCAAGAAAACCATGCTGGTTGAACAGCGAGGTTGTGGAGGTGGTGAGGGCAAAACGTGTGGCGCACCAGAGGTATAGGAGGATGGGGAAGGAAGTGGACAGGGAGGAATATGCAGGATGGTCCAGGGAGGTGACCAGTAAAGTGAGAGAAGCTCAAGGCCCAGAGGAGCTGAGATTAGCTCAGGGAATTAATGGGGGGGGGTGCGACTTTTTCAGATACATCAGGAGAAAAGGAAGTGCAAGGAGACAATAGTGAGGATAAAAGGGGTGGGGAGGACGAAAAGAGGGAGGAGCAGGCAGAAGCACTGAATGAATGCTTTTGCTCAGTGTTCACGGAAGAAAGGGGTACCGCTACCAGCATGGGCTGGGAGGGTGGGGACGGGGAGAGGAGGCGACAGATGGAAGAATTGAGGTAAGTAGAGTCCTAGAGGAACTGAGGGCACTGAAGGTAGACAAGGCACCAGGGCCGGATGGTATCCACCCCAGGGTGCTAAGGGAGATGGCGGAGGGGTTGGCGGAGCCTCTGGCGGATCTATACAGCACCTCACTGGAGTAGGGATGTGTGCCACTGGACTGGAGGATGGCACATGTAGTGCCATTACACAAGATTGGGCCAAGGGATGAACTGGGTAATTATCATCCGGTAAGTCTCACCTCCATAGTGTGCAAACTCTTGAAAACTATACTAAAGGAAAGACTGGTGTCGTACCTGAAGGACAATGGCCTCCAGGATGTGAGGCAGCATGGGTTCGTTTCAGGGAAGTCTTGTCAAACCAACCTGATGCAGTATTATGACTGGGTGACAGGTGAGCTGGATAAGGGTCATGCAGTGGATGTTCTTTACTTGGACTTCAGCAAGGCCTTCGATTCAGTGCCTCATGGGTGACATGGGGGGAAGCTAACTGGTGTAGGGGTAGGCGTAAAAATGATGAACTGGATTACAAGCTGGCTGAGTGGCAGGCTGCACTGGGTGGTGGTGAGAAGGGAGCTCTCAACTCCAAGGCCAGTGATGAGTGGGGTGCCACAGGGCTCTGTGTAGGAGCCAGTATTGTTTGGGCTTTTCATATCAGACATTGCACATGGGGTAGTGAGCAAGATAAGTCTGTTCGCTGACGACACCAAAATCGGAGCAGTGGTGGATGGAGAGGAGGGATTGAAGCAGCTGCAGAGGGACCTACGCAAGCTAAAGGAGTGGTCAGAGAGGTGGCAGCTGGGGTTCAATGACAAGAAGTGTAAGGTTATGCACTTTGGGGTGAAGAACCCAAGGAGAGAATACTGGCTGGGGTGGTTAAACTGGGGATCACTGAGGAGGAGAAGGACTTAGGGTAATGATGACCGGGACCATGAACAACACTGCCCAGTGCAGGAGAGCGGCAGCAAAAGCTAACAAAATGCTGGGGTGCATAGCGAGGTTTTTTTTTCTGTCCAGGTGAAGAGAGGTGATCTTGCCCCTCTATGTGTAGCTGGTAAGGCCGCACTTAGAGTATTGTGTGCAGTTTTGGAGGCCGTACCTAAAGCGTGATATCAGGCTACTGGAAGGGGTGCAGAGGAGGGCAACAAAGATGATATGTGGAATGGAGGGGAGAGACTATGACAGCAGGCTGGAAGACCTGAATATGTACACCCTGGAAGATAGAAGGTACGGGGGACATGATAGAGGCATTCAAGTATTTGAGGGGAATCAGTAAGGATGGGGCAGATGGGGTCTTTAAGTTAAGGAGGGGGCGGGTCACCAGGGGCCATGGGCTAAGAGTAGAGGGAGGAAGATTTAGGAAGGAAATGAGGAGACAGTATTTCACAGAGTGGGTGGTAGCAAAATGGAATGCCCTACCAGAATGGGTGGCATCATGTAAATCTGTGAACAACTTCAAAAGGGCATGGGACAGGGAACGGGGGGAGTGAGGGTGGTGGAGGGGTGGGGGTGAGGTGGGATGACAACGGGGGCAGCTGCAAACTATGGGTGTTGGCTGCACACTCGAGCAGACTTGGATAGACCGGGTGGTCTGTTTCTGCTGGCACATTCGTGTGTTCGTATTACCCTGCATGTAAACCTATTCTCTTCTGGTTACATCGAATGGTGCCCTCCTTGTAAATGCAAACGGAGTTGGTAATTGATCACCAGTTTGTGTAAATATAGTAACTGATAAGTTCATGCTCACATTTCTGAAACCATGAAGTGACATAGTCAGAACTCCAGATTCTTGGTTCCATGAAAGGAACTGCACGGAATGTTGTCCATACAAAGAAAACAACACAAAACACAACTGACAGCTTCAACTTTTCTTCAGGCATAGTTAAACAGGGATCCTTTAGAGGTATGAATATAATTTATGAAAATAGAGACCTTACAAGCAGCTGCACATAATTAATCAATTCCTGTCCCCTTTAATGTGGCAGTACACACCATACACAGTGTTTAAAATAATAGCATTAAAACTGTAACCTATAAATGCCATTTAGGATATCCTGTTCATGAACGCACACACACACCACAGGATCATACCATATGTGTGATGAACCTTTTGTAGCTGTAATATTCAGTTAAAAGAAGCGCCTTACTTCCTGCAGCAAGGGTCAACTATAGGTCAGTAACAAAGGGAAGTGCTAATTATGACTTTGAATAAAGCTTTTGGGGGGGGTAGATCAGTAGACCTGGAGAAGTTTCCAGTCTGGTTATCTGCATTTCAACCCCAAGCCCCTTTCGGTTTACCCCATTGCCATCTAAGCCTAGCTCGCGACTGCCATTGTCTAGTAGTCAAACCTGTAGGAGTATTTACTTTATTGGCAAGGAATAAGACACAACCGGGTGTTGGTAGAGGCTACGTTAACATGCCCCTCTTGAGTGCGCTGAGCTCCTTTAGCCACCCAGTAATATGTGAGACCAAAGGCTTAAACTTTGCTGGCAACAAAATGATCTGCAACAATTTCAGTTAATTTCAGAACCCTCTGTGACATTAAGAAGGTTTGAAGTAGTCTCTGTCTGGATTTAAATAGGAGCCTGACACGTGCCTTCTACAGGTCATTTTGTATAGCATATTTAGAATCAGCCTCCCCACTCCACCGAACTCATGCCTGTGAACTGTAGAATAAATGGTGGTAACTCTCAGATATTAATTTTTGGGGTATGCTTAATGAAGCAGTTACTTAAAAGCAGGTGTTTATAGTGTATTATACAATGGGGTATGAAAATCCTGTAACCTCATTGGTCAGAACACATCATGTGACCGTGGTATAGCCTGCAATAACTCACAGCTGAGAAACAGCATTTCTAAAAAACATACTTACACACATTTTAAATGTATTTTACACATGGGTCCATTGTATAGTTGCAATAAGGCACTCCAGGGTGTGGGTTACTGGTGGCTTTACCCACTTCTTGTGTGGTTAAGTCACTCGGCTACGCCTCGTGACATACCACACAAGGCGTGGGTAAATCCCCCAATAACCCACACCCTGTCGTGCCTTATTGCTTAAGCACAGAAATGCATTTTAAGTTGCAGACACACTGGTATAGAAGGAGACCTAGCATAAGACCTAATGTGTGTATGTGTGTCTGTGTGTGTCTGTGTCTGCAAAGATAGTCGTCTGGTCAGCACAGGCACAGCAGTAGTGGACACTGCCCTGTGGGAGGGAGGGCATCATTGCTAGAGGGAGGGGGGATGTCGGCTGGTGCTGTACTTCCATATGCTTGCATGTGCACACATGTGCATCCTTGCCGACGGTGTCTCTAGTTATAGGGGAGAACATGGAAAAATGCCCTGCCGCAGGATGAAGCTGGAACCCTGCTGTCCCCATAGTGGCGACCTTGGCACCCCCTCTACTGGATTTGTTTTCCAGAATGACTTGGGCAACCCCAATGGCCCTACCAAGAGTTTTTATTTGGGGGGGGGGGTGAACAACGGGGGATGAAGGCAGGGGCAAGTCTGGGAGAAGTCAGGTGATGGAGCCGAGGAGTCCAGTGGAAGGGTCAGGTCAGCGTGGTAGGGGGCATAAAAAGGAAAAAACATAAACAAGAGGGGTTGAGAGCAAAATGAGCCTTTTCACAGATGACCGCAAAATTGGTGCAGTAGTGGATGGTGGGGAGGAGGGGAAGGGAGGGTTCTCCAAAGGGATTTGGATACACTAGAGAAATGGTCAAGGACTTGACAACTGGGATTCAGTGCCAAGAAGTGCAAGGTTATGCACTTCAGGTCCAAGGCACAGCTATCATTTGGGAGGGGAAAGGTTAAAGGTCTCTGAAGAAGAAAAGGATCTGGGTGTGATAATAGCAGAGAAGTTGAACCACTCAGAGCAGTGCAGGAGGGCAGCAGCCAAGGCAAAGATGATGTTGGGGTGTATTGCCAGAGGGATCACCTCCAGAAGCGAGGAAGTTATCCTACCATTGTACAGATCACTGGTGAGGCTGCATTTGGAGTACTGCATGCAGTTCTGACACCTCTACCTAAAAGGGAACATCAAACTCATGGAGAGAGTCTAGAGAAGGGTGACCAGAATGATAAGGGGGATGAGAGGGAAGCCGTATGAGGAAAGGTTGTGGGAGCTTAACATGTATTCTTGGAGGACAGAAGGGACGGGGGGAAGTGATAGAGGCCTTTAAATATTTAAAGGGCATAAATAGGGGAGATAATGACCACGTGTTCAGGCTGAAAAGGGAGGGGGTCACTAGGGGACACAGCATGAAGCTGGAGGGGAGCAGGTTTAGGAGGGAATTGAGGAGTAACTACTTCACAGAGAGGGTGGTGGCAGAGTGGAACAGACTCCCAGAGGAGCTGGTCTCACAGAAGACAGTGGACAGCTTTAAGAGGGGATGGAATGTTGGCCCAGTGGAGCTGATGGTTGAGGCACTGGACACCACACCTTGCGCCATGTCAGCAACCTGAGTTCGGGAAAGGACTCTGGTTGCTCGGGGGTCAGCGGAGAGAAGGAGGATTGAGCGTCCGTAGACAGCTCTCCTTCCTCGGGGGAGGAGGGATTATATGGCATGCTGTAGACTGACACCCACTGGTGGCTGGGTGTCAGCACAAGGCGCGGTGCCAAGAACATGGAGGATCTTCACCCAGGGCATTAGGCTGTCTCCGTGGAGGCGGAGCCAGCTGCTCTGCCCATTGCACAGTCGTGGGCCCAGGGGCAGAAAGGAATGGGATAGAGTCAAGGGCAGAATAATTACCAGAGGAGACTCAACCAAAGGGGGGAACTCGTCTTGGAGAGGAAATGGGGAGGGAGGGAGGAAGGGGAGAGGCAGCTGTGGTGTGAACCACAAACTGCACAATCGAACAGACGAGATAGACCTTCATGGCCTGTATCCGCTGACTTCTTTCATATGTTCGTACTTAGAAGCAAGTGTTATAGTGCAGCACAACAGTGCAATTTAAGTTGGAGAGATACTGGTCTAGAAAGAGACCTATCATAAGACCTAATGACCCGGTTGTTGTGTGGGTAGGTATATGTGTGTTTGTGTGTGTGTTTTCTTTTTGCTGTAAAGGTGGGTAAGATAGTCAGCTGGTCAGCACAGTAGTACAGTTACTGGTTGTATCAGGGGCCAGCCAGGGGTTGGTGAGAGAGAGAGAAGGATTTGGTGGGTACTGTCCTCTGGGAGGGAGGACGTTGTTGCTATAGGGAGGGGGATGTCATCTGGTGCTGCACATTTGTGTGCTTGTTTGTGCATGCATGTGCATCCTTACCATCCGCATCCCTGGGGATGGGGGGGAGAGAACACAGAAAAACACCCAGAGTGACGCAGGATGACGGTGGAACCCCGTTGGCCCCATAAATGCGACCTTGGCAACCCTTCTAGTGGATTTAGTCTCCAAAGTGGCTTAGGCAACCCTAGTGGCCCTACCAAGGGTGGAGGGGTAAACCATGGGGATGTAGGCTGGGGTAAATCTGGGAGAAGCCAGGTGATGGGGCCGAGAAGGCCAATAGAATGGGTCAGGTTGGAGTAGTAGGGGGCATAAAAAAAAAAATAAAAATAAAGGGTAAGACATAAAATCATTTTTTTTTTTTTTTCTTTTTTTAATCTTTTTTTCTCTCCAGTCGCAGTCTGCGAGGCCTCTCTCAAGCATCCTGCCTGCTCCTGCCCCGCCTGAAGTCCTCCTACCTGTACCTCCTCTCTCCCCCTCCTCTAGCCACAATCGGTACCCCAGCTTAACCCCTCCAGGGCGGAGCCACCCCTCCTCTTTGGGCACTCTCAACAGTCAGCTCCGATGTAGCGGAGAAACCTGGAAGGCCAGACAGGGAAGACCCGGCTGTGGGCATGAGGGCAGGTGCCATCGTCTACCCCACAGACTGGGGTTTTTCTTGTTCTGGTGAGCGTTTCTCCCCCCTCCCATGCATGTGCACATCCAGGCGCACAGCAACCCCTGCCTGCATCGGGCACGCCAGCTACGTGCTGCTTAGCGAGCTACAACACTCCCGGTCTCCACCAGGAGTCGCTGATGTGCCGTGCAATCACCAGCCTCCCCCTCTCCCGGGAAGGTGAGCAGCCCTGCGGGTGTTCAATCCCCAGCCTCCCCCTCTCCCGGGAAGGTGAGCAGCCCTGCGGGTGTTCAATCCCCAGCCTCCCCCTCCCCCGGGAAGGAGAGCAGCCCTGCGGGTGTTCAATCCTCTGCCATCCCCCAGCGCCCCGAGCTCACTCCCGAACTTGGGTCGCTGGTGTGGCGTCCAGCACCTCAACCCTCAGCGCCACCGGGCCGGCAAAGACATGGAATCTTGAGGTAATTGTTTTTTTCTTCTATTTATTTTACAATATTTGGCCAGGAAAGACGCACTAAGCAGAGACTTGTTTCCAAGTGTATCCTGGGAGCACAAGTGACTTCTCGTGGTCACACAGTATGCACGTGGTGCCTGTGGGGTTCAGACTCAGTTCTGCAGGTTTGGAGCGCAGTACTCTTAATCACTATGCTACACTGCCTCCCCTGAATGCATATACAAGTAAAAACTTGCCATCAAAGTTTAGTCGGCATTAGTCTTTTATTTAATTATTTTTTTATGTTGGGTCATTTGATATGGCAGTACACATGACATTTAAGACATCATATTCATGAACACACACACACCCTGTAGGATCGTTTACTATATGCATGATGTACTTCCAAGTGGTAATATTAAAATAAAGGACGCTCCTTCCTGCAGCATAGGTCAGTAACAAAGGGAATTGCTTATTACAACCTTGAATAAAGCCACGGGCGGGGGGAAGTTCTGGTGTAGTTACCTACATTTCAGCTCCAAGCCCCATCCCATTGTCATCTAGGCCTAGCTGTCAACTGCCATTGTCTAGTTAAACCAGTAGGAGTATATACTTTACTGGCAAGGAATGAAACGCACACGACCGAAGGTTGGTAAAGGCTACGTTAACATGCCTTGGTGAGTGTGCCGAGTTCCTTCAGCCACCCAGTTAGTACTGAATTTGGTTTTACATAGCAGCTAGCATATTGAAAACGAACCCTGGCTAAGTGTGCCTTTCCCAGTTACCAATCTTCAGTAAATATTATTATTTTACAGTCTAGGGGACTAATAGGGAGAGAATGTTACTGTCATTTTGAGACCACATGGAGATTCAAACAGCATCAGGATTGATCAGAGACAGGCTCAGCACAAGGAGGTTCAGTGACTTGCTCAGGGTCATAGTCAGTAGGACACTTATTTTTCTTAACATTCCCAGACTCAGGTGAAATTTAGTGCTCTGCCATCAGTCTCAGTTATGATCATGTGTTAATTTGAAGTTATTTTAGAGTTGTTTACATAGATTTTTTTTTTTTTTTCAATATAGATTTTTAACCTCCACGGCAGGTTGCTGCTTGTGTCGGCCAGCCTTGCCGGGCTCTGGGGTCATTCGGGATCTTGCTACGTTATGTGTTTCCTGGTGGATCCCCAGAGCTAGCCCAGAGGCTTCATGTTGCCATGCCCCCCGTAATTTTCCCCTTTTCTCCCCATTACCCGACACCCCAGAACGCGGTATCGCGTGAGGCACACATGCGCACCACAGCTCCGGTGACTACCCCTTCCTCCCTCCCTCCTCCAGCCTAGTGCCAAGGCTTCTCGACATGGTGCTGCCGCCCAGCCTCCACAGGGAGACAGCCAAGTGGCGAGGAGGCCCTCTTCAACCCTCCCGAGGAGGAGAACAGCTCGATCAGCTCCCCCCCCGGCCGACTCCCCCCGAACCCTGAACTTGAGCCTGAACCCGGGTTGCTGGCGTGAGGTATGGTGTCCGGCGCGTCAACCCTCAGCACCACTGGGCCGACTGTTTACATGGATTTTAATGTTTTATGTACAGAGCTTTGATCTATTGGAAATTGCGCTTATAGATAAAGTTTGATTTGATTTGTCTGATTCACACGTGGGTCGCCAGGTTCACAGCTCTGCACTGTAGCCCTTAGGCCAAACTGCCTCCCAGGGGCCAGGGCACGTGTCAGCTTTGCATATTGGCATATATAGCATGTATGACGGCCAGTGTTAGTTGCTTACTAGGTAGCACGCTTCTCCTCTGGTGCCAGACAATTGAAAGATTGTGGGTTCTAGCCCCACATGACGAACTTTGTTATTATTTATTATTTATTACATGACACTGTAGTGCAGTATGATGGGGTAGCTGCACTGGTGAGGGGCTGTTCTTTGGATGAGACATTAAACTGAGGATGCTTCTGCCAATCTGTAGTCACTGTCCAGGTAGAAGTAAAAGATCCCATGGCACTTAGTGACAAAGAGCAGGGGAATTTCCCAGTTGTCCTGGCCAACATTCCCCCTTCTATAAAACAGGTCCATGTAATCCATCCCCCGGGACACACCTGGAAACAAGCTGTTATAGTTTAGAGACAAAGAACCTTAGTGCATAAGCACTGAGGCAAGGGCTACCTCATAGGGCATTGGCCAGGAAGCCAAGTTCCAAAGAAATACAAAATCACACATACCCCCATTATGCAAAGCATCATGGGCTGTATATGCAAATCACCACACAATGTTATTCTGGTTCAGCTTTAAGCAGAAATGCATGGTGCCGAAAGGTCTCTCACACACAGTCTGCAGAGGGTGCCAGCAGAAGACACAGACACGTGTTTCATCCTACCCAGGACAGACTAGGCACACTGATAAGTCCTGGTAGGACGTAACACGTGTCTGTGTCTTCTGTTGGTACCTTCTGCAGACTGTGTGAGAGGCCTTTCCGCACCATACATTTCTGCTTAAAGTTGAACCAGCATAATAGTTTGTGGTGATTTGCATATACAGCCCATGATGCTTTGCATTATGGTGGTATGTGTGATTTTGTGTTATAGTTTAGTGTGGCTTTCCTAGTCAAAAAATAACAAAAACGATCAATGTTGTATCTGAGAAATAACACATGGCAATAATGAACATTAGCAGGGGCAGAGTTCTGTTGGGGGGAGGTGGTTGCTTTTAATACAGCAGTGGTGCTGCTGCTGCAGCAGCTGGGGACTGGGTTTGTGCAAGATCCCTGGAATCCCACACGGAGGCTGGCGGGTGGCATTACAGAGCTGAGGCATTCAGCTGCCTCTGAGGGCAGTGAGGGAAGATGCCGGCTCGCTGGCATTCACATACCTTCTGACAACCAGTCAGGGAACAACATTGCTGTTGTCTGTAAAGGCATCCACTCCCCCACCATCCAGATAATAGTATGGGTGCCGCTACAGTGCCCTGAACATCAAAGTGGGGCACGTTGGGGGTGGAATCTAAAACAATTAGGAAGTGCTTTTCCCTCAGGAACTTAAACATCTTTTTGTTTTCCTTCCTTCTACAGAGGAAAACACACTGGAGATGCTCAAGTGATGGCATTAGCTGCTGGGAGTGAACGTGGGATTATGGCACTGGACCCGCAAGCAGCACAGCGCTTCTTGGACTCCTTCCTGCAGGAGTTTCCATTTCCACTGGACCCTGAGGACCCCCTTCCTATGAAGCCCCAAAGCAGCACTGTGAGCCATGATGAAGTGGAGGGGGAGACTATGGAGCTGGGCCTCCAGCTTTTGCGGGACAGGTAAGCACTGACTATATTATGGGATGGGTGGGGGTTGGGGGTATATACTGTAGTTCCCCCAAGGTGAAATGCATTTCCAGGTCTACACTGTAGCCAGACTCCTGTAAGCCTGAGATGCCGAGGCCGTTACTGAAAAATGGAGTGGTGCTGCATGAAAAGAATGGGCTCTGAAAATGGGAGGCTACTGCATCAAAAATGTATTGCTGAAAAACATAAAAGGAGACAGCACAGTGATGACTGACTACCTTGGCACTTTAGCTTGCTCTGAGCCTTCTTCAGGCTCCTCCCCCCAATGAAGGCTTAGAGCAAGTCGAAGTGCCAAGGTAGTCGGCCATCACTGTACTGAGTCCTTTAATGTTTTTTTAGCAATAATTTTTGATGCAGTAACCTCTCGTTTTTGAAGCCTATTCTTTTCATGCAGCACCACTCCACTGTGTAGTGAAAGTATATACAGTCACACATGGCTTAGGATGAGGTTTCTGCCCTCTCTAGAGATTGAAAGCTATAGTGGAATTAACTGTTTATAGTCAGGCTTTTAGAAATGATTAGAATTGGGTACTAGTTAAAAAGGAAAAGTTTCAGCGAGGAACCGTCCTCTCAAGAAATATAGTAAGGGAAACGGTTGTCTATAGGAGTTGGAACACACTTGCAGTATTTAGTGGAGAAGGGTGACAGGAAGGGGAATTGCTTGTTCTGTAGGGGGTGGAAAACGTTTCAGACACTCAATCCTTTCCATTTCTTACTCAGCCGACCTCGGTTCGATGGCATGGCAGGAGGTTGGAGGTAAGGCGCAAAGTGCCTCGGTCTTTCATGCCACTGGGCCGGCTCTTTTTGAAACTTTTAAGATTAACTGAAACAAAAAATGTATCTATATTACAATATATTGATTATTATTGATGTTATTTCTTGTCAATATTTGTTTCACATTTTGCCCAGTAAACCACCCCCCCCAAGCCGGGTGCCTCCGGAAATGAACCGTTGTCTGGTCAGTAGGCCTTTTCTTTGTAAAACTTTTCTAAATAAAGAAGAAACACAGCAACAGGACTAATCATAACCCCTGGGGCTTTTTTTTTTTTAAAAGAACAGCCCCATCCCTACGCCAAGCCAAGACCTCTGGCAGGCTGACCACCTAAAACAGCAGTGCAAAGGACATAGGGGTGTGGCCTTGTGGAATTGTGTAATGGTACAGCTCCCTTCATTTCAACCACTGAATCATGCTATATTTATGATTTTTAAAACATGGTAAGTTCAGTTTTTAGATTTTAACCCTTGCTGTGTTGCGGACTGATATCTCAGTCTAAGGTTTAACGCAGCTTACTTTGTGTACAATTCAGATGGTGCTGACATTTGACCTCACAACCCCCAGTCTGCTCATGCACACCCCTAATAACGTTCTATTAGTGGCAGGTATGAGCAGATTGAATATCACGGGAACAGATGTCAGCACCGTCTGTACTGACTTTTAAATAAGGTACTTAAAATCCAAATTTAACCCATTGAACGTGCTGTGTAAATCATCAGAACAGGACAATTCAGCAAGTAGTAACAGAGAAGGCTGGACTGCAGCGGATCGTAAAAGGATCCAAATTTGCAATGCAGTGCACTTGGCTGTCAGAGGTCAGCGGACTGCACACAGTGATGGACCAGGCCATCTGCTCATTCTCAAGGAACCATCAGAAAGTGGGAAAAGGTCAGTGGAGCATTGCTTGTTTACATTTTCCCCATGGATCCTCACACAGGCATATCCCAACTGAACACCTGCTGAAAAATCACAATGGCACTTGGATTAAAAAGATCTTTACAGGACTGGGTAGCTGCCCCTTCCTCACCTGTTTGGAGACGGAGGCGGGGACTCTGATCACTGACCTTCTGGTAAAGGGGGACCAGGTAGGCATTTTACACACACACACACACACACACACACACACACGGATTGGTAACAGTTAAGTCACCATGGTTTGAAGTTTTAAGCTGTAATAACTACTTTGTTGATGCTTAAAGGGAACAGTCGGCACTGAGATCCCCACACAAGTGTGGGACTGGTCCCAGTTTGCACTTTGTGTGCAGAAACCTGCTTTTTTTTTATTTGCTGTCTACTGGCTGATTTTGCTGACTTCCAATCTGACATTTGCTATAACCAGAAATCCCAGAATCCCCTGCACCTGGCCTCAGAGCAGGGCTGCAGCAGTGGGAGATACAGTAACCTACAGTGCATGTCCAATGAAGTGTACTTCCTCTGAAACATGAAAAGTGTCTGTGCTGGGAAAAAGAGTTCAGGGGCATGAGAATTTTTCATTCTTAGGTTAGCAGAAATCTACTTAAAATTGGAGCGTAGGCGCGATCATGTCTGTACATGTTTTCTTAAAAAAAAAAAAAAAAGTTTAATAAACAGAATAGAAAACACATTGCTTCATATTATACAGTAGTCAGAGTAACCCTCCACTACCCCTATCACGGGATCATGGTAGGAGATTCAGAAATTAAAGTGCCCCACAGGGGAAAAATGGGCTGAGTGTGGAACAACATGAAATCCCCACCCCCTGTGGCAGGGAATATGCCATAATCCCTCAAATCTCCCACATTTGCTGGAAGAGGGGCATTGATTGCTGCACTAAATCTGATATGTTGACATTAGTGTTGTCCCATATCAGTTAAGGACAGAGGGCACCCACAGTCTTATGTGGTGCTTCTGAGCTGTAAGGTCACCAGCAGAACCTTATTTGGTTTTGTTATGCCCCTCTCACTCCCAACCACAGGAATGTGCTGTAAAGCCTCACACCTGGTGCAAGGCAGTATGGGAAATAATATACAGGGCTTTTGGTAGTGTTTACCCCTTGGGGTCTGAGACTCCCAAACTAAAGAATTTGGGGTCCTGAACCAAAGTCTGAAAGTCCAGCAGTGTTCTTTTGTGGCCATTTTGGTGCAGCACACTACAATGTGGGTAAACGCCAGGCAGCAGTTTGTGTATCCTGAACTGCTAGCAGTGACATCTTGGGGGCACACCACACTGATGAACATGGTCCCCAGCGGTCTGCTGGCACCCTGTGTCCCTGAGAGCCCAGAGTTTCCATCATCATCATCATTTTATTGGATAGCAAATGAAAAGTATTCTTAGTTATAATTGCGTCCAAACAAGTAAACAATAAACAGTGTTGTATATAGCACATTATTACAACACATTCTGTTACAGTACAAGTTTTAAGATCACATAGTTCATAAGGATAAAAATGCCCTTTATCCAAAACAGCTGCAATGTTTGTAAAATAAACTTCCTAAGGAAGCTTTAAAACGCGCCATTGTTGGCAATACATGCATGTGTATTCTTTTTTGTATTGTTTCCCAGGTACATGGAACTGACACAGCCAACATTCTGTCCCCACTTATTGTTGTAATTCTTGGGATTTGAAAGGAGTACCGAGTAGTAGATCGAAGTGAATATTTTGATAAAATTTTAGATTGTAGTTTAATAAAAACAAAGGTAATGTACGTTAAATAAACTTATACACAAATATATACCAATGTAGGTTCCTTCAGTCAGCTAAAGATGTCCAACCCACTTTGCTGTACAGGGTGCAACTATGGACCTTATAGGAAGATTTTGATATGACCCTTAAGGCGCTGTTATACAAAGGGTCTAGTGTAGCTAATAAAGTACTAGAAGAATTTTCGTATAGTGTATGGTAGAATGCTGTTGAGCATGGAAATCCATGTTCCCAACAGCGTTGTTATGGTGCACTAGCTACGTCATCGTAGCCGAAGCTTGTGCAGCATAACACTGGAGTAGGTGCGCATGCGCCACCAGCGATCCTCCGTGAACTGCAGCGCGGTGAAACAGGCCAGAGGAGGAAGACCACCACAGAAATCAGCAGGAAAGTAAGGCAGTCACTAGTAAGGAGTTCCATACATTATAAAGATCAAAACATATTGTCAGTGGTACTTTTCAGCCTCGAGGTTTCCATGGCAACGAGACCACTCGAGCTGCACCCTTGAGGTCTCTAGTTACCATGGAAACCTCTCGAGTGAAAAATACCCTTGTTGTGTATAAGCGATCATACACAGTCCTCTATATAGTAGATCTCCATAATCTAAAACAGGTTAGAACAGTGTCACAACCAAAAGTTTTCTTTTTCTTTTTTTTTTGTATGATATTTTTATTAAGCTTTCAAGGCTTTTAGCACTTACATCAAGCTATACACCATGAGAAGGTACATAACACATATGTCATAGTATAGAAACTACCATTGGAATAATACCCACCCAGCATTAAAATACAACAGGGGGGAATTAGCCATATACATTTAAGAAACATGTATAATCCGAAAGCCTGCAGCATAAAGGAAGCTTCAACCTGGGGAATTACCACCGGTGGGCCCCTTGTAGACCCGCCAGTGTGTGAACTATAGTCGCATACCCCTGACATGTATAAAAACTTTAATAATTAACAGCCCCAATGTTTATCAGAAAAGTCCCTCACAACTGTAACCACCCAACATATTATTAAAAACGTCAAAGATAAAGTAAGCTCTAAAGCAGTCCCTCAGCAGACCCCCCTAAGCTATTTACTAGGAAGAAAAAAATAGGTAACATTTATGAACAATCAAGGTCAAATATATGTAGATTAGGTTTTCATTCTGTACCCCATGTCTAGATTATTCACATTCCTTTTTATATAAAATAAAAGAAGAGAAGTCCCATCGAGGTCTGCAGTCAGAACAAGAAAAAAGAAAATCAAACTTTGCCATTTTTAAAACCTTCAAATTAAGTCCCATATCACTCCTTCAGTGTACTGCTTCAGCAATACCTTGCCCGCCACTTAGTCCATCCTTAACCATACTTCTAGAGGGGAAATCAGTTTATCCAATTGTGGTGCTAATGTCCTGCAAAGTTACCCTTCCTCGGAGCCATCATCTCCTGAGCCCATAGTTGTCTCCTGCTCCATAGAGTCCATCAGTTTTTCAACCTCCGAGGGGGCGTGAAACTATAAACCTTATCTTACCATTCCACCCGGAGCCTAGCTGGAAACAGTAGTTGGTGTGTAATTTTAAGGTGACGAATACAGCTCCATATGCCATCAAATAATTTGTGATGTTGTTGGTTTTCATATGAAAGATCTGGAGATAGATATATACACAAAATTGAGTCTCCATGTTTGAAAGATCTCCTCCTCCTTCTTCTTGCTGCAGCTAAAATTCTATCCCGGTCTCCTACTCCCGAACATACCACCACTAGTGTCCGGGGGCCGCCATGTCCCTGCAACACTCTACGAGGAGTCAGTCGAAAAGCTCTGTCCAGACTGAGCGGCTGCTCTTCCTCTCCCATACTCAGCAATCCAGGTAGGAAAGTCCGCACAAAGTCAAGGGGTCCTCCCCCTCAGCCGACTCCGGGAGCCCCAAGATTCTGATATTGCGTTCCCGCGCCCGGTTCTTCAAGGCCTCAATGCAGCGCCGCATTCCCGCAGTTTCCCCAATCAGCTTAGTGGATACATCCATCATTGTATTAAGGTTCCGTTCCAGCATGGTCACCGTTTGATGGGTGAGCTCAGTTTTGGATTCTAATGCCGCTACTCTCTGGGTCAGTTGATCGAATTTTCGATCTAAGTCCTGAATTGTGTGGACCAGGTGCTGGAGGATAGAATGTGCCATCCCTAGAGATACCTCCTCTGAGTCGGCTGTATCTGCAGCCCCCGCCGTGCTGCTCTTGGAGGGCCCATCGCCTCTTTTACTCTTTGGGTGAAAGAAATCTTGCGGTGCAGCGGTAAATCTCCTGGTCTTCCCCATATTCGGCATACGAAGGGTGAAAATTATAACCAGAAGAGGTTGGGTGTGGTAAATATGCCAAAATGACTTTAAATCGGCAAATAATTGGCGAAATTACACGGAGCTGAAAAAATCTTGCTGCTTCCATAATGCTGCTCAGCAGCGCCCCCCACCAAAAGTTTTCTTAATGACAGACTAAACAAAGATTGGTTCCTACAAAGGAATCCCAATAATTGCTTAAGTTTTTTAGATATATTTCTTATATGTAACTCAAAAGATAAATTACTATCCAATGTTAAGCTCAAATATATATAATTATAATTATAAACTCTGTTTGTGCTAGCTCCAGAGATAGTTCATATTTCATGATTTGTCCCTCCTTTTTGACTTCTTTTTTCAAATAATACCACTGGGTTTTTGATTCATTTAAAAAAGTCTTAAGTCCAATAACGTACACTGTACAGAAAGACATTTTTTTTGCAGTATTTCAGTAGCCAAATTTGTGTCCTTATGTTGGGTGTACATGATGTGTCCTCTGCATAAAAAAAATACTAGTATCAGCAGAACAATGTTTTGGAAGATTTATATATAATAAAAATAACAGGGGACCCAATACAGATCCTTGTGGGACTCCTGTATTTAGTAATGCAGTTGCCGAACGTGCTTCCCCCACTCTTACACACTGTGACCTCTGGGATAGATATGACCCAACCCAGGACAAGGCTGAATAACCTAGACCGACTGATTTCGACTGATTAATATTGTGTGGTGGACTGCATCAAATGCCTTCGAAAAGTCTAAAAACAAAGATGGAACACTTTCGCCTTTGTTGAAGGAAATTAATACATCGTTCACATCCAAGTCCTTGTGTAGGGCAGGTTGGCCAGGCTTCAGCAAAACAGAATGCAGTGTGATCTGTGGTTAAAACACTAAACTGTGTAGGCCGGCCAGGTGGCCCTGTGGGCTGAGGCACTGAATGCCTTACCTTGCGCTATGCCGGTGACCCATGTTCGGGAACGAGCATGAGCCACCGGGAGTCGGCATGGGAGGAGAAGGATTGAGAGCGTCCAAGGAACTGCTGTCCTTCTCCGGGGGGGGTGTCAGTAGTTGACATATGACTGGCTCCTAGTGGAGGGTGGGGGGGGGGCAGCACCCTGACACTGCAGATAGGGGGTGGAGATGGGGCAGACACCGGGAGGAACACATGCGGGTGCGTGCATGCTCCCTCCGCTGGCGTCATTGCATGACTTCTCGCCGCAAGGGAAGAAAAAATGGCCCTGGTTGCGCGGCTTGATGGCCGTCCAGAACGCGCACCACCACCAGAGGGCATCACCACCAATGCTGGATCCAGTCCTAGCGGGGAAGATGAGGGGCTCCCACCACCCCGCCATGGGGGTAAAAACGGTGATGGCCCGAAGTGTGGAGGTGGGGGAATGGACAGCAGCCAGAGGACAGGTTTCCTTAGATGCAGCCAACCAGGAGCCAGGGAGGAGAAACAACACGAAAAAAAAAACACTAAATTGTGAAATGGCAGATCCTGGATTTGAATAATGATTTGGGTAGCATATTAAGGGTAGTCCATGATGAGAGAGACCTTGGTATAAGAGTCAGCAGTGACCTTAACTTTAGGACGCATTGTAATCAGGTCGTCAAAAAAGCCAGTAGTATACAGTACTGTATCCACAAACATATAAAAAGTAGAAATAGGTTGGTCTTGCTCCCCCTTTATATCTCATTGGATCGCCCCCATGTGGAGTATTGTGCCCAGTTTGGGGCACCCGGGGGCAAAGGTGATATCAAGGCCTTGGAGAGGGTTCAGAGGGGGGCGACGCATAGAATAAAGAAAGTCCAGTGTCAGGGTCATGAGCACAGGCTACACAATCTGGGAATGTATTCACTGGAGTTTCGTAGACTGCGGGGTAATATGTGCCTGATTTTTTTTGGGCCCTTACCAATGTACTAATGTGGGAACAGCTGGGCTTGTCACTGAGGGAACAGATGCATAGTACCAGAGCCCACCCATTACAGTTAAGTGGGGAGAGATTTAGCACACGGAGAAAGCAATGGTTTGCTGGAAGGGTAACTAAGATCTGGAATGGGGTCTCAATCGAGGTGGTGGCCAGTAAAACCATGAATGAATTTAAGAATAAGCTTGACGCTTACCTAATTAGTAAGAAAATCCTTGGATATTCCTAAAAAAAAATATTGGCAAGCAAAATGGACCTCAGTCTTTGAAAACTCCGTATCAACCTATGAATCATGCCACCAGATTCTGTCTCACTGTGGAACTTTGAGCAATTTTGACTTTCATGTGCTTCAGTTCTCTATGGCTCTAAAATGAGGTAGAGGCAGGACCCCCTAATGAAAATGAGATATTGTGTCAAAGCTTGGCTGTCCTGGGGATCGTAAATATTAGAATAAAACAAACAAACAAACAAAATGAACACTGCCGCCAGCCAAAAAGATGCCGCTAATTCTGTGGGCAAAAGGATGCCTCACCCGAGGCTTTAGATTTATTCCACTTTGAAAGTGTTTGTGTTCCAAAAGTAAGGCAGAAACTTTTAAAATATGGGGGTCTGTCTCCCCTCTCGACCCCGGGAGAGCTCCCCCCTAAGGGATACACTGGCTGAATAGGGTACACAAGGGGATGACAATGACTTCATGTATGGGGATGGCTTGCGAACAGGGGGTCCATTGGTGACCTGAAGGAGTGGCTCAGTCGGGGCACAGGAGGTGCTAACAAAAAATTGGGGCGTTACGTGTTGGTCTTAATAGTGTTTGATTACCAAATTGGAAAAAAATCTGGTAATATCTACTTTTTATGCATCAACGTGACTATTTATTTTGGGGGGGGGTCTGTTTTTTAATTTTTTTTTTTTCTGAAAGAGCATTTTCCCTGTAATATTCTGTATTGACCTCCTAAAACTAGTCTCTCTTATAATATTGACTTCTTGAATGCCTGTGGTACATTGGGAAAGGTATCACCATCAGAAAGAGTGAGGTGGTGTTACTGCTATATGGATCACTGATGAGACCTCACCTAGAGTGCTGTGTGCACTTCTGGAGACCTTCTCTCTGGAAGGACATGGACGGGGTGGAGGCGGTCCAGAGGAGGGAAACTAAAATGGTGCAGGGTCTGCATAAAAAGCCCTATGAGGAGAGACTAAAGGACCTCAATATGTACACCTTGGAGGAAGGGGGGATATGATAGAGACTGACAAATACCTCACGGGTATTAGTAGGGAATCATTTTATAGAGAAAAATATACTCAAGAACAAGGGGTCATGCTATGAAGCTGGAGGGGGGTAGACTCGGGAGATGTGAGGAGCTGCTACTTCACAGAAAGGGTAGTGGATGCCTGGAACAGCCTCCCAGTGAAGGTGATGGGGGCCAAAACTGTAGCAGGATTCAAGAATGCATGGGCTAGGCATAAGGGAACCTTAGTGGTAAGGCAAGGGGGGTAGAGCCTGAGATCAAGTAGGATCAGCAGTAATACAGTAGGTAGGGAAAAATGGGCAAACTAGGTGGGCCAAGTGGTCCTTATCTGCCATCAAACTCTGTGTTTGTATGTTCTTTTTGCAGATGATACTAAGATCTGTTACAGGGTGGCTTGTGAAGAGGGTGTCAAAATTGTTAAAGAGGACCTGGGTAGATTGGAAAGGTTGTCAAAAGTATGGCAGGCACCTCATGCCACGCCGACGACCTGGGGTCGGGAGCGACCTCGGGTATCAGAGGGTCGGCCGGGGGAGGAGGATTGAGCATCCTAGGGACTGCCTCCTCTCCAGGAGGGTGGGTTGGGGGACCGCAGCTGTGCTGGCTTCTGTTGGTAGCTGGGGTCGGTGCACCCAGCGGTCTGTAGTGTGGACGCACGGGCGGCGTTTAGCGGTGGGTGTGCGGCAGCACATGACAGGGCCCCTTGACGCTTTGGTACATCCATGCCGTGAGGGGTGGGGTAAAGTACTAATCCTCCAAGGCTGCTTGAAGGTCAGCCCTGACGGCACTGACACAGATGCATCCAAGTTAGCTTCGACCAAGCCCAGCCGCATGGTTTCCACAGTGGTGGGATAAGTACCTGCTGTGATACGACCGAGGGGCTAGGGAGCGAGGGGGTTTGAGCTCGGACTGCGGCCAAGGTGGTGACCATGAGGGCTAGCTTGAAGGGGGAAACCATGAGCAAAAAAAAACCCAGCCAAGGAGGTAAGGAAAGAATCAGAAATTAAAAAAAAAAAAAAGGTATGGCAGGGAAAATTTAACACCAAGAAGTGTGAGGTGATACACACAGCAGAAAAAATCCTAACAGCGAATACAGAACGGGGGAGGTAGTAGTGGAAAGTACTGATGAGGAAAAGGTCTTGGAAGTAATTTCAGACAGTTTGAAGACATCCACACCATGCAGTAGAGAAGTGAGTAGGGCAAAAAGGATGTGGGATACATGGTTGGGGGATCGCCAGTAGGTGAAAGGAGGTGCTGCTACCACTGTATAGGTCACTGGTTCATCCTCACCTGGAGTACTGTGTGCGGTTTTGGGGTGCGCAGCTGAATAATGGCTGGGACAGAGTGACATCAGTGCAGAGCAGGGTAACCAAGCTGATCAGCTTCTAATATTTCGTTTCCTGCATGGGCGCTTTGCCAAAACCTTTTGTGCATCGGACATAGTGGCGTATGTGACATGGTGGCATCGTAGAGTGGAGGGGACTGGGAAGTTTTGAATGGCAAGGTGTAGCTTGTATAACATGCTAACAGTATGCCTTTCTTATTTACAGTTTTTTTGTGGGTTTTTATAGGGTTTCTCCTGACCCATTCCCACGCGTTCCCGGTGTGTGTGTGTGTGTGTGTGTGTGTGTGTGTGTGTGTGTGTGTGGGCGCGGATGCCTTATGGGGTGCCCCTCCTTTCTAGTCTCACCGTTGACTGCTTGCGCCAGCCACCGGTCCTCCATCCAGTGGTGGCGGCGCTATGGGTGGGTGACACCCCCCACCCTGGGAGAGGAGAGCCACCACTCGATACTGCTCCCACCCCACCCCCTGTGCTGGCACCCCGGCGACCTGAGGTTATTCCTGAACCCAGGTCGCCAATGTAGCATGAGGTAAGGCATCCAGCGCCTCAACCCTCCTCGCCATTGGGCCAGCCAGTATGCCTTTCTTTGGTGTAGTGCTTGAAACAACACGCTTGAGACACGTCCGGAATAAAGAAAGCGTTTGATACAAAGTAATACCTCATTTTCTCAATTCTGTTTCGAATGTGACTTGCAAGATTAGAAGCGGATCTCCTCTTGTCTTGTAGGTGTCTGACGTTTCCACTCACTTTGATTTAATTGAACTCTAGTGTGGCACTGCTACTCCCTGGTGCGGCTCCCATCCCCCAAGCCGTAAAGGGACACTGTCAGCTTTTTGACAGTTTCTAAGATGTCCCTTGTTATGGTGTCTGTAGCCTTTATACTGTTCGATTTTCGTGTCTTGCCCTTTTTAAAAAATATATATAATGAAAATAGTAACCCGAGTGGTCTGCCTTTTCAGACGGCTCCTGATCCAGGTGCGTGTTCCTGTCATGAACATAGTGCAGAGGCGCTGGTAAACTTGTGCATACCCGAGCACTTCATTTTGGGGGGAAATTTAGGTATCAGTACACACTGAAAGGATCCCAGCTCCTGAATGTGGGAAAGTCCTGTAAGTGTAAACCGAGTGGTTTGATATGTTAAAAAATGACTTTGAAAACTAAAACTGTGACTCCAGGAATGCGAATCAGCAGTGGATGCCCAGAGTCATGGCTTTTGTAAAGAAAATGAAGTACTCATGCATGTACGAGTTTACATATGTGTCTGCGCCATATTCACTGGAATGCGTGTCTGTATCAGGAGTGGGACGAAAGGGCGGACAGTGTTCCTTTAACCAAGATGCCCCAGGGACAGTAGGAAAGGACGTACGAGGAGAGGTTGGCAGATCTGAACATGTACCCGCTTGAGGCAAGAAGGGAGAGAGGGGGCATGATTGAAACATACAAATACCTCCATGGGGTGAATAAAGTGGAGAGCAGGGAATTCTTCCAAATGGGAACACAGACACCTGGGTAACTCCATGAAGGTGGCATGGGGGGGGGAGCCGGGGCATGTTTAAGAGAGATATCAGGAAGTACTTTTTCACATACAGGATGGTGGAGGGGTTAAATAAGCTGCCGGAGGATGTGGTCTATGCAGAATCAGTGAGGGGATTCAAATGAGGGTGAGCAGATACAAGGGCTTGGTAAAGACAGCACCAAAAAGGAGGTGGGAGGGACTGAAGAGCCTTTAGGATCCTCTAATTCAACATTAGTTGGGAAGGAATGGGCAGACGCAATAGGCCAGTGGTCTTTTATTTGCAGACAGATTCAAGTGTTTCTGTGGAATTTGTGATCTGAGTAGCATTTTGACTTCTCAGTTGACTTCCAGATTTGCACCCATGGAAGGTTTTGACTTTAAGCAGAAAATGTTTACTGATTCCCCCCACCCCAAGTCATCAGCTGTTTCTAGGAATCTTTCCCCCTGTTCAGTGCAGCAGTTGTTTGGGATGACAGATGCCATTGGGGGGGGGGGTTGGAGCTCCTGCTGCATATTTACAATGCGCTGTGGCCCTTCCCACCTGCCAGTCAGCCTGTTTGTACAGAAGAGAGCCTTTCACGCGAGTTGCATTCCTCACATAGCTGCGGGGGTGGGGGGATCACACACTGCATTCAGCCGGAGGCTGTCTTCCCCTCAGAGTCACAGGGCACCGTTCAGAAATTAACAGCGCATCCTCAAGCGTGTTTAATTTTTTATTTTTTTGGGATGGACTTTTGATGGGGTACAGTCTGGTATTAATGAACATATCACATTAGGCCTGTTATTAGGATTGTAGTGAATTTGAGGTTTCTAGCTGCAGGGTTTAAAAATAATTCTTTATCCTATTTTTAAATCGGGGGGGGGGTAGAAGAAGCTAGGTAGGTACGGGGATAGTAATTATGTAAATCCTGTGTGCTGAAGACTGGTCTGTGCTGGAGGAGTTCCTTTCAAAAGGTAGACGTTACAAGCCTGGTTGCAATATCTCTCTGTTTTTTTTTTTTTGTTTCGTTGGGGATACCATAGCAACAGGAGACAGTTAAAGATTTGATGTTCATAAAAGAAGATGTGTGTTTCTTCAGTGGGGATGTGATTTTTTGGTGGGGGGGGGGATCTGACTGTTAGCTTGGCTATGAAAAAGGCAAACTGACATACATTTCTATGAGACTCGTGTGCCCTGTTTTTTCTCATCTTCCCTTTCAGTTAGGGGTACCTTTAAAAGTTCTCTTTTCAGGACTGGTGAGTGGCTGCTGCACAACCACTTCTGCCCCTCCCTTTCTCTCAACTTACGCCCGGCATGGGCATTCCCCTTCCCCTGCCTTCTAACTTACTTCTGGGAACTTCAAGCGTCCTGGGAAAGGGCTGGCAGCTGTCTTAGCAACTGCTGTCCTTTCCCCTTCTTCCCAACCTACTCCTGGGAACCTAGAGCTCTTTGGAGGGGGAGGGGGCAGGTGGTTGCCTTTTCACAACTAATATCAGTACTCCTCCTGCTGCCCACTTGCTGCTGTAACTGAGAGCTTCATTGGGACTTAAATTATTCTGACATCATACGTCAATTTTAGTTTTTAAATCTGCTTTCCCACTTTCCTGCCGTCCTAGCAGTGATGTACCCTGTCCATGCTCTCTGAGCTGTCACTGAGATGGCAGGGAGTATTTTCAAGCCAAGTTTTCCCCAGTTCCTCCCTTAACCCCTGCAGCATGAGCGGTGCCTCCAGCAACCCCAACACTGCAGCATTCACACGGCGAGAGATGCGCTTTCCGGCCCAGCCGTAGGAGTCACTGTGGAGCCCAGACTTGCCATCACTCCTCCCTGACTGAGATGCACTGCTGAGTGGTAGCTACTTCAGTCAGGATCGTCCCCTGTTGCAACAACCGAACTTCGCTCCTTAACCCGGATCGACGCTGGCCCATCATGGCAGTCCACTGATTTTTTTTATTTGTATGTTTGTTTTTTTTGTTTTAAGCTACATCCCTGAACTGTGGACTAGTGAGTTGAATAGGATCCCTGCCCCCTTTCAACCCACTTGAAAATGATATACTACATCTCGAATGTCATTTCCAGGACAGCATATTAGATAATTATATTTTTTTTAGAGTGATTTACAAACAACCTGAATGTTTTCGTAGCCCTGGGTGGTAGAAAATTTTCTGTCTTTGCTAATGTGAAGGCAAATCCTAACATGGGTCCTCTTTAAACAGCAGAGACGCACTGCATCCTGTACTTTCATAAACTCGTTTTTTTCAACAGTTGCAGATCACTAGAAAATATTGCTTGCTTTTTAATTTTCAAGTTTCCCTTCTAGGTTTATTATGCTTTTTGGTAGCCTTTCCAGAAATTCCACATAAAAAGCATTTGTCTGTCCCCAACTGACCTCACAGTGCTCATTTATGACCTCATAGCACTTACCCAGGCAGCAGTTTGTGATGTCATCAGCAGCAGTTTTGAGGTCCGTTGGACATAGTCAAGTGCTTTTTGGAAGACTGTGAAATAAGTACCGAACAATCTGAAGTGTTTATTAGGCCAAAACCAGGAGACAGTAAAAAGGAGAAAAATGGAAACAAGTCAGCAATGCTATTAAACAACCATATGACCATAGAAATCTTACCTCTGAACTGTCTCACCTTATGAGGGACTCTGTCCCCCCCCGCCCGTCAGAAGCCCTCTGCACCACATGGAGTGTGCTAGTCCTGTCCCACATTCCAGGGTGAGATTTTAAATAGAAACATAGAGTTCATCAGCAGAAAAGAGCCACTTGGCCCTCTCGGTCTGCCCAGCTGTCCCCTGCCTAATCCATCTCCGCAGACACCTACTGGTCTCTGGCAACCGTCCCTCTTATCTGTTTTCTATTATACACATGTCTATCCCATGTGTGCTTGAAGACCCCCACACCCCACAGTTTTCACCCCCGCCACTTCTGCAGGCAGTCTGTTCCAGGTCTCTACCCTTTCAGTAAAGAACTATTTCCACGATCTGTCTTAAACCCCCGCTCATCACGTGCCCCATGGTCCTGGTAATTTTTCTCATTTAAAGGCACTCCCTTCCGCACCCTGGTTACCCCTGTGAGGTACTTGTTGGGTCTCTATCCTGTCACCTCGCCCTCCTCTCTTTCAGGGTGTACATGCTGAATCTTAATCTGCTTTCCTCAGTGAACAGCAAACTTTGTGAACAGAAGCGTACTAATTCTCCCGGCGTGCTGCTGCTCATCAGCCTGTCTCATTTATTTGATGATGTGTCCTGCATTTTCTCTCTCTTCTGCCACATTTTTCCAGGGATGGTGTCTCACATTTGGGTAGTAGCAGGTTGAGAGGTACAGTGTGCTTGTAACCAGCCATCCCTCTGAGCTGTGAAATGCTTGGCATGCCCAAGGATGTTTTGCTGAGGGAGACGGGGCTCAAGGGCTTCTGGCATGGTGCTGTGCTTCCTGGCATTATGAGCGGGGCACTTGAGGGCCGTTGTGAAGTCGTCTCTGTGTTTGCTTCTTGCACAAAAGGGCCTCAGTGAAAAGGAGACTCATCTCATTGCACAATTTCCTGGCTAAAAGAAACCCTCCGCTGTGTGAGCGATTGGCACGGTACCCTTTCAGTGCAGAATCCTTTCAGGATCTTCGGCCCATGCTGAGACAGGATTGCACCACTTGCATGGGAATAAGGCAGTCTGTAAATTTGCCAGAAAGCACATTTTGTTGACTGTAGGAAGTTACGAGAAGGGTCCTTGAAACCTTGGGATGGAGTTCTTTATGCATTGCCTCATACTTGTCTGTCTGTTACATTTCTGAAGGTTAGCCATGCCCAGCTGTAGCCTGACTACGTCTGGAGCTGTATTGCCAGTAATGTCACTGTTTTGGCATGATGGTGTAACTGTGGCAGCTTTGTAAATCCATGAGCTTAAAAGCCTTCGATGGTAGGTTATTTTTGAGGGTGTCCCAATGAATTTTGGGAGACCTGTTTTTATTTTGCTGCTAGTTGTGTGGCATCCTGGGCTCAGGCATAATCCCTCCAGGGTGGCCTGTATGGCAAGCAACAACTTTTACCAGTGTACCATCAAATGGCCAGAACGTTCTAATTTTTATCCTTTGAGGATGTCCTGTCGAGTCATTTATTAGTATCACTCTTCATCTCTGGAGCACGCTGCCAGCATCAGGAAGGACCGCTGACATATCATTTAAGATCAAAGAACCACCTCAACCTCCCTATGTTTTTTTGGGGGGGCTTATAGTATACCTTGGTTTTATTGCTCTCATTTTTATCCCATCCCCTCCAGCATATGCCCCTTTCCCACCTTTCTGTGACCTCCAACCACAAGCCCCTGTAGCTTGCCTTACAAGGCCGGTGTGGACCCATTTAGGTCTATAAATTCAGCACCATCTGAGGAGGGGTCCAGGGCCCACACAAGAGTGTCTTGCCATTTATCCTGAAACTGGGCTGTTTTTCTGCTTTTCCTTCACAAAAATGCTAACACTGGTAGTCCCCCCGGTGCACACACATAATGGCATGCAGATGAGAGACCTGTTAGCAACCCCTCCTCCCTGTGGTTGTGAGGTTCTAGGGCTGTTCAGCTCCCGGGGCTTTAAGAAGGCAGTAAGCACCGAGATAACGTACCTCCCTCCCTCCCCAGAGTCTAAGTGTATTTAAGTGGATGCTGCCTCGGCCTGCTGGTGTCCCACGGCTGCATCCCAAGCTTAGTGCATGAACCAAGTGTCACAGCATGGAACACTCCCCATCTGTTGTACTGCAGACCTCGGCTCTTGTTGCTCCAAGTTTGATTTACAGAGCCTTGCAATACCTTGGCATTAATATTTTTTTTTATAAATAAAGTAGAAGAAATTTAGTTATTTATAATATTTAATTATTAAAATAGAAGTTCCCCGGTGCCCCGGCTAGATTTCTCCACATTCAGTAAAAATACCACCTACGGCATAATCTGGTTCAGTATCAGTTGGTTTTAACACGAAATACAAATTGTACCTTGTTTGTCTCTGGGTAACTTTTGTCCCCAGAAATGTTCTAAGCCCTGCAGAGTTCCTTTGATGCACTTTACTGTAGTGCCGAGGTGAGCACCAGGCAGTGGCTTGCACGTTCCTGAAATGTCAGGAGCAAGTCTCGTCCTGCAGCCAGATGGACTGCTGGCATGTAAAGGATACAGGGCCTTGCATCTCTGAGAGGTAGCCTTATGCCTGACAAAACACTATGAAGCCTGAAATGTTCACTGCCAAATAATTTTCCTGGTTTTACAAAAACACTAATTTCTGTGAAAATAGATGCGTTCTAATTGGGGCTATTAGCATTATTTCCATTATATTGAAAGTGCTGCTCATGACTTGGTGTTAAATTTACACAATTATGGTTGCATTTGTGTTTGCACTGAAATTACTTTGCGTGAAAATAACTAGTTTTACAGTATTTGACCTGGTGGGGCAACGTTTTCTCAGAGAGTACTGTACAAGGGATCACCGGGCCGTCTACACCAGTTGGGAAGCTTGTCTGAATTTTCAGGGCCTTTTTTTTTTTTTTTTTAGTACCTCTTGCTCTCTTCCTCTTATTAGCGGAGCTAATCCATGAGCAGACTCTTTTTTTTGCTTGAGACACTAAACGAAGGTCCCAGCTACCTGTTCTGGTGGTGGTTCAGGTGGATGTTAACAATCCCATGGCACTTCTCGAAAAGAGTACGGAAATGTCCCCAGTGTCCAGGCCAGAGTTTTCTAATACCACCAACAGCTTAACCTGACTTAGTATGACAGTTTGCATCTGTTCTGTACTGCCCCTCTCGGATGAGGCTGAAATAGGCAGAATTGCCCAGCCTTCCTTTCCAGTCAACAGAAATGAAATAAAGTAACCTAAATAAATACTGATTGTTAACCCTGAGCCCAAAAAATCAAACTACTGATTCGGGTGCTATTGTATAGTTTTCTGAATAGACTGGACAACCCTGGGCCAGCCATACTCCACTCTTCCCAAGTCACAAGACACCCAGTCTGTTAATCTGCCTTATCTCTCCTGGTCCCCCGTGGATCTGTAGAAGATTTTTCCAGTTTTTGTTAATATTTTAATGTATTATATGTTCTTTTTTCACTTGTACTGTACACCGACTTGCTCTGCCTGTATTGTTATAACCTTGCCCCATTCACTAAAATACCACCAACAGCTTAATCTGGTTCAAGGTCAGTTGGCATTCATCTGTATCCCCCTCCCCCTGGGTCGTGCCTGAAAATAGGCAGGATTTGTCTAGTGCACTTACCCGGTCAACAAAAACTAAATAAAAAAAATAAAAAATTTGTAATGCATTTCATGTATATAACCTCCCAGGTCATGCCTGAAAATAGGCATTTGTTTACCTAGTAAACAAAAACTGTGGAAGTAAAAATTGTCTTGGAGCAGGCTGAGTCGAACTGCTGTCTAAAGCAAAGAGTATTGGAAGTATAGGGGCCTCCGTAGCTCTGACATGAGCATCAGTCGCTCAGACAGCAGTGACTTTTATATATTATGTGGTTGAGTGGGGGTAGGTGTTGTTTAAAGAGGCAGTCCCATAGCTCATGTGCATATGGGGGGGGGGGGGTGGATTACAAGCTACTTGAGGCCTTTGGGTGAGTGGGTAGAGTTTGGTGCAGTCGCAGTAATCCTCTGAAGACAATGGATTGAGAAATGGCACCGTGAATGCACAGCCCTAGAGTGGGTGGGCGTGGACCACTGCCATAATTATCCAGGTGCTGCCAGCACGAATCTTTCAGCTGCCGCGGGATCAGAATCGTGTAGGCGATGGTTAAGAAAAGATGTTTTGTGGTATATTCAGAACTGTAAACAAACTGTAGAGTAAAGCAACAGTCCTGTTATACCCAAGTAAATGAGTGTGCAAGGGTAGTGCTCCTGATAAGGCGAGTACTGGCATGTTTTACTCGCCAATTTTTAAGGGGTACTTCTTAAAATAATTTTTGATGAGTACCGATACTCATCCCAAACATTGCAAATGCTCCATAGATACTGCCATCAAAATTATATTTGACTCAAATATAAAATGTAAAAAATGGGGAGCACATTCCTCTTGAATGCCATTGTTATCTGGAGCACTGTCCGAGGGTGTATTTATTATTGGGCGAGAGCAGGGTAAGTCAGGTCTGAACTCGGCGAACTATCCACTCTTAATGCTTCAGCTGTCGTTTTCATCCCAGCTCCATAAACAACCTGTAATACGACTCCGAAGGAACCAGAGTTTTTTATTTTGTAATCCTGCAGTTTCGGTTCCTTGATTTACTCCTTTGGTCTTTGCGTGCAGCAAACGTTCACTTCCTGTTAGAGGGCGGCGACTCTGACACAACGGCTGCTTTTGTTGGAAACTTCCTGTTTTCTGACCCTTTTCCCTTCAGATGTTCACCCCTTGCATTCCTGCTGACCTTAACCAGACCAGGGCTTTATCCTGACTTAAGAAACAAAGTGTGTGTGTGTGTGTGTGTGTGTGTGTGTGTGTGTGTGTGTGTGTAGTAAAATGTGTTGTACGTTTGCATGGGGCTGTATCTCTTGTCTGTCACCGGTTATCAAGGATGTACTTAATTTAGATCATAGAATTCCTGACATCACTCTGAGCATATCTGCCTGGCGGTTTTCCTGTTCCCCGTGAGCATTCCTCTTTCCATACCTCTCGACCTTTCATTGCTCAAATATGTGATGGGATGTGTCGCATAGCAACAGTCAGGCCACTGCAAGCCCAGAATGCAGTTGACATCGGTGCACTCAGGTTTAAAATGTTTGCTGATAACTGAGCATCACAAACCATTACAGATTTCTGCTTTGAAGTCTTAGTGGACAATGTGGAATATTGCCTTCTCCATGCGGGACAGAGGGTTTCTGAGAAGTAAAATGAGCAACATGCCTCAAAATGAGTGACAGTGGTGGTATGCGCATTCTGGCCATATTAAGAATAGCAGAGGATTTTAAAAACTGCAGCTCAACCAGCCCAACAATATTTATTTATTTGTAGAGAGACGTGAAAGTGATTTTTATTGAAATCCTCCACTGGTGCACTTAACACAGGCAGTCAGGAGAATATTCTTTGCCAGATTGGGTGATTTGAGTGTGGCCAGGGGGTCCTGGGAATTCTGCAGTTCCACAGGCGAGGAACTGGGTGCAAAACGTGCATCGTGCTGCAGAACTTACATAGTGACACACCTGCAAAATTATTTTCAGTGATCCTCACCCCCCTTTCTTTAAAACATGCTTTTCTCCCATCGTGCCAGGCTGCCTTCCCTTCCCTTCCTTGTTTGTTCTGGAGCCCCGGCTCCAATTCAGCATCTGATGTCATCTGTAACATCACACAGTATCCTAGCTAATGCCTGAACACCATTCTGCTGCCAAAGCGAGTGATCCCTACCACACAAAGGAGGAAGCTCCACCGCAGAAGTCTGGAACCCCGCCGCAGAAATCCAGATTGGAGTGCCGCAGAGAAGAGGGGGCCCTGGTAGTTGGCTCACCAAGATGTGTAATGCAGTGCAAAGGATTATGGGGTAAGAACACCATGGGAGAGGAGGAGTTTGGTTGTAGTGGGCTAAGTAAGCAGGCAGAGCAGGTGAAGTCCAAGGGACAGTGATCCTGGACTGAAGTTCCTTTTACAGGCAAGATAACAGGCCGCTGTGAAGAGACAAGTAAACAGAAAGTTAGTATACATTGAGACAGATTGTTTACAGAGTGTGGGACAATCACCAGCTGTTTAACAGTTTTCATGTTTCATGTTAATATACATAATTACAAAGAAAAGGGATGCTAAACACAGAAATATATGAAATATAAGTAGACATTTGTCTCAAAATTAACGGGCTATTTATTTATTTATTTAGATCCATGAAACACACAGAGATATGTAGGAAAACTGGATTACAGATGTATCATGGGGGAAGAGATTGTGATAACGATGTAGTACACACCATATATGGAAAATAGCATATAGGATAAAGTATGGGTGCAGTGTGTTACGAGAATTTAACACACATCCGAGTTGTTGGACTCCTCGGGGTTTATGGCAGCCATCTAACAACGAGGGTATGTGTTAAATTCGAGTTTAACACACTGCACCCCATATTTTGTTTTATATAATACTGCGTTGTGTTTTTTTTTCCACAGAGGAAGTGCGATCGCTTATGTATGGAGTCTCGAGTAGTCTGAATTGCCAGATGTAACATTTCAGAGGATTTATTATATGCGCCACTCAATGCCGTAATACCTACTCGGGTATTGTGGTATTTAATTCATGGCTTTTTCAATGGAAAAAAACACAACCCAGTAATTGTATTAGTTTTATTTTTATTTATTGAAGTCTAGGAATTACAACCCTTTGAGTCAGGGACTCTTTTTCAAAGGCTCCACGTGAGTACAAAGTGTGGCAGGCAAGTGTACCAGACATCATGAACAATGACAGTAATTATATACAGAGAGAAAATTATACAATAGGGAGTTATCTAATAATGATGCAATATAATAAGCATTGCCATTTGACATGGGAGTAACCAAAATTGCTGAAATAAGTCAGAGGAGAAAATAAATATTGGAGACGGGAGCAACGGTGCTATGGAGGAGAAAGAGAGAAACGGGTCCATGGAGTGGACCAAAGGAGAGCTGGAAATATAGTAGAGACCAGAAAGCCATCCAGTGAGTATTGTTGTGGGGCTAAGGTGTAGGAGAGAAAATAGTTGGAGAGTTACGACAGTGTTATGGGCAGTCACAGTTTGATGAAACCAGGATGTGGTCCCGCAGTTCTATTTTGAAAGGGCCCAATCTGGGTTTGGATAGGAGGGAACTGGGGATGGAGTTCATCCGAAAAGGGGCCCTGTATTTGAAGGACCTTTGACCAGCGGTGGGTCTATAGAAGGGGACTTGGAAAGCAGTTTTGTCGGGGTGTCTGGTTGTCTGCCTGTGCTGCCCTGGAGAGAGGAGAAGGTTACAACCAGGGGGTGAGTGGCCCATAGAGATTTTTTTGCTAGTAGGCAAGCCTAATAGTAGAGATGCCCTTGGAAATTTAGCCATGCCAAGCACTGATAGAGATCGCAGGTATGCGTAAACCTGTCGCAGCCAGTGGCCAGGTCGCAGGCTTTGTTTAAGGAAGTTTAATTTTTCTCAGAACAGAGTTTGAGGCAGACCTGTAGATCACTATACCATAGCCTACCAGGGATAGAATGGAGCTGGAGACAGCCAGTCTAAGAGCAGCAGGGGGGAGGCAGGACCTAATTCTGTAGAGGAGGCCAATTCTGGCATTAACTGTGGAGCAGGTAGCGGTAATGTGTTCGTGGAAGGAGAGGGCAGGATCAAGGGTGATACCAAGGTATTTAAAATGGGAAACGGATTCCGGGGGGTGCCATGAGAATTAAGGATGGAGAGGGTGGTGGACTTGTACTTATTTTGGTGATGGGAGAGTATTATTACCTTTGTCTTTTTCTAATTGAGAATAAGTTGAAAACCAGGATTCAGCCTCCTTGAAGGGGAGCTACAGGTCCTGTTGAAGCAGGGAGGGGTCATGGTGGCAACTGAAAATCACCACATCGTCTGCATAGAGGAGGAGACACCCGGTGCAAGCTGAGGGGAGAGAGTTCAGGTACAGGGTAAATAGGAGTGGGCCAAGAATGGAGCCCTGGGGTACCCCAGAGTGAACCTGCAGACTAGTGGATAGGATGGTTGATTCTAGAGGAAGGAGAATCATTAGGAGAAGGCAGACTGACCAGCAGTTGCGTGAAGATGGGGAAGGGAGAAGGAGCGAGATTCCCTGGAGCGCAGTGGATAGGAGATAGAAAAGGCAGGAAACAGAAGGAAAGAGAGATATGATGGAAGAGTTCCAAACCAGTGTTTTGCAGTAAAGGCTAAGCTGTGGGCATATGAACAGTAGGAATGGGGTGTGATAGACAGAGGAATAGAGAGAGCAGTGACGTGTGCAAAAAGGGGAGTTGGTGACGAAGCGACAGAAGACATTTAGGAGGGTATCTTATCTGGCAAGGGATGAAGCGGGGGCGGTGCCATAGACAGTACTCACATAGTCGAACATAGGAAGGATAGTTTTAATTACCAGCTCTTGGCGACCGTGGAGGGAGTGGCAGTCTTTGGTACGGTACAACACGCCGAGCTTAGGGCGGAGTTTGGAGTGGATGATATCTATATGGGTAGAGAAGTTGAGGTTGTTATCAAGCCAAACCTCAAGGTATTTGAAGGTGGGGACTACGTCAAGGAGGGTGCCATCCGGGGTGGTGCACACTGAAGGGGATGAGAGCCTTGCCAGTTTTTAGAGAATTTGTTTTCGTGTTTACCCTGAGTTGGTTCGCATGGAACCAGCTTTGTACTTTATTAAAGTCATGCTGGAGAGGGGCCTCCACATCAGAAATAGATGGACCTGAGGTGTAGATGACTGTGTAATCCACGTACCTGTGGATGCTCGAGTCTGAGCGGACTGAGGGAAGGTTATTTATGAAGAGAGAGAAGATTTGGCCAAGGATGGAGCCTTGGGGGACCCCAGCTAGGATCGGGAGAGGGGAGGATTGGGCCAAGGATGGAGCCTTGAGGGAACACTAGCAAGGATCGGGAGAAGGGAGAATTGAGCCAAGGATGGAGCCTTGGGGGACCCCAGCTAGGATCGGGAGAGGGGAGGATTTGGCCAAGGATGGAGCATTGGGGGACCCCAGCAAGGATCGAGAGTGGGGAGAATTGGGCCAAGGATGGAGCCTTGGGGGACCCCAGCAAGAATCGGGAGAGTGGAGGATTGGCCATTTCTCACCAGAACTGACTGCTGCCTGCCCGTGAGGTAAGAACTGAACCAATTTACAGCATGCATCACCAAGCCAGCAGATTGCAGTTTGTTTAGAAGGAGTGAGTGATGAGACACTGAATCGAAAGCCTTTGCGAGATCAGTGAAGACAGCAGCGGTGATGTGGCCCTGAGTCTGTAACCCACAGAAAGGAGGATTTGTGGAGTGCCACTTCCTAAAGCCATATTGAACAGGGGAGAGATTTGGTGGCGGTACGGAATTCAGCAACCCTGGAGTAGACTAAGGATTCCTGGAATTTGGTTAGGGAGAGGAGGAGGAGGAGGAGGAGCGATATTGGCCGGTGGTTGCCAAGGAAGGAGGGGTCACTGCCTTTGTAAAGAGGCAAAACATTTGCCACTTTCCAGGCCAAGGGGACTGTGCCAGAGGAGAAGGATAGGTTCAGTAGGTGTGTAAGGGGGGGAGGACAGTTGTTGGGGCAAAGATATGCAGGAGCTTGGTCTAGGGCATCAGGGCTGGTCTTGGCAGTGCTGAGGGACATAGGTGCATGGTAGACTTCCTGTGGGGAAATGTGGGGAAGCGGTAACCACGGGGGAAAGAGGCTAAGGGAGGGTCAGTAGGGGCCAGAAAGGGGTGGTCCGGAAAAGAACACGTGATGAAGAATTTATTGAAGATAGCTGCAGCAGAGGAGGAATCAGAGCCCGGAGAGCCATCTACTAAGAGGATGGGGGGTCAGTGAGGGAAGGGATAACTTCCAGAAGCTTGAATGTGAGCTGTGTTTTGAATGAATGTGGTCTTTAAAATATTCGTCCTTAGCCAAGTGGACAACCTTTGTGCATGATGAATTTCTAAGTGTTCTGTACACTTGGAGATTTGACAGGGTCTGGGAGGATTTGAAGTGAGCCCAAGCACAATCACGTGATTTGCACAGGACATTTAGGATGTCTCTGATCCAGGGGTGATGAGAGCGTTTGACCCTGGCTTTTTTTTTTTTTTGAGGGGGGCATGGGAGTTCCAGATTCATGTGAAGGTGCTTAAAAATGAGCGGAGGGCTGAGCTGATGTCTGGGGCAGAGAAAACAGGAGACCAGTCGGTCATTTAGGTCTTGGAACTGGATGTAAGTGTCAAGTGCCCTGAGGGAACGGTGCCAGATGTATTCGGGGACCGAGTGTGAGGGGCATACCTTCCTGAAGCAGTAGGTCAGACAGTGATTACTGAAAGCATCCAGAAGGGTGCCTGTTGCAGTGATGTGATGGGGTGGGAGTAGAGCATCCAGTCCAGAAGGGAGTGGTTTAGGGAGTGAGGGTTGAGTCGGGTGGGTTCAGTTATTGGCTGAGCGCAAGTTCAGTAATTTGATTTTGTGTAGTGTGGGTTTAGAGGTAGGGGAGAGCCAGTTTAAATTGAAATCCCATAGAAGGATGAGCTCGCTGGAGGAGGCATGGATGCCTATTGAAGCGATGCAGGTGACCAGGAAGTGGGAGAGAGAGAGTCTGGGGGAGGCATATAATGCTCTGATCAAAACTGGGAGATTGGCAGGGAGGGTCAATTTAGTGATAATAAGTTCGTGAGAGGAGGGATGAGTTTCAGGAAGAGCAAGCATGAAAGGGATTGACGAATGCAGAGGGCCACACCCCTCTGCATTTGCCTCTGCCTTAGTGGAAGAGGTAGAAATCTGGGAGAGCAAGGCAGGAGTCAGGGACCTTGGAGGACAGCCAGGTTTCGGGTGATGCACAGAATGTCAGGGGAATGCTGGGCAATCCAGACTTTGAGGGCGCCCATTTTGGGGAGAGGCTCCTGGCATTCAGGTGGAAGAGGCTGAGGCCTTGTGGTAGAGCAGAAGGGGGGGAGGGGAAGGTGGGCCAGGGTTGAATTCCATTTCCCCAGTGAGAAGCAGGAGGAATAATAGCAGGGGAAGTAGAGAGGGTCTTTTACGCTCTGTAAGGTGATGGGGAAAGGGGAGAAGAGGAAGAGGAAGAGGAAGAGGAGTGGCAGAAGCAGTAGAGGGGTTCAGGGTTGAGCAAGGGGGGATGCAGCACTCCAGGGTAGATGGAGGGGGAGTTAGAGGAAGGAGCGGTCAGAGGGAGAAGTGGGCAGGGGAGAGATTGTGGAGGGGTGGGGTAATGGGGGTAGGGACATGGGTAAGGGGGCTAGGAGACCAAAGTAGAGAGGTAGTAAACTCAGCATGGGCAGAGGGAGGGAAAGTAGGAGGGGCCAAGAGATGGAAAAGGGGAGTCGCTTGTAGGCAGATGCGAGGAGGCAGTAGGTAACCTAAAGTACAACACCTTGATAGTTCTGAACAGTAAAGCTACAACATAAGCGGTGAGGCAGGTTAATTGAGTAACGGCAGGATTGAAACACTGTGAGCAAATAATGTATACATTAAGCTAAATTCATTTTGATTATGACAGTTGCTGGAATAGCCCATGTGATACAGTATCTTGTTTGCATGGGGTTCCTTGGTACATGTAGGGTACAAAGCACTGTAACTATTTCATCTAAGACCTCTGATCTGTGCTGCAAGGTCAAAGTGGTGTTCACTTGTGCGTGAAGAGGTTTACAGCCTAGATTTATGATTATCTTGCTGTTGCGACCAGGTGCTGACAGTGATTACGTGTGTGTGTGGCTGCAGGTAACCACTGGACTACGGGTGGTAAATGTCTTGCTGGGGGAAGGGGAGGCAGGATATTATGCCATTTCTTTTGAAGTAGAGCCAATATCCAGTTTCTCCACCAAATGTGTTAATGAAACCCAGCACCATGCAATGATGTTTTGAAAGTAAAAGGAATCCCTGGAGAGGAAATGTGAAGCGTGATGAGCTAGATAATGGCTTGTGTTTTGGGGGTGGGTGGGGTTCTGAAAAGTTTATCCTTTCCTGAGCGTGCTTTCTCTGTTGCTGTGTTTACATGGGGATGGCGTAACTGCAGGCAGGTCATGGGGGTGGGGAGTGGGGGGGTGCACAGCCTTGGAGGGTCAAAATAAATAAATAAAAAAAACTCCCCAAGTAACGTGATTGACTCTGACTGTGTCACATCTGGCAACCTTTTGTGCAGTAGTGTTTCTGTGATCTCCTTATACTGAAATCTGCCCAAAACTCTTCCTGTTCGGTTCATGGGAAGTGCAGCCAGCACTGCCTCAGTCCCCTACCCTCCAGCTCCCACAAGAACATGCAGTAAGCACGAACAGGATCCCAACTCCACTCTGACCTTTGAGTTTTAGACTTGGATGATGCCAAATTATTTACTGTTCAGAGTTTTCTGAACTGTGACAGCATTCATTCAATTGTCAGTTGAAGAAATTTGTTGTGGGAGGCAAAGCGGGAGAAACTGAGGAGTTGTAAAATATGGGGACTGAACTCAAGGAGCTATAGTGTTTCCCTTGAGAAAACAACAAACACAGAAACGTAAATATTGGTGGCAAATAAAGTTCTTGTGGCCCATCCAGTCTGCCCAAAACCTGTCTATTAGTGGGAAAGTCCCCCCCCCCGCTGTCATTCCCCCCACTTCCCCTCTACCACCAGCACCCTTTCCATGTATTTGTCCCTCCACCCTTACAGCCCCCCCCAACTGTTTTAGCACATGCAACTTTCTCTGGAAGCTGCTCATTTTTCCACTACCCTTTGCATGAAGGAGTACTCCCTGACATCCTTTCTAATCCTCACCCCCCAGCAATCTTCAGTTAGTTACCCCGGTGCCCGTGTTCCCACTCAGTGTGGACAACTCCATTTTGTCCACCTTGTGTATCCCGTGGAGATATTTGAAACATAAACATAAAATTTGTTGAGCAGCACCCCCCAGTCTGCTCAGATGGTCCTTGCCTAGTCTGACTCCATTGACCCTACCTGGTCCCTGATGACCCTCCTTCCTCCTTGCCTGTTCACTATTATTCCCTTAGGTGTATCCCACGCATGCTTGAAGTCCCCTACTGTTTTCACCTCCACCACTTCCGCTGGCAGTGTGATACAGGTGTTTACCACTCTTTCAGTGAAGAAGTACTTCCTCATATCCCTCTTTATCCTCCCCCCCCCCCCAGCTTCATTGCATGCCCTCTGGTCCTGGTGCTTTATATCTTTTGAAAGAGACTCCCTTCCTGCACCCTGTTCACCCCTGTGAGGTACTTTTAGGTCTGTACCCGCTCGCTCTCTTCTTTTTGAGGGTGTACATGTTGAGATTCGTCAGTTTCTCCTTGTAGGGCTTTTGGTGCAACCTCTGTACTATTTTAAATGTCCTGCTCTGGACTATCTTCACTCTTGTCTATGTCCTTTCTGAGGTGTGGCCTGCAGAACTGGACACAGTACTCCAGATGGGGTTTCACCCGTGAGCGATACAGGGGCAACACCACCTCCCTCCTCCTGAATGTCTCTCTCTTTGATCTTCCAACATGTACATATTGAGGTTTATCAGGCTCTCTCTATCCCACAAGTGTGTGTTCCAAACCTACACACAGTATTCCAAGTGCAGAACAACCATAGAGCTGTACAAGAGCAGTATCCCCTCCTTTTTCCTGCCACTGTTCTCCCTCCCTATACGTTCCATTTGCTCTGCCCACAACCCTCATCCGCTGTGCCGATGCTTTCAAAATCTCCATTATTTGTGCCCCAAGGTCCCTTTTTTCCATTCCATCTACCATTCAACTCTGTTCTTGGGTTACTTGTTCCTGTGTGCATTACCTTGCACTTGTTGGCGTTAAATGGCCGCTGCCTCACCCACGACCACCCCTCTAGCCTTTCCAGGTCCTCCTTCGTGGCCCTTAGTTGTCCTCCCCTCTTTGCCGTCTACCCTAGATTATGCAGTTTGTAAGAGGGGACACTGTCAGCTCTCCCATCTTCTGTAGAATTTGCCAGTTTAGCCAATAGTTTTATCTGCTTCCTTTTTCTGAATAAAATTGAAAAACTCGATTTCTGGTTGCGTCACCACACCTAATGGCAGCCTGAACACCGAGCTCTGCACCAGACCCGAGAGATATCCCCGTATAGAAGGCTTTAAGCAGTACAAACTGACAGAAAAACAAACGCCGAGAGGAAATAAACTTAAAGGATCACAATTAACTGCAAAACCTCTTGAGATGGCGCCCGAGGGGAAAGGATTGAGATCTGAAGCCTCCGAATGAGAATGGTCCCAGGCCTCCACAGAAGCGGGCCCAGCGGGGTGAGAATCTTCTGCTACACTTAAAAAAAAATTAAGCTGGGTACTATATATTCGGAGCTTTTCAGTTTTAGAGCCGAGATTAAACAATTGTATGGAGCGCTCCGGAGAAATGTAGAACTCCTTGAACAGTGGGTCGATGACTCGGAACGGCAGATAATGACTGTAGAGAATAGAGTAGATAATCTTGAAGCGGCTCTGTGGAATCTACAGGATCAGCACGTACAAATTCAGTACAGACAAGAGGATGCTGAAAACCGCACCAGGCGGAAAAATATACGTGTGTGTGGTATACAGGAAGGCGAAGAAGGCCGGGACATCGCTGATTTCCTTGCTACTGTGCTGAAAACTGCCCTGGAGCTACCTCCAGAACTGGAACTGGAGTTCGAACGTGTACGTAGGACTTTAGGCCCTAAATCTGCAGCGGCTGCTCGACTGCGCTCGATCATAGAGCGGTTCCTCAAATACACAGTGAAAGAACAAATCTTAGCCACAGCCTGGAGAATCGAGTTTTTTATGGTCGATCCCAAATTTACCTGGACAGTGACTATGCCCCCGCTACCCTTAAAGCCAGAGTGGTGTATCAGCCGTACTTTGCACTGCTCAAGGAAAAGGGGAACAGTTTAACACCCCTTACCCAGCACAAATGGTCATACATTTCCACGATCGGTGGAAGGAGCTCGAATCGGCAGCAGCAGTTAAACAAGAACTGCAATCCAGAGGTTTTCAAATTCCTGAGCTGCAAGCGGGAGGCAAAACAAGTCCGAACTCCTCAAGGTGGCAGGCAGTACCACGGAGTGGAGGAGACCAAAAGGCCATGCGTTCACTTTCAGCAGAAGTGGCCCAAACTCTGGCAACCTTTCGGCATGGGGTAGCTACTTCGAAATCCTGAATTAGTACATCACTTTCGGTTAAGGGACTATGACTTTGCCAAATTAAACAGACTTTTAAGTTGATGTGGATCTGCCTGGCGTCTACGCGATGAGCACGTACCATTTCGCACATTACATGGCCCCTCTTGCCATCCGACAGGCACACGCGGACGATCCTGTAGTTCCCTTGTTGAAAACCGCCTGCTGGTATTCTGTGAGGTCCTGTGAGAGGCATGGTTAAGTCAAGTACTTTGACCCAAACATAGGTTTTGAACTGACAGAGAATTTAATTACACGGACTAATTAACAGCTGATAGACTCGTATTTACTCTAGCCCTATACAGTAGATATATATTTTCGATGCATGTGGGGCGGCTTGGGACAATTTATTACTATTGGAACCCAATTGGTTTACATAAGGAGTCGGGGGGCTATCTTTGTAGCAAACTCAGCCATGCTTGCTTAATGTTGGACAACCTTGACACTTGTGCATATATCAACAGATCTGCTTTGTACGGCATTCAGACCCATGGATTTTAGACATGAAGGGGGCATATGATGAGGGTCTATAAGATGGCCCTATATATTTGGGATGTACTTAATTCCCCCAGTGTATACAGCTAACCTATCAATCCTAACAAAACCTAGGCCGAGGTGGTGGAATGTTCCAGTGTCAGTGAGCTAAATATTTTAAGGTCCTGGTGCAGGGAATTAGGGATGATGATGCCTTTACATATCCACATTTGGTAATGGATTTTCTTCATTACCCAGATTTGTTTGGAACTAATATATTTTTTAGTTTTCCCTATTTAAGGGACGAGAAAGACCCCCAGTTGAAGGTTTTAACTGGACTACCTCCCCAGCTAGAGGCGATTAGAAGTATCGCTGAGGGCATAGGAGGAATGACACTTATCCTGGGATAAATTGAGGCAGAGTGGCATACCAAAAGTTAAAGGGGTGGCCCAGCTGGTAACCCCGCCATTGTTTTTCTTAAGCCCTGACAGTTGGGCCAAGTTACTAATGTTCCAAAATATCATGTTTTCAGTATTTGTTCTGCAACAATGGATTACTATATTTAATATTTCCGCGTTACAAAAATACATTGTTCTTTTGCATATAGAGAAACAGAACCCAAAAGATAGCAATTGGCAGACAGTCTCTCCTTTGACTACTCCGGGGTATAGAAAACATATAGTTTGCCTAAATGTAAGCATGAATAGATGTCCAAATTCTAGCCGCTGTCAAAAATGATGATGCCATCCTTGATTTTGTCTCCCCCAAGCTTTGAGAGGGGGTGCGGGCGCAGTGGAAGTAGGTCAAGGACTGTAAACAAAATACATTTTTGTGCAATAACACTAATGTGGTGCACAGTTTCGTTTTCACTGTAATTAAGCAAACAAACGAAGCAGAACCACCCGAAGGCCAAGTGAGCGGTGTGTTGCACTCCCACGCTGCTGACCTGGATTGTAGAGTGGATTTGGAAGCTGGCTGGGAAGCACTGCCACTTGCCAGTGCTCTCAGCTGGGAAGGGATGGTGCCAGATTCTGCTGCCTCAGCAGTTCCTTGTGGTGGCCCGAGGAGCTTGCCTAGTCCCAAAGGGGGACTGTTATGTCTTGGTGCTGTGCCAGTGAGTGGGACCTGGGTTAACTAAAAAAAGGTGAAAATCCGTGTAGCCCCATTTTTACACTGGCCAAGCTGTTACACACTGGTGTGGCTCATACCGGTGTCATTCTGCACCTGGTCATTTGTAAAGCCAGTGGTTTGCATCACTTAAGGACATTGGTTTCAACTACGGTGTCACACTGGAGTCTTGGGAACTGCATTATGGGACCCATCCTGCAAGAAGTTCCCTGTGTGTTGTGATGCTAAATTACCCTCAGGCAGAGGTGAACAGCGGCCACTGTTTACACAGCACTTGAAACCACCTACACCAGTTCAGCTCCTTTGGGAGAGGAGCAGAAAAGGAAAGCCACACCAGTTTGATACCAGTGTAGTTTATGCACGCAGTTGTACTCCGGTGTGGCTCTCCAAACCATCTACACTGGTATAGAAATGATCAGTGTAAACAGGATTTATGAACACCAGTTATCTCTAGGAAGTCGCTGGCACTCTCGGCACCTGCCCTGTGTGGATCCTGCCACCTTGATGGCAGAGAGAGAGTTTGTTTGTTTGTTTAAAATGTTATTCATACCAAACATATGAATATGGATACACTCGATTGAGAATAAACTCATTTACAAGATCCACAAACATACAAAATAGTAATTACAATATTTCAAATACATACATATTGTACTCCTGTCATACACCATGAGACAATTACAAATAATTGGCTACCTATCCTCTTATACAATTAAAAATTACCAATTTATTCAGGACAGCACTGTCTTAATCTGCCTACTGCTTCTCTTAGCCATCTTCCATTTATCTTCCAAGATGGATTCCTTACCGACTCTCTTAGACCTGGGTCAATTTTATTCCAACTCTCTGAGCCCCTAAACAAAACAGACTCTCGTCCTTTTTCCCGGTTATATTTGGAAATATCCAGGTCCAAGATATGTGCAGATCTCGGAGAACCCAGCTTAGGCCTGTAAACCAAACTTTTTGAGACATACCCTGGGAGTTTACCTTGCAGGCCCTTACAGATAAAAATTATTAGGGGCTCTTTGTTTCTTTCAGTTAAATTTAAGCAACCCAGCGTATCATACATATGGCACTTATAAGTCAAACGTGGGGCCCCAAGTATACGAACATACGAAATTGCCAGCAGATACAGGCCGTATGGTCTCTAGTCTGCTCGAGTGTGCAGCACTTCAGCCCATTAGACAGCAGCTGTCCCCCCTCCCATTAACTCTTCCCTCTCCCAACTGCCTTCTGGTATGTACTTTCCCCCTTGAACTTGTCCCACCCCCTCTTGAAGCACCCCACACTTTGCACTGATACGAGTTGCTCAGGCAGTGCATTCCACCCTGTTACCACTCTTTCAGTGAAGTAGTGCCTCCTCCTTTCCCTCCTGAATCTGCCTCCCATTAACATCAGGGAACGCCCTCTGGTATCTCTTCCATTCTGGAGAGTGAAACCACCCTGGAAGCCTACTTCGTTCATCCCCTTCAGGTACTTGAAGGTCTTGATCATGTCCCCTCTTTCTCTTCTGTCCTCCAGGGTATAGATGTTGAGCTCTTTTAGTCTTTCCTCGTAAGTTCTATCCCCCAACCCCTGGATCATCTTTGTAGCTCTTCGCTGCACTGCATCCAGTAGTTTTATCTCCCTTTTCAAGTACCGGTGCCAGAACTGCACACAGTACTCCAAGTGTGGCCTCACCAGAGACCTGTACAGGGACAATATGACTTCACTACATCTGGATGTAATCCCCCCCTTGCTATGCACCCTAGCATCCTGTTAGCCTTAGCCACTGCCTTCCTACACTGGGCCAAGTGGTTTAATTCCCCGGTCACCAGCACCCCCAGATCCTTCTCCTCATTGGATGTGGACAGTTTGATACCATCCATCCAGTAGCTGTATCCTGGGTTTTTGGCTCCAAAATGCATCACCTTGCACTTCTTGGCATTGAACCCAAGCTGCCAGGTGTGCAACCAGTCCTCGAGTCTTACCAAGTCCTCCTGCAGTAATTTGCCACCCTCCTCCCCATCCACCTCAGCACAGATCTTGGTGTCATCGGCAAAGAGGCTGATCTTATTCTTGATCCTAACCACTATGTCTGCGATGAAAATGTTAAACAGGACTGGTCTCAGTACTGATCCCTGTGGGACACCACTTGTCTTTGCCCTAGGCTCCGATGCTTCTCCTCCCACAACTACCCTCTGCTGCCTGTTCCTCAGCCAGTTTTCTACCTATCGGACTAGCTTCCATCCTATACAAGACTCCTCAGCTTGCAGGACAACCTTCCATGTGGCACTGAATTGAAGGCCTTGCTGAAATCCAGGTAGACTACATCTACCACATGGCCCTCGTCCAGCGCACTCTTGACCCAGTCAAAAAAATCAACCAGGTTTGTCTGACAGGATCTGCCAGCGATGAACCCCATGTTCTCTATCGTCTTGCAGATCATTATCCACAAGAAACTGCACCAGCCTTTCTTTGAGGATAGATTCCATCAGTTTCCCCACAATTGCCGTGAGGCTCACTGGTCTGTAGTTCCCTGGTTCGTCCTTGGGCCCACTTTTGTGGAGAGGTACCACGTGTGCCTCCCTACAATCTCTGGACACACATCCCTTATTTAGTGATGTGTTGAACAGATCTGCCAGTGTCTGTGCCAGGACCTCTATCAGCACCCTGGGATGTACCCCGTCTGGCCCAGGTGCCTTGTCTACCCTCAGGAACCTAAGGCCCGCCAGCACCCTTTCCACCGTGATGACCCCATCTGTAGTTGTCTCACAGCCCACCCCCCCATGCCTGTGCCCCCTTTTCCTGCAGGAATGGGCCTGTCCCTCTCCCTTGAGAACACTGAACAGAAGTACTCATTAAGTACTTCTGCCTTCTCAGCCCCCTTGTCTACCCACCACCTTTCCTGATCCTAACTATCTGAGCCTTGCACTTCCTCTTTTTCCCCTGATATACCTGAAGAAATCCTGAAGAAATCCTTTTCTCCTTCCTTAATCCCCTGTGCTAATTTCCTTTCCCTGGCTGCCTTTGCAGTCCTGACTGCTCTGCTCACTTCCTTGGATTTCTTCACATAGTTCTCCCTATCCTGTGCCCTGTTGGTTCTCTTGTAGGTTCTTAAGGCCCTTCTCTTACCGGTACCTCTCTGGTCATCCAGCTTCAATGCTTGTTTCTTTTTTTTTTTAGTCTTTGGTAACCGGGTAAGGCCCACTAGGCACAAGTGCCTGTTTTCAGGGGCGACCTGGGAGCTCTGGGCAGTTAATTGACTTGCTCAGGGTCACACAGTATGCAAGTGGAGGTTGTGAGAATCAAACCCAGGTCTGGTTTGTGGATGTACCCAGCTTGTTCACAGCTTGTTACTCTAACCTCTAGGCTATACTGCCAGCCCTTTTGCTGGCTCCTGACACAAGCTTTAGTGGATTCAATCAGCCCTAGTTTTATGATCGCCCATGTCGGGGGGGATGCCATCTATGTGTGTTCTCATTAATTGCCCCATATTGCCAAAGTCTGCCTTTCTGAAGTATAAATCTAGCCAGGTTTCCATAATATGCCTCTAACTTAACCAGATCTTTTTTCCTTCCACCAGAATAGGGGATAGCTCCGTAATTAAGGATGGGGATAATCCTAGATCCCACTGTTCTCTTACGGCTATCCAAACTCATACCGAACTTTACTCTGTATAGGACTCCCAATCTTTTCTCTATACTTTTGATCAAATTATTAATATGTACATCCCAGTACAGCGAATCGTCTTGCCAGAGGCCCAGATATTGGCAGAGGGGACTGAGAGTTCGCTGGAGGAATGCCAAACAGGAGGAGTGGGCAGCTGGCCAGGGGCCAAACTACTGCATAAAATATAAAAGAGAAAGAGACATCAGCAAATTGTACAGAAAGTGGGCAATCCTAAAATGTGTTTTGTGAACTAGGAACACATTGGGATGGAAGTGGGGTTGAAACTGTCCCTTTAAAGGGCTTCTGGCACCTCAGGAAAAACATAATACTTGTAGCCGGCCTAGTGGTGCAAAAGGCTGAGGCGCTGGACGCCTTACCTCTCGTCACACTGGCGACCCGTGTTCGGGAACGGAATCAGGGGTCGTCGGGGAGCCGGCATGATGGGGGAGGGTGAGAGCAGGATTGAGCAGCCGTGGGGCAGCTCTCCTCTCTCTCTGGGTGGTCGTTGCCCCCCCCCCCCAGTAGTTCCACTGCCACTGGGTGGAGGTCTGGTGGCTAGTGCAGGCAGGAGGGGGCCGCAGGTTGCAGGAGGGTAGCTTGAGCCATGGCGTGCACATGCCTCCTTATGCGTGCGCACGGACGAGACTGGGGCTGGGCGAAAAACTGACAAACTATATATTGGGGGGGACCACAGACTTAATACTTCAACACAGCTCTGCTTGAAATTCATATTTTCTGTAGAGTTATTATTTATTACTGAGGAAAGTTGCACAGATTTGGGATCTTTATCCCTTACAGTTAATTTGTCCCAGTAGCTCATTCACTACTTGAAGTTGTAAGCCTTTGCTGTGACATCACAGTCTGTTGCCCTGGGAATAAGTGTGATGCCACAGGGGAAGCATGATGGCCTCAAGTGGGGAATAAACAACACGAGGAAACAAACTTTGAAGGAACCGAAATTCTGTTTTCATGTAAATAACCTCAGTAATGAATAATGGGGGTGGGGAGAGATACAGAACTGATGCGAGATATATGCAGAATTATGTCTCAGGTTTATGTTTCCAGCATTCTCCAGGAAGTTTGGCCTGTAAGTCTCATATTATGGGTTTGTTGTCCCTGACCCCTGGGTCTTACTTAACACACAGGTTCCTCTCCAGTCAAGCACAGCCTGCACCTGCTCATGTCTGACAGGCAGCCGTTTCTGAGGCACCTGCAGGACTTTGTTACTGACTGCACCTGGCCTGCCCCAGCACTGGCGGACACTTGATTAGTCAGATCAGAAACTGGAGTTGGGTGGGTGGCTGCATCCATCCATGCAAGGGTGCGAAGATGAGCACTAGCAAATACAGAGCGAGGCCTTGCATTATACATCAACTCGTGTGTGTTCTGTGCTTTATGCACAACATGTACACGTACTGTTTTTCTGCACTGCAGTAGCAAAGGGTTATTAACTTTACTTCTGCATGCTAAGATTAGTCTGATAACTTGTATATTGTCTCTGACATAAATGTTCCTGTTACAACTAATATAAATAAAGGACCCCATGAAAACAAGTTCTGTATTTCATGTGGCTACCCCACTGTCTTTTTTTCTTCCTCTGCGGGCTTCCTTTCCCTCTGCCAGGCCAGCCATCCCACTGACCGCTCATCCCCCTGAGCTGCTCCGTCCGTCAGATCCTTCGGGGGGGGGGGAGTTCAGGCATACCAGTGGTCATTATTGTAATGGTAGCGGGAAGGGGTTGTATTCCTCTGGACCCTTCAACTTTCCATCCGGTGCCAAGCAGTGGCCCACCAGGCCTCCACTAGCCCCTCAGAGCACCACGGGGGGGAGGGGAAGGGGTCTGGCTGTGGAGGTGGAAGCTTGGCACCAGCCATCCTTGCTGGAAACACTGGCACATGACACTGTGAACCCTGCCCTCCCCAGATGCCATCTTGGCTGCACAGTATGCTTTGGCTCATCGGGTGCCCTCCCATCTGTTTGATACAAATTTCAAATAAATTCATACTCTGCTAACTCGTACTGCATGCAGGTCCTACATTGTGGAAAGAATAACACATGACAGAATGTGAGTTAATGTACACGTGGCCAGGTTTTGGCCACTCAGAAAACAGGATTTGCCAGACAGACCTATTTTGTATGTGCTAGATAAAGTAGATGTGCTATCCTTGTTAAGTACAGTATGTTTCATCTTTTTTTTAAAGTTGGGAGTTGTGCAGGGGTGTCAGAAGCCTGAATAGATGGTCAAGTAACACTACCACTACCACTCTTTGCTTTGGCGACATGGGTTAGGAAACAAACTCCAGTCACTCACAGACTGGCCAGTGAAGGGAGGATCAAACGTCCCAAGGAGAGCTCTCCTCCCTCGGGGAAGGGGGTTACTGCATCCCACTAATAGCACTGCAGAGTGCAGTGCACACAGGCAGCAAAATCAGGGAGGCAAAATACAAGTAAAGAGCAACTTTAATAGCATGTAAACACTCGAAGGAGGTACAAGCTGCAAAGTTATCACTGTGTAGGTGCCCGCCTGTTTATCTCGCTAGATGCCTCCTAATGAAACTCTAGCAAGCAAAGCGCTTGGGAACCTAAACAGTGCTGACTTTGTTGCTTGTACCTGCTTTGAGTGTTTTCTCATTATTAAAGTGGCTAGTTATGTGATATTCTGCCGCCAGTCTTGATTTTTTTGCCTGACTGTGTGCACTGCTCTGTGTCTGTAGGCGGGGTAGGTAGCCCCGTGGTTGCACCAGGAAACCTGCACCATTGTGCTCTAGTCTATCCTCATTGGTACCATCCCACTAATAGACTGCCAGTTGGCAGAGGCCAGGTGGTAGCACAGCGGGCGCGCATTAAGGTGGCATGTATGCTGTCGCACATGTGTGTCCACCAGTGTGCTGTAGTAACAGTGGGAGAAAGTTGAGGTGAAGCTTCCGGTCTGCCTGAGACAGCACCTGCACCCCCCACAGACGCACACACAACAGTTTGGGCAGGTCACCCACCACAGCTGTGGTCCTGGGTAAGTGGTGGGTAACCAGTAAGTCCCCGAGAAAGTTAGTGACAGGGCTGGCACAGGGTGGTGGCATCTGTAGGGAGCAGATGGGGGGACAGAGAAAATGCTTACTGGGGGGTTGGGGCCTGTATAGCTGCATCAGTGATATAGCTCCAGTAATTACAGATGACTGAGAAACCAGCAGGGCGCAGAGGCCCTGTGACTGGGCATATGGTTGTCGTGTCATTCTGGACTATGTTAGCTGCGAGGCTGTGTATGCATGACTGCTTGGGCCCAGCAGACATGTACCAGAATATGTGCCCCATCTGGACCTGGCCAAGAGCTGCAGAATGAGGCAGCAACAATCCTGCTCAACATTAGCTCAGTTGGAAGCACTTTTGCCTCTGGGGATAAGATCGGATGGTTGTGGGTTCAGTTCCCGCTACAGGCACTTGGGTTAATATTAAGCAGTGACACTGCAGTGCTTCACTGCTGGAGGTGCAATCCCTTGGATGTGATGATAAATTGAGGTCCCTTCTACCCACCCCTGATGGCTGTTCAGGTGGAAGTTTAAGAGCCCAAATGACACTTTTTGAAAGACATGGGTGACAGTTATCTCTGTCCTGGCCATCATTCCCTCTCTTATGTTTAAATCAAAGTTAGTTTTTGATCATTTTTTAAATTTGTGTCCACACACCCCACCTTGTGAGATTAGCACTATACTAAAGTGAAGTTTCTTTGTCTCTTAATAAAGATTTTAATACAGTATGGCTATGCATTTGTGTGTGCGTGTGTGTATGCACATGGTATTGGCATGCTACATGTAGAGTGTATACAGTCTCCGAACTGCCAGTATCTAATGCATTGCTTTGCAAAGCACTTTGGGATGCAGTGTGTATGAAAGAGACAATATAAAAACAAATTCTGTTCCATGTTACTTGAAACTTTTATCAGTGTTTGTGAAATGGTGGCTTCATTAACCTATTCTGGTGCAAACTCCAGTGCAACAGGTTTCAGTTACGATATAGAAGGACAGGCCAGAAACCTGATGAAGATTTGTGGCTCTTCTTTTCTTCTGTTAAACTATCAAGTTTTAGCTCACAAGATCCAAATTACAAAGCTTGCTAAACACCATGCACTGTGCATGCAAGTTACATGCACGCAGAGTAGGAACTCTGCACATTTCCCCAGCCAGAGATCATAAAAGGAGCAGAGTACATTTGTACTAACTTTACAGCGGAAGTAGATTCGGAAATTAGTTAATCTGGCTTGTCAGGGTGGAGCAGTCTTGGCTGCTTTACTTCCCAGATAAAGCTCCAGAAGTACAGATTTCTCCCCAACCGAAGAGTAAACAGTGATTTCCTGCAGAAAGAAAGCAGCCGATGGGTTGGACTTGGCTGTAAGCTGGAAAGGACTCCAGATTCGGTTAACCCTTTTGGTGGCATGAAAGGCTAACATGTCCACATTCAGCAGTATTGACTGTTTTCTGACAGACTTATTTGTGCATGAGCATAGCTGACATAGGCAAGGGTGCGTAGCTAGTGGGATGCACAGTCAAGTTGAGACTGCTTCCATCCAGATGACCCGGATTAGCGCACCAAGCCTGGGATTGTGTTTTTTTGTCCATGTTGAGCATCGCCTACCTTTGCATCAAGGAGGAAAGGCAACTCCTTCTGATGCACAGTTGCCCCCTGGTGGCCCAAGGGGAGGGGGTTGACATGAGGGAAGAAACATGTGCCTTATGGAGTGGCCTTATGTCCAAGTACACTCATTCGCTAGGCGTGTAATGCAGAGGTGGCACACACCCAGAGCGGAACCGGCAGGGGACTTCTGAAGGAGGGTTATGCTCACCTGCCCTCTGACACCTCTGATAGGTGGAATAGCGCAACTGTTATGCACCTTTTCATTTAGTACACACTGTAAGTAATAAGCCACGGCAGGGTGTGCATTATGTAAGCAGTAACATATGACTGGTGTGGGGCATGCTCTGATAAATGCACGCCTAAGGGTGGCAGCTCACGGCCTCAGTCCTTATGTCTCCTAGAATTGCATATATCAGTGCATAACCCACACTCTGGAGTGTTATTGTGCTTATAAAATGGGTATATTATAAAATTTTTTAAAAATTAAGAAATACTAAGTTTTTCTTTTTTGAAGCAAAATTGTCCTTCCGCTTAATTGTCAGTAGGGGCGCTGGAGAGTGAGACGTTACACTGTGCATAGCATCTACTTATTCTTTGCAGGTTTTTTTTCTCCCACCCGCCAATCATTCTCTTTCATTGATTCACAGCTGACTATCATGGTTTTCTGTCCCACCCACTTCCAAAGAGGCAGTATAACGCAGTGGTCTAAGGCTCTGAGCTGCAAATCTGGTGACATCCAGCAGACCAGACCTGGGTTTGAATCCCACAGCTTCCACTTGCATACTGTGTGACCCTGAGCAAGTCACTTAACCTCCTTGTGCTCCCAGGTCGCTCCTGTAAAAAAGCTTTCAGCTTAGTGTGCTATACCTGGTTAAACAACTAAATAATAAAATAATTTATCTGAACGGCGACTGTAGTAAGTCGCTAGGCCACCGGCAAGACCAACATTTCCTTGTGGTAATGCTGGTAGTTCACTTCCATCTGCGGTTGCATGTTTTAGGAAAGTGGCAGTAGTCTGACTCTCTGCCAGTCGTAATGGAACGTGAGAGATCGCTGGTGAGTGGATGAGGACTGCACTGGTGAGGACATGGTGTTCTGCGGCTCTGGAGGAAATGGAGTTTTTGGGTGAGTGCTTTGTGGACTGGGAAAGAGGGAGGTTGAGAGAGCGAAACAAAGGTTTACATATTTGTGCCACTTGGGGAGTTCAACATGTAGGATTGGGAGTGATGAAAGAAGTCTCACCAGGGGTGGCACAAGGATATCCTGGGTTAGTGAATCACTAGTGGTGGCTCTTGTTGTTTAGTGTGGCATAACCAAAATAAAAGGCATAGCTGAAAAGGGCTGACAGCCAGTCAGGTTGCTTTACTGTCTCTTCTCATTTTATAAAGAGATTTAATGCATGGTCAGGTAACCGCTCTCAGCCAATGAAAGTTCCAGATTTTTGTCTTGCCATTTTATAACTCTATTTAAAAAAAAAGTACCAACTTACTAAACTCTGATGTCTGTAGTGTGCCGGAACTGTGTTTAAACATAATTTCACTGCGTCCATACTACTGCATTTTTTTGTTTTACGGAACCGTGTTCTGCACCGGGTGCACAAACTGCACTGCACTGTGGGAATCTTGAAGTCCTTGTACTTATGAGAGCACAGTTGCAGGCATGATGGTGTGCGTCCAGATCCGTGAGTAAAGCGTGTGTGATTTAAAACCGTGTTCAAGCCTACATTGGAACTGGGCTGGAAGAGTTTTTCAAACACTGTTTTGAAACATTATGATTGTGAATGTGAACAGAGTTAAGAGTTTTAAAACACGGTTTAACACACAAACCGTTTTTTAAAGACAACAGTGTGTACCGGGTCTTACAGTGGAGTTAGTTGTACCCAGTTTAAAGGACTGAAGCACAGGAATATAAAATGACTTGCTCTAGGTAACACAGTGAACCTGTGTAGTTGCAGCAGGGTTGGAACTAGGGGTCTCCTGGGTTCACAGTTCAGTACTCTTCCCCAGGCCACCATCTGTCAGCTGTGGCAGCCTTTGTGTGCCGCCGGCAGGGGTTCTGTGCTGGAGATTGACTCAGATTCTCAGCACCAGCTTGCCCTGCACTCTGTGCTCTGTTTACAGCACTTAAAGGGACGGCAGCAGATGTTACTGTGAGCTCTAAGGGGGCAGCCACTGCTCCACCCACCGAGACAGGCCTGCTCTCCTGGGGCTTGGAATGCTCGGCATTTAATCAGTCAGTCTCTGTCTGGAATTCACTTGGCAGAGACCCCACAGGGGGTAGGGATGAAGGATGCATGTGTTACGGGAGTAAAGGTCTGTACACAGGCATTTTGACATTTGTGTGTAGTAAGTCGGTCAGGTTAATGAGTGCACTGGTTCTGGGTCTGGGACCTGCTGCTTTGTACCTAGACTACTAAAGAATAAACTTTTATTGATCTGCTGGACCATTGAAGTTTGGGAACCATCGGAATTGATATCGGACACATTGATCACACAGACACAACTTTCTATTGATGTCAAGGTGTGTCTGTGGGCGTCTTAGGTGTGGGGGTGTTGTGTCTTTTGAATGTTTTACGACAGTAGTTTAGAAGTGTGTTCCTTGGAGCCCGCCCAGTGGTGTAGGGAGCTGAGGCACCTAGCACCTTGCCTCTTACCACACCGGCGACCTGGGGTCAGGAGCCCGCCCAGTGGTGTAGGGAGCTGAGGCACCTAGCACCTTGCCTCTTACCACACCGGCGACCTGGGGTCAGGAGCCCGCCCAGTGGTGTAGGGAGCTGAGGCACCTAGCACCTTGCCTCTTACCACACTGGCTACCTGGGGTCAGGAGCAAGCTCAGGTAGCCGGGGGGGGGGAGAATGAGCATCCGGAGGGAGGGGAGATTTGTCAACTTGGCCCTTAGCTGCCCGCACATACAGGCCCAAAGGTAGCGCCGGCAGCTAGAGCAGCAGCGGTGGGAGGGGCCACGGTCATGCAGTATGTGCGCACCTCCACGTGCATGCGCGTGCATGGCGCCACAGCAGGGGTTCAGGGGAGAAAACTGAAATGCCAGTGGCAGGCCCCATGAAGTCCTGCCTGTCCGCCGCTGTTCGCAGAGATTGGCCACTGCTCACTGACCCGTGAACCCTTGGGTCTGGGATGACCCGCCCCTTCCTGGCCCCTCCATGTGTGGGGATATGGGGGCTTGGTAGGTCGGAGAGGCAGTTGCCAGGTAGGGGAGATGGACAGGATGAAACAGCTGCCTTTGGTGCTGTCTGGTGGAAAAACACCTCTATGAAAAAAACAGAAGTTTGTTGCTTGGTCAAGTCAAGTTCCTCTTTCCCACCAGCTTAGTGGGAACACCTCTTCATCCCTTTTTCTTCAGACTACTTTAAAAATAGCGACTGCTTCACACTTTAGGAGCAGTCAGTAGCCTTTGGGTTAATGACGGTCAAGCCAAGCAGATTTTAAATAGTGTCAGGCCAGAGCTGAGCCAAGGGTCTAGCTTTGCTCTCTGACCCCAAAACAAGTCAGCCTACGGGAGCAGACAACAATTTACATGCATGTCATCCCTCTTGAGTTACATTTACCCACCACCCCGGCGCTACTTGGGTCTAAGCTGCAAAAAAACACTTGTGCTGATCACAGTTAACTTGGCTCCTGATTTACATACATCTCAAACTTTCAGCACCCAAATGTGTGACAAGCAGTATGACAGATGGGCACAATGTATGGCATGTGTACCCCAAAAAGTAGAGCTCAACTCCTGTCTTGTTTTCCAGAAATGATATAAACAAGGACTGCCATTTTGTGGTTGCCCCACTTTTTTAAGGATCACAGTAGTCCTGTCTGTCCATCACATCATATTCTTGTAGATATTCTCCTTTTATGCATTTCTCTTAGGAGTTATTGCAGGTTTGCAAGCTCTTGGTCCTTCCTAACGTAATGTTGGGACATACCCCTCTATTGTCATTTGGTGCCTTAAACATAAGAGCTGCTTCCCTGCCAGAGAAAGACATGTAATGTCAGAGCTTTTTTTCCAGTACATAAAATGAAAAAGGAAGGTGAGTGAGGGAGGGGAATGGGCCTCCGAAAACAAGGAAGGGCGGGAGGAAATCCACAAACGGAGCCCCGCCCAGCAGCAGGATGCAGTGTGGTTAAAGCCGGGGGCGGCTAGTCTTAAAACAGATATACCTACAGGCACATGTAGCCACTCTCAACAGTAAGTTATATAAATTACAGGTTGGAAACCAAGTATAAAATGGGCAACTGATGTCCAGTTTTGTTACCAGATAATCCGACAATCAAACTTTATTTAACCAGGCAATTACATCATTGAGCAAGCTCATTTGCAAGATGGTCCTGGACACACAGGACAAATGCAGATACAGTAGTATAACGGAACAAGGGTCAGCAAATGGAGAACAGCTATCAGTGTACGCAATATGCATCAGGAACAATGCTTAATTAAACAAGAAGGCATGTGCAAAACATAGGTAAGACAAGAGGAGCCCGAACGGAGAGGGGCATAGAGGCGAAGGGTCAGACACGATAGGGAAGGAGGACTGGGTAAGAATGAGATAAGCCAAACTTCATATACTGAAGTGCAGTTTTTCAAACAAAGTGCAAGATACAAAGTGCAAAACTGCAGACATTGCTACCTAAGCCTCATACCAAAGACTCCAGCACTTTGGCTCCTGCCAAGTCTTTGAGGGGGTCAGTGCATGAGCCGTAGGTGATAGCAGAGATGCTGAATGGTTTGCTTTGCTTTGCTGTTCACCTTATGTTCGGGGGTGGGGTTGCTCACTAGAAGGGCCAGTGGCATCAAGGGAAACAGCGTGCAGTTACCATCAGCATGCAGTGGCATTTGCACGCCTGCGTGCCAGGCATCCAGGGGCAACCCCTCCACCAGTCCTGTGCTTCCCAGCTGTGCTCCCCCCTGTATCCACCAGGTGGCAGCCATGCAGCAAAAGCAGTGTCGGCCCTTCCCGGAGGAAGGAGAGCCGTCTTTGTGATGCCCAGTCCTTCCACGCTCAGCCAGTTTCCACTCGTTCCCAAACGCAGGTTCAAAATTAGAATTTTAATCCTTTCCATTCTTGTTTATTGCATTCACTTAGAAGAAAACAGGAGCTTTGCTCCTTTACAGGTTATCCTCTGCAGAGCCCGATTTGAGAGCTGAAGTCACAATTCACTGCTTGTGACATTAGAGTCCTTTCCACAGGAAACGGCTGTGATGTCACAGGAAGTGAAGCAGAATATTAGAACTTTGGCTCCAGAATAAGCCTCCACTGTAGGAGACCTGTATGGGACAGTGATTCTTTTTGTATGTTGATACCACCACTGAGACCACGCTTACGATTGTAAGAGTGGTCTCGTGTGCATTCTTAGGATATGAGAATGTTTTGCAGTTCTGATGCTCTTAAAATGTTAAGTCATACCACTGCTAACAGCTGTTAAGAGCGGTCTTAGCTGCGGTATTAATATGTTATTGATCGAGGTGAGATTGATTAATACATTAAAATGTTAAAAATCCTCCCTCAAATAGGTTTGTTTCCAGGGCACCTGCCTGTGAGGTCCTCTGCAGAATAAGAGTGTCTCGCGCAGGGAAACGTAGCGATCGGGTCGAGTGTGCGCCTTTGGCCTGTAGTTTATGTAAATGCCCTTGGTAATATTAATGACTTGAAATGCAAGAGTGTTTGGTTTTTTGTTCGTTTGTTTTTTGCATGCTATGCAACTGAGCTCTAATGCCAACTTTTAATTCTAATTTCCGGGAGCCCCTTTAAAGCCCTGCCAACCAGGCGAGCAATCAGAGTTTCATCTTGTACTTTTTGGGGGGGGGGGGGTCCCCACGTTAAAGTTGGAACTGAGAGGCCGCAGTGGTTACATTTAGTGGGTGCTCTGTTTTTAACAAGAACAGTAAAGGTTATGTTGTAGGGCAGGGGGGAGTGTACAAGAATGGGGCTCTGTACTTGGTGGGTTGGGTGAGAACAGCTGCCCTTACCATCTGTTCTGTAGGCCTCCTCCTGCCTTAGGCTGGGCTGTTTCTTTTATGTGAAACCCATTGAACAAGGGCTGTTCTAGGATCGTGGATATGTTGTTCATCCACACTCTCTGGCATGTCCCCTTCCACTTTAAATCTGCCGGAAGTCTTCAAGCTGGCTCCTCCCACCCACTTGGGTTGTACTCTGCCCCATGATGCCAGATCTTCCTTTCCGCTGGAAGATTCAGGTTACCTCCCTCGTGCTCACGCATTTTGTAGGCCCTGGCTCTAAAACCTTCGGTTATTCCGAAAATCCGTCTTGTTTGCATTAGTGATCGCGAATTTGTTTCTTCGATTTATGGAAGACAAGTCTTCCCCCAGATTTCATCGGTGCCCTTGCGGCCAGAAGATGTCGTACACCGATCCCCACGCCGCGTGTGTATATTGTCTCTGTAATGCGACCACAACACCCGCAAAGAAATGGTTTGGGCGTCTTGCTCATCCTAACATCCTCGAGACCGCCTCACATGCCTGAAGTTGGGGAGGCAGGAGAAACGGAACCCTCCAGTGAAATCCAAGGAGGCTCAGTGGGCGGTTTCTGCGGTGCGGGATCCGCTGAGCAATTGGAACGCATGCAAGCATTCGAAGAGGAAGTGGCTGGGGCTGCAGAAATTACTCTGAGCTTCTTCGTTCCACTCAACCTGGGCTCCACCTTCTCGGGTTCTTTCCAAGAGTTGTGCTATTCTCTCTCTCGACCAAGGGACAGGGTCTTGCAGGCACGCACTCCTCTTGATCCTGTAAGCGGGAGAAAGATCCGGAATCGCCTTCATCCCGACTGAGACACTCTTGGGAGTGGGAGAGATATTGGTCCCAGGAACATGCGGTCTCGACTTCTGTCGAGATTGCTTCTTCGGCCGCTGGCTTTTCGGCTTTGCCATCTGGCCAGTCAACCGAACTGTCTGATTGACGATGTAGAAATCGTCATCGACCCGATTGATCCTTTATCGCCGACTTTGGTCGAAGATTCCTTCTGTTGAACTCCAAACTTGGTTTTCCCCAACGAGGAGTCTCATCCTACTGGGACTCCCATCAAGGAAGTCGTCCCTGACCCTGGGAAATCACAGGTCCTGCCGGTGTCTCCTGAGTGACCAAATTGGCCTGTCCAATCTTGATCGAGGTCTCTGACCCCCTCGAACGAAGGGCCGAGGAAGAGCCATAAACGCTCTAAAAAGGGGTGACTCCATCGGTTGTCCTCATCCTCCTTGGATAAGGAGAGGTTCCGGCAGAAACTCCGGTGCTACGAGGACCTCATTGGCAACAGCTGATTTTGACTGGGCACAAGCCAACTCCGGCTTCCACCCTGGCCATTACTTGGCATTCACCTCCTAGGCCGAAGCCGACTCCTTTAGAGCTACAAGTCACTTCCCTCGTCCGCGAAGCCGGTGAAACCTCCAGCTCGGCCTAAAACGGTCTCTCCACCTTTGTGGTGGAACCACTGCCTAAGAAGCCTGTGAGAGGGTCTCCTTCCAAGGAAGATAGGCCAGACACCGGGCTTCCCCGGCATTTGTCAGTCACTGTTACCCCAGACTGCCCTCGGCAGGTCGAAGGTGACCAGGGCAGTCGACCGTTATATTCGGATGTCACCGGTCTGTATTCTCATCCCGTGGATGACGAATTAGCCGTTGGATTAGAGATGGAGGAAGGTCCCTCGTCTTTTCAGGGTATTTTCTGCCTCATCTCTGAGTCCACAGGGATGCCCCTGGAGCCAACCCAGAAAAAGGTGGAGTACCCTCTCACGGACATCCTCAAGAGAGGGGATACCCCAACAGAGGCCTTTTCTGTGGCCGAGGCCATTGTTGGCCTGGCCATAGAACTCTGGCAGTGCCCTGCCTCTTGTCCAGCCCCATCTGCCGGCATGGCCCACAGGTATACGGTGCCCATGGGGTCCCTTGTAGGGTTCACAGAGCACCTCTCTGACGAGAGCCTGGTGACCACCTCTGTGTTCATGCGTACTGGCAGTTCTGCCGATACTGACTGACCTCCTGATAAAGAGTCCTAGGTTTTGGACCATTCAGCCAGGAAGGTCTATGCGGCTTCTTCCTTGGGTCTTCGTCAGGCAAGTTCGGCCATCATCATGGCACACTTCTCCCACACCCTTCTAGGGTCTTTGGGTGAAGTCCTCCCACATCTCCCCACAGACATGCAGACCATGGTCAAGTAAGTCCGGGATCAGGGCCATGCTGTTGCCAAACAGCACCTTCAGACAGGCCTGGACATTGGGGACTCTTGTGCCTGTTCGATGGCTGCCGCAGTTGCCTCTCATCGCAGGGCTTGGCTGAGGCTCTCCTCCTTCCTGGCAGATATTCAGCACAATCTAGCTGATGTGCTCTTCCTAGGGACCGACCTGTTTGGCCCAGCAGTAGCAGGTCACCTTCAGCATACTGAGCCGTCCAGTGCCACCTTGGACGCTACTTCTGCTAAGGGTTCTTCGGGCAAGAACCAGCAGAAGAAGAAGCCTTTTTGGCATTCTTCCCCTGAGGTTCAGCAGTCCTCCTTTTAAGGGGGACAGCAGCATCAGCAACAGCAACAGGCTTAAGCTTGGCACCCCCGGCCCAAGCCCTGGCCCTCCCAGGCCCATAAAGGAGGCTGAGGTTCCGGTGCTGGATCTTCCTCCTCCAAGCCTGCTCAGTGATTGGGCGAGGGCTGCCTCCCCCTCTCCTATCATGCCAGCTCTGGGTCCTCCCGTGGGGGGACAGCTCCACCCGTTCCTTTCTGCATGGTTTGCTGTCACTTCCGACAGGTGGGTTCTTGAAGTGGTCAGTCAGGGACTGCCTCTGGAATTCGAGCAGTACCCTCCAAACTGAGCCCGCGCCCTTCAGGAGGAAAGAGTATCCACCCAGACTCAGTCGGCTCTCCGAGACAACATTGCTTGGCTCCTCCTCAAGGAGGCAGTAGCTACAGTGGCAGAAGCTCCAGCAGACCCAGGCTTTGTCTCCAGGTACTTCCTGGTGCCCAAGCGGGTGGGGAGCTGGTGCCTCATTTTAGATCTGCATGACCTGAATCAATATCTCAGGTCATGCAGCTTTCGGATGGTCACTCTCTCCCAGATCATACCATCCTTGGAGCGAAAACATGGTTCTGTTTACTGGATCTGCAGGACACATTCTTTTGCGTCCCATTCCGTCCGTCCCATCAGTGGTTCCTCCACTTCAGGGTCGAAGGGACCCTGTACAAGTTCCTAGCCATGCCGTTCAGCCTGTCATCGACCCCATGGGTCTTCACCAAATGCATTGCAGTGGTAGTGGCCCATCTCAGGCATTGGGGGGGGGGGGAAGAGTGTCAGGATTTATCCTTACCTTGACTATTGGCTCCTAACAGGTTCCATCCAACAGGAAGGGGAGAGGTCCAGGGACCTGGCCCTCCAGACCTGCTCCCAACGAGGCCTCCTGATCAACGAGGCCAAGTCGGAACTCGTGCCTTCCCAGGTGGTGGGCTTCATCGGGGCAGAGCTTCACTCTTGTCAAGCCAGAGCTCGGCTTCCAGTGGACAGGGCGGAGGTTCTCTCCTCCTTTGTCCAATAATTTCTGGTTGGGCAATTGTGCCCTGCCCGGGACTTTCTGCACCTTCTGGGTTACATGGCGGCGTTCACCTCATTGGTCCATTGGGCCCAGTTGCACATTCGCCCCCTCCAATGGGAGCTGACCGCCCAATGGACTCAGTGCCACGGTCATTTCGACCAGCTGGTCACTGTAACCCAGAAGATGTGGGACGATCTCCACTGGTGGACTGCCCCAGACCAGTAGCAGGAAGGGATCTCGTTTGTCTGCCCCGAGCCGGCGGTCGCCCTTATGACTGATGCCTCTCTCATGGGCTGGGGAGCCCACATGGGGGACAAAAGGGCCCTTGGGCTCTGGACCCTTGAGGAGTCCTGATGCCACATCAACCTGTTGGAGCTCAGAGCAGTCAGACTGGCACTGTCAGCTTTTGCTCCTCAGCTCCGGGGTCAAGTGGTTCAAGTCTAGACAGACAATACCACGACCATGTACTACCTCAACAAATGGGGCAGCACGCACTTCTGTCTGCTGTGCAGGGTGGCGCTCTGTATCTGGACCCCTGTGAGCCAATCGGAGGCAGATCTCCTAGCCATCCATGTGGCAGGAGCCTCAAACCATCTGGCGGATGCTCTCAGCCGCTTAGGCCAGACATCCCATGAGTGGGCTCTCCATCCAGAGGTAGCTTACAGCCTGTATTCCCACTGGGGCAAACCGATGGTGGACCTGTTTACCTCCAGGGACAACACCAAGCTGAGGTTGTCCCATGGCTGCCCCCCTCAGCAGGTCTCGCTGCAGGGGGATGCCTTCTCGAGGCTATGGACCCCAGGCCTCCTCTACGCCTTCCCTCCATTTCCCTTGATCCACAAGGTGAGGAGAGACAAGGCGAAGGTGATCCTGGTAACCAGATCTCCTCAGCTTCAGCTGCAGGCCCCTGGAGTGGCTTCCAGCATGCCCGGACCTGATATCTCCCAATCAGAGGAAGGTATTCCATCCGGACCTTCATTCTCTGTTCCTCACAGCCTGGTACCTGAGCTGCTAGAGTTCCAGGCTTTGGGTCTTTCCGGTGGAGGCATCCAGAAAGGAATCGACCAGGAAATGTTATGCCTTCAAATGGAAAAGGTTTTCCATTTGGTGTCAGGGCAAGGGCCTGGACCCTTTGTCCTGTCCAGTGGCGAACATTCTCGACTACCTTTGGTCTCTCTCCAAAGGGGGTCTACGGTTATCGACCCTTAGGGTGCATCTGGCAGCCATCTCTGCTTACCGGGCGCGGGCCAGTCAGCCCCTAATAGACTACAGCAGAAAAAAAGCTTGCGTGGGATCCTGATGGCGAAGTTCCATAGGTGTGACCCAATGACAGAGATTCCCCCAAATATCTACTATTACTGCAAGTTCTTACGTGACTGTTCTTTTCTTGTGCATGCACAAGACAACGTAAAAGTAGGCTGTTCTGAACAGTTGGCGAACTGAAAGATTTATAGTTGACCGTTTGCTGGTTGCCACTAGCCCTTGCGATACTCTGATACTAGCGTCCTGATCACTTTAACAGTAGGAGCAGCACACCTTCTCCACTTGTCTGTATGGAAGGGTAGGGTAAAATTGAATGTCCAGGTTGAAACTTAATTCATCCACCAGTCTGTGGCAGGTGAGTGCTTGAATATCCAACCAAAGTCAAGTCTTCTTAGTTCTTGGGTTATATTTTCTGCAGGGAATGAGGTACTCTTGTTTTTTTTTTTTTTTTTGTCTTTGTTTTGTGTTTGTTTTGTTTTTGGGGGGGCATCTTTTTTTTCCGCTGCCCCACACCCTGATCATTGTGGTCTCTGGCTCATATTTGTCTGTCTGTAGTGACAGGCAGATGTCTGCCTTTGCAGCCAGTAGCACTCTGTGGTCAGCGGATGGAGGGTTTCTGAATACATTCCTTATGTGGGAAAGGGTGTGGCAACCCTTCCTTGGTGGGTTGTTGCCAGTCATCCCTTAGAACTGTTGTTCTGACACTGGGGAGAGCAGTGTTTGCTTGTAAGCCTTGGAACCCCTTGCTGAGGCTGACTGAATGCCAAGTGCATTGCGAAGGTGAGAGACGCTTGACTTCCACGGAGGGAGGGCACAGGTTACCTGGCATTTGTGCACCCTCTGCCAAATGGCCAAGGTGTGTTATTGACAGTGAAGTTAGTCGCTTTTCCGTCCCCCTAGGCAGAGGATGGCTGCAACTGTGGATACCCTGATATGGGGTGGGGGGGGACTGTAGCACAAATTTCCTATCTTAGAGACTTCTTCACCCCTCCTCCACACACATACAAATTGCTGCAGTAATAACTGCTCTCCACCCAGGTGTTAAACCAGCAGTTCAAGAAAAGTTTTCTGCACTCCCTCAGAGAATTGCTGCCCCAAAACACAATCGCTGTTTATCAGAATGAGCAGGCTGTAGCCTGCCCATCACGCCACAGAACTGGCAGCTTGTAGTTAATCTTCCTCACTGTTTCTCTGTCTGCCATGCTGGCTAAGCAGTGCCTTGCTTTCTTCTGCTCTCACCGAGCTCTGTTTCGGAACAAAATTGGGGCTTTATTGGTTTGCAGGGGTTGAAATTAAAGTGCATTGCCAGCATTTTCTGGCAGGGCCCCTAAAGTAAGTTGTATAAGTAAAAGGCTTAAACTACCTCTTATCTTATGGGGAACTCCCCCACTGAGCCCTGCAAACCAAAAAAGACAAAACTTTTATCTTGTTTTTTGGGTGTTCCCTGCTTCGTGGCAATGCTTGCTTTGGGAGTGCTGATTAGGGGAAAAAGTTCCTAAAGTCATGGTGAATCTGTGATGTGTGTTCTTCAGGGTCTCAATAATCACGCAACACAATGCTGCTGCCCTAACTCAGGCACCTCTCTGTGCAAGCATTACTGTTCGTGTTTTACTTTGGGTGACGAGACCGTGCCCAAGTTAGGGTGTTGTCAACACAGAATCATTCGATCACTCAAACATGCGGGAACAGCATTTCTAACAGATGTACCAAAGCTCCAGGGGATTTTTCCCTCAACTTTTGATTTCCTTACTTTGTACCCTTTAACCATAACATATGCATTAATGTAGTTTTTTAACAGTTGATTTGCTTACTTTATAAAAGATATAAAACTGACACATTTTGGACACTTTTGCTTTCTTGACGCTGGGTCCTGCGGGAAGAAGCAGACCCATTGGGCAAGGTGCCGGACCAGTACCTGACTTCACACAGGGCCGTTCGGCATGGTGGTACCCAGGGGACCCTATGATTCCCTTAGTAAGCAGGAATTTGTCCAGGCTTACACAGTAGACCTTATACTGTCTTCATGTACACTGTCTTCACCGTTAGACTGTGCCATAATTTCACCACCTACTGGGAATAGTGCCTTGTAACATTACCTCTGAGCTTCAGGGTCTGTCCCCATGTCTTACTGGAGGACACCAGATTGAGCATAGAAACATAAAATTTGTCTGCAGAAAAGGACAACTTAACCCACCCAGTCTGCCTAAATGTTCCCTGCTTTGTCTGGCTCCGCAGACCCTCCCTGCCTCTTCACCAGTTTTCTCCTGTGCCTATCCCATGCTTGCTTGAAGTCCCCACTGTTTTTGCCCCCACTACCTGTGCTGGCAGAATGTTCCAGGCATCCACCACTCTTTCAGTGAAGTAGCACTTCCTCTCGTTCCTTTTAGCCCCCCCCCCCTTCCAGATTCATTACATGCTGTCTTGTCCTGGTGCACTTCCTTATTTGAAAGAGACCCCCCTCAACTGGCCCAGTGGCATGGAGGGTGGAGGCATTCGTGCCTTACCTCCTGCCACGCCAGCAGTGCGAGTGGACCACTGGGTGTTGACTGGGGAGGAATAGGATTGAGTGCTTCTGCCGAATGACTGCCCCCAGATGGAGGCCCAAAAATAGTGTGGGTCTGTTGGGCGCCGAGAAGGGAGGGTGCTGCGGGACTACCACAGACATGCGTGCACCTCCACGTACGCACATCTGGCATGTGTGCCCCAGCAACGGGGATGAGATGAGAGAAAAATGGCATGAAAAAGACCATGGGCTGTGAGTGACAACCAACCCCCCCCTGCAGGCTCTGCACCTGACTACTGGACGCAGCCATAGCCCCGTGGCAGAGGGCGCAGGCTAAGGTAAGTCCCAGGGATGCTGGGATGATGGGACTATATAAAAGAAAGAGATCCCCCTCCTGTAAATGCTTCCAAGTTTGTAAGTTCTCCATCTCCAGGTCCCATTATGTTACTGTTTAAGTAGCTGTAGCGTTTGGCAGCAGCATGATAAAAATAGTGGCACTTCACATGAGAGGGGTGTGAGTTACATGACCTAGTAGTGCCCATTGTAGTTCATTACGCTGGTTGTGGGAGACTTGGGTTCACATCTTGATCCTGATGCCCAGCGGTTGAGTTGGGGGTGCACTGGAGGTGCAGCTTGCTCTGGGGGAGAGTGTAGAATGTCCCACTGCTCAAATGTCTTCAGTCATGGGTTGATAGGGGTGACGGTGTGACACTTACACCTCCATCTGTCAGGTCAGGCATTATGGTGATGGCATTGGGAAGTTAGGAGGGAGGGTCTATATAGCAGCAATAAAGTCTCGGGGAGGGGGCCTTGTGTCCCAATGGTCTCCTATTTATTTGCCGCTCTCTCTGAATCTGTGTGACTGTAGAAATACCCTGTTGTGTCAGTGTTATTTAAAGATTAATTTATGTATTTAAATGTTGCTGACCAGAGTAGATCCCCCGGGAAGCAGCATCTCATTTACAATTGCTTTACATGACGGGCTTACAAATGATAATCCTTTAGTGATAATGTATCTACAGAATGTGGCGCAGCTATAAATGAATTAGCAGAATTTTCGTAGTTTATTTGCCTAGCGCAGTGATCAATACAGGCACCAGTGCCACATTCATAGCTGGGTGGGATGTTTTCAGAGAGCTTATTATTGCAAAGAAATAGGGAGAGAGAAAGGCAGTAGTTCCAGGGGTCAAAACTGGTACAGACCCACTAGCCAAATGCTGGTAGAGTTTCATTGGGCTAGTAAGATTTTCCTTTAACTAGCCCTGTGTGCTTGTACCGGAGAAGGTTAACATTTCAGTAACTATACCAGCTGGGCAAATGGAAAAGTCTGTGGGGCTTGTGAATTTTCCCAGTCACTAACCATGCTGGCTAGTGGCTGCAAACTTAATTTCGACCCCTGTGGTTGCAGAAAAGACTCGATGGACATTGTGTCTTTATCTGCTTGTACCTTTCAATGCCTTTGTGTGAGGGTGAGATCTCTGTCCCTGCTTTGTGGAGATTTTCCTTGGGATCTAAAACTTCCTAGACCAGTGTGAGCTGGGGGAGGTAGGAAGGATGCTTTATCAGCTGCTAGTTCCTCTTCAGTAGCCAAGAGGAAGCTGGAACAGATTCTGCAGTTTGCTTCTCACTACTGCTCGCTATCATCGGGAACTTCCTCCCTGAAACTGGAGCTTCAGTAGTATTTTATTAGTTTTTGTTGCCTGGGAAAGGAGGACTGGGCAATTCTGCCAATTGTCAACCTCATCAGGGGGGGCTGGGGATGAGGCTACATATGCAAACTGACATACTGAATCAGCTTAAACTGTTGGCGATTAATTTTAGTAACTGGCGGAGATTTGGCTGGGTCTCTAGGGAAGTTTCCCATACTCTTTTCGAGAAGTGCCATGGGAACTTTAACATCCACCTGAACAACCACCAGAACAGACAGATGGGACCTCGGTTTAACGTCTCATCCTAAAGACGGCACATCAGGTGTGCAGCACCCCCCTCATGCTGCACTACAGTATGAGTACTTGTATTTTATCCCAAGTTCCTGGAGTGGGTCCAGAACCTAGAACCTTCCAATTTTCTGGCCTTTGAATCAGTTTCGCAACCTGCTGAGTCACTGACACTGAAATGTTCACGGAAAGCACGATCAACAGAGCAATTGCTTAGTGTTGCCAAATGTCCCCAAATGGGAAGTGCACCGTATACGCATGTCCATATAAAATATACACGTTTCTGTGTACGATGTTACCTGTCAGTTTTGAATCACACACTACCACATACTGCTTGCTCGTCCTTGAGCAAGCTACATAACCGCCCTGTGCTTAACCTCTCTTCCTCTCTGCCTGACTTCTTCAAATCTCACTTCCCCTCCCTGTGTTCTCCTTGGGGCATCTGCAACTGTTAGTATTGTGTTTTATTTTACTGTGGGTAACAAAACTCGTTGAGTTAGAGATACCAATATTACAAGAGAGAGCCCTGTATCAGCAGGCTTACACTTAGTGTTTTGCAAAAAAGAATATTAATACATTAAAAGGACATGAAATCAAATCAAGTGCACTTACATACATGCAGCTATCATGGCTTGTAAAGTGTTTGGAGAGCTCAGTTTGATACTGTGTAGAAACATGGTTAAAAATTTGACGTCCGAAAGGACCTGTAGGTTCATCTAGTCTCCCTTATTTTCCTGCCTTTTTCTACACCCTGGACCTATTTGGTCACAGGTGTCCCTCCCTCTTCCCTTTCCTTTGCATATTATGCCCATGTGCCTATCCCACACACATACTTGAAGTTCCTAACTGTTCTCAGCCCCATCACCTTTTCTGGCAGGCTGTTCCATGGGTCTACCACCCTTTCAGTGAAGCAGTATTTCCTCTCATCCCTTTCTTCCCACATAGGTAGCCTCTCATCATACAAAACCAAATTCCTTTGCTCCTTTTCTATAGGGAAGACAGCGAATTGTATATTTTCAGTTATTGAACCTGCACTGCAGAATGACTAGGACACAGGCAGTCGCTTCGTGCCGTACATGAAGAAGGGCCCACATGGGGCCCGAAAGGGCCGGTGCTGCCAGAGCAGGTTGCTATTCTATCACATGGTGTTGAGATGCATTAAGGACCTGAATGGCCACAGCCCCTTCTCTTTGCCTTATAAGGATTGAGTGAAATGTTCTGTGTTGCCTTGAGACAAATGCATTCCTAGGTGGTGTGCAGAGTATGTAGCCACTTGCATTCTTAAACCCAGCAGCAAAGGGAGGAGAGAAAGACAAACAGAAAATAGTGACTGCTCACCAGAAAATATTTCAGTCAACTAGGTGTGCACCCCGAGGGGATTCTAATGTAGACATGTTAATGTTACTACCCTAAAATTGTTCACATTCTTTGCAAAGCTTTATGGGTAGCAGTAGGCATTTTCTCCTATAGGGCAGGCTGATAAAATTCCAGGAGAACCAGAGGTTTCCTGAAAATGCCCTCTTTTTCTAAAAGATATGTTTATGTCTCCTGATTTTCCTGGCTGCCCCTTTCCAGGCCCATCACAAGCTATGTCTCCTCATTTTACTGGGTGCCCCTTTCTTGGGACATGGATAGGGCACACTTATCCAAACTATGGCAGTTTACCTTTCCCTTTAAATCAGTCGGGACTTCTTAAAGCTAAGCTTCTCCCACTCGGGTAGTATCCTCCTCGGCTCTGCCTCATGACGTCAGATCTTCCTTTCAATTGGAAGAATCCGGTTTCCTTCTTCGCAGCTCCTACATGCAGTGTAGGCCTAAATTTGCTTTGTCTTCTGGCGAAATTCTGCCCTTTTTTTTTTCCCTTCAGTTTTTGCTTGTCATGGAGCGCAACAGTCCCAAAACTGGGTCTGGGTTCAAGCAGTGCTCTGCTTGCAACCAAAAGATGTATACCAACACGCATGCCTCATGCGTGTACCATTTGGGGACACAGCTCAATCTGCAGGCCTGTGGCCTGTGCCAGTCCCTGCAGCCTTTGTCTCTTGAGGTATGTTATGTCTGCCTGCCTTTTACTAGGCTGCCCAGACGAAAGGGATCTACAGGTCCGGTCCATGGATGCCTGCAGGTCCATTTTGGAGGTGGCAGGCTCTGCATCGCAGCTTGCTGTGCTTTAAGAGGTGGCAGCCCAGGTTACAGCGGCTTCTCCTTGGCTCCTGCATTGCTCTCAGTGGGTGCCAGCATCGGGGCCTCATTCACAGGTGCTTTCCGGGACATGTCAGTCCTTCCGACCCTCGGGGAAGGCCCTTTCTCGAGAGGATAAATCTTAAAAAGTCCAAGTGGACCTGATGCAGGTCGTTGGACAGGGAGTGGGCTCACTCTTCCCTTTCCCTGATTCTGTTGCTGGGTCAGTGGTTGTAGTGCAGTTGGCTTCTGCCCATCTTTCTGGGGTCTGTGAACACGTCGCTTGCTCCACAGTGTTCCTGTCGGGCTTGATGGCTGATACATGGGTTGACCAGCTAGTTGAGATTTTTCTCAACCTGGTTGACCCATTGTTGGAAGAGATTGAGGATGACTTGCTCTCTTGGACTCTGGTCTTTTTGTCTCTCTCCCTAGAAGGGCCAGATAAATCAGCCGACCAGCCTGTGTCCCTGCAGGATTCCACGGCCGGACCTGGTCTATGCCAGGTACATGGCCCCTTCCCTCATCTCTCCTTGTGGGCAGCATGTTTATCCCCGGTCGAGATAGGTTGAGGACCCAGTCCCGCTTCAGTTCGTGGTCTCTGGCATCTCAGCATTCCCATTCATTGCATTCAATCAGGAAGCGCCATTGATGCCCCTCTTCCTCCTCACCTTCAGATGACGAGAGACTCCGCTGCAAGTTGTGGCGGAGTTGTGAGGAGCTGACATGGCAGCAGTGGATCCTCAGCCATGATCGGCCTACGCCTCAGACTCTGGTGCTCCCTTCGTCTCCACTGTCGTGGCCTGCTCCGGTCTTGCCCCAACTGACCGACCTGTGCCAGCTTCCCTTCCAATCTTGATGGAGCCCCTGCCTAAGCAGCCTTTGCATGGGGCCCTATTCAAGGCTGCATGCCCTGCCTCTGGTCTCCCGGAGTGGCTACCCATGCCGATAACCTGCTCGGACAAGTCCCAGGAAGCGGGGGTTGAAGGTGGTGTTAGAGTAGTCGTCGGACTCGGAGGGGTCCCCATGCATTCCTTTTGGACCCCGGGCTTCGATCACGAGTTGACTGAAGACCTCACCACTGAGCATGGGCTGGTCTCCTTTGGGGACTTGCTCTGTCTCATCACCGAATCCATGGGGATTCCCCTTGAACCAGTCCAGAAGTGGGCCAAGTACCCTCTCACAGAGATCCTTGACAAGTACGACTCTCCAGGGATTGCCTTCCCAGTCGTGGAAGCCATTCTAGGCCCCACCTTGGAGCTTTGGCAGCATCCAGCTTCATGCCTGGTGCCCTCTGCCTGTATGTTCCACAAATACGTGATACCCACTGGGTCTCTTTCCAGGTTCTCCGATCACCTCTTGGCCAAGGGGCTGGTAGCAGATTTGTTTTTCTGTAGGATGAGCAATATCAGGGACATTGACAAGCTTTCCAACAAAGAGTCCAAGAAGCTGGACCATGCAGCAAAAAAAGTTATTGCTGCTTCTCTCTGGGTCTCTGGAAGGTGAGCTCTGCCACCATAATGGACAATTTTGGTCATGCCCTCATGGGAGTGAATGAGTGAATGAGTTGGTTAGTTTTTGTTGACCATGAAAGGTAAGGTAAGGCAAGTTTTATTTTTAAGGCGCCCAATCCTGGAGGCTCTGGGCGCTGTACAGATAAAATACACATGGTAAGAAGGAAAAATACACAAGTAAAACCTACACAGTTATATATAACATACAATAAAGAATCATAGAATGATAAAATAGCACGCCTATAACAGTATAAACAGCTGCCTGCACTACGTGCATCAGTGGGATCAGAAGAGAGATGACCTGGACCAACCGGTTCTGGTATCCAGCCTAGTCAAGCACTCACTGTCATGGTGGCTAGATTCTCCCAATCTCTCCAGAGGGGTTCCCTTCCAGAAGGAATCTCCTTCCCGGATCCTGACCACAGATGCATCGGGTCAGGGTTGGGGAGCTCACTTGGGCACTCACCAGACTCAGTGATCCTGGCCTCAGCAAGAGCTTCATCTCCACATCAATGTTCTGGAGATGAGGACAGTCCTACTGCCTGGCCCTCTGCTGCTGCAAACCGACAATATGTCAGTGGTGTTTAATATCAACAAGCAAGGGGGAACACACTCTTATCCTCTGTGCAGAGAAGCCATGCGAGTTGGAACTTGGGCAGTTGACCATCAGCTAGAGCTCTCGTCAGTCCATGTCCCAGGCATTCACAACACCCTAGCCGACAGCTTCAGTCTGACTCTGTCCAGGGCCCATGAGTAGGAACTTCTTTCCGCAGTGGCAGAAGATCTTTTTGCCAGATGGGGTCACCCGGAACTTGATATCTTTGCCTTCCTATCCAACACCAATACTTCCAGTTTTTGCTCGCTAGATCCAGGGCCTGTTGTTTTCTGGCAAGATGCATTGTCCCTCTGCTGGATGGGGAGGTTCCTTTACACATTCCCTCCTTTTCCCTTGCTGCAACTGGTACTCATTAAGTTGCAGTCGGAGGGTCCAGAAGTGATTTTGGTGGCTGTGTTCTGGCCTCATTGGATCTAGTTCCCACTGTTAACAGCAATTGACAGTGGAGCCTCCAGTGCCCCTGCCTCTGCAGTCAGACTTGCTCTCCCAGGAGTAGGGCTCCCTGGTCTATCTGAATCTCAGACCTCTGCATCGCCATGCGTGGCTCCTGTAGCTCTAGCCATCTCCAGATTCAGAGTTTCCCCCAGGGTAGCAGACATCCTAGTGGCAGCTGGAAAACCCTTCACTAGGGTGACCTACACCATGAAATGGAAACGGTTCTGTGTTTGGGCCATCACCAAGTATCTGCACCCATTCACCTGCCCAGTGAACTCGGTGCTGGAATACCTTAGCTCCCTTTCAGATGCAGGACTCAGCTACTGTTCGCCAGAAGTGCACTTGTCTGCCCTTTCTGCATACCATGTGCCTATTGAGGGCAAGTACGTTGCCCAGCTGGACCTTCCCTGCACTTTCCTGTGGGGTGTCTTACACTTGAAACCTCCCATCTGGGATCCTGTCCCACCTTGGGACCTTTTATTTGTTTTAGAGAAGCTCACTCTGCCTCCCTTTAAGCCTGCCCCGAGCTGCGAGCTGCACTTTCTGTTGTGGAAAGTGCTATTTTTTAGTTGCCATTACTTCTGCTTGAAGAATTTCCGAGCTTCAGGCCCTGATGTGTAAGGAGCCATATTTGGTTTTCCACAAGGACAGAGTGTCCTTGCAGACTAATCCTAAGTTTCTGCCGAAGGTGGTCTCAGAATTTACCTTGAATCAAGATATCCACCTACTGGTATATTAGCCAGAGTACTTGAACCAAGGGGAGTCTTTTTTACGTACGCTGGATGTCCACAGGGTGCTCCGCTGTTGTTTGGAACGCACCCCTCCAGTTCGCAGATTTGATCAGTTGTTTGTTTCCTTCGCCTTCCGAATGGTGGGGGCTCCGTTTTCTAAACAGTGTTCTCCAAATGGTTGGTTAACTGCATTGTGTTTTGTTACAGTAAACACGACAAACCCTTACTGGGCTCGGTTAAAGGTCATTCTACCAGGGGCATGGCTGCCTCTTTTGCCTCACGGAAAAATGTGTCTGCTGCTGACATTTGGGCAGCTGCTACTTGGAGTTCTGGCCACACCTTTGTGAAACACTACAGTCTGGACATTGCCTCTCGCCGCAGGGCTGGCTTTGGACACTCAGTCCTTCATGGACTTCTGTCCTAATTTCACTGGAGGAGACATTTTACCTCCATGCTTCTGCCCAGGATTTCTCCTCTACTGCCTGGGACTCTGTCCTAAAGGTGTTATCTGATGCAAGAGTGAATATTGAAGCAAGATAGTACAATTACGTAACAACTTACCGTAACAGTAGATCTTCAAGAGGAGCTCTTGCAGCTGGTGTATTATTTCCCTCCCTCCTTCCCCCTGGTGAAACAGAAACATAGAAATTGTCAGCAGATAAGGACCGCCAGGCCCATCCAGTCTGCCCATAGGCCCTATACATTGTGTATGGCCACTGACCCTGTGTGATCAATGGGTTTTCATCACTCCCTCCCCTCTCAAGGTTTGCTTGTGCCTGCCCCAGGCATGCTTAAACCCCTCCACTGTGCTTTCCCCCACTACCTCCTGTGGCAGACTATCCCAAGCGGCAGCTACCCTTTCTGTGTAGAAAAACTTCCTCACATTACCTCTTAATCTGCCCCCCCTCAAATTTCATATTGTGCCCCCTTGTTCTAGTACTTTTCTACATTGGAAAAGATCCCCCCACCTGCACCTTGTTTATGCCCTTGAGGTACTTGAAAGTTTCAGTCATGCCCCCCTGCGCTCTCCTCTCCTCCAGTGAGAACATATTGAGGTCCCTTTGCCTCGCCTCATGTTTTGAGGTGCAAGCCCTGCACCATCTTTGTCACCCTTCTCTGGATAGTCTCCACTCTCCGCCTTGTTTATGTCCTTGCACAGGTGAGGCCTCCAGAACTGCACGTAGCACTCCAGGTGAGGCCTTACCAATGTTAAATGGCATCACCACCTCCCTCCTCCTGCTAGTGATACCCCTGCCTATGCACCCCAGCATGCCACTGGCCCTTCCTGCCGCCTTTGCGCACTGATTTGATACCTTAAGGTCATCACAGATGAGAACCCCTAGGTCCCTTTCCTCCTTGGTGACAGTCAGCTCCCCCAACCTGCAGCTCTCCCCAGGGTTCCCTCTACCCAGGTGCATTATTTTGCACTTCTTGCATTGAACGTCAGTTGCCACATCTCCAACCATCTTTCAAGCTTCTCCAGGTCCCTCTTCATTTTCTGCACCCCTTCTGGAGTATCCACCCTGTTGTAGATCTTGGTGTCATCTGCAAACAAACAGACCTTTCCTTTCAAGCCCTCTGCAGTGTCACCAATGAAGACCTTGAATCGGACTGGTCCCAGTACTGATCCCTGCAGTACCCCACTGGTCACCCCCCTCTCCCCAGATTGCACCCCCATTTACCACTACCGTCTGTCTCCTGTCTGTTAACCAGTTCCTAACCTAGTTCACCACCTTGTCTTCAATGCCCAGACTACCCAGCTTGTTAACCAGCCTTCTGTGTGGGACGGTGTCGAAGGCTTTGCTGAAATCTAGGTAGGCGATGTCTACTGCCCCTCCCTGATTTACTTCCCTAGTCACCCAATCAAAAAAATTAATCAGATTAATTTGACATGACCTTCCTGCTGTGCATCCATGTTGCCACTGATCCCTGGTATCCCTGGATTCCAGATGTACCACTATCCTTTTCTTTCAGCAGTGTCTCCATGATCTTTCCCACCACTGAGGTGAGGCTGACTGACCTGTAGTTCCCCGCCTCCTCCCTGTTGCTGCTTTTCTGCAGTGGGACCACATGTGCCCTCTTCCAGTCCTCTGGAACCACACCTGTGTTGAGTGATTCCATGAACAGGCTGCCAGAGGCACTGCCAGTTCCTTTCATATCCTCGTGTGGACGCCGTCGGGCCCCATGGCCTTATCCACCTTCAGGTTTGTGAGTTCTTCCAAAACTCTCTCCACTGTGAATGGACTGGTGTCCACTTCTTCCCCCTCATTGCCTATGTTACCCATCTGTGGCCCTTGACCCTCCCCCTCCATAGTGAATACTGAGCAGAAGTATTAGTTCAGTATTTCTGCCTTGTCTAGATCCCCCCCTTACACTCTCCCACCTCCCCTTTGAGCCTCACAATGCCCCCCATTTTTCTTTTTTCGCTCATGTACCTCTAAAGTGCCTTGTCCCCTTTTTTCACAGACTGTGCTAAATCCTCCTCTGTCTGCGCCTTAGCTCTCCTAACAGCCTTCCCTGCTTTCCTTAGACATTCAAGGTACACCTCCCTGTCCTCCTCCCTTTGGGTGCCCTTATATTTACTGAAACTTAGCCTTTTAACCTTGACTTTGTCCCCCGACTCCTTAGAGAAACATAGTGGTTTCCTTCTTCTTTTCCCTTTGGCCACTGTCCTAATGCATTGGTTTGTTATCACCACTATGGCTCCTTTCAGTTTCTCCCATTGTTCCTCTACCCCTCTATTACCTCTCCCTTCCCCAGGATAGATTGTATACATCTGCCCATTTCAGTGAAATCTGCCCTCCTAAAATGTAATACTTTTGCCCTTGTGTGGCATTATTGAGTCCATGTTGCCATGCTGAACCACATCATGCGGTGGTCACTGGACCCCAGCTGCCCTTCAACCTGTATTTCTTTGACTCTGTCCCCATTGTTCCATACCAATGGACCTAATTTTTTCCTCTCCATATCAGATACCTTCCTTCCTCAGTTTTCAGTTATTTATCTCACTTGCCGGTCTCCGGCAGTGGATCTGGAGATGGTCTGGGGGACCGCCCCTTTTATACCATACATGACATTGGGGGCGGTCCACTGTTTGGTACTGCTGGCTAGAAACTTTCCATGGGATTCTTGCGCCTGCTGGCATCAGTCGTAAAGGTGTTACCTGCTGCAAGAGTTCCTCTCGAAGATCTACTGTTACGGTAAGTTCTTACGTAACTGTACTTTCTGTTTCATCCTTTCACAAGTCCCCACCCCATCCCACCCCACCCTCTCCTCTTCCTAATCTCGATCCAACCATTTCCAACTCCTCACCATCCTTTTTCTTCCCTGTCCTTTGTATTTTCACACATAATAGTCAGACTCCGTTTCTCTGTTTCATTTTTTATGTTGTCTTGCGCACGCAGCGCAGACAATATATTGTGGTTGCTTGGAGTGGAGAAGCAAGCTTTGGAGGTGCGGTCCTGCTGCAGCCAATGGTGCCACTGCTTTTTGTGGTGGGCTTTGTGGCACCAATGGCATAGCACGCACTTCAAGTATTGCAGTTGAGTAGAAGCATACCAACTTGAAAAGAAATTAGCCGCTCCAATCAGGGAGCACCACGGGGCAGTCCCTGATTGCAGCAGTCAATTACTGCTTGCCTCATCTGGTGGCCCCTGTCAGGCAACAATCTGGTGGCCCCTGTCAAGCAACATGGCAGCGGCTTCCCCAGTCAGCTTCTTACAGTCCTCACGGAAGCCGAGAGACAGCCGCTGTCTCTCATAGTCCCTCTGAAAGCTGACAGCAGTGCCTAATCCCCCTGTCGGCATACCATCTCCTAAGTTAATTTGCTTTGTGGTGTGCCCCAATCCCCATCGGCATAATGCTTCCCCATTTCTTGTGTGCCGAGGGTGCTCAATCCCTCGGCTCATGCGAGCCCCCCCCCTCCAACTCTGTATCTGCCGATGGCAGGGACTGGGCCATGGTGGTGACAAAGAACACATATTTAGGCATTGGGAGACACATTCCAGGATTGCTTGTTAACATAACATGTCAGGGATCACAGCAGACAGGGAGTTATATTGGAGTTAATGTTCATGACTCTAGATGATGATGTGAGTGTCAGGGCCCCCGTTGTATTCGCGGTGGAAAATGGGGGACCTCTCCCCAAGTGATCAGTCAGACCAGCAGGAGGGGCAGAGGAAAGGGGCAGCAGCTGGTCATAAACTCAGTCACTAAAGATGGGAGTTCAGCAGGCTTCTGGGACTGAAAACAAATGTGGCACCATGACCTGATAGACTCTACCCTAAGTACTCAAGGAGGTAGTGGTGGCACTGGCAGGCCTCCTAGCAGATCTGTTTAATTGCTCCTTGGCAGCAGGAGTAGTTCTGAAAGACTGGAGAGAGTCACATTTCATCCCACTACACATGGGAGGGGATAATGCGGATCCAGGTAAATACTGGTTGGACAGTCTGACCTTTATAGTAGGGAAACTGCTAAAGACAACCATCAAAGAGTGGATGGTGGAATTCCTTGCGAGGAAGGGTTTACAGGATGGGTGGTGCCATGGTTCTGTTGTGTAATGTCATACCAAACCATCCTCATTTACTTTTTATATACAATGACATAGACAGTGGATAAGGCACAGGCTGTTGATGTCACTGTCCACTGAGTGCTTCAGGCCTTCCTAGAGAGATTCCTTACTTTAAAATCTAAATTGGTCTTCCGTTGTTGATAGAAGATAATTTAGTATAGCTTTTTATTTAAGTGTGTAAACAGTTTAGTCCAAGATATCTATAAGATCAACTAATTTTATCAGAATCTTAATACTGCTTACATAATATACTGGTAGGGGGTTTAAAGTACCAAAAATGCAATCCTGTTTTTATCAGACTACTCTTTTGCACATCACAGCCGCCTCCTGGAAATAGATTCTACTCAAACGTTTCAGCTACGTACTTATGCTAGACTTCCGCTTGCTATTCTAGAAATAAATCTCTTTCACATGTGATTGTACTTGAACTGATGTATTACATTGTATATTGTACTTGTCGAATGTATTTTATGCGTCTTACATTGTACATTGTACTTTGTACTACTGTAATTTTGACCTATGCAGGATGATCCTGAAAACAGGTCTTGTACCTAGTGCTCCTATACTACTAAAATATAAATATCAATAAAAATAAATTCATCCATGTCCTCTACTTGGACTTCAGCAAGGCCTTTGACTCTGTGCTGCACAGGAGAATGGCGAACAGCTATAAAACCTGGTGGTGGTGAACAGCTTAGCCAAGCATATTTGTTTGGTTATAGGACACAGATGGTAATGGTGAAAGGGAGCCCCTTGGGGGGTCAGAAAGGTGATGAACAAGGTGCCTCAGGGGTCTCTCCTCAGACCAGTACTCGTCAATATAGTTATCTGTGACTAGCACTGGGAATCCAGGGTCAGATTAAGTTTTACTCAGATGATACAACACTGTGTGACAGAGTAGTCACAGAGGAGGGAATAAAGGAATTGAAGAGCAGTCTAGTAAAACAGGAGAAATGGTTTGGGATCTGGCAGCCCAAATTCAATGCAAAGAAATGCGGAGTCCTGCATATTGGATCCAGTACACCCACGCTACGTAGGCATTACACACTGCGTAGCATGAGTCTCGAGATGTGTAAGACAGGAGCAGCTTGCCACAACCATTATACTACATGCCCAACCCCCTGCACATGTGCATGTCATACGTGGGCACTGATGTAGGAGCCAGAGGTGCACATCTGAAGTGGGCATGTCCAGGTATGCTGTCCAGCTACATTACGTGTAGGTACAAAGGTGTGGACAGCTGGTGGGAGGCATGTAGCATGGTGCAGAATCCCCCAGGCACAGTGCAACCCAAAGGCCAGTGATAAAGGTGACTGCACACATCACCCCAAAGAATGACATGGGGCACAAAATGGGTGTTTGACACACTGTTTACTGCATGGGTGGTACATATAAAACATACCATTTCCTTTATCAGAGACTGTAATTTGGTACTGCACTGGAAAGCATACAGTCAGTTCATGCAGCACATGCCGGAGTCCCATAGTCTGTGCCACACATCCGTGGTGGTAGTCCATGGCTGTGCCATACCTGTGCCTGTATCCCACGGCACAGTGCTCATATGTGGTGGCCAGGTACCTACTATCCATAGGCACCACCACTGTAAATGTCAGTGGCCCCTGGCCACTATGCTGTCCAAGTATGCATGATTGTTGCCCTATAATATATGGCACATGTTGCCTTCTTCCACTCCTCCAGAGGCTGTCGCGAGGGTTCAGGATTGGTGTTGACGATGTTGGGTCCCTCCTTAACAGATGTATCACTGTCAGTGGTGGCAGGGTATCCTGCAGGGGAAAAGGCAGGCATGAAATGGATGCGTCCACATCCTAGACAGCCCAGCCCCTCTTGCCAAATGACAGACTTCCCCCAATGCACCTCCCCTACCTCAGTTCACCCACCTACTCTCATGCCCTCTACTGTGGCTGAGGGCTTTGCTCACCACAGTAGGTTCAAGGATGGATTATACCATCCTGAACTTGTCTCAGTAATACTCCCCAGTGTATTCAAGCCACTCAGGCAGTCGCATGGCCCTTGCCGGTGTGGCCTGCTGCCATAGTTCATGGCTCAGCTGACTCCTGTGGTCCCAGTTGCAGCAGGATCTTGGCCAGCCATCCTTGGAATGGCTACAGTGGCAAGGACACAGGCATTAGTGGCAGCCATGAAGGAAACCCTTCCAGGTGCGGATGTGCACTGGCCATACAGTACATACCCTCACAGGCTGGGTCACATCCCCCAGAGGCAGTCATCCTGTTCCTCATGCATTAGGTTGCTATGGCTCCCAGCATCTGGTGTCAGGACATGACATCCATGTAGCAGTGGAATGTGACTGTGGCCACACTCTTACACACCTGTGGAATGCTTTCTTCTGTATCGGCCATGACAACCCCACCCACAGATAGCTGTGTAGCATCTGTAACACCCTGTTACATGCAAGGTATGCTCCATGCTGTGCGCAGCAGGTGTGTGCCATGGGCTGTGCATGGCCATTTATGGTACCATTATGGGATGTTCCTGGATCTGGGAACCACCAGGTGGCCACCCTTCCCTATTTGAGCATCACTCTGTGCTCACCTACATGGCAAGGGGTAGGCTCAGGTAGCCAGCCCCCGCACTTTTCTGCATGCCACGGTGTGGTTCCGTGCTGCCATTACACCAAATCAGTCCATAACAGACCCAGTAGCGCATAGAACCCATTCAGAATAAGAATCCCAAAACAGTATTGAATAGAGGGTGTTACTGTAAAGTGGTCTACACGGAAAAAAGACCTTCAAGTCACCATCGATTGGGATGTTCTGGTGGCCAGGAACAAAAAAAGTCAGGCCTTGCTGAATTCACTCCAGAACTGTCTCCTGGAACAGCTAGTTAAGGACCCTAGCAGACAGTCTGCCATCCTTGATGTGATGCGTACCAACTTGGAGGTGGTAGGAGCAGTGAGAGTAGGGGAGCTACTACGGAACTGCGACCATAACTCCATTTAGTTCAGACTGGCCCTTGGGACTTGAAACCCCACTTGAGAACTGAAGTCCTTGATTTTAGGAGAACAGACTTCAACAAGCTGAGGGAACTGGTCAGGGAAACATAGCCAGGGTAGACATTTTACGTGTGGTGGAAGAGAGATGGGGGGGTAATAAAGGCAGGCATTCTCTAGGCACCTACGTTATGATGAGAAGGATAACCAAAAGGAATAAATGCAAACGACCATTATGGTTCTTTGCAAAGGTCAGTGAAGCAGTGGGGGCTAAGAAAAAGGCCTTCCATGAGTACAAAGAAGAACAAGGGGAGGAAGAATGGGGGGTATTTACAGAGAAGTAAGGAGGCAAAGAGAGTGGTTAGGGAGGCAAAAGCAAACACAGAGCTGTGTATTGCAGAAGGGGTCAAGGGCAGAGAAAAACATTTCTTCCGATTATATTATGGAAAAAAGGAAAAATGGAGGGGGAATTGTTAGGCTATCGGGGGCGTAAGGTGATAGAAGAGGATGGGCAAAAGACTGCTGTCCTTAATGATTATTTGCACTCATTTTTCACCAGGGAGGAAGGTGGGCCCTTGCCTGAGAGTGGCATCAAAGTGGCCGATAAGGGGGTCCTGGAGATGAGGCAGACAATATTTACAAGGGTTAGGGTCCAGAAAGAGCTGGCAGCCCTAAAAATAGATAAGGCCCAGGACCAGATGGCGTGCATCCAAGGATACTCAGGGAACTGGTGGTAGAACTGGCTGAACCTATGGTAGGGCTGTTCAGCAACTCACTATGGATGGGGGTAGTTCCAAAGGACTGGAGGCTGAAGGACATCATTCTGCTCCGTAAGGGGGAGAGAAGGAACAGGTGAAAAACTACATACCTATCAGTTTGACCTTCATCGCAGGGAAACTGATGGAGTCACTGGCCAAAGATCTCATGGACTACCTGGACAGCAACGGTCTCCAGGATAGTAAAGAGCACAGGTTCATGACAGGGAGCTCCTATCAGATGAAAGTGATAGTCTTCTTTGGTTGGGTGACTAGAGAATTGGATAAGGGCCATGCTGTGGATTTTCTCTATTTGACTTCAGCAAGGTGTTTGACTCTGTGCCCCACAGACGCTTGCTGAAGCAGATGGGGGATCTGGGTGAAGCAAAGGACATAGTTAATTGGGTAGAAAACTGGCTAGAGGGTTGTAGTCAAGGGGGTCAAATCAGAAGAGAGGGAGGTCGTAGGTAGGGTGCCACAGGTATTGGCCCTGGGCCCAGTCCTCTTCAGTATGTTCATCAGTGACACTGGGGAAGGTATCCAGGTTAGGTTAGGTACTAAATCCCGCCTGATAAAATACTGAACACTGAAAGACCGAATGTTTTTTCCTGAATTAACATGTTACCGACTGCTGCCAATCCAGAACGGCAAAATACAGAAATAACAAAGAAAGAACAGGTACAGTGCATTGCAACAATCATACTCACAATGTGAACAGGTGAGACGGCGCAGATGCGAGTCTGTGATCCGGGGTACTTAAGGTATCTTGGTTACTGCACCCGGCTTTTTTGAACAGATGTCAACATTGTAGCAATGGCAGAAGCAGAAAGAGATTATTTGGTGTGCTGACTTGTCCCTTCTCAGAAGGGACGCGATAAGCTTTGTGCTGGAGGGTACTTGCTGATCACAGAAAAGACTCTGGGAGAAAGGCACTACTGGTGTTGCCAGAGTCGCAGATCCAGGAATTGTCATGGGCATGCGATAACCATGCTGCATGGTGGTCAACATCTGTTGGTTAAAGAGAGCGACCACAACCACGCGACAGATGCCGCAGATGCACCAATGGCAGAGGCAATGTCTGCTCTCAAGCAGAGAGCTGTCACTATGCACGACAATCCAGCGCAATTAGTGCAAGATGCACTCTCATCTGTTGCTCCGGAACTAAGCCAAAGCATGCCACGAAAACAGGCACTGTTGCAGGTTATAAAGAGGGCAAGGACAGCACATTGAACCGCAGAGCCCTGATCACTGGAAGAGCTCCATGTGCCAGATGAGTTGCGTACAGTGAATAGACAACCTTGGTTGCTGTGCAACTCCACTGTTGGTGATGAACGCTTCTTATTGTTCACCACCAAAGCACATATTGAGCGTTTATCACATGCAAAATTTTGGATAATGGATGGTACTTTCTGCATTGTTCCATCCATATTCAGGCAGCTGTACTCTATTCATGCTGCTGTTGGGCCAGATGAGACATCAAGAATTGTGTCTTTGGTTTTTGTTATAATGACTGCAAAGTCTCAGTGCAGTTATCAGCATCTGTTCCAAGACTTACAAGACCTTGCTGATGAGGCTAATTTAATCTTGGCCCCAAAGTACATCATTACTGACTTCGAGCACGCAGTGATAAACGCATGCAAAATTGAGTTTACAGAGACAAATAAAGGCTGTCTTTTCCATCTAGGACGGAGTGTGTGGAGACGGATACAGGTGTGTGGATTATCTCCACAGTATGGAAGTGACTTAGAATTTAGTTTGTTGTTAAGACATCTTGTTGCCCTAGCTTTTCTACCAGCAGGGGAGATTATCGGTGCGTTTAATGAGATTAAAAGCATAATGCCTCAAAATGCTGCCGCACTAGTATCTTGGTTTGAAGAAAACTACATATTGGGCAGAGGAAGAAGGCAAATGAGAAACAGAGCTCCGATTAGAAACGCTTCAATTTTCTCTCCAGAATTTTGGTCTGTGCAAGATCTGGTGGAACTTGGAATTCCCAGGACACAAAACAAAGTTGAGGCTTGGCACCGCCGGCTTGGAGCTTTAATTGAGTCAGTTCATGTCGGAACATATAGATTAATTGAACATCTACAAAAAAGGGCTGCAGTCACTGAAGCTACATGCGAAAAGATATTGTGGGGTATGTCAAGGTCCCCAGCTAAAAAGCGATACTGCAAGTGAGAGGAAAAAATCCAAAATGTAATCTCAGTGAAAGAACAGAGATCGACATTGGATTTCCTAAGAGGTATTGCTCATGACCTAAACATTTAAACCGTGCAGAAACAGTTTTAATTCCCCCTGGAGTTTACGATCCAGTTTTAAACTTGCAATTAAAGTCAGAACTTTTAATGGTGTGTCTTATGATGAAATGCAACTTCACGCTCCAGATGGCACTGAAATGAAACTTCACGCTAACTGTGTGGTGAGTGTTATACCCTTCTCATGTGTTATGATGTGTATTAATATGAGATTTCGATGTTTCTATCGACCGTCATTTGGTATTATGGCTTGTCTGTTTTTCGAGTAGTTGGTATTTTATTTTCAGGATTTTTGGGGGCCGGATTTAGGACGGATCCCATCCAGGGCAGGTTGTGTCTCTTCTCAGCTGACACTAAGCTCTGTGGGAGGGTGAATAGCGATGAGGGAATCGGGGAAATATGGAGGGACTTACAAAAGGTAGAGGAATGGTTTAAGGTGTGTCACTTGGCATTCATGCCAAAAAATGCAAGGTAATGCACCTACAGAATAAGAACCTCAGGGCAGAGTACTGGATGGATGGGGTGAGACTCGGCACTGTGGCTGAGGAACATGACTTAGGAGTTATCATCAATGATGTCGTCAAACAATCAAGCCAGTGCAACAAAGCCTACGGCAAGCCAGTAGGATGCTGGGGTGTATAGCGAGGGGTATTAATAGCAGGAAGAAGGAGGTAGTACTGCCCCTTTATGTCTCTTTAGTGAGGCCACACCTGGAGTACTGTGCCCAGTTCTGGAGCCCTCACCTGGGAAAGAATAGGGACAGGCTGGAGACAGTACAGTGCAGGATAATAAAAATTACTTGGGGCCCACAGGGCAGGTCTTATGAGGAGTGCCTCGAGACAATGATCATGTACTCACTGGACAGCAGCAGGGAGATGGGTTATATGACGGAGACTTTCAAGTTCCAAAAAGGAATAAACAAAGTGAACAGCGAGGAACTGTTTATGTTGAATGCTAATTCAAGGTCACAAGGGCATGAGTAGAACCTGACAGGAGAGAGGTTCAGGAAGGACATAAGAAAGTATTATTTTACAGAAAGGGTGGTGGAGCTGTGTAACACACTAGCAGCCAAAATGGTGCATAGTAAAACAGTTGATGGTTTCAAGCACAGTTGGGCCAGAGTAAAGGATATAATAGTCACTCGAGGTGACAGAATTAAAAGGGAAAGTGGTGGTGTGGGGGGCAAGGACCCTGGATGACAGTAAATCATAGGGTTGGATAGGGAACTCAGGCAGACTGGACAGACCATTGGTCTTTTTGTACCACCATTGTCTATGTTTCTGTGCATCATAAGTGACAGTGTCACCTCATCAGCTCAGTAGAGCAGAGCATTTGCAAAGGCAACCAGATGAGGTGCTGTATAAGTAGGGGCATCACCAGGAGGAGCAAGGAGATAATTCTGCCCCTGTATACCTGTCTGGTGAGTTGGCACCTGGAGTACAGTGCACCACTTTGGAGTCCCCACCTCAGAAAAGACCATGATTGCTTAGAAACAACACAGAAAAGGGCCACTGAAATCGTGTGGGTGTATGAAAGGAAAGTCATTCATGGAGGAGCTGAGTAGCCTAAACAAGCACTCACTTGGGACAAGAAGAGAGTGATAGCAAATGACAGACACCTCAGAATATATCCATGGGGTCAATAGAGTGGACTGGTCAGCACTGTTTAGTCGAAGCAATGGGTCAAGCACCAGGAGTCATGAGTACAAACTGGTAGGAGGTACATTTAGGTGGAATGTAAGAATGTGCTTCTTCATGGAGAGTGGTGGATGGCTGTAATAGACTGTCAAACAGCTGGGCAAGATCTGAGACTGCCCATGGGTTTAAAGTTGGATGGGATAAGTACAGGAGACTGGTAGCTGTAGGAATGGAGGGTCCGGGATGATGATGCACTGCAGACAGAGCTCACATCAGGAGGCTTAGTCTGACCCCAATAGCAGTAGGCAGCAATGGGTCATAACAACATAAAAAGTAGTCAGCAGAATGAGACCACATGGTCTATCTTGTCTGCTTGAGTTGTGTTAGGGTTTTGTATTTTACCCCGTACCATTTCCCCCTACTCCCTCCCCTCTTCCTATGTCCCACAACTTCACTTTGTGTTTGTCCCAAGCTTCTTTAAATGATCCCATTGACTTGGCTGCCACCACCTCTTCTGGCAGCTCACTCCAGGCCAACACTCCTTTCCTCTGAAGAAGTGTTTGCTCACATCCCTTCTAGATCTTCCTCCCACCAGCTTTAGGCTGTGTCCTCTTGTGGTGGTGTTTTCTCTCTTGTTGAAGAGACCCTTACACTCTACCATGTTTACTCCCTTCAGGTACTTGTATGTCTCTATCATACCTCCCCTCTGCCTCCTCTCCTCCATTGAGTACATCCTCAAGTCCCCCAGCCTCTCCTCATATGACCTGTCCCGCTGTCCCCTGATAATTTTAGTCACCCTTCTCTGCACCCCCTCTAGCAATTTAATGTCTTTTTTTTTTTTTAGGTATGGGTGCCAGTACCTCACTCCATATTCCAAATGAGACCTTACCAGGGATCTATATAATGACAGAATAACCTCACAGTGCCTGCTACTGAAACCCCTTGCAGTGCAACCCAGTGTTCTGTTGGCCTTCACCATCTCCTTTTTGCATTGCATGGACTGCTTCAGATCACTAGTAATTGCTACCCCCAGGTCTTTTTCTTCCTGTGACTCGGCTGCTTGTACTTTTCCTATGTAGTACTCTGCTCTTGGGTTTTTTGGCCCTATGTGCATCACCTTGCAATTTTTGGCATTAAACCCCAACTACCAAATCCCTGACCATTTATCTAGTTTGGCTAAGTCCTCCCTTAGCTCTTCTATCCCCTCCTGAGTGTCCACTCTCCCACAGAGCTTGGTGTTGTCTGCTAATAGGCACATTTTGCCTTGAATGCCCTCCCTGATGTCGCTTATAAATACATTAAATAATACCAGGCCCAAAACCGACCCCTGTGGAACCCCGCTGGAGACCTGTTTTATACTGGAGGTTACGCCCACTACCACCACCCTCTGTGTCCTCCTCCCCAACCAGTTTTCAACCTATCTTACTATTTTCTCCCCCACCCCTAGCCCCCTCAGTTTTGTTATCAGTCTTTTGTGTGGCACCAAATCGAAGGCTTTACTGAAGTCCAGATAGAAACATAGAAACATAGAATTTGACGGCAGATAAGGACCGCTTGGCCCACCTAGTCTGCCCATTTCCCTACCTAATGGATAAGCTGCAGATCCTAGTTAACCAGCAGCCTACTTCTTCCTACCCCCACCACCTAGAATTGCCTTATGACTGTCCCATGCATGCTTGAATTCCACCACTGTTTTTGACTCCACAACCTGCCCTGGAAGGCCGTTCCATGCATCCACAACCCTCTCTGTGAAAAAATACTTCCTTAAATTACCTCTGAGCCGCCCCATCTTCAAATTGTGCCCCCTTGTTCTTGCACACCTCTTTTTTTGAAAGAGAGCTGTGCCTTGAAATTTCTGTGTTTTCCAGTGAAATAAAAGTAATTTGACTCATAAATGCTCATATGTGTGTTTGTTTCTGCAAACCGCGCTAAGCTCCGTGCCGACTGGAAGTCTCGCAAGATGTCTCGTCACACGTCACACGTCAGTAAATGATTGCTATTTCCATGCTGTCAGTGGGAAAGCTTGCAGCATCTTATAGTAATGCTGTGCAGCAGCCTTGGGACTGGGAATAGACCACGGTAACCTCAAGTTACATGGCTTTTGGGCAAATTTTATATGTGTGTCTGTTACGTCAATAATTCTGTGGTCTCTGCTGATGTCTGTATGCAGTAGCAGCTGTATATATATATTATTAGTGCCTGTGCTGTGTGCCTCGTGTTATTGGAGGCAGTGTGCTGCGATCAAGAAAGCTCAATATTTTTTTTTGAGAGTGCAAATAAATATATCTATATAGTGCTGAATGAGGTTCAGTGTGCTATAAGTTGAGCAGGTTACAGAGCCTTTGTTCCTGTACAGCCTCATGTTGTATGTGTTGTTCTTGAAAGAAATACCTATACTTTCAGTGCTGTGATAGTCAATGTTTGGTAGTATAAAATTAAAAAACGTTGCTTACTTTTCTGTGACTGTGTCACCTCCCCCGCACACACACACACATACACAAGTATTCAGCAGTGCATATCAGTAGGCATTACACCACGAGGTTGGGCTGTCATTATAGCAGTATATACTGTATAATGTTTATTATAGTACCATACACTGAATCCTCTGTTTTGGATGTTGTTCACCACTGATATTAGTGTTGTATTCTGTTATCCTGCAGTCCTAAAACAGACATCTAGCTGTACCACTGTCATAGCTTACCCTACCTTACCCTGGTAATATTTTTTCTGCATTTTCTTACTACTGTTATTGCATCCTACCAGGGGTCAACCGTAACCTTTTTTTGTACTAGCCAGCAGGGCAAGTTGATTCAAAATTGCACTAGTCCACAGAAGGTTGCACTAGCCCTTAATTATATTAACATACTAAAATGCCAGCAGAATAGGCCTAACGGTCTTTCGTGTCTGCTCGTTTGGTCAGCGCCCAAATGACATATATTGCCTGACCCTTGTCCACTGCCTTCATGACGTAGTCAAAGAACTCTACTAAATTCATTTGACGTGATCTGCCAGACACAAACCCATGTTGCTTACTAACTTGCAGGCCATTTTCCTCCATGCACCTCACCAGTCCCTCCTTCAGTATGGTCTCTATAAGTTTGCATACTGAGGTCAGGCTGACCGTCCTGTAGTTGCCCAGATCCTCTTTGGGACCACTTTTGTGGAGCGACACAACATATGCTGTTCTCCAGTCCTCTGGCACTACTCCTGAATTCAGGGAACTATTAAATAGAATTGTCATTGGGCCTGCCAGTTCTTCTGCCAATTCCCTGAGTACCCTGGGCTCATCCAGCCCTGGGGTTTATCCACTTTCAGAGCCCTCAGTCCCTCCTTCACTCTTTCTGTCCCAATGACCCCTATTGGATCTGCCCCATTCCCTTTTTTCTTATCACTGCCTGTGGTATTGGTCCATCCCTCTCTTTCGTAAATACAGAGCAGAAATATTCATTTAATACTTCTGCTTTGGTCCTGTCCTCCACCACCCATTCGCCCTCTTTTTTAAGTCTTACAGTGCCATCCTTCTTGTTCCTTTTTTCTTTGATGTAGTTGAAGAAGGCCTTTTCTCCCCTCTTTATCCCTTCTGATGTCTGGAGCTCTTTCTGAACCTTGGCTTTCTGTACCTCCTTTTTTGCTGTTTTGGCCAGCCTTTGGTATTCCTCGTCTTTCTCTATCCTAACAGTTCTTCTATGTTTCCTGTAGGCTGCCGTCTTTTCCCTTATCACCCTAGCAACCTCCCCACTAAACTAACTAAGCCGTCTTGCCCCCTTCCCTCTCATTTTTATGCAACTGTCCATGGTGTTTTGAATGTCTCCCTTGATGGTTTTCCATAGTGTTTCCACTTCCATTCCCTCATCTCTGTTTCCTAGTTGCTCCATAATCAGTTCCCTCATTTTGTTAAATTTCACTGTCCTGAAGTCCAGCATCTGAGTCCGTGTTGGGATATCTTCTTTTCCCATGTCAATCTTGAACCACACTAACTGTGGTCACTTCCACCAATGGTCCTTAGGATCAGTGCATCCTCCCGGTTAACAGATGAATAAAATAAATACTTATTTTGGTGCCAACTCGGCCTGTGTGCTAATACATGTCCACTAAACTGATACACGACACCAGCCTTGAACCCCAGCATGTACTCCACTTGGAATTAAAATGAACGAGTGGGTGTATCAGCCAGGCTTGCCTTGTGATATCAAAACAGGTCACGTATCCGTACACCTTTACTGTTGCTAAGTGTCTTTAATGATGATGGATCACGTGACTCTAAACAGGGGCATACTTGGTTGGCAACAATGAGATGGCTATGTACATAACTATTTTATATATTTTGCATAGTGGTATATGCACTTGTAATTGATTTTGTATAGTTTCACTTATTTATCACTTTTGTAAGTTATGAACCAACTGAATTGTGAAATGTAATTGCTTACGTGTATTTAGTGGCTGTGTATTCAGTAAGCGTTACATATGGGCGTCAGCCTGGGTTCCAGCCAGTCTAGGTACCTCAGTTTAAATACTGAAAGTAATTTTCAGTCCTGTGCCACCGTGTGTGTGCTGTTCCTGTGCTGCTATTTCTCTGCCTTGCGTTTTGACAGCAACACCGTAAGGGGTGTTAGGCGTGCACTCCTTCACCTGCCTTTCTACCACTGAGCCATGCTAGCACTAAAGAAACGCAAACACTTCTAGCGCATTAGACACGATATCTTAACTTTTTGCCTTTCAGAAAAACACCACTCCTGCTTGCAGCAGCTCTGGTCCATGCTGCTGTCAAAGAGATGCTACAGGTTGACCTATCTGCCTTTGAAAAGAAGCCAGATTCTAGCCAGGAAGATGATGCCGACATTTGTAAGTGCATTCCTTTTATAGCATTTTGTTACTGTTTCTTTAAAGGAACATCGACAGCCTCCTTTTAGCCTAGATGGTGTGTTTTGAATCCTAGTTAACAGTAATCTGTGTTTCTAGGGACATGAATATGATGATCGATCCACACTTCTGGCAGTGTCCTTTCCCCTTTAAAGCTTGCTGGAAAGTCTTCAAGCTGGCTCCTCCCACTCACCCGGGTGGTAACTCTCATGGCACCGCCCTGTGATGTCAGATCTTCCTTTCCTCTGGAAGAAGGTGGTTCCCTCCTAATCGCTCTTGTGCCGAAGGGGCCATTTGCTTTACTTCTTTGCTATTCACAGTAAAACTTTTGTCTTCATCTCTACTTGGACAACACGAAGTCCGCTCTGGGATTCTGGAAATGCGGTTGCGGGCAACTTATGTCCTGATCGGACCCACACTCCTTGTGCATTTACTGCCTGGGCCATGAGCACGATATCCAGGCTTCCTGCCTTTGCGGCCTTTGCTACTCCTTTCTTCCCTCCACCTTGGAAGATCATCTCGCCCACTTACTCCTTGGCCATCCAGACGATTGGGATCCACCCATTCGTTCTAAAGATGCTCGTTGGGTGGTCTCCGACGAACAACTAGCAGCGTTTGAGGAGGCAGCTGTTCAGGCCGCTGTGCAATCCTCCTCGGCTTCGGTCTTTTTGCTGCTCCCTTTGGGCGCTTCATTTACTGGAGTGTTTTATGGAGTTGTGCCAAACCCTTCCCAGCAATGGGTAGGGTCCCTCTGGCATGAAACCCAAAAAAATCAAAGAAGGACAAGAAGGAGACACAAAAATGGTCTCGTTGATGGCTGTGGGATCGGGAATGCTCTCGGACCTCCGATTGCCAGAATTGCTGACTATGGTCGGTACTTCAGCTCTGGCCGCTGGCTTCATGGTCTTCCCGTCGGGCCAGTTGGCTGAGACTCGGGTCGATGCCCCTTCCGCTGTTTTTCTTGACCCGGTCGTCCCATTGTCTGCTGAGAAGGTTAGTATCTCCCTTTCCAGGACTCCAGTCCTACCACTTTCCCAGGGAGGGATGGACCAGTCCACTGTTCTGCCCCTGCCTGACCAAGTGCTTCTGGACCAAGAGAGGCATTGGCTTTTGCCGGCCCCCTCTGAGACCCACCGGCGGCCCCCCCAGTGGTCGAAGCTGAAATCCTGCTCTAGAAGCCCAGATTTGGGCAGCCTGTATCGATCATGATGCTCGTGCTCCAGGTGTATGGGCAAGTGGCACCGCCACAATTCCTCCTTCTCTTCAGGTGAGGAGAGGCACTGGTGCAAGTTGTGTTGGCGCTGTGAGGAGCTCAGGTGGCAACAGCTTTGGTTCATCTGGGTGAAGCCAGTTCCGGCGCCTAACCTGGCTCTTACCTGGCTTTTGCCACCAGAGCCTCAGCCGACCTCGCCTCGACAGGAGTCTATACATTCAGTCCTGGTGCAGCCCCCTCCGGCCTCTCCACGGATTTTGGTGGAGCCACCTCCCAAACAGCAAGTGACCGGCACTTCGACTAAGGACATTTGGCCTGGCAAGGGTTTACCCCATTGGCTGTTGGTCAACGTCATCCCGGACCACCCTCACTGGGTGAGCAGGGACTCGGGTAGTCTGCCACTTTTTCACGATTTCTCAGAATCGGAAGGGTCCTCTCTCTACTCCCAACCACTGGGCTCAGAGTCAATGGGGGACCTATCTGTGGATGAAGGGCCCACGTCCTTCATGGACAGTCTCCGCCTAATTTACCCATTGACCGAGATCCTCGATCAGGGTGACTCTCCTTTGGAAGTCTTTCCAATTCAGGATGACATTCTTTGTCCTGCCCTGGAACTGTGGCAGCTCCTGGCCTTCTGCCCTGTGCCGTCGGCCCGGGTGGCCCACAAATTCCCTGTCGGGATTTACGGAACGTCCCTCAGCCGAGAGACTTGTGGCTGACTGCCATTTTCCGACTCACAGGCAATAATGGGGATGTTGATAACCCCCCCCCCCAAATAAGGAGTCCAGGAAGTTGGACCATATGGCTAAAATGGTGTATACCGCCTCCTCACTAGGCCTTCAGCAAGCAAGTTCCACCTTTCTCATGGCGCACTTCTCTCACGCCCTCCTGGATGAGGTGCTTCCTCACTTGCCTGCAGATCTGAAGACACGGTCAAGCAGGTCAGGGACCAAGGCTGACATGTGGCTAAACAACAGTTCCAAACGACCATGGACCTCGGCAATTCTTGCGCCCGATCCCTGGCCACGGCAGTTGCCATGCACCGTAGGGCTTGGTTGCGCATCTCCACCTTCACGGCTGACACGCAGCACAAGTTGGCAGATGTTCCCTTCTTGGGGACCAGCTTGTTTGAGTCTGGTGTGGAAGGGCATCTCACCAGAACTGAAAGTCCAGCGCCACCTTGGATTTGGCGACTTCTGCCCAGGTGGTTCCTAAGGACTCAAAGCCCCAAAATAAGAAGCCCTTTAGGCCTGCTTCAGCCCCTGTGGCAAAGCCTGCCCAGCCCCCAGCTGGACAGCAGCAGGCCTTGCACCCTTGGCCTAAATCGGTGGCCTTGGTCATCAGGAAGCTCGGACGTCGAGGTCCCGGAGGCCCCTTTGCCGGATCCTCCTCTGCTTCCAAGCCTGCCCAGTGATGGGATGAGGGGCGCCTCCCCCATGCTCATCCTGACTCCTCTGGTTCCTCCCGTGGGGGGCCGGCTCCGCCACTTCCTTTCCGACTGATCCGCTGTTACCGCGGACAGGTGGGTGTTCAAAGTGGTTGGCCAGGGTCTGTCTCAAGAGTTTGAGGCTTACCCGGCCTGCCGAGCCCATGCTCCATAGGAGAACATGGTGTCAGTCAACGTTCGGTCAGTCCTTCAGGACGACATCACTCAGCTCCTCTTCAAGGAGGTAGTGGCTCACGTCCCGGACCCTCCATCTCATCCATGGTTTGTCTCTAGGAATTTTTTGGTGCCAAAATGGATAGGCGGCTGGCGCCCCATCTTAGATTTGCACAACCTGAACCAAGTCATCTTGTTGTGCACCTTCAGAATGGTCACTTTGTCTCAGATCATACCATCTCTCGAGCAAAACATGTTGTTCTGCTCACTGGATCTTCAGGATGCGTTCTTTCACGTCCCGACCCGTCCATCTTACTGGTGGTTCCTCTGCTTCCAAGTGGAGGGAACCCTCTGTGAGTTCCAGGCCATGCCATTCAGCCTGTCCTCTCTCCCCAGTGTGTTCACCAAGTGCATTGTAGTGGTAGCAGCCCACCTGAGGTGCCGAGGAATACGGATGTACTCCTACCTGGATGACTGGCTCATCACGGGTCCCTCCAGCCAGGAGGTGGAGCAGTTGGCCCGGTGGTGCTGAGGGTTGAGGCACTGGATGCCATACCTTTCACCACACCGGTGAACCAGGTTCGGAAATGGAATCGAGCCGTTGGGGGTCAGCAGGGGGAGGAGAGGATTGAGCGTCCAGAGGACTGCTCTCCTCTCCTGGGGTGGGGATTTGGGTAACGTGTTGCTCTGCAGTGGCCCCTGGTGAAGACCAGGGCAATGCAGTAGCGTGACACTCTTAGGGGTGAGGTGACGGCGGATGTCTGCTGAGGGTCTGCCCTCGGTGCAGCCATCAGTGCACGTCCGCATCTCAGGGGAGATGTAACCAAGCAAGGAGGAAAAACCCCTGAGCTTTGGGAGGTGATGGTGGGGGACTCAGTTGGTGGAAGCCCACACGCCCAATGCCAGTCCCGATCCTGACTTGACTCTCCGAGGCCCCACCTCTCCGCTCGCTCTCGTGGGGTGGGCGGAACCCAGCACCTAATTCCTCAGTTGGTGGAGGGGCACGTGAACGGTAGAGGCAACACCAAGGAGACCCCCCAGCTGGAGAGATACCCAGTAAGTACCAGTGAACGGAGGAAAATAAAGTTGAAGAAAAAAAAAGGAGATGGAGCAGTCCAGGGACCTGGCCCTCCAGACCTGCGTCTCTCTTGGCCTTCTGGTCAATCTGGCCAAGTCGGAACTCGTACCCTTGCAGGTGATCTCCTTCACTGGGGCAGAGCTTGACTGTTGCAGAGCCGGAGCTCAGCTCTTGGCAGACAGGGCAGAGGGGCTCTCCTTCTGTGCCCAATCATTTTGGGTTGGGCAGTGCGCCCTGCTCAGGACTTCCTGTGCCTCCTGGGATACATAGCGGCCTGCCGCAGTGTGGTCTGTTGGGCTTACTGGAGAATGCCCTCTCTGCAGTGAGAGCTGGCCAGCCAGGAGTTTCGGCGCAATGGCCAGTTCGACCAGCTGGTCACTGTGACCCAGCGGATGTGCGATGACCTCCAGTGGTGGTTGGTCCCGGAACATCTGCAGGAAGGTATCCATTTGTCCGCCCAGAGCCGACGGTCGCTCTGATAACCGATGCCTCCCTCCTAGGCTAAGGTGCCCACCTCTAAAACCACAGAGTCCACATGCTTTGGACCCTCGAGGAGGCTCGATGCCATAATCTGCTGGAGCTCAGGGCAGTTCGGCTGGTGCTGACCGCCTTTGCTCTCCATGTCAGGGGTCGGGTTGTTCAGGTCCTGACAGACAACACCATGACCATGTACCACCTCGACAAGCAGGATGGAACACACTCCCTTCCTCTTTGCAGGGAAGCTCCCCACATCTGGACCCTCATGCGTAGCCTGGAGGCTGATCTTCTGACCATCCAGGTGGCCGGTGCTTCCAGTCAGCTGGCGGACACGCTCTGTCGCATGGGCGAGGCAGCTCACAAGTAGTCTCTCCATAAGGAGATAGTGCACAGTCTGTTCTCCCAGTGGGGCACCCCTCTGGTGGACCCATTTGCCTCCAGGGAGAACGCAAAGCTGAGGCTGCTCTGTGCCCACCCCTCCCCCAGCAGGGAATGCTGCATGGGGATGCCTTCTCGAGGCCCTGGACTCTAGGCCTCCTCTATGCCTTCTCTCCATTTCCCTTGCTCCACAAGGTGTTGCTCAAGGCAAGGAGGGACAAGGCACAGGTGATAACGGTGGCTCCAGACTGGCCATGCCAATTCTGGTACCCTGATCTCCTCAGCCTCAGCAGCAGGTCCCCGAGGCATCTTCCTTTACACCCTAACCTGCTTTCAATCAGTCGGGGGAAGGTACTTCATCCGGACCTTCAATCCCTGCACCTGATAGTCTAGTTCCTGAGCAGATAGAGTTCCTGTCTTTGGGTCTCCCTGATGATGTCCTCGCGGTGGCGGAGACTTCTCAGAAGGAATCGACCTGAAAATGTTATGCCTTCAAATGGAAGAGGTTCTCCATTTGGTGTCAGGGCAAGGGGCTTGACCCATTATCTTGCCCGGCGGCTAACATTCTCGACTACCTTTGGTCGCTCTCTCTCTCTCAGTCGGCCCTTTGGTGGATGAACCTCAATGTGCACTTGGCAGTCTTATCTGCCTACCGAGCACAGGCTGGTAAGCAGTCAGTGGCACAGGAGAAGGTGATCTGGCACTTTTTCAAAGGCCTCGATCACATTTCTCCTCCGGTGTGTGAGCCACCACCACTGTGGGACTTGTTGCTGGTTTTGGCAAAGCTCATGGGCAAGCCATTTGAACCGGTGCGCAGGTGTGAGATGTCACACCTGTCGTGGAAGACCACCTTCCTGGTGGCTATCACATTAGCCAGAAGGATCAGTGAGCTCCAGGCGCTCTCAGTGGAGTCTCCTCACCTGGTCTTCCACAGGGACAAGGTTGTTCTTTGCCCCAACCCGAAGTTCCTCCTGAAGGTTGTGTGGATTTTCATCTTAACCAGGTGATTAATCTCCCAGTTTATTTCAACAACTACACCTTGGCGGCCGAGCACAGTCTCCATACTCTGGTCCTGCAGCAAGTACTAGCCTATTATAAAGAGCAAATGGCTGGAGTTTGGGGAGAACTTCGCCAGCTGTTTGTCACCTACGCTGAAGTCGCACCTGGCAGGCCAGCAGTTAAGCAGATGATTGGCAGGTAGATTGTATCCTTCATTGACCTCTGTTACAGATTGGCGGGTAGGGAGTCTCCCATAGGGTTAAGGGCTCATTCCACCCATTATACTGCTGCCACAGTGGCTGCTTCCAGGGATGTCCCTATCCAGGAAATCTGTTTGGCTGCTGCCTGGAAGTCAGCACATACCTTCATTTCCCATTACCACATTGACCTTGAGTCATGTCTCCAATCTGTTTCCCAAGTAGGGGCTGTGCACCTTGGCCCCTCCTCCCAGAACTGCTAGGAGTCTGCAAGAAGTGCAGATCAAACAATCATATCCATGTCCCTAGAAAAACAGGTTACTCTCCTGTAACAGTAGATCTTCTACGGAATGGCCTCTTGCAGTAAGTCATTACTTCTGGGAGTATCCAGAAGAGGTCGCTGTCGCGTGGCAGCTTCTTCTAGCAGTCTTCGGCAGGGACCACCTACACATGCCATCACATCCTGCTTCCTATATAAGTGTGGATGGCCCCTGGTGTCCTTTGTTCATTTTCCCACCATCTTCAGCTCACACAGCAGCTAATTCAACTTCTGTGTAGCAGTTTGACGAGAAATTGGATTCCAGAATGAATGTCTACTGATTCTTCATCCAAGCAAGTGTTATTTTGTTCCTGTTGGTGTGGCAGGAAGATCTTCTGCTCTGGCAACCATCTACTTTGTGTGAGATGCCTGGGACCCTCACACAATGTTAATTCCTGCAAATATTGCCAAGAATTTAACCAGGCCACTCGTCGAGTGCTAGAACTTCAACTTTACAATGCAGAGCAGAAAATGTGTCAGCCTGAGAACCAGGGGTCCGTACCAAGGGCTTCTCAGCCAAGAGTTCTCATCATGGACGAGGTAAGGAGAGGGTCAAACACCCCTTTTCCTCCCGCTCAAAACATCCATCGACGGACACTATTTCAATGGTCACACTGTCGACAGAAAGCTTGGAACATGCCTCTCCGTCGATGAGGGCTCCTCTCTCATCGATGGTGGGTTCAAAGCATGCTTCTTCATCGACGAGAGCTTCTCTCTCATCAACTGCAGGCTTTAGGCATGCTCCCCCATTGATTGAGACTATTCTCTCTTTGATGATGCTTGCCACTTCCTTGAATACAGTGCAGGAAACACCTGCACCGTCTGACGTTCTTTCCACCATCGTCGACAATGCTTACAAGCGTCATGTATGCAACAAAACCCACTGTTGCTCCGTCGATGGGGGCTTCTCCCCCATTGATGATGGCAGGTTCTTGTCATAATGCCTCAATGGGATCCGCTACCAGGACCCAGCGACCTCAGGGTAAGCCACTGGCTTATGCCCTTGAATATGCCCTTCCACCTACACAAGTGGGATCATACAGAGGTCAACCAGATCGAGACAGGGACCCTGGTTACTACCACCCAGGTTTGAGACCTGCCTATTCTGCATGTCCTGTTCCTTCCATTATTCCCATTGTTCTCCATCCAATTCCCATTCCCCTACCCCACCCCCTTGCCAGGAACAGGAATTCCAAAACAAAATCGTGCAGCAGGTCTTGTGCAGCTTACGCTGTGCCCCTCCTCCCGACCCAGGGTAGGGGGATAGTCCCTCTCCATCTCACAAGCGTCGTCGCATGGACGACTCTGACAGTGAATCTGCATACTCTCCTCCTCCTCCTGTGGAACACTACTCAGAGAACTGGGAGACATATGGAGAGCTCCCTGATGGCTTGGATGAGGAGTACTTTGCCCCTGATTTTCAGGGGCCAAGTTCACCTTTTTCAGCCATCTCTTCTCTGGATGAAGACCTACCTCTCCCACCAGCTACCTCTTCTCCAGATGATCCCACGTTTTGTGATATGATGATCCAAATACAAAAGGTGATGGGATTTTCCACTACGGAACATTATAAAGAACGTAAGGATATGGCAGATTATTTAGAATTGCCTGAGGAACCGGCATTAGTGGTCCCACCACTAATCCCTACATATCAGAATACTTGATTGGCTGCTTGGCAGCAGCCTTCTAATATTTCGGTGGTTCCTCGCAAGGCTAATTGACTATAACTGTCTCCTCTATACCACCTATTCCTCTCCACTACATCTGAGGCTGACTCTGTGGTCATTACTGCCGCTCATGACAGGTCCAAAAGACCTAAACACTTGAGCTCCTTGCCTCCAGATAAAGAGTCCCAAAAGATTGATTTCCTAGGAAAAGTTTTTTCCTCAGGCACTATGAATGTCCGTATACTAAATTACATGGGACACATGGTTAAATATCAACGTACTTTGGGGACCTCTATCATGGAAACTGTCAATAAGATCCCTCCTTCTCAGGAGAAAGACCAATTAATGGCCATGGTTCCTACTTCCAATTCCATCTCCCGCCACCTTCTCAGGTTGGGTTATGATGCTGTGGATATCTCTGCCCGACTTTCAGCCACTGGTGTGGCTCTGCATTGCCATGCTTGGCTTCGCATGTCAGAATTTATACCTGACATACAACATAAGATATCTAATGCACCCTTTAATGCGTTCAAATTATTCGGGCCAAGTACACAGACTCTCTTAGATAACTTACAAGCATCTGGAAGAACCCTTCGTACGGTTCAAGGGCTATATCATAACCCCCAATCAACCCACCGTACTCGTTTTTCCTCCTACTCCAGAAGAGGAGATAAATATAAAAACTCCAATAAAGGTGGATTCAGAGCACGACACCCAACCTACAAAAGGTGCTCCCTCTACCTTGGCTCCTACCTCCCCCGTGGCGGCCGGCCAGCCCCGGCTCAGTGACCTCTCTTGCCTCTCCCCTCGCCTCTTCGACCAGGCCTCTGAGGCAGTCAGGTGTCGTTTTGCTCTCCATATAGAGGCTTGGCAGACAATCACTTTGGACAAATGGGTACTTCAACTAATTCAAATGGCTCACACTCTGGAATTCATTTCCTTTCCTTTCCTCCTTCCTCCCGTCCTTGGGTGATCTATTACCCTCCGCAACATATTCCTATCCTCCAGGAGGAACTATCAGCACTCCTGGCCAAACAAGCCATTGTGCCAGTGCCAGCTGTGGAACAACAGAAAAGGTTTTATTCCCATTTCTTTCTTGTACCCAAAAGAACCGGAGATCTCAGACCCATTCTAGATCTGAGATGTCTGATCCTATATATTCATTACAAACATTTCCGCATGGTCACATTGCCACTTATAATGCTGCTCCTAATACAAGGAGACTGGATGTGTGCCCTGGATATGAAGGACACTTACCTTCATATCCCCATTCACCCTACTCATCAAAAATTTCTGCGCTTCCATCTGCTGGGCCAAAACTACCAGTTTCAGGCTCTCCCATTTGGCCTCTCATCGGCTCCGAGAGTCTTTACCAAATGCCTAGCAGCAGCAGCAGCAGCCCTAAGGGAAAGGGAGCACTCCGTTTTCCCATACTTAGATGATTGGCTAATAAAAGCAGACTCCAAGGAAGTTCTGCTATCCTTTCTGACCACCACCCTAAATCTGTTTCATGACCTAGGGATTATGGTCAATTGGCCAAAGTCCAATCCACAACCAACCCAGACTCTACAATATATCAGAGTTGTTCTGGACACAGTCCAGGCGAGGGCTTTTCTTCCGCCCACCTTCCAGGATGCTCTAATTTCCCTGGCCTTATACATCCAGTCTTGGCCGAGAGTAACGGCCAGACAAATACTGAAAATACTGGGTCACATGTCATCTGCTATTCCCACGGTGGCATTTGCCCATCTCCATATGAGAGCTGTCCAATGGACTCTACAGAACAAATGGTCTCAGCGAACAGGACAGTTCGATAACCAGATTCGGGTCACTCCCTTTCTAGTGTAGGCCCTTACCTGGCGGACAGTCAAAACCAGTCTATGTCAAGGAATGTCCTTCCGCTTCCCACCTCCCACGCAAACGTTGACCACGGATGAATCCCTAGATGGATGGGGTGTCCACCTGGGTCCATATCAGACCTAAGGTCTATGGACCATTCAATCTCATATTAGTCTCCTAGAAATGAGAGTGGTCTGTCTTGCCCTTCAGGCATTCCTGTCCTACCTCAAGCCAGGTCCATTGCTGATTTAAGTCAGACAACACTACAGTGGTCTCGTACCTAAACAAGCAAGGTGGCACGAACTCGTGCTCCCTTTACATGGAGTCCATTGCAGTCTGGCAGACAGCAATCAAACAAGGACTGACACTGTCAGCTGTCCATCTTCCAGGATGGTGCAGTCAGTTAGCGGACAGGCTGAGTCGTCAGTTGTCCACTCACGAATGGATACTTCACAAGGATGTACTAGAAGACATCTTCGCATTCTGGGGGATGCCACAGCTGGACCCATTTGCCTCCCCCAGTCAACCACAAGCTCCCCAGTTACTTCTCCATTATCCTGAACAACAGGGGAAAGTCTATTGATGTGCTGTCCCAACCCTGGACAGGACTTTACTTATGTGCTTTCCCTCCCATCCCGCTCCTTCTAAGAACTCTGTTGAAACTTCAACTGGAGTCAGCCACCATGATACTAAAAGCACCTCTATGGCCTTGACAACAGTGGTTTCCTCTCTTCCACCAGTTGTCGGTGAAGGATCCTATTCCGTTGCCATCCAGACTGGACCTCATGAACCAGAATCAGGGGTCCCTCCTTCATCCCAACCTCAAGACACTACGTCTTCATGCCTGGCTCCTGAGGACACATTCATAAACAAACTACAGGTGTCCTCTTCTGTTGCTAGTATTCTGTTGGCTTCTAGAAAGCCGGCAACCAGAGAAACGTATAACTCCAAATGGAAAAGGTTTTCCATATGGTTGGCTTCTCATAATGTAGATCCTTATTCATGTCCACTCATGACCAAGTTGTATTACCTTGCTTCCTTATCTGATTCGAGACTCAGCTATTCTTCCGTCAAAGTTCATTTAGCGGCCATTTCGGCTTTTCATGAACCTCTGGATGGTAGATTGCTTTACTAGCATCACTTATCCAAAATGTTTTTGAAAGGAATGCTTCATCTGAAGCCTCCTATCAGAAGACCCACGCCCCCGTGGGATCTCAGTTTCATTATAGAAAAGCTCACTCTCGAACCATTCAAGCCTGCAGCCACCTGTGACCTTCGTTTTCTTTCTTGGAAAACATTATTCCTGGTAGCTATTACTTTCGCTCAGCATATCTCCGAGCTCCATACCCTTATGTGTAGGGAACCCTACTTGATTTTCCATAAAAAACCGGTAGTACTCTGTACTAACCCTTCCTTTCTACCAAAAGTAGTGTCTGAAAAGACCTTAAATCAGTCTATGGAACTCCTGGTATTTTTTCCAGAACATTCCAACCAGGGTGAGCACCTATTGCATCTAATGGATGTTCACCGCGTCTTAAAGGATACCTAAACAACATTTTGACAACAAACTATTCCAAACTGTGACTCCGTAGGTGACTAAAGGAAAGGCTGCTGTATTCATTAAGGCTAAAACTACATATATATAATTTACCTAAATGTGGTTCCAGAGCATTTGAATATTGTAAAATCAGCCTTCTAATTAAAAAAAAAACAACTGTCTTACCTGCTTCCTAAAATGGCGCCAAATGTGTTACGTGATGACACCATTTGAGCCAAAGTCAGAAAGATATATGGCTCTCTATAGTGCTAACTAGTTATTTTTCCCCTTTGTATAGAATTGTTTCACCCAAAAGGTCAAAACCATGTGCATTATTTTGTATAATACACATGTTAGGCTATGGTTCTGTTCATTTTGTGTATTTTAACATGCTGAAATTGTGTTTTAATTTGACCGACTTTCTCTGTAGCAAACCACAGTGCAGTACAAATCTTGAATAACCTGGTGGTCTAGTGGTTCTGGTGGATCCAAGATGCTACAGTGGGGATGCTGGGGTGGTGTGTATGCTTAATTTGCACTTTTTAACATTTTTATTAAACCTTTATATTTTCTGCTATTCTTTTCTAGTACGTTTTTGACAGAACCTGCAAATGTAATCCATAGTTTGAATGTAAACATGTGTACAATCAATAAATAAGACTTCTTCAACAAAATGAAATGCAGCAGCAGCACACAAGTACATTACTATGTGTGTGTGTGGGGCACACCCTTCACCACCACCTAGAGCCACCACTATTTTGTAGCAAAGTTCTTGTTCAGTCCAATGTTAGAGGTCATACTTTCTCAAAACTCAAATATATGCTTGTCTTGTCTTCTTTTTCCATGGGAAATAATAATAATAAAAGAAATCAGCATTTATATAGTGCTTTTCATACACATTGTATCCCAAAGTGCTTTACAAGCAATACTAGACTGGTAGTGAAGTGACTGAACATGTAGTGGCAGCCATTTCATACATTAATATCCACACACAGCTTTGGACAATTGCATGAACTGGTTTTATGGGAAGGGGAATATTGGCCAGGACAACGGGGTCAAGTAGTGATCAAGGTGCTGGCAGCCCACATCTTATTTCTCAAAGTAATCTGCTCATATTTCTCTCCTCTGTCTTCCCCCTTCCCTGAATATAGCAGTACCTTGCAAGAGTGGCCTTCTCAGTCCCCCTCTGGTATTCATTCTTCACTATTCCTCCTCACACCAAAAACTGGTGAGCTCATCACCCTTCTGCATCATGAATGCAAGTAGTAGAGTCCCCGGTTTATTTTGACATATCAAATATAAATATATCTAATCACACATGCCCACACAATGCAAAGCATCATGGGCTGCATATGCAAATCACCACAGAATGTTATGCTGGTCCAACTTTAAGCAAAATTGCATGGTGCCAAAGGCCTCTCACACAGTTTGCAAGCTGTGGCGGGGAGCCTTTCACTTTACAGCAATTCTGTAAAGTTGGACAGCATAACATTCTGTGGTGATTTCATATGCAGCCCATGATGCTTTGCATTGTGTGGGCATGTGTGATTTTGTATTTTCTTGAAACTTGGCTTCCTAGCCAAATGCCCTTTGGGTAACCCTTGCCTCAGTGTTTGCAGAGAGGTTCTTTGTCTTTAAATAGATTTTTATTTTAATGGGTTCACCACAACATATCCAAGGCACAATGTCTTAGGGTAGCTGGTCCATTCCACTGCGGTGTCAAACAGATGAGGTATACTGATGAGTCCTGGTAGGATGTAACACGTGTCTATGTCTTCTGTTAGCAACCTTTGCAAACTGTGTGAGAGGCCTTTCGGCACCATGCAGTTCTGCTTAAAGTTGGACCAGCATAACATTCTGTGGTGATTTGCATATGTAGCCCATGATGCTTTGCATTGTGTAGGCATGTGTGATTTTGTATTTTCTTGAAACTTGGCTTCCCAGCCAAATGCCCTTTGGGGTAACCCTTGCCTCAGTGTTTGCGCACAGAGGTTCTTTGTCTTATAAATATATCTTTCCAGTAAGTCAGGCTGATAGCAACAGGGGAACAAGGGGAATGATGGGCTTTCCTATACTTAAAAGATCTAGGCTACCTTTGATTAGGCACTGCTAAATGATGAGTGTGCACATCATTATGCACGTCAGTTAATAGTGCCTAATCATAGGTGGCTTAGATCCTACATGGGTAGGAAAGCCTATTTTTCCACTTATGCAATGCAGCTATCAGCCTGGCTTCACCAGAAGATCATGTTTATTATTAATATGTAAAAATAACATGGGAGACTGTACTAACCACATTCATGATGCAGAAGGGTAGTGAACTCACCAGTTTTTGGTGTGGGGTGCAGTTGAGAAGAATGAATGCCAGAGAGGGACTGAAGAGGCCATTCCAGCAGGATATAGCTATATTCAGGTTAGTTGAAGACATGAAGGAGAATGTTGAGCAGATCACTGTGAGATCTGAAATGTGGGACTGCCAACATCGTGATCACTACCTGACTGTGGATGAGAGTAGCCAGCAATGACAAATACTCAGAGTGGCAGGGCTGCACCTAAACTGTTATTTGAATTTAGTGTAGGGAGATTACCCTCAGGTGGTGGTGGAGGTGGTGGTGGTGGGGGGTGTTGATGTTTGTTAGGACAGTATTGAGGGAGTTGTGTATAGCTCATTCAAGATTTGGAAGGGTGGTAGCCAGCAAACTCGAATTGTGGAGTACAGCACAGAAAAGTACTGGAGAAGAACTGCTGGGAACTGTCCTGCGGGGTTCTGCAGATCACAGATAAAGGAATAGACTGACACTGGAAGTTGGGTGGATTTGCTCAAGGTATTAGTATGCCTCTCCTGCTAATAATATCGTTATCCATTGTAAGTGCAGCCCTTATGAGGGCATGAACAGCAGTTTTTCTGGTGGGTCATGATGCTTATTGCTTGGCCCTCCAGGAAGACCTAGTTGTTGGTTAATGAGGTGGGAAAAAACACAAAAGGGAACTGTACATACTACCTTCACTGTGCAGAAGGGTGGTGATCCACTCAATGTTTACTGTGGGAGCAGAAGTCAAACATTGAGAATGTGGACTGGAGAGTGATTTGGGAGGCATTTTTTAACAGTGCCAGCTGATGATGCATATTGGTATAGGTGTGCACAACTCTCTGAGGTACAAGATAACAATCTGAGATATGATAATTCTCTTCATGAGACCGTAAGCGCATATGCAGCACCAGGCAGTACCAAGGACAGGGTATGGATGGTGGGGTGTTCATCAGAAGGCAGGCTAGATGCAGGAGGTTCACATGGAAAAAGAAAGCCTTATTTGTGGATTAACAAGAGAACATGGGCTTTGGAACTGAACCAGACCAGTTCTTTGCTCTGTGACCCTGAGCAAGTCGTTACACTTCCTTGTGCTCCCAGGCCACACCTGTAAACAAGCTTTCAGCTTAGTGTGTCTCTCCCGGCTAACAAAAAAACAAAATTCAGTGCATCACATAACCACTAGATCATCAGGTAATTGAAGTGTTGTACTGTAATGCAGTCTGCCAAGGAAAAAGTCAGTTGGATTGCAAAACATTTTCCACAAGTTAAAGTAAACTAAATGAACAAAATTATAGCCTAACATGTGTACTGATCAAAATAATCCATGAGTTAATACATGGTGTTGATCATTCTGGTACACAATTCAAAACAAAGAGGGAAAGAAGAACTAGTAAGCACTATAGAAACATATGTGGGTCTCTGTCTTTGGCTCAGATGATGTCATCATGACTCATCACTTAAAAAGACTTGGCAGCCATCTTAGGGAGAAACCAAGGCTGTTTTTTGAAAGTGAAAGGTTGATGTTTACATTTTTCAAAAGCTATGAAACTGCATTTATATTATTTACATAAATGCAGTTTTAGCATAAATGTAAACAGCCGCCTCTACTTTACCTTGATATGAAGCCAGATTTTGGAGTTTGCAGTTTAAAAAAACTGCTTGTTTAGGTACCCTTTAAGATACTACACTAATCATACTAAAGACATCAGAAAGACGTCTCAATTGTTTGTCACCTTCGCCTCTGGCAGACAGGGACTTCCTGATGCTAAACAGACTCTATCTTCATAGTTAGCAAACTGTATTACATTTTGCTACAAAAAGTACAACAAGATTCTTCCTGGTCCAGTCCAAGCCCATCTTCAAGAGCCATGGCCACTACTGCTGCCTGCTTCAAGGATGGCTCCATTGCAGACATCTGTAATGCGGCCACTTGGTCCATGATTCACACTTTTACTTGCCACTACAGTTTGGACGTGGCTTCGAGACATTGGACGGCTTTTCGCCATGCAGTCCTACAAGGTCTCCTATCATAATTGCCCACCCTTCTGGGCAAAACTGCTGGGTAATCTCCCAGAAGTAATGACTTACTGCAAGAGACCATTCCGTAGAAGATAGTGCAGTTACGTAAGATCTTACCGTAACATTAGATCTTCAAGGAATGTCTCTTGCAGTAAGTATAATCCCTCCCTCCTACCCCCTCCTTCTCGTGACTGAGACAAATTCTGTATGCTCCATAGAAGTAGGAGTGGGCTCCTTGGATCCTCAGTTTCACCTTGGGTCTCGCCTTTGTGAGCTGAATCTGGCGGTGGAACAGAGGATACCAGGGACCACCCACACTTGTATAGGAAGCAGGATGTGATGTCATGTGTGGGTGGTCCCTGCTGAAGACTGCTAGAAGAAGCTGCCGTGCGACAGTGACCTCTGCTTGATACTCTCAGAAGTAATGACTTGCTGCAAGAGACATTCCTTTAAGATCTACTGTTACAGTAAGATCTTGCGTACCTGCACTTTCTAGGAGTGGTATTTGATGTCCATCCACAGTGATCCAACCAACCTCCCCTGGCAAGTGGCACACTGATTTTGCTTCCTGCTGGCAAGATCTGACATCACGGCGTGGTGCCGAGGGAGTTACCACCGGTGTGGGTGGGAGGAGCCAGCTTGAAGACTTTCTGGCCAGCCTTAAAGGGGAAAGGACACTGCTGGAAGTGTGGATGAACATGATATACCACTCCTAGAACTACTGTTACAAGTGAGTAACCTGTTTGTTTTTGCCCTACTCCCAAGCTGCGCCTCTGTTTTGCTGTCTCTGTGTGTACTAAATATGTGTTACTCCTTCAACATAAAGAATCCTAGATTGTCAGCAGAAAAAGACCTAGAGGTCCAACATATGTACTGGTTTTACAGGTGAAAGCATCTGTGCCCTGTAGTCATGCTACTGTGGGGGCTGGTCTCCCACTGCAAAATTGCCAGGGTTGCATATTGACATGGTTTCTACACCTTGCATCTGTGACCACCATGCCCCTGGGGTCCACGAGTCTTCACTTGGGGGGGCCTTTGCAGGTACAAAAACAAGCACAACCTTCTAATTAATATTTTAGTATATACAGCTATTGTCCATTTATGATAATGTTATTCCTCCTTTATACTGAATAAAGTGAAACACTTTAAAAATTAAAATCTGCTTGCGGGTGGGGGGAATTTTGGACATATCTGGTCGTGGTCAGGGTGTCCTGGGGCATGTCTGGACATAGCATTGGGTCCTTGAGTATGTCTGGTCATGGTTAGGTGGGGGTGCTTTCTGTTTGAAAAGTTAATGACCCCTGACTGGGTAATGCATTGGTGCCAATAAACAACAAGATGGTAATTTCACCCCAAGAATCTGGAGGCAAACTAAACTACAAGACTAAATATGCCCCTCCACTTTATGACATGGAATCGCCAACATGTTCTCTGGCACTCATGTTTTATTAATTTCATTACATGGTATGTGGAAATCTTCTTCACAGAGATCTCCCTCCATAGAGCCACACCCTTGGAACTGTCAGCTGTTGGTGTCGGGACCACTGGGAAACCTACATACATCGGCACCACCTATGTAACGTTGGTGGTCAACTGTCTCCTCCGTTTTTTTTTTCTCAATGCCATAAGGCACTTGTCAGGTCATTTAAATCACCTCCGTCGTTTGTAGTTTAATTTATTTTACTTACTTTTATTCTTACTGCATGCTGTCATCAGTTCCTCCAGACAAGTCTCCACTTTTTCACTTCTGTCGCTGTGGCATGAAATATTTAGAGATGAGGCTCGCATGATTCGGTGTTTGCTGCCTGGGCCTTTCAGATGATGTGAAAAGCAGTACTATTTGTCACGGCTTCAACCAGGCCCAGAAGAGACGCTGAAACCAGCATCAGCGTCTGCCCTAGGGTCTATGATTGGCTGTGCCAGATCTGCCACTGGGGGGGGCCCACAGGCCTCTTCTGGTAACCAAACTGTTGCCTTCATGGGAAAAACACTATTCATCAAAGAAGTCAAATGCTTCTTCTTCGATAAAACGTATCCACAAACATTCCAGTTCTCATCCAGGTCGCTGCTGAATCCGCATGATAGTAAGTCTCAGGCCACTTAGCCGGCCTTTGTTGCTGACATCTGTAAGATACCCTATTCATCCACCTGTGTGTTCCTTGTGCCCCAACAGGCCAAGTGCTCTGAGCCTGTTCTGCAGTGTCTCCCTTTGGCCACATCCCCAGATCACCCCTTTCATGACCCCTTTCCTTTGCTAAAAATAAATTCATTTAAAGAGCAGCTGACCGTCTCTGGGCTGGCAACTCATACCAAGGAGTTGCCTGCCTGAGGAGTTATTTTCATTGAGTTATACATTTTTCTTTTCTCTTTCCTGGCCAGCAGCTGATCTTCAGGGATATACCCTGTTCACAGGAAAATATTGTGGTCCATCTGACCCCGACTGTCATTAAGACAGCCACAGGGTTTTTCTCCCTTTGTTTTTTTTTTCCTTTTCTCCCTCCTCCCTAGTGGGAGCGATGCCTCTAATGGCCTCACACAACCACAGTCTGCACAGCAGCAGGAGCAGGCTCCCTGGCCCAGCCACAGGGCTTGTGGTGGTAACAGAACCTGCTGCCAGCCCACTCCGGTGAGATACACTGCCATTGTTGGCCTGCCTTCAACATGACTTCTCAAACTCGAACCCAGTCGTCGGCACGGTGGCCCAGTGCACTACCACTGGGCCTTCGGGGTGGACTTTGAATCTTTTTTTTGCATTACAAAAACAAATGTATACCTTAACATACCAGGCTCATAACTTCTGTGAACTAGCTGAGTGGATGCAGAGTGCTGCAGTCCCACCCCTTAAATAAGCCAATATATAATATTTATTATAGCCCCATACATGTAGAACTGCTAGCAAGGATACTGTAAACACATTTAGACAGCCCCCTCCCCAATCCCAATAATATATACGCAGAGGACCAGCAACCACATTCCCTACTTCATGTCATCGTAAAACTTATTTTAGGCGCGGGACTGCAGCGTTCAGCAGCTGCTTAATTCTGCATGGACATTAAGAGCTGAGCATGTTAAGGTGCAGGTTTCTTTTCATGCTGAAACAAACTAAATAACCTAGTAAAAATAGTTCCTCGGGCAGGCAACTCCTTGTTTGCCTGCCCAAAATGTGAGAGCATGCAGAAGGGGAGACACTTTTTCTGACTAGAACCCACGAAATGGTAAATGCTAAAAAGATACTAACCTTATGGAGTTACCGCTAAGAGGTGCTGCAATGCACTGTGGGGCCAACATTATATGTTTCAGTTTAGCACCGCATAGTATGGACCCAGTAGTGTACCAGCACTAAAAGTAAGGGCATCATTTTAAATGCAGAAATCCAGTTACAGAACTGGATTAACATTAATTGGTTAGACAAAATATTTTTAAGGAGGAATGGTATTTAGGATAAAAATAAAGATATTTGTATGTGGAGAGAGCCATGCACTTATTGAAATATTTTTTGGACATGTAGTGCTTGCTGGTGTAGCACTAGAAACAAAATTCTTCTGAAAAATTGTAGACAAATGCTACGAAAATGCTGTTTGCAGAAACAGTATAGCAACTATTGCTAAACAGTGTTCCCTAAATGAAGGCTGTCTTTCCCAGTGAGAGACACTGAAGAGGCATGAATTTAGTGTGGGACAGAAGGGCTTGGATTGTGGAAGCGATCTGCATCCCACACTTAAGCTCAAGAGACATGATTCAGTCTGATTTGTGTGGTTTACGGATGGAGGCCAGCCAGCACCCCATCAGACTAGCTCAAATGCCAGACGGGGACTTTACATGATTCATAATCTTCTGTAATGCTAAACTGCCCATCTATGTTGTGCTGACTCAAGAATAGCACAAACTCTAATCCCTGTGCACCCGCATTGTGCTTATTCGCATACCATCGCTGTTACTCAGTGCTGACTGTTGGGTGTCACAAAGCAGTTTTATTCCTCTTCCTAACAGGATGCCAAATTGCAGGGCTGCAGTTTTTTTCATGGTGGGTGTGGCAGATGTAACTCTTTTCCTGTTTTGCGGATCACACTCTCGATTCAGTCCAGCTTTAACTTCCTCTCATTGTACCCTAAATAGTACAGAACTGCTGGAAAAAAAAAAACAGCCAGGCTAGGCTTTCTCCGCGGAAATTGTTCAGCTGCAAGGTACAGCACAAAACTGGTTCCATCCCATTTTCCCCTATCTAAAGAGTTATGTTGGAGTTCAAGCAATTTACTTTGCTTGGGGATTGTTTTCCTGAGCTGTGTGATTGAAAGAGTGGGTACCCACATCATTATAAGATTTCACAGACCCTCTAGTCCACTATTATGGTTTACTAGAGAACACCGTTTAGAATTTCATTTGTCCTTTCCATGTTTTGCAGTAACGTTTCTGCCACCCTCTGTGTGAAATTCATTTATCATTTATTTGGAACCAGAGGAGAACAGGCTGAGCTGCAGACAGCTAGTTTCCAGATGTGTCCTGGGGGAAGGGTACAGAAGCAGATGACTGGGGCGCCCTTAGGGCCCAGCGGTTCGGGAATGAACTTGAATCGCCACATCTGTGGATAGGCCACACCGGCAGCAGCTGCCACTCAGTGTGCTGCGGTTGGGATTGAAGGCATCAGGAATCCAGTGACGCAGCATGTCTTGTGTTGAGGCAGGAGAGCTTACTTACCTTCTGTGCTGTAGCTGCTGCATCTTTAGGCAGTCAGTAGGCTCCACCCAGACCAGGGGGGGGGGGAGGGATAACACTGGAGAAACCTGGCAATAAAATCCCACAAGCTGTCTACTCTTTCTGACTCCCCTGGGTTCTAGTGCCCCCGACACAAGCTCTTGTCCACATGGCAGATGGCTTCAGGTGGGGGTGTTGGCCCAGAGCAGTTGGGTGACGGCTGGACGCGGGGCACAGGGGAACACCAGACCTCCACAGTATACTCCAGTGCAACAAGAAATGACTGGAAATACAAGATATGAGCTATGGAGACCAACGATGGGGGATTGTATTGTTTATGATGTCAAATAAAAGTTTGGGGAAGTGGCCCAGTGCATGCCCCCACCACCTGGTTGTATGAAAGGTATCCACAGGTGGGCCAGGTTGGCTCCCAGACCCATCTCTTGATGGTCAGTTGTGAGGGGAAATACTGGAGCTGGTAGCAAGGTAATTCCAGAGGCAGGGAAATCTCTGGATAAAAAAGCTTTCCTCCATATTTTCTGATATTGTCATAGTGCGCTTCATATGACACCACAGTGTTTACCATGGCAACAGGCTGTGATGTCACAAACATGGCAGTTGTGAGGTTATTTGGAGACATTCAGATGCTTTTTGAAATGGATAGAGTTGTTAATGTGAAATATTTAACCATTTCAGAACTGTGCTATGTAGCCTGTATCCTTAGTCAGAACTTACATTGTAACAGTGTGCCATCTATAGAACTCGGTAGTTGAAAAGGACATTAACTATATCATACCATTCTTTTTTTTTTTGCTGCCGTGCCGCCATTCCTTCCACCTCGGTCATGGCCCCCTCCACTCCCACTCCATTAGCTGCGACTCCCTGATAACCCCTGGCTTACCCCCTAGGGTGGGGTTGCAGCGCTGGCCCCAAGTGCCGCAAGCAACTGGATAGGTCAGAGAGCCAGCCTGGGAGCTCATCATAGCAAAGGGGCAGGCATCATCCAGGCGGCAGGCAGCTGGCTTTTGTCCCCCTATATGCAGGGGCAGGGATGTGCAATGACGACCAGTGTCCACCCCGCCCCTTGTGTTATGGTTCTGGTCACTGTAGTATCTCTGGCCTCTGCTAGGGATCTGTCAAGCACTGGACACACTCCCCACCCTCCCCCCTAGAGAAGGAGAGCAGTCCGTGGGACACTCGATCGTTCTCCTCCTGGCTGGCCCTCCGATGACCTGGGTCCGTTCCCGAACCCGGGTTGCCGGCTTCGCAAGTGGAAATCCAACCACTGTGCCGATGGGCTGGCAACATCATACCATTCTAAAATGGCACCAAACACCACAGTGAGAATTAGTATTGTAAAAGTAATTGGATCAAATGAACAATCTGAGTGGTCAGAAATGGTCACATGACCATGCATTAATTTGACGTTATGGCATGTTTTGGATTCGACTTTCTTTTTTTCTTTAAATGTTAACACCATTTTATAAGTGCAGTAACACACTCCAAGTTGTGCAGTAATGCCATAAATAACCCCCAGTGCTTTTGTCTCTGTGCACCTGCTTGCTTCCCCGGGAGCAGGGGACCATGGTGCATCCAAACCTCAGATCTCTGCATTTCCATGCATGGTTCCTAAAGATGTAGCCATTGCCCGGTTTGGAGTCTCGCCTAGGGTTGCTGACGTTCTGGGGACTGCCAATAAAACCTCCACTAGGGCGACCTATGCAATGAAGTGGAAGCATTTTTCTCTTTGGGCTACTTCCCCGTCAGTTGGATCCTTTCACCTGCCTGGTGGATCAAGTGCTGGAGTACCTTCTGTCCCTCTCCGATTCTGGATTGAGGTACTCCTCCATCAAGGTACATCTTTCTGTCATCTCTGCATACCATATACTTGTTGAGGGCAAGGTTGTTGCCCAGCTCAGTGTATCTTGCACCTTTTTGCAAGGCATTCTGTATCTCAAACCTCCCATTCGCGATCCAGTCCCTCCTTGGGACCTCAATTTTGTGTTGGAGAAACTCATGTTACCTCCCTTTGAACCATCCGCGAGATGCGAGCTGCGCTGTCTGTCATGGAAAGCGCTCTTTTCAGTTGCTGTTACTTCTGCTCGAAGGATTTCTGAGCTTCAGGCCCTCGTGTAAGGAGCCTTAGTAGGTTTTCCACAAAGACAGGGTGTCTTTGCATACCAATCCTAAGGTTCTTTCAAAGGTGGTGTCAGAGTTTACTTCAAATCAATCCATCCACCTTCCTGTTTATTTTCCTGAGTATCCTAATTAGGAGGAGGCTTTGCTGTATACTTTGGATGTGCATAGAATCTTGCGTTACTATACGCACTGGACCAAGACTTTGAGAAAGTCTGATCAGTTGTTTGTTTCCTTCGACCCAAAGATAGAGTGCACTCTGGTGTCCAAGCAGTGCTAATCTAAGTGGTTAGCCAATCGCATTGTTTTCTATTATCGCAGGTACAACAAGGAACTTCCGGGAGTTGTTAAGGGTCATTCCAGCAGAGGTATAGCTGCTTCCACGATGTGTTTCAGGAATGTGTCCACTGCAGACATCTGTGCAGCCACCACTTGGAGCTCTGTCCATACCTTCACCAAACACTACAGCCTGGACAGCTCCTCTAAGTTTAGGGCTAACTTCAGCCTGGCTGTTCTCCAGGGCCTTCTTTTTTAAAGAAGATCTACTGCCTAGGATGCTCGAGCCATTGGTGCATAGATTGTGGCCCAAGCACCCCAATCCCCCATAAAGTCCCAATATGTAATGAATAATAAAAATACCTGATTGCTCATAACATTTAATTTTCCAGGGGGTGCAGTTGGCATATTGAGAACCGGAGCGATGCCCCCTGGGAGAGCTCGCTGGAAAATAACCGCGATACGATGACGCAGTTTTACCTCTTCCTCTCCATTGCCCATATATGCATGTGGAATTAAAATCTCCATTTTTAATATACTGGGTGTTGTTTTTACAAAGGTGATATATGCCCTGTGGGTGTCGCACCCACATGGCATATATACACCCTTTTGTAAAAAATAATGGTATTTTCCAGCACAGTCTCTCAGGGGGCATCTCCCCAGTTCTCAATATGCCAGCTGCACCCCCTGGAAAATGAAATGTTACGAGTGATCAGGTATTTCTGTTATTTATTACATACTGGGACTTTGTGGGGGTCGGGGTGCTCAAGCCACAATCTATGCACCAATGGCTTGAGCATCCTAGGCAGTTGATTTCCTTTAAACCTCTGGTTGCTGTGTTTCCTTCTCCACCTTCTGCTGTTTCCTTTGGTTACCGAAACTGCTTAGGAATAAATCCTACTGGTGATTGTCTACTGCAAGAGCCTCCCTCGAAGTAAGATAATACAGTTGCATAAGAACTTATCTATAACAGTACATCTTCGAGAGGAGCTCTTGCAGCAGACTCTAATTTTCCCTCCCTCCTTCCCCCTACTCTTTGTCTGCTGTTCTCCTCTTCCGTGCAAGTGAGTCTTCTGCTTCCTCTCCTTTTTTTCTTTCTTATGGCTCTCGGGGAAACCTCCTCAGTTTCTTATTCCGTTAGATGTTCTGGGTTTCCATTGGGAGAACTGAGGAAGGTGTGGGTGACCGCCCACCTTTATAGCATAGGCCAATGTCAGCAGAGTTACATTGGTGGTGGGTGCTCCCCTGTGGTACACTGCTAGGTAGAAAGGTTTCCATGTGGTCCTGGCACCTGGTGGCTTAGTCCTACCAGTGATTGCCTGTTGCAAGAGCTCCTCGTGAAGATCTACTGTTACGGTAAGTTCTTATGTAAATGTATTTTCTAGGAGTGGTATATGGTGCACATCCACACTTAGGCAGTCATCCTTTCCCTTTAATTCCAGCTGGAACATCTTCAAGCTAAGCTCCTCCTACCCACTGGATGGCATGCTCTTTGGCTCCACCCCATGACATCAGATCTTTCACACTGGAAGCAGGGATCCGTGTACCACTTGCCTGGGGAGGTTGGAAGGGTTGTGTGGATATGCTTCATATACCACTCCTAGACCTACAGTTACAGGTGAGTAACCCTCATATCTATGGATGTAGATAGGGTGCACTTATCCACAATTAGGCAGACTCCTAGCGGATCTCTGGGTGGAGGAGGAGGCAAGGCACACACCCCTACTTGGCAAAGAAGGACTGGAGAACTGAGGTTCCAAAACCAGCATCCCAGCGTGACTCAAGGTTGATGTGGTAGTGGGAAATGAAGGTGTGTGCTGACGTCCAGGTAGCAGCCTTGCAGATCATCAGGACTGGGATGTCCCTGGAAGCAGCCCCCAAGGTAGCGGTATGTCTGGTGGAATGAGCCCTGTAGGAGGCTCCCTGTTAGACTACCTATAGCAGAGGTCAATGCAGGAGACAGTCCACCTGCCAATTGTCCGCTTAGCTGTCGATCTGCCAGGTGCGGCTTCAGCATATGTGGCAGCTGGCGAACCTCTCCCCAAACTGCAGGCATGTGCTCCTTATAGTAAGCGAGTGCTTGCCTCAGGTCCAAAGTATGGAGCCTGTGCTCGGCCTCTGAGGTTGGATTGGTGAAGTACGCTGGGAGGTTAATCACCTGGTTAAGGTGAAACTCCAACACAACCTTCAGGAGGAACTTAGGGTAGGGGCCAAGGACAACCTTGTCCCTGTGGAACACCAGATAAAGATAGATTCCACCAAGAGCACCTGGAGCTTGCGAATCCTTCTAGCAGAGGTGAAGACCACCAAGAAGGTGGTCTTCCATGACAGATGAGACATCTCACCCCTATGCATTGGTTCAGACGGCGTGCTCATGAGCTTTGCCAGTACCAGCAGCAAGTCCCAATGTGGTGGTGTTTCACACACCGGCAAGGAGATATGGTTAAGGCCTTTTGAAGAAACACCCAACCAGCATCTCCTGTGCCACTGTCAGCATACCAGTCCATGCCCCCAATGCAGAGATGGCAGCCATCTGCACCGTGAGGGCTAATGATCTCAGGCCCGACTGAGAGAGGGACCACAGATAGTCAAGAATGCTAGCCAAAGCAGGCCAGGGAGTCTTCGCTTCCTCCCCCCCCCCGGTACCAAATGAAAACTGCTTTCATTTGAAGGCAAAGCGCTGATGGGTCGACTCTTTCCAGGAAGTCTCCACGATGTGGAGAACATCTTCAGAGAAACCCAAAGCCTGGAACTCTAGCTGCTCAGGAACCAGGCTCTCAGGTGTAGGGATTGAAGGTCCGAATGCAGAACCGTCCCCTTGTGACAGGAGAGCGGAGCAGGCACCACAGAGGCCTGCTGTTGAGGGTGAGGAGATCCAGGTACCAAAACTGGCGTTGCCAGTCCAGGGCTACCAGGATCATCCGTGCCTTATCCTTCCTCACCTTGACCAACACTTTAGAGATCAGGGTAAAGGGAGGGAGGGCATAGAGGAAGCCTGGGGTCCAGGCCTCATGAAGGCATCCTCCACCAGTGTCCCACACTGTGAGGGACAGGCACAGAACAGCCTCAGCTTGGCGTTCTACCGGGAGGTGAACAGGTCGACCATGTGAGTGCCCCACTGGGAGAACAGGTGTTTCACCACCTCCTGATGCAGGGACCACTTATGAGACACCTCTCCCACCCAGCTGAGGGTGTCCACTAACTGGTTGGAGGCTCCCGCTACATGAATCACCAGAAGATTGGTATTCAAGCTGTACCTGTGCATGAGGGTCCAGGTACGGAGGAGGGCCTGCCGACACAAATGGGGTACGTACCGCTCTGCTTGTTCAGGTAGTACATAGTTGTGGTAATGTCCATCTGGACTTGCACAACCTGACCCCAGGCAGATGGAGTGAATTCCATCAGAGCAAGATGTAATATATGGTGCTCCACCAGGTTGATGTGGTAACGGGACTCCCTGGGGATCCAAATCCCGTGAGCTCTATGGTCCTCCAGGTGCACTCCCCAACCCACCAGAGATGCATCAGTTGTCAGGGTGACAGTAGGTTCTGGGCAGATGAACGGGACTCTTTCCTCCAGATGTTCCGGGTTGAGCCACCACTGGATGGCATCCCACATCGGCTGGGTCACCATGACCAGCTGGCCTAGGTGACCTAGGTGCTGAGACCACTGACAGGCCAACTCCCACTGCAGGTGGTACATCCACCAGTGGGCCCATCTGATGACGCTGGTACAGGATGCCATGTATCCCAGCAGCTGCAGGAAACCCGAGGCAGGGCACGAGTGCCCAACCTAAAATGATCAGGCAAAGGAGGACAGATCTAATGCCCAGTCCAGAGGGAGTCTGGCTGAGCCCAGATAAAGTGAACCATCTGTGAAGGACTGAGTTCGGACATGGCCGGGTTGACCATAACGCCCAAGTCTCTGCATGTCTGGAGGGCCAGGTCCTAGAACACTCCACCACCTTCTTGGATGGCCTAGCTATCAGTCAGTCATCTACATAAGGGCAGACCCAGACTCCTGTGTCGCAGCCAGTAAGCCCCACTGGGTTACCTTGGAGCTAGTGGCCTGGTCCTTGACCAAAACAAGCTCATCTGAAACCGAGCAATCAACAACTGTCAAGAGGTCAAGGGAGTCACTGGAGAGGGAAGAGCGTGCTTGCTCCCACAACCCACAGTGGGATTTTTTAAGATGACTTCTTGCATGGGAAGGGCCCTCCCCAAGGGTCTGGAGGGATTTGCACATCTCCCAGAACTTCCCTGTGAAGGATGCCCCAATGCTGGCCCTAGCCAGGAGCAGCTTTGATGCCAGTGAGGCACTCGCTGCAGCTTGGGCCGCCTCTAGACAGCACTTTATGGGCATCTTTCAAGTGGACCAGGGAGTCCTGTTCATCCAGCTGTCTGAGCAGGAGACTCGTGTAGTGATCCTCTAAGGATGAAGACAAAAGCGTTTTGCAAAGGCCGCAGGCCTGAACATCATGCTCTGCCTGAAGGCAGTAGATGCACGAGTGCAGTTCCAGCCTAAACATTTTTCGGTTGCACTGAATGCAGTGCTTAAATCCTGGACCAGACTGGGCTTCTTTTCAGTTCATAGCACGAGATGGAAATTGAGAAAACACAATGTTTGAGCACGAAACACCAATGGCACATGTAAGAGCAGAGGCCTACACTGTGCACAGAGCTGTGAAGGAGGAAACCTGATTCTTCCAGTGGAAAGGAAGATCTGATGTCACATAGTGGAGCCAAGGAGTATGCCAGCTGGGTGGATGAGAGGAGCTTAGCTTGAAGGTGTTCCGGCTGGAATTAAAGGGAAACAAAGACTGCCTAAGTGTGGATAAGTGCACCATAATTCAGTCAATCAATCAAATTTCATTTAACCAGGCAAAATCATCCTTGAGCAGGCTCATTTGCAAGATGGTCCTGGACAAGTAGGACATATACAACTACAGCAAAATTACCAGGTAAGCAGTGTACACACACTGAGCAAATAAAAGACAGTTACAGAGAAACCGATAAGATCAGGGCTGGGGAGTACATATGGTGAACACTATCCGGGTTGATAATTGACTGTATATGTATTGGATTCCCTCAAGACGTGAAATTATTCAGACAACGGTCACAACATTACAATAAGACGAGGGATACCAGGTAGGGTAAGTGAGGAACAACAACCAAAGGTTTATGGACGGGGGGACAAAGGAAGTTACACCCCAAGAACTGTTCCACACATCACACCAAGTATTGTATGGTAGAAAATCTTCTAATTAGCAAAAGGGAAAAGAAATAAATAATGCCACATTTAAGAAATAATAGTACATTACCTTTAAAAGTTTATATTAGTTTTGGGTAGTACACAAGCTCTTTAACTTTTTACTACCTGGAGTGTTTTTTTGAAGTCTGAGCTTTCCATTGCTTAACCTCGATACAAAATGGCAGAGGAGCAACATTCTCTTCTAGGAGCGTGGATATGTTGTTCATCCACACTCTTTGGCATGTCCCTTTCCCTTTAAATCTCACCAGAAAGTCTTCAAGCTGGCTCCTCCCATCCACTCGGGTGGTAAATACCTCGGCTCTGCCCCATGACGCCAGATCTTCCTTTCCCCTGGAAGAATCAGGTTCCCTCGTGCTAACTTTAGCCATTGTAGGCCCTGGATTTGCATCGTTGGTTTTTACTGAATTTCTCTCTCAAACTCATCAGAGTTTTCAATTCCAATAGCGCCTCGGATATGGAGGACAAGTCGTCATCCGGATTTCGCCGATGTACGTGCGGCCAGAAAATGTCGCGCAACGATCCCCACCTTACCTGCGTGTACTGCCTAGGTGTCGTTCATGACATCACCACCTGAACCTTTTGCTTGGCATTCCATCCCAACATCCTTGATGACCACATGGCGTGCCTTAAGCTGGGGAGACTGGAGAAAAGGAACCCGCTGGTGAAATCGAAAGAAGCAAGGTGGGCGGTTTCCACAGCTGCGGGATCCGCCGAGCAGCTAGAGCAGATAAAGGCTTTTGAAGAAGAAGCTGCCCAAGCTTCGGCCAGACGAAGTTTCTTTGTGTCTCTCAACCTCGGTTCTTCCTTCACAGGTTCCTTCAGGGAACTGTGCCAGTCTCTCCCCACCAGGGGTGAGGCGCCCTGAGGCTCGCACTCCTTCTGCCCTCTGAAGATGGACAAGGATACAAAGTCTTTGAAAAGGAGATGTTCCTGGGACTGAGAGAGGTCAGAGTCCCAGGACACTGCGACCTTGACTTCGGTTGAGATCGCTTCCTCGGCCACTGGCTTCACAGATCTTCCGTCTGGCCAGGCAGAGACCGAGGAATCAGCTGAACCGGCTGAGATTGTTCTCGAGCCGATTTCGCCGACTCTGGTTGATGATTCTTTAGAAAGGACCCCGGTCCTTTCTTTCCCCGATGACGAGACACTTCCTTCGGGTGTCCCCATCAAGGGAATTGATCCAAAGCCTCGATTTTCCCCGAGCCCGGTTTGTCCCAATCCTGGCTGACGCCATCGGTCTTGATCAAGGACTCTGTCTCCTTGTTCAGTGGGAAAACCAAAGAAAGGCCATCGGCATTCAAAAAAGAGGCGCCGCCACAGATCCTCATCCTCCTCGGACGAGGAGAGGCTTCGAAGGAAACTCCGTCGACGCTATGAGGCGCTTATGTGGCAACAGCTGATTTGGCCCGGGAGAAGCAGGTTATGCCGTCCACCCTGGTCATTACTTGGCCTGCGCCTCAAGGGCCGACGCCGACCCCTTCGGACTCGAAATCTTTGGTTCCTTCACCTGTGGGGCCGGCCATTATTCTGGATAAACCCATACCGGTCTCACCTCCGATTAGGGTGGAACCACCGCCTAAGCAGCCTCTCTCTCTCTCTGGGGCTCCCTCAAAAAGGGACCATCCAGACACCTGGCTTCCCCAATGTCTGTCCATCATGGTTACCCCAACAGCCCTCGGTGTATCGAGGGGGACATAGGCGGGAGACCACTGTATCCCGACTCTTCAGATTCGGATGCCGCCGGTTTGCACTCCCATCCGGGTGATGAGGAGTCACTCTCAACAGGCCTGGAGGAAGGTCCTTCCTCCTTTCAGGGCATCCTCCGCCTCATTTCCGATTCCACCGGAATGCACCTGGAGTCTATCCAGAAAAAGGCAGAGTACCCCCTTACGGATATCCTCAAGAGGGGGGATACCCTGATGGAGGCCTTCCCAGTGGCTAAAGCCATTAGTGGTCCAGCCCTTGAGCTTTGGCAGCGTCCAGCCTCCTGCCCAGCACCATCTGCCCATATGGTCCGTAAGTATGCGGTGCCTATGGGATCCCTACCAGGATTCATGGAACATCCCTCGGCTGAGAGCCTGGTGACTGCTTCCGTCTTTAGACGTACTGGTAGCTCGGCCGACACCGACTGACCCCCGGACAAGGAGTCCAAGAACATGGACTACTCTGCCTGTAAGGTCTGTGTGGCCTCTTCCTTGGGCTTTCATCAGGCCAGTTCGGCTGTGATCATGGCACACTTCTCCCATGCCCTCCTAGGGTCACTGGATGAAGTACTTCCTCACCTCCCCGTGGACATGCAGACCACGGTCAAGCAAGTCCATGATCAGGGCCGTGCTGTTGCCAAATAGCAGCTCCAGATGGCCCTAGACAGCGGGGATTCTTGTGCTCGCTCTTTAGCAGCCACAGTGGCCACCCGCCGCAGGGCTTGGCTGAGGTTATCCTCCTTTCCGGCAGATACCCAGCACAAGTTAGCTGATGTGCCTTTCCTTGGTACTGACTTGTTCGGCCCAGGAGTGGCAGGCCACCTTCAGCATATTGAGCAGTCCAGTGCCACCTTGGACACCATTTCTGCTAAGGGTTCCTCGGGCAAGAACCAGCAGAAGAGGAAGCCTTTTTGGCAGTCCTGCCCTGTGGTCAGGCAGCCCTCCTATCAAGGAGGTCAGCAGCAACAACAGCAGCAGCAGCAGGCTCAGGCTTGGCACCCTAGGCCCAAGAAGGGTCCTCAACAGCCCCGTAAAGGAGGCCGAGGTGCTGGTCCAGGAGCTTCCTCCTCCACCTCTAAGCCTGCTCAGTGACGGGTTGGGGTTTGCCACCCCTACACCCATCATGCCTGCCCTGGGTCCTCCCATGGGGGGTCAGCTCCGCCACTTTCTTTCTGCCTGGTCTGATATCACCTTGGACAGGTGGGTTCTAGAAGTGGTTGGGCAGGAACTGCCTCTGGAATTCGAGCAGTACCCACCCAGCCGAGCCCGCACCCCTCGGGAGGAAAGGATCTCAGCTCGCATGCAGTCGGCTCTTTGAGACGACATAGCTCAGCTCCTCTCAAGGAGGCAGTAGCTTCAGTGCCAGATCTGCCTGTAGACCCAGGCTTCGTATCCAGGTACTTCTTGGTGCCCAAGCGGACGGGGTTGGCGCCCCATCCTAGATCTCCACGACCTGAATCAGTATCTCAGGTCTCGCACCTTCTGGATGATAACTCTGAAACAGATCATACCATCCCTGGAGCGAAACATGTGGTTTTGTTCACTGGATCTGCAGGACGTGTTATTTCACGTCCCAATCCGTTCGTCCCACCAGCGGTTCCTCCGCTTCAGGGTCGAGGGGACCATGTACGAGTTCCGAGCCATGCTGTTCGGCCTGTCATCGGCCCCGTGGGTCTTCACCAAGTGCATTGCAGTGGTGGCAGCCCATCTTCGGTGTCAGAGTTCAAATCTACCCTTATCTCGACGAGTGGCTTCTGGCGGGTTCCTCCCTTCAGGAGGTGGAGAGATCCAGGGATCTGGCTCTCAGAACCTGATCTCAACTTGGCCTCCTGAGCGAGGCCAAGTCGGAACTCGTGGCATCTCAGGTGATGGGTTTCATCGGGGCAGAGCTCGACTCTCGTCAAGCCAGAGCTTGGCTCCCGGTGGACAGGGCTGAGGTTCTTTCCTCCTTCGCCAGATCATTTCTGGTTGGGCTCTTGCTCCCTGCCTGGGACTTTCTGCACCTTCTGGGTTACATGGTGGCGTGCACCTCAGTGGTCCGTTGGGCCATGTGGCACATGCGCCCCCTCCAATGGGAGTTGGCCGCCCAGTGGACTCAATGCCATGGTCAATTCAACCAGCTGATCACGGTAACCCAGAAGATGTGGGATGCTCTCCAATGGTGGACCATCCCAGAATGGTTGCAGGAAGGGATCCCGTTTGTCCGCTCTGAGCAGACGGTCGTCCTCACGACCAATGCCTCTCTCATGGGCTGGGGGGCCCCACATGGGGGACAACAGGGCTCACGGGTTCTGGACCCCTGAGGAGTCCTGATGCCACATCAACCTGTTGGAGCTCAGAGCAGTCAGACTGGCACTGTCAGCATTCGCTCCTCAGCTCCGGGGTCAAGTGGTTCGAGTCTGGACAGACAGTAACACGACCATGTACTACCTCAACAAACAGGGCGGCATGCACTCCTGTCTGCTGTGCAAGGAGGCGGTCCGCATCTGGACCTTCGTCAGCCGGTTGGAGGCGGATCTCCTAGCCATCCATGTGGCAGGAGTCTCGAACCAACTGGCGGATGCTCTCAGCCACCTAAGCCAGACATCCCATGAGTGGTCCCTCCATCCAGAGGTAGCTTACAGTCTGTTCTCCCATTGGAGCAAACCATTTGGTGGGCCTGTTTGCCTCCAGGGAGCATGCCAAGCTGAGTCTGTACTATGCCCGCCCCCCTAAGCAGGGTTCGCTGCAGGGGGATGCCTTTTCGAGGCCGTGGACCCCAGGCCTCCTCTACGCCTTCCCTCCATTTCCCTTGCTCCACAAGGTGTTACTCAAGGTGAGGAGGGACAAGGCTAACTACACCTCGGATGCCGAGTAAAGGCTCCATACTGTGGACCTGAGATGTGCTCTCGCCTACTATAAGGAAAGAACGACGGAAATTCGTGGAGAGGTTAGCCAGCTGTTTGTCACCTACGCTGAAGCCGCTTCTGGCAGACCTGCAGTCAAATGGACCATTGCAAGATGGATCACATCATGCATAGGTCTGTGCTATAAGTTGGCTGGCAAGGAGCCTCCCAGAGGGTTAAGAACTCATTCTACCTGCCATACTGCTGCATCGGTGGCTGCTTTCAGGGACATCCCTATCCAGGAAATCTGTTGGGCTGCTACCTGGAAGTCAGCAAACACCTCTTTTTCCCACTAACACATCGACCTTGAGTCACGCCGGGATGCTGGTTTTGGGGCCTCTGTTCTCCAATCTCTGTTCCCTAAGTAGGGGGGTGTGCGCCTTGCCTCCCTCCTCCCGGGGAACTGCTAGGAGTCTGCCAAAGAGTGTGGATGAACAACATATCCATGCTCCTAGAAGAATAGGTTACTCACCTGTAACAGTTGTCAGTGTCAGTGGCTCAGTAGGTAGCACACTCGCCTCTGAGGCCGGGAGATCAGAGGGCTGTGGGTTCAGTTCTCACATCTGGCACTTGGGTTCATATCCCAGTACTGACACTGTAGTGCAGCATGAGAGGGGTGCTTTACTTCTGAGGTGCCTTCTTTCGGATGAGACGTTAAACCGAGGTCCCATCTGCCTGGATTGGTGGTAGTTCAGGTGGATGTTAAAGATCCCATGGCACTTATCGAAAAGAGTAGGGGAATTTCCCCAGTGTCCTGGCCAAATTTCCCTCATTCACTAAAAATACCACCAACAGCTTAATCTGGTTCAAGGTCAGTTGGAATTCATCTGTATCCTCCTCCCCCCTGGGTCGTGCCTGAAAATAGGCAGGATTTGTCTAGTGCACTTACCCGGTCAACAAAAACTAAATAAATCAACAAACAAACAGTAGTTCTAGGAGTGGTATATGTTGTTCATCCACACGCACCCACCCGACCTCCCTGGCTTTAGGTGCATCACCTTGCTTCCAGCGGGCTAAGATCTGGCGTCATGGGGCGGAGACGAGGTATTTACCACCCAGGTGGGTGGGAGGAGCCAGCTTGAAGACTTCCGGCCAGATTTAAAAGGGAAAGGGACATGCCAAAGAGTGTGGATAAACAACATATACCACTCCTAGAACTACTGTTACAGGTGAGTAACCTGTTCTTCCTTTCCTGCACTGATAGTAAAGTGCTTTGTGATTGTGATTGAGTGTTTATGAATGCTCCATGTAAAATCAAATTATTTTCCTTCCAGTCTTTTTAAAGGTTAGTAACCAGGCCATAGCCTGAATGACTAGGCCTCTGTTTATATTCACTTTGACCCAATCTGCCTTAACTCTGATGATCATAATACCAGACTCCCCTACAAACTATGTACCAATGCTTGGGCTGTTGTTTTTTTTTTTTTTTCGGTTATGTTTATTCTCCCCCGGCAATCACACACCATCCCCAGGACTTATCCCTACTGCCCCCAGGACTTACTCCTTGTGGCAGGGATGGAGAGGACTTGCCTGTGTTCCCCATTGGTGGTGCCAGGTTTTCCTGCAGGTTTTCTCCCTCCCCATTGCCGTGCAATGACGCTCAGCATCATGTCAACCTCATCCCATCCTACTGGGCTTCCAGGCTGCCTTGACAACCCAGCCACCGCTGGGTGTCGGGTGCGCTGCAGGAAACTCTGCCCACCCTCCCCAGGAGAAGAGAGGAGAACAGTCCTTGGGAGCTCAGTCCTCTTACCCCACAAAGGCTGACTCTCTGCAACTCGAGTTCGAGTCCAAACTCGGGATGCCGGTGTAGCAGGCGGTAGCGCTTCCACCAGGCTGGCTTCATGGGCTTTTAATTTTTCAAATCCTGTTGACTCCACTGGCCAATACAGCTGTTTGAGAGGGGGTGTTCAGTGATCAGCTAAGAAAATAGAAAAAACTCCTTGTGGTTGCTATAGCAATGCTAGCGCTACAGTGGTGCACTTGTGCACATCTTTTTGAGTGTATTCTGCGCCTAGTTTATAGTTTTGAGCTGTGCACGACCTTAGCACAGCTGTGTACAGTGCACTTTGTCTTTTTTGGTTTTAATTGTAAAATTGCAACTTGTGTTGCGAGGACCCGCGAACCCAGTTGTCACTTCCGAGTTACTCAGCCCTTTATAACATGGCCCTGTAGCGAGCGGGCAGATTTATGAAACATACACTAGTGAGCGAGTGCAGTGTTAACTTGTGGGTTTGTATTGTGGGATCCTATACCTGAATTGAACTTGCTTTTATTTTTTTAAATCAATACATGCTATCTCAGAGTGAGCCCTATTTTCCCTGACTGTGGGAAATAGGTAGAGAGCTGCTTGTGGTTGCTATAGCAATGCTAGTGCTACAGCGGTGCACTTGTGCACATCTTTTGAGTGTATTCTGCTCCTGTTTTATAGTTTTGAGCTGTGCATCACCTTAGCACAGCTGTGTACAGTGCACTTTGTCTTTTGTTTTTAATTGTAAAATTTTGTGTTGCGAGGACCCACGAACCCAATTGTCACTTCCAGGTTAGTCCGCCCTTTATAACACGGCCCTGTGCAGGACGTGCGCAGAGACACATACGTTGGCACATGTCTGCTGTGTCTGCTGGGAAAGCTGGGATAGTGGGATTTATTAGGCATTGGAGGTGTACAGCAAAGCATCACTTACTAAAATGAAGGTATGTAGGGAGTGCTGTATGCTTACTGAAGGCGAGGGTATGACAGACTTCATATGCGTAAAATGCTTAGAAAATAAGGAGCTAAAAGCTGAAATAGAGGCCCTTAAATGAAAAAATACGGTTCAGTCTGCTATTAATACTCTGGAACAATTCATTGATTCCATGGCTGAAGCTATCCCGGAGGAGAAATTGCCCACAACCCCCAATGTTGTGCTTCATGATGGAGTCTTAGTAATGAGGAAGCTAGTTTGGAGCAATGGTGTTTGGTTGAAAACAAACCCCCATTAAAAAGGGGTAGAAGAAACATTGGTGGCGTATCGAATTTACTGACCCCAAATAGGTTTCAGGCTCTAGAACCTCTTGTGGATATTGTGCCTAATGAAATACCACACACTTACGTTTGCTCAGAATCACTACACCAAATGCATGCAAGCAGACAGGGCCCTGAGCCATTAAATAAAATGACACCCCAAGGGCATTAACCACCCAGAGACATTTTATATATTGGGATTCTATTTTGCGTTACACTGACCCATGTTCTGTGTAAAAACCAGAACGAATATACTACTGCCAGTGTACTGCCAGGAGCCAGCATAGACAATATTAAATTACTCCTACCAGGTCTCTTAGAAAATACTACATCACCTGTTACCATCTTGCATGTTGGTGTGAATGATATAGAGAAAAGAGACCTTCTTGATATCCAGCGGGACTTTGAATTTGTGGGGTTAACCCTGAAAAATCAAGAGTGTGATATTTTAATTTCAGGGCTGCTCCCTGTCCCAAGGGCATGTGATGCACTAAACAGGGACTTACATTATTTAAATGGCTGGTTAAAACGTTGGTGTTTCAGGGAGGGATATGTGTTCATCAATCCTTGGTGGGATTTTCAGGACCACCATTTATATGCACGCAATGGTTTACACCTTAACAAGTTGGGGAAACGTATATTACCCAACAAATTAGGAGAATAGTAGATGATTATTTAAACTTCATCAGCGGAGGGGGCTATAAAAACAGGACCTTATCCACAAGCAAAACTCCACACTCAGACTGGAATTTCCTACTGATCAATGCCAGAAGCCTAAATAATAAGTATGATGAGCTTCAGCTAACATTATATGATAACAACATTCATGTTTGTGCTATTACTGAAGCCTGGTGGCAGGAGGATGATACCTGGGACAAAAACATCACTGGGTATACACTTTATAACAAGGATAGATTGCAGTCTAAGGGTGGGGGTGTAGCATTATTTATCTCCGACTGTATTCCTTTGGAATGTCTGGACACATCTAAATGGCCTGACTTAGAAGTCTTGTGGATTAAACTTACCCCACCACGGGCAAAGGTCATTAACCTTGGTCTAGTGTATAGACCACCATCTATAAAGGCCCCAGAGGACACTTCCTTATTAGATTTTGTAACTCATCTAGCCTCAACAAAGAGTGTTGTTCTATTAGGTGATTTGAACCTCCCTGGTATAAATTGGGATACACTAAGAGCAAAAACCGCCATGGAGACCCGTTATCTGGAGATATTTAATCTGGCAGGCTTAGAACAATATGTATCCAATAATACAAGGAATGACCATATTCTAGACTTGGTATTAAGTAATTTAAATAGCTATATTCATAACTGTATGATATTGCCTCCTTTAGGATCCAGCAACCATTCAATGGTCAGTTTCCAATATTGGGGCTCCCTAGGGAAAATTAGGGGTCACACAAAAACATTTAATTTTAATTTGCCTTTGTCCAAATGAAAAAGGACCTAGTGGCATGAAAATGGAAATCTGATTTCGCTAATGTAACTGTATCTGGAATGTGGGACAAGCTAAATAAAAAAATTAATTCATTGGTTCAGAAATATGTACCCTGAAAAAACAAATATAAAGGGACAATTAATCCATCCGCCCCATGGATGACCACTTTAGTTAAAAAAAAAAATCAATTAATAAAAAGAGTAAAGCATTTAAAAAGGCCAGCGTGGCGATAAAATAGCCTGGAAATCATTATAAAAAATGCTTAAAGAATGCAAAACACTCCTTTACCTTAGCAAAAGGAAATTATGAGTTAAAATTGGCTACAAGGGCCCAGGATAATTATAAAACTTTCTATTCTTACATAAATAACAAAAAAGGACACATTAATAAAATTGGCCCATTAAAAGCTTCAGATGGCACTTTAATAGCTTCAGATGGCATTTTAATAACTGAACATATAGAGATGGCTGAGAGGTATAATACTTCTGATCCATTTTCAATAAAAGTTCATATACAAGAGAAGATTTAAGTAACAAGGATTCCTCAGATCTTAGCATTAAGTTAGATATAACTGATGTAACAAGCAGACTCAGAAAAATAGACCATAATAAAGCACAAGGGTCTGATGGAATGCACCCTAGGTTGATTAAAGAACTCGCAGGTATTTTAGCTGGCCCAGTCACTCATCTTTTCTAGAAATCTTTAGATGAAGGTGAGGTTCCTATGGATTGGAGACAGGCTGTTGTCACCCCCATTTTTAAAAAGGGGGTCAAGACAGGAAGTAGAGAACTACAGGCCTATCAGCCTGACCTCTGTGTTAGGCAAGATCCTAGAGGGGATTATCAAAGACTATATTACTGACTTTACAAGTCAAATAGGTGCCACAGATTTCAAACAACATGGCTTCACAAAAGGGAGGTCGTGTCAAACAAATCTGTTGGAATTCTACAGTAAGGTTAGTAAAGCACTGGATGAGGGCTGCTCGGTGGACGTTGTCTTCCTAGATTTTGCCAAGGCATTTGACAAAGTTCCACATGGTGAATTGGTCAATGCCATACTTGATCATGGGCTTGATATTCATATAATTCAATGGGTTCAGTCATGGTTGTACGAGAGGCGTCAGCGAGTATGTATCAAGGGGGAATATTCTGGATGGATGGATGGATGTTACAAGTGGAATACCCCAGGGTTCGGTCCTGGGCCCTTGCTTATTCAACCTATATATCTCTTCAATGTATACGCAGTCGGGGATATGGCTTTCCAAGTTCGCGGACGACGCTCGTTTAGGCTACCCTGTAAATAATCAGGAGGATAGAGACACTCTTCAGGCTGCCCTCACTGATCTTGCTTTGTGGGCCCAGACAAAGAAATCATTATTTAACTTTGAAAAATGTACTGTTATGCACTTGGAGAAACATAATAAAGAATTTAATTATACACTGGAAGGCACGGTACTTAAAGTAGTCTTGGACGAAAAAGACCTGGGTATTAGAGTCTGTAATTACTTAAATTTCCTAATACAAAGTAATCATGCTGTTAAAGAAGCCAGTAGTATACTCCACTGTATACACAGACACATCAAGAGCAGGGAAAGAGAGGTTCTTATCCCCCTTTACAACACTCTGGTGCGCCCCCATATGGAGTATTGCGCCCAGTTCTGGGCCCCTGGTAACAAAGCGGATATCAGAGCACTTGAGAGGGTTCAGAAGAGGGCAACAAAAAACATTAGGGAAACCCATGGGCTTAATTATGAACAGAGGCTACAATATTTGGGCATGTTCTCATTAGAGTATTGTAGATTGAGGGGCGATTATGTGCCTGATCTACAAGGCCTTATCAGATATACAACTGTGGGAACATTCAGGCTTGGTGTTGAGGGTTCAACCAGGTAATACCCGAGCCCACCCATTTCAGTTATTTAAGGATAAATTTACTACAAAAAAAAAAAGAAAATTCTGGTTTAATATTAGGGTAACAGAAATGTGGAATATTTTGCCAAGTTTGGTCATAAACAGTAAAACTATGACTGAGTTTAAAACCATGCTTGACAACTTTCTTATTGGTAAAGGCATCCAGGGATATTCTTAAACCTAGTGAGCTTAATGGACTAACGTCTCTACATGCTCAGTTTAACCTATGATACCTATGATTTTTCATCATGCATTCCAAACTGGACCTTCATTTTATCTTTATTCTTTCTGACTGGTTTCTAAAGTAAAAATGTTCCTGATAAATCTTCTTGCATACACAGTAAAAGAGGTATGATGAGCCATGGAATGGCATAGTAATGTGTCACCAGTAGAGGGCAGCATGACATCACTACTCCTGTATGTGAGAGCTGCATGAATGGGGGCTGTGATGTTTTATACAGCCACCTGCTGGTGACAGAGCAGACTGTGATTTCCTACCATTCTATAATTGAAGATGCATTATATGTCAGACATACACTATTAAAGGGCTACTGTCAGCCTAGACCCTCATTTTTTTGTGAAGAATTCCATCAGTGTGCCTCTATGCACACACTGATCCCCTACAATGCACAGAATAGCCATATATATACTTTAGAGCAGTATTCTTACCAGTATTCGTTATTTGTAAGAATTTCCACTTTCCTTGGTCCGTCTGTAAGTACCCGTCCCCGGAAGCATAAAGGCAGCCAAGAGGGCGTCTGACACTGGCGCTCGGCACGAAGAATGATTTGCGTGCCCATGCTGACAAGCTGAGTACAGCATGCATCTTTATTGCTGTACAGACCTGCCCATTGTTAAATAAAACCGGCGCACTAAGAAAGTTAAAAAAGCTTTAAAAGTATTAGCTGAAATCTCACGGACACATAAAGTGGATGCTGCACTTGTGTGTGGGATGTGTGCTTCATCCCGCTTTTGCGCATGCACAAGATTTCGGCGATGACTTTTAAAAGCTTTTTTTTTTTTAACTTTCTCAGCGCTCAGTTTTATTTAAAAACAGGCAGGTCTGTACAGCAATAGAAGATGCATGCTGTATTCAGCTTGTCAGCATGGGCATGTGTAAAATCAGTCTCCGTGCCGGCGCTCAGTGTCAGACGTGCTCTCTTGGCTACCTTATGCTTCCGAGGACAGGGTACTTGCAGACGGACACGAAGGAAAGTGGAAATTCTTAAAAATAAATACTGGTAAGAATACTGCTCTAAAGTATATCTATGGCTAGTCTGTGCATCGTGGGGATCTGTGTGTGCATAGAGGCACACTGATGGAATTCTCCACAAAAACGAGGGTCAAGGCTGACCGTGCCCCTTTAACATTTAAAAGGTAGAGAAAAAGGATGACAGATTAAACAAATAGGTTAGATGGCACTAAATAATGGAAACAGGTTTTCAAAACCTGCTGTTGCTCGCTCATTGCCTGTTATTGGTCTTACTCAAATACTTTTTGCCTAAGCATTAAGAGTCGGTACAGCGTGTACACTGTTTCTGTATGTACGCATTACTTATTATGTAAGGATTAACCCACAAGGGAGGCTTGGGTTACTGGGGAATTAATCCATGGCTGGGGGGATTGTCACATAAGGCCATAGGTCGAGTGCCGACAACCACCCAGCCATGGATTAATTGCCTCAGTAGCCCACACCTCCCAAGTGGGTTTAATCCTCTTATAACAAGACCAACACCTGCAAGACACAGAGAAGGGAGTCCGTGGATTGTGTAACATTTCGGTTTATTTAATACAAGTCACAACAATGTTAACAACTCTGCTCTTCAGAATTCAAGCATACGAAAAAAGTAAGTAGCACCCACATAAGCAGCGAACACCAGGACCACAAAAATAATATTCAGAGTCCTTTATTCAGAAAAAGTGCATAATGCACCCACACTGGGTGAGCATAAAAAAGTGGCAGCTACGCCGCTCTGAGACTAACGTTTCTCCCGGCCTCTGCCAGGCATAATCAGAGTGAATCTAAATTAAACAAGCAACATCATAAATAGTGAATTGAAACAATCATGTGACACAATCAACCAGTGTTAATAATAATTATACAATGGCAGGAATAAATGCTGAAACCTGATTGATCAGCTGAAACCTTGACCCGTAATGTATTCCCAGCACATCACAAATCAAGTCCCAGCACACACAAGACCGCAGCTAATGTAAAAGAAATGGGGTGTGCACATGCCGTGTCCAGGTTGCCCACACTTGGCATGGCCACTGTGCAGTTTGCCAGTACTTCTCATTTTTTTTTTTTTTTATAAAACATCTTTCCCTCCCATTGCTACAACTCAACCCGAAATTCCTCGGCACACATCTAAGGTGTCCAACATGACACACACTCCCCTTATTATACTCATTCTTCACGCTGTTTTTTTAAAAGGTAACTTGTTACAGGAAGCCGATGCTGCAACTGGCTTCACTGCCCACCTCCCCGAAACCGTGATCAGCTTCACTCTCCACTCCCAGTTGCCAGAAGGAAGCGAGTGTGTGTGCTGGCGTTTCACTTACTAGTCAGCTCTGAAAGTTGCTGTCTTATTGCTTTTCTTCTGGTAACATTGTCTTTACCAGAAGAAAGTGTGAAGAACCATAACTGCGAGTCAGCAGGCTGGCCCGAGTGACGCATAGTTCAGCGCAAACCATGATGACAGGGGCAGGGGACAGAAACTACACTGTAAACCGTGCTTAGCTGGGTGGGGGCATCAGAGCAAGACAAAACCGGGAAATAAAACAGTTGAAAACAGTTGGGGAGGTCTGTCCAGACCGCACGGGTCATTATGTTGCAAGACAATGCCGATGGCACTGTCGCTACACGATTAATGCCATGAGGCATCATGTCTTTGTTCTGTTGGGGGCTTTACCCCAGACTCCCCACTAAAGATTCTCAACTCCGGGGTCCAACTCTGGGAGCTAACAGGTCTGGGTTTAGCCATAATGCCATATGCTATTGAGAGTGCGACATTACGACCCGGTATGGTCCAGACTGACTAGTGACAACAAACTGAAAGGGGTGGGGGGGGTTTACACTGAGGCACAGTGAATCAGAACACCAGCACTGGCATCACCTACTGGATGTATTCGTAATGTGCACTTTTTTCATTAAATATACCTGGCCTTACAAAAACTGAGATGAAAAATGTAGCTTAAACTGATTTTTTGAAACTTTTTTTTTTTTTTAACAAAGGAGCAATTGTATAATCAGAATAATGCACTCCAGGGTGTGTGTTGTACTGGGAAACCGTCACTTCTTGGGCGTTGGACACACTCTGCTTGCGGCTTCATGTCCAACCACCTAAGGTGTGACGTTATCCCAAGGTGTGACGTTATGCCAGCACGACACACACCCAGGTGTGCATTATTCCTTAATTCTCTCTTCATTTTCCATTCACTGTGTGGGGTTAATTGTCTTATCGTGTAGTGTATGCAAGGCTTTAACACCTCCTCCTCCTCCATGCCATATCTCAATATTCTGTCTATGACCTTAGAGTTATGTAAAAATTGGAAATATGAACAAATTGGTATAGAATTATCAGAATTTACATGATAATTCAACTATGTATACTGTATAAATCAACACTATGTATATTGTGTCTTGTTCCTTGCATTGCACTATGTTTATGTAATTGTCACTGATCCAACCAGGTCCATCTTGCAAATGAGCTTTGCTCAATGATGTCTGCCTGGATAAATAATGATTTTGATTGATTGATTCAAGCATTGAATATGCTACACCTTTCCATACTCCGATATCAAAAACATTATACATAGTTCATGTTTTTTATATACCTGTGTAGAAGGCACTTGCCTTATGGGCCTGTCAGCACTCAGTAATGTATACTGTGGACAAATGAACAGTTCTTATGAACTTAAAATTTGGTAGCGTGGAGGACTGCCACTGTTAAGTACACTAGCAGTATAGCCCAGAAGGCAGTACAGTCTGCTATTTCTGTTTTAAAAATCATGAATGCAGGAATTTAAAAGCACCAAATGAGGCAATCTAGTAAGCTGTCCATCAGCTTTGGTTGCTTGACGACCTCACAGTACACTATAAGACAATTAAACCTACATAGTGAGTGGAGAATAAAGGGAGAATTATAATTGACATTGTATAACATAGCATTTACTGTTAACATTGTGTAGATAGCAACCACGGAAGAAAATAATATATAATTAACAAGCGCACTGGTGATGGGGTCACCTTTTATTGTCTGTGCCGATTCTGTAGTAACACAGAGAGAAATAAAGGAGAAATAGTGTGTATTCATAGAAAATAGGTAGGGTGTTGGGCAGACTAGATGGGCCATGGTGCCTTTCTCTGCCGTCACATTTCTGTGTATCTGTGTAAAATGGAATATACATGTAGTAAGCATCACAGTAAATTATGATGTGCTCTCAGATAGCATTTGAATGTTTTTTCATTATGATTTTTGTATTGACCACCATTCTGAAGAAGTGGCCATATGCCTTGAAACGTCAACTGAACGGCTGGCAGTATAGCCTAGAGGTTAGAGGAACGAGGTGTGAACCAGCTTGATACATCCAGCAGACCAGACCTGAGTTTGATTCTCACAACCTCCGCTTGCATACTGTGTGACTCTGAGCAAGTCACTTAACCGCCCAGTGCTCCCAGGTTGCCCCTGAAAACAGGCACTTGTGCCCAGTGGGCCTTACCCGGTTACCGAAGACTGAAATAAAAATCAAATATTCAGAGGATGTTACAAATAAAAGGATATGTCAAGATTAAGGCGTTTGAGCCTGTTTTCTTTGTTTTGCTTATGAGACGGTCATTGGATCCTCCAACCATACAGACAGTTTAAAGCAGAAGGGCATTATGACTCATTCGTGAGCAAATAAAATCAGTCCGCACGTACAACCTGTAACACCAGCGGTGTGATTTATGCCATGCCGTGTCCATGTAATCGTCTTTATGTGGGCAAGACCATAAGAAAAATCCGAATGTGCGTAATGGAGAATGAAAGTGCAGTCCGATGTCGGGACGCAGTGTCAAGCGTTCCAACAAGCTTGAAGGACAGGGGCCACGCTGGCACGTTGCTTTAGATTCTAGGAGCTAGAACATGTTCCACCACCACATGGGGGTGGTGACTATAACAGACTGCTCAAAAAAGCAGAGGCAAAGTGGATACACACCCTGGCAACATTTGAAGGCACATGAGATCTTAATGAAGAAATTAACTGGCAGGTTTGGTGGTAATCTTCAGTTGGACTACCTAATACTCTTTTGTTTTCCTTTCCTCCTTACCCACTTAAAATCTTTGAACTTTCTGAAACACGTGATTAATTACTAAGGTTCGCACTGAGTTAAGTGCACCTTTAGGATAGTGTGTAGCCTGTTTTATTGGGTCCTCATTATGTAAAACAAAAAATGAGGAGTGGCTACACCGGAAATTGGGTTTGGTGCTAAATATACTGCAAGGCAAGAAAAACAAAAAATACAGCACCCAAACCAAGGGACATCCATTTAATAATTTATTCTAAAAAGTGCTCCTGTGCACAACAGCAGTGAGCTCCCTGGTTAAATCCACCTATATGGTAGCAGGTAGACATTTAGCAAAACCTCTTCATTTCACACGTGCTCCTGCTGTGTTTCATCATTCACCAGAGATATTTTCCCAAGTAAAGCCGGTAGTTTAAATACACATACCTGGCCAGTCACAATCTATATTAAACAAACACCTGTGCAATTTAAAGTGAAAACACCAAATTCATAAAAACATGGTTGTAAAGCTAGGTACAAGCTTAAGTTACAGAGACATAGGACTATATTTAATACAGTGAAAAAGCGAAATATAACTGGAGTTCACTGAACTCCTTAGCACTGGCAAATAATTACATTTAAAAACCTTACCCACAAAAAATATTCACTCATATTCCAAAAGGTCAGTTAATACGTACATTAAGAAACTGCACCAGGAGGGGAAGACTATGGCTCAGAAACGGAAACAGATTGAACGATTTAAACAAAGAAGTTGTAGTAAATCAGGTATTAGCCAAGCAGTAAATGAGGTAGATGAAATGGCTCATACTAGTACCCTGACTCCTAAACCAAGAGATGTTGGAGGAATGAAAAATTCTAGGGAATGCAGCTTTGTTGCAGCTTTTTTAGTGTGTGGGCTGATTAAGTGAGGGATATTTTGACAAAAAATTGGGGAATTTTGTTAATGGATAAAAAATTGAGAGCCTTTATAGGAAGAAACCCCCAAATGATTTTCAGGCACGCTCCAATTACTAAAGATAAAATTATTGACAGTTTTTTACTACTGGTTACAACTGAACATACTTTATGGTCTCTGTCTCCCCCTAGTGGTACGCATAGATGTGGCAAACATTAAAGTTGTCCACATGTTAAAAATACGAAGAGTTTTGCTAATCCAGTCTCTGGTAAAAGTCTATGAGATTAAAGGCTTCATTTGTTATACCTCTGGGGTGGTATATATTGGTGGGTCTTTCGATGTTGGGAGGATGACTAGGGAATTTCGGGTCAGAATAGGTGAATACATTAGAAAAATGTGATACATCTTGTGTTGTTCAGTATGTCACCAAAAGTAATAATCATCGTGAAATCAGATTTGTGGGGTTGAAGTGGGTAACTGTTGGCCCATGTTAGGGGGAATTCTGAGTGAAAAATGGGTCAGAGAGAGAGCTTCTGGATTCTTGAACTGAGAGCTGGAGAAGGGAAGGGCCTGAATGACAGTTTAGATTGTTTTTTTTCTGAATAAGTGAATATTAAGGTTTTTAAATGTACTTGGTGCTAATGAGTTCAGTGAACTTGTTATATTTTGATTTTTCACTGTATTAAATATAGTCTGCTGTCTCTGTAACTTAAGCTTGTATCTAGTTTTACAACCATGTTTTTTCTGTAGTTGGTGTTTGCACTTTAAATTGCACAGGTGTTTAACACAGACTGTGCTTGGCCAGTATAAACTACCTGCTTCACTTGGGACAATATCTTTGATGAAACATGGCAAGAGCACATACGAAACATAAGAGGTTTTGCTAAACATCTACCTGCCAACACGTAGGTAGATTTAGCGAGGCAATTTTCTGCTGCTGAGCACTGGAACTTATTTTTATAATATATTATTAAATGAATTTCCTGGTTTGGGTGCTGTATTCCCTGTCCTCATTATGTAGCAAGTTTAATTTTATATTATCATATTTAATTTGGTTTATTTTAATTTTGATTTTATTTATTTAGTAGTGTCAGCATTCTACAATAAAACATTATTGCAGTGGTCAGAATTTGCACACCACCAATGATATTGATAGACATATAACTTAACAGTAGACATAATTTTATTTGTGGTATGCAATCATAGTATTTCAGTTGGAGTCTCCTGTATATCTGTAAGTTCAAACAGTGTTTTTGAATTAAGATCCCTGCGTCATTCTCTTGTCAGTGCCAGGGTGCACATACCCGTGGCAAAGTGAGCAGTGTGTCATCGCTTGAGAGGGCAGTTGCTACAGTAACAGTGTGACGTTGTCACACACACACACACACACACTGACCTCATACATCAATGCGCTCGGCCCATGGCTGCATGTGTAAGATGGGGCACCTACAAGCACTCTGTACTGCGTTATTAGGTGGATTTCAGTGAAGTATACTACTCCACAACTTTGTTGGTAAGCACCCTTACTCCAAACTAAATATGATTCAAAAACAATTGCTTTTTACCATTTAAAGCTTTGGAAAACTAGCAAAAGCATTTGTTTAAAGGAAAATCGTGAAAAAGACGCAGCTTTTCCCAGCCCAGGCTGAGGCTGGCAGAACATATTAGCATAAAGTGAGCTAGGGAAGCGCATGGCTGCTTCTGAGATGGTGACTGCTGGCAGTTGAAAATGGAAGCTGCGGCTCCCAGTGTAAATCATTAAAAAAGCACTTGGACATAATTAAAAAAAAATTAATTAGTATCCAAAAGCCCTAATTGGGCATTTTTCTAGTGACTGGGAAAAACTGTGGCTTTTCCACGTTTTTCCTTTAACATTCGGTCTGAAGAGACTATATTACGTATTTTTAATATAAAGTATTCTGAAAGAACAAAAGCGAATGAGCATAAGAAGGTGAATTAGATTTCTCAGCCTCCGTTTAAACACCTTTTCATAAAGATTTATTATGTTTTATTTTCCAGTACGCTGTAATATTAACTACTCAAAAGCCATAAGCCATGAGACTCCTTAGCAGTGAGCACTGCTAGGCAGGTAATAAGCAAGTAGCCGAGTTTACAGCACAGTTGAGAACAATACCACACTGGGGTGTTGAGGTGAATGATGCAGTATGGCACACGCTATCTTAAAGAGCACATTTCCCAGTCCTTTTGACTTTTATGCATTAATTACCCCTTCTTGCATTGATTCTGGAATTGTATTTCTTTACTGGCCTATGCAGTTAGTTTTTGCATTCTGAGCTGCTAAAAACTGCAGGGTGTACCAGAGCTTCTATAGCAAGCCTGGTGTTCCTGTGGACATGGAGCTGTACTGCTGACATCACTATATAGCAGAGGAGTGACTCACACTGCAGTACAGTGAGGTTGCAGCAGTTGTGCAAAGGAAAACTACATTACTAGATGTACATACTGTGGTCCCTCTTAGCAATGCATTATGCCAAAATCCAAATGTCTTGTTAGTGTATTTTTTTGTAAAACTGACTTCTGCCTCTGTAACAAAGCATGGGGAGTGAGAGAAGACAGAGTTGCAGTCAGCTGAGACAGCTGTCAGTTTATGCATTGGTGTGATTAATGTGTATACCTTGATCATTTGAAAGCATTCATGCCTTAGTAGCGCCCCGAGGGACCACTTATTCCTTCCCTCATGACACCCCTCTCCCCCTGGGTAACCACAGGGCGGTTGTATATCAGAAGGAGGAGACCCGACCCTACCTCACAGGTCAGCACCAGACATCCCAGACTCGGGTTGTCTGAATTGCAAGCAGTAGCTCTACCACTGCACTACCCAACCGGCATGTTTTTTCACATTTCCTTTCACGACCAATCCTTCTGAACATGCAGATATCCTTTATAAAATAGTAGCCGAAATGTCATTTTGCACCACAAGTTTGAAAACACATGTTGGCCAGAATTCAAAAAATGACTATATTGAAAATTTGGGGTCGAAATATTGAAAATTACAAAAGTTACAAGTATGCGTAGAAAAATGTCAATGTATGCTCATAACTTTGTAGTTTTTTTAAATATTTTTACCCCAGATTTTCAACTTGGCTTTCTTATGACCCCACCTCATGAACAAGGGCAGGGAACATTTTCAAATCCTGCCTGAAAGGTGATTTCACACCACAAGTGCAAAAACACATTTTGTTCAGGATTTGAAAAACGACAACTGTCACATTCATGAAGTGATGGTGTTTGAGACATGCATGCAGTGTTTATTTATCTGAATTCACTGAGAACAGAGACATGATATCTTGTTCGCTTCTAAAATGTTGTTCTAACGAAGGCTGCTAACCCCAGTCTTATATAGCGCACTTGTTTAGGACTGTAGCATGAGAAAAAGAAGGGAGCTGGTCAAACTACAAATTCCTCTGTCAACCTGTTAATTAAGACTCAAAAATATCTTATCCTGGGAAGAAAAGGGGAGCTGTAAGCTCTTAACATCTTTATCACTGTCCTTGTAATAGTTAATCACTCAAGCATTCCTTTCTAAATTCCTACAGAATGAGTTATAAGCTGGCCTGGTGGTGCTGGACGCCACACCTCATGCCATGCCGGCAACCCAGGCTCGGGAATGAGCCGGGGCGAGGAGCTGGATTGAGCTGCCGCAAGGTGGCTCTCCTTGCCCACGGAGGGATACCCAGGCAGCTCATGACTGCCTTTTGGTGGAGGATGGGTGGTAGCGCCAAGCTGTATGGGAGCCCGGACAGTTGCCCGGGGTGGGATGGAAGGGGTCGGTACTGGCACCATGGGATACATGCGCGCCTCCGTGCGCATACATCACTGTGTGCTGGGATCCCAGGATCAGGGAGAAAACTAGAAAAAAACTGATAAAAAGAATATAGAAAAAAAAGAATAATGAGCTATAATTTTCTTCTCTATTCTTGCAGTTTGGACAGATGATTAGGACAGAGACAACATGGAGGACTTAAAATGAAAGTCTAAAGCAGCCATATTGGTTTGCCAATTATTGTGAAATCAGCATAATACAAGTGCACGGTAACAATACTAAAAGCATAATGGTAGTCCCGCAACAGTGTGAAAAAATAGCTGTGTTGAAAATTTGGGGTCAAATATTGAACATTACCAACGTTACAAGCATGCGTTAGGAAACTTCAATATACACTCATAACTACTTTTTAAATATTTTGCCCTGAATTTTCAACATAGCCTTGTTTTGACCCGACCTCATGAAAAAGGACAGAGAAAATGTTCAAATCCTGCCCAAAAGGTGATTTTGCAGCACAAGTGAGAGAACACATTTGGGCCGTGATATGAAAAATGACAGCTGTCATGTTCATGAGGTGGTGTGACAAAAATGACTGTATTGAAAATGACCCAAGGTACAAGTATGTGTTGAAAATTTTCAACGTGTGCTCATAATTTTGTTGTTTTTTTTTTGTTTTGTTTTGTTTTTTTCACCCCAAATTTTCAACACACCCTACTTAAGACCCCACCTTAAGAACAAGGGCAGGGAAAATGTTCAGATCCTGCCTGAAAGGTGATTTCATGCAGGAACCGCAAAATCACTTTTTGGGGTGGATTTGTATCATTTCACCTCCCTTGTTCATGAGGCAGGGTCCCAAAAGGACCATGCTGAAATGACTGAGTTATAAGGACAAGTTCAGAATCCATTGAAACACATTGAACTGCATACCTCCTCAGTTCCCGGCTCAGCGTTAAAGGGTGAAGATATGTCTCTGGTCCTGAAAGGATTATGGTATTTGACCTCTGCTAGACAAGTAGGAGGTGGGGGGTGTGGGGTTGTGAGTGCTGAGGGGGAGGGTAGCAGTAGCAGTGGGCCATTGGCGGCAACATGATGGATGGTTTTCTTTTTTACAGGATATGTATAATATTTATAAAATAGGTAGAGAAAACGCTGTGCACTGGTTGGATGAAACAGAGCGACTGCACGCCTGCACTTTTACCCCCATCAAAGCAATTTTATAAGATGGATAATCCACTCTAGGGTGTGCTGTCGTGTTTTAATACACGCATGGCTTGGGTGGTTGACGACACCAAGGCTGCACAGATAACAGAGCATGACTACACACCTAAGAGGGGGTTATCTAATATATATATATATAAGTGTGTGTGTGTGTATGTATATGTATATATATGTATATATATATATATATATATATATATATATATATACACACATACACCTTGTTTTCAGTACCGACAATCGGGATTGGGCACCTCAGTGTCGGCTTAACCTGTAGGAGCACAGGAAGTGATGGGGAGGATACTTGGCAGAGGGTGAGATTACAGAAGTTATAAAAAAAAAAAAAAAAAAAAACAGCATAATAAAAAAGGACTACGAGGGACTTTTATTTCAGGTACCAACACTGGGGATTGGACACCTCAGTGCCACTGTTACGTTTGGCGGCACCAGGGGTGCAATCAAAACAGGTGTAGTGGGGGTAATAGTCGGCACCAGGGAAGAACAGGGGAAGTAGTGGGAGGGATAGTTAGCAGAGGGTGGGAGGGTTTGTTTTTTCATTGGGGGGGGCTACAGCAGGCTGATCATGACACTGATTGATCGCCTGTGCTTGCTGGGTGGTGTTATGCAGCTCTAAGGAAAGAGCCATATTATGATTCCCGCAGCTCTTTTCTTTGAACTACAAAAATTTTTCACCCAGCAAGACCAGAAGAGTGTCATGATCAGCCTAGTTGAGGATTGGTCTGACACCATGTAGCCCCCCTTAGTAGAAAAGTAAGTGCAGTGTGACACTGGATATGTTGAGGGTGCTAGGAAGAGATAGCCAGCCCAATACAAACTAGTAGAGACAAGGTTCCTACACTCAAGGTCACTAGACAGAGATCAAGTGCTGAGATTGGAAAAATATTTTATTTTATTTTATTGCATAGCACAAAACATACTGACTTAGGAAGTACGTTTTGTACTACTCAGTAAAATAAAATATTTTTGAAGTCCTACTACTTGTACTCCCATCTGGTGACCTCAAGCCGCCATGACCGACCACCATTTTTCCGCCATATTTTTACTCCCCCTTAGGAGTGCAGACATGCCATGGCATCCGCGCACACTATGCTGACGTCCGCCACACTTCTCCCTCTCCGTGCATCGCGTCTGTATATCCCCCGATCTCCATCGGGGCCACTGCAGCGCAGTACGAGCCCAGAACCCACCCCAGGGAGAAGAGAGCAGTCTACGGATGCTCAATCCACTACCTCCCCGGCCGACCCCCCGACGACTCGAGTCCGTTCCCAAGCCCAGGTCGCCGGTGTGATGTGAGGTGTGGCATCCAGCACCTCAACCCTCAGTGCCACTGGGCTGACTTCCATCTGGTGACCTTGAGTGCAAGAACCTTGTCTCTACTGTCTAGCCCCTTGCAGACTGCCCTGCACTGGACCATCAGGGACACTCCTCTCAAAATCCACTGTCATACCAATATGTTCGCTTTTCACAAGTGCAGGGGTGGACTGCTTTACTGCTCATCTTTAACAAAAATGACAGATCACAGGAGAATCCTCGACCAATCACAACCCTCCCATCAGTTGCACATGAGATAATCTTATTACCATGAAAGTACCTCATGCGCTGAGCCGTGGTAACGGGCTTCTCACTGACCACTCGTGCCGTTAACTGTATTAAATAAAAAAAGGAGTTTTTTGTTTAAAATTTAATACAGTTAGCGATCTGTAATAATTTGTATGGGTCTGTTTGGAGGATTTCTTATGGCTGTAAGAGTGTCGCCTCTTGCGTCCTTAGGCTCACAGAACTGCTCACCTTCAGTTCATAGTTCACAGTCCTCTGGTCCTAAAAATTGTGCAAGGCGACACTTTTATATCCATAAGAGGCTCCAGACGGACCCATAAATTTATATAAGAAAACACCTGAGCCGGCCCAGTGGTGTAGAGGATTGAGGCACTGGCGCCTTACCTCTTCCCGCGCTGGCAGCCCGGGTTCGGGAACGGACTGGGGTCGTCAGGGGGAGGATGGGATTGAGCGTCCAACGGACTGTTCTCCTATCCTGGGGAGGGTTAGGGATTGCCTCGCTCATGTAGCGGCCCCCAGTGGAGACCGGGGGCACTACAGGAAGCCTGCACTTGGGGGAACCATAAAACGGAAAAATCCATGCCGGAAGTCTAGCCGGATGACGGCTGCCGACCCCAGGCATCCCCGCAGACTCCCCAAGAAGCCACAGAATGCCTCAGCAGCTCCTGTGACTGCAAGAAAGAAATAGTGTGCTGGTGCCTCCTCCCCGTCTGTGCCTTCCCCCTTGGAGGAGTGGGGACCCACCCGGTGAAGGGTTACACTGGGGCTACTCCGTGGATGGCAGCAAATATGAGGCAAGGTGGTTGAAGGGGGGATAGTAGGGAGAATGCCTGTGGACCTTGGCAGCCTGAAGGAGAGGCAGCTCGGGCGCACGAGGGGTGATAAAACATTAACCCAAAAAAAAAAAAACACCTGTTCTAAATAAAATGTAGGGAAGCCGCCCGGTGGTGCTGAGGGTTGAGGCGCTGACGCCATAATCTCGCGGCGCACCCGGTTCGGAACGGACTCAGGCCGCGGGGGCGCTGGCTGGGGGAAGGAAGGCTTGAGCGTCCTGTGATAGCTCTTCTTCCTTCAGGGCGGGTGAGGGACTTGCACCGCGCTGCAGTGACACCCAGCAGAGGCTGGGTGTTCGGCAGGGGTGCGGGCATTTACAAAGGGGGGAGCCGGCAGATGTCTGCACTTCAGTGCGTTGACAACAGTGCACGTCCGGCTCCTCAGTGGGCATACAAAAAAATTCTGAAGCCTGACTCATACAAAAAATTCCTGAAGCCTGACTCATGACGCCGCCTCTGCGCCTGGCCTGTATAGCTCTCCACCACACCACCGACTTAATTATGGTGCCGTAGGCCGCTGCGAGCCCTGAACCCCGCTCTGGGGGGGGGAGCCAGGGAGGCAGTGCCGGGTAGCCGGCACCTTTCCCTGTCATAGACTGGCAGACAGCGGTGCCGTGGCCCCCACCCTGGGGGTAAAACCAGGGAGTATCGGTGACAGTGGAGGACAGTGGCAATTGGAGAGTAAGGTAGGAGCAAGGAAGGTGGCTGATAGCCTCAGAGCAAGGGGCCAAAAGCATAATAAATAAAAAATAAATAAAATGTAGGGGATTTTTGTTACTGTTTCTCCATTTACCAGTTGTGTAAGAGTAATAAGATTCTAGGGTGGGGGTGTTTTTGTGGTAACCACATGTTCAGGTGCATTGTGATGGCACCTGGAAGTGCTGCTATCACATACTATATAACTGATATCTCTTGTGGGCCAATCAGAACACAGGAAGACTGTCTATTAATATGCCACAAATTACTACAACTACATTTTGGGTGCTCTTGCTGTAGGTGATCCACATTTTAGAAATGCCAAAGCAGGTTATCCACATTTTGGACAAGTACACACTAGATTATCCACATTTCAGACACACCTACAGTAGGATATCCATTTAGTCCACAGAAAAAGAGGGGGGCATGTATGTTCCACTTTTAACTACCACAGAACTTTTGAACTCTTGGGTTTAAAATTCCTAGTCGTATAATAGTAACAAACATTCAGTAAGCTGGAGTATACTCAGAATAACTGGCTACTGTGGTTGGTTAAACACCTCTGCCTTCGGCCGTGGCATTTAATCACCCCCATCAACCAGTTATTCCTTTGTATACTCCAGCTAACTGAATGTTATCACTTAAACAACCCACACCTTATCAAGTCTTATTGTTTACATATTAAAAGTTATTGTTTTGTACTGGCACGTGTTTTTTTTTTGTGTGTGTGTGTGTGTGTGTGTGCATGCTTGGGCACCACTTCTAAAATATATCCTGGACCTTGTGGTTTTTTGTTTTTTTTTTGTTTGTTTGTTTTTTTTACCTCCCTGCATTTTAATTTGCCTTTTTTTTGCACTACATACTTTTTTCATATGTGTGTGTGTGTGTATATATATGACACAGACAAATAGCAGACAGTACATGTATGACGGAGTGAAAAGTACAAACCCTATGACCCTTGGCAATAGGCCAGGGACAACAGTAAATATACCAAACAGACATGGTTACACACATCAGTCAATAATATAACTTCTGTCACAGAAAGGGAATAATGGATCCATGCACTAAGTAGAGCTGTTCCAAAATTGGTAATGTCCACCCCAGAATATGTAGGATCCAGTCTAGCACTTAGTCTGTCTTCACAGTCTAAGCACAAGGGAAGCATCATTTAACATAGCATATAGTTGCCATCTCAGCCAGTGAGCAGTAAATTGTGGCAGTCTGTTTTGAAGGATCAGTGTGACACCTCCCCCCCCCCCCCCATATGGTGCGTGCATGTCCTGAGTAATGTCTCACCAGTCAGTGACATTTGGGGCTCTAAGTTGTATCCATAGTTGAGTAATTGCCATGTTAGCTGCCAGAGTTAAAGGCATGCCGTGGTTCTGGCCCTCAACCAGCAGCTTGGAAGGGGCATGGGTAGGAGTACTGTTGTGGGTGAGATGAGCTCCTGGGGCAGAGAGCTCACCAAATTGTTGTCAGGTCCTGCCAGAAAGGAGAAAGAACTGGACAGCACCAAAAGATGTGGGAATGGTCTTTGTGAACGTGTCTGCATTGGTGCTAGTAGTGGCTGTAAGTTGGCAGCAGGAACTTGGTCGAAGCTGCAGGTGTGTGGAAGAATCGATAATGACACTTCCACATGAATTCCCCCCACCAGGTTGAGGATGTAATCTTCAGTGCAGGAAGACCATGCATAACCCAGGAAGGATAGGGGATAGCGGAGTTAAGTTCTCCATTCCAGGACGCAAGCACAGAGCGAGTGGAGTCACTCAGCATGTCTTGCAGTCATCAGTAGAAATTATCTGTCAAATGGGTCCAAACTGTTCCCTTCAGGGATCCCAAAAGTAAATTAAGAAATAAGATGGCTGAATCTGGCATGCGGGTTCTATCAGACACTTTGTGCAACAGGTGTGTTTGTTTGGTACCTGGAGGTATCTGAAATGCTCCCAGTCTGTCAGACCATATCACTGCTACAGCTCTTCAAAGGCAAGAATACCTTGAGTACTGAGAAATCGAAAAACAAATGTCAGACCAGGTCGTTGGCAGTGCTGAAATGTATGGTCTATACGGGCCAGCGGAAACTCTGTATCTGCAGACATTTTACAATAATGGAAAATCGTTTTGGGTAGCAGGAGCTTCTGATATTTCATATATTCTTGTGAAGTGAGAGAAGGTGACATGATGGGCCAAGAGTCCCTTCCGACATTCAGTTGCTACGTTACCTGCCCTGCCTTGGTTGATACTGTTCTGCATACTGTGTAGCATTCCAGTGTATAGGGTTGTGGTTTTGTGATTTCCCTGTACCTCTTTCCCAGGAAACCTGTGCAAAGCTGCTCTTCTCATCATAACAGACCTTTCTAAATGAGGGAGGGACTGCTGTTTGTTTGTAACTGGCAGCTTCTAACGCCTGTATTTTTTTCCTGTCTGCCAGCAGTACTCGATGCCCAGGCTGTGCAGCGCAGCTTCTTCAATAAGCTCTGGGAGGTCTGCTCCACCTGGCACAAGCAGATGCCAACCCTGCGACCGCCGAGACGCCATCTACAAACCTCTGTCCATGCTATCCGCAATACCCGCAGGAAGATGGAGGACAGGCACGTGTGCCTTCCACAGTTGAACCAGCTGTTCGGTCTTGAGGTAAGCATTGGCTGTGTGTACGCTGCGAGCAGCCTCTTTCCTGAAATGCAGTGGTCTCTTGTTTTATTTAAAAAAACACTATGCAACAAAAACGTATTCCAAAAAGCTGTTTCCAACTACAGTCAATAATATACATTGGCATACCTGCTAAACCTGCTTGTCTATGTTGTGTACAGCATAGGAGGAAGTACCTATTGTTTATTTATTTTCTCAGTCTTTATCTATATCAAGTCCACAGTGTTATTTCTTAGTCAGATTAAGCAGTCATCTTTTTTTTGTTCAGAAACAACTCTTTTAAACATTTACAAATATACTTAATTTCTTGTAGAACTGGACTTTTTAAAATGTATTTTTATTAGTTTCCCAGGGTTACATAAATACAGCTCCCTGCCAGTGACCCACATTCGGGAGTGAGTTGGGGTAGTAGGATGGCAGCTGAGGGAGGAGGATTGGGTGTCCTGTAGACTGCTGTACTCCTCCGGAGTTGGGGTGGTGTGGAGCTTGGTGTTTCACTGGCTCCTACCAACGACTGGGGGACTAGCTCACCAAAACCACAAGGCCAGTGTGGGAGCAGCAGAAGAGGCAGCAGGCAGCCTGCATGTGACACCTGGGAGCATGCCATGCTCTGCATTGGTGTCATTGCACACTATCTCTGCAACAGAGAAGGAGACCGGGAAGCAGACTTGTACTGGCGGCAGGATGACCCTGGTCACCCGCAGGCTCCGCAGACAATGACTATTTCCACACTGCCTTCACATGACTGTAAGTCCTGTAAGAAGTTAGGGTAACAGGGCTGGGGCCACTGGTATGTAGGGGGCCGCTGGTACGCCGGGTAAAAATGATTAATGGGAGCCGGCCTGGTGGCGCTAAGGGCTGAGGCGCTGGACACCGCACCACGCCTGACGCCCGGGCGACCCGGTTTGGAAACGAGCACGGGTCGCCGGGGAGAGAGAGGATCAAGCATCCGGAGGACTGCTATCCTCTCTCGGGGGATCCAGGCATATGCTCGGCACCGCAGCGGCCCCTGGAGGCACTGCAATGCACAGGGCTTGCTAGAGGGGAGGCGGAGCTGCGGCGGACATGCTTGGCACTGTTGCACGACCGAGCTCTACCAGGGGAGGGATGCACGGGAAAGGGAGCAATGCAGCCAAGAAAATCCCCGCTCCCGGAGATGGGTGACGGCACTGCCCCCTCGACCACACTCCACTAGCTGGACCCACCCAGCTCCTGGGCCGAGCCCAGCCCAGCCTGAATTGCAAGATAGAGCACCCTGGGAGGATAGAGCGGCCCCACCTCGGGAGGGCTCAGAGCCGAGGGGATAGCCGAGCTGGTGCCAGGAAGCTGGGGGTGTTTCAGGCTCGGAGGTAGAGCCGAAGGGTGTGCAGTTGCCTGAGACAGTTCTCCGGAGTCCAAGTGGAGCCCGAAAAAGAGTGTTTAATAAAAAAAAAAAAAAAAAAAAAAAATGAGGTCTTGGGGTAGGAACCTCTTTGCCATGAGTTGCCTGGACCGAGGGTGTCATCTGCTGTTTAAACAAACCCTAGATTTAAGATTCATATCCTTGAGGAACAAAGTTTTAACGCGTTTTTAAAAGACTCTTGGGGGGGCTACTGAGCTTATTTATCCAACCAGTTGCACCTCTGTGGAGCACCTCTTTCTGGTCAGCTTTCATTAGAACATTAACATATGCATTTTTTGCACCCTTGCTGACTTTTGATATCTAGTAGCTAGATAACATAGAAACTTTGAATTTGTCAGCCGAAAAGGACCATTTGGCTCACCCACTCTGCCCAGATGATGCCTGCCTACTTTGCCTCCGCACACCTTGTCTGGTCTCCAGTGATCTTGCCTCCCTGCCTCTTTTCTCAGTATACCCTTATGTCTATCCCACATTGTTTTAGCCTCCCCCAGTCCTGCTGGCAGTCTATTCTAGGTGTCCACCATCCTTTCAGTGTAGAAATATTGCCTCACAGCTCTCTCGACCTCCCCACACCCCTTTCCAGTTTTGTTGCATGTCCCTAGTATAAACTGCTATAGAAAGCAGAACCCTGGCCTCCTCCTAACAAGCCTGACACACTGAGTGCAGGAAGTGGGCCACACAGGAGTGTGAGCCTCCCTGGAACAAGATCTTCATGATCAGTAGAGCTATAAATCAAAAAGCTGGCATGATGCTGGAGAGGATGAGCTCCCAGGAAGCCAAATAGAAATGGGTGTAAGCCACTGGAGGGTCTACGGCGGAGGTCACTCTGCGTGGGCTGTCGGCAGTGATGGAAAGGAGTAGATTCTAACCAGGAGGCCAGAAAGGTAAAAATAACAAAATAAAATAATAATTTATTTCTGGTTACATCTGTTCCTTTCAGTCCGTCAGGACCTGTTTAATTGTATTCCATTTGACCAATCTGCAAAACGGCTCTTTTTGAAAAATGTGCATATGAAGGAATAGCTTGAATAAACTTCTAAGTCACAAAAACATTTTTTTCATGCACCAGAGGCCAGTACCTTCAGTGATTTTATTTCTGTTACTACCTGGGAGGTGAAATCAGACTACAAGAAGGCAAAAAGCTTTTCCATGCATCATTATTCCGTTGTCCTTAAAAAAGAATAGTTTTGAAATGATATTCCTGAAAACAAATGCTTAGCTGAATCCTTAACAGTTATGCCAGATTTTTTGGGAGGTGAGAGATAAATGTTCAGTGGAACTTTTATTGCTTGGTATATTTGCATGTAGGATCAGACTAACCCTTCAGCTACCTAGGTTTTGGGAAGAAAAAAAATACTCGCTGTAGTAATGTTGTTTCTTCACAAGGGATTCATCAGTAAGCTTTACAAGTAGCAGTCAGTCCACTGGATTGAGTTGCCTCAGAGATAGAACTAATGCTAATTTTGGAATCTCAGCATTAGAACCAAGTTCAGACTGCACTGTGGTCACCCTCCCACCAACGGTCAGATGTGTTTCCAAAGCTGGGGGGGTCTGACCACTAAAAACTAGCTAAACGGCTTCCAAACAAATTTTTTAAAACATGTTCAAATTTTGAAAAATAGTAGTCAAGTTACGGCAGAATAAAAATGGATGAAAACCTTTTTGATTGGACCACTCATTTAGTAACAGTTGTAAAGGCACTGTAAAAAGTGATGCTCGAGCAAATGGAGAACTGATACTTGTCTGAACCGATTGTCAGGTTATGGAAGGGGAGGCAGGGTAAGGGATTGTAAAACATGCTGATGGATCCCTTAAGAAGAAGCAACATTACTATGATGAATATTCTTTTCTTCTAACCCCAGGAATCCATCAGTTTAGATTTATAATAGCAGACTCTGTAGCAGTACCTTGGAAGGCTGGTTCCAGATCCCATTTAGGGAAAAGGTTCTGCAAGACAGCAGTGCCAGAACTGGCATCCCTTCTGGACAGTATGTCCAGACAGTAGTGTTTCTTGAAGGTATGTACTGTCTTCCAGGTAGTTGCTTTACAAATTTCTTGCAAGGGAATACCCCTTGCTGCTGCCACCGAGGTAGAGGTGCCCCTTGTGGAATGTGCCTCTAGACCCCTGGGGGGGGGTATCCTGCCAACTTTTTCATAACAGAACTGAATGCAGGAGACTGTCCAACATGAGATAGTTCTCCTAGCTGCTGGTTTATCCTTCCCTACTTCACCATATTTGATAAAACTTGAGTGCTGCTAGACCTGACATTCTTTGTGCGGCCCAGGTAGTAGCTTAGTGCCCTCTTTACAGGCAGGCAGTGGAGTTTGTGTTCCCCTGTACTAGCATGTTCAGTGGAAAGCACAGGGAGGGCAATTGACTGGTTGAGGTGGAATTCTGACACCACCTTAAAGAGGACTTTATTATTAGTGCTGGAGACTGCCTTGTCCCTATGGAAGATTATGTAGTTTGGGTCTGTGCAGAGGGCTTGCAGCTCATTCACCCTCCTAGCAGATATACTGTAGTAGCAACTAGGAATAATGCTTTCCACGTATCCTACTCTAGGTCAGTACTAGCCATAGGCTCAAAGGAGTTTCCATCAGCTGAGCAGTGCACATATTTAGGTTCCCAGGAGGGACAGGGTCCTTCACAAGAGGGTACATATGGTTTAGGTCTTTTAAAAACCTTTTGAAAATAGGTTGTGAGACCAGAGACTTATGCTTTCCAGCTGATGTGTAAACTGAAACGGCTGCCAAAAGTGCCTTCAGTCTGGAGGGCCTTAGGCCTAGGGACTGCAGGGTGTACTAGGTAATCCAAAACTGTGGGCAGACCTGCCTGCATAGGGATTATCTTTTTGGGAGCATACCAGAATGAAAATTTCTTCCATTTTGAGGCATATGGGTTCCTTGGTACTGGGTTTCTAGAAACCTTCAACACTGTCATCCCCTTATCTGATTAATTTAAGATAGAGAATTCTAGCTCCTCAAGAGCCATGTCCTCACGCGCAGAGTTCTGAGATCCGGGAATGTTATCCTGCCCTGAGACAGGGTCTGAAAACTGTGTCTGAGTGGCAGGTTGACTGGAGTTCTCCTGGACAGGCTCAGGCGAGTGGAATGTCAAGCCTGTGTGGCCCAGTGTGGTGCTATCAAAATCATTGTCTCTTTCTCCTTCCTGAGCTTTGAGTACCCTCTGGAAGAGTGGGAATGCAGGGAAGGCATACAGGACCTCCCTGTCCCTCTGGGACTGTTCAAATTGCTGGATACCTGTCAGAGAATTGTGGGAGCTTGTTGTTTTCCCAGGAAGTAAATAAGTCTATTTCTGGTATATCCCATCTTCTGAATACTGTTGCCAGCACCTGCTGGTTAGGGGTCCACTTGTCATTTTTCTGACTGATTCTGCTTAGTGAGTCTACCAGGACACTGTCCTTCCTTGGTAGATGTACTGCAGATAGCTCTGCGTCCAGGGAATAAGCTAGGTTCCAGATTATCATGGCTACTTGTTTATCTCTGCATGTTTAGGTAATACATTGTTGTGGTGTTGTCTGTCTGATTTGAACAGACTGACCCTGTTATCTGGGAGGGCAGAGCTTGCATTGCTGGGAGCACTTCCCTGAGCTCCAGGAGGTTGTTGTGTTCCTGGGTCTCCTATGTGCTTCAAGTGCCAATCGTGGTGAGATCCTCTAGGTGGGCACCCCACCCTAGGTGTGAGGCATCTGTTGTGATAACGCTTCTGGGCGAATGTTATAGGAAGGGAATACCCTCTCTGGCATTGCTTTCTACCTTCCACCATGCTAGTGCCTATCATAGTTCTTGTGACTGGCACTAGCTTGGACAGAGGATCCCACCTTTGGGACCAGAAGTCCCTTAGGTGGTATTGAATGTCTCTCATCTGGAGTCTGGTCCCTGGCACCACTGCAGTGGAAAAGTTCATGTGTCCCAGGAGTTGCAGAATATCCGTTGCAGAGCTTGGCTGGCCTAGTGTGAATGATTTTGCAGAGTAATCCAACTTGACACCCTTGCTTGTGGAGGAAAAGCTTTTCCCTGCAGGGTGTCCAGCTCTGCACCTATGAAGTCCAATACTTGAGCTGGTTCTGTTCGTGATATCGGTAGGTTTATCAGGAAGCCGAGGCTTTCTCATGGGCTTTTTACCATCTGTCTGGAGCACCTTGCCTCCTGCTGTGTTTTTCCTTAGACTAGCCAGTCATCCAGGTAGGGAAATACCACCACACCTTGCTTTCTCATGTGTGTTGCCACCACAGCTAAGCACTTTGTGAAAACCCTTTGTGCTGAGGTGAGGCCGAAGGGAAATGAACTGGTATTGACACTTCCCTAGCCTGAACCTGAGAAATTTTCTGTGTGAATGTCTGACAGGGATATGGAAGTAGGCGGCTTTGAGATCCAGAGACCCCCAACCAGCCCCCCCTGACTGCAGGGACAGTATCACTGAGCCTAGTGTGACCATCTTAAATCTTTCCTTTTTTATTTGTTTGTTCAAATATCTCTGGACTAAAATGGTTAATCACTCCCATTTTTCTTTTGGGTTAGAAAGTATCTGGAAAACAGACCCTTTCACCTTAGTGAGGCAGGGACCTTTTCCACTGCCTTTACTAGAAGCAATTTCTTTACCTCGAGCTCCAGCAGATTTTTTTTTTCTGTTGGAATGTGAGATGGGGATAATTTTGGTTTCTGCAGCCTTGGGAATTTCTTGGACTGCACGGGCAAACCTTGGCTCACAACTTCCACTTGTCTGTGGTGATTTTTGATCAGTCATCACCCCCCCCCAATTGGCAATGGTTGCGCAACCTTGGCAGAATTTTTTTTGTTGTGGCATAGGGGCTGGTGCTGCAGCTGCACACCTGGTGCCCCTCCTGCACATGGCCATATAGTGACCTCTTTGGGGTTAATACTCACAAGGGGCGTAAGGCCTTGTGTAGTAACCCCTACCCCTGCCTCCCCTTGTATAATGCCTGTAGGAGGTGGGGGCCTTTTCTTTTTCATTGTTATTTCTGTAAGAGGTTTTGTACTTATCCAGTTTTTTCATATATGCCCCTGTCTTGTCACCAAACAGGGAGTTTCCCTCAAAAGAGAAATCTATGACCTTAGTCTGTGTGTTGTGGGACAGAACGGTAGCCTTAAGCCAGGTAAACCTCCTCTAGAGATACGGTATGGGCCAGGACCCGTGAAGCAGGGTTATTTGTGTCCACGGCCATGGGAGGTGGTACTTCGTGGCATCCAGTGCTGATCTGGCTGTGTCAGCTAAGTCCTGGGCCATTCACTGTTTGCTTCTCGCTCAGGGCCAGGACTGAATGCTGTACTGCCTTCTGGTATGGGGCTCTGTATGACATGTAAGCTATGTGCCTGAAGAGCAAAGAAGCTGTTGTGTACACTTTTTTGGCGGGGCCATGGTATTCAGTTTTCTGGAATCCTTCTCTCGAGGCTGGGCAGAAAAAGGCACCTTAGCCTTCCCACATGCAGCGGCCGCATGATCAGGGTGGGAGTACAGGTACTCAACCCCCTGCCTGTCCCCTGATACTACTTTTCAGTTTTTTTTTTATCAATTCCAGCAGCTGAAATAGGTGCTGACGTGATTTTGGTAGTGGCTTTTTGGAGAGATATGTGGAAGGGGAATAGCAACCTTTTTGTGGGAGCCAGACCCAACTACACCTCTTCATCCTCCTCAACCTTATGGGAAGGGATTTTGAGGGTGTTTGCCATGTGCCTAAGAAAGAAACAGTGGGATGTGTAGTCCCCTCAAGGCCTAGAAGGAGAGCGAAATTCTACCTCATGTGAACAGTCTGGTTCCAGGGGTTCCTCTCCTTATCATCTTCATAATGCATTTCTTCCTACTCCCTAGGCAGATAGTGTGGAATGGGGTTGGGGAGGGCAGGCATATTCATAAAATTTCCTATTGCCTGGAAGACCTGGAAAATTGCCATACTCTTGGCATGTCCTCTGCTGCGGGCATTTGCTGTGTGTCAACTGTTTGCTCTCTTCCTTTTTCAGGAGGAGTGACAGAGACAGGTTTTTAATTTTTGTTTTTCTTTGCAGATACTGTTTCCAGTGCCTTCTCAGAGGCCGTTATAATTTTACTTTTGCCACCACGGGGGGGGGCCTTTCACACAACTTGGGTTCTAACCCATCTTTGCTGTACTGTGTCGTAGATGAGCAGCTTTAGCTTTATCTGCCCCCTTTGACAGGAACCGCTGCTGTTTTGGAGGGCAAGAACCTTAATCTGAGCCTGTACTGTGTTTTGGTGACATGGTGGCAGGCTGAGAAGCCATAACGTCTTCCCTTTTTTTGCCCTCTTCTTCTGTGTTCTAGGGCAAAACGTTTTACAGAGTTCACCATTTATAAAGTCATGGTCTGGATCCAAGCACTGTAGACACAGCTTGTGGCAGTCTGCCCTTGCCAAAGCTGGAATCAGTTCATACAATTTAAAGCCTGAAGGTCCTGTTTGTTTCTTCTTTGGTCTGTCAGTCATGCCAAACACTGATAGACAATGAATATTTATATCGGTTCCCAAAGGGTATTTAAAAAAAAAAAAAAGGCTCTAAGAAAGAATTTGTTGGTCCAGTTCCCAGAAAAACTGCAACCATGGTCATTTTTACATCAGGCTAATAGTTTTTAATAATAAAGTACGACGTTTATATGTCAGTTTTTAAAAGTTGTCAGTCATAGCGATTCGGTTCCTTTTGGTAGGAACCATGACTCAAATGATGAAAACAAACTGCTAGACTAAACAAGAAAAAAATAGTTACAGTAATATAATTATATTTTTTTACTAGAAAGTGGCTCCCAGAAGGTGGGAACTGTGTTAACGTGTGGCCTTCTCCAGTTCCTGGGAACCAAAAGGGAAGCAGAGAAACTGCAGAAATCACAAATAAATAACACAAAAATTGCCTAACTAATGCAGAGCATCAAAGAAGTAAATAATATTTTTAAAATAAATAGATACACTGAACCATTCTGGAGGTCAAAAGAGTAGAGCTGTACTTCAAGGTGACTGCACTCTTCTAGCAGAGAAACAAATCTGACTGTTTGGGGGGTGTGACCACAGTACAGAGTTTGAACTTAGTTCTAATTCTGAGATTCTAAACTGCTTAAGTTCTGTCTTTGGGGCAGCTCGGTCCAGTGGACTGATTGCTACTGTAAAGCTATACCGATAGATTTCTGGGGTTAGAATATTAGTTCCGACTTCCGGTGACTTCATGCCCTGGTTAGCAGCTTGAATCAGAGGGCTCCGTCGTGATCCACTGTATAAACCTCCTAATTCCTCCCAAATAAAGTCAAAAAGCCGGGAAAAGGTCAGCGGGAGGTTTAATATGCCTAAAAAGAACGATCGAGTGAAGAACAGAGCTGCAGATCCACCTGATGTCAAATGATTGCAAGAAGATGGATCGGAGAGCGAGGGTTCACAGGCCTCATATGGCTCCTCTCGAGACGTTACGGAGGGCAGCCAAATCACTCTCACGATCCTGCAAAGACAGATGTCCCTGATGTTAACTGAGCTGAGGGACTTTCGGAAAGAAATCAGGTCAACAACAACCGCCCTACGAACAGATTTGAACAAACTTGAGAAGCGGCAGGAAGAAGTAGAATCGCAGGCTCAGGAAACGGATAGCCGAGTCACGGAGACTGAAAGAGCCATAATGCAAATGCACAGCACAATCAAAGCCCTACAAAATAGAGCGGAAGACGCAGAAAGCAGAAATAGAAGAAATAACGTACGAATCTCGGGAATCCCGGAGGGGGCTGAGGGAGTTGAAATGCGAGAGTTTCTCCAAAAAACCTTAAGAGAGCTGCTGCCACTCCCAAATACCGTGACGCTTGAAATAGAAAGGCCCAACGCATTCCTTGTGGCCCGAGGCCTCCATCGGGCGACGCCCAGAACAGTGCTAGTACGCTTCCTGAGATTTCAGGATAAAGAATCCGTGTTACATACCGCATGGAAAGCTGGAGTGGTTATGTTGGCGGGAAGCAGGCTCTGTTTTGAGAATGATTACTCCCCGGAGATTATGGCTAGACGTAAAGCCTTCATCTCTCTGATGAGAGCCCTTAAGTCGAAAGGTATCCGCTTTAGGACCCCATACCCAGCGAGGCTCACCGTACTCTTCGAAGATGGCCCGTTGACCTTCGACAACTCGACCACAGCGGCACAGGAGCTGCGAAAACAAGGATTTGACGTACAACCACAGCGATCTAACTCCGGAGCCTCCATTGCTTCTAAACTAGCTCTGAAAGCGTGGAACAACGGACAACGAGAGGCCAGGCGGCGTCAGGGAGCTGAGGCGATCCAGAACATAGTAGCAGCCCTGAACAAGCAATCCGCCTCGGGATCGAGCAGAACGGAGCAGCAGGGAGCGGAGAGATGAAAACCGCAAGTAGACTCACTAGCAGCGAAATCATACATGGGGGAAGAGACACTGGGCTAAATGAACGCTTTGGTACACTCTGATCTTCTTTGATTTGGGGTTTAGAGGGAAGGAAATGAGGAGGGAGAGATCTTCCCTGACTGGTGATCACTCTGAAAATTAAATAAATATCATAGATGGGGGAAGGAGGAGGAAGAGGGAGATGGGGGCGGGAGGGGGGGCACTGGGATGCCCTGGCGAATTCTGAGCTGAATTAATCCATGGAAAGTGGGAGATGGCAAGGAGGACTGGTCCATTAGAGCAACACTGATAATTACAGCGCTGAAGTATGGCTCGAGTGGAAGGGGGGCTTGCTAGGCTACCTCGAGCCCTGGTCGGAACAATGAGGGTTTCTATCCCTAAACTGGGGAGTGGGCCATGAACGAGGCGTACTTGGGCCTCAGAGACTAGGAGAGGAATGGTGGGCAGCTTTTCGGTGGTGTACAGGTTAGGCCTGAGCTCTACCATTCATACCCCGCCTATGTTCCGGAATGGGATCCCAGATGTGTAGAGGGAGGGGAAGGGATTGTTAACTCAGGGTACTCTCTGGGGAGCTGAGCCGAGGAGAGTTGGCGGTTCCTCCCCCCATATTTCCTTTCTGCCTTTAGCATCAAAGAGCGGAGGTATAGATTTTGTTGGATGCAATGCGCTGATTAGAGTTGTTTAAAATGAGCTGTTGTATTGTATGTGCTCGACTTGAACTGCCATGCCTCTCCTTCAATGATACTGTGCTCTAGTCGTATAGTTGGGCTGACTGCAATGTGGAGGGGCTGGTTGTTACCCTTGCGGTGAGGGCAGGGATGGTGGGGACCGAGGGAGAAGAGGTTGTCCCATGAGTGGACAAAGTTTTGGCGGGAACCGCACCTCTCGGTCATCTCCTCTCTCCCTCAGGGCCCCCCACCCTCCTTTTTTACCCTTAGTTTCAGCGAAATTGCTAACTCACCAGGAGAATTGCCTGCTTTTCCCTCGATGCGATGTTTCCGCCATCCTAGGGGGCCATCTGGCCTCCCTATTAGGTTACCGGTGTGGGTTTGGGAGGTCGCACCTGGCGGGGTGGAGGGGGGCGTGGAGACTTCGGGCCATTTTAGGTATGAAGGAGGCATGCAGGGAGTACGGTGGCCATCGTGCGCTCCCTTTCCCGGCTCGCGGTGCTCTCTCAGACTCCCGCATACTACTCGCAGAGCTGCCCACTACTGTCGATTGGAAGGAGCCAAATCTAGAATAAAATGAGTGCTAGACCTCAAACAGTCTTACGGATTTCCTCCTGAATACTTGAGGCAGGAGAGGGAGAGGCATGGCACTTCCACATAGTAAGTACGCAGTTTGGGCTACCCGGACCAGATTTGCCGCGTGTGGGGGACCGAATGGCATCTCCAGGCGGCATCACTGGGCATCCAAGGGCTCTAGACTCAGCAACCACTTCATTTGTAACATAATAAGTTTTGCATTACCATGACGGGGTGGGAAATGTACAAACTGTTTAAACAGCAACATTCATTCTGCGACTGCTAAGTTGGTAGGGATTGGAGAAGTCTGTTAGACAGCTTTTAATATATTAGCTCTTTGAACAGATGGGATTCTGGCGGGGAAGAGAGGAAATAGGGGGTTAACAGGACGGACAGTGATGGGAGGGGGGGGCTCCAGGACCACTCGCCCCATCGTGGCGGTAATGACAGGAAAGGAAGAGCGCATGAAGCTTTAGCTCTATAATGGGGTATCTCAGGCAAACATTAAGGTAATAGACTGGGGGGGTCGGGGGGTTCATGGCCCCAACTGGATTGGTCTAAGGGGAATGGAGAGAGGAGAGGGACCGAGAGCCAATGAACTTTCGATCTGTAAGGCAGACGGCAGCTCCCAGAGATCCGGCACGCATAGTGGTGACGGAGGATAAACGGGGAAGGGGTCTAAGGGTGTTTCGGTTAGGGCTGTCTAGGGGGACTGGGCAAGGTGCAGGGAGATCCCAGCATTAGATGTAGGGGCAGTGATCACTCGAGTAGAAGGGAGGTCCTGCCGCTGGATGATGGGCCCTGGGAGAGTGTAGGCTGGAGGCCTGGAGACACCGTGCCCACTTCAGTCCTTCCTCATAAGAGGGGTTACGGGGGGGGGTGGCGCGCCATGGGCGATGACGTCTTCAGACTCCTCAGCTTTGGCATAGGGGATCGGGCTGAACAGATGGGTTAGATGGAAGTGGAGAGCAGAGGGGAGGGTCGCCTGCACACGGCCTCTAGAGCCTAGAGCCCACATAGACAGTCCTCCTGTCTAACAGGTAGAGTTAAGAGGGGCTTATAAATGTTGAACAGAGTGGACAAAGGGGATCAGGCAGGCTTATCTGACAGTATAAAATATATTTAACTCATCGTTACAGCACACGGTGTAAATGAGGTGGATGCGACACACCAATGTTTCGGTGTCACCACTCCCATTTTTCCTTTTTCCTAACAGACACTTAAAGTGTCAGGGGGCATCACGTTGAGTGATGAAGCCTCAAGGTATGGATTTTTCCATACCATGGGATCTGATTCAGTTCCCCATAGTTGGAAGTACCAGTTTTCTATATTATAGGTTAGTTTTATGGTTGTTAGTATGTTCCTTATCCACGTGTTGGCTTGACTGTAATGAGTTTGAAAGGACAGGTACAGAACTAATGGTCACCAATCTGAGGATAAGGGGGAGAACCTCCCTAGCTGCCGGGACCACCTGTGAGTAAATATGGCTAATACCCGGGTTAAGTTACTATCCCTGAATATAAATGGGATAACCTCTCCAATTAAGAGGTCACGAGTCCTGACATATCTCCGCAGGAGTAAGGCAGACCTGATATATCTTCAGGAAACACACTTGAATCCTGAGGAACACCTCAAGCTTGCCAAACTCAGCAGGGGAAACCTGTATAGTTCATCTAGCAGATCGGGAAGACGAAGGGGAGTAGCGATAATCGTACCAGCAGACACCCGATTTCAACACCAACGCACCATGAGGGACGCAGAGGGCAGGTTGGTAATGGTACAGGGCACCCTAAATGGAGTTCAGGTTACCCTAGCAAATGCTTACTTTCCTCCGGCCGCGCCTGTTCCGCAGTGAAAACACTGTTAGACAAAATATTGCAGAACACAAAGGGCATACTCCTCCTCGCAGGGGACTTTAACCTGACACAAAATGCTTCATTGGACTCCACTAACCTTAGAACCCCTAAGCAAACACCGGCACAAAAGTTCTTTAGGAGATTCACTAAAGAGGTAGGATGGATGGATGTCTGGAGACACTTGCATCCCTGAACTAGGAATTACACACATTATTCGGCGGTACACCGGTCGTATGCTCGCATAGATCAAACTTATACACAGACCGAATATCTGGACCAACTGGGGGACGCCCAAATAGGTGACATCTCCCTGTTGGACCACGCACCTGTATGCACGACATGGGAAATGGGGCTTCAACCCAAGAATACGCGATGGAGACTTAACCCCTACTACTTACGCTCTGAAAAGTTTAGAGAGTTCATTTCGGACAAACTAGCAGAGATACAAGAACTCAATCCCCCTGCAGACACTACACCTGCAATACATTGAGACACTATAAAAGCTGTCCTAAGGGGCCATATCATACAACACACTGCTGAGTTGAACCGGCAAAGAAGGGAACGCAGAACTACCCTAGAGGAGAACCTGCATTTTCTTCAAATGGCACATAAGATGGGAGATGCTGCGGTGCTGCCCCGGCTCCAGGAAGTTAAGGCGGAGATCAATCGTCTGGCACTACAGCAGACTGAAATTGCATTAACATTCTTGAGACAGAGACACTGTGAGGTGGGGCCTCGTGCCACGAGACTGTTGGCATACCAGGTTTGGCGGCAAAGGAAGGCGTCAACGATTACTTCGCTTAAACACCCCATGGGGGGTCAGCCCCTAACTAAATTACACGAGATAACAGAGGCATTTGCAAAGTACTACACCGATCTCTATACTCCAGAGAGCTCACCCACAGAGCACCAAATCACGGAGTACCTTAGGGGGATAACACTTCCTCGGCTTAATATGGACCAAGGTGAAGCCCTGACCTCCAATATAACCGAGCAGGAGATAGCGGAAGCGATTTCCACCGCAAAATCCCTAAAATCCCCAGGTCCAGACGGGTATGGGAATGAGTTCTATGGAGCCATGAGGCAACAAATATCTACTCAACTCCTGACCCTGTACAACTCTGTCCTCGAGGGGGCCCCCCCCCCCATCTCCGTCATGGTCATTCGCAACAATTTCCTTAATCCTGAAACCTGGGAAAAATCCTCAGCTTTGTGGCTCATATAGGCCCATCTCAGTACTTAATACGGACTACAAGATGTTTATGCACATACTAGCACAACGCCTGGATAAGATAATGCCTCAATTGATAGATCAAGACCAGAAAGGCTTTGTTAGAAAGCAATCCACAATGGACAACATTAAAGCGAACATTACACATCACACATAGGATGCGAATGGGCAATAGTCCGGCTGTCCTCATCAGCCTCGACGCTGAAAAAGCATTCGATAGAGTAGCATGGCCCTTTTTATACAAGGTCCTAGAGAAACTGGGTATCCCTGGAACCCTAATTGGGGCCCTACAAAATATTTACTCGGCTCCTCAAGCATGCGTCAAGGTGGGAGGCCATCACTCTAAATACTTTCCTCTTAAACGGGGGACCAGGCAGGGCTGTCCGCTGTCGCCTCTTTTATTTGCGGCATTTATTGAACCCCTAGCCCAATACATTAGGGAAGCTGAAAACATCAGGGGAGTGAATATGGGAGACACAGAGCACCGCATAGCGTTATACGCTGACGACGTCTTATTATATCTCACAGCCCCGGAGCAATCATTACCAGTTATAAAGCAGCTTCTGGACCAATTTAGTCAGGTTTCCGGTTACAAACTGAATTTAATAAAAACGGAACTTTCTTACTTTCCACTACTCACCCTCGACACATATCAATTCCATCTTCCCATGTAACTGGAATCTAACAAAATTAAAGTACTTGGGAGTATACATCTCTCAGAGATTTGAGGAATTCTTTAAAAACAACTATGAGCCTTTTACAGCACAACTCAAAACAGACTTAGGGACATGGACTGCACTGCCTCTCACCCTGAGCCGTAGGATAGAGCTAATAAGAATGGTTACTCTACCAAGGGCCTTGTACTTATTCCAGAATGTCCCAATATTCATTGCAAAGAAAACCTTTGGGGAATGGAACCGCCTTATTTCTAAATTTATTTGGTCGGGCAGAAGACCCAGAGTCCAAATGAAGATACTTACCCTCCCTCGCGGTGAAGGAGGGCTTGCATTACCTGATCTACAATTATACTATCAAGCGGCAATGATGACTCCCATAATGGCAAGACAAAATAAGATAGGCGAGCCACACTGGTTACAAGTAGAACAAGCCCTCATGCCAGACAAAGATTACATTCAGAACATATATAGTACCTGCCCGAGGCTAGGCCTTCGGCCCCCATCGGACTCCTGGCTGAGAGCACGCTGCAGGATATGGCAGTCAATAAAAAGAACTCAGTCCCTGGTCCCATTCCTGACTTTGATTTGCCCAATATCAAATCTAAGTGACTTCCTCCCAAACAGATTGGACCATGGCTTCCAGACATGGGAGAGATATGGGCTGAGATATCTCCCACAGATAATGTCTCATGGAGAGCTGTGGCCCTTTATTGAAATACAGAGACGATTTAATATACCGAACAGGGACTTTTATAGATTTCTGCAACTAAGACACTATAGTCAAGAACTCCCAGATGTATCCCATAATCCGGAGAATTACCCCGCGCTGGTGGAGGTTCAACTCCAGCTGAATACTGGCACAGAGAGATTACATCTACTCTCCCTTTACTACAAAGCACTAAACACTCAAGGAGTGATGCATACAGAGAATATATGTGCCCAGTGGCAGGGGGAACTTGGATCCCCCTTCACACAAGAAGAATGGTGAAGAGCCTGCGGGTACGCCTCCCGAGTCACGAGTTCCCATCAGTAGCGGGAATTTGCATGGAAGAATCTAACAAGATACTTCAGAACGCCAGCTGTAACTAGTCATTACTCTCCATCAGCTTCAGCAATGTGTTGGAGACTCTGCGGAGAGACTAAAGCTACACACACACACATTATGTGGTCATGTGAGGCCCTCAAACCCTTTCTGAATCAACTACAGGATCACTTGAGAGAGCTATTCGGCCCCCAACTGCAACTGACTAGGGAAATGTTCCTTTTTCTAGACACCCCACAGGAATATAAGAACCCAAACTCTAGATATCTTTTACATCTTCTGATAATAGCAGCCAAAAAAACAGTCACTAAGAAATGGCTGACAGACAACATTCCTACAATACAAGACTGGTGGGGCATAACCAATCAGATCTATCAGCTAGAGCAAATCACCCACGGGCTGAATGAGATGAAAGAGAAATTCGAAGACAGGTGGTCCCGCTGGCAGTTATATTATATGTTGCATGATGATACCTTTGTACCATGAGAAGGGGCCCCTAAAGAACAGCAGGAATTTATAAGCCCTAATCAAATAGGGCCAAGCGCTTAGGTTGGAAGGGGAGAGGTAAGAGGTGGGGGATGGGAATCAGGCCTCCAGGGTACCATCGGGATAGACTGGAATGGGTACAGAATTCATATCCGAAGGCCTCATGATTCTCGTTGAAATGATGGGGTCCCACAAGGATGCCCTGGTGAGCAGTACAACTAAATACACCCAAGTTAGCCCGCTTAGGCTAAAAGTAAGCGAAGGGGACCCAGAAATTTAGCCGGGTGGGTGAGACTTTCGCCCTTTAAGGAATGCGCACTACAGACCCAGGAGGGACTGCAAAGATGAATTAAGGTTATGCTAAAATAATACAGGCAGCATTTTTATAACAGATTTGAACTTTAATTGATGTCTATCTTGTCAAACACAAATCAATTATCTGTACTCCCACAGACCTGTCAATGTTTGTATGTGTCTATGTCATTATATGTTGAAAAATTTCAATAAAAATGAGATTTATAAGAATATTAGTTTCACAAGTGAACTCTCCTTTTTCTTAGGATGATATCGACAGAGCATACTTCGCTGTGTTTGATGGCCATGGTGGGGTAGATGCGGCTAATTACAGCGCTACACATCTTCATATGAACATTGCACGGCATGAGGAGATGACACGGAATCCACTCGAGGCCCTGAAGGAATCCTTTGAACGAACAGATACAATGTTCCTGCAGAAAGCCAGAAGAGAGGTAGGACAAAAATCAAATCATAAGCCTATAGACTTGACTACAGTATTTCAATTTCCTTTTGCAGTTTTCCCTTCTAATGTTTCATTGCTCTCTCTGAGGAAGGTTACCTTATCCAAAACAGTTATTTATTTATTTAAATTCAGTAACCGGGAGAGACATGCTGAGCCAAGGCTCATTTCCTGGTGCAACCCGGGTGGAGGGGAAAGCGGAGTTAACATACAACAAAGAACAGTTGAGCTTTCAAAGTGCAGCTTACAAAATAAGTTTCTTAGGCAGTAAAACCAAGGATGGAGTGACCAGTCAGAGCAATGTGTAGAAACAAGTTTGGTAGTAAGATAATAAGAAGCAGTGAACAGTGTGTGCTATAGAGTCATAGAATGTAGCAGTACATGGCCCTATGCTGGTGGCACTGTTCACCTTAGCTGTCTAGTTGTAGAAAAATAAGGGGACCCGCACAGAGAGATTAGCAATCAATCTAGGTAGCAGTAAGCAAAAGTCAAAGTGTGTGCTTTAGCCATTTGTAACCATGGAACTAGGCTTTCTTTTTTTTTTTTTAACTGTTTTTACCCCTGCCCTAGCCCAGTACTGTCATCACCTGACTACCTGTCCCGTCCACCTCTTCCCGCTGAAGACCCCCTGTGGTAAATCTAGGCTAAACTCCCTAAAAATAGGCTGTTAAACCCTGTCCTGTCTTCTTTTTCTTCTGTCTTACAACTTCTGTTGCAACAGTACCCTGTTATCTCTTCTACTTTAAATACTTTTTTCTATTATCCTAGGTAGGCCACCTAGGATAAAACTGTACTATCTACTTCTGTACTTCATTTCTATTCTGTAGCCAAGTCTAAATCTTCTATTTCGGTTCATACAGCCTCCCAACTCCTAGGAGCAAGGAGTTGATAAAGTAACTCTGTACAGTATGAAAAGAGAATTATGTCCTGGGATATAAGTGATAAAGACTTAAATAAATAAGTCTTGTGATTAATGAGATGGCATCTGGGAAAATAATGATATGGACAATATTGTATTAGGTATAATGTATAAAGATATTTAAAAAGTTGTATTGAAGGAAAAGCTGTGTTGAATTAATTTCCCTCATACATTCAGGTAAAAGCAAGTCCACTTTTGCAGCCACCCAAGTAAATAAATAATATGAAATATCTGTCTTACACTCTGCTCATGCAGCTCCTGTGAACCAAGCAAAACGTAATATTTAATGTGGTTAGAAAGGGCCTTCCTATCAGGTTTAAACTGATGCCCTGGCCATAGGAAGTGAGGTATCCTAAGAAGGAGAGGTGGGGCGGCATTGGAAATGTCAGCTGCCCACCCGAAAAGGAAAAGTGTACAACTTTCACTTTCCGGCACAAGTGGCACAGCAGGGGAACCGTGCAGGTCTGAATAAAAGACCTTTTAAACCTCTCCCCTTTTTGTTGTACAGAGGCTGCTGCCCGGTATCCTTAAGGGAAGGTGCTTAGACTTGGAGTAGCAAGCTTCTGAAAGACAACTGTTGGATAAACAGCTAAAGGAGTTAGTGGCTGAGTAAAAATGTACTAATAATTTCAGCTGCAGCTCCTGCAGTGCTATTATAGCTCGCTTGTGCTTGGAAGCCACAGTATTTCAGGCATAGAAACAGAGACTTTGACGGCAGATAAGGACCACTTGGCCCACCTAGTCTGCCCATTTTCCTACCTAACAGATAAGCTGCAGATCCTAGTTAACCAACAGCTTACTTCCTCCTACCCCCCCCCACTAGGATTGCCTTATGTCTGTCCCATGCATTCTTGAATTCCCCCACTGTTCTTGACTCCACGACCTCCTCAGGGAGGCTGTTCCATGCATCCACAACCCTCTCAGTGAAAAAAGACTTCCTCACATTACCTCTGAGCCATCCCCTCTGTCTTCAAATTGTGCCCCCTTGTTCTTGCACATCTCTTTTTCTGAAAGATGCTACCCTCTTGGACTTTGTTGATTCCCTTGAGGTACTTGAAAGTTTCTATCATGTTTCCTCTCTCCCTTCGTTCCTCAAGGGTATACATATTAAGCTCCTTTAGTCTTTCTTCGTATGTCTTCTGGTGCAGACCCTGCGCCATTTTGGTTGCCCTCCTCTGGACAGCCTCCACTTTGTCTATGTCTTTGTAGAGATGGGGTCTCCAGAACTGTACACAGTACTCCAGATGGGGGGTCTCACCAACTCTCTGTACAGAGGGATAACAACTTCCTGTTTTCTACTATTGCTGCCTCTCCCTATGTATCCCAGTATCCCCCAGCCTTCCCTACTGCCTTCTCACATTGCTTGACCACCTTCAGGTCATCTGATATAATTACCCCCAGGTCCCTTTCCATTTTTACTGTTGTCAGTATCTCACCCCCCATTATGTACTCTTCCCCTGGGTTTGTTAGGCATGTTAGAATGAGAGGCTTTCCTTTCTTAAAACAGCATGCAAGCATGCAAAACAAAGCAAAAACATGAACATTAGAAGCACAGGGGCTTGTAGAAAAGAGGGTAAAACTCTAAACTAATCCCTCAGTAATACTGTGCACCCTGAAATGAAACAGCTTGCATTCGTTTAAAGAAAAACTTCTTTTCAAAAGGAACTAAGGTTTAATCAGGTAGAAATCCTTACGTGGCTGCGAAGGAAATGAGCAGTGCTGATTCTTTCCTGAAGCTGCTGGTCCTTGAATGGGGTTCCTAAGGGATCAGCGCCCTCTACTGTCACCTTTTTATATGGTTAGATAATAATCCCCTGTCACTCAGATGATTACTAAACACATTACATATGGGTTGCTATGTAATTAACAGTCTAATTAACAATGAAATAGAATTAAAAGCTTTGATTTTTAGCCTGCTGTATAAATGGGAATAGTAGGAGAATTGTGTTTAACTGAGTATTGGTTTTAGGTCACATTTAGACACCTAACCTATTCCTGAGTGTTATATTTGTCTTAAGTATGTTGAGGGCCTAGTCAGGTGACCTTGGACAGGGAGTATAAATACCTACCAACTCTGTTCTTCTTCATGCAGATGAACCTTGGAAGTGATACAGGGAGGTCTACAGTGAGGTAGATTGCAGATAGTGAATACTGTTGTTTTGTGAATGTGTTTAGGCATCATTCGAAACAGAGTGTCTGCTGCGTGTCAATATATGCCATTTAATCCGTGAGCATGCTCGATGCAGCGCCTCGCCGAACACATCAGCAGCCGTTCACCAGACGCCGCCTGCTCAGCGCCTTCTCGCCGACATGGATTTTTGAACATAACGACGGGGTCACCAGGCAGCTTAATACCGGAATCCTGATGCCAGATTTGAAATCCAGCAGGTTGTTAATAAATGCTTTTAAAAAGGCCTCCTAAATCGCTGCTCATGCGCAAAGAGCAACTGAAGCGAGATCTCGCGACGCGCAAGAGCTTGTCAGTCTTCTATGATGAATGCGATTTCGGAGGCACTTTTTAAAAGCATTTTGTGGCAGTACTACTGCTCGTCTTCAAGTCTAACATGTTGGGACTGATTCCGTATTAGGAAAGCTTTTGCACAAACTAATTTGTCCATTATGTTTACTAAAAAATCCATATCGGGAGAGCACTCGGTGGCCGACGTGCGTCTTGAGTGAACAGCTGCTTCCGGTGAGTACAGTATTTCAGCCGAGACACTCCTAAATCGAAATATTATCACAGTTAAAAAATGACGCAAACTGGTGGCTTTTGCAATATATAGGGGCACTCTACTGAAACAGTTGTTTAATTATGTGCCTAGAGGCACAAGGCTCACATTTCACACAGAATGGAGGGGAAAAGCTGACAGTGTCCCTTTAAATGAAGTAAATACAGAAGTAAGTAGACCGTAGCCATTCTGCGGTCTTTCACTGTATATTGGAAACTGCAAGAAACCACCGAGGGAAACAGTGGTCGTTGACATTGCATCTTACTTTTCTTTATTTTTGGTTTTCTGATTTCTTGGTTTTATGGTTTCTGTAAATAAATGTCACATTTCTGTGCATTTTTAATCTTGAAAAATTACCTTATCTGAATTATTTCCCACCCTCTGTGACACCCCCATGGAGCCCTAGCCTACCCCCCAGGCTGGGGCATGGGGGGGGCTCCCCCCTAACCCCCACAGAGGAATCAAGTCTTCATTAGGATCCTGGGTGGTACTGCAGCCGCAGGCGGTTGAGGACCAACTGTCTAGCCCTCACGTCAGTGTCGCACCGGGAGGGGCATTTTTCTGTGTACGCCCTCCCAGAGCGTGATGTGTCACAATGCCACGGCTTACGCTGGTGTCCATCATGTTTCCCTTCTGGTGCAGGCATTGGAGCTGCGATGCCTCTGGCTGTCACCAGAGGTCGGACCACCCCCGGGCCAGTGTGCCCCCTCCCCCTGGAGGAGCTGAGCGGTCCATCGGACGCTCAGACATCCTCTCCCTGGCTGGCCCTCTGACTCCTGGATCTGTTCCCGAACCCGGATTGCAAGCAAAAATCCAACCGCTGTGCCGACGGGCTGGCTTAGATGGCTTCATCTTATATACAAGAGAAATAACATTCCCCATCGTTCCTCGCCCCCACCCAGACCTCCAGACCTGTTTTTCAGATTCAGGTGTTGCTCTTCATGAGCCCCCCGGTCCCTCCTGTTTAATATCCGCCACCACCATATTTTCCCATGGCCCCCCATCCCCCACTCAAAAAGGGGTCATCCCGCTGCCTCCTTCCTTCAGTTCTTTAACTGTTGTTTCTGGCCTATTTGCTGCTTCCTAACAAATTGTTAAGCTGGAGCCATCAGGATCAGAATTAATTTTAACAAGAGTGGCTCACAGTGCTTTCACTATTAATTCTCCAAGTTTTAAAATAAAATAGTTCCCGCTTCAGCCAGTGAGCAAGGAAAGCACAATGCAGTTCCCAAACAGCTGGAGGAAGCCTTTGTTCAATGAAGGCACCAGAATTCAAAGTGAGGAGATCGGCTGTGCGCAGGGACACAGCAGGCTGATGCTCAGAGGGCGTACCGTATCGGCTGGACGACTGGCTGAGAGAAGCTCCTGCAGCTACAACTGTGCGTGGTGAATACCCAACGGGACAGGGCTTAGGCTTATCGGCTGGACGACGGGCTGGGAGTAGCTTCTGCAGCTACAGCTGCGGGGGTTGGCGAATGCCCAGCGGGACAGGGCCCAGGCTTATCGTCTGGATGACGGGCTGGGAGCAGCTCCTGCAGCTACAGCTATGGGTAGCGAATGCCCAGCGGGACTGGGCTCAGGCTTATCGGCTGGATGAAGGGCTGGGTGCAGCTGCTGCAGCTACAGCTATGGGTGGCGAATGCCCAGTGGGACTGGGCTCAGGCTTATCGGCTGGACGAAGGGCTGGGTGCAGCTCCTGCAGCTACAGCTATGGGTGGCGAATGCCCAACGGGACTGGGCTTAGGCTTATCGGCTGGACGACAGGCTGGAAGCAGCTCCGGTGAGCAGCTATTGTCATACCTGCCTGCTCCTTGGTGAGTTATTTGGAACGAGGAGAGGCAGCCCTTCCTTCCTTCCCAAAAGCCAAGTGTCTCACTTGCACAGTGCCTCAGCCACCAGCCTGCCTCAGTATGGGACTCGAAGTTGAACCCACGTCTCTTCGGTGGCAGTGGAATGCTGCCACCACTCCACCCTTTGCTGGCCCAGTGGGGTAAGGCCATCCTCTTAACTTAGGTTATCCGTATCAGTCCCTTATCTTATATCTGTGAGGACAGAAGTCAACAATACAAACCTCAGTGCTGAGCATATAAAGCCGCACTCCCCAGCCAATGTCTAAGCATGACATCTCCCATTACTTGTTCTAGCCTCTTTTGTTCAGAGCCTGGAGAGTTACTGTACGTCTGTTCCCAAACCTGTCGCCATTTGCTGATGGACCAGCATAGACATCAAAGTTAAGGTATTTTGTTTCAGTAGTGTGACAGTATCCTGGAGCCATGTGCACCTGACCTGTACATGACTGGAAGACAGACAGTATTTACAATTTTAGTGAGGTGGTCAAACAAGCTTGTCAAATTAAATCACAAAACTAGTTTAAGAAAAAAACTTTGTGGTAGTGATTATGGTTACTAGCCCCCCAAAAACACACACACACAGCTGATTAGCATGCACAACCAAACTGTGTTCAGTTAGTGACAAACCCATCACTGTAGCTGCGGGCATCTCAGGTGATTAGCTGGAGGTGCAGCTATGAGGGAAAAGTGGGGCATAAACACAGCTTTGAACATGCTTTAAATAAAATGGACTGGAAAACACAGTAGACTGGTTCTGGGTTATAGAACCTTTCTCCTCTAGGTCTCTGGTTCAAATCCGGCACACATCGGCTCTGGCACAAATCCATCGTCATCTGCAAGCTGTTTAGTGGCCCGTATGAAATGAGTTGTGGTGGTCTCCATCCAGTTCCCAGGGGGCAGGTGTCTACATCACAAAAACCCACCAACACATTTGGCACTAACTGCACCCTTGTTTTCAGTCTCATATGAAAGGCCAAGGATTGAATGGGCATGGAGTGCAAACTACCCTCTCACCTACGTGGTGGTGGTCCCTCCAGGGTAAAGGCACAGGCTCCTATTAACATTTTGGGGAAGCTTGCACTGCGATCGCCAGTGCTGTACCTGTCATGTGAATAAACCAATGGCTTCACTCTCCAGTGCTGTCAGTCCTGCACCTTTCATGGGCACCAAATTCACCGCAACAATTTTAAAGTAGACTAAAAAATGAGAAACTTCTGTTCTCATGCTTTTTTTCTTGCTTCTTTCTGCAGAAGCTTCGGAGTGGCACGACTGGTGTAGCAGCACTGCTCACGGGAAACACCTTGCATGTGGCATGGCTGGGGGACTCTCAGGTGATGATGGTGCGACATGGAAAAGACGTGATACTTATGGAGCCACACAAACCAGAACGAGAGGTGAGTGTACCCGAGAAGAAGAAACACCTTAGTCTGCACCACTGAGATTCCAAGCTGAACAAACAATTTTCAAGGGCCTTTTCCTGTAGAACAGAAGCTGCTGCATGAAGACAGCTATATGACATCTTAAGAAAGACCCTCAAACCCCTTTTTGTATTGAAAGAGCTAGCACACCCTCTGAAAATAGTAATTATTAAAAGTACTCGGCTGCTACTTGTTCTATGCAAAACTTTTTTTTGTTTTTGCTAACTAGATTTTCTACCTGATAGTACTAGATGTGATGTGCGGAACAGCACTCTACGTGGAGGCTAGCTTACCTAGTTTTATACCTCATCAGCATTACTGGTTATGACACCAGGAATGAACAAGAAGAGCCACTCTCCTGCTGTGAGATTGGTTACTAGTGATGTCACAGTGAATGAGGTCACAATATTGATAAGGCAAGAAGAATAGCGGCAGATATGTCCGCTTCCAGGTAGAGTACTGCTCATCTTGTACTGTTCTGTATGTCTATGTACAGTTATTTTCAATACCACTCCACATTGTCAATGAGGAAGGTAGTTATTACATATGGGTAATGTGATCCCCTACTGGGGATAACTGTACAATCTCAAACAAGGCTGTTCCGATAGCACAGAACCCTAGGCATGTGGACATTTTGAGTCAGTCAGTTTCTCATTTTTGCAATACCAGTTACAGGGGATGGTAGCACGCTGAAGAAGTATTTGTGAAACTTCTCATTTTATTATTTTGTTGTTATATAGTGCGACTCCAGAGCAGGTTGGGGCTGCCTAGTAACAGGTAGCACCCCTATATTTAGATGGGCACAAATTATTAAGCTTAAAGCTTTCAGATTGGCTAACCTGCTGATTGACTTCTCTCATTACAGCCTACAATATGCATGAGAAGGACCACTTGCCAAATTAAGGTCTCCATAACCTTTCAGGTTTGTCTTTTAGTATTAGCCTGGTGCCTTGGGTGAGTAAGGGATCTCTTTATTCTTCTAGGAGGATTTGCCAGTTGGTTCCCCTCCCCTTGCTTCATTTAGCAGGTGTGTGGTAGTGCTTTTGGTCTCTTTAGACAAGTAAGTTTAGTATCTAGGGTCAGATACTTTGTTACGGTGCCTTGGCTCTGTTTTGTTCCCCGAGTTTGTTCTCTCGGACCTGGAGAAATAGTTGTCAGTGGAGTAGTTGGTTTCTCCCCTTCCTCTCCTACCTTTTTATTGTATCTCATTGCTCTCAATTACCAGTGGGAAAACTGGTGGGAGTCACTGTCACTGATCACAGAGGAACTTGTGGACCACCTTGAGAGCAGCGGTGTACAGAATAGTACACAGCATGGGTTTGTAGTGGGGAGATCTTGTCACACCAACCTGATAGTTTTCTTGGACTGGATAACAAATGTAGTAGATAAAGACCATGCAGTGGATATCCTCTACTTCAGTTTCAGCAAGGCTTATGACTCTGCGCCACATAGAAGATTGCTGAAGAAGCTGGAGAAACCTGGATGTGGCTAGGGACATAAATGGACAGGAAACTGGTTGAAGACTAGACAGCAGAGCATGGCAGTAAATGGGGTCAGGTTGGGAGAGAGGGTGGTCACGAGTGGGGTGCCGTGGGGATCTGTCCTGGTCCTGTCATCTTCAATATGTTCATCAGAAACACTGAAGAGGGCATCTGGGGCATGCTGCATCTCTGCACAGATGACATGAACCTCTGTGGTAGGCTAGATAGTGACAGAGGGATCAGGGAGATGCAGAGGGGTCTACAAACGCTAGAGAGGTGGTCTAAGGTTCAGCAGTTGAAATTCAGTGCCAAAAATGCAAGGTGGAAAAAGAAACAGGACAGAGTACTGGATGGGGAGGGATTAAACTGAGCACTATGGCAGAGGAATCAGACCTGGAAGTCCTCATTAGTTGCTCCCTCAAACGATCAAGCTAGTGTAACAAGGGTTATAGTAAGGCTAATAGGATGCTGGAGTGTATCTGAAGGTATACTGTCAGCAGGAAGGAGGCAGTGCTACTGTCTCTGTATAGGTGACTGGTGAGGCCACACCTGGAATACTGTTCTCAGTTCTGAAGTCCTCACCTAAGGAAGGATAGGAGTAGGCTGCAGATGGTGCAGTACAGGGTGTGACCTAAATGATTCCGGACCGACAGGGTAGATCTTACAAAGATCTTTTCAAGGCACAGAACATGTACTCGCTGGAGACCGGGTGGGAGGAGGGATATATACAGACCTTCAAGTGCTCGAAGGGAATAAACAAGATGAACTGTGGGAAACTAGCATGAGGATAGAGTTGAGAACTCGAGGTCATGAGTGCAAACTGTTGGGGAGGTAAGGTTTAAGAGGGATGCGAGAAAGTTCTGTTTTACGGAAAAGGTGGTGGAGCCATAGAACAGTCTGCCAGAGGAAGTGGTGGTGCCAGGACCATAAATGTTTTCAAGCATGGCTGGGACAGAATAAAGAGTTTTGTGGTTGCTCAGGTCAGTAGCAGTGGGAAGGGGAGCAAGGGGGTGGACCTGGAGGGATAAAACCTTGCGTGAACATTAGGTCCCAGGGGCAGGGCAGATGGGGAATGCCAGGCAGACTAGAGGAACCTGTGGTCTTTTTCTGATTTCATTTTCTATGTTTCTGTGGTTACTCTGGTCTCCTTTATTGAGGTACTTTCTCTAACTCTGTTTGGGAGTTAGGGCTGGTCTGTCGGCAGTGACTGTTTTTCCTTCCAGCTACTGGAAGCTGGTTTGTTATGTGCTTTTTTTTTTTCCACCTTTTTGTGTCTTTGGCCTGAAACCAGCATTTTTTCGCTTCAGCAAACTGACGTTCCCTGGCAGGTGGAGCTGTTAGGAACCTGAGCACTCTTTTTTTTTTTTTTTCTTTGGCATGCACGCACTCCCCCTATGCAAATCTCCCTGTTTGAGCTGTGCTTCCCAGGAAGCTGTGTTGGTGTTACTTGTGATGAAAATAGGGCCATGACTGCTGCATGTTTTTCTCCTGGAGTGCCTCCAGGGCCTTCCCGGTGTCCTTGGGGATGTTCTCCCAGCAGCCATGCAACTACAGTCACCACTCTGTTGGGAGGAGCCCCTGCACCCTCTTTCTCACACATTAACATGCCTGAGAGTGCATTGTGACAAGAGTTTGGGGTGCTAGTGTGGGGCTGCTTTGTTTCTCCCCACCACAGGACTCCTTAATGACTCCGACTTCAATAACAAATGATTTCTCACTGTGCTGACATCGGCATGCTTATAGTGAGTACATGACATCAGCAGGCATGTGCACGGTCTTGTTCTCTTCGTGAGATTGGAATAACTGCTGTGGCTTCGGGACTCTGTTTTGGTACATTTAGGGTGCTGCTACTTCTAGCCATTTTCATTTTGCTGGAGACACCCGGCGCCCTTTGAGGTAAGGGACTCCTTATGGTGATGTTTGAGTGTAGATGCTGGCTGGATGGTTTAGATTCCCCTCATCTCCTGAAGGGAACTTGTTATTCTCACAGGAAGAGTCTTTGCTCTGTGAACGACCATCAGATCATAGGCTCCATTTTGTTTTTCACTGACCTGTGTAAGATCCTGGGGTTCGCATAAGTGTTAAATCTTTTTGTGGGCTACTGTCAGGTGTGAATGTAGGTGGAAGCAGTGTTCCATGCCAGCATAAGGACTGGCTGTTTTTATTAGGAATCTGGCACAGTGGCTTATAACAGACCTAGGGGTTTAGATTAATAAATCCTGCTGTGGGACGATGTCCTGTTTTCCATTGGGATCATTCTGTCCTTTTTGGTATTATAGTAATAAAAATATATTCATACTGGTTGCCTTTGGTCCGGTACCCTCCGGATTTGGGAGAGGGTGCATCTGTTGGACTGACTGGCAGTGGTAAGGTGGAGTCACTTGTAATTCTTTGTTAGCTTCCGATGATCAAGATATTACACACTAACAGTCTGCAGGTATTCCCTGCAAAGACACCTCCAGCCTCCAGGGGGGCCCTCTTAGACCACAGGGGACTCTCTCCTTTTACAGGTATATTCAGATGCATCGGAGCGTAGAGATACCACTCTTCCAGATTTGCAGACCTCCCCCGACCATGATTGTTGAGAAGAATAAAGGGTGAGATGATGCAGCTTCCTCTCCAATGGGACCAGTCCGTCAGGTGGAAGGGAGTACACCTTTGAGAAGGAAGTGGAGTGGTCAAAGCCTAAGGAGAAGCTCCCCATTCCACCCAGTGTTGGACAAAAACTTAGGGGACTCTTCGATTGAAGAGGAATATGGTGCATCTTCAATAAAAAGGAAGTTTGGGGGCATAGAACCTCGGGGGGGGGGGCGGATAGGAGCCCCATTTTGTACATATTGTATTGGCATTAAGTGTTCTGCCTCTAGCTGAAATGTTTGCTTTTGAGCGCTACTCAATTATGGCGACAGGAGTGGGTTGTACATGAAAAATAGCAGCTGCTTAGACCAATATTGAAATGTTACTTTTTTAGTAGGAGTACTTCAAGGAGTGGGAGGTACCTCTTGTAGCAGGTGAGCCATATGCGTGCAATAGAACATGCATCATATATGTACTTGACCTCATATTTGCAAAAGCACTTTGTCCATGATTGTGGCCCTGGCAGGGGTCATGCTAGAGGGTTTATCCTAGATGTGGTTTAAATTCAAATCCCAATCGATAGCCTCTGCTTGTGGGAGAGGCAGGGTACATGGCCTTTAGCTTCTTGCCCCACTCAGTGCAGTGCATAGTGGCAGATGACCAGACAGTATTGCCAGCCTCTGGTCGACACCTCAAGTATAAGGCAGAGTGACACGTTATACTCCTTTTCTTCTTTTGGGCAACTTGTTGTTTTGGTTCGGAACAGGATGAGTTCAGAAAGACCCTTGGGTTCAGATGAAGTAGCTGCAAGGCTTGGCAGCAAGTGTGTTACAGTAAGAGACAAGTTATTCTCCTCTGGAGAAAAGTCCATTTGCAACAGACATACCCTTGTTGGAACACACTGGAAACAGAAGAGGCAAGTTTCTGAGATAGTTGCCAAATTTTGAGCCTAAACAAAGACAAACTGGTGTTGTGGAGTCCTTAGTTCCACTCATGTCATTTCCATGGTACCTAGGAGACGTTATTGTCAACAGTTTGCTCTGTTTGGTGCGCTGTAGGGCAATATCTAAACCTGGGCTGTCTGCTTAAGATGGATGCTTTACCCAGTTTCACCTCATGTGACAGGATGGGAGTGCTAATCTGTTTATCTGGTGCCTCCCAAGAAATTGAAGTGGGAAAGAATCTTTCTTGCCACTGAACTTTGTTTGCCTGTGCAGGTTGACAGTCCTGTAATGTTCAGTTTAGAATATTTTTATATGGTCCTTTGGGGGGACAGTATCATAGAAACATAGAATTTGATGGCAGATGAAGACTGCCTGGCCCACCTAGTCTGCTCATCCCCCCCCCCCCGCCTACTTTAAACTCCAGAGCCTAACTGAGCTGCAGCTTACCCGCTTCTTCCTACTACTAGGGTTGCCTTCTGTCTATACCATGCACTCTTAAATTCACCTATCATTGTAGCCTCTACAACCTCTGCAAGGAGTCTGTTCCATGCATCCACCACCCTTTCCTTGAAAAAATACTTCCTCACATTATCCCCGAGTCCCCCGAGCCTTATATTATGATCCTTTGTTCTTGCACCTGTCTTTTTTTGAAAGGTGCTGCTCTCCCGAACTTTGTTTATGTCCTTGAAGTACTTGACTGTCATATCCCCCCTCTCCCTCCTTTCCTCCAGGATATACATATTGAGGTCTTTCAGTCTTTTCTCATATGCTTTCTGGTGTATTCCTTTCACCATTTTTGTTGCCCTTCGGTGGACTGCTTCCACTCTGTCAATGTCCTCCTCGATATGTGGTCTCCATAGCCGAACACAGTATTCCAGATGCTGCCTGACCAATTGTCTGTACAGTGGCATCACCCCCTCCTGTTTTCCATTGGTGATGCCCCTTCCTGTGCACCCAGCATCCCTCTGGCCCTCCTCACTGCCTTTTCAGATTGCTTGGCTACTTTCAGGTCGTCTGCTAAGATTACCCCCAGGTCCCGTTTCCAGTTTTGTTGTCAGTATCTCACCCCCCACCCGATCGTGTATTCCTCTCCTGTTTTTTTTTTCATTGATTCATCTCCCCCAACCAAGATTTCTGAGTCAGTGATTGAGGGTTGACTCTACCAAGGACGAGTTTTCCTCATCAGCCTGGCAGTGAATCTGAGGGTATTCTTGAAGTTTTTTTTTGTTTTTGGAGGGTTGCTGATATGACAGGTGCACCCTCACGTTTGGTGTCTCCTGGTTTGCCATCTGTCCAGAACATTCACGTTGCAGACAAGGGTCAGTGTTTCTGATTTCAAAGGTCTGGAGACGCACAAGTGGTCTGCAGTCCAGGAAAAGATTCCTGGCCACAGTCCTGAAGACCGGAATCTTGTTGTATAGTTCTTCCCATTGGCCTGTAGAGTCTTGTTCCTGTATTCACAGGACTATCTGCTCACAAATATTTAACTGTGAGTCCAATGGCAGCAGCTATTGTGTTATTGCCAGGGAACAGACTGCACAGAAGTATGTTTGTGGTTGTTTGCAGTATGATCTTTGACCTTTAAGGACTATCAGATTCTAGGTTGCAATGCTCGAGTAACTGCAGTAGCCCTCCTGGTCACTCCACAGGAGCTGGTAGTCATGGGTGATGTAAGCCTGCTTTTCTGAGGGAGGGGCAGCTGCTTTCATGGAGCCCTGTTGCCTTGAGGAATGGTATTAGTTGGATAGTCTAGACAAGCCTAACAGCAATGCTTTAAGCACAGTCTTAGTTCAGGAGCCTGGGTTCTCCACAGATGGTGAAGGTAGGACCAGACAATGCTGTCACAGTCGTGAATTTCCTCAAGACCCAAACATAATGTAGGCACACTCAGAGGTGACCTGATTCTCCAGTGGATGGAACAGTATCCACTAAGGTTGCATCCCATTCACGTACTGTAGAAATAGGTGTTCAGTCAGTTGGTGAAGCTGTAGGAGTTTCCATCTGCAGGAGTGATATCTAAACCCAGAGGTGCAAAGTTTAGATCTACAGTTTCGGTCAATCCTGGTAGGCCTGTTGTTATGATGGAGGGTGTATAGGTTTCGAGGGTCCTATACCATTTTACTGCTCCTGTCAGAAGTGGTGGACACTCCATCCCAACAGTGGGTCTCCCTCAGAACACCTCTGCTCCGTCCCACCTGCGGTTTCCATAAAGGACAGTTCAGACGGGGTTCAGCAATTCTTAAATCCAAACTTAGAGGCAGTGTCACTGATAGCCTGGCCCTTGGAAGGGGGTGGTACACCTACAGCTGCCGGCAAGGGGATGGACTCTTATGGCCCTACAGGAGGATTTGTTTTTTCCTCTGAGTTCCCCATTATTTCCAGAGATTCCAAAACTTGTAGAAACTGGCATGAACAAGGGCACTGGCCCAGAACGCCTTGCAAGGTCATGTGCCACCCTCAAAATCCTTCTGGGGATGTTGGGGACTGCTTGAAGACCCATAATGGATTCTGTTGATTTCCTTTCTTTTTCTTTGGGATGACTGGTCAATTTCTGCCATCTCCTGATCTGAAGCCCTTCTGGGATTTTTGATCCTATTGTTTTAGATTGTTTGCCAACCTCTTAACATGCCACTGGACTTGGTGATTTGGCATTCTTACCTGTGAGGTTTCCTCATGGTGACGATTGGATCAACTAAGGGGACCAACGCACCACATGTCTGTTTTCGCATGACTGACTTTTTATCGATGTGTTATTTTCAGCCGACGGTTCAAGGTGAAATCTGTAATTGGTAGGAAGCAGAGTGGTTAGGAAATGCTTCAGAACTGAGGAATTCTGGAGAATCTGTGGCTCTCTTTTCATGGTAGCAAAGAAGGCTCAGGATGATAAGTTTCATCGTGTTTGGGTGGGTATGATCCTGAAACACACATGGCAGACAAGAAGGTTTTCCGTTCTGTAAGGAGTGTCTTCCACTACAGTTCTCATGAAGCTTGGGACGGAAAAAGCAGAGGTCTATGTCATGTTTTCTGTTCAAGTGGCAACTTCCACACTGAAACTCTTTTTGAGACCATATTGGGTTGATGTTCAGGGTTCTGCTGTGGCATCCCTGGATGTGGAATTTGCAGGCCGTTGTCCAAAGTAAATCCAATCAAGATCTTCGGGGAAGTGATATGGAACGGTATCATCCCCTGCCCTAATCTGGATGGGTACTGCTTTTTGGAACCTATATGTAATATCTACATTCCCCACTGACGACATGGAGCAATACAGAAAGGGGAAATTCCATTAATATTGAACATAATTTCCTTTCTAGGGACGTGGATATGTTCCTCATCCACGCTTCTTGGCAGTGTCTCTTTCCTCTTTAAATCTGCCGGAAGGTCTTTAAGCTGGCTCCTTCCACCTACCCGGGTGGCATAACCTTTGGCTCTGCCCCATGACACCAAATCTTCCTTTCCGCTGGAAGATTCAGGCTGCCTCCTCTCTGCTAATGCGTTTTGTAGGCCCTGGCTTCAAATTCTTCGGATTCTCTGAAGATTCAGCTCGTTTGAGCTAGCGGTTGCAATTATTGTTATTTGACCATGGAAGGTAAACCTTTCCCCGGATTTCACTGGTGCCCATGAGGCCAAAAAATGTCGCGTACTGATCCGCATACCACGTTCATCTACTGCTTGGGTGTCGGCCATGACACCCAGGCTTGCGAGATGTGCCTCACGTTCCACCCGAATGTCCTCATTGATCGCCTCGCACATCTTACATTGGGCAGGCCCAAAAAATGGAATCCTCCAGTGAAATCTAAAGAGGCCCAGTGGGCAGTCTCCATGGCTGCGGGGTCCACCTAGCAACTGGAGCAAATGCAGGCCTTGGAAGAAGCAGCAGCGCAGGCCGCAGAATCTTCTTCCCGGACGATTTTTGTTCCCCTCAGCCTGGGCTCCACGTTTTTGGGTTCCTTCCAGGAGTTGTGCTAATCTCTCCTCACTAAGGGTGAGGGTCCTGTGGGCTTGCACATCTCCCGGTCCTGTAAGAAGGAGAAGGAACTGAGAGACTCTTCGTCTTGGCGGAGATGTTCTTGGGATTGTGAGCAGTCTTGATCCCAGGAAACTGCACTCTCGACTTCAGTCGAAGTTGCTTCCTCGGCTGCTGACTTCTCATCCTTGCCACCTGGTCAGCTGGCCGAGGTCTTGATCGACAAGGTTGAGATCATCCTTGATCCCGTTGACCCGTTGTTGCCCGAAGAGGCCGACAACTCTTTGACCAGGGCCCCAGTCCTGCCTCTTCCTGAAGAGGAGACCCAGCCTGCTAGGAATCCCATCGAGGAACGATCCTTGACCTGGGTAAATCACCGTTTCCCCCGGTGTCTCCTGACTGACCGAATCAGCCAGTCCAGTCGAGGTCGAGATCTCAGACCCCCTCAACCGGCAGGCTGAGGAAGGTGCATAAGCGCTCCAAAAAGAGGCAGCGCCACCATTCGTCATTGTCCTCCTTGGATGGCTTTCACCTCCTAGGCCGAAGCCAACTCCTCTGGAACCGGTCAAATCAGTTCTTCCGCCCACGGAGCCAGCCAAACCCACCCCGGTTCAGCCAAAATTTATCTCTCTGCCAATTGTGGTGTAGCCACCGGCTAAACAGCCTTCAGGAGGGGTTTCTGCGAAGGATTCGCAGATGATTCCGAGTCTCCAACATGGGTTATTGGTCACTCTTACGCCTGATCGTCCTAGGCGTGTGGAGGGGGACCTTGGTGGCCGACCGATTTATCTGGATACATCGGATTCGGCTGACACTAACCTTCACTCTCATCCCCTGGATGATGAGTCTGTCGGTAGTTGGTCAACAGAGGACGGCCCTTTGTCATTATTGGGGATTCTCCACCTTATTGCCGAATCTATGGGGGTGCACCAGGAGCCTGTCCAGAAAAGGACGGAGTACCCTCTTACAGATATTCTTAAAAGAGGGGATATACCCACAGAAGCCTTCCCAGTGGCCGAAGCCATTGTTGGCCTGGCCTTGGAGCTCTGGCAGCATACTGCCTCCTGCCCAGCGCCGTCTGCCCAGATGGCCCATAAGTATGCAGTGCCCATTGGGTCCCTCTCGGGGTTCACAGAACACCCCTTGCTGAGGGGTTAGTGACCGCCTCTGTGTTCAGATGCACAGGCAGCTCTGCTGACACTAATAGACCTCTGGACAAGGAGTCCAGAAAATTGGACCACTCTGCCAGAAAGGTCTATGTAGCCTCCTCACTTGGCCTCCATCAGGCAAGCTCGGTCGTCGTCATGGCGCACCTCTCCCACGCCCTTCTGGGCTCACTGGATGAAGTTCTCCTGCATCTCCCTGCAGACCTTCAGACTATGGTCAAGCAGGTCTGGGACCAGGGCCGAGCTGTTGCCAAGCAGCAACTTCAGATGGCTCTGGACCTCGGGGACTCTCATGCGCCAGATCGGTGGCAACAGCGGTTGTCATGCGCCGCATGGCTTGGCTGAGGCTTTCTACCTTCACGGTGGATACCCAGCATAAACTCACTGATGTTCCTTTCCTGGGTACCGATCTCTTCGGCCCAGGTGTGGATGGTCACCTTCAGTGAATCGAGCAGTCCAATGCCACCTTGGACTCTGCTACTTCTGCCCAAAAGGACGCCCCCAGCACGAAGAAGCAGCAGAAGAAGAAGCTTTTTTGGCACCCTGCTCCTGCAGCCAAACAGCCCTCCTTTCAGGGTGGGCAGCAACAGCAGGCTCAATCATGACACCCTCGGCCCAAGTCCGCAGACAGGGAGGTTGGGGGTTCAGGTGGGTTCCAGTCTGGACTGTCTTCCTCCACTCTTGCCCACTGACAGGAAGAGGCTGCCACCCCTATTTCCATCATGCCAGCTCTGGGTCCTCCTGTGAGGGGCCAGCTCCGCCACTTTTTTCCACCTGGTCCACTGTTACAACGGACAGGTGGGTTCTAGAAGTGGTCGGCCAGGGTCTACCTCTGGAATTTGAGCAGCGCCCTCCCTGCCGAGCCCACGCACCATGGGAGGAAAGAGTATCAGCCCACACACGGTCGGCTCTGAGAGACAACGTAGCCCAACTCCTCCTCAAGGAGGTAGTGGTTTGAGTGGCAGAGCCTCCAGTCAACCCAGGGTTCATTTCCAGATACTTTCCTGGTCCCGAAACGGATGGGGGGGGGGGGTGCTGGCACTCCATTCTAGATTTGCACGACCTGAATCAGTATCTCAGGCCACGCACCTTGAGGATGGTAACTGTCCCGGATCATACCATCCCTAGAGTGAAATGTGGTTCTGCTCACTGGATCTTCAGGACGCATTCTTTCGTGTCCCAATCTGTCCGTCCCACCAGCGGTTTCTCCGCTTCAGAGCAGAGGGAACCCTACCACGAGTTCCAAGCCATGCCATTCAGCCTGTTTTGCCGTCTTCACCAAATGCATAGCAGTGGTGACATCCATCTCAGGCGTCAAGGGGTCAGAGTGTACCCATTACTTTGACAGTTTATTCCTAGCGGGTTACACCCAACAAGAGGTGGTGAGGTCCAGGGACCTGGCCCTCCAAACCTGCTCTCAACTTGGCCTTCTGATCAACGAGGACAAGTCAGAGCTCATACCATCACAGGTGATATGCTTCATTGGGGCAGAGCTTGACTCTTGCCAAGCCAGAGCATGGCTCCTGGCAGACAGGGCAGAGGTTCTCTCCTCCTTTGCTCAATCAGTTTTGGTTGGGTACTTGCGCCCTGTCCAGGACTTTCTGTACCTTCTGGGTTACATGGTGGCTTGCACCATTGTTGTTTGTTGAGCCAGGTGGCATATGCGCCCCCTTCAGTGGGAGCTGGCCGCCCAGTGGACTCAGCACCTAGGTCATTTTAACCAGCTGATCACTGTGACCCAGACTGCGGGAAGGGATCCTGTTTGTCCATCCCGAGCTGATGGTCATCCTCACGACCGATACCTCTCTCATGGGTTGGGAAGCCCACATGGGGAACAACAGGGCCCATGGGTTCTGGACCCCCAAGGAATCCCATTATCATATCAACCTGTTGGAGCATGGAGTGGTCAGACTGGCATGTCAGCATTCGCTCAGCAGCTTCGGGGTCAAGTGGTTCAAGTCCAGACTGACAATACCACAACCATGTACTACCTCAACAAACAGGGTGGTACGCACTCCGGCTGCTGTGCAGGGAAGCGCTCCACATCTGGACACTCGTGAGCCGACTGGAGGCGGATCTCCTAGCCATCCATGTGGCAGGAGCCTTGAATCAACTGGCGGATGCTGTCAGCCGCATAGGCGAGACATCCCACGAGTGGTCTCTCCATCCAGAGGTAGCTCACAGCCTGTTCTCCCACTGGGGCAAACCAATGGTGGACCTGTTTGCCTCCAGCGAAAACACCAAGCTGAGGCTATTTCATGCCCACCCTCCTCAGCAGGGATCGCTGCAGGGGGATTCCTTCTCTCCATTTCCCTTGATCTACAAGGTGCTCCTCAAGGTGAGGAGGGACAAGGCACAGGTGATCCTGGTAGCCCCAGATTGGCCCCGCCAGTTCTGGTATACAGATCTCCTCAGCCTCAGCAACAGGCTACTGAGGTGTCTTCCGGCATGCCTGGACTTGATCTCAGTCAGGGGAAGGTATTCCATCTGGACCTTCAATCCCTGCACCTGACAGCCTCGTACCTGAGCGGCTAGAGTTCCAGACTTTGGGTCTCTCTGAGGATGTACTGACAGTAGGGGAAGCATCCAGGAAGGAGTTGACCAGGAAGTGTTACGCCTTCAAATGGAAAAGGTTTTCCATTTGGTGTCAGGGCAAGGGTCTGGACCCTCTGTCCTGTCCTGTGGCTAACATTCTAGACTACCTTTGGTCTCTGTCCAAAGGGGTACTTCGGTCTTCACCCCTTAGGGTGCACCTGGCAGCCATCTCTGCTTACCGGACGCATACCGGTCAGCAGACAGTGGCGCAGGAGACAGTGGTCGGGCAGTTTTTCAAAGGCCTGGATCACATATCCCCGCCAGTGCGTGAATTTCCACCTCTGTGGGATTTACTGCTAGTTTTGACTTAACTCATGGGCAAGCCATTAACCAATGCACAAGTGTGAGCTCTCACACTTGTCATGGAAGACGGCCTTCCTAATGGCTGTCACGTCAGCTGAAGCTGACTGGGGGGAGCCCAGGCTCCTCGTGAGTCTCCTTATCTGGTCTTCCACAGGGACAAGGTTGTCCTGTGCCCCCAACTCAAAATTCCTCCCAAAGGTGGTGTCAAGAGTTTCACCTTAATCAAGTATTGACTCTGCCTGTGTTCTATCCGAACTACACCTCGGATGCTGAGTACAGGCTCCATACTTTGGACCTGAGATGTGCTCTCTCCTATTATAAGGAGAGGACAGCAGAAATTTGGGGAGAGGTTCACCAGCTGTTTGTCACCTATGCTGAAGCCACTTCTGTCAGACCTGCAGCAAAGCAGATGATTGGCAGATGGATTACATCTTACATTGATATCTGCTATAGGTTGGCGGGTAGGAAGCCTCCTGTAGGGCTAAGGGCTCATTCCACCCACCTTACCGCTGTGTTGGTGGCTGCTTCCAGGGACATCCCTATCTAGGAAATCTGCCGGGCTGATCCCAGAAGACAGCAAGCACCTTCATCACCCATTACCACATCAACCTTGAGTCACGTCGGGATGCTGGTTTTGGGGCCTCAGTTCTCCAGTCTCTGTTCCCCAAGTAAGTATGGGGGGGGGTGCCATGCCTCCCTCCTCCCAGAGAACTGCTAGGAGTCTGCCAAGAAGTGTGGATGAACAACATATCCACAATACTAGAAAAACAGGTTACTCACCTGTAACACTAGATCTTCTATGGACAGGTCTCTTGCAGTAGGTTATTACTCTTGGGAGTCCACTAGTGTTCTATAGGGCTGCCTCCCATACATCACTTCCTCTGGCTGTATATAAAAGGGGGCGGCCCCAGTTGCACACTGTTCATTTTCCCGCTAGCTTCAGCCCGCATGGCAGCTAGCTCAATCTTCTGTGTTGCAGTCTTTTTTTCTTTCTTTCGCTGTGCCTGGCCTGAGACACACTCCCAGGCCCCGACTCTTCTGCTTGCACTGGACCCGGGCCTGTGAACCACTCACAGTACCTCTGTCTCTCCTTGTTTCAGCGGGCCTGTGTTCACTCACAGCACCCCTGCCGCTCATTGGCTCATGCTGTTTTGCTGGGTAAGGGACTCAGTCCATAGCTGACAAAGCAGCCATCCCAGGACAGACCTCTGGGACCTGTGTTAAGGTGGCCCCGGACCAAGACTCTCATTCCAGACATCGGAAGCAGCAGGACTCATACCCCTCTCACTTCTCCGATCTGCTCCATCGACGGTGGCTCCTCCATTGTTGACGGGGCCTTCATCGTCGACGGGACTGCTCCCCCTGTCGATGGAGCCTTCGTTGCTCACATCCTTGTCAATGGGCCACACCCTGTCGCGGTGCTCTCATTCTCTTTACCGTTGAGGGGCTCTCCCCCATCGGCCAGCGTGTTAGTAGTAGCAGGCCGCCGTTGGCCCCTCATCATCAATGGGTCATCCCTGTCCAGCGGAGCAATCCCTGCATGTATCTTGTTGACAGCACTATCCCCATTGATAGCGCGTTCCTTGTCGATGGGGAGGCTTTCCCCATCGGCCAGACATGCTTTCTCTCACTCGTCAGCGGAGTTCTTCCCCGTCGACGGAGCATGCAGCAGCTCTCTCATCGGCAGGGGGTTCTTTCCTGTTGACAGGGAGGCTTCCTTGTCGAAGGAGCATGTTTTCTTCCTTTCCTGCGTCAATGGGAGTGCTTCCCCGTCGGCGAACATACTGCTCACTTTCACCGTTGACGGAGCTATCCCCGTTAGCGGGCATCCTGGTGGTCGGGCTGCTTGTTTTGTCTTCTCGTCAGCGGGGCTGCTTCCCCCGTCAATGGGACGTCCCCATTTCCATTCCTCATCTATGGGGCTGCTTCCCCAACAACAGGACATCCCTGCATTCATCCCTTTCAGCGGGGCTGGTTCCGCTGTCACCAGCAGGGGCTCTGCAACTTGGGCATCCCTGGTCCGGGGGTCTCCCCGCCCATCCTGGCACCAGCGTCCTGTTCCTACGTCACTGGGGGTACCGCCTCCATTGCCATTCCTGCACCCCACGGGCGCCCCTTCTTTTGTGCCCTTGGACGGGGTCCCTGGGTCTTGTCCCTTGTTTCACGCCCCTCCTCTGGTGCCCCCCGCCTTTCCGTCATCATCCGGTTCGGGCTCTCTCCACCTAATTTCTCCCTCCCTCCTCCTGTTTTCGGGGGTCCATGCCTGGGGGTCTGGCCCTGGGGTGTCCCTGCGGTGGGTCTTTTCTGCCCATGCCTGGGCTTTGGTGTCCCATCCTGTCCCCTCAGTCCTGCCCCACATGGGCCTCCCAGTTGTGCTGCACCCCGTCGGGCCTTCCTGATTTACTGCTGCTTCTTCGGCTGCCTCCGTGGGCATCTCAGGGGCTCCTACCCGGCCCCGTCACACCTCTTCTTGTCTGCCGGATGTGGTTCCCGGCACCTTGTTTGCTTTGGCATGTGGGTTTTGCCCTCTGATGCCTTGCTGCTTCGCAGCCTTTCCTATGTGGGCCACGTGGTCCGGTGCCTCCACGCCTAGTGTGCTTCGGCTTTGGTGCCTTCTCTCCGCCACTGTCTCCCTGCTCAGGGTCGGCCCTGTCGGCGCTACCCGTGTATGCCCTTTCCATGCCTTCCCGACACCAGCTTCCTGCAGGCTCCGATGCCATGGCTGCATCTGCCCATCTGTCTGCCATGGCTGTCGCCTTGCAGTGCCCTGCCTGGCCTCGGGTGTCGGGTTCGGCACCTGATGTCCTCTCATCGGCTGCCGTCTCCACTTCTGTGGTGCTCTGTTTTTGGTCATGGTCCCTGGGCCTTTCTGGTTTACTGCCTGCTGTCTGGTCAAACCGACGGTCGGTCCGGGACCTCTCCCTTGACTGCCGGGATGTCCCGTTCCTGTCCCCCCTCCCTGGGGTACTGCTTGGGTCTCCGGTAGGGCCTCTCGTGGGGCAGCTTTGTCTGCACCCCCGTCCTTTGCCCGTCCTCCTGGTAGGGCCGTGCCTGCTCTTCCTCTTTGACCGCTCTACAGGGCTTGCTCCCCACCCCCTTCTGAATGTTTGGAAGCACCTGGGTGTCTTTTCGCCCTTTCCTTCGGAGGCCTGCTTCCTCCTCCTGGTCGCTTAGCTCCTCTCTGCAGTCCTTTTGGACTCCTGCTGTTCTCCCTCCTGGAGCCCCTCAGTTGTTCTTTGCTGTGGCCTGCCTGGTGCTCCTTGCCCCGGTACTCTCCACTCCTTGCACGTACACTAAGAGCTTGGCGTGCTCTCCTGGGTTTGATGTTTTCTTGCCATGGCCTTTCGACCCCTGCCTCGTCAGGTTGAATCACTGTACTTGGCCTCCTCCATCTCTCTTTTCCACATTGACATGTCTCTGAAGGCTCTTTGGATGCCCTGCTGGACTTGCTGTACGCCATTGCCTCTTGCACCCCTGCTCGGCAGGTTGAATCATTGACATGGCACTGTTCCTACTCTCCCTTCTTGGAGTACTCTCTTCCTCACATACCTTTGGCTTGTCTGCCCAACCGGGTGTTGTTTGTGATGACTTGACTTGGACTTTGTGTGACACTGTCCCTTTCCGGGATCACACGGCTGTCTCTTGGATTGTTCTGTGGCTCGTCCATGGCTTCCGCCTGGTTCCTGTTTCCTGCCTCTTTTTCTGTTGTCACGGATGTGTCTTCTTGGTATTGCTTGGTGCCATGGCTTATATCCCAGCTTCCTGCTCTGCGTGTCCTCCCTTTCTTATGACTGATTGGTACTCTTCCAAGCGTAATAACCTACTCCAAGAGACCTGTCCGTAGAAGATAGTATTGTTACGTAAGAACTTACTGTAACAGTAGATCTTTGAGGTACGGTCTCTTGCAGTAGGTACAGTCCCACCCTCCATCCCCTACCTTTTTTGCTCAGAGTCCTTGAATCTCAGAACATTGGGATGGGTGTTTCCCTTGGTCCCTCTGTTTCCCTCGGTCCTCTGCCTTTTCCATGCTGCAGCCGGCCGGGAACAGTGTGTACCTGGTGCCGCCCCCTTTTTTACACAGCCAGAGGAAGTGATGTATGGGGATGGCCCTATAGGAGACTGCTGGAAGAAGCTACCGCATGACAGCTCCACCTAGCGGACTCACAAGAGTAATAACCTACTGCAAGAGACCATACGTTGAAGATCTACTGTTATGGTAAGTTCTTACATAACGATACTTTCTAGGAGTGGAATATGTTGTTCATCCATGCTGACCCACCCAACCTCCCCGGCTGTGATGCACAAACCTGGTTTCCAGTGGGCTAAGATCTGGTGTCATGGGGTGGAGCCATGGGTTATACCACCCGGGTGAGTGGAAGGAGCCAGCTTGAAGACCTTCCGGTAGATTTAAAGGAAAAGGGACACTGCCAAGAAGAGTGGGTGAACAAAATATACCACTCGCAAAACTACAGTTACAAGTGAGTAACCTGTTTTTTTCTGTTAGCTCCAGCATTATTAGTGGGGCCACTCCATGTAGCCATGAGCTCATTATGGAGAATATTGTTCAATAATATACATAGTTGAGAGTTTTACTTTTCAACTGTTATGGATTTAACTGTATGGACATCACAGTATGTGAATTTGCTATAGTTAAATAGGCATTTCTCTTCCTTGACAGAAATTTGTGGTGCGGGTTTTATCAGAGTACCTGAATAAGTTCACTAGTTGGAGGCAAGTTTTTCGTGTTTAACTCATCAGCTCTGAGACGCCATTTTGAATTAAGGTTAAGCAGTGCAATCCTCGGACATCGAAAAGCGCTATTGGAGCCGCACAGGGTGGTATGGAGGAAATCAAAATCTGGATCTTCAGCGTGGTTGAAGTCTTTCCACTTGGTTAAAGGGTTGCTGTCAACCCCTTTAAGCCTCCAAGTGTCCCTAGTTTAAAAAAACACATTTTATGATTGGTCACGTTCTATAGAGACTGCTGATATAGCTGGTTCGTTGATTCTGATTCCTGTTTTCTTTTTAAAAGTAAAAACAGATTGCTCACAATACTGGTGTTACCACACAAAAATGTTTTTGTTTACATTCCTTGATCAACTTCCACTGCATCTTTCTTGGATATGGGAACAAACCCATAGTCTAGCCACGCAAGCAGAGCAGACTATTGCACCATGAGTGGCTGCACTGTTTGGAGGTGTTTGTAATGTTCAAGAAGTAGGCACTGAGATTAAATCAAGGATTTGCCACAAAACAAAGTTGATTATAATTACATCATTAGCATGCATTTCAGTCCTACTAAGAAAGGAAGCAGATAAAGCAACCAGCAGCACCAATGAATTTTGGAGAAGATAAGCAATCGTAAAATGTGGCTTTTCAACTAGACATAACATGATGCAAAAAGGGTTAACCGTGTCCCTTTAAGGTAGTTTTGCATATTTTTTTATCAACTCAAGTATTTCAGTACATGTGCAGTCATTTTTAGAAGGGGCAAGCCCTAGTTTGTGAACAAGCCTAGTTTGGATGGATTTGGGTACTGCAGCGCAAGAATGTGTACTGAGTGACTGCGTCGGAATGTTCACCTGCTTAGGGTTCTGTGCTACCAGAACAGTCTGGTTTGAGACTGCCATTATCCCATAGTGGGGAAGCACATTACCCATATGCAATTACTGCCTTTCCCACTGGCATTGTTGGAACTAACAGAAAAGGAAATTAGGGTGAGTATGAGTGGGATTTCCCCTGTGTCTCTTGAATGTTTTTAGAAAATAGGAAGGGAAAATTCTAGTTTCTGATTGGCTAATGTCACAACTAGCTAGTCCAGTATTGGGCAACAGAGACCAAGAAACAATGAGCCACAGCCCCTGGCTGCCTGATTAGTTTCAAATATCACTGTGCCCATAGAATTTTAAAAATGTAGAATGCCGCCAATTTTTTCTCTCGCTTAGCAAGAGAGACCGTGCCCCCCCCGTGTCCTGAAACAGTTGCTTCAGAAATAATAATAACGCTTTAGAGAAATAAATCTCATATGGCACATACTATCCTCTTTGCTAAACATTTTGATTAACTTTTGACTGAACAAGTTGTTGTTTTTTTGCCTGTACTCCTAGAGCTAGCATGTTGAGTGCTAAGCACTACTAGAAACGGCTTCCCTGGCTCTAGCCGCACTCAACCCATTATAACTTATTTTTTAGTAACTTTTTAAGTTCCAGCTACACATCCTCTCCCTTGATCTTACCTGGTACCTCCACTGCAGTCCTGAAACAGCATCCTCTCCCTCAGTCGGTACCTCGATGCTCTTTTGCTACTGCCTGTGAGCGTAACTTGGAGCAGGAAGTCAGTGCTATTATTTTCACCAGTATGTGATGTGGGAGGGGGTGTGGAGTTGGTGGTCTGCACTAATCTTTTCGCTGGTGAGCAAGAGGGGGATATGGGTTCTCCAAAGCCTTTCTCCTGCAGGCATTGGGGGGGGGGTTAAACAGGAAAAAAAATAGAAAAAAGTTTCACGAAAGGAGCTCATAAAATAAGTGTCAAACAGTGGTGCCCTCTAATGGTATGTGTACCAATAGAGGGACTGCTTTACATTAAAGAGTCTTTTTAAATGATTTTTAACTCAACTGTAAGGGATTTTTTTTTTACTTTTTTTATTTTTTTTTTTTACAGTTTTTAGAGATGATGTTAAAATGTACAGTAAGACCCATTTTCTGTGTGCAACAATACCTTCCAGGGTGGGCGGTAGGGACTATACTGGACCTTCTAGGGGCTATAAGACCCTCCGCCTGCAGCATCAGGCCTCATTACACCCCCTGGGTGATCCAGTATAGTCCAATACTGCCCACGCTGTCAGATATTGTGGTTATAAAAGTACATTCTTGAGTTCTTTTGGCAAGAGAACACTGAAGTGAAGCTGGGCAGTTTGGCTCACAAAGGGCTTAAGAAGAAAATGTTAACTGTAAGAGACACAGGAACTGTACATATACGCATGTATCTTGGTTAAAAAAAGTGCAGCTGAATTTTAAAACGAAATGTTTTCTTTGTATAAAATAAGAGAATCTCCTGTGTAGGAAATGGACTATGCCATCTGAAACTAGAACTTGAGAATTTCAGAACTATCCACATGAAAAACAGTCTTGTATATGTTACTACCACTTCCTAGATTGCTCTTGCAGTTGCACGAGTGGTCTCACATGCATTCCTAGTGTATGAGAAAGGTGACCAGTTCTGATACCCTAAGGACGCGAGATCACTCTTACAACCATAAGAGTTGTCTCAAAAGTAGTATAGAAACATAGACCGTGACAGCAGAAAAAGACCAATTGTCCATCCAGTCTGCCCATTTTTTTTACCCTGTCGTACCACAGGGTCAGTTGTCTCTGTGGGGTCTTTGCTTACATTATTCCCCCTTTTGTTATCCATGTTTCTTCCCCCACTTCCTGCTGAGTAACTTATATCCCCTTGACTCTGCTCCAGATGTATTTGAAGCCATTAATGTTTTTTTTGCTCACCATGTTTGCCAGCAGACTATAGACTTAACCAGTCTTTCTGTACAATACAGTACTATTTCCTTGTCCTATCTTATCTCTTCCTGGTAAATAGCTCATCACTGTCCACCTTGTTAATTCTTTTTAGAAACTTGAAGGCCTCTGTCATTTCCTCCCTTTCTCTTCTGGTTCTGAGTGAATACCTGTTCAGTGCCTTTCGTTGATCCTCCTAGGATCTGGCCTTCTGGCCCTGAATTATGTTGCTCATCCTACATTGTACCTTCTCTAGCCTGCCCCTGTCCTTTTTTAGGTGGGAACACCAGAACTGGACACAGTACTCCAGGTGTGGTCTCACCAGTAACCTGTACAGTGGTAACAGTACCTCCTGCCTTCTACTGTCAAACCCTCTCCACGATGCACCCAGCATCCTGTTCGCCTTTGCTGAATGCCTTGTTACATTGGCTGCCTTGTTTGAGAAGTTGCTAATGAGTACCGACTCCTAGGTCCCTTTACTTTGATGTTCTGATGTGTTGTTCAGTGTACACCCCGATCCAGTACTCTCTTCAGTGGTTTTTGTTTGCCTGAATGCATAACTACACTTATTTTCATTAAATTTCAGCTGCCAGACTTTGGACCAACTCTACATCCTTTGCAGGTCTTTCTCTTAGTTCATAATTCCTTCCACGGTGTCGGCCCTAACATAGTGTTTAGTATCCTCTGTAAATAGACACAACCTTCCCTGGAGTCCCTCTCCCATGTTGGTGAAAGGAACATATTGAAGAGGATTGGGCCCAGAACAGATCCCGGATGATCCATAATCCCTAGTTTTAATTTATTATTGTTAAAGATTGATAAATAATATATTAAAATTTTTTAAAACGCTGACCCGATGTGCCAGTTTCCAGGGTAACTGCACGTGAGGCATTCTTCACAGAATTAGACCGTTTCAGGTGCACAGGAAAGTAGGGCACCCATTGGTCGGGAGCACTTCATCGATTTGTCATGGTTATAAGAGTAGCTGGAATGTTTGAAAATAAACAGTCCTCCCACTCACCAGTGCCACTCACCCAAGCTGACTCCTGGCACCTGACCCATCCACTCACCACCTTGACCAGCTGCTGCATGAATGACCGGGAGCACACTGGTGACAAAGGGGTGTACAGCAGGGATCCCTCACTTGCATGAGCACAGCAGTATATTTTACTTAATTGCCCTAACAAGTAAGTGTCATGCACTGGGGGGTGGCACCCAAGTCATTGAGTGTGGGACCTACGGACAACTGGAGTCATCCTGTTGACCTGGAGGATTTTTTCACCTTGTTTTTTTCGCTGCCTGAGGTCGGCTTGCATGTAGTGGTGTGGGCATGCAGACTCTGCTCATATTCATATGCCTGTTTCCAGCCCTCCTAGAGGTGGCTGCATGCTGTTACCACCTTGCTGCCTCTAGGTGGCAGCCAAGCAGCAAGAACCCCTAATGTCACAGGAGAAATGTTGGAAAACATTACATTTAGACACCTTTACTCTTATAATTCACATATTCTCTATATTTAGCTTCCTGTCTTTCAGAGCCGGCCTCAGGGAGGTTGTGAACTGTGCATACGCACAGTGCTCCAAGAGCAGAGGGGCCCAAAAAATACCTCAACTGTCCAGTTGGCCTCCTTCTTCCTGGTCCTGTATGTACTAATTTTAATCAAATCAATTCAAATCTAGCTAAAAATGAAGCTACAGGGAGGCCATGATAGGGATGAGGATGTTCCTTGGGGCTTCACAACTTTTGATATGGGGCCCCAGCAAGGAGGTTCACACTGGGTCCCAGAATAGCTAGTGTCAGCGCTTCTCTCTTTCATTATAACTGGGCACTTTAACTTGAAAACAATATCGCTGTCCATTACACTTTATCTTCTCTTGACTACTTGTTTACACTGGTCATCACAACCCACTGTCTGTGGCATAAGTGTTTCCTTCGCAACACACTTTTGATATCTGATGTAGAGGAGCAGTTAGAGCACATGAAGCCTAGGGGTCAGTGATCCTGTTTTCTTGTTAATGTGCCAAATCCTGAAGAAAACAGGAAGCTAAATACAGCTAGACCAGAGTGGTCCATTTCCCTCCATCATTGGCTACAAGGAGGTTATTAAAACACTCAGACTAAAGTGCAACATTGAAGGCCAACAGAATGCTGGGCTGCATTAGGAGGGGAATCACGAGCAGGAGGAGAGAGGTGGTACTACCACTGTGTAGATCACTGGTCAGGCCTCACCTGGAATACTGAGTCCAGTTCCGGGGGCGTTACCTCAGGAAGGACATTGACTGGGTGGAAACAGTAGAGAGAAAGGCGACAAACATGATTCAGGGTCTGCAGTACATGTCCTATGAGGAAACACTTAGGGAACTGAATATGTACTCCCTGGAGCAGAGAAGAGAGATAAGGGACATGATTGAAACATTCAAGTACATAAGGCATTAAGAAGGTACAGGCACAGGAACATTTTTACTTCAAGAAGGGCTCAGGACCGAGGGACATGACGTCGGGGTGCAAGGAGAGAGATTCTCTGCCAACACCAGGAAGTTTTTCTTCACAGAAAGAGTGATGGATGCCTGGAACAGCCTGCCCAAAGAGGTTGTGGGGGTCAACACTGTGAGGGGATTCAAGAATGCATGGGGATAGACACAAGGGAGGCCTGACTACAAAGGGCAACTAGAGTGTCAAAATAGATCTAAAGCAAATGGGCAGACTAGATGGACCTAGTGGTCTCCTTCTGCTATCAACTTTTATGTTTCTAAAGTGGTCTCTGTACTATTGAAACTGTCACTACCGTAACTAATGCACTCACTATACCTCAACACAGGGCAACTTTGAAAATAGGTAGGTAGGTAAATGTTTTATTGATCGACCAAAGTCATTACATAGTTAAAACATTAAAATTCATCTTGTAACATTGTCAAGCAAAACTTTAACAAGTCATACATTTATTTAGTTTTTGTTAACCGGGTTAGGTGCACTAGCCAAAGTTGACTATTTTCAGGCACGACCTGGGAGAATACATAAATAAAATGAGATGACATTATACAATACATAGTATATAGTACAGGTACATAGTATATAGTACAGGTAGTTTAGAATACAGATGAAGTCAGACAGTACTCGAGATAATACATATAGCTATGCAGAGATGACAAAAGTGACATTAGTACATGCAAATAACTGAAAATGGGCTAAGTGGCAGCTACAAAGACATTTTATAGCAAAGCTTGTTTAGAAGTGCAGCAGTGTTTTGGGCGAAATAGGGTAGTTAGCTGTGAGGCATTAAGTGGGATCAACATGAAATAAACATTAAAATACAATTTCAAGGAAATATGATTTACAAATTCAGTGACTTCAAAAAAATGACATAAGACAATACCTTGATATTATTAGATGTAAAGAGAAAAATAATCAGTTCTTCAGGAGGGAGACTGAGGCGTGCCAAAATTGAGGCCAACCAAAATTTTCTTTTTTGTTCATATTTTCGGGCAATGTAAAGTTATGTGCTTAAGGTAATCTTCTAAACCCAAATTACAATCGCAATAAAATTTTGTTTCAAATCCAGGTCTTCTTTAAGAAGAGTAAATGTCATTTGAAGTGTATAATTTCATGCGCAATCTAGTTAATATTCTCCTGTTATCTGGGTTAGACAATATTGGTACAGTAAGTAGGGTTTTAACTGGTGATTAATTTTCAAAATTTGTACCATCGATAGTTTTTAAGGGTATTGATTTTCTTTTGATTTATAGAGATATCCATCCCTAAATCTTAACTTAATCTAATTTGTAATAATTTCAAAAGGTTTAGAGTAAATTTCATAGAGGAGATGTCCCAATCCATTTGGAAAGAGAAGAGTCTTTATTTGAATCATAGTAGGTGAATTAAAGCCTCTTTGGTGAGGATCTATTTCCTGCTCCAGGCATTGCCTCGGAAGGTGGGTTTCTGATAAGAGGAAGAGCTTAAGTATAAATGATAAAAGTTCTTTCTTGGATCACAGTAGATAAAGAATATTGACCTAACTCAGTTCTAACCAGTTCTGCAAGGATTGTTTGACCCTCAAAATGTATCTATGCATTTTGGTTAAAATCTTTTCCAAAGGGGCCAAGGAATTATTAGTGCCCAGAGTTCAGCTGCGTATAGGATGCTAGATGTAATTTTGGCACGTATTACTTTGAGGAGGCCTGCTGTGGAGCCATGTCCTAATTTAGCACTAAAACATTTAAAGGCAGTGAGTGTTGTCGATAGTTTTTGAGGCGTTAGATTTGGATGCAGTGACCACTTCAGGTTATTCGAAAATCTAGTACCTAAATAATTGTAATAGTTTACTGTAGATATCGTGAATTTGTCAATGAAAACCGAAGGTTGTAATAATTATTTATTGCCAAATATTACTAAATTTGTTTTCTCTTTATTTATTGTCAATTTGAAGTTTTTACATAAATTGTAAAAATGATCCAATTTTATTTGCAAACCAAGTAGGGATGTTGATATTAATATGAGATCACTAGCATATGCCAGACATGTAATAGGTTTGCTAAAATTATTTGGAGAATATAAATCATTGTTATTTAATTGTTCGATTATTGGGTTGATGTGTATATTAAAGAGAATCGGAGCTAGTAAACAACCTTGTTGGATGGCCAGATTTGTTGGGACTTTGGATATTAAGGCGTCAGAAAGTAAATAACAAACCTGAAGCCAGGTATCTGAGTGTAATCTGATTACAATACCTAGTAAAGTAGGGTCAAGTCTATAATCAGCTAAGATTTTCCATAGTAATATACAGCTTATCGAGTCGAAAGCTGATTTTAAGTCAGTAAAAAAAAAAAAATTGAGTTTTGTATTTTTTATGGTAATGTATTTCTATGTAAGATGTTTTAAAACATAACCGCGTTGGGTCGTGGATCGATGAGGTCTGAAACCATTTTGCAATTCGCTTATAATATTATTGTCAGCCCAAGTTTGAATACGTGACAGTATAATTAGAGTAATTAATTTCTGGGTAGAATCTGTTAAGCTGATAGGTCTATACATTAAAGGATTGTTGCTATCTTCTTTTTTTATAAAGGTGGTAAATTATACTTCCCAACCAGCTCTCAGGAAAAAAATCGCATTGAATGTAATAGTTAAAGATTATGTAAAGAATAGATAACCACCAGTTAGTAAAGGATTTAAAAATGTCAGCTAGTATGTTGTCAGGACCTGGGGCCTTGTTTAATGAGATTTTACTAATGGCTGATATTATTTCATGAGTTTGACTTTTAAAATAAGATCATGGTGGCCTTAACAGTTTTATCCTGTCAAAAAAATAAAGTATTTTACTATTACTATGTTGAGGTCATAAGCCAAATTGAAATAGCTTACAGCTCTCATAACTCTGTGTTTGATTTGAGCTAGAGTGCCTCCATCTTCTCCACTAGCCTCACCCTTCCTTTTTGGTGAGAACAGAGAGACACCACCTTCTCCATTAGCCTCGCTGTTCATCTTTGGTGAGAATAGAGCACTACCATCTTTTTCACTGGCTTAAAAAAGGGAAGGGTTGGGGGCACTAGAGAGACGTTTCTCGACTGGAAGCACCTTCCTGATGCTCTGTGCACCGAAAGACTTAACATCTCTACAATGGTTAATTTTTTACAAAATATATTTGAAATCCACTTACTTCTTCAGATAGCTCTTCTGATTGAGATTCGAAAGAGACCAAAAAGTAATGGGAAGGCAGAAGGCTGCAGTGGCAGGACCGAGCCAAAAATCGGCAACACAACCCATGCAAACTCCACATGATGGGCCTGATCAAGCACTGAGTTCAAGTGGAGCTAAAGAGTTACCTCCGTGGGACACTGTCCTGACTGCTGTGAGGGAAATGAACAGAAAGCTAGAGAAGGTCCTGGATTGCTTAGGAGCACAAGATATTAAAATTGAAACTGCATTCAAAATAGCCCAGGAGGCAGATGATCGATCCCAGAAGACACAGGTGGCATTCGTTAAATCAATAATGGAGCTGAATTGCCTAAGGGCCCACATGGAAACAATGGAAAATATGGTGAGGGCAATGAATCTCTAAGGTTGGTGGGGGTCCTGGAGGGCATCGAAGGGGGCGACTTGTTGGGTTTCCTAAAGAACTGGCTCCAAAACAGCTTACCCCCTGAACTGCAAGTGGACAATGAATCCTTTGTCCAAACTTTCTGAATGAACTTTTGTAGAGCAGAGGCCAATAAAGACACCCCACGCACCATTATGCTTATAACCACTGGCCCAGAAATCTGTGATCGAGTACTGCAGTGGGCGAGAGCCAATCATCCCGTGAACGTTTAGGGACAGGACTTTAAAATATTACTGGGCTGGTCTTATGCCACCCAGTCAAAATGCAAACTGTTCAACCCTTTGAGGAAACAGCTTTGGGGCTTGGGAGTTGCTCATTCCCTCGTTGCCCTGGCTCGACTTTGGATGACCTATGGGGGCAAAACCTTCCAATACAACGACCCTGAAGACGCACGGAAGAAAGTAGAGTCCATTGCTGCATAATTTAGATGAACACCTCCCCCCATCCCCACCCGAGACCCGTGGCCTACCTTCAGAATCGGAGGTTGATGAGGACTGATAGGTGGTGGGTAAAATGGCCTACTATTTTCTAGGAGCTTGTTATTTCCACCATGCACGGCTCTTCAGTCAGTCAGTCAGCCAGCATTGAGACTATAAGTACCGGTAACTGTTGATTTAACCTCATCCTTTAACCAAGGTCTCCTGACTGTAAAAGGAGACTCAACAATGTTTTGTTTTTTTTTCCTCCCTGGTCGTCTTGTAGCTCAAACTGACATTGCGGCTCTAGCTAACTTTAAACTGAGGGCTACAGCAAAATGTTTTTTCTGATGGCGGCAAGTACGAGGCACCTGGCATATGCAGTGGCTATAAGGGTGTGCTCATTTCTTGCAATAAAAATGAAAATCTAGCAAATGATAGTTCCACGTTTTGATGTTAACCTGGGCTAAAGGTAAAAATGCAGGTCCTTCATGTGTGTTATATGTAGGGGACTTGTAGCCGAAATTTTACAGTTAATTAAGGTGACAAATTTATTATTAGAGGTTTATTAGAAGATGTTGGTGGGCGAGTTGTACAGCAGCTATAGGAAGAGTTAATGTTCCTTTAAACCAGACGTTCATAGTGGGGATAGTGATCCTTGAGATCATAGCATATCTTTCTTAAATAAAATGTACCTAATGTTGTCTTTTTACCCCACAGGGTTTAACGTGGCTAGCCATACTAAATGTAATTCTCAGAAAAATGTTTCATTTTTAAACTATGGTTGATACCCCAAATGATGTATCAGATGACAGAGGACATAATATCCTGACGCTAACATTGTTTTGTATTGCACCGATTGCTGGAGCTTATGTAACCTTGCTCCCCTGAATATAATACTTTCTATATGATCATTGCAAAATGAATAAAAGGAAGTGTTTTTAAGAAAAAAAGGGAAGGGTTGGAAGTTCACTAAGCAGTTGGGATCGAGCAGCACTTCTTGAGGGATCTCCGCATCGCGTGTATAAGGGCAGTGGGTAAGCAACCTTCCCCAAGTGATACTCTCCCAACCTCAATAAACATTGGCACCTGGGCATCCCAGCAGGTGACTAAAGCCAGGTCAGGTCTGGGTTCAGTGTGTAATTGGTGGGCATCCATCAGCAACCTACTAGAGCATACCTCTCAAGTGTCCCTCATTACAAGGGACATCCTTCATTTTGCCCCTTAAAATTGCTCTGTCCCTTATCCGTCCCTCATGGAAAAGGTGCTGCCCACACAGAGAATGTGCTGTAAATTCAGACTTTAAATCAGAAACTCTTAACTCATTCTGTCAGATTCCGCCATTTTGGGTCAGATTAATCAATGGATGGTTTTGACGCCATATGGCGTTAATGGGTAGAATGGGATTCTAAAATACTAAATCCAAAATAAACTTTGTACACATAAACACTATGGTTTTCACAGTGTTTTGAGCTTGTATCTCCATGTTTGAGGATGTGTCCCTCATTCTGAGGGTCTGTGTCCCTCACTGTCCCTCATTTTGAGTGTCCAAAAAAGTCCATGTCCCTCATTTCAGTGACAAAAGGTTGAGAGGTATGTACTGGAAGATCTGCTCAAAGTCGTAATGCTGCTATAAGAAGGCAGCTTTTTATTGCATTTCTGAAAGAGACACAGGAGAAGTAAACACCACAAACACCAGATAAGACAGATCACCAACTTATATACAGGGGAGCACACAGTTCACCAGCACCCTCATGGAGTAGTAAAAGGGTGTTAGGGCTGAGCAGGCCTTACATAGGTTTGAACCTACACTATGAAGAGCACACAGTAGTGGAAGCACGAATCGAAGGCTTTACTGACTTGCCTTCTCCCTTCGCTGCAGGAAGAGTTACCTTAATGCAGAAAATGCCTTTGGATGTTGCTGTGGTATTCATGGCTGGAGACTTACTCTGTGCTCTATTTCAGGATGAGAAGATGAGAATAGAAGCACTGGGTGGCTGCGTGTCATACATGGGGTGCTGGAGGGTGAACGGTACCCTCGCTGTTTCCAGAGCGATAGGTAAGTGCCTGCAAGACCATACTATGTTGCCCCAGCACTGTCTGAGCTGGAGCTGATGAGGCTTATCCAACAGCAGTAGTTATTTTATCAGGCAGAAGTCATGGGGAACCCAGCAGCTGTACTTCCAGGTATGCTGTGCATTTTCCCTCATCAGTATTTACACTGCCCGTTTCTAGGTTTCCTGGACATTCTATGATGCCAGTTTACTCTGTTTGGCAGTGGTGACTATTCAGGGCAGAATTGTGGAAACAGACATTAAAGAGTGTCCAGGGAGCACTGGGACAGAAAGTTATTGAACACACCTGGCAACTTTAAAAGCTTCAATAAGGTATAGGCCTGGTGACTCTGGTGGTGGTACTGGGAGACCTGGGTTCACAGTGTGATTCTGACTCAGTGTCATGCTGGAGGAATCTTACTGGTGCTGTGCTGGGCTACAACGGTGCCTCCTCAGATAGGTTCTGGCCCCAGTTAAGAGTTTCATGCCCAGTCCCTCAAAGAGGCAGTGCAGATCATTTGTCTTGTATGCTTCTTGCCTCCAGAATGGTGGGTAGTTCCTGCCATATCACAACTGCACCCTAGTAGGAAGGTAGTAGTGTGCACTTAAAGAGATTTTAAATCCTGTTTCTGAATATTGAAAACATTTGTCATGGAGGCACTGCCCCATAGTTTTTTTTTATTTATTTATTAAGTTTAGGAATTACAACCCTTTGAGTCAGAGACTCATTGGCAAAGGCTCTGCGTCAAGATACAGTTCAAGACGGGGGGTAGAAAACAGGCAATAATATAAGACTTAGGATGCAATGATTACACCATAGAGTTACATATAAGATTATAACAGTAAAGTTATACAGAATTACTTATTTCCATTACTCAGTTGGGTAATCGGTCAGCAGCTGTGGGGCAACTGGATGCAATCCATGGGATGTTGTCGGTTACAAGGTGGGAATAGTGATATGCAAGGCCTTCTGAGGGGTTAGAGTACCGGGGCTACTTGAGATTGTCTGGGAATGGGGGGGGGGCACGAAGGCAGTCACAATTAGAGGAGGCAAGTAACAGTTGCCGTACTTCAGACTTGAAGAGTCCCAGCCTAGAGGTGGCCAGTTGGATGGTGGGTAGGGTATTCATCCAAAGTGGTGCTCTGTAACTAATGGATCTTTGACCAGCCAAGGTTCTAAAATAGGGGGTCTGGAAGGCTGCATGGCTGGAGTATCTAGTGACTCTCATTCTACGGACAGGTGTTAGGTGAACACACGAGCAGAAACTAGTCCAAGGGACATTTTTTTGGCAAGGAAGCTTGGTAGCGGAGACGCTTCTCAAGGTTTAACCAGGAGGTTCGCTTGTAGATCACATGTATGGGTGTATCGGTCACACACTGTTACTAGTTGGCAGGCTTTGTTCAGAGCAGTTATGATTTTGTTTAGGGCGGTGTTGGAAGCAGACCCATAAACGACTAATGCATACTCGACAAGAGGAAGGACAGAGCTGGATATGTCCAGTCTAAGTGCATTCCCTGGGAGACAGGAGCACAGCCAATACAGAAGCCCAATTCTGATGTTTACAGTTCTGCAGGTGATAGAGATGTACTCTTGGAAGGAGATAGCTGAGTCAAGGGTGGTCCCTAAATATTTAAAACTGGGGACAGTTTCTAGGGGTGTAGAGTTGGAAATGAGAATGAGGGGGAGGGAGGGAGGACCTGTGTTTGTTCTGTGGCTGTGAAAACAGCATCACTTTGGTTTTCTTATAATTGAGAATCGGCTTATGGTTTGGTGAACCAAGTCTGTGTTTCAGTATAATGCTTCTGGAGGTTATGTTGCAGGGAGATGGGGTCCTGGTGCTGGCAAAAAAATGACAGCATTGTCTGCATAAAGGAGGAGTTGTCCAGAGCAGGACCGGTGGAGAGTGTTCAGAAACAAGGTGAACAATAGGGGTCCAAGAATTGAGCCCTGGGGTACCCCAGACCTGACTTGGAGTGGGGAAAACAGTGCATGGTTTAGTTTCACCTGTTGTGATTGACCGGCAAGGTAGTTGGAGAACCAGGTGGTGGCTTCACGGGATAGGCCAAGGGAATGGAGGGAGTCGGTTAGCAGGGGGTGATGAATGGTATCAAAGGCCCTCATCAGGTCAGCATCGACTGACTCAGCTAAGAGGCCCTGATCAAGTGCATTATGGACAAAGGAGGTATATTCCAGGAGGGAGGATAGTTCAGACTCAATGCCCAATCAGTCCTTGGCCTCTCATTTGAGATGGTCGACAAGGATGCTAATTAGTGCCAGTTGTGATTGTGTGTTTTGCGATGGGTACATGTCTCCACTAGATACTGAACAGAGAACTACCACAACTCATTTCATAGGCCACCTAAGAGCCAACAGGTGGTGATGGTTTTAGCCTCTACTGACCTGGGTCAGATTTGAACCAGTGACATTGGGGTGAAGGGCCCTGTAACTCTGTGCCAGTCAGTTGAACTATCCAGTGCCCCACTTATTGGATTTTTGATTTAAAGGTGCAGTACTACAGTATATATTCTCTTTCTGGCACCCTGTTTCATGCAAATGCTTTAACGCTGGTCCTATAAATGATTAAGTACCTGCCTTTCTTTAAAAACACACAAGCAAAGTTAATTTTCTCCCCTCAATAAAACACACCAGTAAATAATAAAAATGATAAGGTACATTTTGCAAGGAGTTTAGTGAACTTTGTAACATTGCTGAAGTGGAGAGATGTTTCTGCTGCTTCAGGCTCTGTACCTCCCCATGTTCCTTGCCGACTATTTTTGTGTATACGGGGGAGCGGTGGATGTGGTCTACCTGGATTTCAGTAAGGCATTTGATTCTATTCCACATAGAAAACTGGTGAACTAGCTGGGCAGCCTGGGAGTGGGTCGCATGGTGGTAAAGTGGGTTAGGAACTGGCTGAGTAATAAAAGACAGAGGGCCATGGTAAGTGGAGCTCAATCTGAGGAAAGGAGAGTGACCAGCAGGGTACCACAGGGATCAGTCCTGGGGCCAGTCATGTTTAATACCTTCATAGGTGACACTACTGAGGATCTGGAAGGGAAGGTGTACCTCTTTGCAGATGACACTAACCTCTGCAACAGGGTAGACATGCCAAGAGAGGTGGAAAGATGAGGGACCTAGGTAAACTGGAGGAATGATCTAGAGTGTGGCAGCTGAGATTCAGTGCAAAAAAGTGCAAAATCATGCATTTGGGGCACAAGATCCCAGGGGAGGATTACATAATGGGGGGTGGGGGGGGAACATACTGATGGTCACCACACAGGAAAGGGATTTGGGAGTAATTATATCTGATGATGTAAAGGTGGGCAAACAGTGTGACAAGGCTGTGGGGAGAGCCAGTGGGGTGCGGGGTTGCATAGGGGAGAGGTATCACCAGCAGAAGAAAGGAAGTGGCAATGCCACTGTACAGATAATTGGTGAGGCCTCATTTGGAATACTGTGTCCAGTTCTGAAGGCTGCATCTTTGTAAGGACTTCAACAGAGTGGAGACAGTTCAAAGAAGGGCAACAAAGATTATGCAGAGCTTGCACCAAAAGTGATATGAAGAGAGACTAGGAGACCTCAATATGTATACCCTGGAGGAGAGGAGAGACAGGAGATATGACAGAAACATACAAATATCTAAAAGGCATATGCAGGGTACCAGAGGGTGGCATCTTTCAGAAAAGATGATGTTCAGGAATGAGGGATCATGACATGAGATTGGAATGGGGTAGACTAAGGGGTAGCGTGAGGAAATATTACTTCCCAGAAAGGGTGGTGGATGTATGGAATAGACTCCCAGCAGAGGTGGTTGGGGAGACACAGTGGAGGGGAATTCAAACATGCATGGGACAGGCATAGGGGAATCCTAGTAATAAGAACAAGGAGGTAAAGCTGGAGATCAAGTAGGATCAGTGGCTTTTACAGTCCTTATCTGCCGTCAATTTCTGTGTTTCTGAGACTTGGTGGTAGATCCTGCCTTACAGAACGCTGTAGCAGGAGATGCATGTTTTACTCCATCCCTTTCTTTTTTTTGCAGCTACTCTTATTCCTCTCCTGGCACTGGCGGCTTACATCTCTGATCCCCCAGCCCTGACCACCGCTCGCAATTTACCTCTCAGTATTTCCCCATGGCCATGCCCCCCATGGCAGGGTGGCGCCTGCGAAGATCGGATCATTCAGCCCGTCAGTGCCTGCAATTTTTCCTCCATTTTTATCCCCAAGATGCAGCGTGCAATGACGCCAAGGAGTGAGCGCGCACGCTACTACACACGCTTCTCCAAGCATCTGCTGCATCTACTGCTCTTTTTGAGCCTTGGTGCGCCAGCCCCCAGCCTCCACTAGGGGCCAGTCTTGCACCGAGAGCTGGTGCTCCCTCCCCCGGAGAAGGAGAGCAGTCCTCGGACGCTCAATCCTTCTCCTCCCCTGCCGACCCCCGACGGCCCCTGCTCATTCCCAAACACGGGTCGCCAGTGTGGTGCGAGGTAAGTCGTCCAGCGCCTCAGCCCTCAGCGCCACCAGGCCGGCCTACTCCATTCCTTTCAATTTTTAAAATAGTACATTTATCCTGTAAGCCTGTGTTTCCTGAAGAAGCAATGTTTACATATTGGTCCGTAGTGTTTTTTTTTTTTTGTTATATTTACTATGCGTTATTCCCTTTAATACCCAACCAGCACTATCAACCTCTCTCCCCAGCCACATCACCTGTTGTCCCTGGGACTTAACTTCTAACCCTGCAGTGCACCACAGTTTGCCCCCTGTGGCAAAGTCCTCCAGATTCCCCATGCCTGGGAGGAGTTTAGCTTGGGTGGAGGTCAAGAGCCCAGTGAGCAGTGTGGGACCTGTGAGGAGAGGAGGCACCTTTCTGCAGGCTAAGGGATTTTCCAGATGTTCTGTTTCCCTTCCCTGGGCACCTTGTGTGCTGAGACTAGCGGGGACATGCTGACGTTCCAGTCAAGAGGCGCCCGCCCACCCATTGCAGCTCCACCTACACCGCCATCTGTGATCATCCAGGTGGCAGTACTGCAGCGGAGTGCACCACCCTTCCTTCCTGAAGGAGAACATTCTCTGGGACGCCAACCCCCCCTCCCCAGCAGTCCCAATGACCTGGGCTCACTTCCAAAGCCAGTATGGTGTCACGAGTGGTAACACTACCACTGTGTCGATGGGCAAACATATTGGTACAAAGTCTCTTATTTTTTTCATCTTTTACTGGCTTCTTAGTAAACTCTTTGGGTGTTTCTCATTTATACAATGCCAGTAAGTACCATTTTAAATTGTATCCATTTTATGTCCTTTGCTCTGCACTTCCGTTGTTAGTACAGTGCAAGTGTGTTCTGCTATAGAACACAGTGGCTGAAAAGGACACAAACTAAATCACGCAGTTCCAAAGTGGTACTTACCACCTGTATGTAAATCAGAAACACCCACGGAGGTCGCTAAAAGATCAGTAAAGATGAAACAGCAACAGCACTGGAGCCAATATTAAAAAAAAAAAAAAAACTTCTGTGGGGAAAAAAGTACAACACTCTTCTCCTGCACGGGGAAGTTGTCTATAAACACCTTATTGGTTTGGCGTACCCTATCATAGTTATTGAGGTTTAACAATTCTGGGAATTTAGTGCGTTTCTGAATTTCGTCCCTCAGTTATTTGTTTCTGTAAGTATAAACGCTTCAGTGTGTGTGTTTCATTGACCTTAAATATATTTTCTTTATATACCGTTAAAGTACTCAGATGGGTGACATCTCAGTAAAAATCTAGTTACTTATTTTGTATCATTCTGATTATAGAAACAGTTTTGTGGAATTGGGGGGGGGGGCTAGGTGGAACTGCTCCTAACTAGTCAGTCTTTCACCTACAATATTTAGGGGTGGGGGAGCCCTAATGCTTTTAAACTCAAATTTTCTCCCACCCCCATATTTTTAAGTAGAGCCTTGGTCCCTGGTATTGCTACTATTATATCATTTAGGGACCACAGAAGGGAAAATAAGGAAAATGACGCAGTTAAATGAGAAAGGTGCTGAGAGAAAAAGAAGTCTCAATGACTCTGAAAGAAATTGAGAGATAAATCAAAGAGTAGACAATTTGAAGTATACATGTCATGTTCATGTTGTATGACATGCCCCCAGCCTTTCCATCTTTTCTTGGGGGACAAAGGGTCACAACTATGTTTCAAGATTTACTCATTTGACCTTTTTTCTTTTTATCCACTTTACAGGGGATGTGGACCAGAAACCCTATATCTCCGGCAAAGCTGATGGGGCCTCCTTTGAGCTCACAGGCTCAGAGGATTACATCCTCTTAGCCTGTGATGGCTTCTTTGATGCCATCAAACAGTATGAGGTGGCAGGCCTTGTTTTGGAGCACTTACGGAAGAATCACAGGGATGGTAGCCGGACTGCAGAAAGTCTGGTTGCCGCGGCGAAACAAGCTGGATCCAGTGACAACATCACTGTTCTTGTGGTGTTTCTGAGGGACCCTCAGAGTATTTTGGTAGGCCAGAACGCTGGGGACTCGGACAGTCTTGGATTGACTGAGGGTTCTGAGACCTCAGAAGGTCCGTTCACCTTTTTTAACTTTAGCAATGGTCAGAGCACAGAGCAGACAGAATGAGCACAGCATGATGAAGACTAGGAAGGAGGCGTCCCCAGTGGTTGGAAATGATTCTTTTAAAACCAAGTTCTGCCTGATAGGTGTTTGGGCAGTCAGCTTGTTCCTCCAAACTCTGACTGACACTTATATCCAGAGGCTGTGGAAGATCAGCTGTTCATGTCTGTTTTGAAGCTACAGTAACCCCTCTCCCCATCGACCCCCTTCACAGCAGTAAAAGTATGAAAGAACCAACCTTTTGGAGATTTTATTGAGGAATACGTTATTTGTACATGGCGCTTAAAAACAGCAAAAATGTAGTTTTTCTGTTGATGCTCTTCAACCGCAGAAACCAAAGACAACGTTACTAAAGACTTTTCCCATGTCAGCGGAGTACATGGAATTAATAAGATGTTTGAACAGTGTTGCAAACTGTGTGGGAGGGGACACAGTTCTCGCCTAGTATGTTAACTTTTTATATAATGAAAGAGACATGACTTGTATGTTTAGCACCAAAGAGTTGGTTGTAATGTATGCACGGCAGAAGACAAATCCATGAACATTAAAGGCAAGGGGTCTCGTTACTAAAATGGTTACCCACATTTTCTGTCAATGACAAGAAAATGGTTTGGAACCAGGGACCCAAATGAATTTTGCCCTTAAAATTACTAATGCTCACAAGCTGTGATCACCACTTCATTTAAAGTGGCACTTTCATCCCTCACGGCCTTTCTTTTTTTTTTACCTTAAAAATAAAAGCAGGAGTTGACCAGTGTTTAAAACCTCAACATAAGGTGCAGTTTAGAAACAAATTGGGAGCTGGGCAGGCAGAGTGTGACTGTGTGAACACACCAAAACACAGCACCCTGTTCCCCTATATTAAGCATGCACTCCCAGTACATAAGAGTGCTGGTGATACACAGCAGTGCTGTTGGACTAATTAAAAAAAAAAAAAAAAAAAAAAGCCTTGTCTAGAGGTTTTAAATGGCTCCTTTATTTCTGGATTTGAAACACTGTGAAGCCCTGATATTAGAGCGAAACTGGTGGTGGGGAGGTGTCTGTGTCCCTTTCAATCAAAGGGTATCTAGCAAGCCGTGCAAGTCGTATCATCTTGATTAGGGATGTCACGATATCAAGTTTGACTACTGCGATATTTGTGTAAATGTTTAACATGATAACTTGTAACATTTGTAATTTAAAGAAAAAAGAGTGGAAAGCTGTTTTATGTGTGTGTGTTTGGTGGTGGTGGGGGAATTGAATTCGCAGTTGGAGAGACGCACACTGCCAGAGCAGCAGAGGTGAGACAGTCATGGCGGTTCATCACTGGATATCACAATACATCAGCTGCTCAATAGTCACAGTATTGTTGTAACAATGATACATTATTGTAGGTGGGAATTATAACATGTCATATTGAGTTAGCGTGACATCCCTAGACCAGGTATGCAGTATTGAGGGTACTTCTTGCAGCCAGGGTCCATAAGTAGGACCAGCTGAGTGGCTGCAATGTAGTGCATTTCCCCTCGAACCAGTTCATCATGTATCACATTGTTTCGATTGTCCTTTTCCTTTTGCTGCAAACCTTTATTGGTGTTTTCTTCATCTGCTCAGATTTTCCTCGCAGCACCAGACATTTCAGTGATTGCCTGACTAGGGGACTCTTTGTGGAGTGTTTATTGAATTCATAAAGATATATATTTTAATATTTTAAAGTTATATAATTTTATAATTAACAAAGATAACAATCTTGCAGTGTTATGTTTTTTAACTATTTGATCCTTGTTACATTCATTTTTTAGTTAGTAATGGTCACCTTTTGTGCCTTAAACTGCTAATGTACACAATGTTACAGCAACCCTATGCTTTAGGGTTCAGATAAAGTCGAGTGTGGTTATCAGACGACTCGTGATAATCTTTGCCATTTATGATCTCTTATTTATGCGCCCTGCAAGCCTTTTATTGGATTAACAGATTTCACCATGCTAATGAAGCTGATCTCCATGCAGTATGGTGCATCCCGCCATGGGTGGGTCAGTCCACAATGTTTAACATCTCAGTGTTTTGTATTGCTGTAGTTGCTCGTATTTGTTGTATATCTCCAAAAGTTACCTCTCCTCATGTGGTCACGTATGAAGATTGTCAGTTGAATTTATCTCTTGTGATCTGTACACGGGTGTTTTGCTGCCTTCATTTTTGTGTCTAACTTTGTTCTACTTGCGTTGCTGTCTACAGTAACATCTTAGCTAGAACTTCTCGTTCAGATCCACTGGCAGTGCTCTTTACAAATTCATGTAACCTGAAAGCATGCAGAGTGCATATATATATGTGTGTGTGTGAGTGCGTGCAAAAAGAAAAATGTAGGTGCTAATACCTTATGATGGAAACTAATTATACAGGCTTTTGAAGCCACGTAGGCCTCTTCTGTTTTTTGTTTTTTTTTGTAAGTGAAGCTTAGTGGTTTGGGGTCATAGCTGTGAACCTGGAGACCCAGGTATGAATCTTGTAATAGCCACTGAATCCCTTTGTGGAATTGGGTAAGTCACTTATCCTCTCTTTGGTTAAATTCCTCTCCATTCTTTTATGTGCTTACCCCTCACCCCTGAGCTTCCCTTAACCTCCTTCCACCTTACATAACCTCCCTGTATGCACCTAATAATTGGTGCAAGTGTTTATGGCTCCTAAAGCCCTCTGGGATACAGTGGATATGAAACTCATGATGTGTAAATCCAGATTCCTTTCTGAGGATCATGAGATATTCTAGATGGGGGGGGGGGAACAAGGGTCCACCGTGTTCATCCCCCACCATCCAGCCAGCTGCGGCCTTCAGTACAAAATTGGAAATCTCTGGGAACCCTCCTGTCCCCCAATGAATTAAATGCTGTACCCAGTAGTGTTATTCTCCATTATATCTCCCACACTCACATCCATGGCTTGACTTCTGTGGTGGGGCCCTTATAAGCATCCCCATCCAGAGTCCACATCTGGTGCAACCAAGGGCCTAAGTACCTGGACCAGCAGCCATTGCTCATTTCCTCCCCCCCCCCCCGGGACATCGACAGCAAGGCCTCCAGTCCTGTGAATGCTATGGTGTGCCAGTGTAGCGACAGTCAGCGAGTCGCCCAACAAAATACCAAGGGCTCTTGTTTCTCCTGGGCTGTGGCACCAGTTGGGCAGAGACAAATCAGGTCAACTTGCGAGCCACCTGGGCTTGGTGCACAAACCAAGGTTGCCGACCTGGCAAGTGGCTCCCAACCAGTGCGCTGATGTGCAGGCCTTGACCCTCATCTTTGATCCCTCAAAAGACAGAGCTGAGTTTTAAAAGCACTAGTAACCTGCTGCACTTTGTCGCATCATGCGTGAGAATTAATGCAAAATACCAAATTATACAGGAAGTCGAAAAGAAAATACTTTGGCTATTTGGCTGAAGAATATTAAATATTGGTTAAATTGTGCCCTACAACATTGCAAGTGTTATAAGGCAAAAAATAAACTGATCAAGAGCTCGGACATAAAGGAGTTTGTGATGGAAACCATGAATAGAAACTTTTTATAAGTCTGCTTTAGGACAGCGTGTAACTTATTGGCATGGTGTGTCTGGATTAGCTGTCATTACCAGCACTGTAGTCTTGCCATTTATTCTATGTACATTATATTGGTCATGGGAAAACCTAGTCTTGATACACCAGGGGTCCACAAGCTTGGTTAAAGATTAGGACAAGCAGACAAGATGAAGAAGAAAGAAGATAGTCCCACTAAACTGCTGAGAGCCTGTATCTCAACAGCTAGGCCAGACTGTTGACTTTCACTGCCCTTCTGATTCCTAGACTTTTGGTGGTGGTTTAACTTTTGCACTTGCTAATAAAATCTGTGTGCCATGTTTGCTGCAGTCTGCTCCAGTCCTTTTTTCGTTTTCTTGCTGGTTCATTTTCTTGGACGACTGGTTGCACCTCTGGTGAGCGAGTGCACACCTTCCACTTATGTTCTCCAAACTATTTACTGCCTTGGAATTTTCACTGTTCCATTCTTGGAAGGAGAGGAACGATATTCAAGTTGGATTATGCCTTCCTGCACCCATGCTTGGAATTTTAACTATTCCATTCTTGAAAACAAAGAAACAATATTCAAGTTTTCCAGACAATCTCAATAAAATATTTAATTAAAAAAATGAGGCTGGCCCGGTGGCACAGAGGGTTGAGGCGCTGGACGCCACACCTCGAACCACGCTGGCGACCTGGGTTCAGAAACGGACTCAGGTCGTCGGGGGCTAGCAGGGGAGGAGAGGATTGAGCGTCCGGAGGACTGCTCTCCTCTTCTGAGGTGGATTGGGGAAAGTGCTTCGCTCTGTAGTGGCCCCCCAGTGGAGACTGGAGGCACTACAAGGAGCGTCGCAATGTGGGCTCTCCAGAAAAATGTGAAAGATGGCACGTCTCCGACCGGATGACGGCAGCCCCAGCTCCCCGTGCCTCTCTGCTGCGAAGCATCCAGGGCTACAATATCTACACTCCGCCCAGAAGGAAGAGAGTGCTCAGGCACTCTAACCCCCCCGTCGCCCTCTTCGGGGCAGGGGGCCCCCTCAGCAAAGGGATATGCCTGATCAGTGGAGCGTTGGAGCAGCAGGATGGCGGGTTGGCAGCAGAGACAATGGCAGGACTGGCTGCCCGAAGGAGTGGACGGAACGTGCCCGGCAGGCGGGGATAAAAAAAAAAAAAAAATGAGGAACAGCTGAAGATACCAAATGATCACAAATGTGTTATAATATTTTCTCTACTGATTTCTTACAGTACTGGTCTAACGTTTGTCTTTTTCAGTGGCATGGAACCTGTGTTTGGCACTGGGTAATCCTGACAAGGTGATGCCTGTTTTACAACATATAAGCATACAATGAAGCCAGTTGAATAAGGCCAATAAGTCTATCTAGTCTGCTTGTATTGCAGGGTCCTCAGCATAAGCTACTAACCTTGCCCCCCCCCGCAGTCCACCCTTCCTCTCCATCTGCCCCTCTCTTGACCCTTATTTTGCTCTTTATCGCAGCCTTTCTTGAAGCTGCCTTTTGTTTTCAATGAGACCACCTCCTCAGGAAGCCTATTTGTTTTTTTATATTCTATTTATCCTCCTTGGCCTGCCGGCGGGTATCCAGTCTCCCGGTCACCGCTCCCCTGGCACGCCTGAGCCCTGTTTCCCCCACAGAATACTCCGTTTGGTGGGTCAGAAGGGGGGGATCCTCCCCCCACCATACACATATCTGGACCTGGCAATTATGGGCATTACCTTAGGCAGTGGCGCCGGCGTGCCGGAGGGGACATCATAGAGCCTGCAGCTGTATGTTTCACGTTTTCCAGTTCTTCCCCACTTGTGTCCATGATTGTGTGCATGTCACGAAGCCATGCTGCTTGTCTCCCTAGCTCTGGCACTGTCCCCCCCGTCTTCTACCAGGAGGCAGATAAGGAGGGACGACGTGCCACCCACCCATCCCTGGGAGAGGAAAGCTGTCATCGGTACCCCCACCACCACCCTTTCCTCTCCCCCGTGGCACTAGTTCACTTCTCTTTCTCTCTCTCTCTCTGGTGAAGACGGAACAGAAGCAGTCATTCAGTACCTCTTCTTTGCCCCCATTCTACTCCACCCACGTGTCCCCTTTCCTGAGCCTAACAATCTCATCTTTTTGTCCCTTTTCTCACTAATGTAGTGAAAAAAGGTTTTCGCCATTTTTAATTCCCTCAGCTAGCTGCAGTTCCTTCATATCTTTAGTCCACTGGACTACCTTACCTGCTATGCTAGCCATCTTCAGGTAGTCCTTTTTCATCTTTCTCCCTCTGGGTCCTCTTGAATTTTTTGTAAGCTGACCTCTTGTCCCTTACTGCCTGAGCGACCTCAGTGCTAAAGCAGATGGGGGCTTTAGACCTTGAGTTCTTCTCCTTGAACTTAACGCGCTCCCTTGTGGCAACCATTATTCACTCCTTGATGATGGGCCACCTTTGGTCGACCCCTGTATACACTCAGATGCTTGCCAGGTGACTTGTTAGCAGTTTGTCTATCTTTCTGAAGTCCACCTTTCTAAAATCCAGTATATTGGTCTTAGTTGGGACCTTTTCCCTGCCCATGTCCAACTGGAACCAAACTGCAGTGGTCACTCCCACGCAGGGGCTTCTCGACCGTTATATCCTGGACATGGTCCTTGTTCGTTAGCACCAGATCAAGGATTACCTCCTCTCTGGTGGCACACTTATGATGCCCTGAGTCAGGAACCCACTTTGCAGGGCATCTAGGATCACCTGACTCCTGCCGCAGGTCATGGCCTGTACCCTCCAGTCCACTTTGGGCAGGTTGAAGTCTTGCATTATTACCTCCTTCCCTTCCTTGCAGTAGTCAATATTTGCAAGTTTAGTTCCCTCCTTCCTCCTCCTGGTTGAGTGGTCTGTATCCCACCCCCAACCTCACCTTCCTCCCCATTAGACAGTAACTGAATCCACACGGCTTCCACCTCCCTTCTGATTTCTCCCTCTTGCAAGTTATACCCTTCCTGATGTAAACTGTGCCCCCTCCCCATGTCCCTGTCCCTTCTGTATTTCTGTATAATTTGTTACCCAGGGATCAAAAGGTCCCGGTCATGGTTAGGTGCGGCTCATGTCTCTGTGACCGCCAAAATATCAACTCCCCACTCTCTCAACAGTGCCTAAAGGTTGTCCATCTTATTTCCAAGATTACATGTGTTCAGGGACACCACCCTCCACCTAGAATCCAAGTCTCCTTCCCTCCCATGTACTTTTTTCATTTCTCCTGTTACCTGTGCCTCCCCACCCCCCATTGCAAACCCCTTTGCTCCACCTCCACCCTCCAGCCCTCCCTTCCCATTGGTGTGGGGGGAGATATGCTGACTTCCTCCTCCTCCTCCCAGAGTCTTGGGGCCTGCTTGCCCGCCCCCCCCATCAGTAGTTTAAGTTTTTGGTTTATGTCCCCCCCCCACTTGTCCCTGAGGACCCTCGACCCCCGCCACTACTGAGGTGCAGTTTGTTTGGTGTAAAAAGTGTATCTGACCAGGTCTCTCCCCAGCCCCCAGTACAGTCATACCCTTCCTACTTGCATTACTCCCTCAGCCAGTCATTGAACTCCTCTTTCCTTTTCTTCCTGACTGTGCTGGCTCTTGGTACTGGAGACACCTCCAAGAATGCCAGTGATCTGGCTACCTCTCTACAGGTCGTTCCTTACCACCCAGAATCTTTCCTTTACTACCCCCACCTCCTCCCTGGCTAGATCGTTTGTACTTAGGTGCATAACTACAATTAGTTCCTCCCAGTTCCCTTCACCAGCTCCCCCAGCATTTGGGGGCACCCTCTCCACTGTCATCCCTGGCATACAAACCATTTTCCTGCTTATATTTGGGTCCTCTTTCTTTCCCCAGTGAACACCTTTGATTATGGAGACCCCTAAGATTACCGCCCTTCTACCCCTTCAGTCCTGCCTCCCTCTTTTCCTTCATTGACTACTTGATGAGCTTCTCCCTGACCTAACTACTCCCCCTTTGTCCTGGTTACCACCCCACCCTTATTCTCCCTAAGCTTTGTTTGCCTGACACCCCCACAGCCTCTATTCGCCCCTCTGTGTCCTTGTCTTTCTGGCCATCCACACCCTCCTCACCTTCCCCCCTCCTGCTGTCACCCTACCCCTCCCTCCCCTCACCACCTACTCCACTCTCCATTTTCTCTCTTCCCTTTCCACCATGACTGCTTTGTACTGTCATACCCCCTTGTCCTGTCCTGTCCTACTCCTGACCCCATTGTATTAACCCGATCTTTCTCCACACCTCCTGCTCCCCCCTTTTCACTTCCAGACATTGGGTAAAATCTGTTCCTTAAAGGCACCCTATGAATGTTCTCACTCGTATTGCATCTGTCGCAGTCCCACCCATTCCCCTCCCACTTGCCGTTCCCCCTTCCTTGACTCCCCGTCCTCAGAGGTAGTGGTATCCCCGAAGCCTGGATGATCCCCTTGTACTGCTGTCCACTGCCTGCCGACCTTGCTGCCCTGGACATCCCCCATCTGTCTTTCACTTCCCTGCCCTGCTTCTCCTATGTATGCAAGGCTTCCCAGCCCTGAACTGCCTTCTGCCTTTAGGTGCTCTAGGCTCCTGTACACTGGACCCCTGTTTCCCACATCATCTACAGGAATACTGCTGCCCCACAACTATTACAGCACAGCACCCTTGTCCCACTATCCTGAAGCCTGTATGTGTTCCTTTTCCTCCACATCCTCCTGACCCTTGGTCCACTTACCCTCCAGATAGGAACATCCATATATAAAACAATTCAGGATGTTTACAAAAGCTCCCAAATTCCCATTACTCTAGGCAGTGGACCTTCGATTCTCCTACCCCACCTCTTCCTTGAACTTCAATACAGATGTGAACTGACCCTAGATGGGGACCAGCAGCACTCCCTTCGTTCATTTCTTGCTTTTATCGTCTGCCACTTGCCCTGCTTCCGAGCACTAGTTCAAGGTGCTCCTTCTCTGTATCCTGGGAAATTTCTGGCCTTGGTGAGAGACTGCAGGTTCCTTCATCACTTCATCCAGGCTTCCCATATCCTGCCCCACCCCTAACCTTGGGCCGAGGCATCTGCCTATTCAGGCACTGTTGATGCGGCTTCTCGGACAGCACATGGGGTGCTCACATGAAGAAGCAAACAGCCTAACTTCAAATCCAAGGGTCTCACCCACTGTGCCACAGCTCTGACTCAAGTAGCCTGAGTTCTCCCTTGAACCCAGATCTTTCCCCACGCAGTAGTATTGTAGTGCTCCAAGTAAACCTGCAGATCTCTTCAAGGCTTGACTGTAGGCATAGGCATGTCTCAACACATGAGAACTGTGTCATTATGATCTGTTTATGTTGCTTACACTCTCAAGCTTTCATTTAAAGAAAAAACTCAATTTTCTTAGCCTAACAGTTGAAAAGCTGCAGTTTTCTAAACATAATTTCAAGCAATATGAAGTATCATAAAAATATATTTGGAAATGTTCAGAAGATATTAGTGGGGTTCTGCTTAAGAATAAACTCATTCTTTTGTAGTTTAATCTTATTTGGGGTACAGAACCTTAGGAAAAGGTGGGATACAGCATCTTTGGGTTGGGGGTATGTAGGACTGGCAGATTAATGGATATCTGTATAGGCTAAAGCAGATTCTTTCTTTTTCCTGGGGGTGTTTATTAAGCTTATCTCCCACCCCGCCCCACGACCCCCGTTTGCAGATATCACTGCTTTTATCAAGTTTGAAAATGTCTTATCAGTATTTTAAGTAAAGTATTGTGGAAGCTGTGTGATTCAGTGGTTGGAGCACCAGTTTTGGGAACCAGGAGATGACAGCTTCAGCCTCCCCCCCCCCAAGATAAATACTGACTGTGTGACCTTAGACAAGTCACTTAACGTACCAGTGCTCCAGTCCACACAGCTGTGGAAATTTGTAGAAACAGGACCCCACTGGCAACAAGATGTTGCATCTGAGCTGGACTATCCTGGGTAAATATTGCAGTACACAATGGTATTGCTTCCTTTTTGCAGATGGTTTGTATTGGACTGCTGGTAACTAAGCATGACAAAAGTCTTCTGAAGTTGATACTGACAAACAATCCAAATGTACCAGTGCACACCCCCACACATGACTTATATTTAAACTTTCAACTGCCAAAATTGGCTATACTTACTTTTAACTACATGTAAGGAGAGGGTCCTCTTAGTTTCAGACCAGAACTCCAATGCAAGCACGCGAAACCACCAGTCATGGCGGGACCCACGGTTTGGTCCCCACTCCAGCTTTCCAACTTTCAAATGTAGTACTCCCTCTGGCATGCTCCCTTTGAACACCTATGTAAATTCCTTGGTGGGAGCACGTGGAGTTAAAAGTAAGTATAACTAATTTTGGCAGTTGAAAGTTTAAATATAAGTCGGGAAGTGACTGGTACATTTGATTGTTTGTTGTATGCTAATGAAAGCTGTGGCACCCTTGGTGGAGATGTAAATTTAGTTTTTGTGAAGCATTGTAAAGGTTTGAATGCTGGTTTTGGAGTTGTTGAAGTTGATACTGTCTGGCTGATGCTGTTTTAGATACATTAGTGAAATGTTTTGGGGTAAGGCCAAGTGACGCCCATCATGGTGCATTCCACCACCATTATGGAGGAGTCATGCCTCCCCAGGAGGGATAGTATAGCAGCAGTCAAGGCTCATTATCTCTCAGGTGACAGTCCATACCCATGTAAGGGGTTTGCTTTGGTTGGGAAACATTCTCGAAGCGACAGTAAAAAGCTACTGGTGGGCCTGTGGGGTATGAGCTCTGCACAGCCAAGCTTTCAAGGTCGATCCTTCAACATATTTATTTATTTATTGTTGACCGGGTAAGTGCACTAGACAAATCCTGCCTATTTTCAGGCACAACCCGGGGGAAGGGGATACAGATGAATGACAACTGACCTTGAACCAGATTAAGCTGGTGGTATTTTTAGTGAATGAGGGAAATTTGGCCAGGACACCAGGGAAATCCCCCTACTCTTTTTCGATAAGTGCCATGGGATCTTTAACATCCACCTGAACTACCACCAGTCCAGGCAGATGGGACCTCGGTTTAACGTCTCATCCGAAAGACGGCACCTCAGAAGTGCAGCACCCCTCTCATGCTGCACTACAGTGTCAGTACTGGGATATTAACCCAAGTGCCAGATGTGGGAACTGAACCCAGAGCCCTCTGATCTCCCGGCCTCAGAGGCGAGTGTGCTACCTACTGAGCCACTGACACATTACCAAAATGTTCAGTAACTTGACATCGCTGTGTGTGTGGGGGGGGGAGGCAGAGCAGAGTTTAACTTGGTATCACAGGTCTGTGGTGAGGGGGTGGGCTTTGTGCTGTCTCTGCCCTATAACAAAAAAAAAAATGTCCTGACACACACAGCTGCTATATGCAGTACTTTCTTTGGGGGGGGGGGTGCAGCACCACTTACTGAAAACTGCTGTAACCCACAGACTTGGATATCAGCCGATAATTCATGCTGCAATATTCTGAACACCATATGAAACAAAAAATATGATGGAGCAGGAAACTGGGTAGGGCTTCACTGGGGAGGGGCAAGGTGGAGGACGGGGAGGGATGCAGTGGAGGGAGACAATTATATGGGGGGTAGAAACGCAAAAAATGTTGAAAAAATTGCCTGGTTTGATTTTTGTCAGGATTGAGACTATTAAGGTGGCAAAGCTCTGGCAAAATGTGGCCAGAGTGTGGCAAGTGATGCTACTACTTAAACCTATGAACAGTTTTCTGTGTAAGGGTGCATATCACTGTATTAAATAATTTCTGTACATTTTTCTAACATTGTTTATGAATATTGTATTATGAAAAAGGCACCTTTCTGCTTAACTGTTATTTATGTGTACTGCATGAAAAAATGTTAATTTTTATTAAAAGTATTTTCTGCTGTATTCAGAGTGCATTCTGTACACATTTGTTTATTGTTTGTTTATTTAATGGGTTAGCACAACTGGAAATATCCTTTTACAGGTGTGACCCACAAAGTCAAAGATAACAAGTACAGTTACATAGCAAGACACATTAAGAAAAAATTGTGTTGTGAAGTTTCTTTTTAAACTTGTCGTTTACTGGGTAATGACATTATCAGTTCCTGAAATGAAAACATAACATTTTAACTTAATAAATGTCAAACTGTATTTATCCAACTATTGAATGAGTGTACAGATCTTCAACTTATTAATCTGCAGCGCTGTCTGAATTGGTGGCAAGATTGATAACTCCAGGTCCATACATATTACGTAGCCCAGATGCTTGGAGAACAAAGGCTGTGTGTGCCACTAATGAATCTGGGTACTGTTGCTATTTTGTGTCGAATCACAGGGGTCTGTATAAAAACTGCAGTTTTATTGACAGTTCCAAAGAGGAGAGGTCATTCTTTTGTCGGTGAAGATCCTCAGCACTGACCCATGTAGCTGGATAGGGGCATGGCCGTGGAGGCAAGCAACAGGACCTGTTCCCCAGGCAGATGCTGGGGATGCAGAGCAGCTAATCAGCTGGTGGGGGGGAGGGGTGATGGGAGCACACCATATTGGAGCTGTGAGTAACTGCACAGCTTTGATTACTCCTGGGGAAACACTACACAGAAAATGGGAGGACAGTATGGAGGCCAACGCTTGCTATCCTGGCCCTTCCCAACACCAGTCTGTTCTGGTTGCCTACTCGGGGTAAGACAAGTGGGAATATGGCAGATTGTTTTCCTGGTTTTACCAGATTTAGAAGCATTCTTTAAGGCAGTGGGAAAAAAGTGTTATTAAACTTGAGTGCACCACGTTTTGCTTAAGTAGCCTAGGTGATCTTTAGATACAGGTTTCACTGACAAAAGAAAGGAAGGTTAAGGTTTACTTTAGTTAATACGTAAATTACCATAACATCTGATGTTGAGGAGGGCCTGGATAGCAGGCAGTGGCCTTCATACTGTCGTCCTCCCATTTTCTGTACAGTGTTTTCCCAGGAGTCGCACCTAGAAATGAGCCTCGTCTCTGTTTGCCTTTCCCTACCAATTTTCAAAAACATAGCTCTTCTGCCCGGAGTTTCTTCTGTAGAAAGAACCTCGCTCCAGAGAACCTTCCCAGTTAACTAAAGCAAAATTAAAAAAAAAAAAAAACCAGCACAAAAGCAGTTAGGCAAGGGTTACCCACAAATAACCCTGTGATGCAACGCATCATGGGAAGTAAGCAAATCACCATGAAAATTTAGGCAGGTTCAGCTTTAAGTAGGAATGCATGGTGCCAAAGGGCCTCTCATTCAATCTGTAAAGGGTGAACATGGAGAAAAATGCTTCATCTTACACAGGACTCATCTGTATCTTACCACAGATGAAAATGAGCCAGCCCTAATGCGATCTTACAGGTTTGAGTCATGATGGGTCCACAATAAGAAAGCAAGCTGAAAAGGCAAAGCAACTCAGCACAAAAGCACTGAGACAAGGGTTACCAAAAAAGGGCAGTGACAACAAAGCCAGATTTCCAAGAAATACAAAATCACACATACCCCCATAATATTAGCAAAGCATCATGGGATGTATATGCAGATCACCATGAAGGTATAGGCTGGTTCTGCTTTAAGCAGGAATGCATGGTGCCAAAGAGCCTCTTGTACAATCTGCTAAGGGTGAAAACAGAAGACACAGACGCATGTTTCATCCTACACAAGATAACATTTATTTTTGATTGTATACCAAATACTGTATACTTTATGAACACAGGTTGAAGGAACTGAACATATACTCCCTGGAGGAGAGGAGGGAGAGAGGGGATATGATAGAGACATACAAGTATCTTACAGGGAGGAACAGGGTGCAGGAAAACACTTTCTAAGCGAAAAAGATGTTTCAGGACTAGAGGGCATGGGATGAAGTTGGAGGGAGGATGATTCAGAGGAAACATGAGAAAGAATTTCTTCCAGAGCGGGTGGTGGACAAGTGGAACACCCTGCCAGAGCAAGTGGTGGGGGCTGAAACAATCACGGGATTTAAGAATGCATGGGATAGACATAAAGGAATTCTAGAGGTCAGGGGTAAGGGGAAATAGACTTCTAGGAAAACAAACTTAACTTACAAGCTCAAATGGGCAGACTAGGTGGGCCATAGGCCCTTATCTGCCGACACTGTCTATGTATCTATGTATAAATATTGGCTTCATTTACAGTACTGTAATATATTTTTGTTGAAATTAATTCTTTGCAAAATGTTATTATATCATACTTTATAATTACAATTCCAAGTTGACTAAAGTGCTGTACATCATAAAATCAGTAAAATTCAGTATTAATAAATAGAAACAACTAAAAATAAAAAAAAATTAAAACACTATGGGTGCTATGCACGAAGCGGGCAGGGGTGCACGGAAAAGTCGATCGCCTCCTGTGCCCGTGGACCAATGCGCCTGAAACTGGGAATTCTCCAAGCCGCCACCTGTCCACGGTTCCTCCCCCCAGCGCATAGGACTCCTCAGGGCAGCCAGGGGTGGAGTCATGGACACAGGCGGGCATCCAATGGGATGCCCATCCCGGGTCCAACAGTGGATCCCTCACACAGTGGGGCAGTGCATGCCTACTGCAGGCACCTGGACCCACGTGGCATGGCCCCATGGTGAGTCTGTTCACTAGCCCGGCCCTCGGCAATCAGTGCCCTCCCGGCGCACTGCAGGACCCCGGCATTGGGACCCACCTCTGGCCCACATGCCTGCAAAGGCAGCTGTGCCCCAACAACACTGTGGCCATACCCCTGTAGGTGGGCATGCTCCGGCCACCCCCCGCAACCTAGAGTCTCAGGCAGCCGCCCGTCCCAGTGCCCCTGTCATCTCTGGCTGCCTAGTGGGCAGGGGAAGCAGGAAGAGCACTATTCTGGTCCCCTGGCATCCAGCGGTTGGAGTCCGAGGTTCCACACAGTGGGTTACGGCAGGGTCCCGGCTGCTGTAACTTGCGTCCATCTGTGCACCAATGCGGCCAGCATTGTGTGGTTTAGTGCATACCGTGTAGTGTTGGCACACCCTGGAATGCCCCCCGCAAGGTGTGGTCCGGATGGGGAATAGTGTGTAGGGTCTGCACACTTTCCTTGTGCATTCTGCACGGGGGTGCAATGGGTGTGGAGTGGTTATGTGCCCAAGATACGTGGTGCGTAGCCACTCCGCCCCTTCGTGCATAGTGTCCAATATAACTATAAGCAGTGCGCTTAGGTGTCACTTGCATCAGGAAATGTTTGGCAGAACAGATATGTTTTTAATGCAGTTTTAAAGCTCTCAACATTCAGGTGCTCTCTGATCCAACAAGGTAGAGTATTCCACAGGTTAGGGGCTGCAAAAGTGCAGGCCCCAGAAGTTTTTATTCGAACCCTGGGAACCTCTAGCAATCCCTCATCAGTGGAATGGAGTGAGCGGAGGAGGTGGTAAGGGCAGAGAAGATCTTGCAAGTAGCCAGGTCCCTGTCCCTGTCCAGTTAGGGCTTTATAGGTCAGTAACCCGACCTTGAAGGTGATCTGCCAATGTACAGGCAGCCAGTGCTGGTCGCGGAGCACTGGAGTGACATTGCAAGATCTTGATAAACCAGTCAACATCCTGGCCGCTGCATTCTGCACTAGCTGCAACTGGTGGATATCAACCCCGGTAACCCTAGGTATAAGGCATTGCAGTAATCAAGGCATGAGGTTACAAAGGCATGAACCAGCACTGGCATGTCGCCAGGTGAAACCAGGGGCTTAATCCGAGCGATGTTCCTCAGATGGTAAAAAGAGGTCTTAATGACTGCTGATACCTGAGATTTTAATGTCAGGCTGCTGTCAAACACAATGCCCAGATTTTGTGCCTGGTTTGAGGTAAGCAGCTGGTCCCCTCCATGCCAAAACCCAGACTGTTGATCTGGCTTTACCACCAACACCTCAGTTTTGTCCAAGTTCAACTTCAGTCAGTTGGCACTCATCCAACCCTGAATTTCGGAGAGGTAGCTATTAAAAAACGAGATTGACCCATCTTGCTTGGGCACAAAGGACATGTAGAGCTGAGTACCATCCTTATAAAAGTGAAAACTGAGCCCATGCCGCCTTATAATGTCTCCCAATGGCAACATGTATACTGCAAACAACATGGAGGATAGTACGGAGCCCTACAGAACCCACATGATATGGGGGGCTGAGGAATAATTCCCCGATGCTACCCTCCAAGTCCTGCCAGTGAGGAGTGATCTAAACCACCTGAGGACTGTACCAGACAATCTGCAGTGGATCTGCAGGTGCTCCAACACCACCTCATGGTCTACAGTGTCAAACGCTGCAGAGAGATCAAGGAGAACCAGGATGGAATGACTCCCTTGGTCCCTCACTATCAGGAGATCTTTCAGTACCCGAACAAGGGCAGTCTCAGTACTATGCCTGTTCATGAAACCAGATTAGAGTAAACAGGATAAGGTGTGAACCTCGAAAAGTATTGAAAAAAGATTCATGTTTGGTGGAATTTTAAAATGTACTTTTTTTTTCATTGCTGGTGTGTATTTATAGTAAAATATTCATTTTAGGGGGCGCTGTAGTGCCCGACCAATATGGCTACGGATAGATAGTGCTGTATCATCTACTTTATAAAGTTATTTTTCGGTGGTATTTACTGAAGCAGCTTGATAAAAGTATAACATTTCTGAAGCTGAAGAACTGCAGCAAAATATGGGGAACCCACGAAAAGATAAAGCATTGGGGAATGGTGCTAGACCCAAGACAGTTACCAGAGCTCCGAAGACTAAGGCGGAGCAGGGCCATGAGCAAGACCATGAGGAAGAAAATGGGGAGGAAACTTTACAGACCCTGGGAGCTAAATTAAACAGACTGGTCACTTCAGTGACTGGACTTTCCAACATATTTGATGCACTTCCGAGCAGACCGACCGTTGTAGAGACTCCAATGGAAACGATCACCATAGTGTTGGGTGAAGCCACAAAAAAAGCAGACGCTGTCTTAGAAGCACCTCCGATCTTGCTTGAAAACATTAGAAAACCAAGCACAAGCTCAGAATCTGAGGATCTTGGGGCTACTGGAGGGGTGTGAGGGCAACTATCTGGTGCTATTTTTGCAGGACTGACTGACTGGTTGAGCAGTTGGGGGAAGAAGTGATCCCGATGGTGCACAAATTTCAGAAAGCCTATCTAGTCACCTCCCAGGGCCAAGCAGACAATCCAGAGGCCCCACAAACGGTGGTGATCATCACAGATGGAGTGGGCTCCCAAGACCATCTTCTGGCCCTGGCACAACAGAAAAAAAATTCCTGCTCCATGGCTTCAGCAGCTCCAAATGTTTCTTGATTCGTCTTGTACTACCAGACAGAAGAGAAAGAGATTTGATGGAGCAAGAGCGAGGTTAAGAGAAGCGTGACGCCCTCATGGCTTGGTTTTCCAGGCCCACCTAAGGACTGTGCACCAGAGCAAAGTCTACCTTTTCTCAGAACCCACAGAGGTCCTGAAGTGGTGTCAGTGGAATGCTCCCCCTGGACCATGCGCATCTACAGAAGAGGATCCCTTGTCGGATGAGGAAATTCCCTGAAGTTTTGAGAACTGTTGATATTTTTAAAGATGGGTCTGTTTTGGTAAGGGGTGTGGGGAATGAAATTAATGTCCCAAGGTAAGTACACAGAATCTTCTGTTTTTTCAAGTGGATGCAATGTTTATAAGTAACTGGACTTGGGACTATAGATTCTTTCTCCCCCAATGTTTCTGACCCCTAGTTAATTGCTGAGAAACTTTCTTACAGTTTTTAAGGAGCTTTTTGCTATTGTTAGCTTATTCTAGATTAAACGCCTTGCTTTTATCATTTGATGTTGAAACATGGCAGTTCCATTATGTTTATAACGTTTAAGCACCATCTTCTAACTACTAGTTATAGCAACAGCTGCTCAGGCATCATATCTCTGTTAAGCAATGGAGATTAACTGTCTTTATTCTAGTAGCACTTTTTAAGTGCACAAACTTTGATTAGGCATGGTGGAATTACTTTTTTCCTTTTTAGTGGGAAAAGATCTGGACTCTAAGGTTGGAGGAATGGTCAAACGTATGGCAGCTTAGATTCAATGCAAAGAAGTGCAAACTAATGCACCTGGGAAACAAAAACCCAGGGGAAAGAGTACACAATGGCGGGGAAGGTACTAACAACAAAAATGGAAAGGGACCTGGGGATGGTCATATCAGATGACCTAAAGGTAGGCACGCATTGTGAGAAGACAGTAAGGAGGGCTAGGGGATACTGGGATGCATAGGGAGAGACATCACCAGTAGAAAACAGGAAGTAGTTATCCCTCTGTACAGACAGTTGGTGAGACCCCTTCTGAAGTATTGCGTCCAGTTCTGGAGACTCCATCTCAGCAAGGACATAGACAGGCTGGAGGCAGTCCAGAGGAAGGCAACTAAAATGGTGCAGGGTCTGCACCAGAAGCCATATGAAGAGAAACTAAAGGAGCTTAACACGTATATCCTTGAGGAAAGGAGGGATGGGGGGACGTGATAGAAACTTTCAGGTACCTCAATGGAATCAACAAAGTCCAAGAGGGTAGCATCTTTCAGAAAAAGAGATGTGCAAGAATAAGGGGACACAATTTGAAGATAGAGGGGGGACAACTCTGGGAAACATGAGGAAGTCTTGGGCAGACTGGATGGGCCCTGCGGTCCTTATCTGCCATCAACTTCTATGTTTCTTTTTTCATGGAGAGGGTGGTGGGCACATGGAACGGCTTTCCTGAGGCAGTCGTGGGGTCAAAAACTGGGGTGGAATTCAAGAATGCATGGGACAGACATACGGCAATCCTAGTGGGGGGTAGAAGGACGCAGGCTGTTGGTTAACTAGGATCTGCAGCTTATCCAATAGGTAGGGAAATGGGCAGACTGGGTGGGTCAAGCAGTTCTTATCTGCTGTCAAAGTCTATGTTTATAGAATGAATATTTTTTTAGTTAGAGATCATGCAGTTCATGAGTTCTTGTGCAGCATGAGGTTTTGTACTGATAACTATACAAGATCAGCTTGTTATCCCCCCAACATGACGTATCTATTAACATGTACAAACTGAATGTATTAAGAGGAGTGGTGCACGCCTGGCTTAATGATATATATCTATGTAAAATTAAATGTTGGGAATGTGTGGAGGGGTCGTGGGATGACAGATGGACCAGACACCAAAATTCAAGTTCAACACACAATCTCTGTGTGATGTTTATTCAAAATACAAGAGATAACCTTAAGCAATGGCATATCCCTTCTTCAGTACATCAGTTTGCAACAACAGACTGTATGGCCTTTCTCTGCAGTTAGCCTGCACCTACTGACACTGATCTCTGATCTAACTAGCAGTTGAGATTCACCCCACGTGGACCTTGTATGCTTGGGTAGTGGGGGCTCAAATAAAAAAAAAAAAAAGCTGAAAACAAAGAACCTCAGTGCAGAAGCACTGAAATGAGGGTTACCCCAAAGGGCATTGACAATAAGCCAAGTTTCAAAGAAACACAACATCACACATACTTCCATAATGCAAAGCTTCATGCGATATATGCAAATCACCATGATATTTCAGACTTGTTCAGTTTACAGCAATTTGCATGCATTTTAAATAGCACAACTAACTTAATTTGTATAATAGTCATCTAGTACTTTTTACCATTATCAAAAACACCTAGTGCCATGGTATTTTCAACATTTACAGGTTTCATAAACATCAGGTATATACATCAAGGTATTTTATGACATAGTGCTATTACCTACTAAATACAACAATGATAAACACAACCTGTTTTACATATGCTTGGAGGTCACCACAATAACCTCCCTGTACGAGGACCTGAGAGGGAAAAGGAAAATTAAAGAGGACACTATAGCATAGTCAAGAAAGGGAAGGGGGTGCCCATAGGTGGTCAGCCTTATGGACTAGAAATTGTAAAGGATAGATTAGGCAAAAATAGAAGAACTGTTGCAACAGATTTAAGAAAAGATTAGTCCTCAAGAGTGGCAGGAGCTCCCTGTCACATATCCACCACCTTAAGAGGAAAGTGGAAAGCAGTTATTGCCGACTGCTTACCACCTTCCTGTCCCAGGAAGGGATGAAGCTTCCATCCATCCATCTTCAGAAGCTCTGTCTCTGGGTCCATATTAATGATAAACATTCTTATCATAAACATAGTGGATATCATCATTTTTTACCCTGAGGCATTAACACATTTCTCAACAGAGACTAATGGTACCTTCCCTGAACTATCTCCTGTTAGGGAAAGTATGCTATATTTCACTGACATCAATTCCTGCACCATATCTAGACATGAAATCAGCATTTACATGCTTTGTCCCTGCCCTGTGGGACACAGTAAATCGATAAGGCTGAAGAGTCAAGTACCACCACATTATACGGGATTTTTTTTCTCTCATTTGGTGTAATCAGCAGAGTGGGTTGTGATCAGTTACAACCTTAAATTCAGCCCTTCACAAGTAATATTTCAGAGACTCAATAGCCCACTTCAGAGCTAAGCATTCTTTCTCTATGGTAGCATATCTTCTTTCCCTTTCGTGTAGCTTCCTGTTGATATATATGATCGGATGTTCTTCCCGATCTATTTTCTGAGACAAGACTGCCCCAGTACCATTCTCTGATGCATCGGTTTGAACCTCAAACACTTGGTTGAAGACTTGGCCCATAGCCTTGACAATGACCGTTGGACTGCTTCCCCCCCCTTTTTTTTTTATTTTCCTCACCCCCTGTTCTCCACCCCCTACCCTTCCACATAGGTATTTCCCCAGTATGACCAGGATTGTGACTTCTACTATTGTTATACTTTATACGATTGCTATTTACTGCGTGTAACTTTATTCCATAAACCACTGTTATATTGTCTTATTTTGTTATCTGTATTGCAACTGTATGTTACCACTTTTGTGTCTCACACTGTAACCATTTGTACCCTCCCTGTGATGAGGTGCCTTTATAAATGAGTCCCTGACTCAAAGGTTGTAAATCCGACTTTCAAAAATAAAATAAATAAGTCAGGGCTTTTCAATACAGGAGCTGTACATAGAATTGCCTTGATATTCCTAAATGCCTCTTCACAAATAGGGGTCCACTGAACCTTATTCTGACACCTCTTTTTAGTGAGATCAGTCAAAAGACTAGCAGTGGCTGAGAAATTAGAAATAAATCTCCGGTAATAACCAGCCAAGCCTAGGAAAGATCTCACATGCTTTTTTGTGGTAGGTATTAGGCTGTTTGTTATTGCTGTAACCTTCTGTACCTCGGGCTTCACTTGTCCGTTTCCTAAAATGAACCCTAGGTATCTTGTCTCAGTCTTTGCTAGGGCACACTTAGCAGGGTTAATGGGCACTCCTGACTCCTTTATTGCTTGCAATACCTGGGACAATTGTCTAACATGGGTTTCCCAGTCAGGGCTGAATATGACCACATCTAAACAATAAACGTGTTTTTAAAAAATTCATTTAAAAAAATAATGTATACATGTGCCACAAAACTGTGTTGTGCGTCTCTGCACAGAGTTTTCGGAGTTGCAAATTCTTTTGGAAACAAACTATTACTAGTTTTGGAACAATTTTTCCTCCTGCTGAAAATGGGTAAATTGAACACATCGGTGCATTAAAATAAATCCTAAAACTTTGTTGTCTTTTTTGAAGAAAAATTTTCATAAAGGGTTTGGGTAGAAATAACAGAAGAAGTACTAAAATTACATCATCAAAGTATTGTAACCCTGAGAGATTGGTAAAAGAACAGCTCTAAAAAATGCACATCACAGTTATGTACTAAATCTAGTTAACATATTTATTTTACCTAAACACAAATCTTTATCATGAGTATCTCTTGCATCAAGGCACACCTGTGGAACTGTAGCCACCAGGCACTAGGACCACATGGAAACTTTTTAGCTAGTGGACTAGTTGGGGCTGGTCACGCCGACGTCCTCCCTATATCAACGTGGGTGGCCCTGCACCCTCCTCTTTTCTTTTCCCGCCATCAATCATCGTGCATTGGACTCTATTAAGACACTGCAGCTTCTGTTGACTGCCAAATCTTAGATTTCTTTTCTGTTTTTTCTTTCTCACCCTAGTTTCTCACATCATTTTATAAAGTGATTTTTGATTTCATTTATGCCAACCGAGCCTGAAAAACTCTTCTGTTATTGAGGGTGTGGTAAAAAGATCTTCAGTAAGGACAACCATGATGCCTGTGTCCGTTGTCTCAGCATGGACCATGACATTAAGGCCTGTAAGGTCTGCTGTGGATTTAACCAAGCTACCCAACAGTGCTGTCAGAAGCCTTTGAAAACTTCCTCCTGGAACAGAAGGTCACCGTAGTGGAGGAGGAGCTCCAAGAAGCTCCTCCACCTCATCAGCCCATCCACAGGCTACAAGTTGTCTGGCAAGCATAAGCACCAGAAGAGGGAGTGGAGCAAGGAAAGATCCTCCTTGGTGTGCTCTTGGTTGCTGCGAGAGCACTGAGCATAGCTGGGTCCACCTTGGTGGCGACCCCTACTGCTGCCCACACCCTCTCTTCCACAGGTTCAGCCTTGACAGTACTTCCCACTGGTTCTTACATAAAAACATAAGACTTTGATGGCAGATAAGGACCACTTGGCCCACCTAGTCTGCCCATTTCCCTACCTAGAGGATAAGCTGCAGATCCTATTTAGCCAACAGCCTATTTTTTCCTACCCCACACAAAAATTGCCTTATGTCTGTCCCATGCATTCTTGAATTCTCCCACAGTTTTAGACCCCACAACCTCCTCAGAAAGGCTGTTCCATGGCCCACCACCTCTCTGTAAAAATACTTCCTCACATTGCCCCTGTACCGCTCCCCTCTCTTCAAATTGTGTCCCCTTATTCTTGCACATCTCTTTTCCGAAAGAAGCTACCTCTTGGACTTTGTTGATTCCCTGAGGTACTTAAGCGCTTTCCATCATGTCCCCCTCTCCCTCCTTTCCTCAAGGGGTATACATATTAAGCTCCTTTAGTCTCTCCTCGTATGGCTTCTCTTGCAGACCCTGCACCATTTTAGTTGCCCTTCTCTGAACTGCCTCCATCCTGTCTATGTTCTTGCGGAGATGGGGTCTCCAGAACTGGATGCAGTACTCGAGATGGGGTCTCACCAACTGTCTGTACAGAGGGATAACAACTTCCTGTTTTCTGCTGGTGATGCCTCTCTCTATACATCCCAGTATTCCCTCAGCCCTCCCTACCACCTTCTCAAGCCAATCTTAAGGTCATCTGATATGATTGCCCCCAGGTTCCTTTCCATTTTTGTTGTTGTTACTACCCCTCCCCCATTGTATAATCTTCCCCTGGGTTATTGTTTTCCCAGGTGCATTATTTTGCACTTCTTTGCATTGAATCCAAGCTGCCATACTTCTGACCATTCCTTCTTCCAGTGATGGCTCAGTGTTGGGCCTACTGACTCCTCTGCAGATGCTGCAACTACTGTCATTTAGACCCATCACAGTTCAGGGGCAACAGACAGGACTTTCCACTGGACCTACTTCGGCAGGCGCTGGCCCGTTGACAGCGGGATTTTTACCTCTGCTGTCGACCTTTGGCATTTCATCAACACCAGGCCCCAACCTCCCCCGTTGATGCCTCAGGAATCCCTGCCATTCCAGACCCCTCTTACCCAGGGGCTTCAGGAAGGGGGGGTTCCACCAGTCTTAAGTCAGTCAGCGCTGGCCCTTCAGCATCACACTTTCTGCCTACCTTGTCACCTACTTGGGCCATTTCACTGACATCAGGGACCCAACCTCTCTCTCTCTCTCGTCGCCATCTCCAGCCCTCCAGCTCCTTTCATTGATGCCTTGGGCCATATCACCAATGCCAGGGAACCAGGCCCCCCTGTTGGTGCCACAAAACACTCCGGAAATGCCATTGATCATCGACGTCCAGACCATGCTCTCTTCCTTTTGGGAATTCATGCATTGCCTTACCCCCCCTGACTTGTCAATGATGGGGCCTGCTAGGCCTGCCCCTGTGCCACAACCCATCACATCCCAATGCCCTGTGCACTTGGGGTTGTTGATATCATCTATGCCCATTTCTGAGCCTGGGGCCAACAATGCATACCATCCTGACCTCCTCCCACCTGATGAGGAGGAGGACAAGGAAGAGGGGGCTAGGAGCCCCTCCAGCTTGATCTCCACTGTTTCCTCCGGGGAGGGAGGACTGCTCCATGTATACCCTGAGGTTGACCCCAGATGATCTGTCATTGATCTCTGTAATAAGGCAGCTGTGAGCAGCTATGGGTTTTGATGCTGAGGAGCAGGATGCCATCCGGAGGAATCTGATGGAACACCTGGAATTGCCAGATTGCCCCCCTTTGATTATTCCTCCACTGCTGGCTGCATTTGAGGATGCCACTGTGGCTGCCTGGTATAGGCCAAATATGATTTCTGCGATGCCCAGAAAGGCAGACAAATTGTAACATGCTCCCTCAGGAAAGCCTTTCTTCACAGAGCAACCCAGGGCAGATTCAGTAATAATAAACACTGCCAATGATGAAAGACCAAGAGACCTCGGCTCGCTCTTCCCAGATAAGGAGTCCAGAAAGCTGGATCTTATGGGTAAGAGGGCCTATGCCTCTTTCACATTGGCCATCAGAGTTATTTATAGCACCCATATGGTCAAGTTTCAAAATACCCTCTGGAAGAAGGGGAAAAGCTGCAGCTCAGGCCCTTCCTGAGGGTCCCCAGAGACAGCAGCTGCTTAAAGCCCTCCAGTCTTGGACTGATGTGGGCAAGCACCTCTTGCAAGTGGCCTATGATGTTGCAGATGCCACTGCTAAAGAAGCTGCATTTGGCATCTGTCTCAGACATTCTTGGCTCAGGGTGTCCAGTTTTGCCCCTGATGTACAAAAGTCCATCCTGAATGCCCCCTTCAGATGATATAAGCTCTTCAGGGCAGATGTACAGGACATCCTTCCTGACCTGCAGGCCTTGGGGAGAGCCCTGCAGTCAGTTCACTTCCTTTTTCATACCCAGCCAGGAGGTGGCCTGAAGGTACCTTTTCATTATGCCTCCCACAGGCCTAAGTGGAGTACCTGATAGCCAGGCAAGCGCCAATCAGCCACAGCCCTGCCCACCCTTACCCCAACCACCAGGAAGGCTCCTAAAGGTGTCTGCTGTCTCAGGCCTGGCCACGACATTCTCACCTGTGAGTTCTGCCAAAAGTTCAACCTTACCACCCAGCGCTGACACAAGAAAGCCCTGCAGAAGTTCCTCATGGAGTAACAGGCAGCCAGTGGAGAGCAGGGGTCTTTCACTCCTTCCCAGTCACCGGTGTCTTCTTTGAGCTGTCAGGCCACCAAGGCCTGGAATAAGTCCTCAGGGAAACACACTCATTGCAATAAGGATCAGCCTAAGGACCATTCTCCCCAGTGGTGATCCTGGTCCTCGGGATTCTTCCTCCTCTTCTGGAATTGTTCCATCAACCGCTTCAGCATTGATGCCTTGCTCTGTGCAGGACTCTGTTCCTATCAGGCTCCCTACATAGGACAGTCCTCCCAGCCTTCACAGGGCTGCGGAGGGGCCATCAGCCCCAGCACTGCCGTTGAGATCCCTCAGATCTTGAGGTCCACGGGTGCTGGGCCCCACACTGCTTCTACTATGATTAGCGGCAGTTCATTGAAGCTGGGCTCTGTACCCCCTCCATCAATACCTGTGTCAATGATGATTCCTTTTCCTGCCATCAACCTTAATGCTATTTTTTCCTACATTACCACATCTCTCATACAAGTTTGTTTCACAGCCTGGGCCTTCATCCCCGATGCAGTCAGAGGCTGCCTTGGCGTCGATGCTAGTTCGACCCATCTGCCCCACACCTTCTAGAAAGCCATTAGTACTCGACTGTCATTCTCTGCTTCAAAATAGACTGACGAGGAGGAATACCACTCTGATCTCATCCTCTCTGAGGAACAGAATGAGGAGGAGGAAGACACTGAAGTGGACTCCTCTGATAGGTCTACTGTTTCCTCCAAGAGTGGGAACTCTGTCAAACACACCCCCAGGTCCCCCTCGGAGGACCCTTCTTTCTTCAAATCATGAAGCAGATCACCTCAACTATGGAGATCCAGACTGAGGAAGAGGATGTCACCAGGAGAAATCTGGTGGATTTCTTGGGAGATCCCAGAATCTCCACCTAAAGTTATTCCTCCTCTGCTGCCAGCACTAAATGATGCTGCCACTGCTGCCTGGTAGAGCCCCAACCTGGTACCAGCCATGTCCAGAAAGGCTGATGATCTTTACTGGGTACTTTAGGAGCTGCTCTTTTATGCAGCCCATCCAGAAACTGACTCAGTGTTAACTAAGGCAGCTCATGACAGGACTAAGGCACCTAAGCACCTTGGTTCACTGCCCCCTGACCGGGAATCTAGGAGGCTCAAACTGTGGGGCAAGAGGACTTTTGCCTCTGCCACTCTAGGCCTTAGAATGGTCAATTACTTGGCTCATTTGATTAAGTACCAGAATATGCTCTGGAAGACAGGCAAAGCTGCTGCTCAGGCCCTCTCTGAGGGTTCTGAGAGACAAGAGCTTCTCAAGGTTCTCCAGGCCTTGAAAGATGTTAGTAAGCATCTCCTCAGAGCCACCTATGATATTGCTGATATCACAGCCAGGGCAGCTGCCTCTGAAGGCACTCTTGGCTTAGAGTCTCAGGCATTGCAGCTGACGTGCAGCAAAAAGGTGCTGAATGCCCCTTCTGTGGGTCTCAAACCTTTTGGTCCTTATGTGCAGGACATTATCAATGACCTGCAGGCCTCAGGCAGGGCTAAGTCTGTCCACTCCCTTCATCATACCCAACCTAGGAGCAGATTGAGGCCCTCCTTTCATAAGGTCTCTCACAAGTCTGGATCTGGAACCAAGCTCCAGGGCACACACAGGGCCAGCACTGCCTTGTCTGCCCCCCCCCACTGCTTCCTCTTCTAAGCAATCCAGAGGAGGAGCAGCATCCTCGGCCACCAGTTCAACCTTAGCCTGACTCCTTGTCAGAACCCCTCCTCTTCTTCCAAGTCAGGCGGTGCTGGTCAGAGGTCAGTTCTCCCTCCATCTGTCCCAGTGGAGAACCATTACTACAGATGCTTGGATCCTGCAGATAATCGAACAAGGCCATGCTCTAGAATGTCTAGAACAGCCTCAAAATGTTCCCCCAGTCCCCACATCTTATTCCCCAGACCACACAGAGATGCTCAGGGAGGAGGTGCTCACCCTGCTGCACAAAAGAATGATGGAACCAGTACCCAGGCATCAAAGGAACAAAGGGTTCTACTACTGGTTCTTCCTGGTTCTCAAAAGAACAGGGGACTTGAGGCCCATTCTAGACCTCAGGGAGCTGAATCTCTTTATTCAGTACAAGAAGTTCCGGATGGTAACTCTGCATGGCCTTCTTCCTCTGCTCAAGCAGGGCATCTGGCTATGCTCCTTCGATATGCAGGATGCCTATCTGCATATCATGGTCTGCCCCCCCCTCACAGGCATTGTCTGCAGTTCCTCTTCCAGGGGAGCATTACCAGTTCAGGGATTTGCCCTTTGGCTTATCTGCTGCACCACGGGCATTTACCAAGTGCTTAGCAGCTGTAGCTGTGCTTCGGCGAGAAGGCCTCTTGTTCCCATACTTGGATGACTGGTTACTAAGAGCTCAGTCCACTGAGCTCCTGCTGCTGACTCTAGAATGCACCTTGCAGTTGTTCCAGTCTGTGCTGACCCCATCCCAGCAGTTGTATATACTGTATTATTGCACTCACTTTATTTGTATCATTACTATTTTCTTGTGTGTTGCATCCCATGTATATTGTCCCTTGTTAACAAACCCACATCCACCTCGAAAATGAGCTTGCTCAACGGTGATCGCCTGGTTAAATAAAGACCTTGATTGATTGAGTTGCAGTACATAGGAGCGGTCCTGGAGTCTACTCAGGGCAAGGCCTTCCTCCCTCAAGACAAGGTGGACCACTTCATTGCCCAGGCCTAGGAGGTAGCTCAGAGCCAGCATGTTCCAGCCAGGACATTCCTCAGGCTACTAGGTCTAATAGCCGCTGCCATTGTTACGGTCCCTCTGGCCAGGCTGCACATGAGGATCCCGCAGTGGGCTCTCGGGGGTCCAGTTAGATCAGCGCTCAGACGATCTAGACCAGCTGGTCCTTATTTTCTCCCCAGTACACAAAGTACTTAGTAAAAAGTAGTAAAAAGTTTATTTCTGATATCAGAAACAGAATAACCCAATTTAGCAACAGCTAATTTACAATGGGGTCCTACTGTACAAAATATCAGTTTCATTCTAAAATACTATACATACATACAACAAAATACATACATAAACAAAAAAAAAATTACAACAAATAACAATACGTGCAAATCTCTCAAGTACAACAACTTTTTGGAGACATTGCTCCTTTACAAGCCAAGATCTTCATACATTCCAAGATGTTTGTTAGTACATAACCTCAAATGCCCTGGCAATGAATTCCACAATTTTGGGCCCTCCTATACATAGCAGTGTTGGCCCCTCTCTGTTCTTATAAATGGTACCCTAAATTTTATTTCCCCTGCAGATCGCAATCCCTCCTTAACATTCCACTCCTCCAAGAACTCTATTAGATATCCTGGTGCTTTTTTAAAATAACAGCGATGAATCAAACACTGCACATGCATGTTTCGCCGTTCTATCAGGGATATCCAATGTAAGTCCCTGTAGAGAGTGCAATGATATATGTTCCAGGGTTTGTCCAAGACAAAGCGCGCATATCTGTTGTAAATAACATCAAGCCTTCCCAAAATGCCTCTAGCAGCCCCATTATATACAACATCACCATAGTCAATATGAGGAATTATCATCGAATTTACAATGTTTAACCTGGCGTCAAATGGAAGGCAATCTCTACGTTTGTACAATACCCCCAACTTCTTACTCAGTTTTTGTATCAAGTTATCAATATGGAAATCCCAATTACAATGGGAGTCCAACCAGATTCCCAAATATTTGTAACATTTCACAAGGGCCAGACTACACCCATCCAATGTTTTTATATCTAAATCCAAAGATACTTTTTTATTTGAAAACAACATTACCTGTAACTTTAGAGGGTTTAGGACCAATCCATGTTCTGAAAAATATGTTTGTAATATATTACATTGTTTTTGTAATTTTTTCTGTATATGCCCCACAGATTTTCCTTCAAGATACGATATTGTATCATCTGCATACAAATGGTGTCGGACATCATTCATCAGATGTCCGACACCATTTGTATATATGTTAAATAGAACGGGTCCTAACACTGACCCCTGAGGTACACCAGATTTAATATTTAAATAACTGGATACAAAATTACTGCCCAATTTAACCCTTTGTTGTCTGCCATCTAGGTAGCCATGGAACCAATCCAGGGCCCCCTGGCTGAGGCCAACAGATCTTAATCTTTCCATCAACACCAGATGGACCAAGGTGTCAAAAGCCTTTGACAAATCTATAAATATGGCCCCAATCAGGAGGCCCCTATCCATGGCCACCTGGATGTCCGACACAACTTTAACAAGTGCAGTAGTAGTACTATGTTGCGCCCTAAAACCTGATTGATACTTATTATACTTTTTGTTTCTTTCACGGTAACCATTTAAGAGACCACAATTTTTTCGAACACTTTAGAAGTGACTGAAAGCAGTGATATTGGTTTATAATTCCGCATGTCATTTTTCTGATCTCCCTTAAACACTGGTATCACTTCTGCCTGTTTCCAGACTAATGGGTAGGTACCAGTATTTAATGAGAAGTTAAAGAGGTCAGCCAGTACTGGGGCTATCACTGGAGCAGCAATTTTTAAGCAAATAGGATGGAATCCCATCTGGGACTTGGGACTTATTTATATCCAATTTCAATAATTCCCCAAAAACTTGATTGGGGCAATATTTTGAAAAAAAAAACCAAAAACAATGGTCCATTTTCAACTGTCTTCTCTTGGTTATTTTCTTGCTGTGTTGTACCAAAAGAAAAACATGTATTGATCTGAGAAGACCCTGTATCAACAAACATCTTATTTAATACAGCAGCAGTCCCATCTGAAAGTTTCAGTGGACCATTATCTACCATAAAAGCATTAGGTAACTCTGAGATCTTATTTCCTTGTAACTTTTTAACCATATTCCAAAAATTCCTAGGTTTTTTAGACTGTTCAATTCCCAAACCAGTTAAATAAAAATTTGATTTTGCTTTCCTTATTTGTGTAATATACAAATTGCATGCAGCTCGATATTTTTCCCAAAACACTCTCTCATTTTTTTTCTTTGCTAACCTCCATGCAACATCCCTTATTTATGATAAATTCTTAACTTTGCAGTATGCCAAGGGGAATTTTTCCTTTTTACTTTCCTACTTTGGATAGGTGCAAAAGTGTCACATGCAGACATAAATTCGCAACAGGAATACAACTAGGCACTATCTATATTAGGAATCAGAGTCAGTCTATTCCAATTTCTAGATTCCAAGTCAACCATAAGGGATGTATAGTCCAAATTCTGAAACTTACAGTAAGATTTAACTTGGGAAACACCCAGTTGCTTATCTGTTTTTCTGACACAAAAGGTTATCTGATGGTCGCTAAAGGTGTCTGGTAGCACCCCAGCCACTGAGTATTTGATAGGATCAGAGGTGAACATCAAATCCAGAATAGTGGAAGAGTTGGGAGTTTTGGCATTCAATCTTGTAGCTGTAGTAATTAACTAAGACAATCCCAACATTGTCTTAAAAATCCATTACTTTGCTGGTAGGTGGTACCCTAGCCCAGTCAATATTCATATCCCCCACAACCATGAACTCATGGCTCTCCCTATAGGGAGACAAGAAATCTTGGAGGACAAGAAACTGCTGATCATCACCCTTTGGGGAAAGGTAACAACCCACCCATTTTATCTCCAAAACTACTTTTTCCATTGCCTGGTGTACTGACACAATTTAGATGTTTAATTTCCAATGCTGTAATACCATAAACCAAAACACCCCCTCCCTTTTTCCCACGATCATGCCTCCATATTTGATAACCAGATATCTGTATCTCTTCATCCTGTACTTTTTTATTTAACCAAGATTCAGTTATTATTATGACATCTGGTTTATATTCCAAAATCCAGTCTTGTATCATGTCAAATTTTGGAACAATACTCCTGGCATTCAACTGAACAAACAAGAGCTTACTACTTTTTAGAATATCAGCTGTATATATGTTCTCATCATATGGCCCTGGATTTAAATGGATGTCACCTGACATCAATATACTCAAAATTATAAGAATTCTCAATTTTGTAATCATCCCATACTGTTTTGTAAGAAGTTTCTACATCATAAGGCAAGAGTAATATTTTTAATTTGCCTCATATTTCAATTTCCATTTACCTATTAAAGCAGCTAATTTGCAGAAAATTGAACATTGTGCTTGAACTAACAACTGGGCAATTGGTGTAGTTTTTGTCCCTAGAAAATTTAAAGGCAAAGTTAAAGTATCCCCATATAGTTTAGCAGATGTTTTTCCCAAACTAGCCCCAGTCATATTTCCATGCTTAGGGTATATGAGGATACAAAGCATGAACCACACTATCACCAACGAAAGAGTTAATGTTTTACCCATATTGTAAGATATATATTCAAGCTGAAACCTGATGAAAACTATCATATATAGGATTTACAAAATAGGGTTTGATCTCCTTCACTGGTAGATGGACCCGGCCAATCTCTTAAAAAGGATCCCCTTTCTTTTCCCCACTCCCTCAAAAACTCTCACCATGGATGCTGCGGGTCTGAGTTGGGGAGCCCATCTAGTTCCTTGTGGAGGGGTTGTGGAATGACAGATGGACCAGACACAGAACTTAAGGTTCAACTCACAAGCTCTGTGTGATGTTTATTTAAAACATGGGATAACTTTAAGCAATGGCATATCCCTTCTTCAGTACATCAGTTTGCAGCAGCAGACTATGCATGCCCTTCCTCTACACTTGGTCAGCATCTACTGATCTAGCTCTTTAGTGAAAACCAACTATTCCCCTATATTGGTCTTGTGTGTTTGGGTGATGGGGAGCTAAAAAAAAGGAAAACCCCAAAACAAGCTAAAGATAAAGAACCTCAGTGCAGAAGCACTGAAGCAAGGGTTACCCCAAAGGGCATTGGCAATAAAGCCAAGTTTCAAAGAAACACAACATCACACATACCCCCATAATGCAAAGCATCATGGAATGTATATGCAAATCACCACAACATTTTAGGCTGGTTCCGCTTAAAACAGGAATGCATGGTGCCAAAGGGCCTCTCAAACAATCTGTAATCTACACACATTTTAAATGACACAATGGGAGTTTTCCTGATATCTCTACCCCCCGGTAACTTAATTTTTATGATACAGTCCCCTAGTAACTTTTTACCTTTATCAAAAACACCCAGTGCAGTGGTATTTTCAACATTTATAGGTTTCATACACAGAAGGCATATAGATCAAGGTATTTTATGACACAGTGCTATTGCATAATAAATCCAACAATGAGGAACACAACTTGTTTTACATCTGCTCGGAGGTCAGCACAATAACCTCCCTGTACGAGGACCTGAGAGAGAAAAGGAAAAATTAGAGAGGACACTATAGCATAGTCAAGAAAGGGGTGGGGTGCCCATAGGTGGCCAACCTTATGAACTAGAAATTGTAAAGGATAGATTAGGGTAAGAAATAGAAGAAATGTTGCAACAGATTTAAGAAAAGGTTGGCCCTCAAGAGTGGCAGGATCTCCCTGTCACAATCTGTATCAGACCCAGGACTTCTGGTTATACTGGGAGACTTGCTCCCACATAAACATCCTAGAAACTAGGGCAGTTCTGAATGCCATACAAACCTTCCTGAACAATCTCTTTCCAGGCCCTGTGCTAGTGCAGTCAGACAATCTCAGCGTGGTCTATTACATCAACAAGCAAGGGGGGGACCCACTCCTACCCTCTATGATGAGAGGCAATGAGGGTCTGGTACTGGGCTCTAGACCATGGTCTAAAACTATCAGCTGTCCATGTGCCAAGTGCCCAAAATGCCTTGGTGGATAGCCTCAGCAGGTCACAGTCCAAAATGCATGAGTGGAAACTGCTGACCTCGGTCGCAGAAGACCTCTTTGACAGGTGGGGTTGACCAGAGCTGGACCATTTTGTGTCCCCATTTACTGCAAATGCAGTACTGCTTTTCTGCTGACTCGCTACAGGGCCTGGAGTTTTCTGGCAAGATGCATTGTTCCTGTCTTGGAAAGGGAGGTTCCTCTACACCCTCCCTCCCTGCCCTCTGTTTCAGAGGGTGCTGATCAAGCTTCAGATGGAAGGAATGATGACAATCCTTGTTGTTCCCTTCTGGCCTCAACAGATCTAGTTTTCCTTACTGCAGTAGCTGGCAGTGGAACCTCCAGTACCCCAGCCCTGCTGCAAAGGCTTGCTCTGACAGGAGCAGGGCACACTAGTTTATCCAGACCTCAAGTCCCTACACCTCTGTGCCTGGCTCCTGGAGATATAGTCATGGCTAGGTTTGGGATATCCCAAAAGATGACTGCTATCCTGGTGGCTGCTCTGAAACCCTCCATCAGGGCCACTTATGCCATGAAGAGGAAGTGTGTTGCTCTTTGGGCAGCTTCCTATCATCTGGATCCATTCACTTGCCCAGTGAATCAGATTCTGGAGTATTTGCTATCCCTGTCAGATTCTGGCCTGCAGTACTCCTCCATTAAGGTGCACCTGACTGCTGTCTCAGCCTTCCATGTGCACATTAATGGCCATACCGTGGCACAACTAGAGGTGTTCTATACATTTTTGAGAGGCATTCATCACCTGAAGCCGCCCATCTGCAATCCAGTCCCACCGTGGGACTTAAATTTTGTGTTGGCTCGTTTTGCGCCAACTGCAACATGCAAGCTACACTTTCTGTCATGGAAAGCATTATCATGGCTGCAGTGAGTGGAGCCCTGCAGCTGTTTTGGGATAGTAGAGAAAAGGAGTTGACCGATACTGTCCGCTTTCCTTTTTCTTTTGAGCATAGAAGGATATGATTGCTCACCGCAGACTACTTTTCGGGTATTGAACATGGCACTGTCTGCTGTGTCCAACATGGCTGCTGACATGAAATGAAAAAGTAGGAATACAACTGAGATTATTTTTATATTGATTTATAACAGATACCAGAAGAATAATCAAATTAAGCAACTTAGATTCAGGTATTTCAATTAAATATTTACAATACGTGGTTACAAATGGGAATAAGCGTTATATCATGTTTTCCTACAGACAAACATGAAAATTGCCAGCAGAAGACTCTGTGGTCTACCAAGTCTGCTTGTGTTGAAGAATTCTTAGTGGTAGCTAAGGGGCATACCCCCCATTGATGCTGACCTTTCCCTGTACCCTATCCCACCCTCTTAGGAAGCCTTCCACCATCTCCAGTGAGACCACCTCCTCAGGGAGCTCATTATACCCTCCAGCCATCCTCCATGAAGAAATGCCTCACAAACTGTCTCCTGAACCTCCCCCCCCCCTCCAGTTTAAGGTAATGCTCCCTCGTAGTTTTGCTTCCACTGAGACTGAAGAGGCCCTTTTTGTTCACCTTGTTGATGTCCTTCATGTATTTAAAGGTCTCAATCATGTCCCCCCTTTCCCTCCTCTGCTCCATGGAGTACACATTTAGGTCCTCGAGCTTCTCCTCAAATGTCCTGCCCTGTTGATCTTTAACTCTTTTTTCTCCACCTCCGGCAATTGCAGTACCTCCCTCAATGGTCCTCCTATCTTTCATAGTCATAGTTTCATAGTCAGATACAAGTTTTTAGGCAAAAGACCTTTATTGACTTGTCACTTATCAGTGGAAATAAGTTACTTTATCAGTTCCCATACAGTTGTCAAGTTCTGTTTTGAATTCATTCATTGTGTTACAAGAAACTACCCTCTCAAATACTAACCACCCTTTGACTAAACCACTGTTGTCTCTTAGTGGTTCTACATACTTCCCCCTTTAAGTTGTTTCCCATGTGATCTTGTTTCCTTATTGCTATCCTTTTTTACACAAACCCGATGCTACCCACAAGTGTTCATCTCTAAATGCTCTGTACACAAAGCATAAATCCCCCGAGTTTCCTATACATAACTGAATAAAGATCACGTGTTTGTTGTTGCTCCTTGTACCCTGCATTCTCTAGTCCCTGTATTTTCTTAGTTGATCTCCTCTGGACCCCCTTCATCATTTTTACACTACCAATATTACCTGCTACAACAACAGGTGCACAGTACTCAAAGCATGGCCTAATCAATGCTGTGTAAAGAGGAATCAATACCTCTCTTTTCTTGCTTTTAATGTTTCTTAATATGCAACCTAGCATTCTATTACCCCTTTTCACGATCTCTCTAGTATGGTCATCAAATGTTAGGTTGTTGGCAATGTAGACCCCGTAAATCCTTTTCTAGTACTGTTGTAGTTAGTGTTCTATTATTTGAGGTGTACTGGGCCTTGATATTGTTGTGCCCCAAATGCATGACTTTACATTTGTCAAGATTGAAATCCAGGCCAGGATTACACACCCAAACTCCCAGATGTTCCAAGTCTGTTTGGAACTGAGCAGCAGCTTGAGAATTATTAATTATAGCCCCAACCTTGGCATCGTCTGTGTATTTGCATAGCCATGCCTTGTCCGAGGTCTGCATAGATTAAATTAAGATGTTAAATAATACAGATCCTAACACAGACCCCTGTGGGACACCACTTGTCACACCTGTCCAATCCGATTTGTGACCCCTAATTGATATCCTTTGGTACCGGTCACTTAACCATGAGTGCACTCAGGATATAACACATGGATGGAATTCTAGTTCTATTATTTGCTCTATCATCTCATGGCGAGGAACTGAGTAAAATGCCTTTGAGCAGTCCAGAAAGATGACATCTACTGGCAGTACCTTATCCAATGTACCATTTAATGTCTCAAAAAAGTATAGTAAATTTGTCAAGAATGACCTACCCTGACTGAAACCATGTTATGTTACATCTATTTGACCTCTCTCAAGTATGTGCTGTTGGATCATATCCCTTATGAAACCTTCCATTATTTTACCAGTGACCGATGTCAGGCTAATCAGCCTGTAGTTTGCAATGTTGCTTCTATCTCATTTGTGAATGGGTATCACATTAGTCCTTCTCCAGTCAGATATGGTTTTACCCTCCTTAAGTGATTTATTCACAAGTAAGCAACTTGGAACTGCCAGTTCACTTGCCAATTCTCTCAAAAACCTGGGATGCACACCATTGGGGCCCCCTGATTTATTCACTTGCACCTGTATCAGTTTTTGATACACTTCGATAGTAATAACTTCGACTTGTTCTTGTTCCTCTTGCCCCAGTCTAACATTGCCCAACCCATTCATTTTAAAGTCACTTGCAAAGTATTTGTTAAAATTAACCTCCATACATTTTTCATGTTATTATGTTGTCATCAACCTTAATTTGTCCCACTGTGTTTTGTCCTCCTTTGAGACTCCCAATATAGCTAAAAAGGATTTTATATTGTCTAGGGTTGCTGACCCCATCCTGATTTCATTGTCTGTTTTGTCTTGTTTTATTTCTTTCTTACTGTCATGGGTACATTTTTTGTAAGTACCCCAATTTTCTCTTGTAGGATTTTGTTTGTATTTTTTATGTGCTTTTTTTCCTTTATATTTCTCTTGATTTTATTGGTAAACCGTTTGGGTATCCTTTTGCGTGAACTATATTTTAAAATTTCTGGTACATATTCCCTGATACAGAATTCGATATTATTCTTTAATTTGTTTCATGTCACATCAATGTCACTGCAGAGTCCTTAGTGGTAGCTAAGGGGCCTACCCCCCTTGATGCTGACCTTTCCCTGTACCCTATCCCATCCTCTTATGAAGCCTTCCACTGAGACTGAAGAGTCCCAGATAGCCAGAAACTCTTTAATTCATTTATAGTTTGCTTTATTATAACATTTTAGTTTTGTAGTCCCTCCATATGTTTTATGTTCCAGTTGTAAGGTAGTTTTGATCATATTATGATCGCTGTCTGCAAGTGGTTCAAGGACTTTGACATGTTGACTGAATTCTCCAAGATTGGTTAGCACTATATCTAGGATTTTATTTTTACGTGTTGGTTCTTTGTTGTTTGCTCTAGCTTTTTCTGCCATATGATTTCTAAAAATGTTCTTTCCTGAGTGATGTTCCTGTCTGTGCATCCGAGTCTGTGTTCAGGTAATTCATATCGCCTGCTAAGAAGTTTGTCTAATTGTTCCAAAAAGTTATTATGTTCCTCCACACTCTGATTAGAAGGTCTATAAACAACTTCTAAGGTCACTTTAATATTATTGGTGCTGATTTCTACCCACATATTTTCATTTTGCTCCAAACGTTTTGGTAGGATTAGTTGTTTCTTTAGCACAAATTCCTTCCAATATATATATATATATATAGTGCCACTCCACCCCCACACCTGTTTTCTCTGTCTCTATGAAACAGCTGATAACATTGTATCTCAGTTTCCCAGTCATTCTTGTTCAACCAGGTCTCTGTCACAGCACATATAGATATATCTCCCTCATTATCTCTGCATCTCTTACCTCCCCTGCCTGGCTGGCCCCATCTTCACCCTCTGCCCCCACTGCAAATTGCTTCTATATCCTTCGCCTCCTTCTACTGTCCCTCACACCTTAAAGAGATTCACCAAGCTAATGTTATGCACCACATGGTGTGGTGCCTTTCCTCTGCGGCACCCCATCTGGCTATTTTAGACCAAAAAAATTCTTCAGTATTTAAGAGTGGAAGGGATCATAAATTTCTGCTCAGCCAATCCCTTCCACTTCCCGGTCCTGGGAGCTGAGGATATCTATGTGGCTCTTATGCTGAGGTACGTAATGATGTGTGCCCAGGGAGAGAGCGGGGGCGTGCTCCATTATAGTCTATGGAGGGCAACTTTTAAAATGTTTTTCAATATTATAACGGTTGTTTTATCATTAAGCAAGGGCACTGGGTGACTAACAAGGGCCTCTCAAGCCTAAATTTGTCTGGATGCCATTGACCAGTACCCTTGCAGTTGTGGTTCAGTAAAAGGCTCTCACGAATTGTATGTATTCCTCTCCCAGGCTGAATCTTTTAAGGATATGCATCATATACGTCCACTCTATCCTATCAAATGCCTTCTCGGTGTCCGTGGATAGCACACAAGCCTGCCCGGGGTGTCGAGTGCCCCACCAAATTACATTCAGTAATCTCCTCATATTATGATAGGACAGTCTTCCTCGTACAAATCCCGTTTGATCTGTATGTACCACTAGTGGTAATACCTTTTCTAGTCATAATGCAAATACCTTAGTCATGATCTTACAGTCATAATTTAATAAGGAGATAGGTCTATATAAGGAGTACTCCATGGGGTCTTTATTTGGCTTAGGAAAGACACATACACTGGCCTCACAGCAGATTTGAGGTAGTCCCATCTCACCCCCCGCTTTGTCCATCAGATCCTGGATTGACTCTGCCAGTCCCCCCCCCAATTTCTTATAATACTCCATGCCAAATCCATCTGGGCTTGCCGCCTTTCCATTCTTAAGTGATCCTATTGCCCTCTGCACCTCTGCTGTTGTGATTTTGGCTCCCAACATCTTTCTATGTTCATAATTTAGTGTGGGGATGGACAGTCCTTCTAGGAATTGTTCCATTACTTGTTCTGATCTCTGGCATTCTGCTTGGTATAGGTTTTCATAAAACTCCTTGAACCATTTCCTGATCTGTTCCTTTCCCCTTATCATATTTCCCTCCTTATTTTTAATTGTCACTGTTCTTTCTGTTGTTCTGCCCCCCTTCATGAGATTTACTAATAGTGGACCTGGTTTGTTTCCTCATTCATAGATTTGCTGACTTGCAAATAATGTTCTGGTTTGGGCTTCCTCTGGTAAGCTCTGATTCAGGGCCTCTCTCACTGCCTGCAGCTCCCTCATGGCCCCCCTTTCCCCCTGTTCAAATTACTTTCCTTTCAAGCTCACCAATTTTCTTTTCCAACTCCTCCTGTTTCTTTCACTTTTCCTTCTGTGTCTGCGCCATGTAACCAATAATCATCCCTCTCATATATGCTTTGCCCGCTTTCCAGTATGAGCCCATTGTATCCACTGTCCCCCTCTTGTTTGTCACATATGTTTTTCACTGTTCTTTAATGTATTACTGAAACTCTTTCCTTACTAGTAGATATGTGGGGAACCTCCATCCACCACAGCCTGCCTCCCTCCTCACCAGAGCTACTTCCATCTGTACCATGGCATGATCTGACAGAAAGATAGGGCTGTGTGCCACATTAATGATCTGTGAGTACAGTTTCCTTTGAACATATATGTAGTCTAGTCTCGACCATGATGCATGTGGGTGTGAGTAAAAAGTGTATTCTTGGGCCCCTGGGTTGGCTGTCTGCCATGCGTCCACTAGATTTAGGTCAGCAAGGCTTAACTGCCACTGCTGGACCGCTATGACTTCGTTATGCCTTGTTCCTGAGTAGTCCTTTTTAGGATCCACAACATGATTGAAGTCTCCTCCCATTATCAAATTAGGGAATTGCTCCTTGACAATTAAGTCTATGATCTTCTGATAGAACTCAGGGTCCATTATCGATGGGGTGTATACATTGCCAAAAGTAATGAACCTCCACTGTACTTCTCCTACTACAAATACATATTGTCCCTCCGTGGGGTCTTTAACTATGTGCTGTGGTATAAAAGGAAAGTTTTTGTGCAACAGTATTGCCGCTTCCCTTTTGTGAGAAATGTACGAGGACGCGTGGCAGGCCCCAACCCACCCTCCTATCAATCTAGCTTTCTCGGGGTCAAATGCATTTCTTGGAGCATCGCAACATGAACTCCTTTCCTTTTGAGCACTTGAGCACCATAGCTCTCTTAGCTGGGGAAATGAAACCCTTTACATTCCAAGTTTTGTGCTTTTTAACAGATGCAGTCAGTTTGTTTTGGGGGGGGGGGGAACAGCGATGTTTCTTTAGTGCAGCGCCAACCATACTATGCACGCGCTAACTCAGTGGGGAGTGCCTATCATGATGACGGCTGTGTTCTAAGTCTGAAATTATTTGTTTTACAAATATGATGGCAATGGCAGAAACAAGAAATTGTAAGGATTTTGACAGAAATCCTAAGAGTGGGAGGGAGGGTTTTCTATTGCCGGGAGTATGGAAATGGGATAGTGAAGCTGATTTCCATGACGGCTTGTATTAGCGGTGGACTGAGAGCTTGCTTCATTTTCCTTCAACTTTTTTTTCTTAATGGGGTTTAGTTGGGGCTATCTGTGACTGTATAGTGATGGAAACAAATGGAACGTGTGCCTGAAGGATGACTGGTGGCACTCAGTTGACAGGGCACTGCCACTACTGGGCAGTGGGCAGTAGTTTGTTTTACATGCTGTCTTGAGTGACAAGTGGTCATGTGTACTGGGACTAGAGCCGGGATGTTATGCTGGGACCATTGTATGCATAGATACATAGACAGTGTCGGCAGATAAGGGCCTATGGCCCACCCAGTCTGCCCATTTGAGCTTGTAAGTTCACTTTATGTTTTCCTAGAAGTCTGTTGCCCCTCACCCCTGACCTCCAGAATTCCTATATGTCTATCCCATGCATTCTTAAATCCTGTGATTGTTTCAGCCCCCACCACTTCCTCTGGCAGGGTGTTTCACTTATCCACCACCCGTTCTGTGAAGAAATTCTTCCTCACGTTTCCTCTGAATTGTCCTCCCTCCAACTTCATCCCATGCCCTGTAGTCCTGGAATATCTTTTTTGCTTAGAAATAGTGTATTCCTGCACCCTGTTCCTCCCTGTAAGATACTTGTATGTCTCTATCATATCCCCTCTCTCCCTCCCCTCCTCCAGGGAGTACATATTCAAGTCCTTCAACCTGTCCCCATAGGACTTGGGATGCAATCCACGTACCATCTTTGTTGCCCTCCTCTGAACCTTCTCTACCCTGTGTCCTTACGTAGGTATGGTCTCCAGAACTGTACACTGTAGTCCAGGTGGGGGCCACACTAGTGTCTTGTACAGTGGAATTATGACCTCCCTTTTCCTGCTGGTGATGCCCCTGCCTATGCATCCCAGTATCCTATTTGCTTTACCTGCTGCCTTGTTGCACTGTTTCCCTACATTGAGGTCATCAGAGATGATAACCCCAAGATCCCTTTCCTGCTTGGTGCATGCTATATCCTCACCCCCCCCCCAACTGATACATTGTGCCAGGGTTTTTGTGCCCTATGTGCATTATCTTGCACTTCTTTGCATTGAATTTCAACTGCCAAACCCCCAACCATTCTTCATATAATTATCTATGCCCAGATACCTTTACAAACTATCCCAGGTTTTCATAGTGTGTACACCCATGGGTTTTGTATGTGTTTAAAAATGGCTGGGATTAGAAGGGAAGGGGATAGTGATGACAGATAGCCCAAAGACAGGCCATGTGCCTCTATTGCAATCCAGCCTGCACCTCTCTGTATAGTAAGTCATCACATTACTGCTGTTGCCTAGGCAACCTAATAGTGATATTTACAGTTTGGCAACCCTACTCCACCTTTATTCTTATGCTGTTGTAGGAGACACATAGATACCCTTGGATGGCTTTCCCTCCAGATAAAGTCTGGTGGCCTTGTCTAATTGTTTCCATATCCTGAAAGGTATACTAACTGGAGGCATTCAAAAGCAGTGCAATTGGCTAGGCAAAGCATTCATTCATACTGTCTGGACTGTACCCCTACCAGCAGAGGAAGAGGTGCCCATCTTTTAAAGTCAGCATATATCTCCCTTAGGAGTGGTTTATAGTTGGCCTTGTATACGTTTGACTCCTCTTTTCAGATATGTATTCCCAAGTATTTAAACCCTTTTGGGGCCCATTTAATGGGTATATTAGCTTTTATTTGTGCTGACATGATTCCACTGAGTTTAAACACTTCTGACTTCTCTTGGTTTATTTTGAATCAAATTACCTGTCCATATTTGACCACCATATCTATTGGGGGGGGGGGGCAAAGACTTAAGTGAGTCCCTAATGAAGAGCAGTGTGTCATTCGCATACAGGGACATTTTCTGGTTCTGCGGGTCATAGGCGGCTCCTAGGATCTGCTGGGATTCTGTTGTATTGCAAGAGCCAGTGGTTTGATACCTGGTGCAAGTAGAAGGGGGGATAAGTGGCACCCCAATGGTTACCCCTTAGTAGCTCAAATGTTGGTGAGATAATACCATTCACTGCCATGTTAGCCCTGGGAGTGGTATATAGTGCATTAATCCAGGATAATAATTTAAGTCCCAGTCCAAATTTTGTTAGGGTATATAGTAGAAATTGCCAGTTAAGGTGGTCAAATGCCTTTTTGGTGTCTAATGAAACTGCCAAGTTGATTGTGTTAGAATATTTGACCACATTTGCTATGTTCAGGAGTCAGCAGAGAAAAAAGGTGCTCCACTTACTGCCGTGCACAATTACCACATAATGCATTCAGTGTAGAAAATAACAGCGCCAACACCTTAGAGGGACTGCAGTTTCAATGCTTTATTCCACATACATTTTCAGCTTCCAACACCATCACAGGGAGTCAGAAAACCACTCACTGATAGCCCTGACTGGTTTCATGCATGCGCACTTCCTCAGGGAGGCTGGTCGTTTGTGCCCGCTCTAAATATATTTCATAACAGTACACAGGTGTATATAATAAAATATTATTAGAACACAAACGACAGTTAAAATAACAATAACACAATCAGCAGCACTCAATTTATAACTGCCCACAGGCATACATACTATCTTGAACCATGTGGTTAATAAACCCATAGGACTCAAACTGTGGACTCACAATAGCTGTCATGACTGTGTAATGTAAAGTAATATTGATTAATTCATCTTTATCAATCACAACCCAGAAGACCACAATGGCAAAAATTGGAGGTCAATTTACTATCAACCACTATCTTGGTCATCAGCTATCAACCCCGATCTTGGTCATCAACCCCAGTGTTTTTTGCACCCCATGAAGATGAATTAAATGTGATCTATGCAGATTATATGCAGTTACAAAAGATCACGTAATCTGATACATAACCTGTTTCCTTATTTCACTTGATGCATTCTGACTTTTACCGAAATCCAACTGGGTTTCACCTTTGAGTGAACTGAACCATTTTATCTGCCTGAAGGCCTCCTCTGTGATCTTTGGCCTGCAGCTGCTGGTCATTACATATTGCATCCTTTATAGTATTCTGCATTCAGCAGCAGTGGGATAGTCCCTGCCCATCCTATAGGACCACGATGCCTTAACATTTGATTTGGCTAGTGGTCACCCCCAGTTCATTCTGGGTACTCCAGTTTACTTCATGCATCCGGAGAGGTTGGTTGCTATCCAGGTTGCTCCAAACATATAAGGTACTTTTAATTATTTGTCCTATCCTAATCTACTTCCTTGCTTCTTTGTTGTTTAACTCCTGATAGGAGGCATTCAGTAGAAATACTAATCAGTGTACCTCTGTCATTGGGTAGTCCGTCACCTCCTGATTGCCACACACTCATTATGCGGAAGGCTTGTTCTATCAGAACTAATCTACAGGCACAGTGGGCTGTTTCTGCCTTATCTACCTGATGGATTATTTGTATCTGTTAGGTGTGGACTCTTCCATAGGCTCCCCTCACTGATGCAGATAACCAAGGCCCCTGTGCCAAGTGTTTTTTTTTTGTGACGGAAATTTATGTAAGGGTGGACTCTCCTGTAGCGCCACTCTCACTATCAAGGTTGCCCATCTAAGTCGGATTTCATGGGCATCAGGCCAGGACTATGTTCTCATGTAGTGTCCACTCACTCAGCATCAGACCGTTTGAATCCACCTTCCTAATCTGTCCTTAACACCCTGAAAAAAAACAGTTTACTTTGTAGTACTCCAGAGAAATCAGGGCCACCACTTAACTAACAAGGTTCTTGTTGGTTGAGAGGTGGCCTTTATTTGTTCTGAATGACCATCTAAAATTCAAAATAATTCCACTTAAAAAGCTGCCCCATTAATGTCTGTGGAATGTGCCCCTGCACTCACAGTTATAGTGACATCCCAAATATCCTTGCACGGGGCCAGCTCTCCATATCAGGAAGGGGAAGGGATCAGTGGCTTGGCTCCATGGAGGCATAATACGATCCCTTCTCTTCAAAAATCAAGGCATATATACATTATAACTCTGGCACCACTGGAATTGGGGACAGGTAAGGGTCCTTCATGGTTTTTTACTAGGTGACTGCAAAAAGAGCAGAAAAGATGCTCTTTAAAATAGACCAGGCAAGGGTTGAGATTAAGGAAAAAAAAACCTCATGTGCATAGCACAGGAGATACCTTGAAGAGTAGATTTGATATGTATGACATTATCCTTTATTGTTGCTAAAACGAACTTAAAAAAAAAACTCAGCTGTTGCCCCGACTACTCCAGCAATCACTGCTTCCCCTATAGCCCTATAAACTTGTGAATAAATTACATTCTGTTTGCCACTAGCCATGATTTTGGCCAGCACTCAGTACATAGTGGCTCCTTGTTCCTTAGTGATTCCCGCTGGGGACATGAGGCACAAAATGGGGATGCCAGAAAATGTACGCCAGAGATCCTGATATAGTTGGGTGGTTTTCCAGACTGTGTGTGACAGTCTGGACAGAGTCGCCAGATTCTCAGCTGCCCTAATCTAGTCACGCACCAACAGAATATTGATGGATCTCCACTGCTGATGGAGCAGTCTCTTGGCTTCCATCCCCACCATCAAGTATCGCAGGGCAAGATCAGGCACTCAGGACCTAGGGGGATAGACAGAGTACAGTATATATAACAGTGGAGAGTGGGTGTAGACTAGCCCAGTTACCTCCAAAGAGTGGGTCTGCACCTGCTTCCAAAAGTGCTTCAGCCTGGGGCAGGCCTACAGGATGTGTAAATGGACAGCTCCCAGGGTTTGACATTTCCAACACAGGTTGTGTGTCAAGAGACCCAGGGTTTTAAGTTGAGCAGGGGCAAGATACCAATAATGAATTACCTTATTCTGTACTAACAGACTCCCACTATTGGGACTTGTTGAGTGAGTTATTTTCCACAGTCTGGCCCACTCAGTTGCTTGAACTGTTTTCATTTAGTTTTCTCATTTATGTTTAGCATTTAAGGTATGGTCCAGAATACTGTCAACAATGGCTCTGTAGATTTCTACCACCTTTAGTTTTCTTTACTTTATTAATGTTAACAACCCTGCAACACTAGAAACCATACCCCAGATTACCACACTTTTAGGCGAACCATTCAAATTCGTACCCAGATTCAAAAACCTGGGGGTGTGGATCGATCAGAAACTTTCCTTCCTTGATCATATTGAAGAGCTGATGAAAAAAACTCAGGCAGAGGCTTGGCCTCTTTTACAGAATCAAACATCTGCACACTCAGGAGGCAAAAACGAGGTTGGTGCAAACCACATTCCTATCCTTGCTGGATTATGCTGACTTCTTGTACTGCCAAGGCCCTGCCTCTGCACTAGCCAGACTTGACACACTCTACCACAGAGCCATAAGGTTCATCACTGGGGCACAATACTTCACTCATCACTGCTCCTTATATTCTGCAGTAGGGTGGCTTTCCCTCAAGTACAGAAGGCAGAGAAACGCCGTGTTCTGGACTTACAGAGCTATCTCTGAAAAATTACCCCAATACATTTCAAACTGTCTTCCACTAAGTGTGGTAGGTAAATATGCCATGAGAAGTGCCTCCTATATCTCCCTTTCTGTTCCCAGGGTCAAAATGCATTTTGGTAGGTCCTTCATAAGTTATATATGCTACCTAAACTGTGGAACGACTAGCAAAATACCTTGAAATTGGTTTTCTCTATCAATTTCTTAGCTTTCAAAATGCTTTATGCTCGTTCCATCAAGGAATCTTGTAGTTGTTTCCCCAAGTAGTGACTTGTTTATGAACACAGAGTTACAGCATCATTCTGACACTGTTACCTATCAGACCCCAAGTAGCAACTTGTCTCCTAACACAAAGCGACAGAATCATCCTGACACCAGCTACCTTTTAGACCCTCTACCCTCTCCCCCTCCATTGGTTCCCACAGTGTTACAAGGGTGTTCAGTCTTGGAGCCCCGTGACTATATCCCACTGTTGTTGCCACTTGTCCCTCGCATTCCTAGTCTCACCATACTGGTCCTCTTACTCTTCAAGCTCCTCACTCCTGCCCACCCCTTCCCACTCGGTACTCTTTCAGGCCTGCCTTACACAATATCCCTTCCCATTCTCACCTTAGTTCTCATCTTCCATGTCTGTCAATCAATCCATTGCATACTCTGTACATATTATTTACCAGGTATCTGCCTTCTTCTTTCCACCTGTATTTTGCATATTCTCCATGGTTATCCCTTTGGACTTTGCCTTGGTGTAAATTGTCTCACCTTTGTATCTGAAAACGTTACTGTATGTACAGCTTACTTCATGTGCTGAACTTGTATACTGTTTACATAATCTACTCTGTGACTGAACATATGTATTGTCTGTATAATTTATTCTGCATATTGAGCACGTATACTGGTATATATTTTACTTTGTTTAAGGAACATGTAAATTGTGTGTATAACTGTCCTTCTGCACTGTCCATATTTGTTGTTGTGTATTTTGCCCTGTGTGCTGAATATGACCTTTGTCCAGGTCCATCTTAAAAAATGAGCTTCTGCTCAACAATGTCTCCGCCTGGTTAAATAAAGATTTTGATTGATTGATTAATAGAGGTTGAAAGAGTGAGAGTGGGCCTGCTGGCACTGAAGTCAGTCAAATCCCCAGAACCAGATGGTATACACCCTAGGGTGCTGAGAGAGCTTGCAGGGCCACTGGTGGATCTCTTCAGTAGATTCCTGGAGTCAGGCGTGGTGCCGCTGAACTGGAGAATGGCACATGTGGTGCCTCTCCACAAGAGGGGACCCAAGGATGACCCAGGGAACTATAGGTCTGTCACTCTGACCTCAATAGTATGTAAACTCTTGGAGTTCATACTTAAAGAAAGACTGCTGAGGTACATAAAAAAGAATGATCTACAGGATGAGAGGCAGCATGGGTTTGTGGCAGGTAGATCATGTCAAACGAACTTGATTGAATTCTTTGACTTGGTCACCAGAGCAGTGGAAGAGGCCAGGCAGTGCACATCATATACCTGGATTTCAGCAAGGCCTGCATTCGGTACCACGTGGGAGGCTGAGCTGGAAAATGATGGATCTAGTAAGGTGGGTTTAGAACTGGCTGAGAGGCAGAACCAGAGAGTGGTGGTAGAGGGAAGAGTTATCCAGCACCATGGAGGTCACCAGCGGGGTCCCACAGGGATCAGTGCTGAGGCTGATGTTGTTCAGTGCCTTCATAAGCAACATTGGGGATGGCATCAAGGGCAAGATGTGCCTGTTTGCAGACGACATCAAATTCTATTTATTTTATTTATTGAATTTTGTTGACCTGGTAGGCCCACTGAGACTAGAAGTCCCTTTTCCAGGGGTGACCGGGGAGAGAGGGATACAGATGGTAACCAACTGAAACTGAACAACATTAAGCTGTTGGTGGTATTTTTAGTGAATTTTGTGAAATTCTGTGGGAGGGTGGACACAAAAGAAGGGATACAGGACATAAGGGAGGACCTCAGTAAACTCGAGAGATGGTCGGGGATCTAGCAACTTGGCTTCAATGTCCAAAAATGCGAAATGTTGCATACTGGGGCCAGAAATCCTAGGGCAGAGTATTACCATGGAGGGGGAGTGTCCTGGCAGCTGCTTCATTGGAAGAAAAGGATCTGAGGGTGGTGATTACTAGAAACCGGAAACACTCCGTGCAATGCAGGAAAGCAGCAGCAAAAGCAAACAGGATGCTGGGGTGTATAGCATGAAGATTCAGTAGTAGGTGGAGGGATGTAATTTTGTCCTTGTGCAGGTCAGTAGGAAGACCACATCTAGAATATGGAGTAAGGTATTTGCATCCATACTGAAAGAAAGACCACAGCTTACTGGAGAGGATCCAAAGAAGAGCAACCAAGATGATCATGGGTCAGCAGAACTGGTCCTACGAAGAGAGACTGACAGCCCTAAGGATGTACTCCCTGGAGGAGAAAAAAAGAGAGAGAGAGAGAGAGAGGATATGATAGAGACCTTCAAATACTTGAGGGGGATTAACAGAGTGGAGGGGGAAGGTCTCTTTAAATTGAGTGACAACCGAACCACGAGTGGGCACAGCTTGAAGCTGATGGTGGGGGTGGAGGGATTTAGGAGGGAAGTTAGAAAGTATATTTTTTTTTTTTTACGGAGAGGATGGTGGACAAATAGAATTCACTGCCAGAAGAGGTGGTCTCAGAGAAGATGGTGAGGGGTCTTTAAAAGCGCATGGGACAAGCTCAAAGGGAACCCATGGGACCGTGAAGGAGTAGTATGGAAGGAAGAGATGATGCAGGAGGTGGGGACAGGGTCATTGGCATAAGTCATGGACCCCGCAGCATTTACAGAACGGACTCGATAAGACCAAATGGCCTTCTTCTGCTGGCTTTTCATATGTTCTGAGTGCTATCCAAAAGTGAACAGGGGATGAGTCAATAGGAATAGTTCAAGATGGTCCCTTTCTAATTGTGTTAGTGGACTATGAATATGTAAACATCCCCAGAAATCCATCTGAAGCAGCTCAAATGTCCTCCAGAGGTTCGCAAAGGTCTGTAGCTGGTGGGAAGGGTGCGTGGCGAAGTTCTTTTAGTATGCATATATCTTTTGTCTCCCAGGAGTGCCAGTGAAAAGTCTGGATAACAATATGTAAGGAGGGCTTCTTCCACAAAGGAGTGGGTTTCCACATAGTAGTAGCAGTAGCAGTAGTAGTAGCAGTAGAAGTAGTATTTAGTTACTTGTGGCACCCTTCTCCAGAGGCTCAGAGTGACATTACACACAGCATGGCCTAATGCTAAGCAGATAACAGTATACAACTAGGACAAATTTAAATACAAAACATAAGAAAATGGCGTAAATAGCTTAAGTAACGAATAAATAACTAAGAGGGGTTTCAGATGTTAAGAGACAACCCAGAATGCCTTCTGAAATAAATAAGTTTTTAGACCTCTTTTAAAGGCTTCCACCAAGGGGTCCCTCCTTAAAGCACCGGACAGGGAATTCCAGAGAACCAGACCCATCACTTCAAAGGTCTGGTCCCCTGACGTATTCAGCCTTGACCTTGGCACAACCAGGAGGCCCTCTTCAGCAGAATGGTGTGGGTGAAAGGGCAGATGAGGATCAAGGACTTTCACCAGGTAGCCCGGGCCCAGTCCATGTAAGGTCTTATAGGTCAAAAGACTTGGTTTAAAAGAGAGATGCCATCTGACTGACAGCCAGTGCAGATCACACAGCACTGGTGAAATGTGGCACAATCTTGGAAGGTCTAATAATAACCGAAGTGCTGCGTCCTGCAGCAGCTGCAGCCGTTGTAGTTTACCTCCACTGACCCCAAGGTAAGCAGCATTACAATAGTTGAGACTCGAGGTCACGAATGCATGTACCAGTGTGGCCAGGTCAGCAGGTGGGAGAAAGGACCTAATCTGACTGATATACCGAAGGTGAAAAAAAGCCATTCTGGAATACTGTCAACACTTAAGTCTCCATAGTCAGTCCCTTGTTCAGAATGACGCCCAAAATGTTTACCTTAGTGGTGGCTGCAAGTCCAGATGGACTAAGCTGAAGTCCTGTATCTCATCCAGCAGCCATCAATCCCCCTCCAACCACACACACACACACACACAGCCTGACTTAATCACTAAAATTTTCTCTAGGTTAAGCATCAGCCAGCTTGGTGACATCCAGTCCTGGATCTTGGCCTTGCATCTGTTAAATACGTCCACCACTCCCAGTGTTCCAGGTGGAAGGAACATATAGAGCTGGGTATCATCTGCATAGCAATTAAACCCAAGTCCATATTTCCTAATGACCTTACCCAGAGACAATATATAGACCGCAAACAACATGGGCAACAGGATCGAACCTTGCAGTACACCACAGGTCAGCACCATCAGGTGCAAGGAAATTCACCCTAACACCACCCTCTAGGTTCTGTCTCTGAGATAGGACTCTAACCAGCTGATGACTTTGCCAGTGAGCCCTGCATACTCCTTAAACTAATCCAAAATAAGCCCATGGTCCACAGAATAAAATACTGATGAGAGATCTAGGATTACAAGAACTGGCTAACCCCCCCCCCCCATCTCTTGCACTGAGCAGATTATTGTGCACCCAGACAAGTGCAGTTTCGGAGCTATGCCTGGACCTAAATCCCAAATGGAGAGGCTCAAAGATGTCAAAGGCTGAGAGGTGTGCCTCAAGCTGCAGTTCAATAACCTTTCCCAAAAGGGAAGGTTAGAGACCGGGACCGTAATTCATCAAGACCCCGGGTCCAGAGTTGGTTTCTTCAGAACTGGCTTCAACAATGTGCAGTTAAGTGTCACTGGAAAACGCCCCTTCAATAAGGAGCACCAGACAATCTTGGCAGGCACCTGGCCCAGGTGTCCAATGCAACTCACCAGTAATCATGATGGATCTGGATTCAGGTTGCAAAATGTTAGCCGCAGTTCCAAGATCACCTCACATGCCTCTTCTATCGTCACTGGCCGAAACGCCTTCCAGGACCTCTGACTGCATCTGCGCCCAAGAGGCTCTCCATCTACTGAGCTGTCCCAGCCTAGCTGGGCTGGTTCCAGCCCTAACAGAGGATAGCCTATCTGAGACACACCTTGCGAATGCCACAATTTGCAGGTATTAAAGCTTTTATGGGCTCCAGACATGAAGAAGCCGATCAACAATCCGAAAGGGCTAAGCCAGTCAGTTCCTCCTAGCAACAAGCTCTTTGGACAGAAATTATGCCTTTTTCCAAGTGATTGCCTTCTGATGTTCCTAATAATGGCTGAGGGAGCAATTTAGGGAACATGCTGCTGACATGGAGGTTATAGTCATCAAGGCATATAGAATACAACAACGAGCAACACCTGCGTCTGACCTTCCCAGAGTAGTAATGGTGGTGCTGGACAATATGGGTTGCTGAGACCAATTACTGAACTTAGCTAAACACTGTGGTCCTCTCAGTGTGGAGGGGGAGACAGGCCACATGTTCCCAGACATTGCATATGCCACACGTCTAAGGCATAAAAATTAAATGGAGTCAGAGGCTCTCTAAGGAAACTAAACATCCTGCACAGCATTCAGTTCCCTGTGAAGCTACGTGTGGTTCAGGACAGTAAAACATTCATATTTACTGACCCTCAAGATGCAGAGAAATGGACAGCTAAAATGGCGGTGGCTAAAAAAATCCCAAGACCAGACTTCCAATGAGGAAACCTGAGGAAGCTGAAACAAGTTCTTTATTTTACAAACTTTACCTGTTCTGGTAACAAGTAAGGAGGTTTGCCTTGGCTCACATCCTATGTTACATGTTTTTGCTTTACAAAGGGTTGCAGGAGGGAATATAAAGTTTGCTAGTTTACTGTTTAAAATTTCTGGTCAGGGAGAGAGGAACATGGGACCTTCGCAGTAAAGAAAAAACAATAGTGAATGACAGTTATTATTCAGAGTGGCGCTGTTGCCCTTTAGCACTTGTTGTATATGTTAAAATCAATAAAGTACTGCCAGTGTACTGTTGCTAGCCGACAAGATTAAACTAAGTAATTAAGCAGTTGATTAAAAATAATAATGTAGGATTGATGGTTTATTAAGGTGTAACTATTTTAGGCTATTTGATTGTTGGAGGATCTATTTGTCTGAGGGGTGATTAAAAGTGTAACTAATAAGAACAAGCATTTGTCAACACCGAATGTTGTCTTGCTGACATTAGCATTGGTAGTGCAAGAGTTAGACAGATTCATAAAAGGAATGGCAGTGAAGTACGGAAGTGATGCCAACCGCACAGCACCCTGAAGAGACTGACAGGCACTGAGGTGTGCCTTTGGGTGGAGGCCATAACGCTCATGTGATTTCACCTCACCCTATCCTGCAGAGTCCAACAAGTATCGCATTCTGCCTTGGGGTCCTCGGGCCTTACGCTCACCCCATTCCATCTGGAAATACGTTGAGATGGGTGCAGTATAGGAGAATGGGGTGAACTTTGGGACCAAAGAGTGCAAGGCACAGTTTGATGCTAGTCAGTGGCTGCAGGGTGGGGGTGGAATGGTGTGAGCATTAGAACTGACAATCTAAAGTCATACCCCTGACACGGGTTAGTCTCTACAGGGTGGGACTTTATGGTTAGAAACCCTAATGCCCTGGGCATTTGTTGGTAATTGCACTCCAAATTTTCAACATGGGATTTTTCTCACCCCACCTCATGAAAGCATTTGGGACCTCTGCTCATGAACAGTGGCACTGTGATTTTGTTAATCTGTCCTAAATGTTGATGTCCCACAGTGATTACGCCATTCTGTGCCAGTAGCTCGAAACTACATTTTGGGCAAGATGTGAGAAATGACAACTGTACTGTTCTTAAGGAGGTGTGCAAAAATAGCAATGTGGAATATCTGGAGTGAAAATATTAAAAATTCTCCAAGTTATGAGTGTGCATGGAAACTGCGCAATGCATGCTCATAACACAGTCATTCTGTGGAATTTTATCACCAAATTTTCAACATAGACATTTTTGGCCCTCCACACATGAACACTGTCACAGTGATTTTCTTAATCTGTCTCGAACATTGATTTCCTACAGTGACCACACCATTGTGCATTGCATGTGCAAAACCATATTTCCCGCAGCATGTGAAAAATAACAACTGTACTGTTCTTAAGGAGGTGTGCAAAAAGAAAAAATTACTCACCTTAGTAATTGCTTTTCTTCTCATGGAGTCTTGCTATATTAGGACTTATTGCAGTTAGCCACTGCACTTGAACTGCCCCGGAAAGGAAAGGGTTAACTCAGAGAATCTGGAGTTCTAAGCACGAGTCGCTATACCAAAAGCTCTATCTGGGCAGTTTCAAATGAAACTGTCAGATCTTTCACGAAGCTAACACTAAGCAACAAGTCTGTGTGGAGCTCTACACTAGCCAAATGGCTACCTACTAGTAGTAATAACAACAATATAAACAACAATAACAATAATAAGAATGAATAATGGTATTATTAGTTTTCCCCTGACAAGACTATTAGGACCCCCTTCCCCAAAGACTCAAGTCCAGGAAGGGGCCAACAAATCACTCAACCAGAAAACCCTAGTTCCCTAACCCTAAATAAAAGAGGGTGAAGGAAGAACTACAATGGCATGACACAGTGCTTGCACTAATTTGCCACCCCACCGATAGAAGTTCTGGAGAGGGCAGGTTGGGGGTGGTCCTAATATAACAGACTCCATGAGAAGAAAGCAATTACTAAGGTGAGTAATTTTTCTTCAAACACCATGAAGTCTTGCTATATTAGGACTCATTGCAGATTACACAGCAGTACCTCCATGGAGGAGGGTCAGAACCTACTTAGGAAATAGGCTCTGAAGCACAGCTGTGCCAAAAGAGCATCTCTCCTGGACAGAAATCCAGGGAATAATACTTGTAAAAGTGTGAACTGTCTTCCAAGTAACAGCTCGACAGATTTCAGAATGGGAATATCTCTAGCAGCCGCTAGATATGCAGCTGTACACCTGGTGGAGTGAGCCCTCAGTCCTGAGGGGGGCTCTCCTACCTAGTCTTTGATAACAAAAATGGATACAAGACACAATCCACCTTGCAATTGTCCTCTTAGTGGCAGGTTCCCTTTGCCAACCTCTCCCTAGGTAAGGAAGAGTTGGAGGGATTCGAACCTGTGACCCTTGGTGCGTTACAAATAGTAGCATAAGGCTCTTTTGACGTCCAAGCTGTGCAGTCTCCTCTCACCTGAGGAAGAATGCTCAGTGAAAAATCCTGGGAGAGAGAGATGGGTTGGTTCAGGTGGAAACCTGAAACCACTTAGGGACAAACCCTGTGTTAGTCCTAGGGACTGTCTTATCCCTGTGGGGAGAGAAAAATCTTCTTCCACTGCCAGGGCCTGTAGTTCACTTTGAGTCTGGCAGAAGTGAAACCACCAGAAAAAACATTTTCCAAGTGAGAAGCTTGAGCTCTGCTGGGGACAGAGGTCCAAGGGTTTGCATTAACTGAGCAATGCAAACATTCCAGGCTCCATGCAGGAGCTGGTTCCGAAAAGGAGGTTGGTGTGAAGCAGCCTTAAAACTTGGAAAACACAGGTTGAGAAGAAAGGAAGCAGGCTTCCTGCTTGCAGAAAACAGAGACCCTTAAGGTAGCTGGCCCAAGACCTAAGGAATTTAAAATGGACCAAAAGTCCAGAAAATGGGCAGATAAGCAGACTGTGGTATAATCTGCTTCTCAAGCGCACCAGACTGAAAACCTGTTCCACTTAGAATTGTAAGTGGCCCCCAGTGAAAAAAGCTTCCTTGAAGCCTTTAAATATCCACGACACCTTGAAAAAGTGTAAATCAGCAAATTCTAACTCCTCAAGAGCTGCCTTGAGAAGGAGGAATTTGAGGCACGGATACCACACTCTCCCTTGTGCAAAGGCCAGTAAGTCGTGGACTCTGGGCAAGCTCAGGGTAGGGTGGACTGTCAAGGACAGAGACAATGGGTACCAGGGCTGTCTGGCAGTTTGGAACAATCAGAATCGCTTTGCAGGGCTGAGATCTGATTTTACTAGTACCCTGAAAGAAAGGGAAAAGGAGGAAGGTGTACAGAAACTTCCTTTCCAATCCAAGTGAAAAGCGTCCAGGGGCTGATCCCAGCACTGGAGGCCTCAACAAAACAGAAAGTTAGTGGTTATCTGGGGCTGCGAAAGATCTATCTGAAATGAGCCCCATCTGGCAAGGACTGAACCCAGCACCTGAGGATTCAGAGCCCAATCGTGATGGCCCTGAGAATCCTGCTGAGGGCATCTGCCAGGGCATTGTCCTTCCCTGGGAGGTGAACTGCTATCAGGGAGGTGTTCAGGAGTAAGCCAGAGACCACCACTTCATTGCTTCGGTGCACAAGGCTGATGACCGAGTGCCCCCCTGCCTGTTGATGTACCACATTATTGTGGTGTTGTCTGTCCTGACTTGAACTACCTTGTTCTGGACAGAAGCTGAAAACTCCTAAGACTAGAAGACAGCTCTGAGTTCCAAAAATTGATGTGGAGCAGAGATTCCTAGGGAGACCACACTCCCCTCGTGGACAGGTCGCCTAAGCGAGCTCCTCACCCTAACACAGGAGCATCCGTGGTGAGGGAATGAGGAGGACCCCTTAGTTTTAGATTGCTTTGATCCTGCCACCAGTGTAAGGCCAGGATCAGGGATTGGGTCACTAGAACCAATTTGGAAAGGAATCCTCCTTGGGACCAATAGGCCCTCAGATGGAACTAAATGTCCCTCATCTGGAATCTTGCTCCTGCACTACAGCTGTGGAAGCAGCCATGTGCCCTAGTAGTTGTAGCAAATGCTATGCTGGTCAAGAGACTCGCAGAGTAATGGAAGATGCCAGGGCAAAGAGACTGCCTACCCTTTCAGAGGGAGAAATGCCCTGGCTAACTTTGTGTTAAACTCTGCCCTATGAAAGTTAGTACCTGAACTGGTTCGAGAACTGACTTTGGTAAATTCAGCAGGAATCCCGAAAGGTGAGAAGCTGCTGGGTGACTTGCAAGTGGGATTTTACTTGATCTGGAGACTGACCCACTAAGAGCCAGTCATCCAGGAAAGGAAAAAAAGCAATCCTTGCCTTCTAAAAGAGCCACTACCACAGCTAGAATTTCAACACCCTTGGCGCAGAGGTAAGGCCAAGGGCATTGCCCTGAACTGGTAGTGGCCTGAGGGTAACCTGAGGTACTTTCGGTGAGAAGGCCTGATCAAAACATGAAAAATAGGCATCCTTGAGGTCCAGGAAAGCTAGCCAGTCCCTGGCCTCAGCCAGAGTTAACATTTTAACTTTGTTTTCAAAAGATGCTTGTTCAGGTACCTTAAATCTGAGATGGGCCGCCAATCTCCTGCCTTCTACAGGGTAAGAAAGTATCATGAGTACAGCCCCTTGCCCCGGTGGCGGAGGGACCTTCTACTGCTTTGCAGTTCAGAGGAGAAGAAACCTCTGCTCCCAAAGCAAGGGGATTCCGAAGGATTTGCAGGTGGACCTGTCTGGCTCTCATCTTTGGAAACTGTTTGAAGCTGAGAACCAGACCCTATTACTTCAGAACCCACTTGTCCGAAGTTAGGGACACCCAATTCTGGCTGAAATAAAACCAACCTGCCCACTGGTATAGGAGAATCGCCCTGGGCACCCCATCAGGTGCCTGCTTGGCAACAGTCTTAGGCTAAGGGAGGGGGAGTTTACTTGTGCCCGCTCTATCTCTGCCTCTGAAGAGACCCTCTGGCGAAAGCAGAGGAGGCCTGAGCCTCTACCTGGGCACTTTGTAGGTAATCATCCCTGTTTTCATATAGCTTTCTGTTTGTTCCTCAAACAGAGAATTACCCACAACAAGAAACAAATCCATAGACTTTGACAGAGTATCTTGGGACAGATTAGTGCATCTGAGCCATGCCAACCTATGGAAAGCTACAGAAGTGGTCATGACCCTAGAGAAAACAAGATTAACACCAACAGCAGTATGAACTTGAACTTAGAGGCTTCAGTGCCATTAGCAGCCACCTGTTCCAACCCGCTAGCCAGCTGGCCATGGGCCTGCTTGGCTAACTACAATACTGCGTCCCACCTAGATTTCAAATCTAGCCACATAAGCTATACAACTTGCCTGTCTGAGTCCCACAGAAGCTGCCATATACTGTTTTCTTGTCATGGCATCAATCCTCCTGAACCTATTCAGGAGGATGTGAGGCCAGGGAACTAGCCTTGACACAGGCTGCAGCTTGTACCACACCTACATGACTACACTGCTCAGTGAGGAAGTCTGTAACAAGAGCCTGACGAAATACACCTTCTGTCCATTTTTTATCTTACAGGAGGGACAGAAAGAGGAATCTTATAAAATCTTTGTTGTTTACTTCCTAAATGACTTATGCAAAGGAAAGACAACCTCCTAGCCCACCATTCCTACATAATCAGGCTCCCTTTACTCATCCATAGCCTCCTCTAAAGGAAGCTGGGGATTCTGCAAGCTTTTGTAAAACATAAACTGAGAAAAGGACTCAGACAGAAAAGGAGAGATTCTAAAGTCTGTCTGGAGAAAATGTCCGCTTAGTGGGCACGTCCCAGACCCTACCAGCCACACATGTATTGATCAAATTTCCTCCTCCCACTCCTGTGGTTCATAACAATTCCTCAACATCATAAACCTGAACCACTGGAACTGAACGAGCCACCTTTTATCAACTGTAGATGGTCTGACAGGACCTAGAAACAGTGACTGGACAATCTGTATGGCTTAACTACTTCTGCAGCAGTTGGAGAGACAATCTTGGACTCCAAACCTACTGATTTCTCTGTCATATTCATTTTTTTTTTTTTTTATACTGGTTCCTCTGAACCATCCTTTTGCCGAGGAAGTCTAGCCCTGGTCAGAGGGTCTCCTCTGGTCCAGTGGGTACTGGACCGGCTGGCCATCCGGTCAGCGGATTCTTTGGCCAATAGTTCCCTGAGCCGCCCTATCTCTTTTCAGGGTGGCTGCAGAGAAATTTTAAACACCTGGCAGTCTGACAGGAGGTGGTCAACCCCAGACAATAAACACAAGTGGTGTGGGTCAGCCTTGGCAAAGGCTTCTCCACAGCATCACAGTGTTGAAACCCAGTGGGCCCGGTTTTCTTTTGGGTTTCTCAGACATAATGCCAGCCTAACCAAAACTTGCTCTTTTATGGCCGCACAGGCAAGACACCCTTTATCGGTTCCTAACCGTTTATGGGTATTTGAAAAACCCATTTAAAATCAAGGTTTTTTAGAACCAATAAGAACTGGGTACCGCACTCTAAAAGCCCAAAACTTTAAACGTTAAAATAAGCAAACCGATCGGTTCAAAACCGAACCGATAACTAAATTTCCACACAGACTTTACATTTGTACTTACGGTTTACCAGATAGAGCTTTAACCTAAAATGCGTAAAATAATTACTTTTGCCGGTTCAAATGAACCGAAAATACTCGCTGAACCGAGAAATGAACCGAGTTGAAGGAGCTGATCTCCGGAGCGACTGTTCAGTGAAGCGGAGTAAAGAATCTGACAGTTTCATTTGAAACTGCCCAGATAGAGCTTTGGTATAGCGCCCTCGCGCTTTAGAACTCCAGATTCTCTGGAGTTAACCTTTTCCTCTCCGGGGCAGTTCAAGTGCAGTGGCTAACTGCAATAAGTCCTAATATAGCAAGACTTCATGGTGTTTGAATGGCAATGTTGAAAATCTGGAGTGAAAATATTAACAATTCTCAAACTTACGAGTGTGCATGCTCATAAAATAGTCATTTTGTGGAATTTTGTCACTGAATTTTCAACATATGCATTTTAGGACCTCCACTCATGGAGAGTGTCACTGATTTTCTAAATCTGTCCAGAACATTGATTTTGCACACCAACCATGCCATTGTGCGCCACATGTGCGAAAACACATTTCGGGTGAGATGTGAAAAATGACAGCTGCACTGTTCATAAGGAGATGTGGTAAAATGGCAATGTTGAAAATCTGGAGTGAAAATATTAAAAATTCTCGAAGTTACGAGTGTGCGTAGGAACTGCGCAACACACACCTAAGTAACACAGTCATTTTGGGGATTATTTCGTCCAGATTTGCAACATAGGGTTTTGAGCTACCTCTGACGTGATACTGTCATTTTGCAATCGTCCGAAGGTAGTTCAGCACAGTGACCGCAAAATCACCTTTCGGGACCGAATAACAAAATGACAGTGACTGAGTTCATGAGGTGGGGTCCCAAGAACGCCATGTTGAAAATTTGGTAAAAAAATATTCCCAAAAATAGCCAAGATAGCCACCAAAGTAGAAAAAACCCTATCTATGCCATTATACAGCTTACTGGCATTTCTTCAGTTCATGGTTGGTTTTGAAAAGGGCAGCCATGTTCCCGGTCCACTGAAGATCATTGTGCCGGCTTCTGGAGGTAAGTATGGGATGGGTGTGTATGGGGAGGTGGGTGAGGGTTGGGGGGCATGAGAGACCGTTTTCTGTTTTTACAGGGAAAACAAAAAACAGCAATGTGGGACTCTTTGGGCATGATGGGGTGGGCTCCCAGCGTGATGGCATACCTGGGTGTTTCTTTGGAGGGGGCTGGAGCCGGCGGGGATTGGGCACCCGTCCAGCCATACAGTGTGCTGGGGGGCATCGCCGCTGGGGTGGGCTCCCAGTGTGTCACCTGATTTTCTGTTTGGGGGGCTGGAGCTGACAGGGATTTGGCAACCCCATTGGCCACATGGTGTGCTTATGGGGGGCAGCATGAGCTGAGAGGATTGGGCACCCCCTCGGCACACAACAAATTTTTATTTGGGGGGGGGGACATGCCAACAGGGATTGGGCAACCCCATTGGCAAATGAACTGGTGCGGGCAAATGCTGACAGGGGGACTGAGCACCCCTGATGTCGGCTGTTATAGGGACTGCGAGAGGCGAACAGCTCAGCCATGTTTATTGAAAAGTTACACCAGGGAAGGCACACCCTGCAATGAAGGGGCACTCCTTCACTGCAGCGGCTAAATCCTTTCAAGGTGGTGGCACGCTTTTGCACTGCTGTCACAGACAGCGTGCAGTCTAATTTGTGCCACAGAGTCCAGCCTGAAAAAGCAGTGGTGCCACTGGCCACTACAGGACCGCACCTCCAAAACCTGTTCTTCCAAGTTACCGCAATATGTTTCTTGCACATGTACATGACAACATAAAAATGTTGGAAACATAAACCTATTGCATGATATCTGCAGTCCAGATGGGCATAGGATTAGTGTAATCATTTAAGTTGTAAAGTAAGTAAGGGGATTATCGTGCGCTTATGGGCTACAGTTCCACAGTTAAAAGTACTGATTTTGTATTTTTCTAGGAAAAAGAATGTTAGAGGATACCCCCTTAAACAGCGTAAAAGTGAGAGATAAAAATATCCTGTTTATTAAGGGATTAATGCCCTAAATGCAATGCAACCCTTGCAAATTTTTCACAAGAACTTGTACTGTACTGAACATTTTAAAATGAATAAAAATGTCATTAAAAAAAAGTGTGGACCACTGGACATCAGTGCAAATAGCAATCTGGGATTGGGCGAGGGAGAGTGACCACAACCAGCTAGGACAAGGGCGCAAACTGTTGGGATCACTGTGTTCTGAGGTCCTACTGGAGACAGTATACAGTATCTGAAATCTAGCCTTCTGGATGATGAAAGCTGTGTACACAATCAAGCCAGAAGACAGAGAAAATCTCAAGCACAGAGCCTGTCATGAAGATGGAAGGAGTTGCTATCAGTTTCAAAGCCCACTGAGGCAGTAGCCAGGCTCTAGATTCTCAAGGCTCTTGCTGGGCCCTAAACCCCAAACTCTGAGTTAGAACTAGCTTGTGACTTCTCCAGACTGAGAATTAATCCCTGACTGGAGAAGGTCCCCATGGCCACCAGGAGAGCTGTTTAAGTCTCTGAGGATGACTGACATTACACAGAAATGTGACGGCAGAGAAAGGCCCCACGGCCCATCTAGTCTGCCCAACACCCTACCTCAACCTTCTGTTATGCTTCCACCCCCTTTTCCCAACCCCTTAAATCTATCCCAAGCCCTCATGAACCCCTCTACCATTTCAGCTGCCACTACCTCCTCCGACAGCTTGTTCCAGGCCTCCACCACCCTCTCCATGAAAAACTGCCCCGACATTACCTCTGTATTGCTCACCTTCCAGTTTGAGGCTATGTCCCCCTTGTGTTCACTCCCTTCTTCAATTTGAACAAGCTATCACCCTCCACCTTATTTATTCTCTTCAGATACTTAAAGGTCTCAATCATGTCCCCCCTCTCCCTCCTAGTTTCCAGAGGGTATAAAATCAGCCCTCTCAATCTTCTCTCATAGGGTACATCCTGCATCCTTCGTACCATTTTGGTTTCCCTTCTCTGTACCCTCTCCATCAACTCAACATCTCTTCATAGGTGAGGCCTCCAGAACTGTATCCCATACTCCAGATGCGGCCTGACCATTGTTCTGTATAATGGCATTAGCACCTCCCTCTTCCTGCTATTAAAACCCCTCACAATGCAGGCCAACATTCCATTTGCCTTTCCCACCACCCTGCTACACTGGCTGCCCATCTTGAGATCTTGTACTACCATAATCCCCAGGTCCCTTTCTGTTTCCTGCTCCTGAATCATCACCCCCCCCAAGGGAGTAAGTTTCCCTCCTATTCCTCCTCCCCAGGTGCATCAGCGAGCACTTTTGTGCATTACACTTCAATATCCAGGTGTCAGACCACCTCTCCAGCCTCTCCAGGTCCCGCCTCATGGCTTGCACCCCACTAGGTGAATCCACCCTATTGCAGACCTTAGTATCGTCTGCGAACAGGCACACCCGTCCCTCCAGACATTCTGCTAGGTCACTAACATAAATGCTAAAAGAGTATTGGTCCTAGCACTGACCCCTGTGGCATCCCACTGGTCACTGACTGTTCCCTGGAATGTGTCCCATTTACTCTAGCTCCTTCCCTTCAACCAGTTTTCCACCCACCTGGTGATCCTGAGGTCCACCCCTAGTCTGTCCAGCTTATGCACCATTCCACCATGCGGAATGATGTCGAAGGCCTTATTGAAATCCAGACAGGCCACGTCCACCGCTCCTCCCTGGTCCATTATCTGTGTCACCCCATCGAAAAACTCTGTATTGATGAATGAATTGAATGAACCAACTGTCCAGACAGAGAAAGGCATGGGGTACCCTACCCATCAATGAAGATATGCTGCACCACTGCCAGAACCTTGGTAAATACGTGTCGAGACTGACACAGCACTGCGAGCTGAAAACTGCAATGAAGTGGAACCTAGTGATATTAGCTGAGCTGATGTCACTGGATTCCACTTTACTCTAGTCTTCAGCTCAACGGATGTCATTGGGTTCCAGAACTGCTAAGTAATTAAAGAATGAATGTTGGGCAGGAAAAAAGCTGCATTAAGGCTCTAAAGAAGGAAAAAAAATCACACTTTTTCAAGACAAACATCCAAAACAATATGCTGGGGTGACTACACAGACTTCCTATATGCCCTAGTTTACAAACAACAATGTTTATGTTTCCTTTCAAGGTATTAAGCTTTTAATTTGCTAATTAACTTGAAATGGTTTGCTCAGAATAAATAAAAGCATAATAAAGTTTTAATTAATCAACAACACAATCAAAACCAGTCAGCACGGGCCGGCCCGGTGGCGCTGAGGGTTGAGGCGCTGGATGCCACACCTTGTTCCATGCCGGTGACCTGGGTTCGGGAACGAGCCCAGGCCGTCGGGGGTCAGCAGGGGAAGAGAGGGATCGAGTGCCCAGAGGTGGCTCTTCCTCTCTGGGTAGGGTTACAGGTCCGTCCCGACACTAAATCGCCACCTCCTGGGTGAACCCAGGAATGGCGATGTGGATCGGGATGCACAACAGGGGGGCAGTGCTGGCCGAGAGCCCAGGGAGGAGCAGCATTTATGCATGCCTCCTCATTGGCTCTCCTAGTGTGCCGGTAACTGCAGGAGATAGGGACCAGAACAGGAAATATGGAGCCTGTCACTCCTAGGTGATGACTCCTCCACAGCCAGACCACGTCACCAGTGCTTACTGGGGGCAGACTCTGCCGTGTCCCGCTCACTCTGCAGTTAGTAGGAGGAAGGCTTGGGGTTACCTTCCCCTGCCCCACCCAGGGGGTATACTGGGCTACCTGAGGGCTTCTCTGAGCGGACGGACACTCTAGGAGCAGATTCCTGGGACACCACGGGACGTTGGAACGGCGAATTGAGGAGTTCTGAATGAGTGGAAGGACGGTGCAAGTTGGTGGATAAATATAAGGTTAAAAAAAAAAAAACAGTCAGCACTGGTGTGGGTCATAGAGGAAGCATCATACTTACAGCTAAAAAAGACAAAGAACCTCAGCACAAAAGCACTGAGCAAAGGGTTACCCAAAAAGGCCAATGCACTTTTTTGGTATCCTCTGCCTCAGTGCTTTTGTGCGAGGTTCTTAGAGTGCTTTCATATTTTGTGCCCACCATGAACAAACCTGTAAGACCACATTAGGATTGGTTCAGTTCCCCCAAGGAGAGATACAGATGAGGCACACATACAAACATGTGAACTATTACAGTAGATAAAGGCTTTATGATTTATTTAGTCAGCTCGAGTGTGCAGCTCACAGTGCGTTTTACAGAGGGAATGGCCTCATCTCCCCAATCAGACTGATGATTACTGTGTAGGATGAAACAGGTGTCTGTGTTTTCTGTTCTCACCCTATGCAGATTGTGTGAGAGGCCCTTTGGCACCATACATTTCTGCTTAAAGCAGATCAGTCTAAATGTTCTTGGTGATTTGCATATATATCACATGATGCTTTGCATTACAGAGGTAGGTGTGATTTTGTATTACATTAACAGTATACATTTTAACTTCTATTTATCTGAGCATGAAACAAAGCAAATGCAAGATCTGATTGGCCTACTGCTTCTTTTTAATAGTCATTTTAAAGTATAGTGCATCCACCACCAGAACGCTGGTGCCTTGAACTAGAAATGTTTCTTTCTAGCTCTTGTATTTGTTTCTGTAGTAGCTCTGTCTCCCTTCTGTGGCCCTCCTCTATAAACCTCTGCTGTTCCTGAAGTTTCCTTTGCAGGACATTTTCATTTTCATTTATAAATCTTTGTCTATCTTCTTCCATTTGTTTCTTTAGAGTGTCAATATTTCTTTCATGACTTTCTATCATCTCCCTGTGATGTTGCTGAATAGATTTCATTTTCTCAGCCGTGATCTTTTCCATCATTTCAGCATTAGCAGCCTTTTGTTTCTCAGCTGTAAAAACAAATCAATGTATTACATGTTGTCATTGTTTACAGTGTGGTCTATGCCTAGGGCTCACTACATTGGTAAATATTTATGTGCTATTGCTCTGTATTCAAACTGGGGACCAGTGTCATGATTCAGCTTGTACTGTATGTTAAGCAAGTGGCTGTACCATTTCAAGCTGTTTTTTGATCAAGATGAAAAAAAGCTGAGGATTAGTTTCATAAGTTTAGCAACTGCATAGCTCCTGGGAGAATATATGTATGGATATTGCTTTTGTAAAGCTGAAGTTTACCAGTGTTGCCCAACTTGGGCCGTGGTCCCATCAATGGGCCAACCCCAATCCAATCCTGTGTACTTAGGAACTAGTTACCCTACAGCACTATAACTGGGGGGAAATTCCTGGTAACAGGTAGGAGAGAGTAGCGGCCTCCAGTACGGGAGGGCATGTTAGTACAGCGCTATGTCTGTGGTGTGGGGGCAGGCTCTGTGTTAAGGCTGAGCCTGGTTTGGGCCTAGCTTGTGGCAGCCTTGGAACTGTGATTTTGACACCACCTTGGAGGGCTCCTAAGTGGGTGGTCCCTGATAGGCCACACCTGTAAAGGGCATCTAATACCCAGCTTGAGTCTAACGTATTATGCCCCTCAGTGGGCATCAACTATTAACCCCCTTTTCCTTTTTTTAAGTGTTCTGTTAAAGAGGGCAGGAAATAAAAAATAATACTTGTCCTACCAAATGTGTCATGTTATTATTACTTATATCGTTAGTTTGCATGTAAGTGTGAAAAGGAATGTTATTGGTTATTCTTAGTTCGATATTCATAAATTCAACGATTGTTCACAATATGGCTGTTGCTGGAGCCCCTTCACTAAACTTTGCAGTATTCACACATGAGAAGTGAGTGTGCGGGTCAGTCATGATGTGCCTGTTAGTGCTTTGGCATCATGTGCTGTACTCTTGCTACACATTCAGTATTCTTTTAGTGCTGTCAAACAGTTTGGCATCAATAAGAAAAAATTACTCACCTTAGTAATGTTGTTTCTTCTAATGGGGTCTTGCTATATTATAGACATTAGCAGTTTGATCCAGCTCTAGAACTGCCCCGGAGTGAAATGGTTAAAACCATTCCAAAATAGAATTTTGGCACGAGAGCAGCTCTATCTGTGTCATTTCAAACTTGAACTGTCAGATCTTTATGAGCCAAACTCACTAAGGTCTGTGTGGAAGCTGTAACCTACACTAGCCAAATGGCTACCTAAATAATAACCATTGATGGTCCCAACACCCAAGACTCAAGTCAGGGGACCAGAAATACTAACACCATTCTAATAATATGAAAATGGAACATAAGTATAATAAAACACACACACGTGTACACATACACACCCCCAAAGTCCCAAAGGGGACAAAATGCTAACAGGACATAAGTAGTGCCCACACTAAGTTGCCCGCACCCCACCAAGTAGAGGTTCTGAGAGGGGCAGGTTGGGGGGGAGGTCTATAATATAGCAAGACTCCATTAGAAGAAACAACATTACTAAGGTGAGTAATTTTTTCTTCAAACAACATGAAGTCTTGCTATATTATAGACATTAGCAGAATACACAGCAGTACCTCCATGGAGGAGGGGCAGAACCTACTTAGGAATAGGCTCTGAAGAACAGCAAAGCAACCGAGCATCTCTCCTGGCCTGGACATCCAGGGAGTAATGCTTGGCAAAGTGTGTACCGCTTTCCAAGTAGCAGCCTGGCAAATCTCTAATAAAGGGATATCTCTGGCAGCAGCTAGAGACGCAGCTGTACTCTGGTAAAATGAGCCCTCAAACCGAGGGGGCTCTGCCCACTTCTGATAACAAAATTGGATACAAGAGACAATCCACCTGGCTATTGATCTCTTAGTGGCAGGTTTGCCTTTCCCAGCTTCACCATAGGTAAGGAAAAGTTGGAGGATTCGAACTCAGACCTTTGGTACGCTCTATATAATAACTAAGAGCTCTCTTAACATCCAGGCTGTGCAACCTCCTCTCACCCAAGAGGAGTGATCAGTGAAAAATACTGGAAGGGAGATAGATTGATTAAGATGGAAATCTGAAACCACCTTAGCAAAAACTTCCTATTAGTCCTCAGGACTACCTTATCCCTGTGGAAAGAAATAAAGTCAGTCTCCACTGACAAGGCTTGCAATTCACTTATGCGCTGGCAGAAGTGATAGCCACTAGAAAACAGTTTTCCAAGTTAGGTACTTAAGCTCTGCAGAAGATAGAGGTTCAAAGGGGTTGCATTAACTGGGCAATGCAAACATTAAGGTCCCAAGCAGGGGCCGGTTCCTAAAGGGAGGATTAGTATGGAGTAATCCCTAAAAACTTGGAAAACACAGGATGAGAGGAAAGAGGGGATGACTTTCCTGTTGACACAAAAGCAGACAGCTGCCAAATGAACTCTCAGGGTAGCTGGTCTGAGACCAAGGAATTAAGATGTACCATGTAATCTAACAAAATGGGCATTCAGCAGATTCTGGGAAATATTTTTCCTAGCACACCAAATGGAAAACCTTTCCATTTAGAACTATAAGTAGCTCTAGTGGAAGGCTTTCTGGAAGCCTTTGGATCTCAAGAACACCCTGAGAGAGGTGTAAATCAGCAACTCTAACTCCTCAAGAGCCAGGCCTTGAGGTTGAGGGATTGAGGTCTGGATACCAAACCCTTCCCTGGGCACAAGTCAACAGATTGTGATTCCTGGGAGGCACAGGGGAAGATGGACTGTCAGAGACAGAAGGAGGGGTACCAGGGCTGCCTGACCCAATCCGGGGCAATCAGAATCACCCTGCAAGGCTGAGATCTGATTTTGACTAGTACTTTGAATAGGAGAGGAAAGGGGGGGAAGCATAGAGGAACTTCCCCTTCCAATCCAGAACAAGGGCATCCAGAGGAACTGAGCCCAGCACTGGAGGCCTGCAACAGAACAGAGGAAGTTTGTGATTGTCTGGGGCTGCAAAAAGATCTATCTGAGGGATGCCCCACCTGGCAAAAACTATCCCCAGCACTTGAGGATCCAGGGACCATTCGTGATGGCCCTGGGAAATCCTGCTGAGGGCATCCGCTAGGACATTGTCCTTCCCTGGAAGATGAACTGCTATGAGGGAAGTGTTCAGGGAATAGGCCAGAGACCACAACTTCATTGCCTCGGTGCACAAGGCCAAGACCGAGTGCCCCCTGCTTGTTGATGTACCACATTGTTGTGGTGTTGTCTGTTCTGACTTGTATCACCTTGTCGTGGACAGATGCAGAAAAGCTTGAAGAGCTAAAAAGACAGCTCTGAGTTCCAGCAAATTGATGTGGTGCAGAGATTCCTGGGGGACCAAACTCCTGAGTGGAAAGGTGGCCCATGGGCTCCCCAACCCAGAAGGAAGCATCTGTAGTGAGAGTCAAGTCGTGAGAAGGGAAATGAAGGGGCCCCGCTCTTAATTGCTCTGATCCTGCCACCACTGGAGAGCTAGGATCAAGGTTAGAGTCACTGGGACCAACTTGGAAAGGGGGTCTCTTCTCTGAGACCAAAAGGTTCTCAAGTGAAACTGAATGTCTCTCATCTGAAATCTGGCTCCTGCACAACAGCTGTGGATGCAGCCATGTGCCCCAGGAGCTGCAGAAAGTGTCTTGCTGGTCGAGGGACCTGCAGAGTGAAGGAAGAGGCCAGAGCCACTAAATTCCTTACCCTTTCTGGGGAAGAAAGGCTCTGGCTAGCTTTGTGTCCAATTCTGCCCCTATAAAGGTGAGTACCTGACTGGTTCCAGAACCACTTTGGTAGGTTTAGCAGAAACCCAGGGAGGTGAGAAGAGCCGAGACCTGCAGGTGAGATTTTACCTGTTCTGGGGACTGGCCTACAATGAGCCAGTCGTCTAGATAGGGAAAACAGCAATCCTCTGCCTCCTTAAGTGGGCCACTGCCACTGCTAGACACTTTGTGAATACCCTTGGAGCAGAGGTAAGGTCAAGGGCATTGTTTGAACTGGTAATGACCTGAGGGCAGTTCGAATCTGAGGTACTTTCGATGGGATCTTCTGATTAGGACATGGAAATAGGCATCCTTGAGGTCCAGGGAGGCTAGCCAGTCCCCTGGCCTTAGGGAAGGCAAAATCATTGCCAGAGTTACCATTTTGAACTTTGGTTTCAAAAGATGCTTGTTCAGACATCTGAGATCTAAATGGGCCGCCACTCCTGCTTTTTTTGGGGTAAGGAAGTATCTGAATACAGACCCTGCCCTGATGCAGGGAGGAACCTTTCTACTGCTCTGAGAGCTAACAGGATGAGACCTCCGCTTCCAGAGCGAGGGTCTCTGAAGCACTTGGTAGAAAAGTCTGCTTTCAACTTGGGAAACTTTTGGAAGCTGAGAACCAGACCCTGGCTTACTACTTCCAGAACCCACTTGTCTGAGGTTAATGAAGCCCAATCCTGACTGAAGTAAGCCAGCCTGCCCCCCACTGGTACAGGAGAATCGGCCCTGGGCACCCCATCAGGGTGCCTGTTTCACAGGAGGTTTAGGCTGGGGGGTGGGAGCAGGTCTGCCCACCCCTCGTCTGCCCCTGCCTCTGAAGAAGCCCCTCTGAGCATAGGCAGAGGAGGCCTGAGTCTGGTAGAAAGGCCTGTGAAAAGACCTACCCCTACCCCTTGGGGCATGCCTTTGAGAAGTGGCTTGCCGCTCCTTAGCCTGGGCACTCTTGTAAGTAGTCCTATACTCATCCATCTTCTTCATGTAATTCTCTGTCTGCTCTCCAAACAGAGAATTTCCCACCACAGGAAAATCCATAGCCTTAGTCTGGGTATCCTGTGACAAACTAGTACACCTGAGCCAGGCCAACTCTACGAAAAGCCAGATGTGGCCATGACCCTAGAGGAAACATCATTAACATCCACAGCAGCATGAAACTGAACCTTAGAGGCTTCAATGCCATCAGCAGCCACCTGTTCTAGTTCACTAGCCAGCTGGCCATGGGCCTGCTTGGCCAATTGCATAACAGTATCCCATCTAGATTTCTGATACCTAGCTACATAAGCTATATCATTTGCTTGCCTGAGTCCCAGAGGCTGCCATACTGTTTTTTTTGCCATGGCATCAATCTTCCTGGAATCCTTGTCAGGAGGATGTGAAGCCAAGGGAATATTAGCTTTATCACAGGCAGCAGCCTGAACTACCCCAACATGACTGCATTGTTGAGAAAGGAATTCTGTATCAGGGCCTGACAATGTATACCTTCTGTCCATCTTTTATCTACAGGAGGCACAGAATTAGAGCTTTTAAAATTTTAATTGTTTGTTGCCTAAAAGACTTATGTAAAGGAATAGACAATCTCCTAGACTCTGAATATCCATCATTTCTACAAAATCAGGCTCCTCTTGCTCATCCACAGCCTCTTCTAAGGGAAGCTGGAGGGTTTCAGCAACTTTTTATAAAACATAAAATGAGATGGGGACTCAGACAGCATAGGGGAGATTCTAAAGGTCTGTCTGGGAGATGTCCGTTCAATGGGCACACCCAGACCTTCCCAGCCACATTCATACTGTTCATAATCCTCCTCCCTCCTCTGGTTCATAAAATTCCTCAATATCATAATCCTGAACCACTGGGACCGGACGAACCGACCTTTACCAGATAGTGGTGGTTGGACGGACCCTGAGACAGTGACTGGACAATTTGTATGGCTTTTGCTATCTCTGCAGCAGTTGGAGAAGGAATTTTGGACTCAGACCTGCTGATTTTCTTGTTTTCTTTACTGGAATTGGTTCCTCAGAACCAGCTTTTCTTTTGCGAGGAAGTCTCGCCCTGGTCAGGGCACTCCCTCTGGATCCGGTTGGCACCGAACCGGGCTGCCATCGGGTCAGCGGACTTTTTGCCTCTCGCCTGAGCCTGCCCAATCTTTTTTCCAGGGTGGCTGCAGGAAATTCTACATACCTGGCAGTCTGACTGGAGGTGGTCAAACCCCAGACAATAAACACATGTGGTGTGTGGGTCAGCCTTGGCAAAGACTTCCCACAAACATCACAGTGTTGAAACCCAGTGGGCCCGGTTTTTCTTTTGGGTTTCTCAGACATAATGCCAGCCTAACCAAAAACTTGCCTTTAACGGCAGTGCCAGGCAAGACACCTTATCGGTTCCTAACCGTTTCACGGTATTGGAAAAACTGTAATAACCGCTTTTTTAGAACCGATAAGAACCGGAACCGCACTCTAAAATAGTAACTTTTAGTTCTAAATGAGTTTTAAACCCACTGATCGGTTCAAAACCGAACCGATAACTTACAAGTTCCACACAGACAAAACCTTCATTTACTTACGGTTACCACAGATAGAGCTTGAACTGAACGGTTTTCATGTTAAATAAAACTATTCTCGTTAAATCCAACCGAGAAAACACTTTTAAACCGAGAAATGAACCGAGCAGAAGGAGAAATCTCCGGAGCGACTGTTCACTGAGGCGGAGTAAAGAATCTGACAGTTCAAGTTTGAAATGACACAGATAGAGCTGCTCTCGTGCCAAAATTCTGTTTTGGAATGGTTTTAACCATTTCACTCCGGGGCAGTTCTAGAGCTGGAACAGACTGCTAATGTCTATAATATAGCAAGACTTCATGTTGTTTGAAAGCATATTTAGAGAAAAAACAAATTCACAATGCCCCCCCCCAACCTGATCAAAATATGTTCACTTACACAACAATAAAACTGTCCATCATGATCACCACTCCTCCTCCTCGCTGCTTCCCCACCCACTTTTAAACATTAAGAAAATTGCCTACTCCCATAAGGAAACAATAGCAAAGTAACTGCCAGAAATACCCATCTCATACTTTTTTTTTTACTTACTTTGCTTTAGTTTGTCCGCTGATAACTTCCCTCCTCAGCTCCACAGTCCCGCGCTACAGTCCATGGCAGACTGTCCCAACCAAAGTGCCCCCTGGATTGCCCTTCAGGGCTCCCCTGCTACTCCGTTGGATTTCTGTCACAGATTTGTTGGGGACACCTGGCAGCTATGTGGCAGCAGGACAGAGGATCACCAAGTGCATCAGGAACACGTTTTTTTCCAGGCTATGAAAGGCGTGGCATGCAGTGACGTTGCAGTGAAGATGCCTGTGTCTGAAACACCTCCCTGGTATCAGCACCAGCTGAGGTCCTCTGTAACAGGTCGTCCTGTGGTCACCCAGGAGCCTTGTTCCAGGGACACACTACCCAACCCCCAGAGGTGGAGAGTGTGCAAAGGCTGCTCCATCCACCTCCCCCCGGCCGACCCTCTGGTAACCTGAGTCCGCTCCTGAACTTGGGCCACCAGTTTTGCGAGCAGTAGTCCTACCGCTGTGTTGGCAAGCCCCCCCCAATGCTTGTATTGAAGCAGCATGTACTTGTACTTCATATCCAATCTCTCACTCCCCCCCCCCCCCATAACCTGCTAGCATCCATGGTAAAGTAGCAAACAAAACAGAATGTTTGACTATCACAACTTCCAACAAGGCATTTTCTGTTTACTGGCTTAAATTTTGCTATTTGCATAAAAATAATAAAATGTCAAAATCACTGTTACCAGGAAGTGGGGTTGCAAAAGGGGCTGGCATGGGCACATTTGATAAATACAGTACTGTTTCCCCTCTGTCTCCCTCCCAAATGTCAACAGCAATCTCCTGCTAATACCAAGTAACACAGGTAACCACACTAAAGACATTAAAAAAATTAACTGTCAAAATCACTTTTACAAGCTGTCAGGGAGAGGGGTTAGGCAAGTGGGTGTAATTGACAAATACAGAACCGTTCACCCTCTCTCTCTTTCGCCCAAATGAGCACTATTTGCTCATTAGAGAGCCTTCTATGTGATAATATTGGCCGCGATTCACAAATGCCTATGCGCTATGCAAGAGCAGCACGTAGGCATTCCTATGACTGAATGCCATAACTCTGCACCCTTCCTCGTGGCACTCACTAATGGGTGCACTAGTGCTCTGCGTATTGGATCCCTGGTCAACCAGGGAGCACCATGCCAGGGGCGAAATGGGGGCATGGCGGGCGGAGTGCCAATGCATATGCACAAAGACACTTGCATGCCACATCAGCATGGGACATCAGCACAAAGAGGGACCCAGCAGCACCGTCCTGTGCAGTTATGCGCCCCTCTCCTTGATCACAAGCTGGTGGCGCCAACACTGGGACTCTTGCAGCACTGTTGCCCTAACACACTGTGTTGCTTGGGTGGGCTGGTGAATGCTGTTTGGGTGAATGCCTGGTCTTTGTACAGTGTGGGGTACACACCCTCCCAGTAGTCCGTGCCAGGGGGTGTGGAAGAGATCTACTATGGGACCCCAGACGGACATCCCATTAGGTGCCCCCCCTGCATCCCACACTCCACCCCCATGCTGCCACATTCTTCAGCCACATGGCTGAGTGGTCTGGGAGCCAGGATTTGTGAATGCTGGCCTGCACATGGCCACCCCTGGGTGCACAGTGGTGCAGGCATCCTATGCGCAATTCGCATGTAGTTACTGAATTGTCCCCATTGTGCTGGATGTGTGAAATAGCTCTCAGCCTGGCAGCTGATGCATCTGTCCCTATCCCCTCCATTACATCGTCAAGTCTGCTAGCAGCCTCGCCAGGATCCCTGCCTTCTCCCTCAGCACCCTCGGGTGGATGCCGTCTGGACCAGGTGCCTTATCCACCCTCAGTGCTCTAAGACCTCCTAGCACTCTGCTCTCTAGTATTTCCGTCCCTGTAGGTTCTGCCCCACCTGTACCCACTGCTCCCTTCCTCTGTGGTCAATGGATCTTACTATCCAGGAGGCCACTGACAAAGCAGAGGAGGAGGAAGAATTTTTAGACATGATAGGTCTCCCTCACCCTAAGAAGCTGTTTTTGCCTCTTCATAAGTTTCTTCACAGGGCAACATTTAAACTGTTCCAGAACCCCACATCTAATCCTGGGGTAGATAAGAAAATTGAAAAAAAAAGTATCAGTTACAGAGGACTAATGCTGAATTCCCCTACATGCACCCAGACCATGATGGAGTTGTACAGGCTGCAGCTTGTGACAAAGCCAAAGTACCTCTATCTTCCCAACCTCCAGATAAGGAATCCAGGAGACTGGATTCTTTGGGTAAAACATTTGCTGCTTCATCTCACTACTTACATGGCCTACGCAGCACAGTTTCAAAATGCTCTCTGGAACTCTGTGCTAGCCATTAGCCAACAGGCCCCAGACAGACTGGTTCAGGATTTGGCAGAAACTGTGAAGACTGCCTTGGAGGCCACTAAATACCAGTTCTATACTGCTGTGGACACTAATGACACTGCCTCCAGGGCTATGGTCCAAGCCATTTCCATCAGGTGCTATGCCTGGCTGAGGATGACCAATCTCTCCCAGGACACCCAAACCAAGGCTATGGATTTCCCCTGTGAAAACAACTCCTTCTTCGGGGACAAAACAGACACATAAAGAAGGTGGGGGAATATAAAACCACCTATCAAAGCAATGCAGCAAAAGAGAAAGCCTCCACTTCCCAGAGATCACAGAGTAGGGTAAACCGAGGCAGAGATTACTACCGCAGGGCTTTCTACCCCATGCCAATGCCTATGCCCTTGGACTACTCTAAGATGAGAGGCTATTTCAGGGGAAGTGGAAAGAGGGCTCAGAGAAGAGCTGAGCCCTCATCTTCCCCAAAGGCTCAATCCAGGCAAGCTACCTGAATACAACATCCAGGTCGCCTCCCTCAGAAGGAGGCAGGCTGACCCACTACCTCCACCACTGGAACCTCATCACTACAGACAAATGGGTGCTAGAAGTCGTGGGTCATGGACTTACCCTGCAGTTCAAAAAATTTCGCCTCTCAACAGAGTCACAAACCTTTCAAACCTCTAACCCCAACAGAAAGCTGTTGTTGGAGCTAGAGGTAAAGGCATTTCTGTCTGCAAAAGCAGTGGAAAGAGTCCCCTTCCCCAGTGGGGAAAAGGCCTATACTCCAGGTATTTTCTTACATAAAAGAAAAATGGGGATTGGCGACCCATTCTGGGCCTAGGGCCTAAGGTACCTGAACAGGTACTTACTCAAGCCCAAGTTTAAAATGGTCACCCTGGCACTGGTGATCCCATCCTTGCAACAGAGAGACTGCCTAGCCTCCCTAGACCTCAAGGACACCTATTTCACATTCCAATCAAGCCGTCTAATAGAAAGTTACTCAGACTACCATCTGCCTGTTACCAATCTGCAGCCCTGCCATTCAGTCTAACATCAGCTCCTAGGGTTTTCACAAAGTGCCTGGCAGTTGTGGCAGCTCACCTCAGAAGGCAGCAGGTGTCTGTCTTTCCCTACCTCGATGACTGGCTGACAGTGGACAAGTCCCCAGAGAAGGTCATAGAATCTCTCAGCCTTACACAGCATACTATGGAGTCCCTGGGCTTTATCATCAACAAGGAAACTTGTTCAAATACTGGAGTTCATTGGGGCAAAACTAAACACTCTCCAAGGGAAAACTCTGCTCCCTTGCGACAGGGTACAAAACTTCCTAGACCTGGCAAACTTCTTTTTCTGGGCCAGCCAAGGCCTGCCAGACATTTTCTTAGACTCCTGGGCCATCTGACCTCCATGACAGCTGTAGTCCAAGGTGCCAGATTTCAGATGAGGGACATTCAGTATCATCTGAGGGCTCACTGGTCCCAAAAAAGGGACTCTGTCAAAACTCATACCGGTCACAAGAACCTTTCTGCAGGTCATTGACTGGTGGAAAGAAAGAAAAAATTACTCACCTTAGTAATGTTGTTTCTTCTAATGTAGTCTTGCTATATTATGACAATTGCAGTTTGTCCCACCATTAGAACAGCTCCGGAGGTGAAAGAGTTAACTTCCATGCCAGGCATGGAGCTTAGAGCGCGAGCTCGGTTAGAGAAGCTCTGTCTGGATAATTTCAAACTGAAACTGTCAGATCTTTACGAGCAAAACTCACTAAGGTTCTGTGTGGAAGCTGTAACCTACACTAGCCAACTGGCTACTTAAATATTAATCATATTCCTGGTCCCAACACCAAGACTCAAGTCAGGGGACCAGAAAATAAGATAAGATAAGATAAAATAAAGCACAACACCCCAAAACCCCAAAAAGAAGGGTGGAAAACATAAATGGGCATAAACAAGTGCTGAACACTGGACTGCCCACCCCATACCAAGTAGAAGTTCTGAGAGGGCAGGTTAAGTCATAATATAGCAGATCATTAGAAGAAACAACAACATTACTAAGGTGAGTAATTTTTCTTCAAACAACATGAAGTCTTGCTATATTATGACAATTACGAACTACACAGCAGTACCTCCAAGGAGGAGGGACAGAACCTACTTAGGAATAGGCTCTGAAGCACGGTTGTACAAACCGAGCATCCCTCCTGGCCTGGATATCCAGGGAGTAATGCTTGGTGAAAGTGTGTACCATTTTCCAGGTAGCTGCTTGACATATCTCTAAGATAGGGATGTCTCTGGCAGCAGCTATAGACGCAGCTGTACCTCTGGTAGAGTGAGCCCTCAGGCCTGAAGGGGAACTCTACCCAGTTTTTGATAGCAAAATTGGATACAAGAGATAATCCACCTGGCAATGGATCTCTTAGTGGCAGGTTTCCCTTTCCCAGCCTCACCATAAGTGAGAAAAAGTTGGAAGGATTCGAACCTATGACCCTTGGTACGCTCTATATTGTAACTAAGGGCCCTCTTAACATCTAAGCTGTGCAACCTCCTCTCACCAGAGGAGGAATGGTCAGTGACGAACACTGGAAGGGAGATAGATTGGTTAAGATGGAAATCTGAAACCACCTTAGGCAAAAACTTCCTGTTAGTCCTGAGGACTACCTTATCCCTGTGAAAGGAAATAAAGTCAGTCTCCACTGACAAGGCTCGTAACTCACTTATACGCCTGGCAGAAGTGATGGCTACTAGAAAAACAGTTTTCCAAGTCAAGTACTTAAGCTCTGCAGAAGACAGAGGTTCAAAGGGGTTGCATCAACTGAGCAATGCAAACATTAAGATCCCAGGCAGGGGTCGGGTCCCTGAAAGATGGATTAGTATGAAGTAATCCTTTGAAAAACTTGGAAAATACAGGGTGAGTGGAAAGAGAGGAGGGCTTTCCTGCTGAAATAAAAGCAGAGACAGCTGCCAAATGCACTTTCAGGGTAGCTGGTCTCAGACCCAAATAATTAAGATGGACCATATACTCCAGAACAATGGGCAAATCAGCATATTCCGGGGAAATATGCTTCCCAGAACACCAGATGGAAAACCTTTTCCATTTAGAGTTATAAGTGGCCCTAGTGGAAGGCTTCTAGAAGCCTTCAGATTTCAAGAACACCTTGAGAAAGGTGTAGGTCAGCAATTCTAACCTCAAGAGCCAGGCCTTGAGGTTGAGGGATTTGAGATTCGGATACCAAACTCTCCCTGGGCACAAGTTAACAGGTTGTGATTCCTGGGAGACACAGGGAAGATGGACTGCTAAGGACAGAAGGAGTGGGTACCAGGGCTGCCTGGCCCAATCTGGAGCAATCAGAATCATCTTGCAAGGCTGGGATCTGATTTTGACTAACACCTTGAATAGGAGAGGGAAGGGAGGGAAGGCATATAGAAACTTCCCTTCCCAATCTAGGAGAAAGGCATCCAGGGGGACTGAGCCCATCACTGGGGGCCTGCAACAAAACAGTGGAAGTTGGTGATTGTCCGGGGCTGCCAAAAGATCTATCTGAGGGATGCCCCATCTGGCAAAAACTATCCCCAGTACTCAGGGATCCAGTGACCATTCGTGATGGCCCTGGGAAATCCTGCTGAGAGCATCTGCCAGGACATTGTCCTTTCTTGGGAGGTGAACTGCTATGAGGGACGTGTTCAGGGAATAAGCTAGAGACCATAACTTCTTTGCCTCGGTGCACAAGGCCGAAGACCGAGTGCCCCCTTGTTTGTTGATGTACCACATTGTAGTGGTGTTGTCTGTTCTGACTTGTACCACTTTGTTCTGAACAGATGCAGAAAACACCTGAAGTGCTAGAAAACAGCTCTGAGTTCCAGCAAATTGATGTGGAGCAGAGATTCCTGAGGGGACCACACTCCTGGGTGGAGAGGTCGCCCATGTGAGCTCCCCCATCCCAGAAGGGACGCATCTGTAGTAAGGGTCAAGGAGTGAGATAGAGGGATGAAGGGGACCCCTAGTCTCAAATTGCTCTGATCCTGCCACCACTGAAGGGCCTGGATCAGGGTTCGAGTCACTGGGATCAACCTGGAAAGGGGATCTTTCCTTTGGGACCAAAAGGCTCTCAAGTGAAACTGAATGTCCCTCATCTGAAATCTTGCTCCTTGCACTACAGCTGTGGAAGCAGCCATGTGTCCTAGGAGCTGTAAGAAGTGCCTTGCTGGTCGAGACCTGCAGAGTGAAGGAGGAGGCCAGGGCCACTAGGTTCCTTACCCTTCTAGGGGCAGGAAGGCTCTGGCCTGCTTTGTGTCCAATCCTGCACCTATAAAGGTGAGTACCTGGACAGGTTCCAGAACTGACTTTGGAAGATTGAGAAGAAAACCCAGAGAGGTGAGCAGCTGCTGGGTAACTTGCAGGTGTGATATGACCTGGTCTGGAGACTGACCGACGATGAGCCAGTCGTCTAGGTAGGGAAAGATGGCAATCTTTTGCCTTCTTAAATGAGCAACTGCTACTGCTAGACATTTTGTGAATACCCTTGGGGCAGAGGTAAGGTCAAGGACATTGCTCTGAACTGGTAATGGCCTGAGGGCAGTCTGAATCTGAGGTACTTTCGGTGGGAGCTCTGATAGAACATGGAAATAGGCATCCTTGAGGTCCAGGGAAGCTAGCCAGTCCCCTGGCCTTAGAGAAGGTAAAATTCATTGCCAGAGTCACCATTTTGAATTTTGGTTTCAAAAGGTGCTTGTTCAGATATCTTAGGTCCAAAATGGGCTGCCATTCTCCTGTCTTTTTTGGGGTAAGGAAGTACCTGGAGTACAGACCCTTGCCCTGGTGTAGGGGAGAAGTCCTTTCTACAGCTCTGAGAACCAGGAGGGTTGAGACTTCTGTTTCTAAGGCAAAGGTCTCTAGAGGGTTTGCAGGTAGAAAAGATCTGATTCTCATCTTTGGAAATCTTTTGAAGCTGAGAACCAGACCCTGGCTTACTACTTCCAGGACCCACTTGTCTGATGTTAGAGACTCCCAGTCCTGAACGAAGTAAGCCAGCCTGCCCCCCTACAGCTAATGGAGAACCGGCCCTGGGCACCCCATCAGGGTGTCTGTTTAGCAGGGGCTTTAGGCTGAGGGGTGGGAGTAGGCCTGCTTGCACCCCGTCTGCCTCTCCCTCTGAAGAACCCCCTCTGAGCATAAGCAGAGGAGGCCTGGGTTTGGTAAAAAGGCCTGTGAAAGGGCCTACCTCTTCCGCTGGGGGTCTGCCTCTGAGGAGTGGCCTGCTGCTCCTTGGCTTGTGCACTCCTATAAGTAGTCCTATATTCATCCATTTTCTTCATGTAATTCTCTGTCTGCTCCCCAAACAGAGAATTTCCTACCACTGATAAGAACCGGGAACCGCACTCTAAAAGCTTTTAAATGCTTGAGAATAAAGTTTTAAAGCCAACCTGATCGGTTCGAACCGAACCGATAAACATTTACAAGTTCCACACAGAAATAAACCTGTCTATTACTTATAATACCACAGACAGAGCTTGAACCGATCGGTTTGCAGTTAAAATAATAATTGCGGTTGAATTTAACCAAGAAAAACTGTTTTAAACCGAGAAATGAACCGAGCAGTAGGAGGAATCTCCAGAGCGACTGTTCAGTGAGGCGGAGTAAGGAATCTGACAGTTTCAGTTTGAAATCTTCCAGACAGAGCTTTTCTAACCAAGCTCGCGCTCTAGGTTCCATGCCTAGCATGGAAGTTAACTCTTTCACCTCTGGAGCAGTTCTAATGGTGGGACAAACTGCAATAGTCATAATATAGCAAGACTTCATGTTGTTTGCAATATTGATGCTATTATATATGTATGGGATGGGGTTTGGGGAGTATCCCTATATTTATGGATTGATTGAACTCAAATAATCTGAATATTTGGTGAACCTCTAAATATGATCCAAGGAGTATTGAGTAACTGGATATATGATTGGTGGGGAAAAATGATGTTGTAATAACAGAGTCATATAGAAAGCCATTGTCAGGGAATACATTCCTCAAAGCAGAGTGCCCATCCTAGATCATTGGTGGACAACATTCCCTATAGTCAGTTCTTCCAACTGCATAGGAATTCTACAGAAGAGGAGACTTTTGTTAAAGAAGTGGGTTTACTGTCTGCCAGATTTCGGCAAAGGGGGTACTTCTGCGAAGTGGTTAATTGTGCTTATCAAAAAGCTAAAGATAGACATCTCAACTCCCTATTGGTTCCAAAAAATAACCTCTCTAGAAAAAATGTCTCCGATAAGGATAGGATTACCTTTGTATCAGAAAATAATAATGTTAATAACCTGTCTGCTCCCCTTTCCTAGCCCCCTGCCCCTAAGTCCCCTGGTCCCTCCCTGAGTGGACACCCCCCCCCCCGACCTCCCTTCTACCTAAAACAGGTCTCGGTCAAGGAGACCCGATGCTCCTTGCTGGTCTCTCCCATAGCGGGCAGGGCACGACAGACTTGAACCTAAACTGCCCATGCTGGGGCACCCTCTGCAAGGCCTGTCACGCATATCTTCGACACCTTCTTATCTCAGGGATCATCCCCTGACATATGGAAAGTGGCCAAGGTTGTCCCTGTCTTCAAGCAAGGCAACCCCAAGATATCCAGAACTACCGACCCATTGCTATTCTGTCTGCGATAAGTAAGCTCCTGGAAAAGGTAGTTGCCTCTCAGCTCTCACATTACCTTCACGTTCACAACCTTCTCTCCCCCGCACAACACGGCTTCAGAAAAGGGCACAGCACATCTACAGCTCCTGCAGTTTTTGGTCTCCCTTTTAATTAATGAACTGCCCTCTGTCACTGCCCACGCGCATACAACACTTTACACTGATGACCTCGTCATCCTTTCCCACTCCCCTGGTATCGCTAGCATAAACTCCTGGCTTAACTCAGACTTCATGCTTATTCAGACCTGGTTAAAGGACCATAAGCTTACCATCAATGAAAAAAAGACCCAAGCCATGCTCTTTGGCTCCTTGGGCAAAAAAAATAAAATCCTGTCCTGCTCCGCTAAAGACCCCGGGGTAGATGGCTCCCTTCTGCAGACAGTGAATTCAGTTAAGTACTGTACCTGGGCGTCACCCTTGACCCACTACTGCATCTTACCCTGCATAATCGGAACATTTGTAAGGCAACAAATGGCAAGCTTACTTATCCAGCAAAAAGCTGCCTCACCCCGGCTGCACGACTGGCCTTAGCCAGTGGGGTCCTACTACCAATGCTCTGTTATGGGCTTGTATCATTTGCCTCGTCCCTAAATCTAGTCTCACAAAATGGGTCTTAGCTTATAACAATATCTGTCGCTTTGTGCTCTCGGACCCTCGCCTCATGCACCGCTGTGATCTCTATATTCACCTGGAGTGGCTCTCCCCCGGAAAAAGACTGCGCCTTTGTCCTCGGCAACTTCATCGACAACATCGTCAGAATGGCTACCCCCTCTACCCTCACCCTACCCCCTAAACATGGAACCCCAACCTACCACTTAAGATCAAGGGAGACACAGGACCGCCTGGTGCCATAAACCCGCACCCTTGCCAGCGATCGGGCTTTCACCGCATATGCGCCAAGAGTGTGGAACTCCCTTCCTGCCTTAATCTGCTCCTCCTCCCATCCCTGCTTTAAGGCCTCCCTCTGGGGCTTCCTGAAATCTGCCTCCACCTGTCTCTGTGCCTCCTAGTCCACCTGCTGAGGCTCAAATTTTTCCCCTGTGTATTACTGAAGGGAGCGTGGCTCCAGCGTTAAAAGTGCACTTCTACCAGCTTGATATAAACATAGTGTCAGTTTTGCTCTGGGACTCCCTGCCCACCTGTCCCAGAGTGGTACCCTGCCTAATCTATCCCTATCCTTCTCCAGGTCTCTCGCCTGCACTTATGTACCTCTCCTGTTAACCACCTAGCCCCCCATTCAAAGGGTAATGGCTTACTTTATATTGACTACCCTGTTGAAAATGTCTGTACTACTCTGTATTATGCTGTTATCTACCTAATCTAATCTATTATGAATCGTATGTTGATATCTAAACATTAATTCTGAAATCCACTTTCCTGTTAGCTACCCATCATTCTGTGTTATGCCTAAAGTTCTTGTATGTTACTTTGACTCCTCCTGTTGCTGCTGATTGTATGTACCTTATACTTCTCCCGGGTCGCACCTGAAAATAGCCACTTGGTTGTCTAGTGTGCTTACCGGCAAACAAAAGCAAATAAATAAATAGAGTTAATAATAGAGTCTATAGTCAACAGAGGGTCCAATGAAATTAAACATATTATTCAGAAAAGAAGGGGAATTTTAACATCTGACTCTATGGTAACTCAACGGGTGGGGCCAAAACCCAGAACATCTTACAGAAGGGGGTTGCAATACAGAAGATCTGGTTACCCACATTTATTATTCTGCTAACACTGAAAGGAATGTACTTCCCAAAACATTTCAAAAATTCCATAATCATAACATTTGCAATTTGCAGTTACTTGCCATTGTTTTGTACAACTGGCAACAACACAAAGTTTTTCTAGTAACCATTATGTCAATTTTAAAATGCCATTTATTATTTACATGGCCTGATGTGACTGCAATTTGGCATATGTGGGCAGACCAAAAATATCTCTCAAAACCATAATTCAAGAAAATGTTCAGGCTATTTATACATAGATACATAGACAGTGTCGGCAGATAAGGGCCTATGGCCCACCTAGTCTGCCCATTTGAGCTTGTAAGTTCAGTTTGTTTTCCAGGAAGTCTGTTGCCCCTTACCCCTGACCTCCAGAATTCCTTTATGTCTATCCCATGCATTCTTAAATCCCGTGATTGTTTCAGCCCCCACCACTTCCTCTGGCAGGGTGTTCCACTTGTCCACCACCCGTTCTGTGAAGAAATTCTTTCTCATGTTTCCTCTGAATCGTCCTCCCTCCAACTTCATCCCATGCCCTCTAGTCCTGGAACATCTTTTTCGCTTAAAAATAGTGTTTTCCTGCACCCTGTTCCTCCTTGTAAGATACTTGTATGTCTCTATCATATCCCCTCTCTCCCTCCACTCCTCCAGGGAGTACATGTTCAGTTCCCTCAACCTGTCTTCATAGGACTTGTGATGCAATCCATGCACCATCTTTGTTGCCCTCCTCTGAACCTTCTCTACCCTGTCTATGTCCTTACGTAGGTATGGTCTCCAGAACTGCACAGTGTACTCCAGGTGGGGCCTCACTAGTGTCTTGTATAGCGAATTATGACCTCCTTTTCCTGCTGGTAATGCCCTGCCTATACATCCCAGCATCCTATTTGCTTTACCTGCTGCCTTGTCACACTGTTTCCTACCTTGAGGTCATCAGAGATGATAACCCCAAGATCCCATTCCTGCTTGGTGCATGCTATATCCTCACCCCCAACTGATATATTGTGCCAGGGTTTTTGTGCCCCATATGCATTATCTTGCACTTCTTTGCATTGAATTTCAACTGCCAAACTCCTGACCATTCTTCAAGTTTCTGCAGGTCGCTTCTCATTCTGTCTACACCCTCTGGTGTATCTACTCTGTTACAGAGCTTTGTGTCATCAGCGAACAGTGAAATTCTGCCTTCTAGGTCCTGCGCCATGTCACTGATGAAGATGTTGAATAGGACCGGTTCCAGCACTGATCCCTGTGGTACCACTGGTCACTCTTCCTCTGTGGAGTGACAGCCATTTACCACCACCCTCTGTGTCCTGCCACCCAGCCAGTTACCTACCCACCACACTACTGTCCTGCCCACACCCATATTCCCCTGTTTGTGTAATAGTCTTCTATGTGGCACAGTGTCAAGGCCTTGCTGAAGTCCAGATAGGCCATGTCCACTGCCTCCCTGATCCACCTCCCTAGTCACCTAGTCAAAAAATTCAATGAGGTTGGTCTGACATGACCTCCCCCTGGTGAAACCATGCTGCCTTGGGTCCTGTAGTCCATTGACAACCAGATGTTCCACCAATCTCTCCTTCAGTAGTGCTTCCATGATCTTCCCCACTACCGAGGTGAGGCTGACTGGTCTGACTGGGTATTTATAGTGGAGAGCCACAGAATGGTCTAGTAGGCACTGTAAACAGGTATGTAACAGCTCCACCGAAGGCTTAAAATTCAGAGCATTGGAATCATAGAATCATAGAACTTGGTGGCAAAAAAAGACCCCATGGTCCATCCAGTCTGCCCTTACCCCCCCAGACTACTGCCTCCCTCCCTGGGAACCCAGCCCTTCCCCATAGCCCTTTATGCCTATCACAACCCCTCTTAAATCCCTGCACCGTCTCCACCCCACAGCCTCCTCCGGAAGCCTTTTCCAGCCATCTACCACCCTCTCAGTGTGCCTAGGTCGGACAAGGGGGAGGTAATAGGGAGAATGGACTGGACAGGAAAGAGACTGAGTGGATTTATAAATTAAGTACTTTATCTCCAGGAAGTCTTAATAAAATACTTTATTTAAAACACTTTCTGTATATATTGTCCATTTTGTAAGGGGAATATTGGGGTGGGGTCTATATTGTTTTTTCCATTTAGGTAGTATGTCTCTACTCTGTTTTCTCTATTTTGGTTATTATTATATATTTTTCTATTAAGATTTTTCTTTGAATAGCTTTTACTATTTTCTGATATTCAACTTATCTCACACTCCAGGTATCTGGAGTATGACAAGAGTTTGCACTAGGAGTCTATTGGTCTCTATATTTCTCTAGTTTCATCTATTTGTAGTAATATAGATATAATCCTGTTTTGGGGTTAATTATATTATTTAGCAATTCACCTTTAATGGCATCTGATATTAAGTTGTCCTTTTCCCCCCTTTATTTTTAGATCTTAGCTCTGGTTGTTTAAATGAAGAGTAATAGGGATAGAAAGGAGGTACTTTCTATTATGGTTATTTGATTGTTACTAATTATCAGAATGTTTACTGTATCGATATACAGCAGTTCAGAGACCGGCACCTGCTAAAAGGTATATGTAACACTTGCTTTGCTCCACAAGAAGCCCGGCAATCCAAAGGGATTCAGTGCCAAAGTTCCCTTATTATAAAGTGCCAATTAATTCCATACAGTACTTAGTAGCACTTGAAACACTTGTATGTCCACAGAAATATTTGGGTCCAAATTTCATGCACGTGCTCAGGTCAGCCGGCAGGCTTCAGACTTCCACCAGCTTCCACCTCACCCCCTGACTGATGTCACTCTGTATTGTACCTGCATAGTCCAGCATTTTTATTGAATTGCTTAATTTGAACTTCTGATCATCATAGAACTGTTGTGTGGTTCCATGTGAAGTATGGTAATTGTTTCATTCCTATCACTTAAGAAAAAATTACTCACCTCAGTAATGTTGTTTCTTCTAATGGAGTCTTGCTATATTATAGACATTAGCAGTTTGATCCAGCTCTAGAACTGCCCCGGAGTGAAATGGTTAAAACCATTCCAAAATAGAATTTTGGCACGAGAGCAGCTCTATCTGTGTCATTTCAAACTTGAACTGTCAGATCTTTACGAGCCAAACTCACTAAGGTCTGTGTGGAAGCTGTAACCTACACTAGCCAAATGGCTACCTAAATAATAACAACCATTGATGGTCCCAACACCCAAGACTCAAGTCAGGGGACCAGAAATACTAACACCATTCTAATAATATGAAAATGGAACATAAGTATAATAAAACACACACACATACATACACACCCCCAAAGTCCCAAAGGGACAAAATCTAACAGGACATAAGTGGTGCCCACACTAAGTTGCCCGCACCCCACCAAGTAAGAGGTTCTGAGAGGGGCAGGTTAGGGAGGTCTATAATATAAAGACTCCATTAGAAGAAACAACATTACTAAGGTGAGTAATTTTCTTCAAACAACATGAAGTCTTGCTATATTATAGACATTAGCAGAATACATGCAGTACCTCCATGGAGGAGGGCAGAACCTACTTAGGGAATAGGCTCTGAAGAACAGCTGTGCCGACGAGCATCTCTCCTGGCCTGGACATCCAGGAGTAATGCTTGGTAAAAGTGTGTACCGTTTTCCAAGTAGCAGCCTGGCAAATCTCTAATAAAGGGATATCTCTGGCAGCAGCTAGAGACGCAGCTGTACCCCTGGTAGAATGAGCCCTCAAACCGGTGGGGGGCTCTGCCCACTTTCTGATAACAAAATTGGATACAAGAGACAATCCACCTGGCTATTGATCTCTTAGTGGCAGGTTTACCTTTCCCAACTTCACCATAGGTAAGGAAAAGTTGGAGGGATTCGAACCTGGACCTTTAGTGCGCTCTATATAATAACTAAGAGCTCTCTTAACATCCAGGCTGTGCAACCTCCTCTCACCCGAAGAGGAGTGATCAGTGAAAATACTGGAAGGAGATAGATTGATTAAGATGGAAATCTGAAACCACCTTAGGCAAAACTTCCTATTAGTCCTAAGGACTACCTTATCCCTGTGGAAAGAAATAAAGTCAGTCTCCACTGACAAGGCTTGCAATTCACTTATCGTCTGGCAGAGTGATAGCCACTAGAAAACAGTTTTCAAGTTAGGAACTTAAGCTCTGCAGAAGACAGAGGTTCAAAGGGGTTGCATTAACTGGGCAATGCAAACATTAAGGTCCCAAGCAGGGCCGGTTCCCAAAGGAGGATTAGTATGGAGTAATCCCTTAAAACACTTGGAAAACACAGGATGAGAGGAAAGAGGATGACTTTCCTGCTGACACAAAAGCAGACACAGCTGCCAAATGAACTCTCAGGGTAGCTGGTTTGAGACCCAAGGAATTAAGATGTACCATGTAATCTAACAAAATGGGCAATTCAGCAGATTCTGGGAAATATTTTCCCAGCACACCAAATGGAAAACCTTTTCCATTTAGAACTATAAGTAGCCCTAGTGGAAGGCTTTCTGGAAGCCTTTAGGATCTCAAGAACACCCTGAGAGAGGTGTAAATCAGCAACTCTAACTCCTCAAGAGCCAGGCCTTGAGGTTGAGGGATTTGAGGTCCGGATACCAAACCCTTCCCTGGGCACAAGTCAACAGATTGTGATTCCTGGGGAGGCACAGGGGAAGATGGACTGTCAGAGACAGAAGGAGTGGGTACCAGGGCTGCCTGGCCCAATCTGGGGCAATCAGAATCACCCTGCAAGGCTGAGATCTGATTTTGACTAGTACTTTGAATAGGAGAGGGGGAGATGAGGAACTTCCCCTCCCAATCCAGAAGAAGGGCATCCAGGGGAACTGAGCCCAGCACTGGAGGCCTGCAACAGAACAGAGGAAGTTTGTGATTGTCTGGGCTGCAAAAAGATCTATCTGAGGGATGCCCCACCTGGCAAAAACTATCCCCAGCACTTGAGGATCCAGGGACCATTCGTGATGGCCCTGGGAAATCCTGCTGAGGGCATCCGCTAGGACATTATCCTTCCCTGGAAGATGAACTGCTATGAGGGAAGTGTTCAGGGAATAGGCCAGAGACCACAGCTTCATTGCCTCGGTGCACAAGGCCGAAGACCGAGTGCCCCCCTGTTTGTTGATGTACCACATTGTTGTGGTGTTGTCTGTTCTGACTTGTATCACCTTGTCGTGGACAGATGCAGAAAAAGCTTGAAGAGCTAAAAAGACAGCTCTGAGTTCCAGCAAATTGATGTGGAGCAGAGATTCCTGGGGGGACCAGACTCCCTGAGTGAAAAGGTCGCCCATGTGGGCTCCCCAACCCAGAAGGGAAGCATCTATAGTGAGAGTCAAGTCGTGAGAAGGGGAAATGAAGGGGACCCCTGCTCTTAAATTGTTCTGATCCTGCCACCACTGGAGAGCTAGGATCAAGGTTCGAGTCACCGGGACCAACTTGGAAAGGGGGTCTCTTCTCTGTGACCAAAAGGTTCTCAAGTGAAACTGAATGTCTCTCATCTGAAATCTGGCTCCCTGCACAACAGCTGTGGATGCAGCCATGTGCCCCAGGAGCTGCAGAAAGTGTCTTGCTGGTCGAGAGACCTGCAGAGTGAAGGAAGAGGTCAGAGCCACTAAATTCCTTACCCTTTCTGGGGGAAGAAAGGCTCTGGCTAGCTTTGTGTCCAATTCTGCCCCTATAAAGGTGAGTACCTGGACTGGTTCCAGAACCGACTTTGGTAGGTTTAGCAGAAACCCAGGGAGGTGAAGCTGCTGGGTGACCTGCAGGTGAGATTTTACCTGTTCTGGGGACTGGCCTACAATGAGCCAGTCGTCTAGATAGGAAAAACAGCAATCCTCTGCCTCCTTAAGTGGGCCACTGCCACTGCTAGACACTTTGTGAATACCCTTGGAGCAGAGGTAAGGCGAAGGGCATTGCTCTGAACTGTAATGACCTGAGGCAGTTCGAATCTGAGGTACTTTCGATGGGATCTTCTGATTAGGACATGGAAATAGGCATCCTTGAGGTCCAGGGAGGCTAGCCAGTCCCTGGCCTTAGGGAAGGTAAAATCATTGCCAGAGTTACCATTTTGAACTTTGAATACAGACCCTGCCCTGATGCAGGGGAGGAACCCTTTCTACTGCTCTGAGAGCTAACAGGGATGAGACCTCTGTTTCCAGAGCGAGGATCTCTGAAGCACTTGCAGGTAGAAAAAGTCTGCTTCTCAACTTGGGAAACTTTTTGAAGCTGAGAACCAGACCCTGGCTTACTACTTCCAGAACCCACTTGTCTGAGATTAAAGAAGCCCAATTCTGACTGAAGTATGCCAGCCTGCCCCCACTGGTACAGGAGAATCGGCCCTGGGCACCCCATCAGGGTGCCTGTTTCAGGGAGCTTTTAGGCTGGGGGTAGGAGCAGGTCTGCCACCCTCGTCTGCCCCTGCCTCTGAAGAAGCCCCTCTGAGCATAGGCAGAGGAGGCCTGAGTCTGGTAGAAGGCCTATGAAAAAGCCTACCCCTACCCCTGGGGCATGCCTTTGAGGAGTGGCTTGCCGTCCTTAGCCTGGGCACTCTTGTAAGTAGTCCTATATTCATCCATCTCTTCATGTAATTCTCTGTCTGCTCTCCAAACAGAGAATTTCCCACCACAGGAAAATCCATAGCCTTAGTCTGGGTATCCTGTGACAAACTAGTACACCTGAGCCAGGCCAACCCACGAAAAAGCTACAGATGTGGCCATGACCCTAGAGAACATCATTAACATCCACAGCAGCATGAAACTGAACCTTAGAGGCTTCAATGTCCAGCAGCCACCTGTTCTAGTTCACTAGCCAGCTGGCCATGGGCCTGCTTGGCCAATTGCATAACAGTATCCCATCTAGATTTCTGATACCTAGCTACATAAGCCATATAATTTGCTTGCCTGAGTCCCAGAGAGGCTGCCATATACTGTTTTTGCCATGGCATCAATCTTCCTGGAATCCTTGTCAGGAGGATGTGAAGCCAAGGAATATTAGCTTTATCACAGGCAGCAGCCTGAACTACTAACATGACTGCATTGCTGAGAAAGGAATTCTGTATCAGAGCCTGACAATGTATACCTTCTGTCCATCTTTTATCTACAGGAGGCACAGAATTAGGAGCTTTTAAAATTTTTATTGTTTGTTTCCTAAAGACTTATGTAAGGAATAGACAATCTCCTAGACTCTGGAATATCCATCATTTCTACAAAATCAGGCTCCTCTTGCTATCCACAGCCTCTTCTAAAGGAAGCTGGAGGGTTTCAGCAACTTTTTATAAAACATAAAATGAGATGGGGACTCAGACAGCATAGGGGAGATTCTAAAGGTCTGTCTGGGGAGATGTCCGTTCAATTGGCACACCAGACCTTCCCAGCCACATTCATACTGTTCATAATCCTCCTCCCCTCCTCTGGTTCATAAAATTCCTCAATATCATAATCCTGAACCACTGGGACCGGACGAACCGACCTTTTACCAGATAGTGGTGGTTCGGACGGACCCTGAGGCAGTGACTGGACAATTTGTATGGCTTTTGCTATCTCTGCAGCAGTTGGAGAAGGAATTTTGGACTCCAGACCTGCTGATTTTCTTGTTTTCTTTACTGGAATTGGTTCCTCAGAATCAGCTTTTCTTTTGCCCAAGGAAGTCTGGCCCTGGTCAGAGGGCACTCCCTCTGGTTTGGTTGGCACTGAACCGGGCTGGCCATCCGGGTCAGCGGACTTTTTGGCCTCTCATTCCCTGAGCCTGCCCAATCTTTTTTCCAGGGTGGCTGCAGGGAAATTCTTACATACCTGGCAGTCTGACTGAAGGTGGTCAAACCCCAGACAACAAACACATGTGGTGTGTGGGCCAGCCTTAGCAAAGACTTCCCACAAACATCACAGTGTTGAAACCCAGTGGGCCGTTTTTCTTTTGGGTTTCTCAGACATAATGCCAGCCTAACCAAAAACTTGCCCTTTTACGGCAGTGCCAGGCAAGACACCCTTATCAGTTCCTAACCGTATCACGGTATTGGAAAAACCGTAATAAATCCGTTTTTAGAACCGATAAGAACCGGGAACCGCACTTAAAATAGTAACTTTTAGTTTTAAATGAGTTTTAAACCCACTGATCGGTTCAAAACCGAACCGATAACTTACAAGTTCCACACAGACAAAACCTTCATTTACTTACGGTTACCACAGATAGAGCTTGAACCGAGCGGTTTTGCGGTTAAAATAAATTATTCTCGGTTAAATCCAACCGAAAAACACTTTTAAACCGAGAAATGAACCGAGCAGAAGGAGAAATCTCCGGAGCGACTGTTCACTGAGGCGGAGTAAAGAATCTGACAGTTCAAGTTTGAAATGACACAGATAGAGCTGCTCTCGTGCCAAAATTCTATTTTGGAATGGTTTTAACCATTTCACTCCGGGGCAGTTCTAGAGCTGGATCAAACTGCTAATGTCTATAATATAGCAAGACTTCATGTTGTTTGAAGCAATGGTATAAAAAGGTAAATCCTTGTGTGCTGCACATCCTCCTGATGAAGCTTGTTTTGAGGATGAATGCACACAGGATTTGTTTGCGATATGGTGATTTTTAAGAAATAATTTGAGTCCTTATAAGCCTTGGTGTGTACATCCATTTCTATTTTGTTCATCTGAGCAAGGAGTTCTACAAAGGTCCTGCAGAAGGGGCAGTGACCCCTCTTCCAGAGTGTAATCCTGGCAGCAGCGGCTCTAGCCACAAATGGTTACCAGGGCACAGCCGGGGCACAACAGATGGTAGCCAGGGCACTTATATATTGTTACTATGGGGGAATCTCTGCACCATATGGGGCACCAACTGGGGCACAGCATTTTTTTACCAGGGCACGTGCCCTGGTGTACAGCCGCCACTGAATCCTGGAGAAGAGTGTCCTGCAGTCCCTGAAACAGATTTGTTCTTTGCTAAACATCTTCCCTATACTGAGCCTTATGATAACCCTTAGATGTCTGATATAAATGTTTTAGCAGAAATGTTCTAGCTGTCTCAGTCAGCTGCCTTCTTGCTCTAAAATAAATGTGCAGTAGTTTTCCTTAATCACTGCCTTGCTATCTCTTTATCTGTAGATTGGTGGTGGTGGTGGTGGTGGGGGGGGGCATGATCACCAGTGCTGAGTGTTGGATTTGAATTGTAGAGTCTATCCTCCACCCAAAGCAACACTCGTGGGTGATACAGCAACTTCTGATGTGCATATATTTCATACATTAGAAGATATACTTATTATGATGACTAACCTTTTCTTTCTAAGTGCATGCTGAAAATAGGAAATACAGTTAGAATCGATGTTTCAACCATAGGTCTTCTTCAGGAATTATCTAAAAGACAAAATACTAACTTTGTCTTTTTTCTTTTTTAGATAACTCCTGAAGAAGACCTATGGTCTAAACATCAATTCTAACTCTGCTATTTTCAGAGTGCATTTAATATTGCCTTTTTGTTTTGTTTTCAGACCACATGCTGATGCAGTGCCTTGTTCTTTTTTTCCTTTTTTTCTTTTATCTTTCTAAGCCTGTGCTCCAACCACCATTATAAAATGGGCAAAATAATCTTGTATCCTGATTGGCTGGAAGCCCTTTCCAGCCATGTCCTTATCAGGACATAACCTTGCAACAGGCACTACTTGTGCCAACTAAGATGCAGCACATGGGAAAAATCAATCAATGCCACCACTCTTCTGCTGCAGCTCAGGAGAGCAGTGGCAACAAGAAGCAATGGATATCACAAGTTCTCAATCCTGCACATTTCTATTCTAACATCTAAAAATGAAAGTGTGACCTCCATTTCGGGTACAAAGCAGTGCAGTCTCAAAAGCTGGTCATAGCTCCACTCCAGTTAGTGTTTAAAGTTAACTGAAAATGCATGTTTGTTGTCTCCGATCCCAGAAAGCTGGAGTTGTGATATAACCAACAGGAAGTGAGTGAGTAAAAGAAGACTCACCTGATGTCCCCCCAATATACATACAAATACAAACAATTGCCCTTTACATGGTGATAAATCCTGAGAGTGCCCGTTTCCCTGACATCAACCGGCCACTGTTATTGAAAGTGAGCGCTAAGCATGTAACATAGAAGCCGCCATACTTAGCGCTTTTCACACAGCGCTAATGATATTTTGGCTGTAACTTCAGGCCAGTCACTGATGTTTTTTTTAATATATCTATTTAACAAACTACTGAGGAGACTATTGAGGTGTTGGTCTGGATATGTGTTTCAAAGGTATTGCCCACGTTCACTGGATCGCTAATGAAGGACTGTAGCATGATTTGAAAGCCACATCTTCACTGACTTGATCGCGGTCAAATTTCAGCCCCAACATACAGGTCAGACTTCACTTACATTGTCATTAAATGTTTAGGAACTGTGGAGGAAGGGTCACCTTACATACAGAGTGTGGCAGTTTTCTACTTTGTACCTCAGGAATACATAGGAAGCCACCTGCTACCAATAAAAATGTCTTTTACTATGGGGACTGTTTTTTACTGCTTTATCTATTGAAACCTCCATTGTTATATTTATGACTTTTTTAATGATTTTTTGGGTTTGCTTTTTAATAATTACTTGGGGGCCCATTTTATAAGCACTATAAGACACTCCGAGGTGTGGGTTGTGGCCTGATAAGAGCACTTCCCAGGTGCTAAAGGCACTCGGTGCAAGCACCTCATGCCTTATAATGCACCTGGGGCATGCTCTTATCAGGCTATAACCCACACCTCATCATGTCTTATTGCTAGCCTAGGCTGCATTGCCTACACAGTCTATATTCTCTGTCTGGTCCTTATGCAGGTATTTTCTTGGCTTCATATAGGATACATGGAGAAAAATGCAACAGTACTACAATATAGTACCTTCTACTTCCTTATTTTTTTCAGTAAGGCTTTCATCCATTGCCATAATGGTGCTTGCTTCACTGGTCTTATGTTGTTTGAACTCCAGTAAAACATCTTCTGCCTGTTGAAATAAAAATCATGCATCTCTAGTGAGTGGTAGACTTGCATTCCATGTAGGTTCATTAGACAACATCACAAATTATGTGGACTTTAAAGACCATTAGAATGTTAAACATGTTGTTCTATAGGTGAGATGTTGTTGCAAATGTTTTCTGTGTGTTTTAGTAAGCGTGCAGGAGGCACTCTTGCCAAAATTAAGAGTGATTTCACACACATTCATAGACTGAGAGAACTGTGGCGTAAAGCTGAACTGTTCTAGTACACTAAGAACATATTTCAATTTTATTGGGCTGGTATCTGCAAATTACTATTTTTAGGTGAAGCTTAGGAATGTTTTAATATTTGTATGTCAGGGTGTGCCCCTAGACCACCATATGTCTCCCAAGGTTCCCTTTCAGTAATGTTCTGTTTCAAATTATACAGAGAATGGAAGGGGAGTGAAAAAACAGAATTCCAGCATCCGATTCAAGGGGTTGAGTAAGAAAATTAATTGAATTGTATGTCAAGGTGTGCAGAGAGTTGTTAGAGTGGTGATGACACAGACTACATTAAATGTTTAAATGTAGAGGTTTGGCATCTCTGGTAAGAGTGTCTTCTTAACTTCTCTGATAAGAGGACTGCAAAACAAAGATGAATAGACCTGGCACACAAAGGACATGAGAAGGCAGACACTCTTAAAACCATAAGAGATGACAGAACTGTACCTATAAATACATATAAATCTTGTTAAAGGCTTTTGTTTTGAACACTCAGAACTTATCAGAATGTTTTACTTTGTAGAGAATAAGAGACCTCCTCGTATGAGAACTATGCAGACAAAACTTCCGAATTTTGGAACTGTGTGCTTGAGACTCTCTTATGTAATAAGGGTGCCTGGAATGTTGAGAAATAATCTTGATTGGTTATGAACAATATCATAATTTATAATTCCTCTCCTAACAAAAGCATTGCCCATAAATAAATCAACTGGGAGTTATGGTATTAATGGTGTAGGGAGGACACCAAGGAGCTGCAGGCAACCCAGCCCCAAGGGGCAGACCACGATGTACAGCCTCCGTTGTGTTGCCGGTGGTATAGGAGTCCCCAGGACCTAGGTAAGAAGGTTTTTATATGACAGGAGGTGGCACTGATGAAAGGCCAAGTAGGCCTTGCTCGATGGTGGTACAGGAGTATATAGAGACTTAAAAAAAAATCTGTCTTGGGTACCCTGAAATGGTGGAGAGGTTGTGGACACATTTTCTAACTGGAGAGAGCCTGCATTCTAAAGGGCATGAGCATCTATAGAAGGTCAGTGCAGTTGGCACTAAGGATCTGCATCCCGGGACAAATGACAGACCTGGTGTGTGGTAAACAGTAGGTTGCTGTTGTCTGTGGTTGTTAGGTTCTGAATCCAACCACCATGGAGGCACAAGGCAAGGGGCTGGTCTACCGAGGTACAAATGTGTTTTGGAAGGTAAACCCCTTTGTCTGACCTCCAACAGAGGAATTGTATCATTGTCTTCTGTACCATTTAGAGCTGGGTATGCCCCAATGTCTTTACCCCCTTGCAGCCATGAGGGAACCACAACTGTAGAGGGAATCCCTGAGTGTCACCTTAAGTTACAGGGACGTAGCATCAAAAAGGGAACTGAAGATATGGGCAGAAGTGTAACTTGATGGAACTGTGAATATTCCACACAAGAACTATGCTGCTGTTATTCAAACTCATGACTGGCTGTCCATGGGACATGTGCTGAACTGTATTATGATGAATTATGCTGACTGCAACAACTGATGTGAACTGGGCCTAAAACAGGAGTACAGATCATGACTCTGGCTGCATGCTCTCTGTCACTACCTTCAGCAAATGCACTGCTTGTGTAAATAAATTGGAGTTTTGCAAGAAGTATAACCCTACGTGGTTACCCTGTGTCCAAGTAATTACTGCCTGGGTCAAGTATTTAATGCAACTGTAACTCCTAATGCAAATCGAATGAAGTTATGAGTTAAAGTTGAATACGTTAATGCCAAACCTAATTTGTCATGTGGGAACAGTGTTAAGCATACTATGTACATGCAGCTGAAATTTATTTTTGACCAAGAAAGGTAGCTTAGTTTAGCACAGAGCCAAAGGGACAAAGAACGAGATGGAGAGAGTGGGCAGCCAGCAAGGAAACCAACATTTTAAAGGTTATTTCTGTTTTTAAGGAGTTCTAACTTTGTGATAGCTGGAGCTCTTCCTCTCTGCTGCTGTCAGCTAGAATGCATCCCGTGACCTCAGAAACCAACATAAGTCTGTTACCAACAACCCTATTGGTGCAACATGGGGAGGTCAGGCAGAAGGAAGAGGTAAGCTGTCTCCCCAGAAAGGGTACAGGTAGCATGGCCAAAGCAGTTGCTACAGAGGCACATAAGGACTTTATAGCAGGTGCCTCAGCAGGCCACATCTTGAGGGACATGGAGAGACTTCAAGCTTGAGACTGTACAACATACAGGGGTGACTCCCAGAGAGACTTTCCACTGAAATACCCCTAAACATGGGAGTCTTTTCCGAGGTTATTGCCTGCCCCCTCTGCTCTAAGGGGCAGTTTAGTAGTGGTGACCAGAAGTGGGGTTGTGTTACATTTGTATTATTATATATCTGACAAAGGAGTTATTTAATAGTCCCTTTGACATAAAAACATTTATTGTGAAAAAAAACCTCAAAACTAGCTACGATCTTGTAGAAAGGGATTCCTTAACTACTTGATTTTTTAAAAGTTATGACAATTTTCATTTCATTTAATTTTTTATACTTGTTAGTAGATGAGCAAGTTGCCTGTTTTCAGTTGTGACAAGTACAGAATTAATATGAACACAATACAAAATGCCATATTAGAAAACACTACCTCCCCTGTACTGGTTAATGCTTCAGTTAAACAAAATGCAGTACCTTAACTCCTTTTCCTGGTGTAGCAAGATATTCTTGTTCTGCACGTTCCCGATCAGCAGAGTACTCCAAATATCCTCCTGGCTTTGCATACTGATTACTCTTCAGTTTCTCCTCAACCACCTTAAATACTTCGGCTAAAACAGTCTGGCATTTCTTCTCGGATTCCTCCTCATTTTTCTCACAGTATTGTTGATAAAGAAACTGTATCTTGTGCTGGTTAAAACAGAGAATGATACAATAAATAAAGCTCGGTACAACTATTTAGCATTCTTTGGTATGCATGATTTCCTCAAATCATTGAGAATGTATTCCTCAAATCATTGGGAACGTATTTTGTGTTGAAAGACTAAACTACACCACCGGTAATACCCAGCACTGATACCTAGAAAAACCTGCCCTCATCCCAGCCTAGCCAGGAGCACTAGTAAGCTATTAATTCTCTTTACCACTCTGTGTACTGCCCCCCTCAAACCCACCCTCACCCACTTTCTCAACCGCAGTCTATCAATGGATTTTGGTGGTCTCCAGGGCTGAGCTACTCAGAGTATCATCCTAGATATAGCCCGAATCCTCTTACAATCGCTTTGTTTTCCACTGATTGTCTATAATTCTCATGTACTGCTCTTTAATTGCCTAATGTGCTGAACCCTGAAACTACTGTATATGTGCTGAACCCTGTAACTACTGTATTTGTGTCTTGTATTATTTGTCCACCCTGACATGGAACCTTTGTAAAAGAGCTCATGCTCAAAGGTCTTCTGATATTACAAATAAATAAATAAATAATGGACTTTTCTTGTCTCCATGGTATTTGTTCTATTTGCTTGCTCATTACATCTGAAGTTTCATTTACTTTCGTAGAAAATTAGGTCCAGCTTTCATATAGTTTTCATACAAGTTTAAAATGATAAATTATGAAGTCTGTAATCGACAAAATGAATATGGATGCAATCTGGTCATGGGTAATTTCTATGGCTGCAGGGCAGAACTCTGCAGCAGTTTTATTATCACATAGAAAGTTGGACCTTAGCAGATTGCTAACAGACTTACTAAAATTGGAGTTTTATAGCAACCCTTCCACTCAGCAGTCTGTTTAACTCACTATTTTTTCTCTGTTAGTGTTTGCCAGTGAAGAATGAAGTTCACATTTCATTCAGATCAACACAGAATGAAGCGTCGTCACTTCAGGAGTTTCAGTTTGTTAGCCATTCTCTTCATGCCTGCTTTAAGTCACCTGAAAGCTAGTGTCTCCAAGTCCGAGTAGGCACAAAGGTAAATTATCTATGCCACTTCTTTGAAACAGTTTAACTGTCTGCAACAGTACAATTAGAAACTTTATTTTGTATGCTAGTGTCAAAAAAGCCTTGCTGGAATAGCCAGTTACGGGTGGGGGCTGTCCAGTTTCATAATGGTAAGCACAGGCAGCAAGCTTTTAGAGGAAATTCCAGAGGAGTTTCAAATTACCCAATAGAATCGGGGACAAATGCTCTCCATACTGTATCTCTCAACCTCCCTTATCACAAATCAGGGACAAGGCTTAAAATGATCGGGGACAAATGACCAAAATCAGGGACACTTCTGAAAAAAATAGTAATATTACTTCCAGAAGCTGTGTACAACGTGCTACTTAGTATGAACAGCATTTTCTTAATGAGAACTAGACTGTAACACCAAGGGCTGGCATTATTTCATTCCAAATCCCCCACTCTTCAGTGACAGAAATGTTAAATTTAGGAGGGACAGAATAATTTTTTGAGGAAAAATCAGGGACATCCCTGAAAATCAGGGACAGTTGAGAGGTATGTAATTTGTAGACAGTTGGACACCATCATAATACAGTAACTTCATACAGTATGTACCTATCATGGTGTCACCACTCTATGAGTAGTATATTGCTTCACGCACATTTCCCTTGTTTTTTTTTTCTCTCTTGCTCAATGCATATATTATTACACAGAGAATGACAGCAGAAAAAGACCAAAGGTCCATCTAGTCTACCTAGACTTCCCTGTCTTCCCCGGAACCTACAGTCTGTACATAGTACCCCCTGCCCCCCTCCATAATGCTGCTGACCTGAGCAACCACCAAGCCCTTCACTCCATCCCAGCCATGGCTGAAACCATTTATGGTCTTGGTGCCCACCACCTCTGCTAGCAGACTGTTCTACAGCTTCACCACCCTCTCCATAAAATAGAATTTCCTCACATCCTTTTTAAACCTTCACCCCTCCAAATTTCAACTCACGACCTCAGATTCATATTTGTCAAAACATGTTTGTTTACAGTCCTTGATCAACTCCCACTACATCTTTCCTGGACTTGGGATCCACCCTCCACCAAACAAAACATTATTACACAGCGGGAAGGGAGGAGAATATGGCATCATGAGTGGCTGCATTGTTTATGAATGTTCCTAAAGTTCAGGGAGCATACATAAGAGTAGGTTAAGGATTTGAAAAACAACAACTCTGGGTATAGTAACACTATTAGCATGCATTTCAGTTCTACTATGAAATCTTCCATCACCCCTTTCATCTACTTTAAATGTCCATCAAAGTAACATTTAAACCATGCACTGAGGACTATGGTTCCCTCCTTAATGGAAACTGTCCATCACCTCGGTACAGGCTCTCTAGATTACTAAAAATAAAACAAAAATAAATAAAAGCCCATATTGTGGTTTACTCAACATTGGTATACAGCTGGGTACCATCATATTATAGTAACTTCATACAGTATGAAAAAATTACTCACCTTAGTAATGTTGTTCCTTCTAATGGAGTCTTGCTATATTATGACTATTGCAGTTTGTCCCACGATTAGAACTGCTCCGGAGGTGAAAGAGTTAACTTCCATGCCAGGCATGGAACTTGGGAGCTCGAGCTCGGTTAGAGAAGCTCTGTCTAGAAGATTTCAAACTGAAACTGTCAGATCTTTATGAGCAAAAACTCACTAAGGTTCTGTGTGGAAGCTGTAGCCTACACTAGCCAACTGGCTACTTAAATATTAACACATTTTCCTGGTCCCAACGCTAAGACTCAAGTCAGGGGACCAGAAAAACAAGATAAGATAATATAAACACAACACCCCCACACCCCAAAAAGAAGGGATGAAAAAAACAAAAAAATGGGCATCAAAAAGTGCCAACACTGGAATGCCCACCCCATACCCCAAGTAGAAGTTCTGAGAGGGGCAGGCTGGGGGGGGAGGTCATAATATAGCAAGACTCCATTAGAAGAAACAACATTACTAAGGTGAGTATTTTTTTCTTCAAACAACATGAAGTCTTGCTATATTATGACTATTGCAGAATACACAGCAGTACCTCCATGGAGGAGGGACAGAACCACTTAGGGAATAGGCTCCAAGCAACGGTTGTGCAAACCGAGCATCCTCCCTGGCCTGGATATCCAGGGAGTAATGCTTGGTGAAAAGTGTACTGTTTTCCAAGTAGCTGCTTGACATATCTCTAAGATAGGGATGTCTCTGGCAGCAGCTAGAGACGCAGCTGTACCTCTGGTAGAGTGAGCCCTCAGGCCTGAAGGGGAACCTTTCCCAGTTTTGATAACAAAATTGGATACAAGAGACAATCCACCTGGCAATGGATCTTTAGTGGCAGGTTTCCTTTCCAACCTCACCATAAGTGAGAAATAGTTGGAGGATTCAACCTGTGACCCTTGGTACGCTCTATGTAGTAACTTAGGGCCCTCTTAACATCTGTTGTGCAGCCTCCTCTCACCAGAGGAGGAATGGTCAGTGAAGAACACTGGAAGTGAAATAGATTGGTTAAGGTGGAACCGAAACCACCTTAGGCAAAAACTTCCTGTTAGTCCTAAGGACTACTTTATCCCTGTGAAAGGAAATAAAGTCAGTCCCCACTGACAAGGCTTGTAACTCACTTGGCGCCTGGCAGAAGTGATGGCTACTAGAAAAACAGTTTTCCAAGTCAAGTATTTAAGCTCTGCCGAAGACAGAGGTTCAAAGGGGGGTTGCATCAGCTGAGCAATGCAAACATTAAGATCTCAGGCAGGAGCAGGGTCCCTGAAAGATGGATTAGTATGAAGTAATCCTTTGAAAAACTTGGAAAATACAGGGTGAGTGGAAAGAGAGGAGGGCTTTCCTGCTGAAATAAAAGCAGAGACAGCTGCCAAATGCACTTTCAGGGTAGCTGGTCTCAGTCCCAAAGAATTAAGATGGACCATATAGTCCAAAACAATGAGCAAATCAGCAGATTCTGGGGAAATATGCTTCCCAGAACACCATATGGAAAACCTTTTCCATTTAGAGTTATAAGTAGCCTTAGTGGAAGGCTTTCTAGAAGCTTTCAGGATTTCGAGAACACCTTGAGAAAGGTGTAGGTCAGCTAATTCTAACTCCTCAAGGCCAGGCCTTGAGGTTGAGGGATTTGAGATTCGGATACCAAACTCTCCCCTGGGCACAAGTTAACAGGTTGTGGTTCCTGGGGAGACACAGGAAGATGGACTGCTAAGGACAGAAGGAGTGGGTACCAGGGCTGCCTGGCCTAATCTGGAGCAATCAGAATCATCTTGCAGGGCTGAGATCTGATTTTGACTAGCACTTTGAACAGGAGAGGGAAGGGGGGAAAGGCATATAGAAACTTCCCTTCCCAATCGAGGAGAAAGGTATCCAGGGGGACTGAGCCCATCACTGGGGGCCTGCAACAAAACAGTGGAAGTTGATGATTGTCTGGGGCTGCAAAAAGATCTATCTGAGGGGTGCCCCATCTGGCAAAAACTATCCCCAGTACTCGGGGATCCAGTGACCATTCGTGATGGCCCAGGGAAATCCTGCTGAGAGCATCTGCCAGGACATTGTCCTTGCCTGGGAGGTGAACTGCTATGAGGGAAGTGCTCGGGGAATAAGCCAGAGACCACAACTTCATTGCATCGGTGCACAAGGCCGAAGACTGAGTGCCCCCTTGTTTGTTGATGTACCACATTGTAGTGGTGCTGTCTGTTCTGACCTGTACCACTTTGTTCTGAACAGATGCAGAAAAACCTGAGTGCTAGAAAACAGCTCTGAGTTCCAACAGATTGATGTGGAGCAGAGATTCCTGAGGGGACCACAATCCCTGGGTGGAGAGGTCGCCATGTGAGCTCCCCATCCCAAAAGGGATGCATCTGTAGTAAGGGTCAAGGAGTGAGATAGAGGATGAAGGGGACCCTTGTCTCAGATTGCTCTGATCCTGCCACCACTGAAGGGCCTGATCAGGGTTCGAGTCACTGGGATCAACTTGGATAGGGATCTTTCTTTGAGACCAAAAGGCTCTCAAGTGGAACTGAATGTCCTCATCTGAAATCTTGCTCCTTGCAGTACAGCTGTGGAAGCAGCCATGTCCTAGGAGCTGTAGAAAATGCCTTGCTGGTCGAGAGACCTGCAGAGTGAAGGAGGAGGCCAGGGCCACTATGTTCTTTACCCTTTCTAGGGGAAGGAAGGCTCTGGCCTGCTTTGTGTCCAGTTCTGCACTGCACCTATAAAGGTGAGTACCTGGACAGGTTCCAGAACTGACTTCTTGGAAGATTGAAGAAAGCCCAGAGAGGTGAGCAGCTGCTGGGTAACTTGCAGGTGGATTTGACCTGGTCTGAAACTGACCCACAATGAGCCAGTCGTCTAGGTAGGGAAATATGGCAACTTTTGCCTTCTTAAATGAGCAACTGCTACTGCCAGGCATTTTGTGAATACCCTTGGGGCAGAGGTAGGCCGAAGGCATTGCTCTGAACTGGTAATGGCCTGAGGGCAGTTCAATCTGAGGTACTTTCTGGTGGAGCTTCTGATAAGAACATGGAAGTAGGCATCCTTGAGGTCCAGGGAAGCTAGCCAGTCCCCTGGCCTTAGAGAAGGTAAAATCATTGCCAGAGTCACTATTTTGAATTTTGGTTTAAAGGTGCTTGTTCAGATATCTTAGGTCCAGAATGGGCGCCATTCTCCTGTCTTTTTGGGGTAAGTACCTGGAGTACAGACCCTTGCCCTGGTGTAGGGAAGAAACCCTTTCTACAGCTCTGAGAGCCAGGAGGGTTGAGACTTCTGTTTCCAAAGCAAAAGTCTCTAGAGGATTTGCAGGTGGAAAAGATCTGATTCTCATCTTTGGAAATTTTTGAAGTTGAGAACAGACCTGGCTTACTACTTCCAGGACCCACTTGTCTGATGTTAAAGACTCCCAGTCCTGAACGAAGTAAGCCAGCCTGCCCCCTACAGCTAATGGAGAACCGGCCCTGGGCACCCCATCAGGGTGCCTGTTTGGCAGGGGCTTTAGGCTGAGGGGTGGGAGCAGGCCTGCTTGCACCCCATCTGCCTCTCCCTCTTAAGAACCCCCTCTGAGCATAAACCGAAGAGGAGGCCTGGGTTTGGTAAAAAGGCCTGTGAAAAGGCCTGCCTCTACCCCTGGGGGCTGTCTCTGAGGAGTGGCTTGCCTCCTTGGCTTGTGCACCTCTATAAGTGGTTCTATATTCATCCATTTCTTCATATAATTCTCTGTCTGCTCCCCAAACAGAGAATTTCCTACTACAGGAAAATCCATAGCCTTAGTCTGGGTATCCTGTGACAAACTAGTACACCTGAGCCAAGCCAATCTACGAAAGGCCACAGATGTAGCCATGACTCTAGAGGATACATCATTAGAATCCACAGCAGCATGGAATTGCACCTTGGATGCCTCAATACCATCAGCAGCCACCTGATTCAGCTCCTTGGCAAGCTGGCCAGGGGCCTGTTTGGCCAAAGCCATGACAGTGTCCCATCTAGATTTTTGGTATCTTGCCACATAAGCCATGTAATTTGCTTGTCTGAGTCCCACGGACGCTGCCATGTATTATTTTTTAGCCATAGTATCAATCTTCCTGGAGTCCTTGTCAGGAGGATGTGAAGCCAGGGGAATATTAGCCTTATCACAGGCTGCAGCCTGAACTACCCCAACATGACTGCATTGCTGTGAAAGAAATTCTGTGTCAGGACCTGACAAAGTGTACCTCCTGTCCATCTTTTTGTCCACAGGAGGCACAGAATTAGGAGCTTTTAAAATTTTTATTGTTTGTTTCCTAAATGATTTATGTAAAGGAATAGACAATCTCCTGGACTCTGGGATATCCATCATTTCCACAAAGTCAGGTTCCTCTTGCTCATCCACAGCTTCCTCAATGGGAGCTGGAGGGTTTCAGCAACTTTTTTATAAAACAGAAAATGAGAAGGGGACTCAGAAAGCATAGGGGGAGATTCTAAAGGTCTGTCTGGGGAGATGTCCAGTTCAATGGGCACATCCAGACTCAAAGTCACATTCACACTGTTCATAATCATCCTCCCCCTCCTCTGGTTCATAAAAATCTTCTATATCATATTCTTGAACCGGTGGAACCGGCTGAACCGACCTTTTGCCAGATAGTGGCGGTTCGGACGGAACCGGAGAAAGTGACTGGACAATTTGGATTGCTTTAGTTATCTCTGCAGCAGTTGGAGAAGGAATTTTGACTCCAAACCTGCTGATTTTCTAGTTTTCTTTGCTGGAACTGGCTCCTCAGAGTCAGCTTTACGCTTGCCGAGGAAGTCTTGCCCTGGTCAGAGGAGCATTCCTCCGTTGGTTGGCAATCGAACCGGCTGGCCATCTGGGTCACGGACTTTTGGCCTCTCGCCCCTGGAGCCTACCAACTCTCTTATCCAAGGTAGCTGCAGGGAAGTTCTTACAAATCTGGCAGTCTGAATTGAGGTGGTCAAACCCCAGACAATAAACATATATGGTGTGTGGGTCAGCCTTGGCAAAGGCTTCCCACAGACACTACAGTGCTGAAACCCAGTGGGCCCGGTTTTCTTTTGGGTTTCTCAGACATAATGCCAGCCTAACCAAAAACTTGCCCTTTTTCCGGCAGTGCCAGGCAAGACACCCTTATCGGTTCCCAACCGTGTCACGGGTCGTGGAAAACGTAATGAAATCCGTTTTTTTTAGAACCGATAAGAACCGGGAACCGCACTCTAAAAGCTTTCAAATGCTTAAGAATAAAGTTTTAAAACAACCTGATCGGTTCGAACCGAACCGATAAACATTTACAAGTTCCACACAGAAATAAACATGTCTATTACTTACAATACCACAGACAGAGCTTGAACCAATCGGTTTGCGGTTAAAATAATAATAATTGCGGTTGAATTTAACCGAGAAAAACTGTTTTAAACCGAGAAATGAACCGAGCAGTAGGAGGAATCTCCGGAGCGACTGTTCAGTGAGGCGGAGTAAAGAATCTGACAGTTTCAGTTTGAAATCTTCCAGACAGAGCTTCTCTAACCGAGCTCGCGCTCCAAGTTCCATGCCTGGCAAGGAAGTTAACTCTTTCACCTTCGGAGAAGTTCTAATGGTGGGACAAACTGCAATAGTCATAATATAGCAAGACTTCATGTTGTTTGAAGTACCTATCATGGTGTCACCACTCTGAGTAGTATATTCCTTCACACGTGTTCCCCCTTGTTTTCTCCCTTGCTCAATTCATATATTACTGATTTGATTATCATGTCTGTGTAGCATAGTACAACATGAATTATTTGTACAACACAGTTTACAGTACTGACATCGGTGCATTTAAATCAAGGCTCCACCTCTCTCTCTCACTGCCTCTAGCTCCTGTGACTGCCTCCACTAGCTGACCCCATGAATATTTCCCTAACCTTATGCAATTCTCTCTCCTATTAGCACTTGGTTACCCCTTAGCATACACTTCCCCATGTTATGTCTATGACAATGCCTCTGGCTGCGTTCCTCCTCTATAGCTCTCTGCTCCCCCCCAGTCTTCCTCTCCCTGGTTCTCTATCCTCTCTGCACCTCATCCGCTATCTCCTTGTAATCTAGCCTCCAAAACTTGTTTTGTTTCTCAGATACTTTGTAACTCAGTTTAGCTTACACTTTTGTAACCTTGTCCTATGTATTGAATTTGTAATCTGACTTACATGTCTTATGTTTTGAATTGTAACCTGACGTGGAACCTTTGTAAAAGAACCCTCGCTCAAAGGAATTGTAATCCTAGACCTAATTAATAATAATAATAAAAAAAAATATTCCAGGAAAACACATTGTAAAAATGTGTAAAAGGAAGACCACATTGAAACTGCCTCCCAGCAGATCTGCATTGTGTAAATTCATTAGAAATAATAGGTAAAAGCATGACCACGCTGTAAGTGATATTTTACAGGATATGCCAGTTGAGATTCGATATATCATATATTGAATCTCAACTGACATATCCTGTAAAAATTAAATATTTAAAATGGTTTAAATGCTTTACCCAAATGAAATAAATATTTTAAATATCGACTTGGCTAGTCTTTCCCCATAGGTCTTATCCCGTATGCCCTGCACCATTGTAGTTGCCCTCCAAAGCACCGCCTCCACCTTGTCTATGTTTTTCTCAGATGGGGCCTCCAGAACTGGATGCAGTATTCCAGGTGCTATCTCATGAGTGTCTTATACAGGGGCAAGATGACCTTCCTCTTTATACTCCTGATACCCCACCCTGTGTATCCAAGCATCTGGCTAACCTTTCCAGCCTCCTTATCACACTGCTTGGTTTCTCTTAGGTCCTGCAAGGTGATAACTCCCAAGTCCTTTTCCTGAGTTGTGACTGTCAGTACCTCCCTACATAGTTTGTACTTTGCCCCTTGGTTCTTGTGCCCTATCTGCATGATCCTGCACTTCTTTGCATTGAATCCCAGCTGCCATTCTTCAGACTATTTCTTCAGGTTTTTTATTGTGTTTATGCCCCCGTTTTCCCCCCATTTTCCCCCAAATCCCAGTGCCGTAGTTGTGCTTTCACCTGTGGAGGCACGTGCATGCTGGGGTTCTGCAGTGCCTTCTCTCTGCTTGCCACTGCTACTGTTCTAACTTAGATGGAGACCGCAGAAAATTAGATAAGTCACAAATAATGGAAATGATGACATATGATGAGGAAGACAAAGAAAACAAACAGAAATTTAGTAGGGACTGGGGGGGAGGGACCAGGGAAAGGTAAAAAACTAGTGGGAAAGGACAGGATTGGTGGTATCCCGTGCACAAGGCAACCACAATTGAGCGCTTTCAAAAAGGGCAACTCAATCACTGTGCCTGTGCACAGAGATACCTGGCAGGGAGGGCGACCGGATAGGGGGTCAGCGAATACAGTGAGGATGGCGCTATGTATACATCGTGTGGTGGGTAAGGAGGGCCACACCGTGCAATGGGCGGAAGGGAGGAGGGTTTGTGGGGTGTAGTGTGGCGGTGGGCTGCCAGCTGGCCATGTGGTGTAGTGGTGGGTTGGTGGCAGGCTGGGGCTGGGAGGGTGCCAGGTCTGGTTCTGGGCGTTTTTTTTTTTAGTTTACCCCCACACACACACACACATAAAATACAGAAACCTAAATCTTGGGCACCCTCTTGCTGTTCGCAGCATGTGTACATGGCTGAAATTCATTTTTGGCATGTACACTCACCCAAACTGTGATCGCTATTCTGTGACTGCCGTTATCACATGAAAGCGGGATAGGTAGAGGCAAACGGACAAAAGTAAACAGAGGTGAAGGGGGGAAGACAGAGGGTTAAAAAGGGGGAAAAAGTCCTATGTGCATGTCAAGATTTTCAACATGCTCAGAGGAAACACAGCGATCTGACCAAACACAATGCAAATATATGACACCAGGGGCCCGATATTCAAAAGTTATCAAAAGGTAGCCTGGGCTAAACAGGGTATTTGCCCACGCTAACCAGGCTTTGTGCCTGAGTCATGGGTGGGATCTATATTCAGACACCCCTAGGCAGTACCCATCAGCACCCGATCATTAACTTACCATTGCGCCAATGCACATGAGGAAGTCCTCCCCTGCATATGGGAGGCAGTATAGCGCAGTGGTTTAAGGCTCTGAGCTGCAAATCTGGTGACATCCAGCAGACCAGACCTGGGTTTGAATCCCACAGCTTCCACTTGCATACTGTGTGACCCTGAGCAAGTCACTTAACTTCCCTGTGCTCCCAGGTTGCTCCTGTAAAAAAGCTTTCAGCTTAGTGTGCTACTGCTGGTTAAACAACTAAAAAAAAAAAAAAAAGTATGGGCGCAGCAGCAAATTCAGAGGTTTGCACAGGAGATAAATGCCACCCAAATGGCCATAAGTTACCATCTCTATAAACCCCAACTTAATAGGGCGGAAGGTGCAGGTTGCAGGCAACAGTACTGCAGTCACCCAACCCCTTACTGTTGCACCAGTAAACACCCTGGTGTCTAGTGGCACCCTGTAGACGTGGGGGGGGGGGATAGATGGAGGCAGACACCCATAAAATGAACTCAAAATAGCTTTTATTCAGCAAACAGAACTCGATGAAAATAAAGAATCAAACTGTACAGCGACCAAATAAAAATAAAGAGAGATAACTGAAATATGCAGTAACAAACAAAATTATAGCATTCAACCACTAGGAGGAGCTAGGGTCCGAGGAGGAGACAGACCATCTGCTGAGCTATAAGATCTGCTCCCTACTCCTTCACTACCAAAGCTCAACTGAGCCCTCTATATACAAGAATGGGTCAGGTGGTGTTATTAAGCTCCATCCCCTTTAGAAAAGTTAAACTTTATTTTGTTAAATACACTTTATTATTTACTACCAAGCATCCTATATGCATTTAAACATCTTTCATTTTTCAGTGCTAGAACCATATTTAAATCATTCTATGGCATAATATGTTTGTTGAGGGTGGCTCCCTGCTATCTTGGTTCCTCCCACATGTCTTCAACCCAATATAGATAGAAACACAGAGGCCGGCCGGCTCTATAGAAGGCTGGGACCGGAGAGGATCAGGCAGCAACAGGGCCACTCCCCAAACTGCAACTACCAGGAACTGCCTAAGTAAAAAATAATAAAAACACCACAGGTACTTTATTTTAACATTTCTTTCTTTCTAAACATTAATACCTTACTACATTTTCTCTCTAAGCATTTTAAATTCAGACATATTGTTTGTTTCCAAGTCAGATATACAGCAGGGTTAAACAACAATGTTTAAACTGACCTATAACCTAAACAGCAGCCCAAGGTAAACCTTTCCCGATAAAACATTTATGTTCTCAATTGCTTTCATTGCTGGATTCATGTCTTAGTAACCAGAAAACTATTCCTCCATTGGACTGCAAATAGTAGTAATTTATTCAGTATTTCATTGCCTGAATGCACTAGCTGCAATGCTGAACTTTTCTTTACTAAAAGCCCTGCCTAACCTGTGCTGCCCAAAACACAGAAAAGTCTTTCCTAGTCAGGCAGATAGTAACACTTTCCTCAGTTGTGTTTAAACAGCAGCCTGTTTGCTTATCTCAAGTTACCACAAGGGACGTCTCATTATTTTACAAACCCTGCCTAACCTGTGTCAGTAACACACAGAAAAACCTAAAGAGGCAGTCTAGGAGCTAAATCCCTGGCTTTTACCCTGTTTCTTAGCCCTTTTATTATTTTAGCGAGTGCGACTCGCTCGCTCTAATTCGCATGTTCATGCAGGAACATAAAGTATTTCAGGGAAGAATTGCAATGGGGGATTCCTGGAATAGCCTAGAAAAGCAGAGGCAGTAAAGAGCAAGAGAGCCATCTGACATGTAAGATGGGGGAAAAACACAGAAAGAAGGAAAGGGATAATAAAGGATAGGGACATGCTGTTGCAACAAACTTTTTAACTAACAGATAGGATGTTCCAGGAATACTCCCTACTACACACCCCACCCTCCGATCACTCATCACCATAATAATATAGGTTTCCCTGGTGTCTTGTCGCACCCTCTGCACTCCGATCACCTGCCCCTGTAGTAGTAGAGTATTCCCTGGTGTCTAGCAGCACCCCCACTCTCCGATCGCCTGTCTCCATAATTTAGTTTTCTCCGTTGTCTAGTGGCAACTCCCACCCTCTAATCACCCTCCTCTGTAGTAGCAGAGTATTCCCTGGTGTTTACTGGAACCCCCACCCTCTGATTGCCCATCCCCATAATAATAATATAGGTTTGCCTGGTGTCTAGTGGCACCTCCTGCCCTATGATCCCCCTACCTGCAAAGGCAATGATTTCCCTGGTACCTATTGGTACCTGTCACCTGCTGGGAACCCCTCCCAGTGCCAACCCGAGCCCCTGGTGGCTCGCAGCCCCTCCGCACCACCCACAGTAAGCACACCACCCAGCCAACCCCCTGCACCTACATAAAATGGTGCCGTGCAAACAGCCCAACATAACGACAAGCACAGACCTCCTCTCACCTACTCAGTCAGCCACCATGATGACAGGGAATGTACGTACATACAGATTACAATACTGTAGACTGTATGTGCATTCCCTATCACCTTATAAAACAGCTAGCCAAGGAGGTGAGAGGAGGGTTGTGCCAGTCATCATATCAGGCTATTTGCTTGGCACTGTTTTATACAGATACAGGGGTGCAGGCTGGGTGGTGTGCTCAATGCTAGTAGAGTGGGGGGGTGCTAACCACTGGGGACCTGGGGCTGGCACTGGGATGTGTGCCTGGCAGGTGGGAGTACCACTAGGCACCAGGGATATCACTGTATCTGCGGGGACAGGGATCGGAGAGTGCGGGATGCCACTAGACACCAGGGAATACGCTGAAACTACAGGGGCAGGTGAATGGAGGGTGGGCGTTGTCACTAGACACCAGGGACAACATGGATGTTATGGGGACTGGTGATCGGAGGGTAGGGGGGTGCCATTAGACACCAGGGAATACTTTACTGTTACGGGGATGGGTGATCGGTGGGTAGGAGTGTCAGTAGACAACAGGGACAACATGAATGTTATGGAGGTGGGCGATTGGAGGGTGGAGGGTGCCACTGAACATCAGGGAGTACATTTTCATTGAGGGATCAGGTGTTTAGGGTGGGAGGGGCCACTTACCACTATGCTTGACAGATTGATACTTTTGTCATAACATTCTGCATTCACACTCCTGTTATTCTTTCATGGTCTCTTATGGCTTTAGCTAACAATTCTAGGGCTAAATTGAATGGCAGGGGTGACAAGGGGCATGCCTGCCTGGTCCCCCTTCTGAGTTTAAATTGCCCCGATACCCATGCATTTGTTTGCATGGCCACTGTTGAGTGGTGATAGATAGCCTGTACCCACTGCAGATAGTTCTCCTCAAATCCCATGTGGCCCATTGTGGTCCAGAGGTGGTCCCACTCAATCCAGTCAAAGGCCTTCCCAGCATCGAGTGAAACCACCACCAGTCATCTTCCTGCTTTTGTCCCAGGTCAGGAACTGCATTAACATCCGAAGATTAGACTGGGCTCTCCTCCCTTTTACGAATCCTGCCTGATCAGCATGTACTAACTCTGGGAACACCATCTCCAGCCTGGTTGCCAATACTTTGGCATAAATCTTGAAATCTGCATTCAGCAAAGATATTGGTCTGCATGAGGAAGCTAATTCTTGTGGTTTGCCTAGTTTAGGGAACATAATTCTGGCTCTGAAGAGGTTTGAGGGAGACAGATGTCATGATTTAAAGCTGTCAGCATATCAAACAAGGGTCCTAGGAGTGCTGGGACCAACTAATATACATCTATTAGCAGTCCTTCTGAGACAAGGGCCTTTCCAGCACTCATTTGTTCTACAGACCTGAGCACCTCTTTGCTTCGAAGCTGGTGCTGACAGATTGTCATATATGTTTAGCACCCCCCCCCTTTCTGAATCTCCTTGAGGGTTTTCCTTCCCTGCTGTATAAAGCTTCTAAAAATATTGGACAAAGGCATCATTAATACCTTTTTAGCTGGCAAGTTCCTCCCGTCCTTCCATCTCTGTGCTGTTGATGTGTTTTAAGTGCTTGTACAAGGTCCACTACATCTGCAAGTCATCATATTGCAGTCTCCTGTCTGACAGGGATTCGAAGCAGAGTGCTCCACCATTCATCCACAATACTGCAGAGTGTTCCATTACATGTACTCTTCCATCAACTTGGTCTTCCGCTGCATCACAACTGGCTTTTACAGGGCACTACTAATGTGTACTTCAAGATCCGCAGCCATTTGTGCACTGTCAACGCATGCTTCTGGCAAACATTAACAAATGCTGTGCAGTTAGGCACTCAGTGTGGTCACCAAGCTCCCACTATGTCACTATGCATTTATGCATGACCTCACCTTTCACTATTATGCACTCCTGCCCTAACTTTCTGTGGCTACGCAATCTGTTTTCTGCTGTGCAAACTGTAGTTCCAAGCTAGGAATAGGTTTGCAACATACAATGCAATCACTAACATCATAGTTTGCCTGGCAGAGACACAGCTTGCTTGGTGCAAACTGAATATGCTGCCTCTTCAGTGTCCCAGTTTCACTGTGTGTCTTAGACAAGCTGCTACAGTATTACATTTAGAAACATAGACAGTGATGGCAAAAAAAAGACCAATGGCCCATCCAGTCTGCTTGAGTTCCCTATTTAACCCTAGGACCTACTGTCCATCCGGGGTCCCAGCCCTCCCCATTCTCCTTCCCAGTTCTGTCACCCTGAGTGGGCACTGTACCCTTCACTGTGTCCCAGCAGTGCTTGAAATCATCAACTGTTTTAGTGCCCACCCCTTCAACTGGTAGACTGTTCCATGGTTCCACCACCCTTTCTGTAAAATAATACTTCCTCATGTTCCTCCTGGACCTCCTTCCTATCAGTTTCCACTCATACCCTTGTGACCTTGAACTAGCATTCCTCGCAGTTCACCTTATTTAATCCTTTTAGAAACTTGAAGGTCTCTATCATATCTCCCCTCTCCCTTCTGGTCTCTAGTGAGTACATGTTCAGTGCCTTGAGGCGTTCCTTGTAAGATTTGCCCTGTTGGTCCTGAATCATTTTTGTTACCCTGCACTGCACTGTCTCCAGCCTGTCCCTATCCTTCCTAAGGTGAGGGCTCCAGAACTGGGCATAGCACTCCAGGTGTGGCCTCAGTAAAGATCATTAAAGGGGTAGTATTAACTCCTTACTCCTGCTATGATACCCCTCCCCATACATCCCAATATCCTACTTTCCTTAGCATAGCCCTTGTTGCACTGGCTCAATTGCTTGAGGGTGTCACAGATGACAATGTCTAGGTCATATTCCTCAGTCGTATTGCTAAGTCTCACCCTATCCATCACGTACTCTGTCCTGGGATTTTTATTCCTTAGGTGCATCACTTTGCACTTCTTGGCATTAAATTTCAACTGCCAAACCTTAGGCCACCCCTCTACCTTTTGTAAGTCGCTCTGCATTTCTTTGATTCCCTCATCACTATCCACGTTCCAACAGAAGTTAGTGTCGTCTACAAAGAGACACAACCTGCCCCAGATCCCTTCTACAATCTTGCTGATGAACATATTGAAGAGGGCTGGGCTCAGGACAGATCCCTGTGGGACCCTGGCCATGACCTTCCTCTCTTTTGATTTGACCCCATTGACAACAACCCCCTGCTGACTACCCTTAGCTAGTTTCCTTATAACTATGCCCTTAGCTGCACCCGTATCTTCCACCTTCTTCAGGAAGTGTCTGTGGGGCACCATGTCAAAAGCCTTACTGAAGTTGAAATAGAGCAAATCCATAGTCTGGTCCCTATCCAATTCCCTTGTCATCCAATTCAAGAAAACCATCAGGTTTGTCTGACAGGACCTCCCTGCCATGAACCCTTGCTGTTTACGCTCCTGAAGACCATTGCTCTCCACGTAGTTCACAAGGTGTTTTTTGATCAGTGACTCCATCTGCTTCCCTACAATGGAGGTCAGACGGAGCGGTCTGTAGTTCCCTGCTTGTTCCTTGTCACCCCCATGGAGTGGAACAACATCCTCCACCCTCCAGTCCTTTGGAACTACCACTGTCCTTAGTGAGCTGTTGAATAGTCCTACCAGGGGATCAGCCAATTCTGCTGCCAGTTCGCTGAGTATCCTCAGATGCAACCCATTCGGTCCTGGGGCTTTATCTAGCTTTAGGGCAAACAGCCCTTTCTTGCCCTGTCGCTTGGAAATATTGGCTGCCTCATCCCCAGGTGCCCCTTATCAGTCACTTTGATGCCAGTCTCAGGCAAGGGCGCACCTTCCTCCCTGGTAAAAACTGAGCAAAAATAATCGTTATACAAGGCAGCCTTTTGCCCATCCTGTTCTGTCACCCCACCCCACTGCAATAGATTAACGATTCCTACTCCTTTCTTTCTTTTTTCCCAATATAGTGGAAGAACTGTTTTTCTCTGCCCTTGACCCCTTCTGCAATATGCAGCTCTGTGTCTGCTTTTACTTCCCTAACTGCCCTCATCGCTTCTTTATTTCTCAGTAAATTTTCTCCCTATTCTTCCTCCCTCTTCTTTTCTTTGAACTCGTAGAAGGCTTTTGTCTTAGCCCCCACCATGTCTCTGACCTTTGTTGAGTATGGTTACCATAATTGGTCTCTTGAACTTATTCCTTTTGGTTACTGTTCTTATGCATAACTTAGATGCCTCTAGAATGACCACCTTCATTACCCCCATCACTCCTCCATCCCATCTAAACTGCCTACCCTAACTTTTTCTTGACCAGTCCCCTCAGCTTGCTGAAGTCTGCCTTCTGAAATTCAAAAACTTCACTTCTCGACTGGGGCTTTCCAGTCTCAACGGCCAGTTCGGACCAAATGAAGTTATGGTCAATATTCCCTAGTGGCCCCCCTACTGTCACCGCTCCTACCAACACTGGGTTGATAAGCACCAAATCGAGAATGGTAGTCTGCCTGGAGAGTTCCTTAACTAACTGTACCAGGAGACAGTCATGGAGTGCATACAGCAAGGTCTGACTTCTGGTGTTCCTGGCCACCGGGAACATCCCAGTCAATGTCTTGCAGGTTCAGATCACCGACCACCACTACTTCCTCCTTTACTATCCCCCTTTCAAGATAATGGCAGTCCTCTTACTTTGCATGCTTTCTTTATAAAAAAAAAAAACCATAAATACCTTCATCTCATTTTGAAACTTGTTTTCTTCATCCAGAAAGAAATGTTGTATAAAAACATTGATGGCCTTCTTCTCACATATGATGTGATGCTGAAGGAGCTCACGGGCATCTTTAGTGGGAAACATTACCATCTCATCCATTGAATCCCTATAGCACTGTTCAGCTGCTATAACAGCCTTGGAATTTTCAATGTCTGCCAATGACTGGACAGCACTCTGCAGGCAAGGCACTTGTCCACTGCTTATACACTCTATGTAGCCTTGTAGCAAAGTGCTGAGCACTTAAAGGAAAAGAGACAGAAATTAAAAAAAAAAAAAATCATACCAGTTATGTAAGGAATATGACATGACAGAGTGGGGATTATAGTGTGTAATACAGTTTCTAATCAACCAATCAGAATGCAGAACAACTGTCTGGTTATTCCAGATACCATCTCGCAGACTCAGTAGTAAGACTGTATGTTAATTACAGCTCTTGCAGAATTAAATTCCACTGATGGAATATTTTTATTCTGCAGAATTACCGAAAAAAGTGTGTGAAATATATTTCACATTTGACGTTTGGAATTTTTTTTTTCCGTGTGATTTTCAAGTGGAATTTCAAGTGAGAATTTATTCCAAAGGATTTTCTGCAATCTGCAATCAGTCTGCATAAAAGAAAGAAACTTTGCACATCTCTAATGCTAATCCCTGCATTCTGATTGGCTGATACAGTACTTGCAAACTGCTCCTCAAGGTCAACATTCTGTTACTCTATGCGTCGACTAGTTCCACTCAACCCCCAAAAAGGTTTTGCTTTTAACTTTAAAACTATTCATTTCAACAACTGTCTTAATTCCCATGTTATCCAGTTTCAATAACAGTCTTAATTTTCATGTTATCCAATTATTTTTAATGTTACAATAATGTGTCCTCCAATGTTAACTACACTTTAAAAATCTTGTTTATTTTAAGGCAGTTGTTATTAACCATTGATTCAATGAAGAAGTGTCTGGGCTGTCTTACTAAAATACAATACTGTAAGCTAAAAATAAACCAGGTAACATAGTTTATATTATCTTTCTTATTTTAATCAAATTCACAGAAAAGATGGCTCTGTTACCCCCATGACATTAGACTAATTGCAACAGGCAACTAAAGGACAGCTGTCAAAACTGGACTACAGTTGACAGGGGTGGATCCGATCATGACCTCTACCATGCCAAAATCCATCAGAACATGAAAGGACCAAAAGATGGGTCAGTCCAAGTTCCAACGGACTACAGATGGACAACAAGATGACTGTGCCCACCCACACACATAATGTGCCTGGAACTTGCAGAGCTGGAGTGTTTAGTTTCAAAGAAAGTTGTAACAGGTCTGGCACTGTGCCTAGAGGAAATTTTCAACAAAATCAATACCCTTAGAGGAGTCTGGTGGATAATGGAAGTGCACTTTGTCTAAGGAATCTTCAAAGAGAAAAGTGTTTCCAAGAAACACTGTAAGGAGAAAAGCAAATGAAGTTGGAAGAGGGTGATCTTCCCACACAGTGCTCCCAGCCAGGATTAAGTCAAATCATTCAGGTTCTGGTCTCCACGTGACCTCTACCTACTACAGTTCCAGAGGAACCAGAAAGAAGAAGACCACTGCAGAAGGGAAACACTAGCCTGAGTGTGAACCCCTGCAGAATAGACCGCCACAGAAGCAGTAGCTATGCCCAACCACTGCCCAGATGAGGGTGTCTGATTCCCCCTGCAAGGAGGGGTCTGGAGCACTGTTTCTGTGAGCAGCAGCCAACTACCAAGGGGTGAATGACAGGCCCTAGCAGAGAAGCCGATGAAAGGCCCTAGGAGTGAAGCAGATGAACGTTCCAATGGGTGAAGCCAATTAAAGGCCCTAGTGGCAAAGGTGACCACAGACAGGTTCATCAAAAGACCCTTGTGAGGGCCAATACTCATCTGTCATCTGTTTCTGTGAAACCTGAGGTGTCACTATGATCCAGTTCTGCACCGCCAAGCAATAAAGAGGGAGAACCACCTGTGTAAAACCTTCAGAACTGTGGGTACCTTAGAGCTATGGCTCTGGGGATTTCTTCAGGGGTAGGTACTACTTAGATAGGAAGGGAGGTTAAAGTCCAGGGCAGGACCGTGAATTCTACCTGATGGGCCCAAGCAGAAGATCTATATGGCAATCCAGCCCATCCCTATTTAGGTTGCAAATTGGGTCCCTTTGTTAAGTTTTGTTCTTTAAAACCTGTTTTATTTATCTATTAGCTTTTGTTTACCGGGTAAGCACATTAGACAAAGAATGCCTATTTTCAGGCACTACCCAAGAGATTACAAGAGCAGTATGACAATATTACAACAAAATGAAATACATGCAGTGAACACTGTGAAACAAATAAACATGTGCAAAATGAACAGATAAGCATATGCATAAAGGTAAGGACAATCAAATAGTAAGTACATTTCGTGGAAGAATACATGAGTACTAAGGTGGGACATGGAGTGGTTGTCCCATTTTAAGAATAGTAAGTGCTTAAGTGCAAGGGCATGTATGGGTCGATAGTCCCCCTTTTATAGCTCAGAGGGGTAGGGGTCTAGGGACCAAGGAAATGGATGGTGCACACCAAGTCAGGGTAGGAGATACCAGGCAGCCTAGGGACAGTTATAGGCTGAGGCAAACTTCAGGTGCACCCAATGGGAGCTCTTAAACATGGGATGGGTGGGAGTACATCTGATGGGTGCACATAGGGTATTCCAGAATCTAGGGGCACAGACAGCAAAGGCATAATCACCTGACAGTGTGCAAGTTTTATTGACAAGGGGGTGCGAGTCGTCTGACCTGAGCCGATATGATGGCAGCACCGGCTGAAGGAGTTTAGAAAGAGCGGGTGGGGTGGCATTATGGACAATTTTGTCTGTGAAGCAGCCCAAGACAAATAAGCCATAATTACTTGGGGACACCCAGTGTAGTTTTTTGTATGACTCACAGTGATGGGGACGACGAGGGCAAAGCGGCAGATATCATTATATGTCATATCCCATTTTGCAAGGCACGTTTTTGTGGTGAGGGTAAAGGTTGTCATCCCATAGCTGAGAGAGGGAAGAAATATTCCTTTTGCAAGGGCAAGCCATGCAGCTACTGCAATGAACCTATGAGCCCTGTATGTGAGTCCAAATTTGATGTTTGTTGCACTGCACACATTTTGAATATGTAGAGATAGGTCTAATTGGGGATCAAGAGTGATTCCCAGGTATTTAAAGGAGCTTGATGTGTCAACTGGGACACCATCAAGACTCAAGACTTTCAAGTGCACCAACTCCTCCTCAACCAGGTTAGCTACTAGTGGCCCAGTGAGGCACCCACCAAAATGAGATAGCTTGTGATAAAGCCTTTGGGGGCATACACAGGGTGCACCTGCATTTCTGGAACTGGGACTGCCAAAGAGGGCAGGTAATAGTGTTACATTTTCATTGAGTATAGCTCCCATTTTCCTTAGGTCCCATTGTACTTTCCATACCCCACTCTTTTAAATAAATTGCTCATTTATGCATTTTAGATTTGGTGCACTGGGTAGTGCTACCAAGTCCATGGTCAGTGTTTGGCAGGTATCTACCAGTGTATGGGAGATTTAAACTAATTTTTGCTGGGGTGGTTAAGGGTTAAAGCTGGTGCCCTGCTGCACTGCTACTCCAGGTGAAGGCACTGAACTGTTACTGTATCACCCTATCTTGTCCTGCTTATGAAAAAATAGGCCAGCCCCCCAGAGTCAAAGACAGAAGAAGTGGACCCTTATGGCCCTGAGCTGCCCTCAGAAGAGCTGCAGTGAACACCTTACTGTTTGTTTGTTTTTGCAGGTTTTTCTAGAATAACATTTTAATTTAATTTTCATAAAAGACAAATATTCAGACATACCTGCAGACATTAAAAGAAAAACTAAAAGTACAGGTGACCACATAATTAACAGCAGATCAGGCATTGGGGAATAAGAAATGCAATGTTTGATGAATAGTGTGAGTGCTTGTGCAAACTTTAATTTGGCCCTTCTCTATTCCCACCCTCAGTAGAGGTGTCAGGCAGTGTTACAGGAATTAAAGGCCCAGCACTAACGGTGAAAAGAGTGCCAAGGGTGGGAGGATGGAGGATACGAGATGTGCTAAGTTTGGAGGGAAGGGACAACAGGCTTTTATTAGACTGGTGGGAGGAGTTATTCCCCCACACTGAATCACAGGCAAAGCCCTCCAATTAAGTATTTGGTGAATAGTGTGAGTCCTTGTGTGAACTTTACTTTGGCTTTTCTCTATTCCCACCCTCAGTAGATGTGCCAGGCAGCATTATGGGAATAAAAGAACCAAAAGAAGAGTGTGATTACCTCCTCCAACTCATGGAGCATGTGAACAGTAGCATACAGAGAGGAAACCCCCTCCCCTGTGGAGGACACCTCTAAGGAACTGTGGCTACTGAACTACCCTTCCTCTGGGCATACTACAAGGAGATAATCCAAAAGACTTATCCAATTTCCTGTTCTGGATTTGAGATGCAAGTTTATAAACATTAGGAGGCACGGGGGTGGGTCAGAAGTTGGCCAACTGGGTGGCAAACTGGTTGGCGGGCAGAAAACATAGAGTGGTGGTATACAGTCAGAAGAGATGCAAGTCACAAGTAGGGTACCTCAGGGATCAGTCCTGGGGCTAGTCCTCTTCAATATCTTCATCAGTGACATTGCAGATGGATTGGAGGGTGAGGTTTATCTGTTTGCAGATGACACCAAGATCTGGAACAGAGTAGATGATCCAGATGGGGTGAGCAGAATGAGAAAAGATCTGGATAAACTGGCAAAATGGTCAGAAGAGTGGCAACTGGGTTTTAATGCGAAGAAATGCAAGATCATGCACATAGGGAAGAGAAACCCTGAAGTCGCCTATAGGTTGAGTGGGGAGTTGCTGACAGTCACAAGGGAAGAAAGACTTGGGCATCATCATCACAGATGACTTGAAATCATCCAAGCAGACCACTAAAGCAGTAAGTAAGGCTAGAGATGTTGGGGTATATTAGTAGGGGTATCACAAGTCATACGAGAGAGATAATAATCCCTCTTTACAAGACACTGGTTAGGCCCCATCTGGAGTACTGCGTGCAGTACTGGAGGCCACACCTGCACAAGGACATTAACAAAATGGAGGCAGTCCAGAGAAGGGCAATCAAAATGATGCAGGGACTGCATCAGAAAACACGAGGACAGATTAATGGAGCTCAATATGTAAACTCTAGACTCTAGAGCAAAGGAGGGAGAGAGGGTGACATGATTGAAACATTCAAACACCTTAAGGGCATTAACAAGGTGAAAGAGTGTAACATGTTTCAATATAAAAAAAACAGCAGGACAAGAGGACACAGCATGAAATTAGAGGGTGGCCAATTAAGGGGTAATGTGAGGAAGTTCTTTTTCACAGAAAGGGTGGTGGATGCATGGAACGGCCTACCTCAGGAAGTGGTGGATATGAATACAGTGCAGGGCTTCAAACAGGCATGGGATAAGCATAAGGGAGCAATACAGATGAGTATGAATAGATAGGCCATTGACAGAGTACAGGCATATGACACATTCATAAGGTAGAAAAAATGGGTAGACTGGATGGGCCTTGCAGTCCTTCTCTGCCGTCAAGTTCTATGTTTCTATGTTTCATCTTCCAAGCCTTTTAATGATGTGAGCGGGAATGTTGTTTTGTGAGGCTGACAAAACTGCTCCGCTCTAGAATGAATGACCTATAAAAGAAAAAAGGAGTGAGTCCAAGTTGTTATAGTTAATTTCTCGCATGTTCCATAAATCATTTTGTGGTTATTTCAGAATGGTCATTAGCAGCCAGAAGAGGATGTGAGGGGTTAGATCTGGTAGGATATTGCATAAGCTGATCAAGAATCTGTACTGGCCACCAGTTGTTATGAGCTGGACAGTATGTGATCTGAACTCCTTTGTGCAGTCTGTCAGTTTTTGTATTGGGTAAATGCAGGATATATCGGTCTGCTTGTTTTCTTAAACTGGCAATTGTGAGAAAATCAGTAGAGAAGGCTAACAGTGCCATAAACTTACTTAGGCATAGAAAACCATAAAGGACTAGACAAATAGCTGAGGAGATCATGAGGTTTGTGGCAGGCTCAAAGGGATTAGAACGGAGCAAGTTCAATAATTTCCAAAATATAGGTCCATTGATAGGCAGAAATTTAGGAACCTTTGGAAGAGATGTTCTATGGATTCAAGTAAGAGGAGTTTAACAGAGGAACTGGATACAACCAAGGGCATGGATGGATTTGCTTGAGAAAGGAAATACTGTATTCTAGATAAATATTGTTTTATTGTCCTGTTTGATCATTTGAGTGCTTGGAGGCAGTAAGTTATAAACGCTCGTATACGATCAATCGAAAAAATGGATTGTTATGAAGTGACTGGAATGCACAAAATGAGGAATATTTCTCCTAGGCGGTAGAATTTGTAGCTTGAGTACTGGGAGATAATGCTGACCACATGACAGCTTCAGCTTGTTGATGGTATAATGTTAGGTCATGGTGAGATTGGCAAATCAAGGAGGAGGAGTCATGGTTGGGTCTGCTGTGAGACAGATACAATTAAAATCCTGGAATTGAAATCAAGCTAGATAATCAGCTGCTACATTCGCAAAACCAGGAATTTGAAAGCATTTCATAATAAAGTTATGGTACAGCAATAACCATGTCAGGCTCCGCATGAACAACATGATGGAATGAGATGAGGATCTGCCTTTATTAATGATACTGACCATGGTTTGATTATCTGAGAATATTGAGACTGGAGGGATCAACGATGGTCCCATATAAAAGTAGCTGCTACGATCGGGTAGATTTCAAATGGAGGAGATGTCTTTGAAAAGTCCCAGAGACTGTATATGTCTGAGGGTGAAGAAGCAGTGAACCAGTAATGTTTGAAAATTGCAACAAAGCCATAGTTAGAAGAAGCATCAGTGTAAATTCTGGAATGAAGATCTGGAGATACATCCTTGTAAAACACAGAACATCCATTCTAGTATGTTAGAAAATGGGACCACACTGCTAGGTCTGATTTGGCTGCAGCTGTAATGGTGATGTGATGATGCAGCTCGGACACAGATGAAGCCAGTGTCAGAAGGTATGAAATAAAAGAGCGACCCTGAAGAATAATTCACATGGTGCAATTGAGATACCCTAATAGTGAGAGAAGTTCATGTTTGGTACAGGAGGAACGAATGGAGAAGGATTCAGAAAGAGCTTGGATCCTGCGGAGTTTATCAGGAGGCAGTCGGGGCTTCTGTGCGTATTGTATCCAATTCGATGCCAAGGAATTCGACAGACACAGAAGGACTAAACATTTTCTCTTCAGATAAGGGCACTGCTAATTCTTGAAAGAGACGTATGAACACAGAGATGCCATTAGTTGGAGGGGAATCAGGCAGACTGACGCCTTGGGGCGATAGGTTCTTATAGGCACACGCCTTCTACCTGTCTAAGAAACAGTATAGTATTGAGTATTAGTAGGAATTCAGCTGGACGGTGGCAAATATTGAGCAATAGCCAACAGGGTGTCTCTGAAAATGTATTGAATAGTTTTGGGCTGCCCTTGCAACTGAAAGTCAGATGAACAGCAAAGTAGTAGAGATCTTCACATTTGATACCACAGATATGCCACAGGGATGGATGGATGGATGGACTGGCAGTAATTTAAAAGCATCTGAAGTGTCTGCCTTTGAAAGCCAGGCGCCAGGGCTGAATTGTTTATTAACGGTGATGGTATTATCAATATGAGCATATGAGAGCAAGTAGTCATCTGATGGAATCAATGAATTAATGTTGGGAATGGATTTAGAATGGGTAGTTGATAGATCGATGATCAGTTGTTTCTTGCCTGAAAACTTTCTGGTAGCAACACCGATAGGGCTAATCCGATAGGAGGGGAAATAGTGGATGCCTGAAAGGACTAATGAGAAATCCTTTTTGTAGTTCTGTTTGCAATAGTTACTGGATGGCTTCTGGTTCTTTTAGAGCAGACAGTAAATTCTTACATATGAATGAATCAGAAGGAAGAACTGAAATGCCTGTATGAAAGCCTTTGGAGAATCCAGAGATGAAAAAGTCCAGCAAGTGGCATGAAAGAGAGGCAGCTATGTTAAGGCTTGAACATTAACAGGGGTAGGGGGATGCACTAATTGTCATTACTTCAACTGAGGCATTTTTGGACAAATGATTCAAGCATGCGCAGTGCTGCAGAAATTGCAGATATGAAGAAACTGACAGCCAGAGCCAGAGCAACCTTCGTTGTAGAAATTATTGCAAATCAGCTTGTTTCCCACATATTTTATTTGCGTATCTCATCTATCCAAGTTGGGGCGGGCAGTGAGAGCGTTAGGGTTAGAAATCGTGTGGGCCAATCTCCGATCAGGAAAAGGAAGGAGGAATTGATTTGACTGGTGAATCCTTCTGGAATGACTGGATGATGAAGGGATCTCAGATACTGACAATGGACAGAGGGAGGCACAACTGGCAAAGGAGCTGCATAAGGGGCAGGAATGAGCTTAATGCTTAGCAAAATGATGACAGTGGAACTCGTTATCCAGGACAGCCCAATTCAGCTTAGTACTGAAATGAGCTAGAGCGATGGTAGTCATAGAAATGCATTCTTCCATGTCTAATGCCTAGCTCTACTAAGAGACATAAATATGAGTCCAGTTCTTCATGCCTGAAAGGAAATGCAGAGCAAACAATGTCCTGATACAAGTTGAAGGCAAGGACAAATTTGGAAATAGTCCCTTTCTTCATTAGCCTTGGGTCTTTCGAATTTAATATGACAGAAATGTCTCCATGGGATACTATTCAGTTTTCTATGGTGTCGCATGCTGAAACGAGGGGAGATATCAAACTGACATCCTTTCCTTCTATGATGACCTTGCAGAGGTGACTTGGGATGAAGTGTACAGGAGATATAAATGGCATAGTAGTGGTCAAGGAAGGAGTACCAGAATTTTGATGAGTTGGCAGATCTGAAGTCGATGAAGAGCTTAAGGAAGGAGGAGCACGTCTTCTCAGGAATGGCTGGAGGACAGAAGGGCAGTAGGAGTTGCCGAATTAGAAGCCAGAGTAGACTGCGAAAGAAGGCGAGCTTCAAGGGAGGTGTTGCAGAATTGTAAGTCAGATACTGAGGTAACAAGCTGAGCTATGAGATCTTGTATTTCAGATAAGGCAGCATAGACTGGTTGAAGGACTAGCTGGTTAAAATCAGGCGTTTCAACATGCTGAGATTTAGCTGCTACAAATAAATCGAATAGTTCTTGCTTTCAAGCAGCAGCTGAGTAAGAAATGCCAAGCTCCTGAAGTTCTGAAATCAGGCATGGAACAGTCCAATCTTTTTTTTTTTTGATGTATTATTTCTTCCAGAGCTCCCAGCTTGCAAGTCTGCCTTCAGTTGTCTCCCAGTGCAGCCCCGAAGGTCAGACCCCCTTCCTTGTGCACACCATGACTTACCCTTTGTGGCAGGGTGGTGGGGAGCGACTCAACCCACCCCAAACGGATCTATGCCAGGAGGTGCTTCTCGAGGCAGTGCTGCGGGACCACTTCATTCTGCTGGAGCTGTTTTTCTGCTTTTCTCCCTTGTGTGGAGGCCAGGCGTGCAATGGCGCCTGCTGTGAGAAGCCTTGCTTCCATACGCGCTCTCCTGTCCTGCCCGTCTCCTCTCCTTCGGCTGTAGTGTCAGTGCACTGCCCCCCAGCAGCCGCTAGGGGCCAGTGAAGCGCTGACAGCTAATGTCCCCCCCACCCCGGAGAAGGAGAGTAGTCCAACAGATGCTCGATCCTTCTCCTCTCCACCAACCCCCGACGACCTGTGCTCGTTCCCGAACACAGGTCACCGGCATGGCTTGAGGTAAGGCATCCAGCGCCTCAGCCCTCAACACCACCGGGCCGGCTCTCAGTCCAGTCTTTTAAAGAATATTTTGATTTAGAAAATTGTCTTTCTGGAGTTTGCATGTTAGAAGTCATCCAAGGAGCCCTGAAGGACCTGCTTCAGCATCAGAAGAACTGCCAGAAGGGGCAGAAGCCATGTTTTCAATTGATGTGACTAGCAGTGATTGATAAAAGCTTGAGGAGAATGAGGACTCCCATCAACGGTGGATGAAGTTGAACCCTTGCTTACGCTTGTGACTTCCCAAAGGTACAAGGTAGGGAGACAGAGTCTGAAACACACTGTTGGTGAGGGCTGGAGACAGGAGTGAAAATAATAAAGAGAGGTGATGGAAGGAGGAATAGCGCTGGAAAAAATAAACAATACTAGGAGGGACTAAACTGGATTAGAAGAAAATGCAAGTCCGAAGAATGGGGGACAGGGATTGAAAGCAGAGAAGAAATAAAACTAAGGAGAAGTAAAAAAGGAGGCAAGAGAATGAAAAAAGGGGCCCTGTAGCTTTAAGCTGGGTGGTGACATCATGAGTCACAAATCTAGAAGAGAGAGAGGAGGGTAGAAAGCTGCTGCAGAAGCAGAACAAAAGGAGAGGACTGAATAGAGCCACAGAAAAGACAAAAAGAAACCCCAAATGGTGAAAATGGAAGGCTAAGGACAGGAGAGGCAAGAGGTATGGGGGGGGGACAAATACACAGACAAGCCACAACCAGTGGCGACATGGAAAAGGGGGACTCGTAGAGCAGCAAAGAACAGCAAAGGCAGGCTAGCAGGGAAGGAAGAGAAGAGGGAGGGCAGCAAGCTACTGATGGGAGAAATTAAACTGCAAGAAATGGGGAAAGAAGATGAGCAGATCAACACAGCCACAAACACCATGCAGCTGCTCGTGGTCGAGATGTGCTAAGAATGGAGGAAAGGGAGAGGCAGTTTTTTTTTTTTTGGCTGGTGGGAGGAGTTATTCTCCCACATTGAATCACAGGCAAAGCCTTCCAAAATAATTCCATTGTCATAACAATAAAAATGTCATTTCTCCAGCAGAGATGCTGGTGCACATAATGTAAGATAGCCTTATTTAAACCAGTGGGAGAGAAGGTGGTGCACAGGTGGGGGATCTGCAAAGAAGGTCTATAAAAGCTACAGCAGCATGGCACAAAAAACAGGATTGACTTATATTTAGTGGAGGACCCAGCATCACCAAAAATCATCAAAAATCTCCGGTTGGTTATTAAATATGGCTGTCTTACATTCAAGTTGATAAATGTAATGTGTTAAAGTATACCACTGTGGTATAGTTGGGCGAGTAAGGATCAATCACAACCTTGTATGTACTTTCTTTCCAATAGTAATTAATAAAAACAACAATTTTAAACTGCGTCCCTTGAGTTTATGTTTTGGTGCTGGGATGGAAAGGAGAAACATCCCTAGAAAACTGGGATATTAAAATTCAGTTCAATACTCAGGTTGTATCAGCTCAGTAGGTTGTTAGGTGGGGATAACCCTAAAATATGTGTGCGTTATCTGCATGTGGGGTGCCACAATCCCTCCAGAAAGTGTTCCTATTCGTGCCAAAATACTTTTCTTAGAGCACAGGAGTCCAAAATTATCGAGTCTCACATTTCCATAAGAACTCTTTCAAGTACGTGGCTCAGGAAATCTCAAAAATTGGCAATGCATATTTCTGCCAATGGACAACTGATTATTCAGTATGTAATTCCAGGCTTCACTTCTGGAGTATATAATCAGTGGATTCAGGGACCAACTCCTGCAAATCCCTATAAAAATTACCAACAAAACTGTAGCCACAGATCGCCTTTTTGTAACACTCTCAGGATAGTAGCAAGAAGGTCTATTTTCTCAGGTATTTAAAGGGCATCCTTCTACATGTGTTGAAGGAAGGATCTCAGCTGCAGGTATTTAAAATGGTCCCTCCTCTGAAAGGAATAGGTGTGCTGCAAAGATTCAAAGGTGGTCACCCTGTCTCCATGTAGTACATGATGAATGAAAGACATGCCTATGGTCACTTTTCTGAAGGGTGGTGCTTAATTTGTTTAAGGGAGAGTCGGAGAGGTGAGGGAGGGACTTAAGCCAGATCTGTATGTTGTTTAATGCTGGTAAACAGGTGAGGGAGTACCACACCCTCAGGGTAGTGGCAGTGACCCGTAGGAACCCTGCATAAGGGAGGTATCTGGGTGGAGAGGCGTATAAGTATTTCGCAATTGGGAAGAAATCGTTGAGAATAAACTTCATGGCTTCTCAGTGAGATACATATGCTTGTTTACTTCATAGATTAAACGGAGGTGAGCCACTAGAGTATTTCGGTAAAGATGGGGTTAGTTAACTCCCCAACACTTCTTGAGAAGCTGAAGCACAGTGTGGTGAACTCTACGGCAGCCACCTCCCCACACAAAATGGGGAATATATTCATCCTAAGCGCAAAAGAAAGTTGGATCAGGAACAATAGGTAGGGCCAGCAGGAGATTAAGTACCCTGAGAAGTACAGTTTGGCAAATCAGCTCCATATGTTTAAGGAAGCCATGGAGAAGTTGGGATAATCTCTGTAAATCCTGTTGGATCAGCATGGTAATGGGCTTGTAGCTAAGGAGAGTAAGGTGATCTAATTTTTGAGACAGGGTAATACCCAAGTATTTTGTAGCTGTATGGGCCCAGTGAGAGGAACACTATGTCCTCAGGGTCTGTGTCACGGTGAAATTAAATATCAAAACTTCAGTGTTAGAAGCATTAAGTCAAAACCCAGCAAGAGCTTTATATTGATGCAGTAGGTCCCAGACCTGTTGCAAAGATTTGTCTAGGATTAACAGGGTCAAAAAGATATCATCCACAAAGAAGGTGAGCTTGTATTCTCTGCCCCCATTGGGACTCCCTCCACCCCATGGTTTTTGCAAACTGCAGTTGCCAACGGCTCAATATAAAGAGTAAACAGTAGAATAGAGATAGGGCAACTCTGCCGTGTACCCCTCTCTAGAGCAATGGTGTCTGATAAGCCCCCTTTCACCTCCTTAATATAAGCTTGCAGGGCATAGTAGAGCTGCTGAAGGAGATCGGCCCATGGTGCAGGGAAGCCAACATGTAAAAGTGTTTAGAGCAGCAAACAGAAAAGGCAGCTCTGTGGCCCATAGTGCATCAATCAAAATGCAACAGCACAGACAGCAAAACCCCATACTCTCACACAAGTTAAGCAAAGAAGCAGAAGTTGTAGTGATAAATGATTCTTTATACAATGCCACAAAATAGTAAGCAACAGGCAAGCACAACAGGGGGCCTCAACATTTCACGCAGCCGTGCTTTGTCAGGAGACATTACTCCCCCTGGTGGCAATGATAGTAGTAGTAGTAAACTTTTTAGCATCCAATCCCAGGGGCTCATTACAAAAAAAAATAAGAACAATATCATGAGTAAATAACACATACAGTACAACAACTGAATAAATAAAATTATAATAACTGGGTTAGGCTTTTTCCCATAGGGAAACCGTGGCGTAATTTGCTGTTATAAAGGAGCGTTTATAATGGCAAACATGCGCACAGTTTCCCTCACTATGCCCATGCCCAACCTACAGCTCTTCCGGGTTTTCACTGCTCACCACCAGATTTCTTCGTCGGTCGAAACCGCACCGCTGTCACTATCTCTAGGCGGTAAGTAACTACTTAAAAAAAAAACTTCCTAACAAAAATCACACCGTAAACGGGACAACAAAACAAGAAAAAGTAAACTGCTGCTAAGCAACTGAGGATTCGACTAAACATCATCCAGACCGCAGCCGCACCAGACCATTTATTTTATATAATTGGCTGTGGCGAAAAAGCCTAACCTCAGCAATTATATAAAATAATTATGGGTGGTGTGTGTAATCGAATTTTACACACACCCTCGGGGTTGGATGCCTGGATAAATGCCATCCAACCCCTCAGGTGTATGTAAACTCTCGTTACACACACCACCCCATACTTTATTCTCTATATAAATAACCTATATATATAAAACAGAAGCTGTAATACAATGCTGGTCAGTGATTAATTTGAAGCTTATATTTCAAAGAGCACCGAGCCAAAAGCCTCCCAACACAGGAAGGATTTTAGGTCCTTCTAAAAGGTCTCCAGTGAGGGGATCTTCCTCAGACACCTGGGAAGCCCGTTCCAAAGGGCAGGACTGGCAGGTCTTCAGGAGGAATCAAGGTTTTAATCTAGGCAATGTTCCTGAGATGACAAAAGCTATTTCGCACTACATTGGACACCCGAGCCGGTAGCCCGTGACATGGACATCGGCGATTGGGCGCCTGCAAAAGCAGTGACCCAATCCCCGGTGCATGTCATCGGGGCTAGCGACAGGGTAGGGCAACCGGATGGGGGGGGGGTGTCGGTGAATATAGCGATGGGATATCACTATACGTACGTGCATGGGGGGAGTGAGCACATACAGTGTGGGGTGGGAGGGATTGTGAGGAGTGGTGCCACAGTGGGTTGCCAAGCTGGCCCCGTGGTGTGGTGGGTGGGTTGGCGGCTTCGGTGGGCAGGGTGCTGTGTTCGGGTCCAGGCGCTGGTGCGTATTTGTTGTGCCCACCGCCAATTTTAAAAAAAAATATTTTTGCACCCCCCTCCCGCCATGCACCCCTGGAGTTGAGATCCTAAGTCGGGGTGCGGGGGGGCAAAGTCCCAGTGCCGCTTTGCTGTGCGCCGGAAGTCATTGATTTCGCACTCTGCTTCGCGATAACAGTGATTGCCTTTAGACTTTTGCTGTTATCACATAAATCCTCTGAGCCTCTAGTGTCAGCCTCTCATCCAGAATCACCCCCAGATTCTTAACCTTAGTAAAAGCCACCAACCCAGAGGAACCTAACCACAAGCCAGTCCTCCATTGGTGGCTCCCACACCCCACCTCCAACCAGGCTCAGTCAACAGTACCTCCATCTTGTCCGGATTGAGTCTCAACCAGTTAGATGACATTAAAACCTGGATCTCAGTCAGGCATGAAATAATTATCTCAACAGCACTAGGAGTTGCAGGTGCAAAAGACATATACAGCTAGGTATCGCGCTTATTTCTTTTTCTCTTCTGTGTGTATGAGTTTCATAAATATGCACACCACACTCTTATGATTGAAAATGTAATTATCTGTTCAGCACCAGGTTTTACATTACAGAAAGAGTAAGGTGACGTGAAATGTCTCAGTTTCCACTTGCCTTGGTGGCACAGCTGGTAATGCAACCAGAATGGCATTCCAGGCGGCCTGTGTTCAAGTCCAAGCTAAGGCACTTATTATTTCCTCTCCTCTGTTTGTATAAGTTCCATAAATATGTACACTGCACTCTTGTGATTGAAAATGTAATTATCTGTGCAGCTCTGAGTTGTGCATTACAGAAAGAGTAAGGTGTCATGGGACATCCCAGACTCTACGTGATATACCATTGAGAAATCAGATTCTCTTCATTTGTGGCACTGAGTTGGCTTTTGTTGGAATTACTATAAATGGTAGTCGCAAATATAGTCCTGTTCATTCCACCTGACGGTGATAAACCCTGAGCAGTATCTGTAAGATATCCTAATGAAATAACTGTGAATGCCATGTGATTATTATTATGACCTGTTATGTTCCTATTAGTCATAAAAACTAGTAATGTTTGAAAAAAAAAAGAAAAAGGCTGTAACAGGTGGTAGTAAATCCTGTCAGCTCAGTGTTAAGGATCTAGTATATATAATTTATATTAAACATAAGTATTAATGACCAAATCTATTGGTAGTGCAAAAAAATACAGGCACAGTTAAGCAATAACCAAACCTACAGATGCAAAACATTGTATTAGAATGTGATCTCCTTGCTTGTATGTAGAGGTATGTGTGCAAAGTACTGTAGGTCCATACAGAACAGCAAATGGAAAATGTCTCATTAGCTGACTGATGAGGTCTCCCCTTTGTAATTCAGGGATTCTGGTGCAAAGATCACCAAGTGCTGAAAACATGAGAAGGAAGTTACAAGAAAATCAATCAATCAATCACAAAAAACGTACTTACATCTACCATTCAGTAAAGATCCTTGAATGGTTTTTGGCTTGGCATGGTTATATATATAATTACAGAATTTCCTGGACTCCTCCACAAACTCTTCATCCAGCTTACTATCTGGTATTTTTTCCAGGTTTCTGAGATATTTCCTTCCGGTAGGCTGAGGGAAAATGAAACATTTCCTTTCGGGGAAAAAATGCCTAATACACTTCCGGCACGTGTTGTAAATCCTTATTTGCTCGTTTGTTTCTGTAAAGATAGTCACAATTAAGTCTTTATGTTTCCTTACTTGAAACAGGAAAACACCACCAAAAAGATTATTTCAAATATAAATGACCCTGAGTCCTCTGCTAAGGTAGTGGTCTTATCAAAAATTTAATGAAATTAATTAAAGATGTTCCTTGGTGTCTGATACACCCTAAAAAAGTTTCCAGGGCTATTCACTGGCACAAGTACATTCTTGATGTTTTTTTGTACTTATATTATTGAGGAAAGTTGAACACAAGTACATACCAGTCTATATTTTGCAGATGAGTACAGCTTTACAACAGGTATGAGAGATAGACACTATTCAAATAGTGCAAAAGATGCACTGTATTACATTTTCCAAAATTAAGCTGCCCTTATAAAGTACAGTTACGTAAGAACTTACCGTAACAGTAGATTTTCGAGAGAGGCTCTTGCAGTAGGTAATTACATATAGGACTGAAGCTGGCAGGTGTCAGGACCCCATGGAAAAATTTCTAGCTAGCAGTCTCTGGCGGGGGACTGCCCCCATGTCAGGTGACCGATGTCAAGAGACGTCAGTATAAAGGGGCGGTCCCCCGCGCCCACTTTCCAGTTCTTTCCCGCCAAAGGCCAAAAGGCAAGATGAAAGAGAAGTGGATATTTCCCATCCTGGAAAAGGAGCTGAAAAAGCTAAGGGGGATGGAGGCGGGAAGGTGTACTGCATTGAAGAGCCCTCTCGAAGATCTACTCTACGGTAAGTTCTGCAGCACTGTACTATCTTACGCGAGAGGGCTCTTGCAGGTAATTACATATAGGACTGAGTCCCAAGCAGTCTGGAACAAAGAGAAGCTCACGGGAGAAGGAAACTACTCATACACAGATCCTCTGGCTGTGAAGGTCTTAGGAAAGAAGACCTTGCAGAACAGCCAACCCAAAGCCAGCTCTATGGTGAGAAGCAATGTCCAAACTGTGATGTTTCATAAAGGTATGGACAGAAGTCCAAGTTGAGGCTGCACAGATGTTAGCCGCCAACACATTCTTGAAACAAGCAGCCGAGGCAGCTACACCCCTAGTGGAGTGACCTCTGACTTGACCTAGCAAGGTCTTGTGATACTTGTCATAAGAGAAAGTGATACAATGAGCCAACCATTTTGAAAGGCATTGTTTAGAAACAGCATTGCCCTCTCTTTTGTGAGCAAAAGAGACAAACAGTTGATCAGTCTTTCTGAGATCCTTTGTCCTGTTGGTGCAGTATCTCAGAATCTGGTGAACATCCAAATTATGTAAGAGGTACTCACCTTGATTGGAATGTTGCATAAAAAAACGCAGGCAGTTCCATGGATTGATTCAGCGTAGATTCCGCTACCACCTTAGGGAGAAACTTAGGGTTGGTATGTAGAGCCATACATTCCTTGTGGCAAATCAAGTACGGGATTTTGCACATTAAGGCCTGAAGCTCGGGAAATTCACTGAGTGGAAGTAATAGCCATCAGGAACAGGGTCTTCCTGGAAAGGAACTTTAGGTCTGCTGATGCTGCCGGCTCAAAAGGAGGCAGGGTAAGCTTCTCGAGAATTAAATTCAAGTCCCAAGGAGAGGCAGGTGCATGAATAGGGGGTCTCAAATGAAGAACCCCTTTAAGGAAGGTCTTAGCGACCTCCAGCTGCGCAAAGGATCTGTCCCTAAAGGGAACATGGTAAGCGGAAATAGCCGCCATGTGAACCTTCAAAGAGGAGTGACTGAGACCCAGGTCGAAGAGGTGACGCATGTAATCCAGGAGCCTCCCAACAGGGCAGGAGAATGGCTTGAAAGCTCTGGAAGAGGCCCAAATTGAGAACCTTTTCCATTTCATGGCGTAAGTGGAACGAATGGAAGGCTTTTCTGGCCTCCACTAGAATCTCCGTCACCTGCTGCGAAACCCCAAACCAGGTTTGAACTATGTCTGCAGGAGCCACACAAGCAGCTGAAGGGATTTGAGTCCTTAATGGACCAGGGTCCCCTGATCCTGGGTCAACAAGAGCCACGACAGAGGAAGAAGAGGAGATTCCTCTGAATACTGTTGCAGAAGAGAGAACCAAACTTTCCTGGGCCAGAACGGAGCGATGAGGATCATGCGAGCTCCTTCTGAACAGAATTTGTATAAGACCCTCAGAATCAATGGGACAGGGGAAGGCATAGACGAATCTGCCCTTCCAGTCTAGAGACAGAGCATCTCTCCAAAAAGCTCCGCGCCCTGGAGCGAGCGAGCAGAAGATGGGAAGTTTTGCGTTGAGAGGAGAGGCAAACAGGTCTACCTGAGGGGTTCCCCAGCATAGGAAGACATCGTCTACTACCCCCAATCCAGTTCCCATTCATGAGTTTGGGCAGACGACTGGCTGAGGTGATCCACCAACGTGTTCTTGACCCCCAGAACATGAACTGCTGTGAGGTGAAGGTTGTGAAGTACTGCCCAATCCCAAACCCGCATCACTTCCCTGCAAAGAGGGTAAGAACGAGTTCCTCCCTGTTTGTTGATGTACCACACTACGCACATGTTGTCTGTCTGGACAGGCAGATGACCAGGAAGCAGATACAGATGCAGAGCTTGTAAGGCATACAGCACGGCCCTTAGCTCGAGCATGTTTATGTGGAGAGTCTGCTCGAGTCTGGATCAAGAGCCCTGGGTCTGTTGAGATCCCAAGTGGGCTCCCCAACCCTCGCCCGAGGCATCTGTTGTCAGAGTTTGGGAGGGGGGAGAAAAACAGAAGGGAACTCCCCAGCAAAGGTTCTCCTGAACCATACACCATTGCAAGTCCCGAACCATCGGAGAGGAGACCAGGATCTCCTGATCTAGGACGTCCACCAATTGATCCCACTGAGACCGAAGCGTCCAGTGAGAGATTATCATGTGGAGCCGAGCACCGCCTGCAGCTGCACAACAGGCTGGCCTGAGCCTGAAGGGTGGCCACCCTGTCCAAAGGCAGGAAGGCCATACCGGAGGTCGTATCCAGGATCACCCAGATAAACTGAAGTCTTTGGGATAGGGTCAAATGGTACTTGGCCTGGTTGATGGCAATACCCAGGCTGCTGAAAACCTGCAGGGTAAGGGAAAGGGAGTGCAGGAGGTCCTCCCTGGACAGAGCCGCCAGGAGCCAGTCATCCAGGTACGGGAAAACCTGAACTCCCTGGGTACACAGGTGAGCCGCTACCACAGAAAGGCATTTGGTAAATACTCAGAGAGCCGAGAAGAGACCAAATGGGAGGGCCCTGAACTGGTAGTGGTCTCCCTGAAAAGAAAACTGAAGGTATTTGTGGTGGGACGGGCGGATAGGGATATGCAGGCAGGCATCCTGCATGTCCAGAGTGCACAGCCACTGTCCCGGCCGAAGGAGAGGCAGAAGACCCTGCAGAGAGAGCATTCTGAACCTCTTATACTTGTACTCCACGCACAGGTTCAGGGAGCTGAGGTCTAGGATTGGCCTCACATTGCCTGATTTCTTTGGAACCAGGAAGAAATGGAAATAGTAGCCCATCCCCCAGAGATGGGGAAGGACGGGTTCTATCACTCCATTCAGAAGAAGGATGGAGATTTATTCCTGACTAGAAGAAGGTGTTCTGGGGAGTAAGACGACCTTGGAGGGGGTCTTCTGAAGAAACTCTATTGAGTGTCCTTCCGCTATCAGCTGGAGCACCCAAATGTCTGAAGTGATCCTCTCCTAACCCGGCAGATGCAGGGAGAATCTCCCTCCTACCGGTTCCTCTGGGAGGCCCAGAGGCTGTGGGAGAGGAAAGGCCTTTGACTGTGCCACATAGAAGGCTAAGTTATATCTGATGTATGTATACATGTATGAACCTTTTTATACTTAAACAATAAAAATTGTTAAACGTCAAAAACAAAACTGGAGAATATGGACGTGGGCAGGACAGTAGTGCGGTGGGTGGGTAATTGGGAGGGTGGCAGGACATAGAGGGTGGTGGTAAACGGCCGTCACTACACAGAGGGAAGAGTGACCAGTGGGGTACCACAGGGATCAGTGCTGGGACCTGTACTATTCAATGTCTTCATCAATGACATTGTACAGGACCTAGAAGGTGGAATGTCCCTGTTCACTGATGACACAAAGCTCTGTAACAGAGTGGGCAAGCCAGAGGGTATAGATAGAATGAGGAGGGACCTGCAGGAGCGTGAAGAATGGTCAAGTGTTTGGCAGTTGAAATTCATGAAAACAAGTGCAAGATAATGCAAATTGGGCACAAAAACCCTGGAACAACATAGCAGTTGGGGGTGAGGATATAGTATGCATCAAGCAGGAAAGGGACCTTAGGGTTATCTCTGAGGACCTCAAGGTAGGGAAACAGTGTGACAATGCAGCAGGTAAAGCAAATAGAATGCTGGGATGCATAGGCAGGGGCATCACCAGCAGGAAAAGGGAGGTCATAATTCCACTGTACAAGACATTAGTGAGGCCCCACCTGGAGTACAGTGTACAGTTCTGGAGACCTTACCTATGTAAGGACATAGACAGGGTAGAGAAGATTCAGAGGAGGGCAACAAAGATGGTACAAGGATTGCATCACAGGTCCTATGAGGACAGGCTGAAGGACTTGAATATATACTTCCTGGAGGACAGGAAGGAGAGAGGGGATATGATAGAGACATACAAGTACCTTACAGGGAGGAACAGGGTGCAGAAGGAAAAAAATTACTTACATAGTAATCGTGTTTCTTCCAAGGGAATTTTACTATATTCTGACTTCTGCAGCAATATGGTCTCATCATAAGACTGCCCCGGAGTTGAAATGGTTAATAGAACCTATGCTAATGATGGAATGTTAGGCTCGAGCTCAGTTTTTAAACCACTGTCCCTGGTAAACATTCTGCAACTGTCAGATTCTTACGGAGCAAAGCTAATAAGATGCTACCCAAGCTATACTAATAATAAGCTAACAAGTTAGCAACCATTCAACAACTATTCCCTCTTTATGTAACAAATGTGGGCTGGCTAAGACTCAGGTCACTAAGCCCCAAAACAAGAAAAAGCCCATAGGATTGAACAACATAAACAGCTGTGTTGCAATGCCTATGGGTTTTAGCAAGGGAGGAAGGGAGGGAGCTCAGAACACAGTAAGATTCCCTTGGAAGAAACAAGATTACTATGGTAAGTAATTTTTTATTCAAACCCCAGGAAATCTTACTGTATTCTGACTTCTGCAGACTACCCAAGCAGTACCTCTGGAGGAGGGTAGAGAACATATTTGGGGAATAGGCTCTGCAGTACTGCTGTGCCAAACCAGGCATCACTTCTGGCCTGGATAACCAGGCTGTAGTGTTTAATAAAGGTGCGAACTGTTTTCCAGGTAGCTGCTTTACAGATTTCTAGCAAGGGAATATCCCTTGCAGCTGCTAGAGAAGCAGCCATGCCCCTTGTAGAGTGGGCCATGAGGCCCACTGGGGGCTGTTTTACCACTTTGCTGTAGCAAAACTGGATGCAGGCAACGATCCAGCAGGCATTAGTCCTTTTTGAGGTGGGTTTGCCTTTGCCCACTTCTCCATAGGTGAGGAAGAGCTGTGTTCTATCCTGCCTGTGCCCTTTTGTGTGATCCAAGTAATAGCTTATAGCTCTCTTGACATCAAGGCTATGTAACCTTCTTTCCCCTGATGAGGAATGGTCAGTAAAGAAGACTGGCAAGGTCATAGACTGGCTAAGGTGGAAGTCTGATACCACCGGAGGAATTTCCTATTGGTCCTCAAGATCACTTTGTCCCTATGGGCTGCTATATAGTCTGACTCAGTGGACAAAGCCTGTAGCTCACTGATCCTTCTGGCTGATATGATAGCTACCAGGAACACTGTTTTCAATGTCACATACTTAAGCTCAGCAGATGACATGGGTTCGAATGGTGGCTGCATTAGCTGGCCAATGCATATGTTAAGGTCCCATGCAGGAGTGGGCTCCCTGTGAGGGGGATGCAAGTGCAGTAGCCCTTGAAGAACTTCCTGAGTACGTGGTTAGCAGCCAGGGATTCTCCATTTCTAGCAGAGCGGTAAGCAGAGACAGTTGCTAAATGCACCTTAAGAGCGGAGGTCCGAAGGCCCAGATAGTGCAAGTGTGCCAGATAGTCCAGGACTACTGGCAAGCCAGCTTGGAGGTGGTCTGTCTCTGCTTGCACCAAATAGAAAACCTCTTCCATTTAGATGAATAAGTCTCTCTGATGGAAGGTTTTCTAGACACCCTCAGGACCTCTAACACCCCCTCTGACAGGTGTAGGTCAGCATATTCTAGGTCCTTAAAAGCCAAGCTTTGAGCCTGAGGGGCTACAGATTGGGGTACGGGACCCTGCCCTGGGAGGATGTCAGCAGGTTGTGCCTCCTGGGCAGGGAGATTGGTTTGGAGATTGACAAGGTCACTAACATTGAGTACCAAGGATGCCTGGCCCAGTCTGGAGCAATAAAGATCATTGTTGCTGGCTGAACCCTGAGCTTGTTCAGCACTCTGAGCAGCAAGGGAAATGGTGGGAAGGCATACGGGACCTTACCTGTCCAATCCATTAGGAGTGCATCCAGTGGCACTGTGCCCACTGTTGGAGGCCTGCAACAGAACAGAGGAAGCTGGTGATTGTCTGGGGCTGCAAAGAGGTCCACCTCTGGTGTGCCCTACCTCCTGAACACCACTTGTAGACTTTTTCTGTTTAGTGACCTCTCGTGGTGGTTCTGGTTGATTCTGCTGAGGGCATCAGCTAGGACATTGTCCTTTCCTGGCAGGTGAACTGCGGAGAGGAAGATTCCCAGGGAGTAAGCCAGATTCCATACCTTCATGGCTTCTGTGCACAGGGGTGAGGACTATGTGCCCCCTTGCTAGCTGATGTGGTACACTGTGGTTGTACTGTCTGTCCGGACCTGAACCACTTTGCCCTGCAGCATGGAGGCGAAAGACTGAACGCCCAGATAAACTGTCCTGAGTTCCGGCAGGTTTATGTGAAGCAGAGATTCCTGCTGGAGCCAGGTCCTGTGAACAGTATACTCCCCAAGATGGGCACCCCATCCTAGTAAGGAGGCATCTGTTGTAAGAACTGCTGCTGGTGGCTGTTGGAGGAAAGGCACACCTTGTTCTTTTTCTGCCACCAATGCAAAGCTTGAAACAGAGTTCCTGTGACTGGCACCATCTTTGACAGAGAGTCTCTTCTCTAAGACCAGTGAGCCCTGAGATGGAACTGGATGTCTCTCATCTGGAATCTTGATCCTAACACTGTTGCTGCTGATGATGCTGTCATGTGGCCCAGCAAATGAAGGAAATGCCTTGCTGGTCTGGGGGTATGCAGCTGGAAAGAGTTTGCCAATGGCACCAAGCTGTCCACTCTGCCCTGTGAGAGGAATGCCTTTCCCTCCAAGGTATCCATTTCTGCCCCTATAAACTCCAGGAGCTGAACTGGTGAGAGGACTGACTTTTTCTGGTTTACCAGAAAACCCAGCATACCCAGTATATCCTGAGTGATGGTCAATGCATTTTCCACCTGCTGTGGAGACTGACCTACCATCAACCAGTTGTCCAGGTATGGGAAGACTGTAACCCCCTGTTTTCGTAGATGTGCCACCACAACTGCTAGGCACTTGGTGAACACTCTTGGGGCTGATGTGAGACCGAAGGGCATGACCTTGAACTGGTAATGCCCTGATGGCAACCTGAATCTGAGGTACTTCCTGTGTGACAGCCTGATAAGGACATGGAAGTATGCATCCTTTAGGTCTACGGATGCCAGCCAGTCCCCTCTCCTCAGAGAAGCGAGAATGATAGCCAGCGTGACTATCTTGAACTTTGGCTTTGTCAAATGTTTACGTGTCTTAGATCCAGAATGGGTCACAACTCCCCTATTTTCTTTAGAGTGTGGAAGTACCTTGAGTAAAGGCCCTTTTCCCTTTGAGACAAGGGGACAGGCTCTGCTGCTTGATCTTCCAGGAGCTTGGCTACCTTCTCTTCTAGCAGAGAGACTTCTGATGGATTGGCAGGTCTGAACAGTCTTGCTCTCAACTTGGGCAAGAATTTGAAACTGAGAGCAAGACCCTGGTTTACTACCTCCAGGACCCACTGGTCTGTGGTGATGGATTTCCAAGTCTGGAGGTAGTGAGCCAACCTTCTCCCTACTGGAAGTAGGGAGGCAACCCTGACAGCGTTCTCAGGGAGTCTGTTTTGTTTGGACAGCAGCTTGGGTACTGGGTCCTGCCCTGCTACTGCGCTTTCTGCCTCTGCCTCTAAAGTACCCCCTCTGAGGTTGGTAAGAGGGCAAGGCCTGTGCCTGGAAGAGAGGCCTGTAATGGGTTCCACCCCTGCCTCTTCCTGGGAACTTTTGTGGAGTTGCTGCCTTCTCCTTAGCTGCAAACACTCTTATGGGCTGCCTTGTAGTCATCCATTTTTTTCATGTAAGCTTCAGTCTGTTCCCCGAACAGGGAAGTGGGCTCACAAGGGAAGTCAAGGGCTTTTGTCTCGGTATCCTCAGACAGATTTATTGTTCTCAGCCAAGCAAACCTCCTCAGGGACACTGAGGTAGCCATCTGTCTGGCAGCAATGTTGTTGGCATCCACTGCCATGCGAAACTGGGACTTAGAGGCTTCAATGCCCCTTTTACCTGCCTGTGATAAACCAGATGCCATACAGGCAGGGCATGCCTTTGCTATTTCTAGCACTGTATTCCATAGACTTCTCTGGTACCTGGATACATAAGCCACGTAAGTAGCTTGTCTGATAGCTAAAGAAGCTCCCAGGTATGACTTCTTTGCTATGGAGTCCATCTTCCTGGAGTCCTTCTCAGGTGGGTGTGATGCCAGGGGAATACCTGCCCTATCACAGGCAGCAGCCTGCACCACCCCCTCATGGCTGGGTTGTCCAAAAAGGAACTGAGACCCTGATTTGGCAACCCAGTACTTTCTGCCCATCCTCTTGTCCACTGGAGGAATGGCCATTGGTGTCTTCAAGATTTTTGTGGCTTATCTTTTTAAAGATTTGTGGTTGGGCAGCAGAAGCGTTTTTGTTGCTGGAACATCCATCATTTCCAAACAATCTTGTTCCTCTTCCTCCTCTGTGGACTCCTGAGTGGAGAGGTCCAAGGTCTGTGCCACCTGTTTGAAAAAGGCAAAGTGGGTAGAATAATCCTCTGTTGCCTTGTCTGGAGAATCAGTCCCATGAGGATCTGGAGAAACCTCAGGTTCTATGGGTTCTCCAGATTCATCCTCTTCCTCATCAAAATCATCTTTCTCTTCTGGGATGAATTCATTTGATTGTTCCAAGGAACCGGGAACCTAGAGGGAACCCAAGTCCGGAACCAATAACTGTGAACCGGGATGCTGAACCAATACCGTGGTACCGGTTTGCAAATGCCTGCAAAAAGCTAATGGCAATCGTGATGGCTTCTGCAGTATGAACCGCTGAAACTGTTGGCTGCGGTTCCTTGGCTGAGTGCTTTTCTTTTCTTTTCTTTTCTTTTCTTTTTCGCAGAACTTGCTGGTTCAGAGGTAATTTCTGCAGATCTTTTCCTAGTTGAGGAACCATCACCCTGGTCAGAGGGCTGCTCACTCTAATCAAAAGACTTCTCTTTCCGAGGAGTAGAGGCCTTGTCCATAGCTGGGTCAGCAGCTTTTTCTGACATTTTTTTCTTCAGTCAGTTTAAACGCCTATCCACATCGACCGAGGAAAATTTTTTACAGATATCACAATCGGCTATTAAATGGTCAAAACCAAGGCACAGTACACAAACTAAATGGGGATCTGCTTTGGCAAGTGGTTTCCCACACTCTGTGCAATGCTGAAAATCTGTTGGGCCAGTTTTCTTTCTGGGTAGTGACATAACCACTAACAGTGGACTAAAAGAGCCTAAGACCACAGAATTTTGCTCTTTTCTCTCTCTCTCTTTTTTTAAAGTAGGTTTAGTGACTGAAGAAAAAACAAAAATGACCCCAGTTTTCCAATAAATAAAACAACCAGATCCAAAACGGGTTCTAAATTATTATTTATTTTTTTAGCTATCTCTTTTGTTTTGTTGCTGGCTTCCTTCCGGAGGGAGCCCCCAGCCACGTCCCCCGATGTCCACCATCCAGCACTGACCTGGCCCCAGGGCTTACCTCCCTGGCGGGGCTGGCAGGGTTCCCCAACCCCCACTGGAGACCAGATTCATGGAGCCAGCGTTGTGGTTGGCTGGGAGCGGAGCCTGCGAGGCACCCTCCACCATTCTGCTGCGGCAACTTGTTGTTTTTTTTTCTGGTGTTTCTCCCCTGGTGTCAAGGCATACAATAACACCTGTGGAGTGGAGCGTGCACGTGTCTGCATGCGCTCCCTCCAAGCGTCTGCCCTGACTCCTCTCCTGTATATAGCGTGGTAGCCATGTCCCTCTGTCTCCGCCAAGGAGCAGACAGGTGCCGACAACTGGGTACCCCCCCCAGAGAAAGAGAGCAATCCATTGGACACTCAATGCTTCTCCACCCCTGCTGACCCCCAGTGGCTCGTGCTTGTTCCCGAACATGGGTTGCCGGCATTGTGCGAGGTAAGGTGTCCAGTGCCTCAGCCCTCAGCGCCACCGGGCTGGCCAGGTTCTAAATTATTAAAAGAAAAATTAAAGCAGTGATAAAGAAACCCGGTTCCCTCCCGGTTAAAAGAACTGAGAAGACACCGAGAAAATTTACCGGAATGAAACTAAATCTAGACTAATCTACCTGTAAACCGAGGACAGTGATTTTAAAATGAACAGAATCAAAATTTATTTCAGAAAATCGAAAAAATAAAATCTTCAAGAAAGATGAAGGAGGGCTCTCTGAGGCATCTGTACTAGGCAAGCAGAGTAAAGAATCTGACAGTTGCAAAATGTTTACCAGGGACAGTGGTTTGAAAAATTATCTTGAGCCTAACGTTCCATCATTAGCATAGGTTCTGTTAACCATTTCGGTTCCAGGGCAGTCTTATGGTGAGACCAGACTGCTGCAGAAGTCAGAATACAGTAAGATTTCCTGAGATTTGAATACACTATTTTCCAGTGAAAAAGATGTTCCAGGACTAGAGGGCATGTGATGAAGCTGGAGAGAGGGTGATTCAGAGGAAACGTGAGGAAGAATTTCTTCACAGAAAGGGTAGTGGACAAGTGAAACACCCCGCCAGAGGAAGTGGTGGGGGCTGAAACAATCACAGGATTTAAGAATACATGGGATAGACAAAAGGGAATTCAGGATGTCAGGGGTATGAGGCAACAGACTTCTAGAAAAACATAAAGGGAACTTACAAGCTCAAATAGGCAGACTGGGTGGACCACAGGGGTACCCCGTCAATTAAGCACTACCAGAATAGCACCGCACTATATGGCGCTAGTCTGGTAAGAGCTCAAACACACATCGACTGGGGATTTACAGCGCATGCTGTAAGCGCTCCCCTGGTCACTGTCCATGGTCCTGTATGCAGGACAACTCCAGGAGCCAAGGGGCTGGCCAAGTACTCCCATGGTGTGGAGGGCTGGAGCATTGAGCAGCTTGGCCAGCAGCGGTGGAGACCAGGGTTCTAATCCTGGTCTCTAAACTTTATCACACCTTGAGACTTGAAATATTTATTTTACATGTAACTTTTCCCAGGATCCACTCCCCTTGGAGTGAGAATCTTAAATACGGGGTGGGGGCAAAGCCTTCTGCGTCAGTGTCCGCCCCCTACAGAAACAAAATTGGTGCCATTTTTACCACGCCCTTGTACCCAACGCTACTGTTGCTGGCACTGTTTGGACCCAGTGCCAGCCACAGGCCTTTATCTGCTGACAGTGTCTATGTATCTACGTATTCATTCAGTACTGCTTTCTTCTCCCTGTTTTCCTCCACTTACTTGGTCACCCTTAACAGTCCCAATATTTCCTCTTTTGTTTTTTTTATTTTGCCCACATGTATTGGAAAAAGGTCTTGTCACCCTCTTTGACCCTCTCAGGTATTCTTAGTTTCGTCTCTTCCTTGGCTCATGTTACCACCCTGCAAGTGGATTTCAGCTACTCTGCATATTCTGCCATGTCCTGTTACTTCTGGGTCTTCTTTTTTTTTCCTGTAAGATGCCCTTTTCTCCCTCACTGCTTTCGCCACCTCCTCTGTAACCCCATCAGTTTCCTTTCTTGCTCTTTTTATCTTTCTGCTTAGGTAAAGTCACATGCCACCTTAGGCAGAAACTCATCATTGGTACAGAGGGGCACCCAATCCAGATGAAAAACAAGATATGGGGGATCAGCAAACAAACCCTGCAACTCAAAGACCCTGTAGACTGAGGCGACAACTACTTAAAAAAGGTGGTAGAGGAACCACAGTGGCAGAAGGAGAAGAGACAGAAGGTCCAACAAGTCCACATGATGTTGACAGCAAAGGCATCTACTGCAGATGCTGAGATGACAAAAACACTAACTGCAAGGAAGGCAGTAGTCTCTGGATTAACTCAGAGAACAATGCTGAAACTGCAGCATTAGGGTCAGTAACACTGAAGCACAGGTCAACTGAGTTGGTGTAGATGAGCCAAGACTCATCGAAGATGTGCTAGCAGCATGCAGCAGGACCACTCATGGATCTAAGTCTAAAACCAATCTGGGTTTTGGCCTGTTTGGCTTATCGATGGCTAAACCAGCCTGTGTGACTGGTGAACCAGGAGACGTAACATCTTGTACTGTCTGTGGTGAATAAGAAAAAAATTACTCACCTTAGTAATTGTGTTTCTTCTAATGGCGTCTTGCTGTATTCTGACATATGCAGTTAGCCCCAGCACTTGAACTGCTCCGGAGAGGAAAGGTTAAATTATATGCAGAGCATAGAATGTTGAGCTTGAGCTCGGTTCAAATCTTTGTCTCCTGCACTTTGAAGTGTAACCGTCAGATTCTTATGGGCTGATACTAACTAACTACCCCCACTATGTGGAAATTGTAAAAAAATTTTACCAGCCAAAAAGGCAACCAATATTTTGGATCCCTAAAAGACTCAAGTCGAGAAATCCAAAACAAAAACCTAGGTAGTGAACAAATAATTACCAACTTATAACAACAACCCACTCCCCTTGATAAAAAAGGGGGAGTGCCAAGTACACCCCTGAGGTGCAACACTGCGCCTACCCACCCACTTCCCAAAAAACAGGTTCTGAGAGGGGAGGCAGGGAGGGAGGTCAGAATACAGCAAGACTCCATTAGAAGAAACACAATTACTAAGGTGAGTAATTTTTCTTCAAACAACATGAAGTCTTGCTGTATTTTGACATATGCAGACTACCAAGCAGTACCTCCATGGAGGAGGGATCAAACCTATTTTAGGAATAGGCTCTGCAGTACTGCTGTACCAAACTGAGCATCACTCCTAGCCTGGATGTCCAGAGTAATACTTGGTGAATGTATGGACTGTTTTCCAGGTGGCTGCTTTGCATATCTCTAGTAATGGTAGATCTCTGGCAGCAGCCAGCGAAGCAGCTGTACCTCTAGTCAAATGAGCCCTCAGGCCTGAGGGTGGTGTTTTGGCTAGCTTTTCATAGCAGAATTGTATACAAGCGACAATCCACCTGGTAACAGTTCTCTTAGTGGCAGGTTTGCCCTTTCCCACTTCCCCATAAGTAAGGAACAACTGGAGGGAGTCAAACCTGAGTGCCTTAGTACGCTCAATATAGTAACTAACGGCCCTTTTAATATCCAAACTGTGTAATCTTCTCTCTCCTGAAGAATGATCAGTGAAGAAAACAGAGAGAGACATGGATTGGTTCAAATGAAAATCTGAAACCACTTTGGGTAAGAACCTCCTGTTCGTTCTAAGGACCACCTTATCTCTATGGAATGAGATAAAATCAGGCTCCACTGACAGAGCTTGCAATTCACTGACACGTCTGGCAGAGGCAATGGCTACCAGGAACACAGTTTTCCAAGTCAAGTACTTAAGCTCTGCCGAAGACAAATGCTCGAAAGGGGATTGCATAAGCTGAGCAATGCAAACATTAAGGTCCCAAGCAGGAGTAGGATCCCCAAAGGGGGGGATTGGTATGAAGTAATCCCTTGAAAAATTTACAGAAAACAGGATGCGATGCCAGTGAGGAGGGCTTTCCTACTGACAGAAAAGCAGAAACAGCTGACAAGTGTACTTTGAGGGTAGCTGGTCTGAGGCCTAGGCCATTACGATGAACCATGTAATCCAGAACTGTAGACAAGTCAGCAGTATCTGGGAATATATGCTTCTTGGAACACCAAATGCTGAATCTTTCCCATTTGGAGTTATACGTTTTTCTAGTGGCATGTTTTCGAGAGGCTTTGAGAATGTCCAGAACCCCTTGAGATAGATGCAAACCAGCATACTTTAACTCTTCAAGAGCCATGCCTTGAGATTGAGAGACCGAAGGTTGGAATACCAGATCCTCCCCTGAGAGGAGGTTAACAGGTTGTGATTCCTGGGAAGAGATAGGGGAAGATGGACTGCTAGGGACAGCAACAGGGGATACTAAGGCTGCCTGGCCCAATCTGGAGCAATCAGGATCACTTTGCAAGATTGTGCCCTTATCTTGACCAGGACCTTGAACAAAAGAGGAAAAGGAGGTAAGACATACAGAAATTTCCCTTCCCAATCCAGAATCAGAGCATCCAGAGGGACTGAACCCAAGACTGGGGGTCTGCAACAGAAGAGAGGAAGTTGGTGATTGTCTGGGGCTGCAAAGAGATCTATCTCTGGAGTGCCCCACCTTGAAAAAATCGCTTTTAACACCAGGGGATTCATGGACCATTCGTGATGGCCCTGGGAAATCCTGCTCAATGCATCTGCTAGCACACTGTCCTTTCCTGAGAGGTGGACTGCTATCAGAGAGGTCTGTAGAGAATAAGCCAGGGACCATAATTTCATGGCTTCCGTGCACATGACCGTAGACTGAGTGCCTCTCTGCTTGTTGATATACCACATGGTGGTGGTGCTGTCTGTCCTGATCCGAACCACCTTGTTCTGTACTAATTCCACGAAGGCTTGCAGGGCCAGGTAAACTTCCCTGAGCTCCAGAAGATTGATGTGGAGAAGAGACTCCTGGGTGGACCACACTCCCTGGGCTGTGAGAGTCCCCAGGTGAGCTCCCCACCCCAGGAGAGAAGCATCTGTGGTTAGGACCACAAAATGAGACTAAGTGATGAATGGGACCCCTTGCCTGAGATTATCCTGATCCTGCCACCATTGAAGAGCTTGGATCAGGGTCTGAGTCACTGGAATAAGTTTGGTTAGAAGATCTTTTTTCAGAGACCAAAAGGCCCTCAGGTGAAACTGAATGTCCCTCATCTGAAATCTGGCCCCTTGAACTACTGCAGTGGAAGCTGCCATGTGGCCCAGAAGCTGAAGGAAGTGCCTTGCTGGTCAAGAAACCAGAAGGTGGAAAGAAGAAGCCAGCTCTGTGATGACCCTTACCCTTACCAAGGGGAGAAATGCTCTTACTTTGACAGTATCCAGTTCTACCCATATGAAGGTCAGAAGTTGTACTGGCTCGAGAACTGACTTGGGAAGATTGAGAAGGAATCCGACAGAAGTGAGCACTTGCTGGGTCACTTGCAGATCTGACTTGACTTGGTCTGGAGACTGACCCACAATGAGCCAGTCATCCACGTATGGGAATACGGAGATATTTTTTCTCCTTAGAAAGGCCACTACCACTGCTAGGCATTTTGTAAACACCCTTGGAGCTGATGATAGGCCAAACGGCATTGCTTTGAACTAGTAATGGCCTGAAGGCAATTTGAACCTGAGGTACTTTCTGTGGGAGCACCTGATGGGAATGTGAAAGTAGGCATCCTTTAGATCCAGGGAGGCTAGCCAGTCCACTGGCCTTAGAGAGGGAAGAATTATTCCCAGAGTCACCATTCTGAACTTTGGCTTTAATAGATGTTTGTTCAGGTATCTTAAGTCTAGGATGGGCCGCCATAGTAATATCGACCTTCCTGTAGCACCTTGCTGCGATACCAGAAACTGGGAAGTTGGTAAAGGGGCGAAGGTCATGGAGCTGAGAGGCAGCATAGGTGATAGGGGGAAGGCCACGGCACCAACACATCTCCTACCTGGTGAGACCAGTCACGAGAAAGCACTAGAAGATAGTACAAAAGTGCAACGACAAAAAGAAACACTCAAATTAACAATCACGCACACTAGCACACACCCAACAACAATACAAATAAACACAAAAAGTTAAAATACAAACTAAACAACATGTACCCTAAACTACACACACCAAACACTCACATTAACAGAACTAAAACCCTCATCCACCACTCCTGCAACCCAACCACCCAACGAACATATCTGCAGCAAAAGGTAAATATTCAATTCTTTCCTCGGGAGAGCAAAAATCCCCAAACCACAAAATGAAGTATAAGGGATAAGGGGTGGGGGTTAGTGTTAGTTAATGCCAGGAGCTTGGGAAACAAGTTGCCAGAGTTCCAGGCCATGCTGTTCGAGGGGGGGTGGATGTGGCGGCAGTCACGGAAACGTGGGCCAACAAAAACCATGACTGGGACCTAAATGTACAGGGGTACACTATGCTTAGGAAGGACAGAAAGGAGGGCAGAGGGGTGGAGTGGCTATGTTCATTAGAGATGACATAGAAATTGCTATGGTAGAAGAGGCAGAGGGAAACGTGGAGGCCTTATGGGTCACCTACGAACCCCAGCAGGAGATAAGGTCAAGCTGGGAGTAGCATATAGGCCCCGGGATGAGTAATGTTCTAGAGGATGGTTTGCTGGACAACATCATTGCCCAGTGTGGTCCAAAAGGGAAGGAATGGTGTTGATGGGGACCTTATATGCCAGGTACAAACTGGGAACCATGTCCTCTAAGGTGGCCAAGGAGCAGAGGCTGCTGGATGGCTTCCAGGATGTGTTCTTAACACAGCATGTGATGGAGCCCACAAGGAGGGCATGTCCTGGATGTGGTTCTGGCAGATAGGGATCTGGAAGGGACATGGTTGTACAGGACCCCTGACTGGGAGTGACCACAATACTGTCTGGTTTCAAATAAGCATTGGGGAGTGGGGTGAGATCTAGGACACTGGCAGTGGACTTCAGGGGGCAGACTTTATGGGCATGGGAAATATTCTCAAGGATCACTTGAGGGATTACCTCAGCGACAAGGTGGAAAGGAGATGGGAGGTCATAAAGCAGGGGACTTCATGAGGCAGTCAGGATCTGCGCTAAGTTGAAGCAGTAAGGAGCAAGGTCACATAAACCATGCTGGTGGTCCAGTGAGGTCAGGTAGCAGTCAGAGAAAAGAAGGCGCTTACAAAAATATAAAACAACAAAGGGGATAGGGATAAGAAATGTACCAAGCTTGCATCTAGAAAAGTCACCCGTATGGTGAGGGCAAAGTCCAGTAAAGACAGCGGCTGGCACAGGGGATACATGGAGGGAAAAGGGTTCTTCCGTACATTGGGGAGAGGAAAAACTAAGGCCATCTCAGCAGATTGAGATCAGAAGGAGGTGGGTGGAAGAGCGAGGACCAGGCAGAAGTATTTAACAAGTACTTTGCCTCTGTGTTCACTAGGGAGGATGGGATATCTACAAAGCAAGGCACAAAGGGGATAGAAGCGGCAGGGAGTGGGATCAGGGAGCAACAGAAATGGAGCAAAGGGAGGAAAAGGTACCCCAGGGGTGTCACATCTGGATAAGGATAAAAGACCAGTAAGGTGGAGGGATGGATGATGCCATCCCGCAAAAGATATGGTTGCCCTCAAGGCCCTAAAGAAGACAAATCTCCTGGGCGGATGGCATTCATCCGGAGTACTAGGAATTGGCAGACATACTGGCTGCACCCTGGAGGAGCTTTTCAGCAGGTCACCTTGAGACAGGAGGGTACCTAGGATGGAGAGGCACATGTGGTACCAATCCATAAAGGGGGTCAAAGGAAGTACCAGGAAACTACAGACCCATCAGTTTAACCTCGGTGGTGGGAAAATTAATGGAGAGTATACTAAAGGAGCGATTGGGGGTTTACTTGGAGGAGGTGGGAGGTCTGGATAGTCGGCAGCATGGGTTTGTGCCAGGTAGATCATGTCAAACCAACCTTGTGGAGTTCTATGAATGGGTAACATCAGAACTGGACAGGGTAAGCCTGTGGATGTATTATTCTTGGACTTCAGCAAGGCGTTTGACTCTGTCCCCCAATGGTCTGGTGGAGAAACTGATGGGGTTAGGAGTAGGCCTTTGATGGTCAGATGGATTGAAAACTGGATAGCTGGGCGCACTCAGAGAGTAGTGGTCTGTGGGGGAGCTCTCGAACCCTACAGAGATTGGTAGTGAAGGTACCACAGGGCTCGGTCCTGGGTCCAATCCTGTTTAATGCATACATATCGGACATCAGGGATGGTATAGGGTGTGAAATGAGTCTCTTGCGGATGACTCCAAGATGGGAGCAGTAGTTGAGGGAGAAGAGGAGGTTGGCCTGCAAGGGACCTGGACACCCTGGAAAGCTGGGCTCACACATGGAATTAAATTTCAATATTGCCAAGTGCAAGGTGTTGCATCTTGGTGAGAACCCTAAACACAGGTACACCCTGGGAGGGAGGTGCTGGAAGCCTCAACAGGGAAAAGACCTAGGGGTCATGGTGGATACATATATGAATAACTCTGAGCAGTGCAGGAGGCAGCTAGCAAGGCAAACAGGATGTTGGGATGCATCACAAGGGGATCACCTCTAGGAGCAAGGAGTGATTCTGCAGCTGTACAATGGACTGGTTAGACCACACCTTGAGTACTGTGTACAGTACTGGAGACCACCTTGAAGAGGGACATACAGCTCCTGGAGAGGGACAGAGGGGCAACAAAGATGATACGAGGGCTAGGGGATTTGACGTATGAGGACAGACTTGAGGAGCTCTGCCTGTTTTCTTTGGAGGAGAGGAGAGACAGGGGGACATGATTGAGGTCTTCAAGTACCTCAAGGGAATAAATAGGGTAAACATGGATGGGATCTTTAGACTAAAACAGGGAGGTATCACCAGAGGACATGGTTTGAAGTTGGAAGGTGGAAGGGTGAGGGGAAAAGAGGAGGAGGTTTTTCATTGAGAGGGTGGTGGACCCTTGGAATGCACTGCCTGGTGAGCTGGTTCAGAGATCCACAGTGGAGGGCTTCAAGAGAGGGTGGGACAGACACAGAGAGTGGATGTATCAGATGATGGCCTGTCCCAAGGGGGTGGGGATGGATGATAGGGGTTTCTGGAGCACAAGGGATGGGAGGGTCTCGGCACCCAACTAAGGATCTAGGTTCGAGCAGACTCGATAGACCATAAGGCCTAATCTGCTGGCAAATAGTATGTTAGTATGTTAGTAAGTATAGGCACCCAGAAGGTGTTGTCCAAAGTTTTCAAATCAGTTCAATTAAAGCAGTAGTCAACCGTGATTTAAAATCCACCTTCAAGGCTGAAGAAAAGGGCACACTCTCACTGTCCCCTTAATACCAGTCCCGTAGGCCACTGGAAGAACAATCCAACTTAGGCAAACTTTTACCTGGCAAGACCACCATGAAGAAAGTGCCAAGACAGCTCTAACCAGCCTTGGACACAGTCACAGAGTTCCCCAGGAAAGAAGAGAAAAGGAAAGGATGAACACTCACCCAACCTCAGGGGGAAGCAGGGAAACCGCACCTCTCCCACAGGCACAGGTCCCAACTAATTTTAATTCAGCCCCCAAGGACCTCAAAGGAGAGTGCAAACCGGACTAGAGAACCAGTATCCGCAAATCAGCTCTGTAGAACGATACACCACTACTGAGAAGTCCACTTGGGTGCACAAAAAGCAGAATCGACCAGGAACACTACCAGTCCTCCGTGTCCCCCAAATGAAATCCTTGGTCACACAGCAGAGGCAACACCTGGAAACCAGAAAACAATAGGGATGCTACAGATCTTCCACGTCCCTCTCCGGCACCAGTCCCACTAACAGCAATGACTGAAACAAGCTCCCGATCCGGTGTTTCCTGCAATAGGTGGAGATGGACTCGGCTGCGTCTCCAATCAACTCTCCAGTCGTCTAGTAATCTTTTCCTCTCCAGTCCTCCAACTCTCCTCACCTCTGTGGTCCACCTCGGTAGAACTTAGCATGGACTCACCGGTGCAGTTCCACAAAAGTAGGTAAAAGTGGTTTGGGAGTGCTCCTGACTGAAAAAAAAGAAAACTAACTCCTGACGCTACCTCACTGTTCCCACGCTCACTAAAAGTCCCTAAACCTTGCTCCTTACTAATTAAATTAAAACATTTAAAAATATTTTTGGACTCAGACTGCAAAGCAGAAGCAGCTTAGAGTCAAGCTCTCCAAATCTAAAAATTATGGAAAACAACACTCAAAGGCAAACGGGCATAAGAACAATTGCTCTCAAACAGAGAGCTTACAGATGGCGACCCAGCCTGGCCGCGCTGGAGGAATATGTCCTTGAAGATAATTAATGCCAACTCAAGGACTTTTTTTTACAAAAGTAGCTGCATGTCAGCAAACAGAAATAAAGTCTTCACTGTTAATCATGTTCTATCCATGAAAAAGATAAATAATTTAAGAGTCAAATAACAGAGAAAGGAGTACTACCCCTACTGAGAAAGTGAAAACAGTAAAGTTACAAAATGCCAGGTACTTTCTTTACATATGGTAGCTAACATGTAAAAAAGACTTTCAAAATATACTGGTGAGTAAGCAGTTCTTCACCAGATTTATGTTTATCCTATGAAAAATAAATTAATATTTATTTATTTAAGTTCTCAGATAAACCATTTGAGCTCAGAGCTCTTTACATAGGTTCCACGTCGGGACATTTCAGACAAACAGGTGAGAGATTATACAAAGAATTACAAGTAATAAGGCAAATAACAGGATTGGAATAAAACATTTAGGTACAAGTGGTAATTAAACAAAGTGCTGCAGGACACAACAATAACTAGCACTGTAATATTACACTGTGACTGGTTCTAATATGCATTACCATTCTTCAGTTTCAGACAGTTCTCCAAATACTGATCAGCTGTGACTTCTTTTCCATCAATTTCCAGCTCCAAGTCAAAGTCTCGAATAGCCCACACAAATGAAGGCAAGAATCTCCCCAAATCTTCTACCTCCTTTTCTTTTCTCTGTGCCTTTACTTTAACTAGGTCACTCAGTTCAGTTACAAAGCTGGAGTGAAATTCAGGAACTATATTTTACTGAATTAACTTCTTATTAAATCTCAGTTTGTGGTTAAAATAGTGTAATGGCTGAATTGTTCTGGTGTAAGTGAAGAGGTCTGGTGTCCAGCATTTTCCCAGTTCTACAGTATGTGGTACTGATCAACCCTGGAAGTTACCTTTCATAGCATAGAAAAGTTAAAGAGCTACTGACGTCTAAAAGAAAACTTTGAAAAAACATAAGAATTAGGTGCAATTCAGCTTGCATTCCATATATATTCCATATATTTCTCTTCCCCATTATTTATTACTGCGTAAATTTGCATGACTACATGATTTTTATCCCTTGGAGTATCCTTAGAGTTCATCTGCCTCTATAGCTTACTTCCTACTTCAAGTCGTAATCCTCTGTTGTGACATCACAATGTGTTGCTGTGAGAGTAACTGCAATGTCACAAGCAGTACACTACGACCGCGGGTAGGGAGAAAGCAACAGGGATAGATGAACTCTTCAGGAGCAAAGATTTTGTTTTAATGCAAATGGCCTCAGTGATAAATAATGGGGAGGAGGAATACAGAACTAACTTGAAACACAAGCTGAACTGTGTTTGAATATTATGGTTTGTTAGTTTTCCTGACGGTGTCAGTTGCTCTCAGTCATGTCAAAGCAGACTTTCTCACATTGGCAGGGTTTGCAATAACTGGTATCGCATTGCATTTTGCGATGCAAACTGGGAGGTTGCGCACATCAAACTGTCAGGTGGATCGCAACAAAGCGCGAGCCACTTCTCAGCTCCCAGCCTGATACTGTGTGCCTCAGATCACACAAAAAAGAAAGGGTCTCCTGCCTGTCATGCCTCCTAACTGGTCCAGAGCCAATCTTTGGTAATGGGGCAGGTACAATATCAAAATGCATGAATCCTGTTTGCCACATTGAAGTCTGCATGGATTACCCTGATTACTGACTGGAAAAGGCAGTACAGCCTGACGTTAGTAAGCGGGAGAGGCTGCCATCGTTGGTGTACACATGTGGGCGGAGCTCTCGCAATTCCTCTATACAGTCTCAAGACAAGCTGGGTAAAAACAATACAGCTGTTTAGCATTTTACTGTTTTCTGTGTTATTTAGGGAAAGTTGTTAGGGTCCTGTCTAGTACATTTCTCCGTTATACTGCACAAGGAAGTATTACGTTGATCCAGGACAATGACGCTAGCTACCTCCCCAGGATGGCCCTAATTCAGCTGACTTGGCAGACTTGCCTCATACAGCCGTGTCTTTTGGTTGTGGCCTGAACTGTGTTCTGATATACGTCCTGACTCACCCAGGCCCAGAGCTGATTGGGGATGCGCCACCTTGAGTTTTGTTCTGAGTTACTGGGATCGAGATGCCAGGCTAATGACTAGTCTTACCGATGCTGCTGTGCAAGTGTCGGAATAGATTATAGTGAAAACAGGTCTTGGTTCACTTTTCAGTGAGTGTATTGTCATTCTTGCCTCTGAGGTTGGGCTCGTCAATGAAGGCACAGTAGGGCCCAAAGCCTGTCTTTACCAAATCTCCTCAGCAGCTGCTGGGATGGGGGCAGTTAGACTCTGGCTGAGGTGGGAGGGTATATTTCTCCTGTTTAGAAAAATTGCTGTCTAATCTAAATCTGCAAGACAGGCTGCAAATTATTAGCAGCAACTTAAGTCAAGCATGCAAAGTGGAGAGCAAGGGAGGGGGGCTGCATGCATTCTGTTCAGTTCAATGAAAACACCCTCAACGGTGGCACATGGGACTGAGAAGCTGCTGGGATAATACCAGGAAGCAGCCTGGATCTCCCTGAAAGAAAAGTGTGAGTGTGAATGAGATGGTACCAGGAAGCAGTCTGCATCTCCCTAAAAGATATGTGTGTGTGTGTTGGTGTGTGTCTGTGTCTGTGTTAAAAGAAAAGTTTATGTATGAGATGGTACCAGGAGTCTGCATCACCCTAAAAGGTGTGTGTGTGGAGGGGGGTACTGAAACAGATCACGCCAAGATGGAATTGATTTATAACAGTTTTTATTAAGGTTATAATATTTATGAATTTTTTAATTTTGCTAATCAAATCGAGGCATGTGCTATTCATTTTCACAACTGATTAGCAGAAAGCGCTAATCAATTTTCCGAGTTTATTTAAAACCCTGCATTGGGCTTGTCAGTGACAGACTAATGACCAGGCAAGCTGAGTATGACACTGGTAACAGCAGTACCATAGGAAGGGTGGGGCAGGTGGTGAACCTGCCCCGAGTGCATACTTCTGAGGGGCGCAGTTTTCAAAAACCTGCTAATTCATTTTAAATCACTCGCTCAGGTTGCCTGTGTGCTGTGCTGTAGATTTAATTTTTTTGGTGTGTTATAACGCATGCCGCCAGCAGGAGCGCATCCACGGAGGATCAGCAAGTGGACAGAGGTGGTGGGATTCACATGGTCCCCTCGCTGGTGCAGATTTGGCACCACCGTGGTCCCACTATAAAAGGTGCAGGCGGACTTGCACAGAGCGTGTAGTTGTAGAGAGAATGAGGCGGTTACTGAGAGAGAGGGGAGAAAAAAAGATGTATAAATTAGCGATAGAGTAGTAGCAGGGAGCCTAAGAGGTTCAGCATGGAGTGGAGGAGGAGGAGGATAGATTTAATTTAGAGCAAGTGGAGTGAGTAAGTGCCACTGAGGCGGTCAGGAGAGACGACTGGGAATCTATTTTGGAGCAGAGGACACTCAGCAGGTTTATATTTGTGCAAGCAAACTTAAAGCAAGAAATAAAAGAAAGCAAGGCAGCATATATTAATCATCAGAGTCTGTGATCACACAGCAGTCTTCTCACAGTCAGACTAGACAGTTGGGACGGGGGGCGGGTCCGATCCATCCCGACCCCAACGTCCCTCCCAGTCCCATGTGCCATGGATGGTGACTGTGTATGTTGCAGGTGGCAGCAGGCAAGAAAATGTATATTAAAACTGCCAGTGTTTGTCCTGTCTGACTGTTGGGGGGAGGGGGGCCACCATCCATCCTCCTGTACTCCCGATTGTCTGGCCGCCTGGTTGGTGTTGCTCAGTTGTAGCAGGCAGTCTGTCCTGGCCCCAAGAAGCTTGGAAAGGAAATCAGAAGAATAGAAATATTGTGTTGCAGTATTCTTTCTGAGATGTTTGTATGGGGGCTGGGGAGCTGCTTGGGCCACCCACTCACCTGGATGCAGCATGCAGCAGTCAGTCGGTGCCCTCAGCCTCCACGCCTGTTCCCTGACCCTGCTGGTTTTGTTACTGTTCGTCTGTGACCAGAAAGTAGTACTGCCGGTTTGCTTTGCTCTCTCCTCTCCTGCCTGCCGAGTCTGTCTGCCGGCTCCTGTCCTAGTCCTCCTGACTCCTGGCTTCACTTCATTCACTCAGTCGGACTCGGAGTAGTAAGTACTCCTGGGAATCCTGGCATTGCAACTTAGTAGTCTGTTGCACCGGCACACCGCTCCTGCTTGGTTGGAGCTCGTTGAGCTCCTGCTCTTGCCTGGACAAACTTGCTTCTTTCTGTTTTCTTGCCAGTTGCCACTTGTTTAATTTTGCTCTTGTCCTGTCTCACAGGGGCAGTACCCAACTCCCATCCCTCACAACAAGCTCCTGAGTCCTGGGCCGCCTTGGCCTGGCTGCTAGCCTGTGTGGTGCTGTCGTGCTGTTGCAAGTATCATAGAAGTATTCATACTTTATATAATTATAACATTTTATTTTGGATGGACTCCAGAGTAAAATGTTATATTGATATATCAAGAACTAAGTATGATACTTGCAAGTCTGAACATGGGATTTTGTTTCTCATTCTGTGTCTTTTTTTATGTAGCATAGCAAATAGAAATACTGTAGCTGTAGGTGGTTCTACTCCTACCTGCTCACTTATTACTTCCTACCTGGTTGGGTCAACAAAAGCTATAAATAATAAATACTAGTCTGAAAGTCTTTCTTGCCCAGGTTCTGAGTAAAAACATGCTACACAGTCTCAGATACAGACAGTAGTTTCTAGTATTTCACAAATCTATAGGCACTGTTTGGATGATGAGTTTTTGTAACATTGGGTCCCTGTTTTTGCACAAAGAGTAGCTGAGATCTCTTAACTCATGTCATAAGTATAACTTGTACATTACATTACACTGGAGTTGTGTGTGTGTGTGTGTGTGTGTGTGTGTGTGTGTGTGTGTGTCTGCGCGTGCGCGGGGCGATCATTAGTACACCAATTCCATGATGCTGAAATTAATGATCACCTGCAATCTCTTGTCTAAGAGACTCTGATTTTGAATACTGATGTGTTGGTTGATTTTTTCAAGTTAAAAAGTGCCAATTGCCAAATAAAATGTGTTGTTGAGGAAGAAGAAAAAATTACTCACCTTAGTAATTGCTTTTCTTCTCATGGAGTCTTGCTATATTAGGACTTATTGCAGTTAGCCACTGCACTCGAACTGCCCCGGGGAGGAAAGAGTTAACTCAGAGAATCTGGAGTTCTAAGCAGCAGGCGCTATGCAAAAGCTCTATCTGGGCAGTTTCAAATGAAACTGTCAGATCTTCTGAAGCTAACACTAAGCAACAAGTCTGTGTGGAAAGCTCTACACTAGCCAAATGGCTACCTACTAGTAGTAATAACAACAATATAAACAACAATAGGAACAATAACAATAATAAGAATGAATAATGGTATTATTAGTTTTCCCCCCTGACAAGCACTATTAGGACCCCCCTTCCCCAAAGACTCAAGTCCAGGAAGGGGGCCAACAAATCACTCAACACAGAAAACCCTAGTTCCCTAACCCTAAATAAAAGAGGGTGAAGGGAAGAACTACAATGGCATGACACAGTGCTTGCACTAATTTGCCACCCCCACCCCAGTAGAAGTTCTGAGAGGGGCAGGTTGGGGGTGGTCCTAATATAGCAAGACTCCATGAGAAGAAAAGCAATTACTAAGGTGAGTAATTTTTCTTCAAACACCATGAAGTCTTGCTATATTAGGACTATTACAGATACACAGCAGTACCTCCATGGAGGAGGGTCAGAACCTACTTGGAAATAGGCTCTGAAGCACAGCTGTGCAAAAACGAGCATCTCTCCTGGACAGAAATCCAGGGAATAATACTTGGTAAAGTGTGAACTGTCTTCCAAGTAACAGCTCGACAGATTTCCAGAATGGAATATCTCTAGCACGCTAGATATGCAGCTGTACACCTGGGAGTGAGCCCTCAGTCCTGAGGGGCTCTCCTACCTAGTCTTTGATAACAAAATGGATACAAGAGACAATCCACCTTGCAATTGTCCTCTTGGTGGCAGGTTCCTTTGCCAACCTCGCCCTAGGTAAGGAAGAGTTGGAGGATTCGAACCTGTGACCCGTGGTGCGTTACAAATAGTAGCATAAGGCTCTTTTGGCGTCCAAGCTGTGCAGTCTCCTCTCACCTGAGGAAGAATGCTCAGTGAAAAATCCTGGGAGAGAGTGGGTTGGTTCAGGTGGAAACCTGAAACCACTTAGGGACAAACCCTGTGTTAGTCCTAGGGACTGTCTTATCTCTGTGGGGAGAGAAAATCTTCTTCCACTGCCAGGGCATGTAGTTCACTTTTGCGTCTGGCAGAAGTGAAACCACCAGAAAAAAACATTTTCCAAGTGAGAAGCTTGAGCTCTGCTGGGGACAGAGGTCCAAAGGGGTTTGCATTAACTGAGCAATGCAAACATTCAGGCTCCATGCAGGAGCTGGTCTCCAAAAAGGAGGTTGGTGTGAAGCAACCCCTTAAAAACTGGAAAACACAGGTTGAGAAGAAAAGGAAGCAGGCTTCCCTGCTTGCAGAAAAACAGAGACAGCTGCCAGAGGAACCCTTAAGGTAGCTGGCCCAAGACCTAAGAATTTAAAATGGACCAAAAAGTCCAGAAAATGGGCAGATAAGCAGACTGTGGTATAATCTGCTTCTCATACTTTCAGACTGAAAACCTGTTCTACTTAGAATATGTAAGTGGCCCCAGTGAAAAAGCTTCCTTGAAGCCTTTAAAATATCCGACACCTTGAAAGGTGTAAATCAGCAAATTCTAACTCCTCAAGAGCTGCCTTGAGAAGGAGGAATTTGAGGTTCGAATACCACACTCTCCCTTGTGCAAAGGCCAGTAAGTCGTGGACTCTGGGCAAGCTCAGGGTAGGGTGGAATGTCAAGAACAGAGACAATGGGTACCAGGGCTGTCTGGCCCAGTTTGGAACAATCAGAATAGCTTTGCAGGGCTGAGATCTGATTTTTACTAGTACCCTGAAAGAAAGGGAAAAAGGAGGAAGGTGTGCAGAAACTTCCTTTCCAATCCAAGTGAAAAGCGTCCAGGGGGGCTGATCCCAGCACTGGAGGCCTCAACAAAACAGAGAAAGTTAGTGGTTATCTGGGGCTGCGAAAAGATCTATCTGAAAATGAGCCCCATCTGGCAAGGACTGAACCCAGCACCTGAGGATTCAGAGCCCAATCGTGATGGCCCTGAGAATCCTGCTGAGGGCATTGTCCTTCCCTGGGAGGTGAACTGCTATCAGGGAGGTGTTCAGGGAGTAAGCCAGAGACCACCACTTCATTGCTTCGGTGCACAAGGCTGATGACCGAGTGCCCCCCTGCCTGTTGATGTACCACATTATTGTGGTGTTGTCTGTCCTGACTTGAACTACCTTGTTCTGGACAGAAGCTGAAAACTCCTAAGAGCTAGAAGACAGCTCTGAGTTCCAAAAATTGATGTGGAGCAGAGATTCCTAGGGAGACCACACTCCTCGTGGACAGGTCGCCTAGCGAGGTTCCTCACCCTAACACAGGAGCATCCGTGGTGAGGGAATGAGGAGGACCTAGTTTTAGATTGCTTTGATCCTGCCACCAGTGTAAGGCCAGGATCAGGGATTGGGTCACTAGAACCAATTTGGAAAGGAATCCCTCCTTTGGGACCAATAGGCCCTCAGATGGAACTAAATGTCCCTCATCTGAATCTTGCTCCCTGCTACAGCTGTGGAAGCAGCCATGTGCCCTAGTAGTTATAGCAAATGCTATGCTGGTCAAGAGACTACGTGAGTAATGGAAGATGCCAGGGCAAAGAGACTGCCTACCCTTTCAGAGGGAGAAATGCCTGGCTAACTTTGTGTTCAACTCTGCCCCTATGAAAGTTAGTACCTGAACTGGTTGAGAACTGACTTTGGTAAATTCAACAGGAATCCCAGAAGGTGAGAAGCTGCTGGGTGACTTACAGAGTGAAGTTTACTTGATCTGGAGACTGACCCACTGAGCCAGTCATCCAGGAAAGGACAAAGCAATCCTTGCCTTCTTAAAGAGCCACTACCACAGCTAGAATTTCAATACCCTTGGCGCAGAGGTGGGCCGAAGGGCATTGCCTGAACTGGTAGTGGCCTGAGGGTAACCTGGTGCTGGTGAGAAGGCCTGATCAAACAGCAGAAAAAATAGGCATCCTTGAGGTCCAGGAAAGCTAGTCAGTCCCTGGCCTCAGCCAGAGTTAACATTTTAACTTTGTTTTCAAAGATGCTTGTTCAGGTACCTTAAATCTGAGATGGGCCGTAATCTCCTGCCTTCTATAGAGGTAAGAAAGTATCATAGTACAGCCCTGCCCGGTGGCAAGAGGGACCTCTACTGCTTTGCAGTTCAGAGGAGAAAACCTCTGCTCCCAAAGCAAGGATTCAGAAGGATTTGCAGGTGGACCTGTCTGGCTCTCATCTTTGGAAACTGTTTGAAGCTGAGAACCAGACCTATTACTTCCAGAACCCACTTGTCCGAGTTAGGGACACCCAATTCTGGCTGAAATAAAACCAACCTGCCCACTGGTATAGAAGAATCAGCCCTGGCACCCCATCAGGGTGCCTGCTTGGCAATAGTCTTAGGCTAGGGGAGGGGCCGGTTTACTTGTGCCCGTCTATCTCTGCCTCTGAAGAGACCCTCTGGCAAAGAGGGAGGCCTGAGCCTCTACCTGGGCACTTTTGTAGGTAATCATCCCTGTTTTCATATAGCTTTCTGTTTGTTCCTCAAACAGAATTACCCACAACAAGAAACAAATCCATAGACTTTGACAGAGTATCTTGGGACAGATTAGTGCATCTGAGCCATGCCAACCTAGAAAGCTACAGAAGTGGTCATGACCAGAGAAAACAAGATTAACACCAACAGCAGTATGAACTTGAACTTAGAGGCTTCAGTGCCATTAGCAGCCACCTGTTCCAACCGCTAGCCAGCTGGCCATGGGCCTGCTTGGCTAACTGCAATACTCGTCCCACTGAATTTCCGAAATCTAGCCTCATAAGCCATACAACTTGCCTGTCTGAGTCCCACAGAAGCTGCCATATACTGTTTTCTTGTCATGGCATCAATCCTCCTGGAATCCTATTCAGGAGGATGTGAAACCAGGAACTAACCTTGACACAGGCTGCAGCTTGTACCACACCTACATGACTACACTGCTCAGTGAGGAAGTCTGTAACAGAGCCTGACGAAATACACCTTCTGTCCATTTTTATCTTACAGGAGGGACAGAAGAGAATCTTATAAAATCTTTGTTGTTTACTTCCTAAATGACTTATGCAAAGAAAGACAACCTCCTAGCCCATCATTCCTACATAATCAGGCTCCCTTTACTCATCCATAGCCTCCTCTAAAGGAAGCTGGGGGGATTCTGCAAGCTTTTTGTAAAACATAAACTGAGAAAAGGACTCAGACAGAAAAGGAGGAGATTCTAAAAGTCTGTCTGGAGAAAATGTCCGCTTAAGTGGGCACGTCCAGACCCTACCAGCCACACATGTATTGATCAAATTTCCTCCTCCCACTCCTGTGGTTCATAACAATTCCTCAACATCATAAACCTGAACCACTGGAACTGAACGAGCCACCTTTACCAACTGTAGATGGTTGACAGGACCTAGAAACAGCGACTGGACAATCTGTATGAAAGCAACTACTTCTGCAGCAGTTGGAGAGACAATCTTGGACTCCAAACCTACTGATTTCTCTGTCATATTCATTTTTTTAAACTGGTTCCTCTGAACCATCCTTTTGCCTAAGAAGTCTAGCCCTGGTCAGAGGCACTCCCTCTGGTCAGTGGGTACTGGACCCGGGCTGGCCATCGGGTCAGCGGACTTTTATCAATAGTTCCCTGAGCCGGCCCTATCTCTTTTCAGGGTGGCTGCAGAAATTTTAAACACCTGGCAGTCTGACAGGAGGTGGTCAACCCAAACAATAAACACAAGTGGTGTGTGGGTCAGCCTTGGCAAGGCTTCCCACAACATCACAGTGTTGAAACCCAGTGGGCCAGTTTTTCTTTTGGGTTTCTCAGACATAATGCCATCTAACCAAAAACTGCCCTTTTATGGCCAGTTAGGTAAGACACCCTTATCGGTTCCTAACCGTTTTACGGGTATTTGAAAAAACCCTATTTAAAATCAAGGTTTTTTTAGAACCAATAAGAACCGGGTACCGCACTCTAAAAGCCCAAAACTTTAAAACATTAAAATAAGCAAACCGATCGGTTCAAAACTGACCCCGATAACTAAATTTCCACACAGACTTTACATTTTGTACTTACGGTTTACCAGATAGAGCTTTAACCGAAATGCGGTAAAATAATTACTTTTTGGCGGTTCAAATGAACCGAAAATACTGTCAACGACGAAATGAACCGAGCTGAAGGAGCTGATCTCGGGCGACTGTTCAGTGAAGCGGAGTAAAGAATCTGACAGTTTCATTTGAAACTGCCCAGATAGAGCTTTGGTATAGCGCCCTCGCGCTTTAGAACTCCAGATTCTCTGGAGTTAACTCTTTCCTCTCCGGGGCAGTTCAAGTGCAGTGGCTAACTGCAATAAGTCCTAATATAGCAAGACTTCATGGTGTTTGAAAACCAAAACTTAGTCAGCTAAGTGCAATGCAGGCATGGAAGGCACTCAAGCAGTAACCCCTTTACCCCGCATTTTAACGTGGGACAGCCAGGATGGAATCAGGATGTGATAGGCTATTAGCAATAGCCAGGGCTAGAGGCTAGCTAGGGCACAATATTAGTAAATAAATAAATAAATGTTATTATGGACGGTTATGGTGTGGTATGGGCCATGGCACAACAAGCACAAAACATGTCAGTAGAACACCATTTTGTTGAGGTAATAAAAATGCATTTCCCTGGCCTTCTGTCTCTTATTTAAATGCATAGACATACATTCAAACTTCAAAGACTTTGAATGCATGTCTACAATGAGAAACAGCATTTTTACTACCTCAAATTACAGTGTGTGTGTATCAGTCAAGCATGTTCTAGTCCACTGTCATCCTGTCTTGATTCATAATGAATTTATTTGTTCATGAATTATTTTCCATATTATGTGCCTTTGCCTTATGTCATGTGGTACCTACTACCCTGTCTGCAAATTATACTGCATGCATGACTGCATCCCTCCCAGCTGAATGGGGCCCAGTCAGCTGGGAAGGATGGCATGCAGCCATCAGTCATGCAGTATAATTTGCAGACAGTGCTCATGGGACACATGGGGATAATGAGGATACGTCATGATGAAGTAAATTGTAATCGTACAGTACTTGGTATTGTACGGGGTGGCTTATTAAAGAATATTGTCTCTTTAAGCAATAGAAACATAGACTTTGACAGCAGATAAGGACCGCTTGGCCCACCTAGTCTGCCCATTTCCCTACCTACAGGATAGGCTGCAGATCCTAGTTAACCAACAGCCTATTTCTTCCTACCCCCCACAAGAATTGCCTTATGTCTGTCCCATGCATTCTTGAATTCTCCCACAGTTTTAGACCCCACAACCTCCTCAGGAAGGCTGTTCCATGCATCCACTACCCTCTCTGTGAAAAATACTTCCTCACATTGCCCGGAACTGCCCCCTTTCTTAAATTGTGTCCCCTTGTTCTTGAACATCTCTTTTCCGAAGATGCTACCCTCTTGGACTTTGTTGATTCCACTGAGGTACTGAAAAGTTTCTATCATGTCCCCCTCTCCCTTCTTTCCTCAAGGGTATACATATTAAGCTCCTTTAGTCTCTCCTCCTACGGCTTCTCTTGCAGACCCTGCATCATTTTAGTTGCCCTCCTCTGGACTGCCTCTATCCTGTCTATGTCCTTGCGGAGATGGGGTCTCCAGAACTGGATGCAGTACTCCAGATGGGGTCTCACCAACTGTCTGTACAGAGGGATAACAACTTCCTGTTTTCTGCTGCTGATGCCTCTCCCTATGCTTTCCAGTATCCCCAGCCTCCCTACTGCCTTATCACATTGCTTGCTAACCTTAAGGTCATCTGATATGATTACCCTCTCAGGTCCCTTTCCTTTTCGTTGTTTTACTGCCCCCATTGTGTAATCTTCCCTGGGTTCTTGTTTCCCAGGTACATTATTTTGCACTTCTTTGCATTGAATCCAGCTGCCATACTTCTGACCATTCCTCCAACCTTGCCAAGTCCCTTCTCATCCTTTCCATGCCTCCTCATGTATCAACCCTGTTGCAGATCTTTGTGTCATCTGCAAAGAGGCATACTTTTCCTTCCAGACCCTCTGCAATGTCACTTATAAAGACATTAAAAAGGACTGGACCCAGTACTGAACCCTGCAGTACCCCACTAGTAACCCCTCTTTCTTCAGAGTGTACTCCATTTACAATTACCTTCTGTGTCCTGTTGTCCAGTCAATGTTTTACTCAGGCTACCACCCTGGGACCCACTCCCAGGCTGGTTAATTTGACTATTAATCTTTTGTGTGGGACTGTGTCAAATGCCTTGCTAAAGTCTAGGTAGGCCATGTCCACAGCCCCTCCCTGGTCTACTACCTTGGTCACCCAGTTAAAGAAATCTATTACATTCGTCTGACATGACCTTCCTGCTGTGAACCCATGCTGCCTTGGGTCCTGTGCCCCACTGGCCTCTAGGTACTCAACAATTCTTTCCTTCAGAAGTGATTCCATCACTTTCCCTACCACAGAGGTCAAACTTACAGGTCTGTAGTTTCCTGCCTCTGTCTTGGTCCCACTTTTGTGAAAGGGAATCACATCCGCCTTCCTCCAGTCCTCGGGTACCACACCATCCTCCCATGATTTATTAAAAAGAGTAGTCAGTGGTTTCACTATTTCCCCCGTTAATTCTTTTAGAATTCTGGGGTGAATTCCAACAGGGCCCCATTGCTTTGTCCACCTTCAGTTTTAAGAGTTCTTGCGGAACCCTTTCTTCAGTGAAAGGGCCGGGATCGACCCCCCCCCCATCAAGAGTGCTTCTGTTGGACTTCCAGTGACGTCAGCGAGCTAATGGCAGCATAGATTCATATCTCCGTCTCCCTCCTGACTACAGTCTAATCAAATCACACCACTAGAGGGATGTCTTCACCAGTAAAAGCAAAGAGAAATAGAGCAGGAAATCCGCCATCAACCCTGATGCAAAAATTGAGAGAAATGATGCAGGGAGAGGTCGACGCGATCCGTGGGAGAGGGACGCGATGGAGGGCCTACAGCACCCGGAGGCCTCTGCCGAGGAAATTCCAACGAGTCTCAGTGAAACTATAATGCAAATGGCTCGTACAGTGGCTAAAATAGATCAAACCCTAAACGAATTCAGAACAGAACCTAACTAGAGTTGACCACAAAGCAGAACAACTTGAATTGTGTATAAACCAGATAGTCGAGCAGTCGGACCGTCAGGACAGACTCCTGCTCTACCTCTTAGCCAGAGATCGGGAACTCACCCACAAGTTAGAAGATCTCGAGGGTAGAAACAGAAGGTAAAACATAAGGCTGTATGGAATTCCCGAAGGATCCGAAGACAAGTACCAGAGTGTAACTCTGTTTCTGCAAAAAATACTGAGGCAGATCCTTTCACTACCCCAGGTACTGGATCTCATGATGGACCGAGCGCATAGATCTCTGGCCCCCCGACCCAAAAATTCAGATTCAAGGCCTTGCTCTATAGTCACAAGACTTACTAGTTACCAGGCAAAGGAAGAAATTTTAAAAGCGGCTTGGAAACAAGGGGCATTGCTGTATGAGGGTCGCCAAATAAACACAGATAATGACCATACCACAGCCGTCCAAGATGCTAGAAAATCACTCTGGCCGATTATGAGGCAACTTCGGGCTCGTAACATGAAAGCACAGGTCCTGTACCCCGCACGCCTCAAGATTGTTTCAGATAAAGGCTCCAAAATCTATCAAGACCTACTATCTGCTGCCCCTTTCCTGGAATCGCTGGGAATAGTTGTGCTGCCCCTAACAAAGGAAAGGCTGGATAAAGATCTTCTTACCTCAGCCTGGAGTGTTGCTCAGAAAGGAACCCCACGGCAAGGCGTTGTTCAGGGAACCCAGCGCACAAATCTGCGAGCGGACATATCTACTCTGATAGGCCAGCTCGGAGACCCCGCAAAACTGAATAAGAAGGCTGCTCACCTCCAGATGGAAGACAAGGGATCTTTGTTGGGTGAAGCTGTGGAATCTGCTGCGGAGACATGATTTGTGAGGGAGAGGCAAAGGTATCCATGTTTTTTTCCTCGCTTTTCTATGCTCCAGACCTGGGACTTAGTTGAACTGGCTCTCTCTCCCTGCGTCTGGATATTCCGTTCTGGTTTCCGCCCCCCCCCCCCAGAACTTCGTTAATGGCTCCCTACACACTTTGATGCCGTTCCCTTGTTGCTACGTGACCTGGGCTTATCATTGATCCCCTTGACTGCCGTGGATCGTACCTGTGGGATTGCTTGACTCTTGTGTAGGAGCTCCTTGAGATACGTGCTGCAGATCCCTCGTTACCTGAATTTCTTGGAGGTCCCTAAGTGCGTCACTGTGAACCGCCCCAGCACAACTCTCTGAACTTGGGGAACTGTAGTCAGGCTTGCTGGACGCAATCTATGCCATCCTGTTTGTGGATGCATGGGGAATCCAAGGTTTGGGAGGAAAAAAGGAATGCTGCAAGGGTCGCCAAATTAAAGACTTAATTTCTTGAACCCCAGCTTAGGAGGTGAACCATTCCCAATGGGGCACTTCCCTGAACCCACTTGGTTACCTAATGTAGAAGCTGATGCAGTTAATACTTGGGGGCTCCTGCGAGAGTATAATTCTGTAACTGCCTCAGTGGCAGGGGCTGACCTAATATAGTCTCTATACCCTCAATTGAAACCCTATAGTTAATTTACAGTCAGCAGGGGCACTGCTTCTTCAGACAACCCTATCTGATTATGTAAATAATATACTAAAATCTTAAAAAGGGTGAATCATTTACATTACTACAGATCCCTATGGATCTTGGAGGGGGTGGGCCAACGCTGAATCATGTGATTCGCTGACTCTAGGGCACCCCATTAGGTGACTTCCCCCTGGGAAGGAAGGAATGCACACCATTAAGGTGGAGCTCCCTTCTAGTTACCGCTCTCATGCTTGCCCTATGGCCGGGAAACCACCGCCAGCCCCCCTAGGAAGTCTATCGACACCTGATTTGAGGGGGGAGGAAGGTGTCTTAAAAGACACCTTCCTCCCACTCTCTTTTAAGCTCGAGCCCTCAATTGAGGACTGCCTCGAGCATACATCCCTGACTGATGGTCAGGAATCTGTTTTTTTGTTGAAAAGTTCTAAGTTAAAGTTGTTGCTTCAGTTACGTGGGTACTCACATTTTGCAGAAAAGGTAGAACTGCCAGACACACTGAGATATATTGTTTTCCCTCATGTCAGTAGGAAGAATTCTCATGTTAAATATAAATGACTGGTCATAGTGTTAAAATACTCTCCTATAACATTAACGGGTGCTCCAGTCCGGTGAAGAGAAAACAAATCCAGAAGTATATTACCAGGCAGAACTGCGAGGTAAATTTCTTACAAGAAACCCACCTATCCCCATCGGAGGTCCTAAAGTTGAGGACCAAGTCCCATCCATATTTGTTCTCCTCATCACTGGATTCTGGTGGTAAGATAGGGGTGGCCATTCTGCTCTCAGCGTCCTTCCCATTTGAGTTGGAGGACTCTGTGGCGGACACTGGAGCCAGATATATTATGGTTATAGGGAGGGTGCAGGATACCCCAGTAACTCTGGTTAGTGTCTATGCTCCCCCGGGCTCCTCCACAGCATTCTATGCCTTGCTTGCCCAGCTAGTTGCTGAAAGATCTAAGGGCCTCCTGATTATTGGGGGGGTCTGGAACTTAATCTGGGATAGAAATCTGGATACCACCTCAGGCATTCAGAACCCAGACCACTGTAATGCAAGGGCAGTCAGACATATCCTGAATCAGACGGGGCTAGTGGATGTCTGACGAGAAAGGTATCCCAGAGCAAGGGGCTATACGTGCTATTCACCCAGGTTCAAGGTCTATTCCCGGCTCAACACGTTTTTTACTTTTAAGGATAATATTTCCGCCCTTCCCTCAATTTGGATGGGTACCTCTACCCTATCAGACCATAGCCCAATATTTTTGGAGGTCGCTCTCTCTCTCTCCCCAGAAGAACGACACACTGGAGACTTAACACATCCCTGCTTAGGGATAAAGAAGTAGCAAGTAAGATCAAACAACACATTACAAATGCCATAACTGAGAACACCACGCCCGGGATGACGCCACAAATCATATGGGATACACCGAAGACCACAATTAGGGTACAGTTAATATGCATAGCCTCCCAGAAGAAAAAAGACTGCCTTTTAAAACAACCAAATCTCCATGCAAAACTAACAGACCTGGAATCCCTCCAAAAACTAAAGTGGGATAAACAAAGGGACTCTGAGCTCAAATCTCTGAGGGCTGAAATCCAGAAACTCCAGAAGGAGGAGATTGAAAGGAATCTTTTTTTCCTTAAACAAAAATATTACGAGGGAGGACCCAGGGGCACTAGACTTCTGGCAGCCCGGCTGAGGCACTTCAAAGCCAGAGCCACAATAACTAAAATAGTTTCCCCAATCACTGGCCGTTTAACTAATAAACCTGAACAAATTGCAGAAGCCTTTGTTTCTTATTATACCAAACTCTATACCCCCCCCCAGGAGCCAGCGCCAGCCCAGGTGACCATAGATTATCTTAAGTCTCTGTCCCTCCCCTCTCTCTCCCCCAGGAGAAAAGCCAAGCCCTAATCAAACCAATTACCCAACTGGAAATCTTGAAAACTATAAAAGGCCTGAAGGGGGGCAAGTGCCCTGGACCAGACGGTTTCACAGCAGAATTCTATAAAACCTTTGCTACAGAAACAGCCCCTTTACTGGCGGATGTCTTCTCTGGGATATGGCAGGAGGCGAATCCGGTCCCCCCTTCCTGGCAATACACCACAATCTCGCTTATACCAAAAGAGAATAAGGACCCCGCTAGATGTGAATCCTACCATCCAATTTCGCTCTTAAACTCGGACTATAAGATCCTTACTTCGATCCTTGCATCGAGGCTGAATCCCATACTTCCAGAGCTTATTAACCCAGATCAATCAGGATTCGTCCCGGGCCGTCATGCCCCAGACGGCGTCTGTTCAGCCATTAACATAATTGATGTTATCCATCGTACCCGCCTCCCTGCCTGTCTCATGAGTTTAGACGCTGAAAAAGCTTTCGATAAGGTCTCCTGGTCGTTCCTGTTTCTGGTCCTAGAGCAGATGGGCTTCCCACAGATATTTATTGATTGCATTAAGTCATTATACTCTGGCCCGCAAGCTTATGTTAGGGTAAACGGGAATCTCTAGGAGATTTACCCTAGGTAGAGGCACCCAGCAGGGCTGTCCTTTATCCCCCTTGCTATTTGCCCTATACATAGAACCTCTGACTGAAGCAGTATGTACCACCCCGACGGTACGGGGCATCGACATTGGGGGTCAACAGCGGAAAATATCACTATACACTGACGACGTCCTACTTCGCATATCCCATCCAGAGACCTCAATCCCTGAGATATGGTCAATTCTGACAGAATTTGGTAGACACTCTGGGTACACCCTAAATAAAACCAAAACTGAGGTCCTGTATTTCTATTACTCACCCTCCCATAAGGTCACAGAGTTTTTGCCACTAAATTGGTCAGCAGATAAAATGAGCTACCTGGGTGCCTGGCTAACTAAACACAATTCCCATCTCTTTAAAGCCAATTATGTCCCACTCTTCAACCAGGTAAAGAAAGATTTAGATAGGTGGTCCCTGATAAACCTCCCACTATATCTAAGAATACAGACTGTTACCATGAATATTCTCCCCAGATACTTATACCTATTCCAGTGTCTACCGATCTTTATACCTAAAACACAGTTTTATGAATGCCAAAAAATAATCATAAAGCTTGTCTGGAACAATAGGAGACCCAGAATAAATGCCCATATACTTCAACTGAGTAAAGCAAAGGGGGGGCAGAGCCCTTCCCGATCTTGAGGACTATTAACTCGCCACGCAAATTAAAAGAGCATTACAATGGTCACTCCCAATTATACTGCTAACTGGAAGGAAATGGAGAGAGCGGAGGAAGAGGAGCATGGTCCATTGTTAGGCGTCCGCTCAATACAAATGAAAACCAATAGAGACTACCCCCCCCCCCCATTGACCCTGAGAGAAACCATAAAGACAACACACAGAATCTGGCAGAAATATAAAATAAAATCCTCTCTTTGGCCCCTTTATAGGCCCTCATGGGACACAGCTTTTGGCCCGTCCCGACTAGATCACACCTTTAGAATATGGGAGAAAGTGGGCCTGACTTATGTCAAGCAGTTCATGTCGAGGGATGAGGTTATAGACTTCATGACCCTCAGGAATAACTTTGACCTGCGTAATACTGACCACTTTCGCTACTGGCAGGTTAAAGATTATATCCACTGCTGCCGTAGAGCAGATCCCCGACTTAATGTGGTCGCCCCTTTGTAGAAACTCTCTACGCAATACTATCTTCACAGAAAACTTCGGGCCTCATCTCTACACTATATAAAGCTCTTATGGACCTAAAGAAATATTATTTAGAAAAGGTTAAAGGTAGATGGAGAGAGGAAGGGGGAGCTGACCTTAGAGGAATCAACTGGGATTCAGTATTTAGGCTGGCACCCAGAACTACCTGTTCCCCTCTCTGGCAGGAGTTCAGCTGGAAGGTGAAGATACGCTATTTTCTTCCTCCTCTTTCACTGAGCCGGAGGATTCCTGGGAGAGACCCCTCTTGCTGGAGATTGTGTGGGGAAACAAAGGCAGATTACCTACATATATTTTGGCTGTGCCCACGGCTTGAGCCCTTTTGGAGGGACATCACTCAGGCACTTACTAAATTGTTCACCCTTGAAGCTCCCCTGGATTGGCCCTGCCTTATACTGGGGGAACTACCTCCAAACCTGACTGGAGCTGACTTGTTATATCTTTGGACCCTTCTCCTGGCGGCAGCCCATAAAATTGTTACTAGAATGTGGCTAAAAGACGACTCCCCCACTATAGGCACCTGGATACATTTAGTCCAGGAAATTGCAGAAATGGAAGAGTTAACTTATAAGACAAACCATAGGACAACAATATATGTCCGGAGGTGGACTAGATGGGAGATCTGGCGGGAGACAATTACTGCCCTGTGCCCTACCCGGACTTCTTGAAATTCTACTCCTAACCTAACACTCCTTAACTTGGTCATAGGCGCCATATTACTTATGGTTGGGGGATGACTGACTGCATGGAGAATGGTCCATTTGATGTAGGGAAGAGTACAATATAATTGATTTATCAATGTCATTAACTTAAAAATATTTATCTCCTTAACCCATTTCTTTTCAAAAAAAAAAGAGGTATAAAAAGAGGGATTATATCTATTATACTTGATATATTTCAACTCTGTAAAACAGAACTGAATTTGTCTGGCTTACCTGTATGAATTGTACCCGATGGTTGTCAATAAACTTAAATTAAAAAAAAAAAAAGAGTGCTTCTGTTAATTGGATTAGGCACTTCCCCCTCCTCTTTTGTGAATACTGAGCAGAAATATTCGTTCAGTGTCCCTGCTTTTTAACTGTCCCCCTCTGCCCACCCACCATTCATTCTATTCAGCCTCACTATCCCTCCCTTTGTCTTTCTACGCTCTCTGATGTACCTATAAAAGGTTTTATCCCCCTTCTTAACCGAGTTGGCTATCTTTTCCTCAGTTTGGGCCTTTGTTATTCTGACTTCTCTCCCTGCTTCCTTCTGCCTTAACTGGTACAGCTCTCTGTCCTGCTCCTTCTGTGTTTCCTTATACGTCCTGAATGCTATCTTTTTCTCCCTGCCTTTTCCAGCCACCTCTTTTGAGAACCATAGTGGCTTTTCTTTCATTTTGATTTGTTTATTTAGTCACACAAAGGCTTGTTGCCTCTGTGATGGCAGTTTTGATGATTCCCATTGTTGCTCCACCCTCCTTCTAGCCTGTTTGCTAGTGCTTTTCTGAGGCACTCTCCATCTTGCCAAAGTCAGCCCTCCTGAAGTCCAGTACCCTCACTTTTGTATGGCTTGACTCTGTAGCTGAGTTTAACGTGAACCACACTGTTTGATGGTCACTTGTTCCTAGATGGCAACCCACTTCTAGATGTGAGATCCTCTTACTGCCCCCATTTAAGAGTACGAGGTCTAAAATTGCTCCCTCATGAGTGGGTTCCGAAACTAGCTGTCTGAGGCTAGTTTCAGTAGGCTTCTCTGTGGAAGATGAGCGGACAGCAGAATAATACTGTAACTGTACAAACTGGCTGTCACTGGCGGGCCGGCCATCTGTTCCAGTCCCAGAGAGGGCTAGCCAGTGCAGTAGTCACTTCAGTCCAGTGTGGTGATGGTGTCACCTGACTTAAGTTTTATGACTGTTTATCATCAGCCAGGGGGTAGCAGCGCCAGCCCAGTGGTAATATGGTACACTGTACTTCCCGGGTCGAGTGGGTCCCTCACGGTTTTGTTTGGGAGGAAGTGAGTCAGTAACTGCCAGAGTCCAGTTACTGACTCACTCACTCCCAAACAAAACTGAGAGGGACCCAGCCGACTAGGGAAGTACAGTACCACTACTACCGCTGCCTGGTGCTGCTACCTTACTAGGCTGATGATAAACAATCAGGTAATGTAACTTAAATGAAATCAGCACCACAGCTGGCAGGCCACTATCTCTTTCAAAATGCTGTTCTACACAGTTCCAAGGTCATGGAATGTAATTCTACCCTACTGTGGTAGAACAGCATTCTAGAATGAATCAATTTCATTTTGAAAGCAAAAAAACTCACAAAACACATGTTTCACACAGTACTATACACTATAAAAAATACAGGATGAGCAACTCTATACACAACCAGTGTGTTTTGCCACCTCAGGATTCTGATTCCCATGGACCTCTTGAGCTTCGCTCTCAAGGTGAGAGGGAATCAGAACCCCTCTTTGGCAGAACACACTGGTTGTGCATAGTTGCCCATCCAGTATTCTATATTATCTATTATTTATTAAAAAAAATTGTTAAAACGTTATACTTTTTGCATGTTTTCCTCACGCAGAGGGAGATTTTTAAATAAAATAGTTATTCCACCAACAGTTAATATGAATATATGAATGTAGCATTCCAGTCATTCAGCAGTGCTGGACGATGGAATGCTGACAGGAAGAAATAAATCCATGTCCCGTCCCACCATCATTGTGAGTGATTTAGCCAGGGTATACTCCTTTAATCTGTCCTCATCCTTGCATGGGTTATGGTGCAGACCCTTCACCCTAGTGCACCATTTAGTTGTCCTCCTCTGGACTGCCTCCGCTCCATCATGTCTATGTCCTTGTGGAGATGGGGTCTCAGAACTGCACAAAGTACTCCAGCTGGGGTCTCACTAACTGTCTGTGTATATAGAGTCAGGGATAACAACCTCCTGTTTTCTACTAGTGATGCCTCTCCCTATGCATCCAACTCAAGAATCCCCCAGTCCTCTTTACTGCCTTCTCAAATTGCTTGCCTACTCTCAGGTCATCTGATATGATGACTACCCCCAGGTCCCTTTCCATCTTAGTTAATAACCCCCCAACTGTGTGTGGTCTTTGTCTTTCCCCGGGGTTTTGTCTCCCAGGTGCATTACTTTGCACTTCTTTGCACTGACTCTAAGGTGTCATACTTCTGACCAGTCCTCCAACCTTGCCAAGTCCTGTTTCATCCTTTCCACCCCCTCTTGTGTAGCTGGCTGCGCACACTGATGCCAGCCAGCCAGAGTCTCCCACATCTCATAGTCCATGGGAGCAAAATATTCCTTGAAATCAGAGGTAGGGAACATATAACAAAAATATGTTTCTTCTTCAAGAAAAGCCCCAAAACTTGCCACAGAGCAAGCCTCGAGGCCCCCAGACCCACAGCTATTTCTGGGGGGGGGAGCAAAATTTGTCTCTTGCCCAGAGCACCAAAATGTCTTCCTACGGCTCTGGGTAACAGTTTGACGGACAGAAACTTCATGTAGTTGAAAGGACTGAAGCTGCCCCTATTAGAGAGGGGCTTCCTTACCAATCCTTTCATTTGCATGAAGCCAGCTAGCTATCTGCTGAGCAGTTGTGCTGTCATGCTGTGTTTCTATTGTGAGTGTTTTGGTCTCCCTCCTCCCTACTGTTCTCATAATTTTCACAGTGTACAGACTATGTTATTTTTAAGTGTATTCACCCAGTCCAGCAGAATTCCACCATCTTATTTTTGCCATGGTCCCACTTCAATCCAGTTCTATCCCATTTTTGCTAGGGTCACACCCTTTCACCAGATTACGTAAGCCTGTGTTTTGTACTGTGCTGTCTGTTGGGCTCTAACAGTTAACTGCTGTGCTGATGGCTCCTTGTTAAAAGGTCATTTAGCTAACACGTTCAGCAATACATTCAATTATGGCTGACTGCATTTCTTAGTGTTTTACTGCATAAAAGAGGCATTTGTTATGCTAACATCTAAACATATCTAATCTCGCCTGGACACTTGAGAAAAACACTGGAGGACAGCAGATGTAGTCCCCTTATACAAAAGTGGGAACAAAGAGGAAGCAGGGAACTACAGACCAGTCAGCCTCACCTCGGTAGTGGGGAAGATCATGGAAGCACTACTGAAGTAGAGATTGGTGGAACATCTGGTTGTCAATGGACTACAGGACCCAAGGCAGCATGGTTTCACCAGGGGGAGGTCATGTCAGACCAACCTCGTTGAAATTTTTGACTGGGTGACTAGGGAGGTGGATCAGGGGAGGGCAGTGGACATGGCCTATCTGGACTTCAGCAAGGCCTTTGACACTGTGCCACATAGAAGACTATTACACAAACTGGGGAATATGGGTGTGGGCAGGACAGTAGTGTGGTGGGTAGGTAACTGGCTGGGTGGCAGAACACAGAGGGTGGTGGTAAATGGCTGTCACTCCACAGAGGGAAGAGTGACCAGTGGGGTACCACAGGGATCAGTGCTGGGACCGGTCCTATTCAACATCTTCATCAGTGACATTGCACAGGATCTAGAAGGCAGAATTTCACTGTTCGCTGATGACACAAAGCTCTGTAACAGAGTAGACACACCAGAGGGTGTAGACAGAATGAGAAGCGACCTGCAGAAACTTGAAGAATGGTCAGGGGTTTGGCAGTTGAAATTCAATGCAAAGAAGTGCAAGATAATGCATATGGGGCACAAAAACCCTGGCACAATATATCAGTTGGGGGTGAGGATATAACATGCACCAAGCAGGAAAGGGATCTTGGGGTTGTCATCTCTGATGACCTCAAGGTAGAGAAACAGTGTGACAAGGCAGCAGGTAAAGCAAATAGGATGCTGGGATGTATAGGCAGGGGCATCACCAGCAGGAAAAGGGAGGTCATAATTCCGCTATACAAGACACTAGTGAGGCCCCACCTGGAGTACAGTGTACAGTTCTGGAGACCATACCTACGTAAGGACATAGACAGGGTAGAGAAGGTTCAGAGGAGGGCAACAAAGATGGTGCATGGATTGCATCACAAGTCCTATGAAGACAGGTTGAAGGAACTGAACATGTACTCCCTGGAGGAGAGGAGAGAGAGAGGGGATATGATAGAGACATACAAGTATCTTACAGGGAGGAACAGGGTGCAGAAAAACACTATTTTTAAGCGAAAAAGATGTTCCAGGACTAGAGGGCATGGGATGAAGTTTGAGGAGGACGATTCAGAGGAAACATGAGAAAGAATTTCTTCACAGAACGGGTGGTGGACAAGTAGAACACCCTGCCAGAGGAAGTGGTGGGGGCTGAAACAATCATGGGATTTAAGAATACATGGGATAGACATAAAGGAATTCTAGAGATCAGGGGTAAGGGGCAACAGACTTCTAGGAAAACAAACTGAACTTACAAGCTCAAATGGGCAGACTGGGTGGGCCATAGGCCCTTATCTGCCGACACCGTCTATGTATCTGTGTATCTATGTAACAGAAGAACTGCTGCTGATACTCAGAAAATACAGACTATAGAGGAGCATCTGAGCCAACCTGCTGCTAAAAAGTCAGGCATTGCAAAAGAATTCAGCAGAAACATTTGCAGTTTCTAAAATCCTATCAAACAAAGAAAAGCTCTATCAGGGCTATGAATGTTGTTTTAATGCTGAGATAAAACTGAAAAGAGTTGGCAAAGACAAGATGGATGAAATCACCTACTGTGCTGGTTTAGGGTATGCCAAACTACAGATGCGCCCATCAGTGGCTTAGTGCTTCTTGTGCTAAAGCCCAGCTCAGTGTCAATCGGTGCCATCTGCAATACTGTGTGCCGTTCAGGAGACCTCATCTCTGCAAGGACATCGACAGGATGGAGGCAGTCCAGAGGAGGGCAACTAAAATGGAGCAGGGTCTGCACCAGAAGCCACACGAAGAGAGACTAAAGGAGCTTAATATGTATACCTTCGAGGAAGGGGGGGGGGTCATGATAGAAACATTTAAGTATATCAAGGGACTCAATAAAGTCCAAGAGGGTAGCATCTTTCAGAAAAAGAGATGTGCAAGAAAAAGGGGGCACAATTTGAAGACAGAGGGGGGGGATGGCTCAGGGTCAATGTAAGGAATTATTTTTTCACAGAAAGGGTAATGGATGCATGGAACGGCCTTCCTGGGAAGGTTGTGGGGTCAAAAACAGTGGGGGAATTCAAAAAAGCATGAGACAGACATAAAGCAATTCTTGAGGGGGGTAGGAGGAAGTAGGCTGTTGGTTAACTAAGATCTGCAGCTTATCCAATAGGTAGTGAAATGGACATACTGGGTGGACCAAGTAGTCCTTATGTGCCGTCAAAGTCTGTTTCTATAATGTCACAGCAACTAATGACTGCGTGTGTCACTAGTAAGCTATACTGTCATTCATACTTTTTAAAGTAAAACAAGCTGACTCAGTGCATGTTTTTTTTTTTTACATGTTGTGGTGTCCGGCACCACCTGGTGTCCATTGGCAGTAATGCATTTCAAGCAAGCCTATTTATAGTACCAGCCCATTTATAAGAACATTGTGCTGTGGCAAACAACGTTCTTATAAATAGGCTTCACTGTGCCACTATTTTTGCAGTGTATAGACTAGACTATTTGTTTAAGTGTATTTACTCAGTCCAGCAGAATTGCACTATCTCATTTTTGCCGGGGTCCTATTTCAATTTAGTTCCATCTCATTTTCATCACAGTCTAGAGATGCGCCGAAGTTTTATTTCACGGGCGAAATTCCCAAAAAATTGGCAATTTCCCCATGTGAAATACTTTGCAGAATCAGAGCATTATGTGAAAAATTTTGCAGGTGTGAAATTGCAGGAAGTTCGCCCGCGAAATGCAATATTCTGCCCTGGAATGGCTGAATTTTGCCCACAACTGGTGGAATTACACCATTTCCCTGGTGGTCTAGTGAATCCTCTCCCTCCCTATCCCCCAAATGATCCTCTTCCCAATCTCCAGACCCACCCAGTATGTTTTTTTTTTTAAATAAATTTCCCTGGTGGTCTAGTGGTCCACCCCGCCCCCAACCCGACAAGTACAGTCCCATCCCATCCCAAAACAGAGAGAGCCACTTGCACAATCCTCTGCTCTCCCCCACAGCTGGCAGCCCATTGACATATGAATGCGCGCGTCCTGTGCTGTGCATGCGCTCATTCATTCATATAAGGCAACAAGTTGTGTGGTATTAAAAAAAAAAGAAATTAACCCTGGTGGCTAGTGGTCCACTCCCAGACCCCATCACCTGTCCGTCAGCCCATAGTTTGTTTTTTTTACTTATTCCCAGGTAGTCTAGTGGCCCCTACCCCAGCAGCTGTTCCACCCTGCTCCCTCCCCATCCCAAAAGGCAACAAGCTGTGTGGTTAGGGTACAAAAAAGGGAAAGAAATTAACCCTGGTGGCTAGTGGTCCCTCTCCCCAACCCCATCACCTGTCTGTCAACCCACAGTTTTTTTGTTTTTTTTTATTTATTCCCTGGTGGTCTAGTGGCTCACCCTGCCCCCCAACTCAGCAAGTACTGTCCCACCCTGCTCTCCCCATCCCGAAACAGAGTGGGCCACTGGCTCAGCCCTCTGCTCTCCTCCATGGCCAGCAGTGTGCTCAGATATGAATGAATGCCATGTTTTGATCTATTTAATGCTGAAAAATGAAAAGGAAGAGTTTAAAGAAATAAAACATTCCTTAAGGATACTGTAGATCAGACAATGCATGTTGATCAATCTTCTTCATGCTGTTGTATACAAACAAGCTGCTCAGAAGAATCGCTAGTGTAAACAGCCACTTGTCATTGCTCTCATCACCCTGTAAAAATAAAACAAAAGGCATTAAATGCCTCATTAGCTATCAATCCATATCACTTTTATAAAAAAAAAAGTAGCACAATTGATTGAAAACTATTTTATTTATTTCTTTTACTTATTTTTTTATTTAGCTATTTGTTCCCTGTTGCCTCCTCCCACCAACTGGCGACAGGTACACATACGCATTTCTATGGATTTTCTCCCCCCCCCCCGAGGCCCTGGTACACAACCCTGTGAGCGTGTGGAGGCATGCATCGCACCCCGTGGCGCCAGATCAGCCCCTTTCACCCCCGAAACATTTTGCTGCCCCCTGTCCAGCTACGCTACCCACTGGACCTCCACCCAGTGGGAGCAGAACTACAGGGGGCGCCAACCCACCCTCACCACCCTCTGGAAAGGAGAGCTGCCTGCCGGCATGCTCTGTCCCACTCTGCCCCCCCTACGTCGGCACCTGATCACCCGAGGTCATTCCCAAACCCAGGTCGTCAGTGTAGCGTGAGGTATGGCAACCAGCATCTCAATCCTCTGCACCACCGGGCCGGCTAGAAAACTAATTTTATTTTTATACATTATTTTACATTTTAAAATTAAGTTGCATGATTCAAAAGGGACAATACTTCATTCAGATTACCTGTTCAGAGCATTTTTAATACATATTCAAACCATAGTTAAATTAGTGTCAGAGGCTCAGCAGGCTGTACACTTGCTTCTGATGCCAAAAGATTGGCTGGTTGTGGACAGACTCAATACTGACATATTAGTATAGTATGAGGAGGGAACTGCAGCCCTGAGGTGCCATGTTTCAGATGAAACATTACACCGAGGTCCTTTCTACCTACTCTGATGGTTGTTCAGTTGGACATTAAGATCCCATGGCACTTCCTGAAAACAGTAGGGGAATTTTTATTACAAGAAATCAAAAACAAATCACATACAGGTGTAACAACAAAAATATATCATGGAATAAAGGAAACTGAAACTAACCCGCTCCTGAATCAGCAAGTGTTAACAATAGGTCTAAAAAGGTGAATAACAATCAAATAAACAAATCAGAATTAGAAGAAAACCAGAAAAGCAATATTGAGTGTATAAAGAAAAAAAAACAGGACAGAAGGTGGAAAACAAGGAAAGAGTCAAAGGAGAGAAATCCAGGACCTATTTAAAAAAAAAAATGTCATCTGTCTGGAAATTGACCCCATTCCCAATTATATGTCACCAATAACGCATGTAAAATATTATACTCCAGTTTCATCACAGAGGTGTGACTTTGTTGTAACAACAGGTGGCATCTAATCTGCCAGCCGACAAATGCTACGAAAGAGAACCAAAGAACTAAAGTGCTCTGGAGATACTTCTACCAAACAGGTCAAATTGACCCTCATCTGAACAGAGAGAAAGAGAGGCTCATTTCAGGATGCCACTGCTGTGTTCCAGAATTATTTTATGTACAGGGAGTCTAGAAAAATATGTTCTTGAGTCTCCAAATAGGTGTTACATCCTTGTTGAGGCAAAATCCTTCATCTAGACTTTTATGTTTTTTATTTTGGACCCCCAAGTGACCATAGGCACTAAGCCAAGAAACATCCCACATACAAGGTGGGATATTAGCATCCCTAAACATGTGAAGAGTAGTTTTTGGTAGGCTATTTGTGGGTTCAGGGAAGGCAGTAGATAGAATATGGGAGAACAACACTTTCCTAGAAATCAGTGACATTTCTGAATACATAATATTCCACTGGCAAATGTTGATGGCCACACACTTAACATATTCAGGATGACTGGAAATATCTGTCATTCTGGGTCAATGAAATTTATTCTGACACCATTGGACTGGACCTTTGACATTGCTGATCATTCCATGCTGCTCAGGAGACTGGGGAGAATGGGTCTGACAAAGTCATCCTGTTTTTGGTAGCAAAGTTATTTGAATGACAGATCTCTTGAGGTTTCTTTTGATGGACATCAGTCTACAGTTCGTGTACTTGAGCAGGGAGTTCTCCAGGGCTCAAAACTGGGACCCCTATTGTTTTCATTGTATATAGATTCTATTCCTACAGTACTGACTTCATCCAAATCGATTTTATATGCGGATGATATTATTCTTTATTTCAGTTCTTCATCCATTGATGAGATTAATATAGTTTTGAATTCAAATTTTGCTTTATGAAATTCTCAGCTTTTGCAGTCCTGTTTATCTTTAAATACTAAAAAAAGAAGTATATGATTTTTGGATCAAAACCTAAAGTCTTCAAAAGTAAGCCTCTACAGATATTTGACCTAAATAATGCCCCAACAGAGCTTAAAAATTTAGAGACATTATTGGATTCAACTTTAACTTTTTCACCTCATATTACGACTATTAGTAGACAAATACATTGAAAAGGCTTTGTTCAGGTTAAAGAACTGTGTAACACTGGAAGCTCAACACACTATTGCGACTAGAGTTGTATTACCTACAGTAAAACACAACTCTTTTGTTTCCGTTAATTTATCATGTTCAGATAGATTGATCTTTGATAAAAACATTTAATGCAATTCGTCATTTTGCCTTAAACTCTTTTTTTTTTGTACTTTATGTTTATTGATTTTACTTCAAACAATATACAGTATAATTCTCATATAGGCAGGTGTACATGTTAATTTAATCACATTACATGAATGCAATACTTCAGTTTTACAGTATCAAATTTGATGGACCACTATAAAATGCTACAAGAAAAAATTACTCACCGCAGTAATCTTCTTTCTTCCAAGGGGTCCTTTATCATCAGTAACTTTTTTGCACTTAGCTGGCTAGGTGCAACTGCCCTGGAGGTGTGCCATTTAGAGATATTTAAATGAGCGTAGGGCCAAGTCAATCAAAAGACAGGAGCGGGTGTGAGCTGAGTGAGAGCTGTTGAATGCTTCAGAATTTTTTCAAGGAAAAATGAGGGCAAATGCCCCAAAAAAGATTAAACAGGATTCAAAAAACATGCAAATATCCACAAAAGTGGAAACAGAAACAACAGCAACACGAGTTAAAAACTCACCAATAAGAAACTCCAAATTTGGTAAAAGGTGACATAAGAGCCCTTCTCTGACAGGGGAACCGGGAAGGAAGGGTGGGAGCTTACTGGTGCTAAAGGACCCCTTGGAAGAAAGAAGATTACTGCGGTAAGTAATTTTTTCTTCTTACCCCAGGAGTCCTTTAGCATCAGTGACTTTTTTGTAGACTACCCAGCAGTACCAAGTGGGAGGCAGGCAGAGAACCTACTTAGGAAAGAGGCTCTGCAGAACTGCCCTGACAAATTTGGCATCAGATCTGGTCTGCACATCCAAACTGTAGTGTTTCACAAAGGTATGCACAGATTTCCAGGTAGCTGCGTTGCAGTTCCAGTAGGGGAATGTCCCTTGCTGCTGCAAGTGAGGCTGCAGTACCCCTGGTGGAATGGGCCCTAACCCCTACTGGAGGTTGTTGACCAGCTTTCTCATAGCAGAATCTAATACAAAAGACCAACCAATGAAAAATAGTTCTCTTGGTAGCTGGTCTTCCTCTGCCTACATCCCCGTAGGTGAGGAACTGAGTGGAAGAGCCTCTATACTATCTAGTATGCTCTAGGTAGTGAAAGATGGCTCTTTTGACATCCAAGCTGTGGAGCTTTTGCTTGCCAGGAGTGGATGGCTCAGTAAAGGTGACAGGCAGAGTAATGGACTGGTTCAAGTGAAACTCTGAAACCACCTTTTTAATGGCTATCAGGAAGACAGTCTTCCAAGTTACAAACTTGATGTGGGCCATGGATATAGGCTCGAAAGGTGGATTCATGAGCCCATCTATGCAAAGGCTCAGGCTCCAAGGAGGAACAGGCTCCCTGGTTGGAGGCTGGAGATGCAAGAGGCCTATGAAAAACTGTTTAAAAATGTTGTGAGGAAAAAACTGATTTCTTCTTTCCCACCAAAATGTAGGCTGAAATTGCCGCTAGGTGCAGCTTGAGTGAAGATGGTTTCAAGCCTGACGCCTGTAGGTGTACCAGGTAATCTAGCAGCTGAGGGTCTGAAGCTGATAGGGGTTCAATCTTTTCGCTCTTGCACCAGAGGGAAAACCTTTTCCATTTGGCTGCATAAGTCTTCTTGGTGTTCATTTTTTTAGCCATCCTTAGTATCTTAAGGACCTGTTCAGAGTACCCTGAGGCTGGAAACCAACTCCTCAAGAACCAGGCCTTGAGGTGAAGAGAGTGTATGTCTGGGTACTGCATTCCTGTCTGAGGAAGGGTCAGCAGGGAGCAAGTCGGAGGCAGGCGAATAGGCCTGTTGCAGGAAATTGAGAGAAGGAGATGGTACCAGGCTTACCTGGGCCAGTCCGAAGCCACTAGGATCATTGATGCAGACTGATGTCTGAGTTTCAGCAAAACCCTGAATATCAGGGGAAAGGGAGGAAATGCGTATAGGAACCTCCCTGACAATTCCAGGATCAGGGCATCCAGAGGAAGTGTTCCTGGAACTGGGGGCCTGTAACAGTACTGAGGAAGCTGAAAATTGAGAGGAGAGGCAAACAGATCCACATCTGGTGTGCCCCACCACCTGAACACTGTGGCTAGTACTTGCTTGTTCAGTGTCCATTCACTCTGACCTTGACTGATGCAGCTTAGAGCATCCGCCAGAGTACTGAGTTTGCCTGGGAAGTGAATAGCTGAGAGGCTGACTCCCAGGGAGAATGCTAGAGACCAGAGCTTCAGAGCTTCCAGAGTACTCCTGATCTGGTACTACCCTGCTTGTTTATGTAGATCATTGCAGTGGTGTTGTCCGTTCGAATTTGAACTGCCTGCCCTTCTATGCTGGGAGCGAAAACTTTAAGAGCTAGTAAGACTGCTCTGAGTTCCAAAAGATTTATGTGCAACTGTGACTCTTCGGGAGTCCAGCTGCCGCTCACTGAGGCACTGTCTAAATGAGCTCCCCAGCCCAAAAGGGAGGCATCTGTGGTGATCACCTTCGTGGGAAGAGGAGCTTGAAAGAGAACCCCTGCCTGCAAATTTGCAGGGTTCTTCCACCACAGCAAGTTTTGGAGGAACGGCTCCGACACAGGTATCAACTTTGAAAATTTGTTGCTTCTCTGAGATCAGCGAGCTCTGAGGTAGGCTTGCAGGAGTCTCATCCTGTACCTGACCCCTGGGACTACTGCAGTCATTGAAGCCATATGTCCCAGAAGTTTGAGGAAATGTCTGGCTGATCTTAACTGTCCCTGGGTGAAAGAATCTGCCACTGAAAGGAAACTCTGAATTCTTTCCTGCGGGAGGAAAGCATATCCCTTCTGACTGTCCAGCTGGGCCCCCTATGAAGGTGAGCAGCTGGGTGGGTTCCGGGTGAGATTTCTTTAGATTTACCAGGAAACCTAGAGACTCCAGAGTGCGTTCTGTGAGGGAAAGAGATTCCTTGACCTGGCAAGGAGATTCTGCTACTATGAGCCAGTCATCCAGATAGGGGTAGAGCGCGACACCCAGTCTCCTAAGATGTACTGCTACCACTGCGAGACACTTGGTAAAGACTCTTGGAGCTGAGGACAGACCAAAGGGCATTACGGTGAACTGACAGTGACCTGAAGGAAGTTTGAACCTGAGAAACTTCCTGTGAGATCTCCTTATGTGTATGTGGAAGTAGGCATCCTTTAAGTCGAGGGAGACTAGCCAGTCTTCCTGCTGTAAGGACTGTATGATCAGTGACAGAGTGACCATTTTGAATTTGGGTTTTTTCAGATGTTTGCTTAAATCATGTACACAAATGCTCGCAGTCTGGGAAACAAGATCCCACACCTGCAGGCAATAATGACAGAGGCTAAACCAGACATAGTTGCAATTAACGAGACATCGTTTACCAGTAACCACACTTGGGAGACTTCAGTACCTGGCTATGTACTGTTCAGAAGAGACCGATGTGCCAAAAGGGGGGATGGAGTGGCCCTGTATGTCAATGAAAATATCAAAGTTACAGAAATTCAGAATACACATAAAGAGCCAGAAGAACTGTGGGTCACACCAGAAACAGGAAATGGGACAGCTGTACGACCTGGGGTTGTCTACAGGCCCCCAGACCAGGGGGAGGACATAGACACATTACTGTTAGAAGATATACAAAACATGATGGCTAAAGGGGAGGTTCTGATAATGAGAGACTTTAATATGCCAGATACAGATTGGTCAATACCAGCAGGAACATCTGCCAGAAGTAGACACATGGATTCCCTGCAGGGGGAGGGCCTCAAACAACTGGTACAACAACCCATAAGAGACAGGGCTATCCTAGATCTAGTACTGACTAACAGGGAAAGGATCACAGATCTCCAGGTGGAAGGTCACCTGGGGGCTAGTGACCATCACATGGTATGGTTCAAGTTGGCCACTAGAACTAAATCGTCCCAATCCATGGCAAAAATATGGGACTTCAGAGGATCTGACTTTGATAAGATGGCCAACAGAGTTAAGCTGGCCCTGGCAAAAAGAAATACAGGTGAGGGGGTACAGGCAAAGTGGGCAAGCATTACGGATGCAATAATTGAAGCAACATCCCATTGTGTTAGAGAGAAAATAAAGTGCAAAAGAAGAAGGAAACCACTTTGGTTCTCAAAAACAGTAGCAGAAAAGATCAGAGCCAAAAGGCTGGCCTTCAGGAAATATAAGAGAATGCAGCAAGATGAAGATGGGGGGCATATCAAACTTCCCTAAGGCAAGCAGGGAAGGCAGTAAGGCAGGTAACGGCCCAAACAGAGGAAACACTAGCACAAAAAGTAAAAGAAGGTGACAAGACTTTCTATAGATACATTAGTGAAAGGAGAAAGTCCAGAGGGGGTATTGCTAAGATCAAAGGAGATAAGGGGGCATGTGAGGAGGAGGAGGACCATGTAAAAGCATCTATCCTAAATAGATACGTCTGCTCAGTATTTACTGAAGAAAAGGCAGAGCAGGCATCAGCTCAGCACCATGGACACGAGGAGGGAGGGAGGGAGGAGGTGTACACTAGTCCCTTCACAAAACAAAGGGTCCTACAAGAGCTCAATAAGCTCAGGGTGGACAAGGCAATGGGACCTGATGGCATACATCCCAGGGTACTAAAGGAGCTAAGGGTGGAACTAGCAGAACCATTATCAGAACTGTTTAGTGAGTTTCTGAGCACAGGAGAGGTCCCAGAAGACTGGAGAATGGGTCATGTGATCCCACTCCACACCAGTGGTAGCAGGGAGGAGGCAGGGAACTACAGACCAGTCAGTCTTACCTCAGTAGTGGGCAAGCTTATGGAGGCATTCCTTAAGGAAAGGATAGTGCAACACCTGGAATCCATAGGAGCACAGGATCCAAGACAGCATCGGTTTACAAAAGGAAGGTCCTGTCAAACTAATCTCATAGATTTCTTTGGCTGGGTAACCAGAGTGGTGGACCAAGGGGAGCAGTTGATATTGCCTACCTTGACTTCAGAACAGCTTTTGATACTGTTCCACATAGAAGATTGATTAATAAGCTGGGTAGGCTCGGGGTGGGTCAGAAGTTGGTCAACTGGGTGGCAAACTGGTTGACGGGCAGAAAACAGAGAGTGGTGGTAAACAGTATATAGTCAGAAGATATGCAGGTAACAAGTGGGGTACCTCAGGGATCAGTCCTAGGGCCAGTCCTCTTTAATATCTTCATCAGTGACATTGCAGATGGACTGGAGGGTAAGATTTGTCTGTTTGCATATGACACCAAGATTTGCAACAGAGTAGACGATCCAGACGGGGTGGACAGAATGAGAAGAGATCTGGATAAACTGGCAAAATGGTCGGAAGAGTGGCAACTGGGGTTTAATGCAAAGAAGTACAAGATCATGCACATAGGGAAGAGAAACCCTGAAGCCACCTATAAGCTGGGAGGGGAGTTGCTGGCAGTCACAAAGGAAGAAAGAGACTTAGGCATCATCATCACTGATTACCTGAAATCATGCAAGCAGACCACTAAAGCAGTAGGTAAGGCTAGAGAGATGTTGGGATGTATTAGTAGGGGTATCACAAGTCGGAAGAAGGAGGTAATAATCCCTCTTTACAAGACACTGGGTAGGCCCCATCTGGGGTACTGCATGCAGTACTGGAGGCCACACCTTCACAAGGACATTAACCAAATTGAGGCAGCCCAGAGAAGGGCAACAAAAATGGTGCAGGAACTGCATCAGAAAACATATAAGGACAGATTAACGGAGCTCAATATGTATACCCTAGAGCAAAGGAGGGAGAGAGGTGATATGATCGAAACATTCAAACACCTTAAGGGCATTAACAAGGTGACACAGTCTAATATGTTTCAATATAAGAACAAGCTCTGGCAGAGCCACTACGACTGTGAATGCATTAACTAGATAAGAGTGTTTCATGGGCTTAAACATAAACATTTATTTATTTAAAAAAGATCAGATTTACAAACCTTTGAGTCAGATACTCATTTACACAGGTACCACATCAAGAAGACCAAAGCAGTTCAAACAATATACAATAGCTGAAGCAAATAGACATCAGGAGACAAAGAGAAGCCCAGAGTGTTCATATGAAGGCTGTTGCATACACTAACTGAATCAAAGTACAGTACATTGAGAAAGGGCATATTTAAGCAGAGGCGAAGCCGAGTGCTTCCACCACCCCAGGAGTGACGTTATTACATGATAACACACACCCTGGAGTGCCTTTTTGCAACTATACAATGACTTGTTGTTATATGCAGAATTTAAAGGATGTTTTTGTTAGTGTGGAAAAATATTTCTTAAGAGAAAATGCAAGGAATGATCCAAATCCAAAGCTATGGTGATGTTACTGTGTAATAACATCACTGTTTCAACGGGTCAGCAGGCAACTAACTGTTGACATGTGTGCTCCCTGGATAAGATCAGCTAGAAGGCTATGCTGTTGCTAAACTAATTTTAAAGCAGTGCACATGCTAAATCTAAGGGCATGGCTACATCACTGTCACATGAGACAGGGGGCATTGTAGGAGAAAGAAAGCCAATAAAACTATTTGTTATGCAGATCCCCAAGGGTCGTAAAACTACCATACAGCTAGCAAGCTTATTTAGGAAAAACTCCTAATAGCAGACAGAGGAAAGGACACACTAGGATTTAACAAACATATCAAAACACTCTACATAACAAATGTTTTTTGCACATTCTGGGTGGACTACTCCTTTAACTTTCTGTGGTCTCAATTAACTCCTCAAACCAGAAGAAAAATAATGCTCTAAAGTTTCCTATATACTACACAAAGGCACAGAAACTTGAATAACAGGTTCCAAGGAGTATAAACTCAGCAGGAATGTTGGGGGGATGGCAGCTCTGATAATTATTCCAGTCTTTCTTTTCACTGATAGAAACTGAGCCAGTAAAAAAGTAAAATACATTCCATCACAGACTGTTTACACCAAGTACATGAACCTGCATGATTTATCTGTAAAGACAATTGAAAATGTATAGATAGAATATGGTAAACACATATTGTTAATCCCAAAAGCTGAACTTTGTTTTTAGTATATGAATGTTTAAGAAATACCTGAAAGCTGAGTCTTTCCTTTTGAGACACCAGGTGACTCTGATAATCATTTGTTCCAAGGGTTTTTAAGTCAGTTTGAATGCATTAGGTATTATCTGTTCTCCTAGGGACTCCACAGATTTATTCTGTTCCTTGGCCAGATACCAACCTAGTGACACTTCTTTCAGCATGATGGGATCCACCTCATGCCCCTCCCACATGAATAAAAAAAAAGGTGTGCTGGGTTTTTAGGAGCTTCTTGGTGGAGGTGGGTTGGATCTTATTCCTCCAAAAAACAATGCTGCCTCCCATTACTCAGGTTCCAGTTCTTGTACCACCCATTTAAGAAAGAAAATAGTACCATGCAACCATTGACTAACATGAAAGCGTATTTATTTGAGGGTGGAAAACATTTCTTGGAGGAGGTAAGGCTGAGGAGACTATTTACACCTTCAGTCAGTTCCACAGACAGAAAACATGACATCACTCCTTTTGTACATGCGATACTCCTGTAGGCTCCGCCCACAGTCATAAAAACAGCAGGACAAGAGGACACAGCATGAAATTAGAGGGAGGCCGATTAAGGGGTAATGTGAGGAAGTTCTTTTTCATGGAAAGGGTAGTGGATGCATGGGACGGCCTACCTCAGGAAGTGGTGGATATAAATACAGTGCAGGGCTCAAACAGGCAAGAGATAGGCATAAGGGAGCAATACCAATAAGCATGAATAGATAGACCATTGACAGAACAAAGGCCGATGGCACATTCATAAGGTAGAAAAAGAAATGGGCAGACTGGATGGGCCTTGCGGTCCTTATTTGCCGTCAACTTCTATGTTTGTATGTTTCTATGTAAATATCTGAGCTCTAAGATAGGTTGCCACGCCCCCATTTTCTTTTGTTCAGAAAATACCTGGAGTAGAGGCCCTTGCCCTTCTCATGGGTGGAGACCCTCCCCACTGCTTGTAAAGTCAGAAGGTTTTGTACCTCCATTTCCAACACCGGTAGGTGTGTTGGGGACAGAGGTCTTGACACCTGGGTATGCTTGAGGTCTGGCAGCTGCTTGAACTGTAATGACAGACCCTTCTCCACTATCTCCAGCACCCACTTGTCCGACGTGATGAAGGACAAGTGCTTAAGATAGTGAGAGAGTCTGCCTCCAACCGGAAATGGGAAGGCAACCTGGACACTCACATCAGGACTTAGACTGGGAGGCAGATGGCTGGGTAGAGGTGGCTCTTCTTTGGCCCCTTCTGCTCCTGCCTCTGAAAGACCCCCTGTACTGGCTAAAGTCAGATTGGGGATAGGGACTGTAAGCCCCGGGAGCAAAACCTCTGCCCCTACTGCCCCTGGGATGGGATCTCTGAGGAGTGGCGGGTTTAGGCTTGGATGAGTGGCTCTGCCAGGAGGCCTTGTACTCATTGACTTTTTTCATGTAGTCAGTGGTTCTGTAATCAAAGAAAAAATTACTCACCTTAGTAATGTTGTTTCTTCTAACGGAGTCTTGCTATATTCTGACAGTAGCAGTGAGTCCCAACCTTCGAACTGCCTCGGAGATGAAAGAGTTAACTTTCCATGCCAGGCATGGAACGCTGAGCTCGAGCTTGGTTGAGACATTGTCTGTTGTTCTTCAAACTCAAACCGTCAGTTCTTTATGAGCTAAACTCACTAAGGTCCTGTGTGGAAGCTGTAAACCTACACTAGCCAACTGGCTACTAAACATAAAACACGTTTTGGTCCCAAAACAAAGACTCAAGTCAGGCGACCCAAAAAATGAAAACACAACACCCACTCACCCCAAGAAAGAAGGGGTGAAACAAAAAGGGTGGGCACCTACTAACTGCCAACACTGCACTGCCCACCCACATCCCAAAAACAGAGGTTCTGAGAGGGGCAGGCGGGGGGAGGTCAGAATATAGCAAGACTCCATTAGAAGAAACAACATTACTAAGGTGAGTTTTTTTTTTCTTCAAGCAACATGAAGTCTTGCTATATTCTGACAGTAACGAACTTCTAAAGCAGTACCTCCTTGGAGGAGGGACAGAACCTACTTAGGAAATAGGCTCTGAAGCACAGCTGTACAAACCGAGCATCACACCTAGCCTGGATGTCCAGGAGTAATGCTTGCAAAAGTGTGAACTGTTTTCCAGGTAGCTGCTTGACATATCTCTAGAATAGGGATGTCCCTGGCAGCAGCCAGGAAGCAGCTGCACCTCTGGTAGAGTGAGCCCCTCAGGCCTGAGGGAGGAACCTTACCCAGTTTTTCATAGCAAAATTGGATACAGGAGACAATCCACCTGGCAATGGATCTTTTAGTGGCAAGTTTCCCTTTACCAACCTCACCATAAGTGAGGAACAGTTGGAGGGAGTCAAACCTGTGACCCTTGGTACGCTCTATGTAGTAACTAAGGGCTCTTTTGACATCTAAACTGTGCAGTCTCCTCTCGCCAGAGGAGGAATGGTCAGTGAAGTACACAGGAAGAGACATAGATTGATTAAGGTGGAAATCTGAAACCACCTTAGGCAAGAACTTCCTGTTAGTCCTGAGGACCACCTTATCTCTATGAAAGGAGATAAAATCAGGCTCCACTGACAAAACTTGTAATTCACTTATGCGTCTGGCAGAAGTGATGGCTACCAGAAACACAATCTTCCAAGTCAAGTACTTAAGCTCTGCTGAAGATAAAGGCTCAAAAGGGGATTGCATAAACTGAGCAATGCAAACATTGAGGTCCCAGGCAGGGGCAGGGTTCCTGAATGGAGGCTTGGTGTGAAGCAATCCCTTGAAAAACTTGGAGAAAACAGGGTGAGCTGAGAGAGAACAGGGCTTACCTGCTGAAACAAAAGCAGACACAGCTGCCAGATGCACTTTCAGTGTAGCTGGTCTCAGACCCAAGCTATTTAAGTAAACCATATAATCAAGGACTGTGGACAGATCAGCAGATTCTGGGGAAATATGCTTCCCAGAGCACCATGTGGAAAATATTTTCCATTTAGAATTATAAGTAGCCCTGGTGGAAGGTTTTCTAGAAGCCTTCAGGATATCCATTACACCCTGGGAGAGGTGTAAGTCAGCAAACTCTAACTCTTCAAGAACCAGGCCTTGAGATTGAGAGATTTGAGGTTTGGGTACCAAACCCTTCCCTGAGCACAGGTTAACAGGCTGTAATTCCAGGGAAGACACAGGGGAAGATGGACTGCTAAGGACAGTAGGAGTGGATACCAGGGCTGTCTGGCCCAGTCTGGAGCAATCAGGATCATCTTGCAGGGTTGAGATCTGATTTTGACTAGCACTTTGAACAGGAGAGGGAAGGGGGGAAAGCATAGAGAAACTTCCCTTCCCAATTGACAACTAAGGCATCCAGGGGAACTGAGCCCAACACTGGGGGTCTGCAGCAAAAAAGGGGAAGTTGGTGATTGTCTGGGGCTGCAAAAGATCTATCTCTGGGTGCCCCATCTGGAAAAAAATCACTTCCAAGACCAAGGGATCCAGTGACCATTCGTGATGGCCCTGGGAAATCCTGCTGAGAGCATCTGCCAGGACATTGTCCTTTCCTGGTAGGTGAACTGCCATGAGGGAGGTGTTCAGAGAGTAAGCCAGAGACCACAACTTCATTGCTTCGGTGCACAAGGCTGTAGACCGAGTGCCTTCTTGCTTGTTTATGTACCACATTGTGGTGGTGTTGTCTGTTCTGACCTGTACAACTTTGTTCTGAATAGATTTGGAAAAAGCTTGAAGTGCTAGAAATACTGCTCTGAGTTCCAACAGATTGATATGGAGCAGAGATTCCTGAGAGGACCACAACCCCTGGGTGGTGAGGTCGCCCATGTGAGCCCCCCACCCCAAGAGGGAGGCATCTGTAGTAAGGATTAAAGAGTGAGACTGGGTGACAAAGGGAACCCCTTGTCTCAAATTGTTCTGATCCTGCCACCACTGTAGGGCCTGGATCAGGGCTCGAGTTGCTGAGTTATCTGTAAGTGTAACTTGACTTGGTCTGGAAACTAGCCTACTATGAGCCAGTCGTCCAGGTAAGGTAAAATGGCAATTTTCTACCTTCTTAGAGAAGCAAGAAAAAATTACTCACCTTAGTAATTGCTTTTCTTCTCATGGAGTCTTGCTATATTAGGACTTATTGCAGTTAACCACTGCACTTGAACTGCCCCGGAGAGGAAAGAGTTAACTCCAGAGAATCTGGAGTTCTAAAGCGCGAGGGCGCTATACCAAAGCTCTATCTGGGCAGTTTCAAATGAAACTGTCAGATCTTTACAGCTAACACTAAGCAACAAGTCTGTGTGAAAGCTCCACACTAGCCAAATGGCTACCTACTAGTAGTAATAACAACAATATAAACAACAATAGGAACAATAATAACAATAATAAGAATGAATAATGGTATTATTAGTTTTCCCCCCTGACAAGCACTATTAGGACCCCCCCTTCCCCCAAAGACTCAAGTCCAGGAAGGGGGCCAACAAATCACTCAACACAGAAAACCCTAGTTCCCTAACCCTAAATAAGAGAGGGTGAAGGGAAGAACTACAATGGCATGACACAGTGCTTGCACTAATTTGCCACCCCCACCCCAGTAGAAGTTCTGAGAGGGGCAGGTTGGGGGGGGTGGTCCTAATATAGCAAGACTCCATGAGAAGAAAAGCAATTACTAAGGTGAGTAATTTTTCTTCAAACACCATGAAGTCTTGCTATATTAGGACTAATGCAGATACACAGCAGTACCTCCATGGAGGAGGGTCGAACCTACTTAGGAAATAGGCTCTGAAGCACAGCTGTGCCAAAACAGCATCTCTCCTGGACAGAAATCCAGGGAATAATACTTGGTAAAAGTGTGAACTGTCTTCCAAGTAACAGCTCGACAGATTTCCAGAAAGGGAATATCTCTAGCAGCCGCTAGATATGCAGCTGTAACCTGGTGGAGTGAGCCCTCAGTCCTGAGGGGGGCTCTCCTACCTAGTCTTTGATAACAAAAAATGGATACAAGAGACAATGGGTACCAGGGCTGTCTGGCCCAGTTTGGAACAATCAGAATCGCTTTGCAGGGCTGAGATCTGATTTTTACTAGTACCCTGAAAGAAAGGGAAAAAGGAGGAAAGGTGTACAGAAACTTCCCTTTCCAATCCAAGTGAAAAGCGTCCAGGGGGGCTGATCCAGCACTGGAGGCCTCAACAAAACAGAGAAAGTTAGTGGTTATCTGGGGCTGCGAAAGATCTATCTGAAAATGAGCCCCATCTGGCAAGGACTGAACCCAGCACCTGAGGATTCAGAGCCCAATCGTGATGGCCCTGAGAATCCTGCTGGGGCATCTGCCAGGGCATTGTCCTTCCTGGGAGGTGAACTGCTATCAGGGAGGTGTTCAGGAGTAAGCCAGAGACCACCACTTCATTGCTCGGTGCACAAGGCTGATGACCGAGTGCCCCCTGCATGTTGATGTACCACATTATTGTGGTGTTGTCTGTCCTGACTTGAACTACCTTGTTCTGGACAGAAGCTGAAAACTCCTAAGAGCTAGAAGACAGCTCTGAGTTCCAAAAATTGATGTGGAGCAGAGATTCCTAGGAGACCACACTCCCTCGTGGACAGGTCGCCTAAGCGAGCTCCTCACCCCTAACACAGGAGCATCCGTGGTGAGGGAATGAGGAGGACCCTAGTTTTAGATTGCTTTGATCCTGCCACCAGTGTAAGGCCAGGATCAGGGATTGGGTCACTAGAACCAATTTGAAAGGAATCGTCCTTGGGGACCAATAGGCCCTCAGATGGAACTAAATGTCCCTCATCTGGAATCTTGCTCCCCTGCACCACAGCTGTGGAAGCAGCCATGTGCCCTAGTAGTTGTAGCAAATGCTATGCTGGTCAAGAGCTCAGTAGAGTAATGGAAGATGCCAGGGCAAAGAGACTGCCTACCCTTTCAGAGGGAGAAATGCCCTGGCTAACTTTGTGTTCAACTCTGCCCCTATGAAAGTTAGTACCTGAACTGGTTCGAGAACTGACTTTGTAAATTCAGCAGGAATCCCAGAAAGGTGAGAAGCTGCTGGTGACTTGCAAGTGGATTTACTTGATCTGGAGACTGACCCACTAAGAGCCAGTCATCCAGGAAAGGAAACAAAGCAATCCCTTGCCTTCTCTAAAAGAGCCACTACCATTAGCTAGAATTTCAATACCCTTGGCGCAGAGTAAGGCGTCAAGGGCATTGCCCTGAACTGGTAGTGGCCTGAGGGTAACCTGAGGTACTTTCGTGAGAAGGCCTGATCAAAACATGAAAAAATAGGCATCCTTGAGGTCCAGGAAAGCTAGCCAGTCCCCTGGCCTCAGCCAGAGTTAACATTTTTAACTTTGTTTTCAAAAGATGCTTGTTCAGGTACCTTAAATCTGAGATGGGCCGCCAATCTCCTGCCTTCTATAGGGTAAGAAAGTATCATGAGTACAGCCTTGCCCGGTGGCAAGGAGGACCCTTCTACTGCTTTGCAGTTCAGAGGAGAAGAAACCTCTGCTCCCAAAGCAAGGGATTCGAAGGATTTGCAGTGGACCTGTCTGGCTCTCATCTTTGGAAACTGTTTGAAGCTGAGAACCAGACGTGTACTTCCAGAACCCACTTGTCCGAGTTAGGGACACCCAATTCTGGCTGAAATAAAAACCAACCTGCCCACTGGTATAGGAGAATCGGCCCTGGGCACCCCATCAGGGTGCCTGCTTGGCAATAGTCTTAGGCTAAGGGGAGTAGGACGGTTTACTTGTGCCCCGTCTATCTCTGCCTCTGAAGAGACCCTCTGGCGAAAGCAGAGGAGGCCTGAGCCTCTACCTGGGCAGTTTTGTAGGTAATCATCCCTGTTTTTCATATAGCTTTCTGTTTGTTCCTCAAACAGAGAATTACCCACAACAAGAAACAAATCCATAGACTTTGACAGAGTATCTTGGGACAGATTAGTGCATCTGAGCCATGCCAACTCTAGGAAAGCTACAGAAGTGGTCATGACCCTAGAGAAAACAAGATTAACACCAACAGCAGTATGAACTTGAACTTAGAGGCTTCAGTGCCATTAGCAGCCACCTGTTCCAACCTGCCAGCCAGCTGGCCATGGGCCTGCTTGGCTAACTGCACATTAAGGCCCCACCTAGATTTCAAATCAGCCACATAAGCCATACAACTTGCCTGTCTGAGTCCCACAGAAGCTGCCATATACTGTTTTCTTGTGGCATCAATCCTCCTGAATCCTATTCAGGAGGATGTGAGGCCAGGGAACTAAGCCTTGACACAGGCTGCAGCTTGTACCACACCTACATGACTACAACTGCTCAGTGAGGAAGTCTGTAACAGAGCCTGACGTAAAATACACCTTCTGTCCATTTTTTTTTTTTTTTTATCTACAGGAGGGACAGAAAGAGGAATCTTATAAAATCTTTGTTGTTTACTTCCTAAATGACTTATGCAAAGGAAAGACAACCTCCTAGCCCATCATTCCTACATAATCAGGCTCCCTTTACTCATCCATAGCCTCCTCTAAAGGAAGCTGGGGATTCTGCAAGCTTTTGTAAAACATAAACTGAGAAAAGGACTCAGACAGAAAAGGAGGAGATTCTAAAAGTCTGTCTGGAGAAAATGTCCGCAAGTGGGCACGTCCAGACCCTACCAGCCACACATGTATTGATCAAATTTCCTCCTCCACTCCTGTGGTTCATAACAATTCCTCAACATCATAAACCTGAACCACTGGAACTGAACGAGCCACCTTTACCAACTGTAGATGGTTCGACAGGACCTAGAAACAGTGACTGGACAATCTGTTGGCTTAACTACTTCTGCAGCAGTTGGAGAGACAATCTTGGACTCCAAACCTACTGATTTCTCTGTCATATTCATATTTTTTTTTTTAAACTGGTTCCTCTGAACCATCCTTTTGCCGAGGAAGTCTAGCCCTGGTCAGAGGGCACTCCCTCTGGTCCAGTGGGTACTGGACCGGCTGGCCATCCGGTCAGCGGACTTTTGGCCAATAGTTCCTGAGGCCGGCCCTATCTCTTTTCAGGGTGGCTGCAGAGAAATTTTTAAACACCTGGCAGTCTGACAGGAGGTGGTCAGCCCCAGACAATAAACACAAGTGGTGTGTGGTCAGCCTTGGCAAAGGCTTCCCACAGCATCACAGTGTTGAAACCCAGTGGGCGGTTTTTCTTTTGGGTTTCTCAGACATAATGCCAGCCTAACCAAAACTTGCCCTTTTATGGCGTGCCAAAGCAAGACACCCTTATCGGTTCCTAACCGTTTACGAGTATTGAAAAACCCTATTTAAAATCAAGGTTTTTAGAACCAATAAGAACAGGTACACACTCTAAAAGCCCAAAACTTTAAAGCGTTAAAATAAGCAAACCGATCAGTTGAAAACCGAACCGATAACTAAATTTCCACACAGACTTTACATTTTGTACTTACGGTTTTACCAGATAGAGCTTTAACGAAATGCGGTAAAATAATTACTTTTTGCCAGTTCAAATGAACCGAAAATACTCGCTTGACCGAGAAATGAACCGAGCTGAAGGAGCTGATCTCCGGAGCGACTGTTCAGTGAAGCGGAGTAAAGAATCTGACAGTTTCATTTGAAACTGCCCAGATAGAGCTTTGGTATAGCGCCCTCGCGCTTTAGAACTCCAGATTCTCTGGAGTTAACTCTTTCCTCTCCGGGGCAGTTCAAGTGCAGTGGTTAACTGCAATAAGTCCTAATATAGCAAGACTTCATGGTGTTTGAACTACTACTGCCAGGCATTTTGTGAATACCCTTGGAGCAGAGGTGAGGCCAAAGGGCATTGCTCTGAACTGGTAATGGCCTGAGGGCAGCTCGAATCTGAGGTACTTTCGATGGGAGCTTCTGATGAGAATATGGAAGTAGGCATCTTGAGGTCCAGGGACACTAGCCAGTCCCCTGGCCTTAGAGAGGGTAGAATAATTCCCAGAGTCACCATTTTGAATTTTGGTTTTAAAAGGTGCTTGTTTAGGTATCTGAGGTCCAGGATGGGCCGCCATTCTCCTGTCTTTTTTGGGGTAAGGAAGTACCTGGAATACAATCCTTTGCCCTGGTGTAGGGGTGGAACCCTTTCCACAGCTCTGAGAGCTAGAAGGGAAGAGACCTCTGCCTCTAAGGCAAGTGCCTCTGATGGATTTGCAGGTGGAAAGGATCTGGTTCTCATCTTTGGAAACTTTTTGAAGCTGAGAACCAGACCCTGGCTTACTACTTCCAGGACCCATTTGTCTGATGTCAGAGACTCCCAGTCCTGGACAAAGTAAGCCGACCTGCCCCCTACAGGTAGCTGAGAATCGGCCCTGGCAACCCCATCAGGGTGCCTGCTTGGCAGGGGCTTTGGGCTGAGGGGTGGAAGCAGGCCTGCTTGTACCCCGTCTACCTCTCCCTCTAAAGAACCCCCTCTGGGCATAAGCAGAAGAGGAGGGCTGGGCTTGGTAAAAAGGCCTATGAAAAGGCCTGCCCCTGCCCCTGAGAAGCTGCCTTTGAGGAGTGGCCTGCCTTTCCTTGGCCTGTGCACTCCTATAGGTGGTCCTATACTCATCCATTTTCTTCATGTAATTCTCTGTCTGCTTCCAAAACAGAGAATTACCCACAACAGGAAAATCCATGGCCTTAGTCTGGGTATCCTGTGACAGGCTAGTACATCTGAGCCAAGCCATTCTTCGAAGTGCCACAGATGTAGCCATGACTCTTGATGACATATCATTTGAGTCCACTGCAGCATGGAATTGCACCTTGGATGCCTCAATACCATCAGTAGCCACCTGCTCCAGCTCCTTGGCAAGCTGGCCAGGGACCTGTTTTGCTAGATCCATGACAGTGTCCCATCTGGATTTCTGATATCTAGCAACATAAGCCATATAATTTGCCTGTCTGAGTCCCAAGGATGCTGCCATGTACTGTTTCTTTGCCATGGCATCAGTCCTTCTGGAGTCCTTGTCTGGGGGTGTGAAGCCAAGGGAATATTTGCCTTGTCACAGGCTGCAGGCTGCACTACCCCAACATGGCTGCATTGTTGTGTAAAGAACTCCGTATCAGAGCCTGACAATGTGTACCTCTTGTTCATTCTCTTATCCACAGGAGGTATAGTGTGAGGAGTTTTTAGAATTTTAAATGTCTGTTTCCCAAAAGATTTATGCAAGAGAATAGACAGTCTCCTAGACTCTGGGATATCCATCATTTCCACATAGTCAGGCTCCTCTTGATCATCCACAGCTTCCTCCATAGGGAACTGGAGGGTTTCAGCCACTTTTTTATAAAACATAAAATGAGAAGGGGACTCAGAAAGCCTAGGAGGAGACACTCCTGAAGGTCTGTCTGGGGAGATGTCCGGGTCAATGGGCACATCCAGACTTTCAAATCCACATTCACTCTCCTCATACTCCTCTTCCCCCTCCTCCAGTTCATAATATTCCTCTAAATCATACTCTTGAACCGGTGGAACCCGCTTGAACCGGCATACCTACCCAGCGGTGCGGTTCGATTGAATTCGGGAAAGCGACTGGACAATTTTGATCGCTTTGGCTATTTCTTCAGTGGTTGGAGAGGAAAGTTTTGGCTCCACAACAGCTGATTTTCTAGTCCTTTTTACTGGAACCGACTCCTCAGAGTCAGATCTCCTTTCGCCTGAAGAAGTCTCGCCCTGGTCAGTGGGCACTCCTTCTGGTTCAGTTTGAACCGAACTGGGCTGGCCATCTGGTTCAGCGGACTTTTTGGCTTCCCTTTCCCTGAGCCTACCAACTCTCTTCTCCAGGGTAGCTGCAGGAAAATTTTTACAAATCTGGCAGTCTGCATTGAGGTGGTCAAACCCCAGACAGTAAATACAGGTGGTGTGGGGATCAGCCTTGGCAAAGACTTCCCCACACACACTACAGTGTTGAAACCCAGTGGGCCCGGTTTTTCTTTTGGGTTTCTCAGACATAGTATGATCCTATCAAAACTTACCCGTTTATGGCAATCCATGAGTAAGACCCTCTTATCGGTTCCCAACATTATCAGAATAGTATGAAAAACTAATAAAATCAGTTTTTAGAACTGGTAACCACACTCTAAATCACAGATTAAGATTTTTTTAAACAACTTGATCGGTTCAAACCGAACCGATAAACCGTTTACAAGTTTCACACAGAACAGAATTAATGTAAAACCTATCTAGTACTCACAAATACCACAGACAGAGACTGAACTGACAGGTTGCAGTTTAAATTCGGTCGAAAACCGAGAAAAACGGTACTTTAACCGACAAAATGAACCGAGCAGAAGGAGAAATCTCCGGAGCGACTGTTCAGTGAGGCGGAGTAAAGAATCTGACAGTTTGAGTTTGAAGAACAACAGACAGAGTCTCAACCGAGCTCGAGCTCAGCGTTCTATGCTTGGCATGGAAAGTTAACTCTTTCATCTCCGGGGCAGTTCGAAGGTTGGGACTCACTGCTGCTGTCAGAATATAGCAAGATTTCATATTGTTTGAACAACACATTTTGATCACAGGGAAAATCCATGGCCTTGTTCTGAGTGTCTGTGGTCAGACTGGTTGTTCTAAGCCAGGCAAAGCATCTCAGAGAGATGGCATGGGCCATCGTCTTAGAGGCTGCATCATTGTTGTCATATGCCATGTGGAATTGGTGCACAGTAGCTTCCAGGGCAGTTTTTGATGTATCCACTAGCTCCTTTGCCTTAGAATCTGATCCGTTGCGGACGATAGCCTGGATAGATTTCCAAAGGGCTTTCTGATATTTGGCTGTGAATGTCATGTAAGAAGAAAGCCTGAGAAGCAGGGAAGCTGTGGCATACATTTTCTTTGCTATGAAGTCAATTTTCTTGGAATCCTTGTCAGGGGGAGAGGGCAGCAAGGAGACTCCAGCTTTCTGACAAGCTGCCTGCTTCACTATACTTTCATAGCTAGGGTGTGCAGACAGGAACTCGGTAACATTTTTAGACAATTTATATTTTCTCTCAAGCCACTTATCAACCCCTGATACTGAAGTGGGGTGCTGAAGCACCTTCATGGTATTTTTTCTAAATGCATTATAGACAGGGAGGACCAGGGTCTTTGAGGATGAAAGACCCTTCATCTCCCTATAATCTTTGTCTTCATCGACATCCTGGTTGGGCTCCTGCATTGGGAGGTCCAGGGTATCCAGCATATTTTGTATAAATGTAAACATAGAGGAAGGATCCTCATGGTCACCCGGAGGATCCCCAAGGTGTGGGTCCGAGGACTCCTGGGGCTCAACATCCTCAAAATCCATGTCAGGGACATCATAAAATTGATCATCATTTGCGTCACCCTCACAGTCTACAGAAGAGAGAGAGAACTGTGGAAGAGTGCATGCCAGCCCCAGTTAATCGAGGATCCATCTTTTGAAGGGTCTGAAACAGTTGTCATGCTTTTTCCGTATCTTGCACTGACGGAAGAGTCTACACAGTTTGTAAGTGTTTTGTTTTTTCTGTATGCTTTAAGCTGCCTGTTGTCTTGCTATTGGCTTTCCCAGGAGCAACGGGAGCATGTCGGTCTTGACAGAGTTTCTTTTTAGCCACTTCATCAGAGGCTTGACCAAGCTTCCTTTTTTTTGTCACTCTTATTATTTTTCAATTTGTGAGGAACTTCATCTTTGGAAGCTTTATTTTTTGGCTGGGATCCGGAGGGTTCCACAGCACCTCTGCTTTTGATTTATCCTCAGCCATAATAATCAAAGGTTTGTCTGCTATGTTTGCCAATTTAAGCAAAGCAAACCAGTTCTGGACCTATGAACTGAGTGCAGGTTTCTGTGAAAATGCCACCAGTCAGTCCTGCCCTAGTTAATAAACTCTGTCTATTACTAATTTTTTTTTTTTTTTTGGTTGTAAAACTGGGATCTATACCAGTGTCAATCTTAATAGAAACCCAGTAATACTCAACTGCGCACAGGTGGCTGCTGGACCCTTACGGACAGTCCTGACACAGATGATACCAAGGTCCAGTAATATAACAAAAAAGGTTTCCTCATAATTGCCAATCTACAGAGAAACCCCCCAGGCACTGTTTAAATTTGAAATCTACTGCAGGTGCCTCACAGTAAACCCCACAAGGTCTGAGGTAAAAAACAAGGCAACTGTCCCTAATGCGACAGTTGCCACAAGAAGTTGCCTCAAAAATGAAGGAAACCATCAAAAATAAGCAGCCGTGATAAAATTAGGCTTTAAACTAAATAGTCACGGTAAAAATGAAGTCAAAATAGCGCGATCGCGCTAAAAATACAAAATTTGCACAGCGCTAATGAAAAAGTGACACTTTCACTCAGCATACTAAAGGATATAATTTATGAGGAAAACTTTACCCAGATAAGCACTAAAAGGCTGTCAACAAGGAAAGTTGGGAGACACCTCAGAGGCAATATTGCTCAGTCCAGTAGAGAAAAAATTCTGAAGCATTCAACAGCTCTCACTCAGCTCACACCCCCTCCTGTCTTTTGATTGGCTTGGCCCTAAGCTCATTTAAATATCTCTTAAAGGCACACCTCCGAGGCAGTTCCACCTAGCCAGCTAAGTGCAAAAAAGTTACTGATGTTAAAGGACTCCTGGGGTAAGAATTGTGCCTCTAAAAGTCTGACTTTACTGCCTGCAGGATTATGCTCAGCTATAGCGCCAACATTTTTGCATTGAAATTTTGTTTAAACTAGTATAATAACATGGACTCACCTTCTCAGCATCTGCCAGCCCTTCTGTATCAAGAACCATTAAGCAGTGCTCAGGATTGGTGGGATGAGGAAAGGCCCACATCCATATGCCTTTTGTATGGGATTGGACTGTGGCTCCTAAAGAAAACCCTAAAAGAACACAAACAAACTTATCAGAAAGGTACAGAGTAGCTTAAAAGTGAACATTCATGAACTGTGCCCATCATTGTTTGAAAGCCCAAGAAAAGCTCTTTTAAAGATCTATCAGTGCTACAAAATAGTAGGCAGAATATTTTAGCAATTTTGAAAAATAAATAGTCCCTTATTTTTATTTCTGAAGTGTTTTTATTTTTCTGTGTGCTCATTAGATGGTTTTCTACCTATTAGTACTGGGTGTAACGTGAAATGCAATGCTTTACCTGCAAGCAAACATATATATTTCTATTCCTCCCACTGTATCATCAGCATGTGACCTCACTCACTGCTACATCACAAGCCCTGCTGCCTGACTGATAAAGTAGTTATGTAAGAACTTATCGTAACAGTAGATCTTCGAGAGAGGCTCTTGCACTAAGTATTCACAGATAGGACTAAGCCATCAGGCATCAGGACCCCCCAGAAAACTTCTAGCTAGCAGTCTCTGGTGGGGGACCACACCCACATCAGGTGACCAGTGTCAGGTGCTCGCCTTCCAGTTTTTCCCACCAAAGGCCAAAAGAGGCAAGATGAGAGAGAAGAGGCTATGCCCCCATGGAAATGGAGCAAAGAGACTCAGGGTGACGGATGGTGGGAAGGTGATACCTACTGCAAGAGCCTCTCTCGAAGATCTACTGTTACGGTAAGTTCTTACCTAACTGTACTATCTCACTTCGAGAGGGCTCGTGCAGTAGGTATTCACAGATAGGACAGAATCTCAAGCAGTATGGAACAAGGAGAAATTCGGGAGGAGGACTGTCATCCACAACATAAACCTCAGGGCTGAGCAGGTCTCATGAAAGGAGACCCTGCAAAACAGACAACCCGAAGCCTGCTCTACGGTGAGAAGCAATGTCCAAACTGTAGTGTTTCATAAAGGTATGGACAGAAGTCCAGGCTGCAGCTGTGCAGATGTCTGCCGCGAACACATTCCTGAAACAAGCAGCAGAGGCTGCTACTCCCCTAGTGGAGTGACCTCTGACTTGACCCGGAAGGGTCTTATTGTACTTCTCGTAACAGAAAGTGATACAATTTGCCAACCATTTCGAAATACATTGCTTAGAAACAGCGTTGCCTTCTTTTTTGTGAGTAAAAGAGATGAAGAGCTGATCAGTCTTCCTGAGATGCTTAGTCCGATTGGTGTAGTATCTCAGGATTCTGTGAACCTCCATAGTATGCAAGTGGCATTCCACTTGATTGGAGTGTTGCATAAAGAAAGCCGGTAGTTCAATTAATTGATTCAGCGTAGATTCAGCCACCACCTTAGGGAGAAACTTAGGGTTGGTGCACAGAGCCACATGTTCCTTGTGGAAAATCAGATAAGGGATTTTACACATTAAGGCCTAAAGCTCAGAAATGCGCCGAGCTGAAGTGATGGCCATGAGGAAGAGTGTCTTCCAAGAGAGGAACTTTAAGTCGGCTTCTGCTGCGGGCTCGAATGAAGGCAGCGTAAGCTTCTCTAAAATGAATTTCAAGTCCCATGGAGGGGCAGGATTGCAGATGGGGGGTTTCAAATGGAGGACCCTTCTAAAGAAAGTCTTGGAGACTTCCAACTGAGCAAAAGTCCTGTCTCCAAAGGGGATGTGGTAGGCTGAAATAGTTGCCATGTGGACCTTTAATGAGGAATGGCTGAGACCCAGGTCGAAGAGGTGACGCATGTAGTCCAGGACTTTGGTAGCTGGGCACAAGAAGGGCTCTAAGTCTTTAGAGTCTGCCCAGATGGAAAACCTTTTCCACTTCATCGCGTAGGTGGACCTGGTGGAAGGCTTCCTTGCTTCCACCAAAATGTCACCACTAAAGGGGAGACTCCGAAATGTACTTTAGCTATGACTGCAGGAGCCATGCATGGAGATGAAGGGATTTGAGGCCTGGGTGAACAAGGGTCCCCTGATCCTGAGTCAACAAGTGTTGTGACAGAGGAAGAGGAAGTGAAAGTTCCTCTGAAAACTGTTGCAGAAGAGAGAACCAAACTTGCCTGGGCCAGAATGGGGCGATGAGAATCATTCGAGCCCCTTCTGATCTGAGTTTCTTCAGGACCCTCAGAATCAATGGAATGGTAGGTAAGGCACAGACGAATCTGTCCCTCCAGGAGAGAGACAGAGCATCCCACCAGAAAACGTCTTGCCCTGGAGCAAGCGAGCAGAAGGCAGGAAGTTTTGTGTTGTGGGGGGAGGTGAAGAAGTCGACCTGAGGAGTCCCCAACTGCTGAAAAATGTCATATACAACCTGTTGGTCTAGCTCCCATTCGTGAGCCCTGGCTGAGGATTGACTGAGTTCATCTGCCAGGGTGTTTTCCACTCCCGGAACGTGAACTGCGGTCAGGTGAAGGAGATGCTGAGCTGCCCAATGCCAGACTCTCATTGCCTCCTGGCACAGAGGGTAGGAACGTGTTCCTCCCTGTTTGTTGAGGTACCAGACTACACACATGTTGTCTGACTGGATGAGAAGATGACTGGGAAGAATGAAGGGAAGAAGAGCCTGTAGGGCATATAGAACTGCTCTCAGTTCAAGCACATTTATGTGCAGATTTTGCTTGAACCGGGACCAGCTGCCCTGAGTCCTGTGAGACCCTAGGTGGGCACCCCAACCCTCCCCTGATGCATCCGTCATCAATGTCTGGGAAGAAGGAGCAATGCAAAACAGAACTCCCAGACAAAGGTTCTCCTGAACCATCCATCAGTGCAAGTCCCTGATCATGAGGTCCGACACTAGCACCTCTTGGTCTAGGTCGTCTGAGGTTTGGTCCCATTGCGACTGAAGCATCCATTGAGAGATTCTCATATGGAGCCGAGCAAATGGAACTGTCAGAATGGCAGCCGCCATGAGCCCGAGGAGGCGGAGGATTGACCTGGCTCTGACCCGTCCGCGACTGGACAGGAGATGAGCATGGTTCTGTAGGGTCTCGTCCATGTCCGGAGGCAAAAAGGCTTTACCTACAGTCATGTCCAGGATTGCCCCAATAAATTGGAGGCATTGGCAAGGGACCAAATGGGACTTGGTCTGGTTGGTGGTAATACCCAAGCTGGTAAAAGCCTGCAGGGCAAGGGAAAGGGAATGCAGTAGGTCTTCCCTGGATAGGGCCACCAGGAGCCAATCGTCCAGGTACGGGAAGATCTGCCCACCTCGGGTTCACAGGTGGGCCGCTTCCACCGCTAGGCATTTGGTAAACACTCGGGGAGCTGAGAAAAGACCAAATGGGAGGGCCTTGAATTGGTAGTGGTCCCCCTGAAAGCAAAACCAGAGGTATTTGAGGGGGGAAGGGCATATGGGGATGTGCAGGTAAGCATCCTGCATATCTAAAGCGCATAGCCACTGTCCCGGCCAACAAAGAGGAAGAAGGCTCTGCAAGGAGAGCATTCTGAAGCATTTGTACTCCACAAACATGTTCAGGGAGCTGAGGTCTAGAACTGGCCTTAAGTCTCCCATCTTCTTTAGAACTAGAAAGAAATGGGAATAGTACCCGGTTCCCCAAAGGTGAGTGGGGACTGGTTCTATTGCCACCTGCGACAGAAGGGAAAGGATTTTTTCTAGGACCAGAAGAAAAAATTACTCACCTTAGTAATGTTGTTTCTTCTAATGGAGTCTTGCTATATTCTGACAATAGCAGTGAGTCCCAACTTTCGAACTGCCCCGGAGATGAAAGAGTTAACTTACCATGCCAGGCATGGAACGCTGAGCTCGAGCTCGGTTGAGACTCTGTCTGTTGTTCTTCAAACTCAAACCGTCAGATCTTTACGAGCTAAACTCACTAAGGTCCTGTGTGGAAGCTGTAAGCCTACACTACCCAACTGGCTACTAAACATAAAACACATTTTTTGGTCCCAAAACAAAGACTCAAGTCAGGAGACCGAAAAAATGAAAACACAACACCCACTCACCCCAAGAAAGAAGGGGTGAAACAAAAAGGGTGGGCACCTACTAAGTGACAACACTGCACTGCCCACCCACATCCCAAAAACAGAGGTTCTGAGAGGGGCAGGCAGGGAGGTAAGAATATAGCAAGACTCCATTAGAAGAAACAACATTACTAAGGTGAGTAATTTTTTCTTCAAACAACATGAAGTCTTGCTATATTCTGACAGTAGCAGACTACAAAGCAGTACCTCCATGGAGGAGGGACAGAACCTACTTAGGAAATAGGCTCTGAAGCACAGCTGTGCCAAACCGAGCATCACTCCTAGCCTGGATATCCAGGGAGTAATGCTTGGTAAAAGTGTGAACTGTTTTCCAGGTAGCTGCTTGACATATCTCTAGAATAGGGATGTCCCTGGCAGCAGCCAGGGAAGCAGCTGTACTCTGGTAGAGTGAGCCCTCAGGCCTGAGGGAGGAACCTCACCCAGTTTTTCATAGCAAAATTGGATACAGGAGACAATCCACCTGGCAATGGATCTTTTAGTGGCAGGTTTCCCTTTACCAACCTCACCATAAGTGAGGAACAGTTGGAGGGAGTCAAACCTGTGACCCTTGGTATGCTCTATGTAGTAACTAAGGGCTCTTTTGACATCTAAACTGTGCAGTCTCCTCTCGCCAGAGGAGGAATGGTCAGTGAAGTACACAGGAAGAGACATAGATTGATTAAGGTGGAAATCTGAAACCACCTTAGGCAAGAACTTCCTGTTAGTCCTGAGGACCACCTTATCTCTATGAAAGGAGATAAAATCAGGCTCCACTGACAAAGCTTGTTATTCACTTATGCGCCTGGCAGAAGTGATGGCTACCAGAAACACAGTCTTCCAAGTCAAGTACTTAAGCTCTGCTGAAGATAAAGGCTCAAAAGGGGGTTGCATAAGCTGAGCAATGCAAACATTAAGATCCCAGGCAGGGGCAGGGTTCCTGAATGGAGGGTTGGTGTAAGCAATCCTTTGAAAACTTGGAGAATACAGGATGAGCTGAAAGAGAGAGGGCTTACCTGCTGATAAGAAAGCAGACACAGCTGCCAGATGCACTTTTAGGTAGCTGGTCTCAGCCCCAAGGTATTTAAGTAGACCATATAATCCAGGACTGTGGGTAAGTCAGCAGATTCTGGGAAATATGCTTTCAGAGCACCATATGGAAAACCTCTTCCATTGGAATTATAAGCAGCCCTGGTGGAGAAGGCCTAGAAACATCAGGATATCCATTACACCTTGGGAGAGGTGTGAGCCAGCAAACTCTAACTCTTCAAGAGCCAGGCCTTGAGATTGAGAGATTTGAGGTTCGGGTACCAAACTCTCCCCTGAGCACAGGTTAACAGGTTGTGATTCCTGGGAAGACACAGGGGAAGGTGGATTGCTAAGGACAGTAGGAGTGGGTACTAAGGCTGTCTGGCCCAGTCTGGAGCAATCAGGATCATCTTGCAGGGTTGAGATCTGATTTTGACTAGCACTTTGAACAGGAGAGGGAAGGGGGGAAAAGCATAGAGAAACTTCCCTTCCCAGTTGAGAACTAAGGCATCCAGGGGGACTGAGCCCAACACTGGGGGTCTGCAGCAAAAAAGGGGAAGTTGGTGATTGTCTGGGGCTGCAAAAAGATCTATCTGAGGGGTGCCCCATCTGGCAAATATCACCTCCAAGATCAGAGGGTCCAGTGACCATTCGTGATGGCCCTGGGAAATCCTGCTGAGAGCATCTGCCAGGACATTGTCCTTGCCTAGGAGGTGAACTGCCATAAGGGAGGTGTTCAGGGAGTAAGCCAGAAACCACAACGTCATTGCTTTGGTGCACAAAGCCGTAGACCGAGTGCCCCCTTGCTTGTTGATGTACCACATTGTGGTGGTGTTGTCTGTTCTGACCTGTATAACTTTGTTCTGAACAGATTTGGAAAAAGCTTGAAGTGCTAGAAAAACTGCTCTGAGTTCCAACAGATTGATGTGGAGCAGAGATTCCTGAGGGGACCACAATCCCTGGGCAGTGAGGTCGGCCATGTGAGCTCCCCACCCCAAGAGGAATGCATCTGTAGTAAGGATTAAGGAGTGAGACTGAGGGGCAAAAGGAACCCCTTGTCTCAGATTGCTCTGGTCCTGCCACCACTGCAGGGCCTGGATCAGGGTTTGAGTCACTGGGATCAATTTGGTTAGAGGGTCTTTCCTTTGAGACCAAAAGGCTCTCAAATGGAACTGGATGTCCCTCTTCTGAAATCTTGCTCCCTACACTACTGCTGTAGAAGCAACCATGTGCCCCAGGAGCTGTAGAAAGTGCCTTGCTGGTCGAGAGACCTGCAGGGTGAATGAGGGGGCCAGAGAGACCAGGGTCCTTGCCCTGTCCAAAGGAAGGAAGGCTCTGGACTTTTCTGTGTTCAGCTCTGCGCCTATGAAGGTGAGGAGCTGGACAGGCTCTAGAACTGACTTTGAAAGATTCAGAAGGAAACCTAGAGAAGTGAGCAGTTGCTGAGTTATCTGTAGATGTAACTTGACTTGGTCTGGAGACTGGCCTACTATGAGCCAGTCGTCCAGGTAAGGGAAGATGGCAATTTTTTGCCTTCTTAGGTGGGCAACTGCTACTGCCAGGCATTTTGTGAATACCCTTGGAGCACAGGTGAGGCCAAAGGGCATTGCCTGAATTGGTAATGGCCTGAGGGTAGCCTCGAACCTGAGGTACTTTCATGGGAGCTTCTGATGAGAATATGGAAATAGGCATCCTTGAGGTCCAGGGACGCAGCCAGTCCCTGGCCTTAGAGAGGGTAGAATAATTCAGAGTCACCATTTTGAATTTTGGTTTTAAAAGGTGCTTGTTTAAGTATCTGAGATCCAGGATGGGCCACCATTCTCCTGTCTTTTTTGGGGTAAGGAAGTACCTGGAGTACAAGCCTTTGCCCTGGTGTAGGGGTGAAACCCTTTCCACAGCTCTGAGAGCTAGGAGGGAAGAGACCTCTGCCTCTAAGGCAAGTGCCTCTAATGGATTTGCAGGTGGAAAGGATCTGGTTTTCATCTTTGGAAACTTTTTGAAGCTGAGAACCAGTCCCTGGCTTACTACTTCCAGGACCCATTTGTCTGATATCAGAGACTCCCAGTCCTGGACAAAGTAAGCCAGCCTGCCCCCTACAGGTAGCTGAGAATCGGCCCTGGCAACCCCATCAGGGTGCCTGCTTGGCAGGGGCTTTGGGCTAAGGGGTGGAAGCAGGCCTGCTTGTACCCCATCTGCCTCTCCCTCTAAAGAACCCCCTCTGGGCATAGGCAGAAGAGGAGGCCTGGGCTTGGTAAAAAGGCCTATGAAAAGGCCTGCCCCTGCCCCTTGAAGGCTGCCTTTGAAGAGTGGCCTGCCTTTCTTTGGCCTGTGCACCCTATAGGTGGTCCTATTCCATCATCTCTTTTCATGTAATTCTCTGTCTGCTCCCCAAACAGAGAATTACCCACAACAGGAAAATCCATGGCCTTAGTCTGGGTATCCTGTGACAGGCTAGTACATCTGAGCCAAGCCATTCTGCGAAGAACCACAGATGTAGCCATGACTCTTGATGACACATCATTCAAGTCCACTGCAGCATGGAATTGCACCTTGGATACCTCAATACCATCAGCAGCCACCTGCTCCAGCTCCTTGGCAAGCTGGCCAGGGACCTGTTTTGCTAGAGCCATAACAGTATCCCATCTGGATTTCTGGTATCTGGCAACATAAGCCATATAATTTGCCTGTCTGAGTCCCAAGGATGCTGCCATGTACTGTTTCTTTGCCATGGCATCAATCCTCCTGGAGTCCTTATCTGGGGGGTGTGAAGCCAAGGGAATATTAGCCTTGTCACAGGCTGCAGCCTGCACTACCCCAATATGGCTGCATTGCTGTGTGAGGAACTCTGCATCAGAGCCTGACAATGTGTACCTCTTGTCCATTCTCTTATCCACAGGAGGTATAGTGTGAGGAGTTTTTAGAATTTTAAATGTCTGTTTCCCAAAAGATTTATGTAAGGGAATAGACAGTCTCCTAGACTCTGAGATATCCATCATTTCCACATAGTCAGGCTCCTCTTGATCATCCACAGCTTCTTCCATAGGGAGCCGGAGGGTTTCAGCCACTTTTTTATAAAACATAAAATGAGAAGGGGACTCAGAAAGCCTAGGAGGAGACACTCCTGAAGGTCTGTCTGGGGAGATGTCCCGGTCATTGGGCACATCCAGACTTTCAAAACCACATTCACTTTCCTCATACTCCTCTTCCCCCTCCTCCAGTTCATAATATTCCTCTAAATCATACTCTTGAACGTGGAACCCGCAAACTGAGCGCCTACTGATCGTGCAGCTCGCTCCGGTCGAACCGAAAGCGACAGGACAATTTTGATCGCTTTGGCTATTTCTTCAGCGGTTGGAGAGGAAAGATTTGGCTCCACACCAGCTGATTTTCTAGTCCTTTTTGCTGGAACCGTCTCCTCAGAGTCGGATCTCCTTTTGGCCGAGGAAGTCTCGCCCTGGTCAGAGGGCACTCCCTCCGGTTCGGTTGGAACCGAACCAGGCTGGCCATCTGGTTCAGCAGACTTTTTGGCCTCCCTTTCCCTGAGCCTACCAACTCTCTTTTCCAGGGTAGCTGCAGGAAAAACTTTACAAATCTGGCAGTCTGCATTGAGGTGGTCAAACCCCAGACAATAAACACAGGTGGTGTGGGATAAGCCTTGGCAAGACTTCCCACACACACTGCAGTGTTGAAACTCAGTGGCCCGCTCACAAATACCACAGACAGAGTCTGAACCAACCGTTGTGTTTAAATCGCAGAAAACCGAGAAAACAATACTTTAACCGACAAAATGAACCGAACAGAAGGAGAAATCTCGAGCGACTGTTCAGTGAGGCGGAGTAAAGAATCTGATGGTTTGAGTTTGAAGAACAACAGACAGAGTTTCAACAGAGCTCGAGCTCAACGTTCCATGCCTGGCATGGGAAGTTAACTCTTTCACCTCCGGAGCAGTTCGAAAGTTGGGACTCACTGCATATGTCATAATATAGCAAGACTTCATGTTTTTTGAAAGTTAACTCTTTCATCCCCAGGACAGTTCGAAGGTTGGGACTCACTGCTACTGTCAGAATATAGCAAGACTTCATGTTTGAACAGGCATACCGTCAACAGGTACTTTAGTCTCTAGGGTAGCCAGAGCAATATCGACCGGAAGATCCACTAACTCCCACTCTAACTTTTTCATTTCCAGCAGCAACTTAGATTTTTTACGAAATAATGCCAGCTAAGACTTACACACAGTGCCTTTTTTAATTGATTTATCCAGCTGTATAGCAGTCGTTGTAGAGGAGCCAGGCTGTAAAATCGTATCCTCACCAGAAACAAGCGATTCATATTCTGCTGTAATAATATCCAACTCAGTAGCCTCTTGTGAATAAGGAACAGGAGAGGAGGCGAAATACCCTGCACCATCGACAGCCATCCCATCCGGAGGTTCAGCAATACTGGACATCCTGTCTCAGACGGCCATGGGTTCCCCCTACTGACAGCAGTGCAGTAGGGGAGTTTCCCCGGTGTTCTGGCCAAATTTCCCTCATTCACTAAAAAATACCACCAACAGCTTAATCTGGTTCAAAGTCAATTGGCATTCATCTGTATCCCTTCCCCTGGGTTGTGCCTGAAAATAGGCAGGATTTATCTAGTGCACTTACCTGGTCAACAAAAACTAAATAAATAAAAAATAAATAAAATCTCCTAACTTTCCTGACCTTACAAGGTCTTCTCACTCTAACGTTCTCAGGGCTCAGTGCTCATTCAGTAGCTTCCAAGGTTGCTCTCTTACTCCACCTGCCTCGCCGCGTAGTGGCTTGGAGGTTTAAATATTCATTCATTATGCCATATACTGTGCCTTCCCATGCCGCTTCTGGCCTGGAGGTTATTACATCTTTTAGCCTGCCATGTCTAGTCAGGGCCTGGAGGTTCATATACTCCTAATTCTTACCTGGCATCCTACCATATTTGGCATCTATTCCAAAACATATTCTCCCCTCTGACATGGAGCTAGTCGCCACTCTATGTATTCTAACAGCTGACCTCGAAGGTCCAGCTGCGCTTCCTAACCATCGGACCATCTGCCACTGCTACTTGTCACCCTATTTACTTACCAGCAGACCCACGAAAGCATAGCTGTGCCTTTGTTTACCTAGAGCTGACCGCCTCTCTACTTACCTCACCAGCTGACGGTTAAGCTACGCATCTCACTAAGGGACTAAGCTGACATGTTCTAGTACTACCAGCAGGCCCCTGTTAGGTCTGGTTGTGCCTTCCTGTTATCTGGAGTTAGCCGCTTCTCTACTTACCTCACCAGCTGACAGTTAAGCTGCGCATCTCACTGAAGGACTAACTGCCACTTTCTATTTCATATTAACTGACCAACTTGGTCCATTTACTTACTACTTACTACCTCATTTCCTAAACTTATGTGGTCCATCCACACATACTTACCTATCGAACTCACCCTCATACTTTTTGGATGCTTCCTAACCTCGCACCAGTGCTTCAGATTACTACCATTAATGCCTGCTAAGATTCTAGCCCAGCTACAGCCGTCTGCATTCTATATCATGACCTAAGCATATTCTACTCCTATCACTCTTAACCAATCTGGGTTCATCAGTCAGCAGTCTCATTGCAAGCCTTTACTATTCCATGGATTTCACAAGCCCTTTATTAGCAGAAGCCTGAATGTTGAAATATATCTAATGTCATCCTGCCTCGCCTGCGTCAAAGCCTGGATATTATTACTCTATCCATCCACCTATCACTTGCTAGCCTCAGGAGCTCCTCACTTTAGTCACATCTTGAACTTATTGGACATATTCCACGATGCCCGCTTCTGTGTTCTACCTGGATGCTGCACGCTTTTATTCTACCGCCTGCTTCGCTCATAGAAGACTTGGAAGCCAGTTCCTGACATTTCATCTGGCTACGAACTATTCCATTGGCTAGTCTACTCCCCTGCTGCATATTCCTCATTGATCCCACTATGTACTTTATGCATTTATTCAAAACTATTACTCGCTGCTTCATCTGCATCTATATTCCATGCAATCCAATGACTGCTACTACTGCTGACCTATGTGCAGGTCTCTTGTTTATGATTGTTACTTATTGCTTGCACAAATCATCGCATTCCTGCCTCTGGCTATTTTCTAGCTGCCTGGAAATCTGCCAACTACATATTGGAAGTTAATATTTTTATCTACCTGCCACGCCTAGCTGGGCCTGGAGGTTCCTATATTTCAACCTCGCACCTGCTTCGCCTTTAGGGCCTAGAGGTTTACTTACCAGTAGACCTATGATGGTCCTGGCTGCGCTTACATGTTAACTGGAACTGAGTCGCACTCTATATGCCTCACCAGCTGATGGGTTAAGCTGGCATTTCAGTTGAGGACTATCTGCCACATTTCAGCTGCTTAACAATTGACCACCCTCACAATTCATTTCATCATCTTCTAACCTCAGTGGACCAACAGCTCACACTGAGCCTATGATGACTTAACTGTCGCTCTACGTACTTAAACGCGGACCTGTGAGAGTCTGGCTGCACTTACATGTTTACATAGAGCTAGTCACCATTCTACTTACCTCCCCAGCTGCGGGTCAAGCTATGTATCTCAGCCGAAGGACTAGCTGCCATATCCTACTACTTATTAACTGACCAACCCGATCCATTTACTCGCTATTTACCACCTCATCTTCTAATTTATGCGGTCCAGCAGCACATCCTTACCTACTGAGCTCGCCCTGTTATACTTTCTTGGATACTTCCTAACTTCGCATCAGTGCTTCCGATTTATTGCCCCCAAATCCTACCAGGGTTCCAGCTCAGCTTTACTGCCGTATGCCTTCTATATCTTGACCTAAGCATATCCTATCTTCGTCCTATCAACTGAACTGAGTTCGTCAGTCATCAGCTTCATCTCAAGCCATTCAATCATTCCAAGGATTCTTATGCCTTCCATCAGCAGAAGCCCGGAGGCCGAACTACTCCAATACATCCTGCCCACTGCCAGCAAGAGTCAGAGCCTGGACAAGTACTCTACAATTTCCAAGTGTCATATGTTAGCCCTAGGAGCTCCTCTTCATAACCATGTCCTGAATCTGTTGGACGTATGCCAACAATGCTAAGCTCAGTGCAATTATCTGGATGCTTTATATGTTCCTACAGCACCTTTTGTGCTCCCGCAAGACTTAGAAGCCTGTTTCTGACCTTCATTTCTTACCACAAATATTACGTTGGATTATCTTTAACTTGTAACTTGGACTAGCCAATAGATTGCTTAATTAGGATTATGCTCCTTTAGTATGCCCAGAAGGACGGGCGGGTTGGCAGCAATGGGTCCTCAGAGGTTTCCCGCAAAGGGGGTTTTCCTCTCCCTGCGTGCTGCTGGCCATACTCTCAGAGTTGGGGACATAATCATGGATATCATACTTCTTTTGGGGGGTGTCACGTCCTAAACAACTAACCTTCCTTCCTATGGTGGGATACAGAGTAAAATCACACCATCAACTTATGCCGTCTAACTCACTGTTCCAGTATCAGCACTATCGTACTGTCAGTTCATCATGAACTATAATCACTGACTTATTCATGTCTATGTCCAAGTACCTAACCACTATCCATACATACAACTATACCTTGGAAGCGTTATTCAACTTACTGGTCTGGCCTCTGTATCCAAACTCAAACCTACATTATGAAGATGCAATATGTAACATAAGCAATGAGCTCTGAACCACATATAACTAATAAATAGGGCTGTGCATGGGCCGAATAGTATATTTCCGAATACCCCGAATAGTAGACTTCCCGAATATTCGGATGTGGTTCCCGAATACAGTAGTTCACTATTCAGCCATTATTCCAGAATGACTATTTAGTGAGATTTCCAAGTCTCGCAGAGCTTCCTTGGCCAATCGAAAGCCATTTTTGGAGCTCATTGGTAAGCACGCTGTATGACTTCCTCACTCTGAGCTGGTAGAAGACAGGAGACGATGGTTTCTGAGAGCTAGCTAAACAGTAATTCTGAGACCTGAAACTTGCCAAAATATAAATCTTTTTTGCTCCACGGGATTTTTTGGGTCAGTATAATTTGTTTGATCAGTGTTAGAAAAGCTAGGTTTGGGGTTCTAACAGGTACTTTGTCCTTATTGCTGTACTCAGTTACAGGGGCTAGGAGGGTTGTCTACTAACACCTCTTCTCTGTTGTTCTCTGACACAGCTACACTGTGATTTTTTTGCTGAAGCACATTTTTTTTTTTTTTTGCTGTTGTCTGGTTCCAGGCTTGATTCCCTGCGCAACTGAAGAGGATGTCTGCTAACTCCCCCTCCTGTAGGTCACTACACATTATTTACCTATATGTGTATAACATTTGGTTTTGTGAGGATTTGCACTGCATGTATATGCTTAATATATTTTTTTCATGAGGCTGTGCCCCACATATGTGTAATCCCCTAGGTGGCGCTATCCCAAGGGCTACTGCCCCTGCCTGATTTGCCACTAACAGGTTAAGGGGCCTGGATCCGATGCTTTTTTGTGGCACAGTATAACTGCTAGAGTTGGCATGATTATTACTGTAGTTCCACAAGCACTAAGTAAAGCATTACACACAGACACTATGTAGTAATCATTTGTGTTTTACACAGTAACCACTAGTGACCTGATCCATCATGTCTTTAACAACTTCGAAAACATACTTGGTCCAGCCCCAGCAAAGCATCTCACCACTGACACCAAGTGGTGAGGGACAGGATGATAGACCCGCAAATGTACAGCACTTCCAGGAGATTACTGCTGGTGCCACCCCTGGGCCATCAAACCCCAAAACAATCTATGCAGAACAAAGGAAGCACTTGGAGGGGGGACTGTAAAATATACAATTAAGGGCAGCAAAGCATGAAGTTGCTAATACATTTATTTGTGCTGAGGCTGGAGGATGCAAATAAAGTCCCGGTACTTTGACCAGAACCTGGTCTTTGTCAGGGGTATGTCAGCTATATACAGTACAAACACACTATGAATGTACAATCCTTAAAGAAACACACACCATAAATGAGTGAAATTATAACAAATGAGATTGAGATGTCCTTCTAACAAAACAGTCCTACAAAATCATGCCTAAGGCTGAAACACTACATCAAGATTACAAAACATCACAAGATTAGTTCATACAGTGGCACCAGACAGTATGCAGTGCAGTAGCTTGCAAAATTACTGCAAAATCCCTCAATGTGCTGCAGGGAGCAGTACAATTCAATGGCAATTAAGCCCTCTTGTCATCCAATATTTTGCGACATGTCATTTACTGCAAAGTACTGAATTTGCATCCTGTCTTGTCCACTGTATGTTACTGATACATAATACAATTACAGAGAAGGAGGTGAGATAGACTACAAAAACAATGACAGACTGATGTCTCTGTATTTGGCAGGCTCAAATATATTTTCCTCAAGCAAGCCTTTTAGATCTGGTAGTGGTACTTCTACTAATACCACCAGTAGTACTACTACTATTAGTGTCACCACCTGTTCCATCTGCATGCTCACTGTCACGTCCGTCTATGTAGTAGTAGTAGGATGGCATTAGAGTGTATATGCTTTGTGCAGGAAGCAAAAGACACCACCACCAGTGTTCTCACTGCTACCACTATGGCTGCTACATCCACAGCCAATATGCTTCCCACCACCACCACCAGTGCCATTCTTGCAGCAGTCACTTTCAGTACTTTCACTTTCACTACTACTGCAGTCACTGTTTCCACTATTCCTATGTACATGGCCAAAGCACCTTCTACCCCATGACTGTGACCATTAAAACCCTACAGCGTTGACCCAGCGCAGTTCTTGGGAACGTATTCGCAGTGCTGTGTGTGTAGTGTGGGGGATCAAGTGTGCCACATGTAGCTTGTGTTGCATTAGTGAGAGCTATATGTTGGTCGCTGAAGTGTCGTTGAGGTGTATATTGTACACCAAGTTTAAAAGGTGATTAATGGTGTTGTTGAAGTGCTTTTTAAGCTATCCTTAAAAAAAAACACCTTTCCTGGCCAAATACCAAATAACGAATACCTGGGACCTGAATAGCGAATATTCCGGAAAAGATATTCGCAGAGCCCTAATAATAAGACTTCTGTTAACTGTATGCTCTTTAACACAAACAGCATTTAAAAGTATAAAAAAAAGGAAAAGAGAAGATGATCCCATTGTTTCAGCTGTGACATTTCACAACATTGACACATGAATGCTCTCACTGTGTACAGGAAAATGGATGGACTCTGGTTGTTTGGCTGTACAGAGCCAAAAATATAATCACTTCCCTTGCAAAGGGGGCAAGTAACAAATAAAGTGAGTCCACCTGCTGCATTATGTGGACATAAGGAATACTAAACTACCTTTGAAGTGATGTTAAAATTTAACTGGACTTGTGATTTTTAAATCAAATTTGGCCGACCGGTTCTAGACTTACAAATGTTTTGTGACACCAATCCTACTTTATCAGTGTGGTAAGTGGGGACCTGTTACTTAAAACTTACTTATTTGTGTCATTAGTATACTGTTACTTATTCTAACCCCAGGAATCCATCTATGTATTCACAAGAGTGCAATCTCTCTCCAGGAATGAGCACCCATGGAGATTGGAACTATAGTCTATTTATGGAACTTTATAAACTCTGCTCTGTGATCACACTCCACCCTGCCTCGTAACATCAGATTTCTTTCTCCACTGAAGACAGCAGTCACCCAAAGTCATCTCCACACTTCTGGACGGTTTACAGTTTTATTATTTTATTTTAAACTTAAGTCTAAGTATTTTAATTATTTCTCAATAATTGGATTAGTTAGGCTGTAAACCGTATATGTGATTAAATTAGCATATTTTTCTCTGGCTCCCAGAAACTGGAAAAGGGTACTATTCAGTACAGTTCCAAACTTTAAGGAACTGCTATATTTTTGATTTATTGATGATTTGAGGCTTTTCACTAGGGGAAAAGAGGGGGGTATCAGTGTTCTGGAGGGCTGTACCCAGGGCAGTCACGTTGTCAACAACCCTGTCCTCTGGGTGGAGGCACCCGTTTTGAGAGCCCAGGCCCCTCAACCTGCAGGCTACCATGCAGGCAGGGGTAGTAACCCTCGGAGTAGCACCACCTAGGGGTTACATAAATAACATCTCAGCTCCCTAGAAATCGGAACTGAGCAAAAATAGTCAAAAACTGCAAAAAACGAGTGCCGCACTGATCCCATGCCTCTACCCCTGCAGTAGCCTGACTGAATACAGGAAAATTCGGTGTAGAGCCCCACCTCATCCCCGCCTGTGGGGAATACCATGGCTGGATGGAGGTGAACCAGAGGTAATAAGGAGGGACAAGATGCACTGGCAGCTCCTGAAGGTGCAGAGCATAGGATGTCTAGGGAAGGACAGAAAACAGAAATATCAAAAAATGAATAATAGCTCTACAAATAGTGGCCCCATATATCTAGTGTTAAAGAATATTTTATCAAGTTATTTTAATGATTTAATAGTTTATGTGTCCAGAAATAGCTCTAACATTATTAAGAACATCAGTAAACTTTTCCAGAGCAAGAGTAAAAATTATTTTTTAACCTTTCTATTTATGCTCCCCCCCTACCTGCGGCACTCCAGTCCCTTTGGGAGACACCGATGGCCTTCTAGTCCCTGCCCTCTTACCTGGAGCCCGGAGCGGTCCATCCCCATGTAGCAGTAGTTTGCACCCCCGGTGGGGACCAGGTGGGGGCACTTACCATCCTGAATTCCTTAGTTTAGTTAGGATGCCATACCACCAGGACAGGTAGGGACATTGGGGATCTGGGCCTGCTACTCCATCTACCCAGGAGTGCCAAGAGTTGTTTTCCAGTGTTGCAGGCACAATGAGTGCCGTGACGTCAAGGTGCTGAGCGCTGATGTTCATCATGCCACGCCTTTGCTACTGGTTGGGCTTGCTGTTCCTTGGGTCTCCATTTGGGGTCAGCCAAGCACCGAGCCCTGCCCCCCCCCCAACAGAAGGCGAGCAGTCTTTAGGACACTCAAGCCTCCTCCCCAGCCGGCTCGGTGGTGCTAAGGGTTGAGGCGCTGGACGCCACACCTCACGCCACGCTGGTGACCCGGGTTTGGAAACACGCCCAGGTTGGCAGGGGTCGGCAGGAGAAGGATGGGATCGAGCATCTGGAGGACTGTTCTCCTATCCTGGGTAGGGATGAGGGATCCAACTGCTCTGTAGTAGCCTCTGGTGACGACTGGGGGCACGACTAGAGCTGGTGCACTTAGTGGTGGAGTGCGGCAGACATCGGCACGTTGTGCCTCCAACTTCATTACACATGTGCACTCCAAGGGACGATACCGGAGGAAAATGGCTGGGCACAAGTGGGCAGCTTGATAGCCATGCTCATACCGCCCGGAGGTCTGTCATGGAATCGTGCTGGGGTGGGTCAGGTGTTAGCCTGGCATGGGAAGGCATAGGGGGGCCTCCCAGTGGGTCAGGGAGCAGCTGTGCTGGACCACCCATCATGCGAGGGAGCCTGCCACCCGCTGGATGGCCCCCGCCGATTGTACCACAGCAGGAGAGAAAAATAGCTGAGATAAAAAAAAAAAGCCTCCTCCCCCAGTCATCCCTCCAACTCCCAGGGGTTACCTAACAAGGCAAATTTTAAAGCATATATGTGAGCAATAACACATGACAGGGTGTGTGGTGATGCTAAATTATGACATGCCCCAGGTGGGTTATGAGGCACAAGATGCAGCCAAGTGCCTTTAGCCACCTGGGAAGCATATCACCACTCATCATGCGAGGGAGCCTGCTGCCCTCTGGGGAGCCGGTGGCTGATGCCCCTGTTGATTGCACCACAGCAGGAGAGAAAAACAGCTGTGATAAAAAAAGCCTCCTCCCCCATTCGGCCCTCCAACTCCCCGGGCTCGTTCTCAAACTCGGGTCACTGGCATCACAAGCAGTAGCACTGCCAGTGGGCTGGCATGCAAGGGTAAAATTTGAGTGTAACAAATCATAGTGCTATGCAAAATTCATAGCAGTTGAGAGGTATGTTAGGAAGTGTTGTAATTTATGGCATTACCACACTTTATTGTTATTGCACTTATAAAATGGTTTTAAGAGTTAAAAAAGCAGGAAAAAAAGAAAGCAAAATTTGAGCTGTGCGGGAATTTAAATTAATACAGTCATGTGACTAGTTTTGACCAATCAGATTGCTTGTTTGATTCGATTCGTTTTATAACTGGAGGTATTGGACTTTCTGAGATCAGCCTTCAAGAGCTCAGCAATATCTGTTTTAGACTCTTGAGCAACCAAAAGCAACTTGGAGGAATATTGTTTAAATTTAAATTTAGTTGAAAATCCATACTCGGTTCCTTTTTTGGTTTTATAGCTAACTTTATTCTTCTCTAAAGTGACAAAATAAGGCTTCAGTATTTTTTTTTTGTTTTGGTTTCTGCAGGTGAGCCATGCATTCATCAGTCATTAGACTGCTAAATTAGGCCCAAACAGAATTAGGTGCCCTTTTGCTCCAAGTCCTACTTTTGGAACGGGAGCGGGGATACAGAGGATGAAGACAGGTTTTTAAGGCTGTTATGCATCCATTAAAAAGGAAAAAGATCTTGTTCACCACTAAGAATATTTCACTGCTGATCATTTTGCATATTAAGCAAGATAAAAGGAGCACTACATTACCTTGTCTTTTTTCACACAGTCTATTCATCAAATATGACTTTCCAGTGCGGTACAATCCAGCAATTGCAACCACAACCAGAGGCATCTGAATTGACTCCAGAATCTTCAGCCCTTCCTCGCATGTTTTGAGTTGACCATTAGAATTTTCTATCAGGCAAACAGGTAACTCCATTTCAGGAACTTTCTTGATCATCTGTGCAAAATTAAAGTGTTTTTTTGTCACATACCTTTTTAAAGCAAAATCTAAATATCTTTCTACATTTATTCAATTCTAGGTGGTACTCCTCTCTCTTTTTTTATACTCTATTTTTATTATTTATCAGTCAGTTAATACAGAATAACAGTTCCGTATCTTAGACTTAGAAATGGGCAGGCTAGGTGGGCCAAATGGTCCTTATCTGCCGTCAAATTCTATGTTTCTAGACAAAGCAAGTACATCTGATTAAGGCACATAGAGGTCACAGCCTCCTTAATCACAAGACAGATTTATCTGAGGTATTGTGATACCACATCTGGGGGTATTACTTGAAATACACAGAAAAAGTAAATTTATAATCAATTATAGCTACATTTATGAGCCCAGGTGCAGTATCACTAATACAAGACACTTAAGTCCAGCAAAACAGTCCAACATAACACGTCCTATAGAGGGCTACTGGTGTCATACTATTAACCTTAAGTACTGAATGACATTTATGTGTTAAATATCTGGCAGCAAATTACCATATTATAAAACAGAACAACCCAAAAAACGTGAATCTCATAATTACTTTAAGCCATTGTGTTCATTATTATTATTTATAGGCCCCTACTTAGAAAACTTCAGATGGAGCACTGAAATATTAGAGCAGTGTAAACAACTTACAGCTCTTCATGGCATAACAAATGAGCAAGCTCTATTTAGAACAGGCATAGAAAGAGAAGGAGATAGATAACTGAAACTTCTCTCCCATTTCACCAGGAGTCCATATTACAAAGCCCAAAAATAACTTGTAACTTAAATGTTTTTCTTTTTTATTATTTCTTTTTTCTCAGTCCCAGTAGACTCAGTTCACCCTGTCAGGATGTCTACAGAAGGCTTAGACCCAACAGAAAATAATGCAGAGCTAAACTCAGCCCGCTTCAGTCAGCTGCGTCTTCCACTGGAGCTCTCTCCCTCCTTCATAGTGCTCTGCTTCTGTTGGCCGAGGTGAAACCAAGAGGCCCATTTACCCGCTTCCATCAGGTCTGCAAAAATCTAGACCTTCCACTTATAGACTATTTTGAGCTCCACTGGATAGATCATGGCATGAGGTATGGAAGATGCCCTTAACTTCTGGCAGACTCTGTCATACTTTTTGTGATGCATCCTTGTCGCATAGCTGATGTCTGGAAATACGTATACTGTGAGGCTATCTTTTTTTTTTTTTTCACTTATCTTTCTGGCTGGCCAGCTTAGAACTCTCTCAGGCTACTGCTCTCACCAACTCGCTCTTCCACCCGCAGTGTTCCTCCGCCATCTTCAAATTCGTCTTGGTTTCCCGGGTTGGGGGACGGCAACCCGGAGAGACCACAGGGGGCAGTGGTGGGGAACCAGTATTGGACGTATGGTGGTGGCACTGGCAGGGCCGTCGCCTATCCGAGCTGGAGGGGTATTTCTTTCCTTCTCCTCCTGTAGGTGCCTGAGCCCCCCTGCATGCATGGTACACGCCTGACGCTGTGGTGCATGGTAACCCCTGCCTACATCAGCCACGCCTCCCTTACGTGCAGATCAGACACTCTGTGGCGCCCCGGTCTCCACCAGGGGTCACCAGAGTGCTGAGCAATCCCATGCCCTCCCCCCTGGGAGAGGAGAGCAACCCTGTGGGTGCACAATCCATCTCCCTCCCGCCCTGCCTACCCCCAACACCTGAGCTCGCTCCAGAACTTGGGTCATCGATGTGGCACGAGGTGTGGCGTCCAGCGCCTCAACTCTCAGTGCCACCGGGTTGGCTCCCCTGTGAGGCTATCTTGGGAGAGGAGACCAGCCTGCCTGGCCATCCGCAAGATTCTGTCCTGAGTCCCCACCCTGTCAGTTACCACCAGCAGCGCACGTGGGTTATCAGAGTCATCGTGATAGCCTCTAGGGGTAATGCGATATGGTTTCTGCAGGCCAAACTTCACTTGCTGGTCTCTAGGTACAATCTTTTCCATGAGCCATTCATGTAGAAACAATAAGGGATAATCGCTTTCAATTCCCTCTGGAAAGCCTAGTATGTGTATATGGGAGGCTTGTGCCTGGTTCTCCAGTGTTTCTAGTCGGGCTCGAAAGTGCGCAATTTTTTTGATCAATAATGTGGTGGCTGAGGAGGCAGACTCCATTTGTTTTTTGATGTTGCACAATTCTGTTTTTAAGCAGTCCACTGTTGTCACACACACCCCAAATGAGTCTATTTTAGCATTTAGATCAGAGATGGAAGAAATCAGTCTCTGCAGTTTATGTCCTAAAGGTGCAAGAGTCTCCGTATCTGGTGTGGTAGCGGCCTGTGCAGTTAGCTCCGATCTCAAGGGCTGAGAGGTGCTGGTTGATTTTCGTCCCGTTCCACCACCACTATCTTTTCTCAAATTACCCATTTTATATAGTTTCAGGTCCTCTTTCCAAATTTGATGCTATATCCAGTGAATATTTGCTCCAACCTTACAATTTTGGTTTTTTTTTTGCTTTTTCTGCAGGAGCTAGTAAAATTTGCTAACACTCAGCTCAGGCTCAACAGCGCCCCCCACTTGCTGCTACTCAGCTCGTGCTCAACAGCGGCCCCCACTCTCCTCCTCTCCATCTCCATGAGGGTGGGGGGTGCCATTCATTACATCACAGCACTATTAATTGTATTTACATTACAAATTAAGGGCCAGATATTCAAAACTTTGCCCCGGGTCTAAATTAGCACTGCCCAATGGGCAAACTTAGCCCGGCGCACAAAGCAAGCTATATTCAAAAGGAAATAGCCTGGTGCTAATCCTGCTGAATATAGCAGTCTAAGGAAGCCGGGCAAACTGGTCTGGGAGTGCAGGGCAAAAATAGCCTGGGAATAAGACAGCACTGAATATAGCAACAGGGAAGTGCAAACTGCAGCTCATTAGACTCTGTAGCAAGCCAGTGTTGCAGCTGGAGAACATTGTGTGTGATTGCACAGAGATATCACACAGCCACTGCTAACACGTCTCTCAACCCCCTGCCTCATCAGTCAGGGGACGAGGCTTAAAAACATCAGGGACAAAGGTTTAAAATCAGGGACACATCCTAAAAATTGGTGATATCCACTCATGAAGCTAGTAGGATAAGTGGTGTAGTGTAAAACGCATTTTCTAAGGAAGAACACGACTCTAACATTAATGTTTAACATTATTTCATGCGTACAACCCCCACTGTTTGGTCATGGAAACACAAGTTTTAGGAGGGACAGAGTAAACCACTGAGGTAAATTTAGGGACGTCTGGAAATCAGGGACAGCTGAGAGGTATAACTGCAAACATGTAAGCCACAAACTGCAGAACTGTGCTATGCTGAAGTGAGGTCTGCTCGGGGCTAACCTGATTGCACAGTGCTAACACATTAACCCAGTGCAAACTGGTTAGCCCGGGGCAAACGGGAGCTATATTCAAAGCTCCCATGCAAATGAGCCTACTTAGGTAATCCGTGGGCAAGCAGGTACATTTGCATCTCATTAAGTTCTGCTTAGCATACATTACCATGCAGTTTGCCCGGTGCTACTGCATGAAGCACAAAGCTTACTCTTTTGGTTGGAATGGAAGTACAGGCTGGATGCTGCAGGCAAAGGCATGCCCACAGCATCCCCTGTTGATCGGAACAGAAGCACAGGCTGGAAACAGCAGGAACTGTGTGCTGGCAGGTACTAGCAGTGCATACAACATACCTATGCAGCACTGCAAGCAGTACAAAATGATATATATATAGAGAGAGAGAGATATAGATATATATGTAGATCTGTAGCGATCTATACCTATAGATAGATACAGAGACACATGAATTATATATATATCTACACACACACACACACTACCAGTGGCCACACATGCCCTGGATGATGCCACATCCAACACCAACATGGGCAGCCCACAGCAGGTGTGGGTAGTACACAAGTATGCATGGGGCAGGCATAAGGCAAACCTGCTGGGAGTGGGGCATGTCAGCTGTAGGGTCACTGGGTTGTGCAGCGCAGCCATCCAGTAAACAGGGACCTGGGCAGACAGGCTGGGCCAGGCAGCCCTTCTCAGCCGTCATGGTCCCTGTTCCCACCTGTGTTGGTTCCACTCCCTGGTAGTCCAGTGGCCCCCCCAGCATGTATCCCGACCCCCGTTATCAATAATAAATAATATATTTCCCTGGTAGTCCAGTGGTCCCCCAACCCCCAGCATGAATCCCGACTCAGTAAGAAATGAAACAGATACTTTTTCCTGATAGTCCAGTGGTCCCCACCCCCAGCATGAATCCCACTCAGTGAGAAATGAAACAGATACTTTTCCCTGATAGTCCAGTGGTCCCCACCCCCAGCATGAATTCGAATCCGTAGAAATTACATGAATAGTTTTCCCTGGTAGTCCAGTGCCTCCCCAGCACGAATCCTGACCCCGTGAATGAAGTACTACACTATTCCCTGGTAGTCTAGTGCCCCCTCCCAGCATGAATCCCGACCCCTGTGAATTAAGTACTACACATTTCCCTGGTAGTCTAGTGGACCCACCCCACATCCGGCAGTGAAGGAAAAATTACTCACCTTAGTAATGTTGTTTCTTCTAATGGAGTCTTGCTGTATTCCGACAGTAGCAGTGAATCCCAACTTTCGAACTGCCCCGAAGATGAAAGAGTTAACTTTCCATGCCTGGCATGGAACGCTGAGCTCGAGCTCGGTTGAGACTCTGTCTGTTGCTGTTTAAACTCAAACCGTCAGATTTTTAAAAGCAAACTCACTAAGGCCCTGTGTGGACGCTGTAAACCTACACTAGCCAACTGGCTACTAACATAAAAAGCACATTTTTTGGCCCAAAACAAAAGACTCAAATCAGGAGACCCAAAAAATGAAAAACACAACACCAAATCACCCAAGAAAAGGGGGTGAAACAACAAGGTGGGCATCTACTGAGTGCCAACACTGCCATTGCCCACCCACATCCCAAAACAGAGGTTCTGAGAGGGGCAGGCGGGGAGGTCAGAATACAGCAAGACTCCATTAGAAGAAACAACATTACTAAGGTGAGTAATTTTTTCTTCAAACAACATGAAGTCTTGCTGTATTCTGACAGTAGCAGACTACCAAGCAGTACCTCCATGGAGGAGGGACAGAACCTACTTAGGAAATAGGCTCTGAAGCACAGCTGTGCCAAACCGAGCATCACTCCTAGCCTGAATATCCAAGGAGTAATGCTTGGTAAAAGTGTGAACTGTTTTCCAGGTAGCTGCTTGACATATCTCTAGGATAGGAATATCCCTGGCAGAAGCCAGGGAAGCAGCTGTACCTCTGGTGGAGTGAGCCCTCAGGCCTGAGGGTGGAACTTTACCCAGTTTTCCATAACAAAATTGGATACAAGAGACAATCCACCTGGCAATGGATCGTTTTAGTGGCAGTTTCCCTTTACCAACCTCACCATAAGTAAGGAACAGTTGGAGGAGTCAAACCTGTGACCCTCGGTACGTTCTATGTAGTAGCTAAGGGCTCTTTTCACATCTAAACTGTGGAGCCTCCTCTCGCCAGAGAAGGAATGGTCAGTGAAGTACACAGGAAGAGACATAGATTGATTAAGGTGGAAATCTGAAACCACTTTAGGCAAAAATTTCCTGTTAGTCTTGAGGACCACCTTATCTCTATGAAAGGAGATAAAATCAGGCCCCACTGACAAAGCTTGTAACTCACTTATGCGTCTGGCAGAGGTGATGGCTACCAGAAGAAAAAATTACTCACCTTAGTAATGTTGTTTCTTCTAATGGAGTCTTGCTATATTATGACATATGCAGTGAGTCCCAACCTTCGAACTGCTCCGGAGGTGAAAGAGTTAACTTTCCATGCCAGGCATGGAACTTTGGGCTCGAGCTCGGTTGAAAACTCTGTCTGTTGTTCTTCAAACTCAGACTGTCAGATCTTTACGAGCTAAACTCACTAAGGTCGCGTGTGGAAGCTGTAAACCTACACTAGCCAACTGGCTACTAAATATAAGAACACATTTTTGGTCCCAAAACAAAGGCTCAAGTCAGGAGACCCAAAAAATGAAAAACACAACACCCAGTCACCAAAAAAAGAGGGGTGAAAAACTAAGGTGGGCATCTACTAAGTGCCAACACTGCACTGCCCACCCACATCCCAAAAGAAAAAATTACTCACCTTAGTAATTGCTTTTCTTCTCATGGAGTCTTGCTATATTATAACAATAGCAGTCAGCCACTGCAGCTGAACTGCCCCAGAGAGGAAGGAGTTAACTCCAGAGGATCTGGAGTTCTGCAGCGCGAGGGCGCTGTGCCCAAAGCTCTATCTGGCAGTTTCAAATGAAACTGTCAGATCTTTACGAAGCTAACATCAAAGGACGGAAAGTCTGTGTGGAAAAAACTACACTAGCCCATGGCTACCTACTAATAGTAATAACAACAATATAAACAACAAAGAAACACCCAGAGCCATAATAACAAAAATTGATGGTAGTATGGTTCGTTTTACCACCCTTGACAAGCACATATGAACCCCCCCTCCCCCCAAGACTCAAGTCCAGGAAGGGGGCAATATAAATAACCTAAATGAAACAATCTAGATCCCTCACCCAAAGGAAAAGGGTAAGGGATAACTACAATGGCATGACACAGTGCTTGCACAATTCGCCACCCCTACCCAAGTAGAAGTTCTGAGAGGGCAGGAGGGAGGTGGTTATAATATAGCAAGACTCCATGAGAAGAAAAGCAATTACTAAGGTGAGTAATTTTTCTTCAAACACCATGAAGTCTTGCTATATTATAACAATAGCAGATTACACAGCAGTACCTCCATGGAGGAGGGTCAGAACCTACTTAGGAAATAGGCTCTGAAGCACAGCTGTGCCAAACCGAACATCTCTCCTGGACTGGACATCCAGGGAATAATGCTTGGCAAAGGTGTGAACTGTCTTCCAGGTAGCAGCTTGACAAATCTCCAGAATGGGAATGTCTCTAGCACGCTAGAGACGCAGCTACTTACCCTGGTGGAGTGGGCCTCAATCCTTGAGGGGGTACTCTACCAGTTTCTGATAACAGAATTGGATACAAGAAACAATCCACCTTGCAATTGTTCTCTTAGTGGCAGGTTTCCTTTGCCAACCTCGCCATAGGTAAGAAAGAGTTGGAGGATTCGAACCTATGACCTCTGGTGCGCTCTAAATAGTAGCTTAAGGCTCTTTTGACATCCAAGCTGTGCAGTCTCCTCTCACCTGAGGAAGAATGCTCAGTGAAAAATACTGGAGAGAGATAGATTGATTCAGGTGGAAATCAGAAACCACCTTAGGCAAAACTTTCTATTAGTCCTAAGGACTACCTTATCTCTGTGGAAAGAGATAAAATCTTCTTCCACTGACAGGGCCTGTAACTCACTTATGCGTCTGGCAGAGGTGATAGCTACTAGGAAAACAGGTTTTCAAGTTAAATACTTGAGCTCTGCTGAAGACAGAGGCTCAAAGGGGTTGCATTAACTGAGCAATGCAAATATTCAGGTCCCAGGCGGAGCTGGTTCCTAAAAGGAGGGTTAGCATGAAGTAACCTTTAAAAACTTGGAGAACACAGGGTGAGAAGAAAGGGAGGCAGGTTTCCTGCTGACACAAAAAGCAGAGACAGCTGCCAGATGAACCTTCAGGGTAGCTGGTCTAAGGCCTAGGGAATTCAGATGGACCAAATAGTCCAGTAGAATGGGAAGATCAGCAGATTCTGGGATAATCTGCTCTCAGAGCACCAGAAGGAAAACCTCTTCCACTTAGAATTATAAGTGGCTCCTAGTGGAAGGCTTCCTTGAAGCCTTTAAAATATCCATGACACCTTGAGAAAGGTGTAAGTCAGCAATTCTAGCTCCCTCAAGAGCCAAGCCTTGAGGTGGAGGGATTGAGGTCTGGATACCACACCTCCCCTGTGCACAGGCCAGTAAGTCGTGGACTCTGGGCAGGCTCAGGGCAGGGGTGAACTGCCAAGACACAGGAGCAGAGGTACCAGGGCTGTCTGGCCCAATCTGGGGCAATCAGAATCACTCTGCAAGGTTGAGATCTGATTTTTACTAGTACCTGAAAAGGAGAGGAAAGGAGGAAAGGCATACAGGAACTTCCCTTTCCAGTCCAACAGAAAGGCGTCAGAGGACTGAGCCCAGTACTGGAGGCCTGCAACAGAAAAGAGGAAGTTGGTGGTTGTCTGGGGCTGCGAAAGATCTATCTGAGGTGCCCCATCTGGCAAAGACAGACCCCAGCACTTGTGAGTTCAGAGCCCATTACATGTGATGGCCCTGAGAAATCCTGCTGAGGCGTCCGCCAGGACATTGTCCTTCCTGGGAGATGAACGCTATCAGGGAGGTGTTCAGGGAGTAAGCCAGAGACCACAACTTCATTGCTCGGTGCACAAGGCTGAAGACCGAGTGCCCTTGCTTGTTGATGTACCACATTGTGGTGGTATTGTCTGTCCTGACTTGAACCACTTTGTTCTGGACAGAATCTGAAAACACCGAAGAGCTAAAAGACAGCTCTGAGTTCCAAAAGATTGATGTGGAGCAGAGATTCCTGAGGAGACCACACCCCCTGAGTGGCAAGGTCGCCCAGGTGAGCCCCCCACCCTAACAGGGAGGCATCCGTGGTGAGGGTGAGGGAGTGAGAAATGGGAATGAAGGGAACCCCCTGTCTTAAATTGCTCTGGACCTGCCACCAGTGGAGGGCTAGGATCAGAGTTTGAGTAACTGGGACTTGAACTGGTTCCAGAACTGACTTTGGTAAGTTTAGCAGGAATCCCAGGGAAGTGAGAAGCTGCTGGGTGACTTGCAAGTGGGATTTCACCTGACCTGGAGACTGACCCACAATGAGCCAGTCGTCCAGGTAGGGAAATACAGCAACCCCTTGCCTTCTTAAGTGAGCCACCACTACAGCGAGACATTTTGTGAATACCCTTGGCGTAGAGGTAAGGCCGAAGGGCATTGCCCTGAACTGGTAGTGGCCTGAGGGCAGTTCGAACCTGAGGTACTTTCGGTGAGAAGGCCTGATCAGAACATGAAAATAGGCATCCTTGAGGTCCAGGGAAGCTAGCCAGTCCCCTGGCCTTAGGGAAGGCAATATCATTGCCAGAGTCACATTTTGAACTTTGGTTTCAACAGATGCTTGTTCAAGAATCTTAAATCTAGAATGGGCCGCCATTCTCCTGTCTTTTTTGGGGTAAGAAAGTATCTTGAATAAAGCCCCTTGCCCTGATGGCAAGGAGGAACCCTTTCCACTGCTTTGCAGTCCAGAAGAGAAGAAACCTCTGCTTCCAAAGCAAGGGCTTCCGAAGGATTTGCAGGTGGAAAATGCCTGGCTCTCATCTTTGGAAAGTGTTTGAAGCTGAGAACCAGACCCTGGCCTTACCTCAGAACCCATCTGTCCGTAGTTAGGGACAGCCAGTTCCGCTGAAATAGGCCAACCTGCCCCCACTGGTACAGGAGAACCGGCCCTGGGCACCCATCAGGGTGCCTGCTTAGCAGCAGCCTTAGGCTGAGGGGAGGGGACGGTCTACTTGTGCCTCGGCTCACCCCTGCCTCTGAAGAAACCCCTCTGCAAGACAGCAGAGGAGGCTTGAAATTGGTTAAAAGGCCTGGAAAAGGGCCTGCCCCTACCTCTGAGAGCATGCCTTTGTGGCATGGCATGCTTCTCCTTAGCCTGGGCACTTTTGTAGGTAGTTCTGTATTCATCCATTCTTTTCATATAGTTTTCTGTTTGCTCCCCAAACAGAGAATTTCCCACTACAGGAAAATCCATAGCCTCTGACTGGGTATCTAGGGACAGATTAGTGCATCTGAGCTTCATGCCAACCTACGGAAAGCTACAGAGTGGCCATGACCCTAGAGGAAACATCATTAACATCAACAGCAGTATGAAATTGAACTTTAGAGGCTTCAATGCCATCAGCAGCCACCTGTTCCAACTCACTAGCCAGCTGGCCATGGCCTGCTTGGCTAACTGCAATACTGTGTCCCACCTAGATTTCTGATATCTAGCCACATAAGCCATATAATTTGCCTGCCTGAGTCCCAAAGAGCTGCCATATACTGTTTCTTCCATGGCATCAATCTTCCTGGAATCCTTATCAGGAGGATGTGAGGCCAGAGGAATATTAGCCTTGTCACAGGCTGCAGCTTGTACCACACCTACATGACTACACTGCTCAGTAAGGAAGTCTGTATCCGAGCCTGACAAAGTATACCTTCTGTCCATTTTTATCTACAGGAGGGACAGAATGAGGATTTTTAAAATCTTTGTTGTTTGCTTCCAAATGACTTATGCAAAGGAATAGACAACCTCCTAGACTCTGGAATATCCATCATTTCCACATAATCAGGCTCCTGTTGCTCATCCACAGCCTCCTCTAAAGGAAGCTGGAGGGTTTCTGCAACCTTTTTGTAAAAATAAAGAAAGAAGGGACTCAGACAGAATAGGAGGGATTCTAAAGGTCTGTCTGGAGAAATGTCCAGTTCAATGGGCACGCCCAGACCTCCCAGCCACACATATTGATCAAATTCTCCTCCCCTCCCTGTGGTTCATAAAATCCTCAACTTCAAAATCCTGAACCATGGGACTGAACGAACCAACCTTTTACCAACTGTTGGTGGTTCTACAGATCCCTGAGACAGTGACTGGACAATCTGAATGGCTTTAGCTATCTCTGCAGCAGTTGGAGACACAATTTTGGACTCCAGACCTACTGATTTCTTGTCTTTTACTTGGGACTGGTTCCCTGAACCAGCCTTCCTTTGTCTGAGGAAGTCTCACCTGGTCAGAGCGACACCCTCTGGTCCGTGGGCACTGGACCGGCTGCCATCCGGTCAGCGGACTTTTGGCCTCTGCCCTGAGCTGCCCAATCTCTTCTCCAGGGTGGCTGCAGGGAAATTTTACACACCTGGCAGTCTGACAGGAGGTGGGTCAGCCCCAGACAATCAAACACTTAGTGTGTGGGTCAGCCTTGGCAAAGGCGCGCCCCCACAGACATCACAGTGTTGAAACCCAATGGCCCGGTTTTTGGGTTTCAGACATAATGCCAGCCTAACCAAAACTTGCCCTTTGATGGCAGTACCAGGTAAGACACCCTTATCGGTTCCCAAATCGTGTTACATGGGTATTGAAAAAATGCTATAATCTTTTTTTTTTAGAACCGACAGGATCAGAACCGCACTCTAAAACTCAACTGTACACTTTTAAAATGCAGAAACAACCGATCGGTTTCAAAACCGAACCGATAATTAATTTTCCACACAGACTTAAATTTAGTACTTACGGTTACCAGATAGAGCTTAAAACCGAAATGCGTAAAAATAATGACTTTTGCCGGTTCAAATGAACCGAAAAATACCGCTGAACCGAGAATGAACCGAACTGAAGGAGCTGATCCGGAGCGACTGTTCAGTGAAGTGAGTAAAGAATCTGACAGTTTCATTTGAAACTGCCAGATAGAGTTTTGGGCACAGCGCCCTCGCATGCAGAACTCAGATCCTCTGGAGTTAACCCTTCCTCTCCGGGCAGTTCATCTGCAGTGGCTGATCTATTATTGTTATAATATAGCAAGACTTCATGGTGTTTGAAACAGAGGTTCTGAGAGGGGCAGGCAGGGAGGAGGTCATAATATAGCAAGACTCCATTAGAAGAAACAACATTACTAAGATGAGTTATTTTTTCTTCAAACAACATGAAGTCTTGCTACATTATGACATATGCAGATTACAGCAGTACCTCCATGGAGAGAAGGACAGAACCTACTTAGGAATAGGCTCTGAAGGCAGCGCTGCGCAGAACCGAGCATCACTCCCAGCCTGGATGTCCAGAGAGTAATGCTTGGTAAAGTGTGAACTGTTTTCCAGGTAGCAGCTTGACAAATCTCTAGAATGGGGATGTCCCTGGCAGCAGCCAGGGAAGCAGCTGTACCTCTGGTAGAGTGAGCCCTCAGGCCTGAGAAGGAACCTTACCCAGCTTTTCATAACAGAATTGGATACAAGAGACAATCCACCCAGCAATGGATCTTTTAGTGGCAGGTTTCCCTTTACCAACCTCACCATAAGTGAGGAACAGTTGGAGGGAGTCAAACATGTGACCCTTGGTACGCTCAATGTAGTAACTAAGGGCTCTCTTCACGTCTAAACTGTGCAACCTCCTCTCGCCAGAGGAGGAATGGTCAGTGAAGTATACTGGAAGAGACATAGATTGATTAAGGTGGAAATCTGAAACCACCTTAGGCAAGAACTTCCTGTTAGTCTTGAGGACCACCTTATCTCTATGAAAGGAGATAAAATCAGGCTCCACTGACAAAGCTTGTAATCCACTTGTTGGTCTGGCAGAAGTGATGGCTACCAGAAACACAGTCTTCCAAGTCAAAGCCTTAAGCTCTGCTGAAGACAAGGGCTCAAAGGGAGGTTGCATAAGCTGAGCAATGCAAACATTAAGATCCCAGGCAGGGGCAGGGTCCCTGAATGGAGGGTTGGTGTGAAGCAATCCCTTAAAAAACTTAGAGAATACAGGATGAGCTGAAAGAGAAGAGGGTTTACCTGCTGAAATAAAAGCAGACACAGCTGCCAAATGCACCTTTAGGGTAGCTGGTCTCAGACCCAAAGTGTTTAAATGGACCATATAATCCAGGACTGTGGGTAAATCAGCAGATTCTGGGGAAATATGCTTACCAGAGCACCATATGGAAAACCTCTTCCATTTGGAATTGTGGGTAGTCTTGGTGGAAGGCTCTAGCTTCAATATATCCATTACACTTCTGTGAGAGGTGTAGATCAGCAAACTCTAACTCTTCAAGAGCCAGGCCTTGAGATTGAGAGATTTGTGGTTCGGGTACCAAACCCTTTCCTGAGCACAGGTTAACAGGTTGTGATTCCTGGGAAGACACAGGGGAAGATGGACTGCTAAGGGCAGTAGGAGTGGATACCAGGGTTGTCTGGCCCAATCTGGAGCAATCAGAATCACTTTGCAGGATTGAGATCTGATTTTGACTAACACTTTGAACAGGAGAGGGAAGGGGGGAAAAGCATTGAGAAACTTCCCTTCCCAATTGAGCAGTAAGGCATCCAGAGGGACTGAGCCCAACACTGGGGCCTGCAGCAAAAAGAAAAAATTACTTACCTTAGTAATGTTGTTTCTTCCAATGGAGTCTTGCTATATTATGACATATGCAGTGAGTCCCAACCTTTGAACTGCTCCGGAGGTGAAAGAGATAACTTTCCATGCCAGGCATGGAACTTTGAGCTTGAGCTCGGTTGAAAACACTGTCTGTTGTTTTTCAGACTCAAACTGTCAGATCTTTATGAGCTAAACTCACTAAGGTTCTGTGTGGAAGCTGTAAACCTACACTAGCCAACTGGCTACTAAATATAAGAACACATTTTTTGGTCCCAAAACAAAGACTCAAGTCAGGAGACCCAAAAAATGAAAACACAACACCCAGTCACCCCAGAAAGGAGGGTGAAAACAAGGTGGGCATCTACTAAGTGCCAACACTGCACTGCCCACCCACATCCCAAAAGCAGAGGTTCTGAGAGGGCAGGCAGGGGAGGTCATATAGCAAGACTCCATTAGAAGAAACAACATTACTAAGGTGAGTCATTTTTCCTTCAAACAACATGAAGTCTTGCTATATTATGACATATGCAGACTACACAGCAGTACCTCCATGGAGGAGGGACAGAACCTACTTAGGAAATAGGCTCTGAAGCACAGCTGTGCCAAACCGAGCATCACTCCTAGCCTGGATGCTAGCTGCTTGACATATCTCTAGGATAGGGATGTCCCTGGCAGCAGCCAGAGACGCAGCTGTACCTCTGGTAGAGCCCTCAGGCCTGAGGGAGGAACCTTACCCAGCTTTTCATAGCAAAATTGGATACAAGAGACAATCCACCTGGCAATGGATCTTTTAGTGGCAGGTTTCCCTTTACTAACCTCACCATAAGTGAGCAACAGTTGGAGGGAGTCAAACCTGTGACCCTTGGTACATTCTATGCAGTAACTAAGGGCTCTTTTGACATCTAAACTGTGCAGTCTCCTCTCGCCAGAGGAGGAATGGTCAGTGTAGTACACAGGGAGAGACATAGATTGATTAAGGTGGAAATCTGAAACCACCTTAGGCAAGAACTTTCTGTTAGTCCTGAGGACCACCTTATCTCTATGAAAGGAGATAAAATCAGGCTCCACTGACAATGCTTGTAATTCACTTATGCGTCTGGCAGAAGTGATGGCTACCAAGAACACAGTTTTCCAAGTCAAGTACTTAAGCTCTGCTGAAGACAAGGGCTCAAAAGGGGATTACATAAGCTGGGCAGTGCAAATATTAAGATCCCAGGCAGGAGCAGGGTCCCTGAATGGAGGGTTGGTGTGAAGCAACCCCTTGAAAAACTTGGAGAATACAGGATGAGCTGAAAGAGAAGGGGGTTTACCTGCTGATAAGAAAGCAGACACGGCTGTCAGGTGCACTTTTAGGGTAGCTGGTCTCAGCCCCAAAGTATTTAAATGGACCATATAATCCAGGACTGTGGGTAAGTCAGCAGATTCTGGGGAAATATGCTTTCCAGAGCACCATATGGAAAATCTCTTCCATTTGGAATTATAAGTAGCCCTGGTGGAAGGCTTCTAGTAGCCTTCAGGATATCAATACACCTTGGGAGAGGTGGGTCACAAACTCTAACTCTTCAAGAGCCAGGCCTTGAGATTGAGAGATTTGAGGTTCGGGTACCAAACTCTCCCCTGAGCACAGGTTAACAGGTTGTGATTCCTGGGAAGACACAGGGGAAGGTGGACTGCTAAGGACATAAGGAGTGGGTACCAGGGCTGTCTGGCCCAATCTGGAGCAATCAGGATCATCTTGCAGGGTTGAGATCTGATTTTGACTAGCACCTTGAACAGAAGAGGGAAGGGGGGAAGGCATAGAGAAACTTCCCTTCCCAACTGAGAAGGAAGGCATCCAGAGGGACTGAGCCGAACACTGGGGGCCTGCAGCAAAAAAGGGGAAGTTGGTGAATGTCTGGGGCTGCAAAAAGATCGATCTGCGGAGCGCCCCATCTGGCAAATACTACCTCCAGTACTAGGGGATCCAGTGACCAGTCGTGATGGCCCTTGGAAATCCTGCTGAGAGCATCTGCCAGGACATTGTCCTTGCCTGGTAGGTGAACTGCCATAAAGGAGGTGTTTAGTGAGTAAGCCAGAGACCACAACTTCATTGCTTTGGTGCACAAGGCCGTAGACTGAGTGCCCCCTTGCTTGTTGATTACCACATTGTGGTGGTATTGTCTGTTCTGAACCTGAATAACTTTGTTCTGAGCAGATTTGGAAAAAGCTGAAGTGCTAGAAAACTGCTCTGAGTTCCAACAGATTGATGTGGAGCAGAGATTCCGAGGGGATCACAATCCCTGGAGTGAGGTCGCCCATGTGAGCTCCCCCACCCCAAGAGGGATGCATCTGTAGTAAGGATTAAGGAGTGAGACTGAGGGCGGAGGGGACCCCTGTCTCAGATTGCTCTGGTCCTGCCATCACTGAAGGGCTTGGATCAGGGTTCGAGTCACTGGGATCTATTTGGTTAGAGGGTCTCTCCTTTGAGACCAAAAGGCTCTCAAATGGAACTGGATGTCCCTCATCTGAAATCTTGCTCACTGCACTACTGCTGTAGAAGCAGCCATGTGCCCCAGGAGTTGTAGAAAGTGCCTTGCTGGTCGAGAGACCTGCAGGGTGAAAGAGGAGGCCAGAGAGACCAGGGTCCTTGCTCTTTCCAGAGAAAGGAAGGCTCTGGCTTCTTTTGTGTTCAGTTCTGCGCCTATGAAGGTGAGAAGCTGGGCAGGCTCTAGAACTGACTTTGGAAGATTGAGAAGGAAACCTAGAGAGGTAAGCAGTTGCTGGGTTACCTGAAGATGTAATTTGACTTGGTCTGGAGACTGGCCTACTATGAGCCAGTCGTCCAGGTACTGGAAAGATGGCAATTTTTCTGCCTTCTTAAGTGGGCAACTGCTACTGCCAGGCATTTTGTGAATACCCTTGGGGCAGAGGTGAGGCCAAGGGCATTGCTCTGAACTGGTAATGGCCTGAGGGCAGTTCAATCTGAGGTACTTTGGATGGGGCTTCTGATGAGAATATGGAAGTAGGCATCCTTGAGGTCCAGGGCGCCAGCCAGTCCCTGGCCTTAGAGAGGTAAAATAATTCCCAGAGTCACCATTTTGAATTTTCGCTTAAAGGGTGCTTGTTTAGGTATCTGAGATCCAGGATGGCGCCATTCTCCTGTCTTTTGGGGTAAGGAAGTACCTAGAGTACAACCCTTTGCCCTGGTATAGGGATGGAACCCTTTCCACAGCTCTGAGAGCCAGGAGGGTAGAAACGTCTGCCTCTAGGGCAAGTGCCTCTGATGGATTTGCAGGTGGAAATGATCTGGTTCTCATCTTTGGAAATTTTTTGAAGCTGAGAACCAGTCCCTGGCTTACTACTTCCAGGACCCACTTCTCTGATGTTAGAGACTTCCAGTCCTGGACAAAGTAAGCCAGCCTGCCCCTACAGGTAGTGGAGAATCGACCCTGACCACCCCATCAGGGTGCCTGCTTGGCAGGGGCTTTAGGCTGAGTGGTGGGAGCAGGTCTGCTTGTACCGCCTGCCTCTCCCTCTAAAGAACCCCTCTGGGCATAAGCTGAAGAGGAGGCCTGGGCTTGTAAAAGGTTTATGAAAAGCCTGCCCCTGCCCCTGAAGGTTGCCTTGAGAGTGGCCTGCCTTCCTTGGCCTGTGCACTCCTATAGGTGGTCCTATACTCATCCATTTTCTTCATGTAATTCTCTCTCTGCTCCCCAAACAGAGAGTTACCCACAACAGGAAAATCCATGGCCTTAGTCTGGGTATCCTGCGACAGGCTAGTACATCTGAGCCAAGCCATTCTGCGAAGTGCCACAGATGTAGCCATGACTCTTGATGACACATCATAAGAGTCCACTGCAGCATGAAATTGCAACTTAGGTGCCTCAATACCATCAGCAGCCACCTGCTCCAGCTCCTTGGCAAGCTGGCCAGGGACCTGCTTTGCTAGAGCCATAACAGTGTCCCATCTGGATTTCTGGTATCTAGCAACATAAGCCATATAATTTGCCTGTCTGAGTCCCAAGGATGCTGCCATGTACTGTTTCTTTGCCATGGCATCAATCCTCCTGGAGTCCTTGTCAGGGGGTGAGGCCAAGGAATATTTGCCTTGTCACAGGCTGCAGCCTGCACTACTCCAACATGGCTGCATTGTTGTGTAAGGAACTCCGTATCAGAGCCTGACAATGTGTACCTCTTGTACATTCTTTTATCCACAGGAGGTATAGTGTGAGGAGTTTTTGAATTTTACTGTCTGTTTCCCAAAAGATTTATGCAAAGGAATAGACAGTCTCTAGACTCTGGGATATCCATCATTTCTACATAGTCAGGCTCTTCTTGATCATCCACAGCTTCCTCCATAGGGAGCTGGAGGGTTTCAGCCACTTTTTTATAAAACATAAAATGAGAAGGGGTCTCAGAAAGCCTAGGGGGAGACACTCCTAAAGGTCTGTCTGGGGAGATGTCTGGTTCAATGGGCACATGCAGACTTTCAAATCCACATTCACTCTCCTCATACTCCTCTTCCCCCTCCTCCGGTTCATGAAATTCCTCTAAATCATACTCTTGCACCGGTGGAACCGACCGAACCGTACGCTTACCTGATGGTGCCGGTTCGGTCGGAACCGTGGAAAGCGACTGGACAATTTTAATTGCTTTGGCTATTTCTTCAGCGGTTGGAGAGGGAAGTTTTGGCTCCACACCAGCTGATTTTCTAGTCCATTTTGCTGGAACCGCCTCCTCCGAGTCGGCTCTCCTTTTGCCCGAGGAAGTCTCGCCCTGGTCAGAGGGCACTCCCTCCGGTTCGGTTGAAACCGAACCGGGCTGGCCATCCAGTTCAGCTGACTTTTTGGCATCCCTTTCCCTGAGCCTACCAACTCTTTTTTCCAGGGTAGCTGCAGGAACATTTTTACAAATCTGGCAGTCTGCATTGAGGTGGTCAAACCCCAGACAATAAACATAGGTGGTGTGGGGGTCAGCCTTAGCAAAGACTTTCCCATTGACACTGCAGTGTTGAAACCCAGTGGGCCCGGTTTTTCTTTTGGGTTTCTCAGACATAGTGCCAGCCTAACCAAACTTGCCCGTTTATGGCAATCCGCCAAGCAAGACTCTCTTATCGGTTCCCAACTGTGTCACGGGTTGTGGAAAAAAACGTAATGAAATCCGTTTCTTTTAGAACCGATAAGAACCGGGAACCGCACTCTAAAAGACAGATTAAAGAAGTTAAAACAACCTGATCGGTTCAAACCGAACCGATAAACCGTTTCCAAGTTCCACACAGAAAGTAAATGTAAAACCTATCTAGTACTTACAAATACCATAGACAGAGCTTGAACCGACCGGTTGCGGTTTAAATTCGGTTAAAAAAAAGGAAAATTAATTCTTTAACCGACAAAATGAACCCAGCAGAAGGAGAAATCTCCGGAGCGACTGTTCAGTGAGGCGGAGTAAAGAATCTGACAGTTTGAGTTTGAAGAACGACAGACAGAGTTTTCAACCGAGCTGGAGCTCAAAATTCCATGCCTGGCATGGAAAGTTAACTCTTTCACCGAGCAGTTTGAAGGTTGGGACTCACTGCATATGTTATAATATAGCTAGACTTCATGTTGTTTGAAAGGGAAGTTGGTGATTGTCTGGGGTTGCAAAAAGATCTATCTGCGGGGTGCCCCATCTGGCAAATATTACCCCCAGGACCAGGGGATCCAGTGACCATTCGTGATGGCCCTGGGAAATCTTGCTGAGAGCATCTGCCAGGACATTGTCCTTGCCTGGGAGGTGAACTGCCATAAGGGAGGTGTTCAGGGAATAAGCCAGAGACCACAACTTCATTGCCTCGGTGCACAAGGCCTAGACCGAGTGCCTCCTTGCTTGTTGATGTACCACATTGTAGTGGTGTTGTCTGTTCTGACCTGTACAACTTTGTTCTGAACAGATTTGGAAAAAGCTTGAAGTGCTAGAAAAACTGCTCTGAACTCCAACAGGTTGATGTGGAGCAGAGATTCCTGAGGGGACCACAGTCCCTGGGTAGTGAGGTCGCCCATGTGAGCACCCCACCCCAAGAGGGATGCATCTGTAGTAAGGATTAAGGAGTGAGACTGAGTGACAAAGGGAACCCCTTGTCTCAGGTTGTTCTGATCCTGCCACCACTGCAGTGCTTGGATCAGGGTTCGAGTTACTGGGATCAGCTTGGTTAGAGGGTCCTTTCTTTGAGACCAAAAGGCTCTCAAATGGAACTGAATGTCCCCTCATCTGAAATCTGGCTCCTTGCACTACTGCTGTAGAAGCAGCCATGTGTCCCAGGAGCTGTAGAAAAATGCCTTGCTGGTCGAGAGACCTGCAGGGTGAATGAGGAGGCCAGAGAGACCAGGGCCCTTGCACTTTCCAAAGGAAGGAAGGCTCTGGCTTTCTCTGTGTTCAGTTCTGCACCTATGAAGGTGAGAAGCTGGACAGGCTCTAGAACTGACTTTGGAAGACTGAGAAGGAAACCTAGAGAGGTAAGCAGTTGCTGAGTTATATGAAGATGTAACTTGACTTGGTCTGGAGACTAGCCTACTATGAGCCAGTTGTCCAGGTAAGGAAAGATGGCAATTTTTTGCCTTCTTAGGTAGGCAATTGCTACTGCCAGGCATTTTGTGAATACCCTTGGGGCAGAGGTGAGGCCAAAGGGCATTGCTCTGAACTGGTAATGGCCTGAGGGCAGCTCGAACCTGAGGTACTTTCGATGGGAACTTCTGATGAGAATATGGAAGTAGGCATCCTTGAGGTCCAGGGACGCTAGCCAGTCCCCTGGCCTTAGAGAGGGTAAAATAATTCCCAGAGTCACCATTTTGAATTTCGGTTTTAAAAGGTGCTTGTTTAGGTATCTGAGATCCAGGATGGGCCGCCATTCTCCTGTCTTTTTTAGGGTAAGGAAGTACCTGGAGTACAACCATTTGCCCTGGTGTAGGGGTGGAACCCTTTCCACAGCTCTGAGAGCCAGGAGGGTAGAAACTTCTGCCTCTAGGGCAAGTGTCTCTGATGGATTTGCAGGTGGAAAGGATCTGGTTCTCATTTTTGGAAATTTTTTGAAGCTGAGAACCAGTCCCTGGCTTACTACTTCAAGGACCCACTTCTCTGATGTTAGAGACTTCCAGTCCTGGACAAAGTAAGCCAGCCTGCCCCTACAGGTAGTGGAGAATCGACCCTGGCCACCCCATCAGGGTGCCTACTTGGCAGGTGCTTTAGGCTGAGGGGTGGAAGCAGGTCTGCTTGTACCCCGTCTGCCTCTCCCTCTAAAGAACCCCCTCTGGGCATAAGCTGAAGAGGAGGCCTGGGCTTGGTAAAAAGGCCTATGAAAAGGCCTGCCCCTGCCCCTGGAAGGCTGTCTTTGAGGAGTGGCCTGCCTTTCCTTGGCCTATGCACTATTATAGGTGGTCCTATACTCATCCATTTTCTTCATGTAATTCTCTGTCTGCTCCTCAAACAGAGAATTACCCACAACAGGAAAATCCATGGCCTTAGTCTGGGTATCCTGACGACAGGCTAGTACATCTGAGCCAAGCCATTCTGCGAAGAGCCACAGATGTAGCCATGACTCTTGATGACACATCATTAGAGTCCACTGCAGCATGAAATTGCACCTTAGATGCCTCAATACCATCAGCAGCCACCTGCTCCAGCTCCTTGGCAGCTGGCCAGGGACCTGCTTTGCTAGAGCCATAACAGTGTCCCATCTGGATTTCTGGTATCTAGCAACATAAGCATATAATTTGCCTGTCTGAGTCCCAAGGATGCTGCCATGTACTGTTTCTTTGCCATGGCATCAATCCTCCTGGAGTCCTTGTCAGGGGTGTGAGGCCAAGGAATATTAGCTTTGTCACAGGCTGCAGCCTGCACTACCCCAACATGGCTGCATTGTTGTGTAAGGAACTCCGTATCAGAGCCTGACAATGTGCACCTCTTGTCCATTCTTTTATCCACAGGAGGTATAGTGTGAGGAGTTTTTAGAATTTTTACTGTCTGTTTCCCAAAAGATTTATGCAAAGGAATAGACAGTCTCCTAGACTCTGGGATATCCATCATTTCTACATAGTCAGGCTCTTCTTGATCATCCACAGCTTCCTCCATAGGGAGCTGGAGGGTTTCAGCCACTTTTTTATAAAACATAAAATGAGAAGGAGACTCAGAAAGCCTAGGGGGAGACACTCCTGAAGGTCTGTCTCTGGAGATGTCCGGTTCAATGGGCACATCCAGACTTCAAATCCACATTCACTCTCCTCATACTCCTCTTCCTCCTCCGTTCATAAAATTCTAAATCATACTTGCACCGGTGGAACCGGTTTCAACCGTGACGCCATTTGATGGTGCCGGGTTCGGTCGGAACCAGGAAAGCGACTGGACAATTTTAATCGCTTTGGCTATTTCTTCAGTGGTTGGAGAGGGAAGTTTTGGCTCCACACCAGCTGATTTTCTAGTCCATTTTGCTGGAACCGACTCCTCCGAGTCGGCTCTCCTTTTGCCCGAGGAAGTCTCGCCCTGGTCAGAGGGCACTCCCTCTGGTTCGGTTTCAACCAAACCGGGCTGGCCATCCAGTTCAGCGGACTTTTTGGCCTCCCTTTCCCTGAGCCTACCAACTCTTTTTTCCAGGGTAGCTGCAGGAGAATTTTAACAAATCTGGCAGTCTGCATTGAGGTGGTCAAACCCCAGACAATAAACACAGGTGGTGTGGGGGTCAGCCTTAGCAAAGACTTTCCCACAGACACTGCAGTGTTGAAACCCAGTGGGCCCGGTTTTTCTTTTGGGTTTCTCAGACATAGTGCCAGCCTAACCAAAACTTGCCCGTTTATGGCAATCCGCCAAGCAAGACTCTCTTATCGGTTCCCAACTGTGTCATGGGTTGTGGAAAAAACCGTAATGAAATTCGTTCTTTTTAGAACTGATAAGAACCGGGAACCGCACTCTAAGAGACAGATTAATGTATTTAAAACAACCTGATCGGTTAAAACCAAACCGATAAACCGTTTACAAGTTCCACACAGAAAGTAAATGTAAAACCTATCTAGTACTTACAAATACCACAGACAAAGCTTGAACCGACCGGTTGCAGTTTAAATTCGGCTAAAAACCGAAAAATTAATACTTTGACCGACAAAATGAACCGAGCAGAAGGAGAAATCTCCGGAGCGACTGTTCAGTGAGGCGGAGTAAAGAATCTGACAGTTTGAGTTTAAAGAACAACAGACAGAGTTTTCAACCGAGCTCGAGCTCAAAGTTCCATGCCTGGCATGGAAAGTTAACTCTTTCACCTCCGGAGCAGTTCGAAGGTTGGGACTCACTGCATATGTCATAATATAGCAAGACTTCATGTTGTTTGAAATACTGCTCTGAGTTCCAACAGATTGATATGGAGCAGAGACTCCTGAGGGGACCACAACCCCTGGGTGGTCAGGTCACCCAAGTGAGCCCCCCACCCCAAGAGGGAGGCATCTGTAGTAAGGATTAAGGAGTGGGACTGAGAGACAAAGGGGACTCCCTGTCTCAGATTACTCCGATCCTGCCACCACTGTAGGGGCTTGATCAGGGTTCGAGTCACTAGTTTCAATTTGGTTAGAGGATCCTTCCTTTGAGACCAGAAGGCTCTCAAATGAAACTGAATGTCTCTCATCTGAAATCTTGCTCCCTACACAACTGCTGTGGAAGCAGCCATGTGCCCCAGGAGCTGTAGAAAATGCCTTGCTGGTCGAGATACCTGCAGGGTGAAAGAGGAGGCCAGAGAGATAAGGGTCCTTGCCTTGTCCAGGGGAAGGAAAGCTCTGGCCTTCTCTGTGTCTAGCTCTGCGCCAATGAAGGTGAGGAGCTGGACAGGCTCTAGAACTGACTTTGAAAGGTTCAGGAGGAAACCTAACGAGGCGAGCAGTTGCTGAGTTATTTGTAAGTGTGACTTGACTTAGTCTGGGGACTGGCCTACTATAAGCCAGTCATTCAGGTAAGGGAAGATGGCAATCCTTTGCCTTCTCAGAGAAGCAACTACTACTGCCAGGCATTTTGTGAACACCCTTGGAGCAGAGGTTAGTCCGAAGAGCATTGCTCTGAACTGGTAATGGCCTGAGGGCAGCTCGAACTTGAGGTACTTTCGATGGGAGCTTCTGATGAGAATATGGAAGTAGGCATCCTTGAGGTCCAGGGATACTAGCCAGTCCCCTGGCCGTAGAGAGGGTAAAATTATTCCCAGAGTCACCATTCTGAATTTTGGTTTTAACAGGTGCTTGTTTAAGTATCTAAGATCCAGGATGGGCCGCTATTCTCCAGTCTTTTTTGGGGTAAGGAAGTACCTGGAGTACAACCCTTTGCCCTGGTGTAGGGGTGGAACCCTTTCCACAGCTCTGAGAGCTAGGAGGGAAGAGACCTCTGCCTCTAGGGCAAGTGCCTCTGAGGGGTTTGCAGGTGGAAAGGATCTGGTTCTCAGCTTTGGAAATCTTTTGAAGCTGAGAACCAGTCCCTAGCTTACTACTTCCAGGACCCATTTGTCTGATGTTATAGACTTCCAGTCTTGGACAAAGTAAGCCAGCCTGCCCCCTACAGGTGGTGGAGAATCAGCCCTGGCAAACCCATCAGGGTGCCTGCTTGGCAGGGGGTTTTGGCTGAGGGGTGGAAGCAGGTCTGCTGGTACCCCTTCTGCCTCTCCCTCTAAAGAACCCCCTTTGAGCATATGCGAAAAGGAGGCCTGGGCTTGGTAGAAAGGCCTGTGAAAAGGCCTGCCCCTGCCCCGGAAGCTGCTCTGAGGAGTGGCCTGCCTTCCTGGCCTGGGCACTCCTGTAGGTGGTCCTATATTTGTCCATTTTTCTTCATGTAATTCTCTGTTTGCTCCCCAAACAAAGAATTACCAACAACAGGAAAATCCATGGCCTTAGTCTGGGTATCCTGTGACAGGCTAGTACATCTGAGCCAAGCCATTCTGCTAAGTGCCACAGATGTAGCCATGACTCTTGATGACACATCATTTGAGTCCACTGCAGCATGAAATTGCACCTTGGATGCCTCAATACCATTAGCAGCCACCTGCTCCAGCTCCTTGGCAAGCTGGCCAGGGACCTGTTTTGCTAAAGCCACGACAGTGTCCCATCTGGATTTCTGATATCTAGCAACATAAGCCATATAATTAGCCTGTCTGAGTCCCAAGGATGATGCCATGTAGTGTTTATTTGCCATGGCATCAATCCTCCTGGAGTCCTTGTCTGGGGGCTGTGAAGCCAAAGGAATATTAGCCTTGTTACAGGCTGCAGCCTGCATTACCCCAACATGGATGCATTGTTGTGTGAGGAACTCCTTATCAGAGCCTGACAATGCATACCTCTTGTCCATTCTCTTATCCACAGGAGGTATAGTGTTAGGAGTCTTTAACATTTTAAATGTCTGTTTCCCAAAAGATTTATGCAAGGGAATAGACAGCCTCCTAGACTCTGGGATATCCATCATTTTCACAAAGTCAGGCTCCTCTTGGTCATCCACAGCTTCTTCCATAGGAAGCTGGAGGGTTTCAGCCACTCTTTTATAAAACATGAAATGAGAAGGGGACTCAGAAAACCTAGGAGGAGACACTCCTGAAGGTCTGTCTGGGGAGATGTCCGGGTCAATGGGCACATCCAGACTTTCAAATCCACATTCACTTTCCTCATACTCCTCTTCCCCCTCCTCCGGTTCATAATACTCCTCTAAATCATAATCTTGAACCGGTGGAACCGACCGAACTGAGCGCCTCCCTGATGGTGCCGGTTCGGTCGGAACCGGGGAAAGCGACTGGACAATTTTGATCGCTTTGGCTATCTCTTCAGCGGATGGAGAGGAAAGTTTTGGCTCCACACCAGCTGATTTTCTAGTCCTTTTTCTGGACCCGGCTCCTCAGAGTCGGATCTCCTTTTGCCCGAGGAAGTCTCACCCTGGTCAGAGGGCACTCCCTCCGGTTCGGTTGGAACCGAACCGGGCTGGCCATCCGGCTCAGCGGACTTTTTGGCCTCCCTTTCCCTGAGCCTACCAACTCTCTGCATTGAGGTGGTCAAACCCCAGACAATAAACACAGTTGGTGTGGGGATCAGCCTTGGCAAAGACTTCCCCACACACACTGCAGTGTTGAAACCCAGTGGGCCCGGTTTTTCTTTTGGGTTTCTCAGACATAGTGCCAGTCCTAACCAAACTTACCCATTTATGGCAATCCGCCAGGTAAGACCCTCTTATCGGTTCCCAACCATGTCACGGGTCGTGGAGAAAAAGTAATAAAATCCCTTTTTTTTAGAACCGATAAGAACCGGTAACCATACACTAAAAGATAGATTAAGATATTTTAAGCAACTTGATCGGTTCAAACCAAACCGATAAACCGTTTACAAGTTCCACACAGAATAGAAATTAATGTAAAACCTTTCTAGTACTCACAATACCACAGACAGAGTCTGAACCGACCGGTTGCGGTTTAAATTCAGTTGAAAACCGAGAAAAATAATACTTTAACCGACAAAATGAACCGAGCAGAAGGAGAAATCTCTGGAGCGACTGTTCAGTGAGGCAGAGTAAAGAATCTGACAGTTTTAGTTTGAAGAACAACAGACAGCGTTTCAACTGAGCTCAAGCTCAGCGTTCCATGCCTGGCATGGAAAGTTAACTCTTTCACCTCCGGAGCAGTTCGAAGGTTGGGACTCACTGCATATGTCATAATATAGCAAGACTTCATGTTGTTTGAATGCAGATTTCACTCTGCTTGGAAATGAACATGCCCAGAGAGCAAACAAAGACTATTTGCCTTAACAAATATCAACACGATTTAAAACCAGTTTTCTTTCTCGGTTTTTCTAACATTTTCTAACAAAACCAATAAAAGTTGTAACCGCTAAAAGAAATGTATTATTTAAACTTTATTTAACTTTTGCGGTCGGTTCCCAACCGATGAGGAACCAATCGGACCAGTAAACATGAACTGAGGCTATCGGTTCAAAACCCAGTATCAGCGATTCTAAAACAAGCTAAATTAATAAAATTAAACATAACTAATTGAGCTTTTAGTCAGAAAACTCTGATAAATGTAAAATACACTTCGGTTTCCCCCTGGTTAAACCGAACCGGAAGAAACCGATAAACTTACAATTTAAACACTAAAACTACGGGTTTACTTAACACTATAAAAGTAAGAAGGCAGCAAATGAAATGTAAAGAATACTTATATAAATTTTATAAGTTTTCTCACATCAGAACAAAATGATGAGGAGGAGAGGATCTCCGAGTGTCTAGTCTTGACAGGCGGAGAGAAAAATCTGAAGGTTTAGAGCAAAGGCAGTTAGTAGAATGCAGCATTTGAAAATGTCTCATGCAAGAGATTCTTTCATTTGCATGTGTTCCATCTCTCCGGGCAGTTCTACCTTAGAAGGCTACTGCATAAAGTTATGAATATACTGAGCATTACTGGGGTTAGAAGACAGAGGAGGTGCTGGCCAGCCAGAGGGTAACTTGGGGAAGGCAATCCCTGTGACGGTATAGTAGGCCTATCCGAGAGTTCATGGCGGAGGAAAGGGCATTGATATGGGTGTGTTAGGTGAGGGCAGTGTCGAAGATGATGCCTAGGTATTTGTAGGTGGCCACTTGCTCTAGTGGATGCAGAGTGCTGGGAAGAATCAAGAGGGGGGCATTTTTGGCCTTGTTTTGGTGGTGGGAGAAAAGCACTGCCTTGGTCTTCATTAGATTAATGACTAGTCTATCAAGAAACCACCTTTCAGCTTGGTTGTAATTGTGTTAAAAGGAGGACTGGAGAGAGGAGGGATTGGGATGTGAGGCAAAGAGAACCGCGTTGTCTGCATAGAGGAGCATTTTGCCAGTACAGAAGCTAGGGAGAGTGTTGAGGTAGAGACTGAAGAGTAAGGGTCCCAGGATGGAACCCTAGGGGACATCGGAGTGAACGGATTGGGTGTTGGATAGGGAGCCATTGACCCTTACACTCTGGGACCAGGCTGAGAGGTAGCTAGAGAACCCAGCAAGGGGACCAGCAGAGAAGCCAAGTAGGTGGAGAGAGTCGAGCAGGAGGGGGTGGCAGACAGTGTCAAAGGCCTTGGAGAGGTCAATGAACACTGCTCCAGAGTCAAGGGCAGAGTGCAGGTAATGAGAGAACTCCAGGGGAGCAGTAGTGGTGCTGTGTCCTGGGCTGAAGCCATTCTGCTCTGGGCACATTATGTCATACTTTCATAGGTACTCAGAGAGTTGGATAGACACCACTTTTTCAAGGGCTTTGGAGAGTGGGTGGAGGATGGAGATCGGCCAGTAGTTGTTGAAGGAGGACTGATCTCCACTCTTATGAATAGGAGTGATTATGGCTGTTTTCCAAGCACTGGGAAACTGACCTAGGCATAGGGACCGGTTAAGTAGGTCCATCAGGGGGACTAGGACAGCATCTAGAACCAGGCAGAGGATCCTGGAGTCGAGGAGGACGCTGCTGGGGCAATTGCTGCCAAGGGTTTTTAGCAGGTGTGGCCTTGCTTCAAGTGGGGATATAGTGCGCAGGTGGAAAGGGGACTATGCAGAATGGGGGGAGGCGGGGATTGGATCAAGAAAACTGCTGGGAAGGACAGAGTTAAGGTTGGAGAAGGTGGTATTGAGGTAGTCAGCAATGTGGGGTGGATCTGTGGTAACACAGCCATCGATGGAGAGCTGGGATGGTGGAGGGGAGTGGGTCTTCCCATTTAGCTCTTTCACGCTATCCCAGAAAGTCTGGGCCAAACCCCAGGAAGATGCGAGGGTGGCCTGATAGTGCTCTGCTTTGGCCCTTCTAATAGCCCAGGTGCACTTACTGCGTTCCGCGTTGTAGGCTTGTCTATCAGCCAGTTTGCCTGATTCTATAGTGACGTGCCAGAGATTATCCCTGTTCTTAAGTTTCTGGATAAGGGATGGTGTGACCCATGGGGCATTTTGTTTTTTGGTGTGGGTCCTGGTGAGGGGGGCAAAGAGATCGCAGGCCTTGCTGAAGGCACTTGTGAAGAATGAAGAGGTCTAGAGCAGAGTCAATGCTAGGGGTGCGTCGGATAGGGGACCAGTCCAGATGGACTAGATGTTGTTTTAGTTTTCTGAGACCGCCAGGGTGAAGGCACTGGCACAGGGTAGCCTGGCACACTGGTTTCAGTGTGGAGGAAGACCAGAGACAGAGGACAGGGGAGTGATCACTTAGCGAGTCAGGGAGATCACTGATATCCCAGATTTTGTGGGGGAAGTTCAATATTATAACGTCTAGGAGGGTGCTGGTTCCACTTGATCGGTTGAATCTGGTGGGCTGGGAGACTAGCTGGGTCATGTCCAGGGCAGTGAAGGAGTCCTTAGTTAGCGCGGCAGTAGTAGGAAGCCAATTTATGTTGAGATCACCTAGGATGACTTGCTCAGCTTTGTGTGGTAGGGATGCAAAGTAGTCAGTGAGAGCCTGGACCGCTGGATTCTGGTTCCTTGGGGGTATCTAGGAGACTGTGAGGGACAGTGGACCCCTGGCAGGGTCTGGGATAATTTTTAGCATGAGGGCTTGGGCACCAGAGTCATGTTTGGGTGCAGGGAGTGCATGACCTATGAGGGTGTCCCGCATGAAGATTGCACACCCACCGCCACAATTACCTACCCAATCTTCCCTGAAAAGTGTGTACCTGGGGAAGGAGATAACTGAGTCAGAAGTGGATTTGGAAAGCCAGGTCTCTACTAGTGCTATGACGTCGGGTTGGTGTTGTATGACCTAACACTGGAGTGCAGCAGATTTTTTTAGAAAGCTGCATATATTCAGGGAGGCAAGGTGGAGACCGGCTGCGGAGTAGTGTTTGGGAGAGCTGGCAGGCATGGGTCCAGGGTTTGCGTGAACATTCCCAGATAGTAGTAATAGTAGCATGATTATTTTAATTAGAGGGTGGTGGCAACTAGGGCCCTTGGTATGGTGCCAGGGTGAGGACCTAACTATAAGAGATCAGGGAACAGGTAAAGCACAAAGGGTGGGTATGGCAAAGAAAAGGTGGGTCCAGGGTGGGCCCAGGAGGGCAGAGTGAGCAAGGATTTAACAGGGGGTGGGTGCTGGCATGTCGGGGTCCATCCAAGGTGGGGAGAGCTGGGCCACTGAGGGGTAGATTGGGGTGAAGTACCAGGTGAGGAGGGCAGGTGCTCCAGAGGGGGAGAGGTCTGAGCCAGGAGGGCAGAAGTGAGCAGACATAGTAGTGGGGTGGAGGTGCCCATTGTACTTTTTGCTGGTCGTGTTATAGTAAATAATAAGGGCTATAGCTGACCTTCAGTGAGGGTGACTGCCACCATGGAGTAGTGGTAGTGCTACTGACTTTGGTGCAGAAGGTACCAGGTTCGAGTACCCCGGGGAGTGCCTTGGGGCCTTGCCGGGAGGATATCAAAGGTAGTCAAGGGGCTGGAAAAGGGTGGGTTAGAAGCATGGAGGGGGATGAAATAGCAACTCCTAGTGGTCACAAAGAGAGCAGGTGAGGGCTGGGGGGTAATGGGAATGGGGGATTTGATAGGCAGGAGATGGGATCTAGGAGGCGATGTGCAGGGCAGAGGAGAGAAGCAGGGGGGAATGTGCACAGCAGTGAGATATTCTAGGTGGGGTGGTTGAGCAACTAAGTGGCAGAGTAAGCAAGAGTGTCCGAGAGGGGTTTGGAGTGGTTTGGCACACTAAGAAGGAATCTCCCTCTAGTGGGTGGTGAATATAAGCTGCAAATGGAGAAGTGGAGACTTCGCTCCAAAAGTAGTAGGAAGTCACATGACAGGAAAGGACTATAAATTAAGGGTTGGGCTTGGGTGGGAGGGTGGCTGAATCAGTAGAGCACCCCTGACAAAAGCTGTGCAGGAGGGAGGTCTTCCGTTACCTTCTAGCGCCTCACAGCACCACCGTGACCCAAGAGAGAGCTGCTTCAGGCAGCAAGTAGCTGAATGGGGAGGGGGAATCCTGAAGGCCTATAACAGGGGAGAGAACTAAAGAACCACATTAGGATGCAGCAGGAAGGCCTGGAACACACTGCGCATGTGCAGATTGGTAGTTCTACAGCCACCAGCTAGCCCTCTACTGCGCCTGCGCCAATTACCAGTCACAAACCCCTATCACGATTGTGAGCAAGGAGGAGGACAAGATGGTGCCTGAGGGATCCTGGAAGAGACGCGGCCACGCTCAGGACAGTCTCACAGGACACAGGATATTATACGCAGACACCACGATGCAAGTAAATCAGTACATTACACTGGAGACTTGTAGAACTAGCTAGCGACTCACACAATACGCAGAGAAATGCACAGTTAACCCCCTTAAGGCAACAGCAAGTTAGCAATCAAGCAGCAGCAGACTGACTCTTCTTTGTTACTAGTGATGTCAAAGTCAGTGCGGTCACAATTATGATGATGTACAGGATGACTACAACAGTGTATGTAAACACAATGACCGCTCACCACACTATGTAATCCAGTTAAAAATATTTATTGTGCCATAGAAACACCCCAAAGCCCACCAGTGGTTTGGGACATCCAAAATACCCCTTCCTCAGGGTGGAAGAATGTTTTCAATCAATCAATCAATCAACCAAAATCTTTATTTTGTCAGACGGAATATCATTGAAACAAGCTCATTTACAAGATGGACCTGGGGCAAAACAATTGTCAATAGGATTAAGACATCACAGGTTGAGTGAACGTACATAACAATTACATAATAACAACATAACAACATATAACCATCGCATGTGACAAGATACGTGCACCAGAACATAACAATAGGTTCAATAGGAGGTAGTGCCATTTAAATACAATTACGTGGATACAGATACAGTATATGGACGTAAGGTAATGAGCTAAAGTTTATACAGTAAACATCATTGGAGGAGTCATAGTAAGCAGGAGTGGCAGTTCCTCTAGTGTGAAATTGCGAAGAAGACTGAGATATAAGAGTCCTTTGATAAGTACTGTAGGCATGGCCTGGCAAGTGGGGTGGGAAGAGGAGGAGGGTATAGGGAATGGGGAGGGAAGATCAGCTAAGATAGGAGAGGGTTGGACATGATGGCCTAGGGAGGAAGGGCTGTTCAAAGGGAGAACACGACAGATGCCAAAGGCAGTGGTTGGGGTTTAAGTCCAATATCTGAAGCAAAGACAGATCATGATATTGGGGCCTTGATTTGGACAATGACAGAAAGAAGGACTCAAATGACGCCTCAGGCAATGGTTGAGGTTTAAGTCCAGAATTTAGAGCAGTAACAAATCGTGATGTTAAGACCTTGCTTTGAAACAATGACAGACCTCGGAGAAAGTCCTCAGGAACAAGGATTTGAAGAAGGAGAATGTGACAGGGGTAGCGAGCCTTAAGGTTTTCTGGATTTTATTCCAGAGCGTAGGAAGAGTGAAGCTTATTGAAGCTCTACCAAAGCGCGTTTTAACTTTAGGGATAGCCAGAGATAAGAATAGATGAAAAGATGAGAGAATAGGCACTAGGGATGCAGGGAGTTTGGCAGCTTGTGGGGTACTGAGGTAATTTATGAGTGATTGCCTTATATGTCCATACAATAGCATTGTTTTGCCTCCTGAAGCTAAGGGAGCTCCAGCCTACGGAAGAATAGAGGATGCAGTGGTGCATGTCATAAGGGGCATCCGAAATTAACCTAAGGGCTCTGTGGTATAGGGTATCAAGCTTGGAGAGAGCTGTGCTATTACTATGGCCATATAGGAAGTCCACATAGTCTAGGAGTGGCAAGAAGGTAGCTTGGACTAGTTTTTTTCTAGCCTCCTGGGTTAGTGAGTGCTTGATCCTGAAGAAAATACCAAGCCTTTGACGCAGTTTCTTAGTGAGTTCATCAGTGTGATCAATGAAGGACAATTTGTAGTCAATCCAGACTTCAAGGTATTTGCATTTTTCCATGAACTCCATGGCTTCTCCCAAAAGGGTGCTTATGTGAGGAACCTTATCTGGGGGTGAGGGGCGGGTTGGAGATGAGGGGCCAGTGGAGAGAAAATCATGGCCTTCGTCTTTTTAGCATTGAGCAGGAGTTTCAAGTTGAGTAGATTTTTTTTGAGAGGATGTCAAAATCATTCTGGAGGACCAAAATGGCTTGATCCGGAGTTGATCTGTCAATGTATAGCACTGTATCATCAGCGAAGAGTTGGATACTAGATGACTTTAGGACAGTGTCAATTTGATTAATATAAATGGCAAAGAGAAGTGAACCAAGTATGGTTCCTTGGGGGACACCTCTAAGGAGTATTTTTTTCGGCGATAGTTCTCCTTCAGCCTTGACCTGCTGCTCTCTGTTCACAGGATAGTTTGAGAACCAACTTAGGGCCAGGTTGTCCACTCCAATTTTCTTCAGGGTCACCAGGAGTAAATCGTGGTCCACCATGTTGAAAGCCTTACTAAGGTCCAGAAACGAGGCGTATACGTATTGTTTGTTATCAAGTGCAGACTGCCAGTCATTTATAACCTTAGCAAGGGCAGTGGAGGTACTATGCAGGGGACGGAAACCAGATTGAATCAGATTTAGTAGATTAAAGCTTTCGAGATGAGATCTGAGCTGTTCATTCACTACCTTCTCCAATAGTGTTGATAAGGCTAAGAGCAAGGAGATTGGGCGGTAATTACTTAGGTCGCAGGGGTCCCCTGATTTGAATAGAGGGATGACATGGGCCATCTTCCAGACCTTGGGGAGGGAGCCCTGACTGAGTGACAAATTGAAAAGGTGGGTAATATGGGGAGCCAAAATACAGTAGGCGAACTTCAGAAAGAAAGACTCAATCATATCTGCACTTGCACTTTGCTTAATATTAAGTTGAAGAAGGAGATCCTCAACCTGTTTGACTGTGACAAGACAGAAGGAGAAAGAGTGGTAAGGGTCAATAGATTCTGGATCATGGCAATCAGATAACTGACTTAGGAACTGTGCCCTGATGGCATCTGCTGGGGAGGTATCAAAAACCTTCTCTGCTGTGGCAAAGTCATTGTTAAGGAGGTCAAGAATCTAATTTTTATCTGTGGTGTGGGTGTTTCTTATGGCAAACAAGATACAGTAGAACCCCAATTATCCATACTGCTTGGGAGACATAAGTTTAGTTCAGATAATCAGAAGTTCGTTAGTGAAGGAGTATCATTTTTCCTTTTTTTTTGTGTGTGTGCTTTTCTTCATGCTTGTGCAGTAAGAAAAAATTACTCACCTTAGTAATGTTGTTTCTTCTAATGGAGTCTTGCTATATTATGACATATGCAGTGAGTCCCAACCTTCGAACTGCTCCAGAAGTGAAAGAGTTAACTTTCCATGCCAGGCATGGAACTTTGAGCGGAGCTCGGTTGAAAACTCTGTCTGTTGTTAATCAGACTCAAACTGTCAGATCTTTATGAGCAAAACTCACTAAGGTTCTGTGTGGAAGTCAGAACCTACACTAGCCAACTGGCTACTAAATATAAGAACACATTTTCTTGGTCCCAAAACAAAGACTCAAGTCAGGGATCCAAAAATTAAAAACATAACACCCAAACACCCCAAAAGGAGGGGTGAAAATAAGGTGGGCATCTACTATTGCTAACACTGCACTGCCCACCCACATCCCAAAAGTAGAGGTTCTGAGAGGGGCAGGCGGTAGGGGAGGTTATAATATAGCAAGACTCATTAGAAAAACAACATTACTAAGGTGAGTAATTTTTTCTTCAAACAACATGAAGTCTTGCTATATTATGACATATGTAGACTACACAGCAGTACCTCCATGGAGGAGGGACAGAACCTACTGGAAATAGGCTCTGAAGCACACAGTTGTGTTAGAACCAAGCATCACTCCTAGCCTGGATGTCCAGGAGTAATGCTTGGTAAAGTGTGAACTGTTTTCCAGGTAGCTGCTTGACATTCTCTAGGATAGGGATGTCCCTGGCAGCAGCCAGAGACGCAGCTGTACCTCTGGTAGAGTGAGCCCTCAGGCCTGAGGGAGGAACCTTATCCAGTTTTTCATAGCAAAATTGGATACAAGAGACAATCCACCTGGCAATGGATCTTTTAGTGGCAGGTTTCCCTTTACCAACCTCACCATAAGTGAGGAACAGTTGGAGGGAGTCAAACCTGTGACCCTTGGTACGTTCTATGTAGTAACTAAGGGCTCTTTTGACATCTAAACTGTGCAGTCTCCTCTCGCCAGAGGAGGAATGGTCAGTGAAGTACACAGGAGAGACATAGATTGATTAAGGTGGAAGTGTGAAACCACCTTAGGCAAGAACTTTCTGTTAGTCCTGAGGACCACCTTATCTCTATGAAAGGAGATAAAATCAGGTTCCACTGACAATGCTTGTAATTCACTTATGCGCCTAGCAGAAGTGATGGTTACCAAAAACAGTTTTCCAAGTCAAGTACTTAAGCTCTGCTGAAGACAAGGGCTCAAAAGGGGGTTGCATAAGCTAAGCAATGCAAATATTAAGATCCCAGGCAGGGGCAGGGGCCCTAAATTGAGGGTTGGTGTGAAGCAACCCCTTGAAAAACTTGGAGAATACAGGATGAGCCAAAAGAAAAGAGGGTTTATCTGCTGATAAGAAAGCAGACACGGCTGCCAGGTGCACTTTTCGGGTAGCTGGCCTCAGCCCCAAAGTATTCAAATGCACCTGATAATCCAGAACTGTGGGTAAGTCAGCAGATTCTGGGAAATATGCTTGTTAGAGCACCAAATGGAAAATCTCTTCCATTTGGAATTATAAGTAGTTTCTGGTGGATGGCTTCCTAGAAGCCTTCAATATATCCAATACACCTTGGGAGAGGTAGAGTCAGCAACTCTAACTCTTCAAGAGCCAGGCCTTGAGATTGAGAGATTTGAGATTCGGGTACCAAACCCTTCCCTGAGCACAGGTTAACAGGTTGTGATTCCTGGGAAGACACAGGGGAAGGTGGACTGCTAAAGACATAAGGAGTGGGTACCAGGGCTTCCTGGCCCAATCTGGAGCAATCAGGATCATCTTGCAGGGTTGAGATCTGATTTTGACTAGCACCTTGAACAGAAGAGGGAAGGGGGGGAAAGCATAGAGAAACTTCCCTTCCCAACTGAGAAGAAAGGCATCCAGAGGACTGAGACCAACACTGGGGCCTGCAGCAAAAAGGGAAGTTGGTGATTGTCTGGGGCTGCAAAAGATCTATCTAGGCAAACCATCTGGCAAATACTACCTCCAATACTAGGGGATCCAGTGACCATTCGTGATGGCCCTGGGAAATCCTGCTGAGAGCATCTGCCAGGACATTGTCCTTGCCTGGGAGGTGAACTGCCGTAAGGGAGGTGTTCAGGGAGTACGCCAGAGACCACAACTTCATTGCTTCGGTGCACACGGCCGTAGACCGAGTGCCTCCTTGCTTGTTGATGTACCACATTGTAGTGGTGTTGTCTGTTCTGATCTGTACAACTTTGCTCTGAACAGAGGTGGAAAAAGCTTGAAGTGCTAGAAAAACTGCTCTGAGTTCCAAAGGATTGATGTGGAGCAGAGATTCCTGAGGGGACCACAATCCCTGGGTAGTGAGATTGCCCATGTGAGCTCCCCACCCCAAGAGGGATGCATTTGTAGTAAGGATTAAGGAGTGAGACTGAGGAGGGAAGGGGACCCCCTGTCTCAGATTGCTCTGGTCCTGCCACCACTGAAGGGCTTGGATCAGGGTTCGAGTCACTGGGCTCAATTTGGTCAGAGGGTCTCTCCTTTGAGACCAAAAGGCTCTCAAATGGAACTGGATGTCCCTCATCTGAAATCTTGCTCCCTGCACAACTGCTGTAGAAGCAGCCAAGTGCCCCAGGAGCTGCAGAAAATGCCCTGCTGGTCGAGAGACCTGCAGGGTGAAAGAGGAGGCCAGAGAGACCAAGATCCTTGCTCTTTCCAAAGGAAGGAAGGCTCTGGCCTCTTTTGTGTTCAGTTCTGCACCTATGAAGGTGAGAAGCTGGACAGGCTCTAGAACTGACTTTGGAAGATTGAGAAGGAAACCTAGAGATGAGAGCAGTTGCGAGTTACCCGAAGGTGTAGTTTGACTTGGTCTGGAGACTGGCCTACTATGAGCCAGTCGTCCAGGTAAGGAAAGATGGCAATCTTTTGCCTTCTTAAGTGGGCCACTGCTACTGCCAGGCATTTTGTGAATACCCTCGGGGCAGAGGTGAGGCCGAAGGGCATTGCTGTGAACTGGTAATGGCCTGAGGGCAGTTCAAATCTGAGGTACTTTCGATGGGAGCTACTGATAAGAACATGGAAGTAGGAATCCTTGAGGTCCAGGGACGCTAGCCAGTCCCCTGGCCTTAGAGAGGGTAAAATAATTCCCAGAGTCACCATTTTGAATTTTGGTTTTAAAAGGTGCTTGTTTAGGTATCTGAGATCCAGGATGGGCCGCCATTCTCCTGTCTTTTTTTGGGGTAAGGAAGTACCTGGAGTACAACCCTTTGCCCTGGTGTAGGGGTGGAACCCTTTCCACAGCTCTGAGAGCCAGGAGGGTAGAAACTTCTGTTTCTAGGGCAAGTGCCTCTGATGGATTTGCAGGTGGAAAGGACCTGGCTCTCATCTTTGGAAATTTTTGAAGCTGAGACGGTCCTGGCTTACTACTTCCAGGACCCACTTGTCTGATGTTAAAGACTTCCAGTCCTGGACAAAGTAAGCCAGCCTGCCCCTACAGGTAGTGGAGAATCGGCCTGGCAACCCCATCAGGGTGCCTGCTTGGCAGGGCTTTGGGCTGAGGGGTAGAAGCAGGCTTGCTTGTGCCCGTCTGCCTCTCCTCTAAAGAACCCCTCTGGGCATAAGCAGAAGAGGAGGCCTGGACTTGGTAAAAGGCCATGAAAAGGCCTGCCCTGCCCCTGGGATGCTGCCTTTGAGGAGTGGCCTGCCTTTCCTTGGCCTGTGCACTCCTATAGGTGGTTCTATATTCATCCATTTTCTTCATGTAATTCTCTGCTCCCCAAACAGAGAATTGCCACAACAGGAAAATCCATGGCCTTAGACTGGGTATCCTGTGACAGGGTAGTACATCTGAGCCAAGCCATTCTGCGAAGTGCCACAGATGTAGCCATGACCCTTGATGACACATCATTAGAGTCTACTGCAGCATGAAATTGCACCTTGGATGCCTCAATACCATCCGCAGCCACCTGTTCCAGCTCCCTGGCAAGCTGGTCAGCGACTTGTTTTGCCAGGGCCAGCACAGTATCCCATCTGGATTTCTGGTACCTAGCAGCATAAGCCATATAATTTGCCTGTCTGAGTCCCAAAGATGCTGCCATGTACTGTTTCTTTGCTATGGCATCAATCCTCCTGGAGTCCTTTTCAGCGGGGTGAGAAAAGAGAGGAATATTTGCCTTGTCACAGGCTGCAGCCTGCACTATCCCCACATGGCTGCATTGTTGTATGAGGAACTCCGTATCAGAGCCTGATAATGTATACCTCTTGTCCATCCTTTTATCAACAGGAGGTATAGTGTGAGGAGTTTTTAGAATTTTTACTGTCTGTTTCCGAAAAGATTTATGCAAAGGAATAGACAGTCTCCTAGACTCTGGAATATCCATCATTTCTACATAATCAGGCTTCTCTTGGTCATCAACAGCTTCCTCAACAGGGAGCTGGAGAGTTTCAGCAACTTTCTTATAGAACATAAAATGAGAAGGGACTCAGATAGCCTGGGGAGAAACCCTGATGGTCTGTCTGGAGAGATGTCCGGTTCAATGGGCACATCCAGACCTTCAAACCACATTCACTCTCCTCATACTCCTCTTCCCCTTCTCCGGTTCATAAAATCCTCAAAATCATAATCTTGAACTGGTGGAACTGGCCGAACTGGCGCTTCCCTGATGGTGTTGGTTCGGTCGGAACCGAGGAAAGTGACTGGACAATTTGAATTGCTTTAGCTATTTCCTCAGCAGTTGGAGAAATAACTTTTGCTCCACACTAGCTGACTTTCTAGTCCTTTTGTTGGAACCAGCTCCTCAGAGCTGGCTCTTCGCTTGCCCGAGAAGTATCGCCTGGTCAGAGGGGCACTCCTCCGTTCGGTTGGAACTGAACGCGCTGGCCATCTGGGTCAGCGGACTTTTGGCCTCCCTTTCCTGAGCTACCGACTCTCTTTCTATGGTGGCAGCAGGAAAATTCTTCAAATCTGGCAGTCTGCATTGAGGTGGTCAAACCCCAGACAGTACACACTGGTGGTGTGTGGGTCAGCCTTAGCAAAGGCTTCCCCACAAACACTACAGTGCTGAAACCCAGTGGGCCCGGTTTTTCATTTGGGTTTCTCAGACATAGTGCCAGCCTAACCAAACTTGCCCGTTTATGGCAATCCGCCAAGCAAGACTCTCTTATCGGTTCCCAACCATGTCACGGGTCGTGGAAAAACGTAATGAAATCTGTTTTTTAGAACCGATAAGAACCGGGAACCGCACTCTAAATAAGGACTAGTAAAGTTTGAGAATAACCTGATCGGTTCAAACCAAACCGAAAAGCGTCTACAAGTTCCACACAGAATAAAATAAATGTAAGCCTATCTATTACTTACAATACCACAGACAGAGCTTGAACCGACTGGTTGCGGTTTAATTTTGGTAAAAAAAAGATAAAATAATACTTTTTAACCGACAAACGAACCGAGCAGAAGGAGAAATCTCCGGAGCGACTGTTCAGTGAGGCGGAGTAAAGAATCTGACAGTTTGAGTTTGATTAACAACAGACAGAGTTTTCAATCAAGCTCGCTCAAAGTTCCATGCCTGGCATGGAATTTTTTTTTTTTTTTTCCATTATGCTCTTACTTCCTCCTGAGCTGCCTGTCACCTCTATCCTCAGTCTCGATCAATGGCTCTCGCCAGCTTCTGTCCCCAAATCAGCCAGCCCTCTCGATTCCCTGTGGCTTACCCCACGGTGGGGCCCGCGAAGACGGAGGTAGATGCCGCCGGGCACTGTAGTCTGGTCGGGGCTTCAGCCTGGGCATATCGGAAGCAGGCGAAGCCATTCATGGCGGCAGGCTGCTCCGCTTCCACCTTTCTGTGAGGCGGGCCGCACCACGCCACCATCGCCCTGCCTGCAAGGAATTCTTGAAGCGTCGGCTCGCGTGGAACTCCGGCCTCCGCCAGAAGTCCCCAGCGCGCAGTGCCACCCCACCTCCCCAGCGGAGAAGGAGGCTGCCGCGAAGCGCTCAATCCCTACTCCCCTGGCGGACCCTCCGACGACCCGGATCCGTTCCCGAACCCGGCCGTCGCTCGGCGTCATAGCGGAAATCCCACCGCTGCGCCGACGGGCCGGCTGCCTGGCATGGAAAGTTAACTCTTTCACCTCCAGAGCAGTTCGAAGGTTGGGACTCACTGCATATGTCATAATATAACAAGACTTCATGTTGTTTGAACAGTGCATTATGTTTTTTTATATGTACTTTATATGCTTGTGTACTTGTGCTAATTGTGGCTCAGTAACAGAGACTGCACAGTACTGTATTCACTTAAAATACTCTGTGATGGACTTTTGTTTCTGAGCGCCCAACCGTGCTTGCGTGGCTTTTGCTTGTAGACTGCGTAGCAGCAGTAAATTCATTGGGTCGCATTCCTCCTGGTTCTCTAGCCACAGTAAACACTGATTGAAGCATTCCTCTGCTTCACTGTGGCTAGGAACCTTAGTCTGGCTGTCTGGTTCGGTCGCTTCATCCCCCTCACCATTGCCATCTTCACCCTCACCCTCATCCTCTCCTTGCCCTGTTTTCTGACCTGTGACTGCTGCGACAATCATGTCGTCGTCCAAATGTTTGTGACCGTCTTTGTCCAGGTCACGACTCAACCACTCATTTATCTCCTCCTCGGGGATGCTCAGCGTGAGTTTGCTCGTAAGCTCGGTGATGTCCTCAATGTCTGTCCTTCTCTCCACGGCAACCGTGTTGTCAGGTGTACAGCTTGCACCTATCGCTGAGTCTTCAACCTGAGATGTGCCCTCTCCAATGGGATCCTGTGGTGGTTTTCTTTTCTCTAGCAGCCCTGGCTTAGTCCAAGCCTTCACTATTGTCTCTGCCCACACATTATCCCATGCCTCACCAGCCATGTAAACTGTGTCCTTAAGCGTAAGTGCCTTGATAATGTCTTGTAATGGCACCTGACTGCGGTCATCAAGAACTGTTTGCAGCAAACTCCTGTAGTAATTTCTTTGAAAGATCTCCAATATGCCTTGGTCACAGGGCTGCAGTTTAGAGATGGTGTTCGGGGTGAGAAACAAGCAGGATATGGTGCCATCTCTTGTTTTTATCACAGTCATTTAAGGGTGGGCAAGGGAATTGTCTAGAAGCAGAATCGCTTTTACTGGGAGGTTTTTAGCATGGAGGAATCGCTTCATACGAGGCACAAATGAGTTCTTGTACCAATTCACAAAAATCCCACAGTACTTCCACTGCTTTCAGCCATAACGTTTCTCTGTTAATTTTTTGTTATATTTCTATAGACCATTTATCTGTTTCATTATCACAATCCTTTTCCTGGAGAGGGTTCCTCAGTGATGTTCCTGATCCTGGAGGGGAGTGGGAAGTTCTCTGATATTAAGATCACAGACATTCAAACAAATTGTCCACTATGTACCTGGCATACATTTCTTCAGTTCCCCCGTGTACACTGTTGATGCTTTATTTGAATGTCTGCAGCCTTAATGTAACCCCCCCCCCATTACTCGGGGTTACTAGAACCCTAGTAAGACCTAGTGGCAGGCAGGGACAGGCAGCTAGTGAAACTCCAGTTAAATGGATTTCACTATGTCTTGCTCTCTTTTCAGTCTCTGCTGAGCTGGAGGGATGACATCATTTTAGAACTGTCACAGTTGCATAAGTCACACTGGAATGTTGCAGTTGGAGGTTAGAGTAGAACGTTGGGGAATTTGAAGTTAGTTCAGTAGAGTCTGTTGCAGTCTGTAGTAGAGGAAGGAAGTGCTCTGCTGTAAGCAGGCCCTCAGAGCTCTAAGCTCTGTCAAAGTGCTATTTTTTTTGGTATAAGTGTGTGTTCTCACCTGAAGAGGAACACAAGAAGAGCACAGTGAAGTGGTAGAGACCGCTTTCAGTGGTACAGGGCCCCATCCCTGCAGGGATGTGGGAAAGGAATCAGCCTGCTTCCAGAGGCAACCCCCCTGGTCCGGCTAGGGAAAAAGAAGCTGCCTGAGTTAAGTTCGTGCTGAGGCACCAGAAGTTCTGGACGAGATGTCTTTGAGGAGAAAACACCTGTGGGGCACCTGCAACCAAGGGGTGAGTTTGCTCTGCTTAAGGGCAACTGTGTTTTCACCTGAAACAAGATGAAACTAAAGTGACTGTTACTGTGGGGTCAGGAAAAGACAGCCAAGTACAGTTTGGAAGATGTGGGGATTGGACTGCTTAACTCTGTGGGGGGGGGGTCTAGAGTAATGGACACAGCCACTTATTAAGTATGTTCAAGTTCAGCACAAGTGGGATGTAAAGACATTAGACTGAATGTGAATACATTCAAAGAGAATCTACACAGCAAAGTGTCTTAAAGGATGAGGTGTTACAGTCCAGAGAAATGGCTGGGTATGAATTATGGGAGCGAGAGGTGGGAGACCCCCCATCAGTAGTAACCAAATATGAAAATTACGTACCTACCATAATTCTTGATCTTCTCTTGTATCTTCACCATTCATTACCGCTTGGGTTAGTGCCGGAGGCGCGCACCCGCTACGTGAGTGTTTTTTTGGAGTCGGCTCCAACGGCGCCACTCTCGAGCACCGACGTATCAGGTCAAAGTAGGGCGGCCATTAGGTGCCGCAGACTCCTCCTCTATCTCAGTTCTGGTAGCCGGAGAGGCAAAAATAAAGGGTAAGAAAAAAGGAAAGCGAGGCAAGAGAGCCGAGGGACAGAAAAAGGAAAGGATATAAACTGAAAAAGGAATAAGCCAGTAGAGAATAGACAGAGGAGAGAGAATTCCTACCCTAAGGGACCACAGGGCCTCCTTTCCGGGGCGGCTCTAGGTGAGGAACAGAGAGAGGGAAAGAGAAAGAAAAAGAAGGAGAAGAAGAGAAGGAGGCATGTTGAGAGGGATAATAGTGCCCATCGAGCATTGGTTGAGAGGCTTATAGGCTCGAGACTAACAAGGAAGCAACAATCCCAGTTGCTAGGACTGAGGGAAGGTTCAACTGAACCACCTGGACAGATCCGAATGAGGGCAACATCTCTGAACTCTCAACATGCCAAGTCCCTACATCCTAGCTGAGGGCTCATGGACTGCCCGGGCAGAACCTGTTCCGGGAAGAGCTCCCACCCAGGAAGGGGACTAAGTCCCTTAGCACCCTGTTAAGTGCTAACACAGCCGGGTATGGGAAAGATTATACCTTTCTGAAGGCAGCTTTGTATGAAGGATAGAGTGGGAACTCAATCAGACTCCCTAGGCAAGGCAAGCAGACGCTCAAGGCTGACAAGTTCAAGCAGCAGTTAGAATGAGCTCAAAGATCATACCTGCCAGGTGGATTCTAAATGTTGCTGAGGCCGAGTTAGAACACGGTCTGTTAAGCTGTGAAACTGCATAACCTGAAGAAGGTATTTAGAAGTCGCACCCTAAGGGTGGTCAGAAAGAGTTCCCTCAGAATAAGAGAAAGTGCAAACCGTGCTCGTTCCTCCTTACCTTGAGGAAAAAAGGAACCATTCATTGAGAATGGAAAACAGAAGGTTTTTTTTTTTTTTGCATTAAGGCCAAAGGAAGGAAGAGGAACGAGATGGGAGGGGGAGACGCCACAGAAGGAGGCCACTGAGGGGAAGGTGGGAGGGTATCAGTAATGAATGGTGAAGATACAAGAGAAGATCAAGAATTACGGTAGGTACGTAATTTTCATATCTTCACTTGTCAGTCTTCACCATTCATTACTGCTTGGGTGAGTACCAAGCCCCCCCTTAAAAAAGGGGGGTAGAACCTGAGGGAACAAGACCCCAGCCTCCTGCTGGTGAGAAACAGAAGGGAAGACCCTGGGCTAATCTAGAGGAGAAGCCTATGGGGAGAAGAGCTAGGAGGTGCCCCCGGGACGGGAGACGGGAGGGACCCCGCAGTAATCTCCCTAGCTCTGGAGGAAAAGAGACGGTCCCCTGGAAAGCGGGAGCGAATCACCCCACGCCGGGCCAGGGGTGACAACCTTGATAGACGAAGCCATGCCGTCCGCCTAATGCAGATCGCTGTCCCCGCAAGCCTGGAAGCCACCTCATTGGCATCACAAGATGCCCTTGCTTGGTGTCTTGCCAGCTCCAGGCCGATAGCGGAGAGGGCAATAGCCTATCTGGTTTGCTCTGTATCAGGCATTGATGCTAAGAGCTGGGAGAGCATCAACCACAGATGCCTACTGTAGGCAGCATGATGAGCTTGATGTGACGCAATGCAAGCCATTGCACAAGAGGAAGAGAGCACTCTTCACCCCCACCAGTCGAATTGGCAGGAATCCGAATCCGGTGTGAACGATGCAAATGCGCCAGCGGCGCCGGAAGGAGTCTCTAGTATACCAAACCCGAGGGTGGGTTGGGAAGTGTACCCAGGGATTCCGAAGTGGCACAATACCTTCGTTGACAGTCTGCTGGGGCTGGAGAAGGGGTGGCTGGCGACTGCCAGGAACAGATAGATGCCTCCTGGAAGGGGATAGGCCAGGAAGGTACCACCAGGTGCTGGGCACTGAATTCTCCAAGGAATTCACGTGTCTCCCGTTCGGTATTGTCACGCCTAATGTAGGAGATTTGAAGATCCCTCACCATCCTCGAAAGGAATAGCTGATATTCAGTGAAATCAGCATCGGAGGAGATATGAGCAGAGGGTTCCTCTCCCTCAGAGGAGGGAGACGAGGATGATGGAGAGCTCGAGTGTCCAGAAGATTCCTGCGGCGGTGGGGAGAGGCGAAAGACCCGCTCATGCATATGCCTGACATATGAGGGGAAGGCCGCCGCAGAACCTCTGAACTGCTCCCAGGATAACGGGCCCGTAGGACCGACATGGCCTGGAAGAGCAGGGGGTGGCTGCAGAGGCACTGGAGATGGGCACCTACGAAGAGGCAACTGACCTCTGCTAGGGCTCTGAAATCCAGAGAACGGAGCCCTAGCTGGCGGGATTCCGGACAACAGACCAGGTCGCAAAATGGAACCCTGGGGATGCGAACCCTGGAAGAGCCCAGAAGGGGATCCTCCCCTGTGACGAGCCTGGAACTGCATGGATCCAGAAGGGCAGTCCACAGCAACGCCACCGGAGAAGACCCCGGGCCCCAAGAGGGAAAAGCGGGGCCCAGCGCTACGGCTCCTAGCCACCCCCCAAGGGTGGCCGACAGAGACCATGACAACTGCACCATGCCCCTCAACCCCTCGGACTCCGAGAGCGCCCTCCTCCTCAACCCCAGCATTCTCCCACCCTGAGTGGCGGTAACAGCACCCGGAAGGGTAACTGTCACGAGCCCCCCAGGAGGGAGAGCCCCTCCCTCCGCCCCTACTCCATCGTCCCCCCGGGACCCAGGACCACCCCTAGCCCGAGGGCCCTCAGGGGAGAACAGTAGCGGGGACAGCGGGAGAGGCCCGCTATGCCGCCTAGCACCCCGACTCCGAAGAGTCAGGTTGCCAGGATGGGTCCACGTCTGAGTCATCGACCTCTGAAGAGGAAGAGACCAGCTGAACCACTATGCTAGCAACCCCGGGGGTCCCCGGAGAAACGGCGCCGGACGACCTTGGCCCACCCGCTAGGCCCGGCCCCGGCTCCCCCGCGGCATCGGCTAGGCCCATGGCGCCGCTCTCGGCGCCGGAACCCAACCCGGCGCCGCCGAAAGAGCGAACCGGGCCTGCAGCGCCGCGAGCAGTGCCGAAGGCCAGGTGGCACCGCCGACAGTGCGCCTCGATCACCGCGCCGCAAGTGGCGCTGGATCCGAAATGGCGCCGAGGGCGGCGCCGAGGGTCCACGCGCCGGGCCCAGCAGGTGCGGCCTCGACACTGGGGGAGCCTGCACCTCCGAGGAGGTGACTGCCGAGGCGGTGTCCCCGTCATGTCCCTGGGGGGGACCACGACATTCCTCCGACACCGCGAAAGAAGCTTCCTCTTTGGCAAGAGAAGAGGAGGAAGCCTCCTCCTCCTCCTCCACGGACCGTATAGGCCCAAGAGGGGACCCAGAGGAAGGGCCTAGAGACCTTACCTGGGAATCCCTGGAGCGACGCAGTCCCCCGAAGGTTGGCAGGGCCTTGCCGATCTTGAACACGCGGACTTCGAGGACACGACGGTCCATGGAGAAACAGGCGTCGCACGCGTCCATATTGTGGTTGGGTCCCAGGCAACGGAGACAGACATCATGCCGGTCCGAGACGGAGAAATGCTGGCCACAGGAGCACCGACGCATAGGGGCACGGCCCTCCTTCGATTTACGCTTTGCCCCCTGAACCTGACATGATGCGAACTAAACAAGGCAAAAAACAGCAATAAAGCACTGGGCGCCGTCAATAGAAAATAAAAGAACGGTCTTACCGGGAGACGGCGTCGAGCGAGTCACTGAAGAAGAAACGAGGAGTCTTGACGTATAACCGTTAACTATCGCTAACTACCATGCAGCAGTGCAGCCTCGACGGTGGGAGAAACAGAACTGAGATAGAGGAGAGTCTCGGCACCTAATGGCCGCCCTCGCGGATTGACACAGTACGTCGCTCCGAGAGTGGCGCTGGAGCCGACTCAAAAAAAAAAAAACCTCCTCGAATGGGAAAGGCCCGCACTAACCCAAGCAGTAATGAATGGTGAAGATTGACAAGGGAAGATTCACCTCTACGGGTTTGCCTTGGGACACCTGTTGCTTTCTCTCAGGTACTTGGCCAGTGCCTGAGGAAAGTACCCAGATGTGGGATTGATGAGGAAGATTCCCTGATGGAGCCAGAAGTGCTCATAGGTGGTTTAGGGAGCCACCAGTAAATGTTTTCATGCTATATGGAAAGTGTCCAAAGGGCTGGCAAGACAGCTGAGCCAGGGAAAACCCAGAGCAGCATACAAGTTTGGGCTGTGTGCCCAGTGTGTTTTGGAGCCTGAGGGCTAAAGTGAATGAGGATGTGTTCTGATCTCCATAAATCTGGATTACCAGGAGTGTAGCCCCATGGGGGTCCATCTATGCTTTGTTTATTCTGTTGGATGTGAATAAAAGCCACATTTTAGAATCTCACTTCTGGTATTGGACATTACAGTTATTGCTTCCTTTGTCCGGAGTTACTTGGGTACCCCTGTTTCAGAGTAGCCAAACCTAGCCAATGTGCTGAGTGATATATTTCTCCCCGAACCCAGACCACCAGGTAGAGCTGTCAAGATGGAAATGGCATACCTGGGTGGGGGTTACATTAATATTAGAGAACTTCCTGTTCCCCTCCAGGATCAGGAACATCACCAAAGAACCTTCTCCATGACAGAATTTCTGATGAAAAGGATTGTGATAATGAAACAGAGAAATGGTCTCTAGAGATACTGTATAACATAGAGAATAATGGATGGGGAAGGGTTTGATATGATAATTTAATGCACACCCGAGTTGTGGAATGCTACATATCAAAGCATCCCACAAAGGGTGTGCATTAAATTCTCATATGAAAAACCCTCCCCATCTTTTATTTTTTATAATAACAGACCAGCAATTTTTCTCCAGCAGTTTGTGAGACTGTTTGGCCCTGCCCACATACAGAATGTTGGCCAATAAGGCAGCAGCATAGTTTGACTGGCATGGCTCATGAATGTCATAACAACCAGCTGGTTGTTATGGAAAATATCAACCTGGTCAGTACATTGAGAGAAATTGCTGACCAGTTATTATAAAAAATTAACAGAAAATGTATATGGTTGGAAGCAGTGAAAATATATTGTTTACCATAAGAAAACACCTTCTTCCACCCTGAGGAAGGGGTATTTTGGATGTCCCAAACCACTGGTGGGCTTTGGGGTGTTTTATGACACAGTAAACACTTTTAACCCGATTTCACAGTGGGGTGAATGGTTATTGTGTTCATATACATTTTACAGTTTGAGTTGGCATTTATAGGAACTAACTACTCCCTAATTGTAATTTTTCTTCTGCCTAAGGTATAACTGAAAGCAAGTCTTGCAGGAACATAACCATGTCAGCTTCAAGGTACAGTGTGATTACACATATCAGGCAGAGTGGTGTCAGATAGAAACTCTTCCAATTAATAAAACAGAAACAAAAATACTTTAGATGTAAGAAGTGATACCTGACTAATTCTGAAAGTTTCTATTAATTCCAGAATCCACACTATCTTTTTAAATCTAATTAGTGTAAGAAAAGAGGAAGGGAGATTGAATCACCTGAGGATTGTAGTTTGTGGTGGGAGAATTTTTTTTTATTTAAAATGTATTAATATAGTGTATTTCGTATATAATTACATATAATAATTTCCCAAAACATTAAGAAATAATTCAAATGCATTAAAAAGTATTTTCCATATTAACACGTCTCACTAACATACTGGTCTTAGTGACAGTTTTCGAGCACCAGGACGGGGATGTTGCTGAAAATGCCTGGCATGCAGCTGTAGGTGTTCCAGCACTTGGACGCCAGGCCTCTGAAGACGAGTGTGTCCGACACGCCACCGGAGGTGCCAGGTTTCTGACACCCGGACACCTTAGTCATGCCCTAAAATTGCCTGGCAAGGCTGGCATGCCGATGTAGGTACCGGGTTTCCGACACAGGGATCATGGAGTGCCATGAAAGGGAAACATGCCTGTACTGGATTAGGGTCCAGTCCTTCTCTACATTTTATAGTATTTCAAAACTGAGAAATAAAATAGTCTGTAGTCTTTACCTGTTGATCCAGGTTATCCGCTTTGTCCGGGCTAGCTGCTCCTTCATGCAGCACTACCGGCATCCTTCAAATGATTCACTGTAGATAGTGGTACTGTCTAGAGGGAGGAGAAGAGCGAGCTTTATAAACGCGGTAGTGTGGGACTAGAATGATCAGGCGAAAAGATCGCAAATGGAGAAAACAGTGAGCTAACACTTCAAGGAAAATTAGAAATCATATGCTCTCATGGGTTTCACTTTCACTTTACTATAACTCGGGAGCGAAGCCCTTCCCGGAAATAGTGAAGGACTGCTGACAGTTGTGCAAGTAAACGAGAACGATTTACTGTAACAGGCGTGCGTCTAAAACACCACCACCCAGTCACGCCTTTTCCCGTATATGCCCGAGTCACACACTTGACCCCGAGTCTGACTAATAATTGTATTAATAAATGCGAACTGAAACGATAAATAAACGCATGTGCCGTCTCTGCTGTGTATAAAGATATTCTGGGAGTACATGGCAACAATAAATTACCACGTAGGATCCCGGTGTGTGTGTGTGGGGTGTGGGGAAGGAATGAGCGCCTCACAATAGAAAGAAACAGTTTACTAATATAATTAGAACAAACAACAAATTAATATATAGGACCCCAACTAATAATCAGAAAGAAGATATACTGGGAGTACACAGCAACAATAAATTACCACATAGAACTGGGGGTGTGGGGGGCAGAGTGCCCCCACAGAAGAAAGAACAACAACTTATATGAATGATTTAGAGGTTATTGTGTGAAATATTCAAACAGTTAAAACAAAGATAACTAAACTATTGTGCACCAATGCACCAAAGCTTGAATTCAATGCAGAAAAATGTAAAATAATGCATCTGGGCTACAGAAGGCAGGATACCATATGGGGGGCAGAGAGCTGGAGGAGATGGAGCAAGAAAGGGACCTGGGCATCATTATATCCGGAGACCTGAAGGTGGAAGGGCAGTGCAGGAGGGCAGTGGCCAGAGGTAGTGGAATGCTGGGATGCATTGGAAGGGGGATCACCAGTAGGAATAGGGAGGTCATAGTACCCTTGTACACCCATTTGGTTAGACCACACTTGGAGTACAGAGTCCAGTTCTGGAGGCCATACCTCAGGAAGGATGTGGGGAGGATAGAGAGGGTTCAGAGGAGAGCGACAAAAATGGTAAAAGGGTTAAGCCACTTATCCTATGAAGAATGGTTCAGAGATTTGAACATGTACTCCCTGGAGCAGAGGAGGGAGAGGGAGGACATGATCAAGACTTTCAAGTACCTTAAAGGTATAAACAGGGTGCCGGGGGGAGTATCTTCAAGATGAAAGGAAGTAAGAAGACGAGGGGGCATGGCCTGCAGGTGGAGGGAGAACAGTTCAGGGGTAACATTAGAAAATACTATTACTCAGAGAGAGTCGTGGAAAAGTGGAACAGACTCCCAAAAACAGTCGTTGGAGAGGAAACAGTAGAGGGATTCAAAAGGGCATGGAACAACCACATGGGCGTGTTAAAGGGGGGAGGCACAGGTCCAAGCAGATAGCTAGGCAAATGGGCAGACATGGTGGGCCTAATTTGGTCCTTTTCTGACATCACACTTCTATGTATCTATGAATGCAGTATATAGGAACCTGGCGGGGCACTCCCACAGAACAGTGCGTGACTTAAGCCGCATTTGATATATTTTTGCTGATGTAGTCTGTAGTATTTTCTGTATTCTGTAGTATTTTCTGTATTTCTGCTACCATCATTTGCCTGAAATAAAACTAATTTGACTGCATTTAGTATCATGCCTGCTTTATTTATGGTGTGTGTGTATAGCGCATCTGCTGTTTGTCACTCGCTCGCGCAGCTCTAAGAGACACATTACTGAGTAGTCTCTGAAAGCAGCACAGCGTCATGATATGGCTGTAATCCTTTACTATCGCCAAGTGTGGCAGGGGAAGCACTAATCACTGTTTATTGGGAATGGTCAGAGAAACAGCCAAGTCAGGTGAAAGGATGACGCACAGAGCAATGAAAATAATGTGATGAGGAACAAACCTCTCAACTGTCCCTGATTATGCCTTACAGTATATCTCCATCCCTTCTAAAATATGTGCTTCTACGACTGAATGGTGGGGACTGTAAGCACAACATAGTGTAAAACATTATAATTAAAGGCTTGTTCTTCTTCCAAAAAGGTATTTTAGACAATGCTACTTACTGTACTGACTTACTGAGTGGATAACACCAAGTTTTAAAATGTGTCCCTGATTTTGGTCTTTTGTCCCTGATTTTTTTAAGCCTTATTCCTGATTTATGATGTAGAAGGTTGACAGGTATAATAAGGAATCCCAGGTCGGCTGAACAAGGGATCAAAACTGACAGCAAGAAGAAAAAATTACTCACCTCAGTAATGTTGTTTCTTCTAACGGAGTCTTGCTATATTATGACATATGCAGTGAGTCCCAACCTTCGAACTGCTCCGGAGGTGAAAGAGTTAACTTTCCATGCCAGGCATGGAACTTTGAGCTCGAGCTCGGTTGAAAACTCTGTCCGTTGTTCTTCAAACTCAAACCGTCAGATCTTTATGAGCAAAACTCACTAAGGTTCTGTGTGAAAGCTGTAAACCTACACTAGCCAACTTGCTACTAAATATAAGAACACATTTTTTGGTGCCAAAACAAAGACTCAAGTCAGGAGACCCAAAAAATGAAAAACACAACACCAGTCACCCCAAAAAGGAGGGGTGAAAAACAAGGTGGGCATCTACTAAGTGCCAACACTGCACTGCCCACCCACATCCCAAAAGTAGAGGTTCTGAGAGGGGCAGGCAGCGTGGGAGGTCATAATATAGCAAGACTCCATTAGAAGAAACATTACTAAGGTGAGTAATTTTTTCTTCAAACAACATGAAGTCTTGCTATATTATGACATATGCAGACTACACAGCAGTACCTCCATGGAGGAGGACAGAACCCACTAGGAAATAGGCTCTGAAGCACAGCTGTGTTAAACTGAGCATCACCTAGCCTGGATGTCCAGGAGTAATGCTTTGCAAAAGTGTGAACTGTTTTCCAGGTAGCTGCTTGACATATCTCTAGGATAGGGATGTCCCTGGCAGCAGCCAGAGACGCAGCTGTACCTCTGGTAGAGTGAGCCCTCAGGCCTGAGGGAGGAACCTTACCCAGTTTTTCATAGCAAAATTGGATACAAGAGACAATCCACCTGGCAATGGATCTTTTAGTGGCAGGTTTCCCTTTGCCAACCTCACCATAAGTGAGGAACAGTTGGAGGGAGTCAAATCTGTGACCCTTGGTACGATCTATGTAGTAGCTAAGGGATCTTTTGACATCTAAACTGTGCAATCTCCTCTCGCCAGAGGAGGACTGGTCAGTGAAGTACACAGGGAGAGACATAGATTGATTAAAGTGGAAATCTGAAACCACCTTAGGCAAGAACTTTCTGTTAGTCCAGAGGACCACCTTATCTCTGTGAAAGGAGATAAAATCAGGCTCCACTGACAATGCTTGTAATTCACTTATGCGTCTGGCAGAAGTGATGGCTACCAAAAACACAGTTTTCCAAGTCAAGTACTTAAGCCTGCTGAAGACAAGGGCTCAAAGGGCTGTATAGCTTGGCAATGCAAATATTAAGATCCATGCAGGGCAGGATCCCCGGAATGGAGGGTTGGTGAAGCAAACCCCTTGAAAACTTGGAGAATACAGGATGAGCTGAAAGAGTAGAGTTTACCTGCTGATAAGAAAGCAGACACGGCTGCCAGGTGCACTTTTAGGGTAGCTGGTCTCAGCCCCAAAGTATTTAGATGGACCATATAATCCAGGACTGTGGGTAAATCAGCAGATTCTGGGGAAATATGCTTTCCAGAGCACCATATAGAAAATCTCTTCCATTTGGAATTATAAGTAGCCCTGGTGGAAGGCTTCCTAGAAGCCTTCAGGATATCCAATACACCTTGGGAGAGGTGTAGGTCAGCAAACTCTAACTCTTCAAGAGCCAGGCCTTGAGATTGAGAGATTTGAGGTTCGGGTACCAAACTCTCCCCTGAGCACAGGTTAACAGGTTGTGATTCTTGGGAAGACACAGGGGAAGGTGGACTGCTAAGGACATAAGGAGTGGGTACCAGGGCTGTCTGGCCCAATCTGGAGCAATCAGGATCATCTTGCAGGGTTGAGATCTGATTTTGACTAGCACCTTGAACAGAAGAGGGAAGGGGGAAGGCATAGAGGAACTTCCCTTCCCAACTGAGAAGGAAGGCATCCAGAGGGACTGAGCCCAACACTGGGGGCCTGCAGCAAAAAAGGGGAAGTTGGTGATTGTCTGGGGCTGCAAAAAGATCTATCTGCGGGGTGCCCCATCTGGCAAATACTACCTCCAGTACTAGGGGATCCAGTGACCATTCGTGATGGCCCTCGGAAATCCTGCTGAGAGCATCTGCCAGGACATTGTCCTTGCCTGGGAGGTGAACTGCCATAAGGGAGGTGTTCAGAGAGTAAGCCAGAGACCACAACTTCATTGCTTCGGTGCACAAGGCTGTAGACCGAGTGCCCCCTTGCTTGTTGATGTACCACATTGTGGTGATATTGTCTGTTCTGACCTGAATAACTGTTCTGAACAGATTTGGAAAAAGCTTGAAGTGCTAGAAAAACTGCTCTGAGTTCCAACAGATTGATGTGGAGCAGAGATTCCTGAGGGGACCACAATCCCTGGGTAGTGAGGTCGCCCATGTGAGCTCCCCACCCCAAGAGGGATGCATCTGTAGTAAGGATTAAGGAGTGAGACTGAGGGGCGAAGGGGACCCCCTGTCAGATTGCTCTGGTCCTGCCACCACTGAAGGGCTTGGATCAGAGTTCGAGTCACTGGGATCAATTTGGTTAGAGGGTCTCTCCTTTGAGACCAAAAGGCTCTCAAATGGAACTGGATGTCCCTCATCTGAAATCTGGCTCCCTGCACTACTGCTGTGGAAGCAGCCATGTGTCCCAGGAGCTGAAGAAAATGCCTTGCTGGTCGAGAGACCTGCAGGGTGAAAGAGGAGGCCAGAGAGATCAGGGTCCCTGCTCTTTCCAGAGGAAGGAAGGCTCTGGCTTCTTTTGTGTTCAGTTCTGCATCTATAAAGGTGAGAAGCTGGACAGGCTCTAGGACTGACTTTGGAAGATTGAGAAGGAAACCTAGAGAAGTAAGCAGTTGCTGAGTTACCTGAAGGTGTAATCTGACTTGGTCTGGAGACTGGCCTACTATGAGCCAATTGTCCAGATAAGGAAAGATGGCAATTTTTTGCCTTCTTAAGTGGGCAACTGCTACTGCCAGGCATTTTGTGAATACCCTTGGGGCAGAGGTGAGGCCGAAGGGCATTGCTCTGAACTGATAATGGCCTGAGGGCAGTCCGAATCTGAGGTACTTTCGATGGGAGCTTCTGATGAGAACATGGAAGTAGGCATCCTTGAAGTCCAGGGACGCTAGCCAGTCCCCTGGCTTTAGAGAGGGTAAAATAATTCCCCAAGTCACCATTTTGAATTTTGGTTTTAAAAGGTGCTTGTTTAGGTATCTGAGATCCAGGATGGGCCGCCATTCTCCTGTCTTTTTTGGGGGTAAGGAAGTACCTAGAGTACAATCCTTTGCCCTGGTGTAAGGATGGAACCCTTTCCACAGCTCTGAGAGCCAGGAGGGTAGAAACTTCTGCCTCTAGGGCAAGAGCCTCTGATGGATTTGCAGGTGGAAGGATCTGGCTCTCATCTTCGGAAATTTTGAAGCTGAGAACCAGTCCCTGGCTTACTACTTCCAGGACCCACTTGTCTGATGTTAGAGACTTCCAGTCCTGGACAAAATATAGCCTGCCCTACAGTAGTGGAGAATCGACCCTGGCCACCCCATCAGGTGCCTACTTGGCAGAGGCTTTAGGCTGAGGAGTGGAAGCAGGTCTGCTTGTACCCCGTCTGCTTCTCCCTCTAAAGAACCCCCTCTGGGCATAAGCTGAAGAGGAGGCCTGGGGTTGGTAAAAAGGCCTATGAAAAGGCCTGCCCCTGCCCCTGGAAGGCTGCCTTTGAGGAGTGGCCTGCCTTTCCTTGGCCTGTGCACTCCTATAGATGGTCCTATACTCATCCATTTTCTTCATGTAATTCTCTGTCTGCTCCCCAAACAGAGAGTTACCCACAACAGGAAAATCCATGGCCTTAGTCTGGGTATCCTGTGACAGGCTAGTAATGTGAGCCAAGCCATTCTCATGGAGAGCCACAGATGTAGCCATGACTCTTGATGACACATCATTAGAGTCCACTGCAGCATGAAAGTGCACCTTAGATGCCTCAATACCATCAGCAGCCACCTGCTCCAGCTCCTTGCAAGCTGGCCAGGGACCTGCTTTACAGAGAACCATAAGTGTCCCATCTGGATTTCTGTTATCTAGCAACATAAGCCATATAATTTGCCTGTCTGAGTCCCAGGATGCTGCCATGTACTGTTTTTGCCATGGCATCAATCCTCCTGGAGTCCTTGTCAGGGGTGTGAGGTCAAGGAATATTTGCCTTGTCACAGGCTGCAGCCTGCACTACCCCACCATGGCTGCATTGTTGTGTAAGGAACTCCGTATCAGAGCCTGACAATGTGTACCTCTTTGTCCATTCTTTTATCCACAGGAGGTATAGTGTGAGGAGTTTTAGAATTTTTACTGTCTGTTTCCCAAAGATTTATGCAAAGGAATAGACAGTCTCCTAGACTCTGGGATATCCATCATTTCTACATAGTCAGGCTCTTCTTGATCATCACAGCTTCCTCCATAGGGAGTTGGAGGTTTCAACCACTTTTTTTTTGTGGATATTATTTTCTCTCTCTCAGAGCTCCAGCTTCGACCCCACCCTCTGTTGTTCCCCAGGCCATCCCCGGACATCAGCCCCCTCCCTTGTGCACCCGCGACTTACCCTTCGCGGCAGGGTGGTGGGGCGGCTCAACCCACCCAACGGATCCCAGGGAGGCGCCCTTCCAGGAATGGCGCCTTGAGAACAACCCGTGCTGCGGGCCGCTGCTGTTTTCCCCCGCGGGTCATGGCGCAATGATCGCCAGCGACTGCGTGTGCCCCAACTGCCGCCTGCCACAACCCGCCCCCAAGCTTGCAGCTACGTGTTGTCGACCCCAGCCTCCGCTGGGTCAGGCAAGCCCGGCCGCCGTCCCCTCCCGAGATGGAGAGCAGTCCCGCGGACGCTCAATCCATCTTCTCCCTCCCGACCCACGGCAACCCATGTCTGTTCCCAAACATGGGTCGCCGACGTGGCGCGAGGTGTGGCGACCAGTGCCTCAACCCTCAGTGCCACCGGGCCGGCTTCAGCCACTTTTTTATAAAACATAAAATGAGAAGGGGACTCAGAAAGCCTAGGGGGAGACACTCCTGAAGGTCTGTCTGGGGAGATGTCCAGTTCAATGGGCACATCCAGACTTTCAAATCCACATTCACTCTCCTCATACTCCTCTTCCCCCTCCTCCGGTTCATAAAATTCCTCTAAATCACATGTATTTAAAACAACCTGATCGGTTCAAACCGAACCAATAAAACCGTTTACAAGTTCCACACAGAAAGTAAATGTAAAACCTATCTAGTACTTACAAATACCACAGACAGAGCTTGAACCGTCCGGTTGCGGTTTAAATTCGGTTAAAAAAACGAAAAATTAATACTTTAACCGACAAAATGAACCGAGCAGAAGGAGAAATCTCCAGAGCGACTGTTCAGTGAGGCGGACTAAAGAATCTGACAATTTGAGTTTGAAGAACAACAGACAGAGTTTTCAACCAAGCTCGAGCTCAAAGTTCCATGCCTGGCATGGAAAGTTAACTCTTTCACCTCCGGAGCAGTTCGAAGGTTGGGACTCACTGCATATGTCATAATATAGCAAGACTTCATGTTGTTTGAAGAGGAGTTCCTGTGTGTGTCAGGTACAAAGTAAACTGCTTTCCAAGGAAGTGAAGGATGGTACTTTCTGTCTGACGCTGGGTGAGTGGAGACTACGGGAGACACCACTCCCCGCCAGACACCTACAAAATCCGTTATAGATTGACAGCCTAGATAGAGAAAGGGAGCTACGGGAATGTCCACTCTCACATTGATTCCCGCACAAAAAAAACCTTTGGCATTAGAGCCAAGGTTGTCTGCATCAGTGACAGGGTGCTACTGGGGGGGCCACGTCTAACAGACACAGCCATTCCTTCAAGTTGATAACACAGGGCTCTTAAGGAAGAAAGGACTGGTTGTAAATTACTGTAGTTCTGATGGAAGAAGCCCTATAAATAATGATTATCTGGTGCTTCAGTGGTCACAGATTACCCAATGGCAAACTTATGCCGATTAGTATTTCCATTCAATGCCGCCTATCAGGATTTAAACAAGATGAAGCAAGAAAATAGATTGGGACAGGAAAAATAATTAAAATGAATCACCACTACCTGGATCAGGGCCAGTGGATGCACAAGATAAACTGGAGTGCTTAGGATGGGCTTGGCCTCCAGCCAACTCAAATGTTAATGGACCATGCATTAACCTGTAAATTAAGGGGGGAATATCCCATTGCTACTGACTGCAGAGTACTACAAAAGATGCAACTTGTAAGAGCAGCACTTGGCTGCAGGCCAAATACCACAGAGAAGGTATTCGGATAAAATGCTTCAAGTCACTCAAAGTGAAACTCATTTCAGCTTAGGTGAAATTTATTTATTTCTATTTATTTCAAAAGTTCCACCAGGAAAGGCATACTGAGCTGAATAGCAGCTCATTTCCAAATGCATCATAGAGGGAAGGGGCAGTGGGAGGCAAAGCATAACAAATCAGAACAATATTTATTTGCATCCTGAAGCAATCAACAGCTGTTGTCAATTTTGCAAATGATAGGCCTATTAACAGCAAAGGATACAAATTAAGTGCAGCATGGAACTATACAAGGGCAGTGGAAGCTAACAGTAGATAACTGGGAGGAGGTAAATAGGGGGGCTAGAGAGGGGGACCTAGGGCACTAGGGCAGGGTAATAGGGGAAAGAGAAGAAAGGGGGGAATAGTGGGGTGCGATTGAGTGGAGGAGCAGTGGTGAAGATCAGGAGCATTTGCATGAGGGAAATATGAGCTTGTGGAGAAAGCGAAGGGAAGAGGCAGAGCAGGTGGATAGAGGGAGACAGTGAAAAAAGGAATGTATCTGGGTGTAATACTGAAACAGGGTACATGTCAAGTTGAGCAACTACTTGTAATTGTAAGGCTATGCCTGTGGTTCAATGGGTTGTGCAACAATGTCACTCCCCCATCAGACCTTAAAAGGCAACTCCTCGTGGATTGTTCCAGGATTAATTTCTCCACTGCAACTGGAGGCACCACTCCTCCTCGTCTCTTCCTGTTCCTCCTACCTCTGTGCCTCCCCTGTTCTTTTTTTGTACATCTCTTTTTTCCTCACCTGCAGCCATAGTCCTGCCTTATTAATTCAGCCACTGCTCCTTCTTCACCTCCGACCCCGAACCTGACGTGCCCAGCTGGCATATGCAGCTACAACCGTCAAAAGGGCCACCCCCATGCCCCTGCACCTGGTGAGGATCCAATACCGGCACACGCCTTATTCAGGCGTCGGCGGCCAGTGAAGCTGTAGCCATCAAGCTGCCATGAACTATGCTGCCATTGTCTCACTTTTTTCCCCACAATGGGAGCATGGACATGCAATGACGTCCATACATAATGTGCGGACGTTTGCCATGTTCCCCCCCACTTGGCACCTGTGCATCCGCAGTACCTCTGGGCATCCCCAGAGACCGCCAGAGTGCAGCGTGCAACCACCCCTTTCCCCAGGACTAAGAGAGCTGTCGTCGGACACTCAGTCCTAGTCCTCCCCTACCGACCCGGGCTCATTTCTGAACCCCGGTTGCCGACGTGGAGTGAGGTGTGGTGTCCAGCGCTTCAACCCTCAGTGCTACTGGGCTGGCCATGCTTCCCCTGTTCTTGTGACACCTCTGGCCACCTGCTCGTTCCTCGCCTTGTTTTCCCCACTGCTCGTTCTCCCTTCTCTTTGTTCTGTCCCTTCCTAGCCACTTGCCCCATGGTGTTATGCTTGTTTTCCTCGCCCCCCATAGCCACTCGCTTGTGGCCCTTCATTTGTTCCCTGCCTTGCTCCCTCACGTCTCTCTTGCCCCTCAGTTTTCTCCCTCTCCCTGCTCCATGCCTGTTCTCTGCCATCCCTGCCCGCTCCCCGGGTGGCTCCACTCCCTTTCTGCGCAGTGCCTGTGCTTGCACTCACTGCCTTTGGTCCTGCCCTATGTTGCACTCCTCGTTCATTCGAGGGCGACATTTCCTCCTTCTCTTTCCAGCTTTGCTGCATGGGACCTGGTGATTGGCCTTACAGCAGCTTTCCCACACGTCCTCTAGTTGGCGCTACACAGCCTTGGATCTTTTCCAGTTGCCCATTCAGGCCTTTGACTGCTGCTCCATTTGTGCTCCTGGTGCTCTGAGTGTGACGTCACCTGCCAGCTTAGCTCCGCCACCCAGTCCTGTTCTCCCTCTGGTTCTCCTTGTTTCCCCTCTTCTTTGCTCCCTCCTGGCACCTCTCCTGGTGGATTTCTGTGCCGGGCTCATGATCTTCCATTTTTTCCATGTGGACTGGTCTCCGCCAGCTCTGGGACTCCTCCCCCTGTTCGGTCCTTTGTGCCCCCCCCCGCCATCTCTTGGGAGGTCCATGGAGCGAGGACCGAACATCGACTGGGGTACCTCATATGGGCTCGACTACATTTAGCTGTTCACAGCTTACTTGTTCATGTCCTTGTGGTTGCGTCCTTGTTGGCATTCAGCGCCTAGTAATTCATTGATTCAGTAGTGCTTCATCTGTGACATACTGTGTGCTCTTTTGCCACATATAGGGGCTTGACTGCAGGTAATTTTGTCATGATCATCATTCTGGTACCACGGAGCTCAGTTTCCTTTTCTTTATTTGTGGCTGCGTCAGTCAGCCCTTCTGTGTCATTTTCACTCCTTGACCATGCTGTCTCCAAACTAATCATTTAATACTCTGCTTCGATCAGCTCTGCCCTCGCACCAACCACCTCCTAAGTACCTCTGTGTTTCTGCTTTGTAATCTCTGCCTCTGCTGTTCATCGTTACTCCAGTGCCCCTGCTGACTCCCCATCTGCCTGGCCTGCCTACCTCCTGAGCCATTGCTATTGTTGTGTTGTGCCACCCCACCTTTCGTGTGTCTTTTGTTTCCGCTGCTGGCTTGTGGGCACCTATATGCTGCCCATTGCCTCACTTACTGCTTTCCACCTTCGACCCTATTTATGCCTCGTCCACTGCCCATCATGTTCTACATGGCTTGCCCGTCTGTCTCTCCATAAGTTGGCCCCTTCCTTTTTCTCCTGTTCTTTGTACTCTGCCTTTTAGCTGTGGGCTTTGCCCTGCCTTTCTCCTCTCTGCTTCGTCCCCTTCACCTCTTCTCCTTCATGGTCCCATGCTTTCTTTTTTGGGATGCTTCCCTATCCTGCTATCCCCCTATCCTTTTGCATACTCCTCTTACCCTAGTCCTACGTGCAGGTCCACTCAACTCATATATCTTTCACTCCATGCCAAACCTCCATCGTTATCAAACTTCATCCTTCCTATACCATGCTTGTCATCTTACCTACCCCTAACCATACCGGCCTTTAAGGCTTTCACTCCTTCATCATACATCATCCGTTCCTACCTCATCTTACCCGTACCGGCTTTCAAGGCTTAAATCCATTACCATACATCGTCCATTTCATATCCCACCTTCACCGTACTGGCCTTCCAGGCATCATTACATCTTCATACATCGTCCACTTGAAAAAATTACTCACCTTAGTAATGTTGTTTCTTTTAATGGAGTCTTGCTATATTCTGACAAATGCAGTGAGTCCCAACCTTCAAACTGCTCTGGAGGTGAAAGAGTTAACTTTCCATGCCAGGCATGGAACGTTGAGCTCGAGCTCGGTTGAAACTCTGTCTGTTGTTCTTCAAACTCAAACCGTCACATCTTTATGAGCTAAACTCACTGAGGTCCTGTGTGGAAGCTGTAAACCTACACTAGCCAACTGGCTACTAAACATAATAACACATTTTTTGGTCCCAAAACAAAGACTCAAGTCAGGAGACCCAAAAAATGAAAAACACAACACCAAGTCACCCAAGAAAAGAGGGTGAAAAACAACAAGGTGGGCACCTACTAAGTGCCAACACTGCACTGCCCACCCACATCCCAAAAACAGAGGTTCTGAGAGGGGCAGGTGGTGGGGAGGTCAGAATATAGCAAGACTTCATTAGAAGAAACAACATTACTAAGGTGAGTAATTTTTTCTTCAAACAACATGAAGTCTTGCTATATTCTGACATGTGCAGACTACAAAGCAGTACCTCCATGGAGGAGGACATAACCTACTTAGGAAATAGGCTCTGAAGCACAGCTGTACCAAGGCAGAGCATCACTCTAGCCTGGATGTCCAGGGTAATGCTTGGTAAAAGTGTGAACTGTTTTCCAGGTAGCTGCTTGACATATCTCTAGAATAGGGATGTCCCTGGCAGCAGCCAGGGAAGCAGCTGTACCTCTGGTAGAGTGAGCCCTCAGGCCTGAGGGAGGAACCTTACCCAGTTTTCATAGCAAAATGGATACAAGAGACAATCCACCTGGCAATGGATCTTTAGTGGCATGTTTCCTTTACCAACCTCACCATAAGTGAGGAACAGTTGGAGGAGTCAAACCTGTGACCCTTGTCACGCTCTATGTAGTAACTTAAGGGCTCTCTTCACATCTAAGCTGTGCAGCCTCCTCTCGCCAGAGGACGAATGGTCAGTGAAGTACACTGGAAGAGATATAGATTGATTAAGGTGGAAATTGAAACCACCTTAGGCAAGAACTTCCTGTTAGTCCTGAGGACCACCTTATCTCTATGAAAGGAGATAAAATCAGGCTCCACTGACAAAGCTTGTAATTCACTTATACGTCTGGCAGAAGTGATAGCTACCAGAAACACAGTCTTCCAAGTCAAGTACTTAAGCTCTGCTGAAGACAAAGGCTCAAAGGGGGTTGCATAAGCTGAGCAATGCAAACATTAAGATCCCAGGCGGGGGCAGGGTCCCTGAATGGAGGGTTGGTGTGAAGCAATCCCTTGAAAAACTTGGAGAATACAGGGTGAGCTGAAAGAGAAGAGGGCTTACCTGCTGAAATAAAAGCAGACACAGCTGCCAGATGCACTTTTAGGGTAGCTGGCCTCAGCCCCAAGGTATTTAAGTGGACCATATAATCCAGGACTGTGGGTAAATCAGCAGATTCTGGGGAAATATGCTTTCCAGAGCACCATGGAAAACCTCTTCCATTTGGAATTATAAGTAGCCCTGGTGGAAGGTTTTCTAGAAGCCTTCAGAATATCCATTACACCTTGGGAGAGGTGTAAATCAGCAAACTCTAACTCTTCAAGAGCCAGGCCTTGAGATTGAGAGATTTGAGGTTCGGGTTCCAAACCCTCCCCTGAGTACAGTTTAACAGGTTGTAATTCCTGGGGAGACACAGGGAAGATGGACTGCTAAGGACAGTAGGAGTGGATACCAGGGTTGTCTGGCCCAATCTGGAGCAATCAGGATCATCCTGCAGGGTTGAGATCTGATTTTGACTAGCACTTTGAACAGGAGAGGAAGGGGGAAAGCATAGAGAAACTTCCCTTCCCAATTGAGAACTAAGGCATCCAGAGGACTGAGCCCAACACTGGGGCCTGCAGCAAAAAGAGGAAGTTGGTGATTGTCTGGGCTGCAAAAGATCTATCTCATGGGTGCCCCATCTGGAAAATATCACCCCAAGACTAGGGGGTCCAGTGACCATTCGTGATGGCCCTGGGAAATCCTGCTGAGAGCATCTGTCAGGACATTGTCCTTGCCTGGGAGGTGAACTGCCGTAAGGGAGGTGTTCAGAGAGTAAACCAGAGACCACAACTTCATTGCTTTGGTGCACAAGGCCGTAGACCGAGTGCCCTCCTACTTGTTGATGTACCACATTGTGGTGGTGTTGTCTGTTCTGACCTGTACAACTTTGTTCTGAACAGATTTGGAAAAAGCTTGAAGTGCTAGAAAAACTGCTCTGAGTTCCAACAGATTGATGTGGAGCAGAGATTCCTGAGGGGACCACAACCCTGGGTGGTGAGGTCGCCCATGTGAGCTCCCCACCCCAAGAGGGATGCATCTGTAGTAAGGATTAAGGAGTGAGACTGAGTGACAAAAGAACCTCTTGTCTCAGATTGCTCTGATCCTGCCACCACTGTGGGCCTGGATCAGGGTTCGAGTCACTGGGATCAATTTGGTTAGAGGGTCTTTCCTTTGAGACCAAAAGGCTCTCAAATGGAACTGAATGTCCCTCATCTGAAATCTTGCTCCTTGCACTACTGCTGTAGAGGCAGCCATGTGCCCCAGGAGCTGTAGAAAATGCCTTGCTGGTTGAGACACCTGCAGGGTAAATGAGGAGGCCAGAGAGACCAGGATCCTTGCCCTGTCCAAAGGAAGGAAGGCTCTGGCTTTCTCTGTGTTCAGCTCTGCGCCTATGACGGTGAGGAGCTGGACAGGCTCTAGAACTGACTTTGAAAGATTCAGAAGGAAACCTAGAGAGTGAGCAGCTGCTGAGTTATCTGTAGGTGTAACTTGACTTGGTCTGGGGACTGGCCTACTATGAGCCAATCGTCCAGATAAGGGAAGATGGCAATTCTTTGCCTTCTTAGAGAAGCAACTGCTACTGCCAGGCATTTTGTGAATACCCTTGGAGCAGAGGTGACGCCAAAGGGCATTGCTCTGAACTGGTAATGGCCTGAGGGCAGCTCGAACCTGAGGTACTTTCGGTGGGAGCATCTGATGAGAATATGGAAGTAGGCATCCTTGAGGTCCAGGGACACTAGCCAGTCTCCTGGCCTTAGAGAGGGTAGAATAATTCCCAGAGTCACCATTTTGAATTTTGGTTTTAAAAGGTGCTTGTTTAAGTATCTGAGATCCAGGATGGGCTGCCATTCTCCTGTCTTTTTTGGGGTAAGGAAGTACCTGGAATACAATCCTTTGCCCTGGTGTAGGGGTGGAACCTTTTCCACAGCTCTGAGAGCAAGGAGGGAAGAGACCTCTGCCTCTAAGGCAAGTGCCTCTGATGGATTTGCAGGTGGAAAGGATCTGGTTCTCATCTTTGGAAACTTTTTGAAGCTGAGAACCAGTCCCTGGCTTATTACTTCCAGGACCCATTTGTCTGATGTCAGAGACTCCCAGTCCTTGACAAAGTAAGCCAGCCTGCCCCCTACAGGTAGCTGAGAATCGGCCCTGGCAACCCCATCGGGGTGCCTGCTTGGCAGGGGCTTTGGGCTGAGGGGTGGAAGCAGGCCTGCTTGTACCCCGTCTGCCTCTCCCTCTAAAGAACCCCCTCTGGGCATAACCAGAAGAGGAGGCCAGGGCTTGGTAAAGGCCTATGAAAGGCCTGCCCCTGCCCCTGGAAGCTGCCTTGAGGAGTGGCCTGCCTTCCTTGGCCTGTGCACTCCTATAGGTGGTCCTATACTCATCCATTTTCTTCATGTAATTCTCTGTCTGCTCCCCAAACAGGGAATTACCCACAACAGGAAAATCCATGGCCTTAGTCTGGTATCCTGTGACAGGCTAGTACATCTGAGCCAAGCCATTCTGCAAAGTGCCACAGATGTAGCCATGACTCTCGATGACACATCATTTGAGTCCACTGCAGCATGGAATTGCACCTTGGATGCCTCAATACCATCAGCAGCCACCTGCTCCAGCTCCTTGGCAAACTGGCCAGGGACCTGTTTTGCTAGAGCCATGACAGTGTCCCATCTGGATTTCTGATGTCTAGCAACATAAGCCATATAATTTGCCTGTCTGAGTCCCAAGGATGCTGCCATGTACTGTTTCTTTGCCATGGCATCAATCCTCTTGGAGTCCTTGTCCAGGGGATGTGAAGCCAAGGGAATAGTTGCCTTGTCACAGGCTGCAGCCTGCACAACCCCAACATGGCTGCATTGTTGTGTAAGGAACTCTGTATCAGAGCCTGACAATGTGTACCTCTTGTCCATTCTCTTATCCACAGGAGGTATAGTGTGAGGAGTTTTTAGAATTTTAAATGACTGTTTCCCAAAAGATTTATGCAAGGGAATAGACAGTCTCCTAGACTCTGAGATGTCCATCATTTCCACAGTCAGGCTCTTCTTGATCATCCACAGCTTCCTCCATAGGGAGCTGGAGGGTTTCAGCCACTTTTTTTAAAACATAAAATGAGAAGGGGACTCAGAAAACCTAGGAGGAGACACTTCTGAAGGTCTGTCTGGGAAGATGTCCGGGTCAATGGGCACACCCAGACTTTCAAATTCACATTCACTTTCCTCATACTCCTCTTCCCCCTCCTCCAGTTCATAATATTCCTCTAAATCATACTCTTGGACCGGAGGAACCGGCTGAACCGGGCGCTTACCTGTCAGTGCCGGTTCGGTCGGAACCGGGGAAAGCGACTGGACAATTTTGATCGCTTTGGCTATTTCTTCAGCGGCTGGAGAGGAAAGTTTTGGCTCCACACCAGCTGATTTCCTAGTCCTTTTTGCTGGAACCGACTCCTCAGAGTCGGATCTCCTTTTGCCTGAAGAAGTCTCGCCCTGGTCCGAGGGCACTCCTTCTGGTTCGGTTGGAACCGAACCGGGCTGGCCATCCGGTTCAGCTGACTTTTTGGCCCCCCTTTCCATGAGCCTGCCAACTCTCTTTTCCAGGGTAGCTGCAGGAAAATCTTTACAAATCTGGCAGTCTGCATTGAAGTGTCAAACCCCAGACAATAAACACAGGTGATGTGGAGGTCAGCCTTGGCAAAGACTTCCCCACCCACACTGCAGTGTTGAAACCCAGTGGGCCCGGTTTTTCTTTTGGGTTTCTCAGACATAGTGCCAGTCCTATCCAAACTTACCCGTTTATGGCAATCCGCCAGGTAAGACCCTCTTATCGGTTCCCAACCGTGTCACGGGTCATGGAAAAAAACGTAATAAAATCCGTTTTTTTTAGAACCGATAAGAACCGGTAACCACACTCTAAATCACAGAGTAAGATATTTTAAACAACCTGATCGGTTCAAACCGAACCGATAAACCGTTTACAAGTTCCACACAGAATAGAATTAATGTAAAACCTATCTAGTACTCACAAATACCACAGACAGAGCCTGAACTGACCGGTTGCGGTTTAAATTCAGTCGAAAACCGAGAAAAACAATACTTTAACCGACAAAATGAACCGAGCAGAAGGAGAAATCTCTGGAGCAACTGTTTAGTGAGGCGGAGTAAAGAATCTGACGGTTTGAGTTTGAAGAACAACAGACAGAGTTTCAACCAAGCTCGAGCTCAGCGTTCCATGCCTGACATGGAAAGTTAACTCTTTCACCTCCGGAGCAGTTCGAAGGTTGGAACTCACTGCATATGTCAGAATATAGCAAGACTTCATGTTGTTTGAAGATACCTCACCATAACCATTCCGGCCTTCAAGACTTCCCCCCATCATCGTACATTTTCCATTTCATATTTTACCTTAGCCGTACTGGCCTTCTAGGCTTCATTTTATAATTGTACATCATCCATTTCATTCCTCACCTTAACCCATTCAGGCCTTCTGGGCTCTCCCCTCCATCATCGTACATCATCCATTTCATATTTCACCTTAACCGTACCAGCCTTCCAGGCTTCATTTCATCATCATACATCGTCCATTTCATTCCTTGCCTTCCACTGTTCAGGCCTTCTGGGCTTCTCTCCATCATCGTACATTTCATAACTCGCCTTAACCGTACCGGCCTTCTCGGCCTCCGTTCATAATCGTACATTGTCCATGTCATTCCTTACCTTAAACCATTCAGGCCTTCAAAGCTTTCATTCCACCATCATTTATTGTTCATTCATTTTTGACCATTATGTTCTCCAGCATCGACTTCTACTCTCATCGTAGGCCACGGGCTTTGCCCAGCAATCCTTGTTTCTGCCCTTTGCATCTTTTTTTCCCATTCAGCAGTCCCTGCTGACCTTCTAAGCTTCCTTCTGTCAGCAAACTTCATATTTTCATTTTGGTCCTCTACTCATCCAGTCCAACTTCATAGCTGGATGTCACTGCAAACCTCATCAGCATCCCTGTTAGAAGGACAGGGAGGGAGCGTGATCTAATTTGGAATCTTTTCCTTTTTCCTCAATATCGACTCTAAATTGCAGTGGCTGAGCCGCTGCTAACCAACCACATCCTTCAGCCTGGAGGGAAGGCAACCTAGACCTTGGATTCCCAGAGGTTTCCTCCTCAAAGGGTTTTTTTCCTCTCCTCCATGCCAGTGGTCATAATATTAGACAGGGTTAGTGCTTTCCTAGGTTCCGTAGTTAGGTTCTGCTGTTTGATGGAGTCAGATGGTGGCCCCGGCTGTTCCCTCTCTCCTTAGGAAGTCTGCCTTTCTGCATCTTGTCAGATTTCCTTTCGTTCATCATCCTCGTTGTATATCATTCTTCTTCTGTCCTTCCCATCTATGTCTAGCACCTTAAATTCCAGGATTGATATCTTCTGATTTCTCACCTCTTCGAGGCTCGACACCCTTTTGGGTATTCCTTTTGGGCTTCTTCCTAAGCTACCTTTAGCCATGGGAATCATTCCTGTGGCACCTATAGGGGTGGAACCCTCCTCTAGGGTTCCTCACTGTCGTACCCCTATAGGGTGGTATATCCCATGGATAGAGAGGTGAACAGCCATAATGTATCTAAGTCACACAAGCATATATCTTATCAAGTTGGGTAAGCTCATTGAATTGTAAGGCTATGCCTGTAGTTCAATGGGTGGAGCAACAATGCCACTCCCCCCATCAGGTCTTAAAAGGCCACTTCTCCTGGACTGTTCCAGGATTAATTTCTTCATTGCCCCACCCCCCCCAGTGGCACATCCCTCTTTTCATGTGCTTCTTCCTAAGTTACCTTTAGCCAAGGGAATCATTCCTGTGGCACCAATAGGGGTGGAACCCTCCTCAAGGGTTCCTCACCATTGTACCCCCTATAGGGTGGTATATTCCACAGATAGAGAGGCAAACAGCCACAATGTACCTAAGACACACAAGCATACATCTTATCAAGTTGCATAAGCGCATTGAACTGTATATGTTTTGGGAGATCAGGTAGATCAGCAACTCATTCTATCTTCCCTCTTACCTCCCAGTTCCCAGAAGAGACATTCTCTTTCTGATAACCCAACATTGAGATGAAAACCTTGTCTGCTAATGAGTCAGGTATGCAGCCCCATGATGCTGGATGCAACGGAGATGGCTGGGGGGAGGGGTATTTTGTGTTTGGCCCTAGGAGGAGGCATTTGTCTTATGCCTATAGCACATGGCAGTAGGGAACGTCAATTGTTTTTTTCCCTGTAGGAAGACTGCCTGGGAGCTTGCCATGATACCTCAGCAGGCAGAGCACCATTCAGGATAGTATACTATATGGGGGCTTGTATTTTAATAAAGTAATAGTTATGTAATTTTTATTTCTCCACCAGTGGGTAACAGTGGATTTAGAAGGGATTCTGTCTTGGCCCTTTGCTAATATCTTTCAGGACTCTTCATAGACAGTCCCCAAACAAGTACACACATCAACCTAAGCAGGATCCAAGGCTCAAAGGTTCAATCAAAAATGTCCATTGACAGTCCTGTGCCAGTGACCTGGGTTTGGGACAGCAGAATGGTGAAAACCACTTGGAAACTATAGCACTCTTATTTTCATCCTTAATACTAAAGGAAGCCAAACCTTTCTAATTTTACATTGTTTTACTAAATGATTTTATAGCCTTGTATAGGAAAGGCTGCTGTTTACATTAATGCTAAAACTGTGTGTTGTTTTTTAAATGAAGATAAATGTAATTTAATAGCATTTAAAAAACTGTAGAAACAAGCGCCCCCTATTCTACTAAGCCACTCTTGGAAACCTTGAAGTTGCTGCCATTGTGATGTAATGGAACAGACACAATGCCAACAACCCTATGACTGTAAACACTGTGAAAACATGACCCCTCTGATACCCTTGGATCATTTGTACAACAAGCTGTGCAGGTTCACTATTCTCCTGTGGATGGTTTACCCATCATTATCTGCTGTATGACCAGCCAAACTGGTCAAGTCCCTTGGTCAGGTGTGTCCTGGACCAGCTTTCTTTGTTGTACAACTGTGTACAAGGGAAAACTCCCTGATTATCTCCTAGCCCACCTCACACAGTCAAACGGCAGAAATGGTCCTGTGCCCGTTGCCTGCAGTGCAATGCCAGGTAGCCAGCTTCAACCCCAAACATAGTGACAGTCAGAAATGCATGTACTCACCAGATCTGTAGCCACTACAGTTTGACTTTCCACTGAGGCACACCACAGAATGATTAGATTGTCCATTACAGTAAACTCCTTAGCAAACAAGATTGTTATTGCTGTGCAGAACAAAAAAGATGGCAGGTTAAGTCCCCAAGAGGTAGCAACATTTAGAGTAATTGGCTACACCATGCTGGTCAGTCTCACACACCTCAGCCACCGAACAGCACAGCCCAATAAAAGTTTCCTTTGCTAAGAGTTTTACTGGAGTGGTCATTCTGTGGTGTGCTTCAGTGGAGAGTCCAAATGACAGCGGCTTCAGATGTGGTGAGTGCACATGTTTCTGATTCTCGCACAGACGTGGCCTGCTCACTTCATTCAACAGCACCACTGACCTTCTCGTTTCCCAGGATGAAACACAAATTTGGTATAGAGGCCACTGTATTTGCATCTGCAGAACCAGACAGACACCTGGAACTCACTCCCTCTCTTATTTCTGAGATCTAATTTATTGGGCTTCTAGAACACTTCACCTCTCAGTACCTGCTGTGTCCCTTCTGATTTCTGCAGATTTTGCATAAAATTCCTCAGTGGAATCAGGAGCCCAGACAGTAATTCAGATAGCTGTGGGTTTTTCTCCCATTTTCTTGTCCTTCCTACTTCCATTGTTGAGGAGGCAGTATGGTATAATGCTTAAGAGCACATAGCTACAAACCTGGAGAACTGGGTTTGAATCCCACAGACATCACTTGCATAATGTGTCACCATGAACTTCTTGTGCTCCAAGGACACACCAGGAAACAAGCCTTGGTTTAGTGTGTCTTTCCTGGACAAAAATGGTAATATATATATATAAACTTCCAACATAAGTGCAGCCTCCTCTCAGTCTTACACACACACACACATACAGAAAAGTCCCCCAGTAGGCAGTAAAACCAAAGAAGTCCTCAAAGGCAAGTAAAAAAGTAGAACTTGAGAAAGTACCAGCTCCTCCAGCTTTTACAGAGTAGTTTGATAATATGGACATCCTAGTGGAAAATGAAAGAGTGTGTTATTGACTATTTGAGGGTATAGAAGCTTAAAACAAAATTTGGATCCCCTTTTTTAACACAACACTCTAATTGGGCCTAAATGTTATTTTTATAACCTTTTTGTCTAGCCTCCTGTCTTTTTCAAGTGGTCATTCATATCAATTCATGTTAGATACAATGCTCCTTAACTCACAGATTAGACACCTGTGGTTGTATAGCTACACCTAGTTGTATGATTTCTATGAATTGTTTAATGTTTTCATTTTTTTCTCATTGTTGCCATTTCAATTTACTACATATAATCTGATTGTAATCTCTGACATTCTTGTATTCTCTTTTTACATCAATAAAAAGTTTAATTACAAAGAAAGTATATTTGAAGAAAATCTTGACCTATTTTATGACACCTGGGAGTTAAATTGACCTTTAGAGAGACTAGGAAAATAAAATGAAACATTATCACCAATTAGAGCAGTCTGTTCCTCCCCCCAGGACTACAGACCATTCATCACTGTTGAAACTGAGTATAAATAAGAACTAGTGAAAAATGTTCCGCATCACATGTAATTCAGATACCCTTGGAAATTGTAATTAGCAGGAAGTGCAGTACATACCAATACTAATAGTACAAGAGAAAGGATTGATGTATCCTTAGAAACAACCAAGAAGGAAAACAACTCTCAAAAGCATAAGTCTCCCAATAACCATTAAGCATCCCTTTGCTCCATTGTCTACACTTAGGCACTCCCCTGCTCATTTCCACTCTTTTGCCTCTTAAATCATTCCACCTTGGAAATGCTTATCCACCCCATCTAGGCTGCTCATCTTTTTACTGCTCCTCACAGCAGATGACATTGAACCCAACCATGGACCATCAGCACCCCCCATGACCTCCCTTAAGGATTAAAAGTATTACCTCTCAATATTAGGAGCCTTCTTCCTAAAACTGATCTTCTCCAGCCTCTTATGATTAGTCTAAAACCTAGCATTCTGGTTATCACAGAATCTTGGCTCTCTTCCAAAATCCCTGACACTGCCATCTCCATCCCTAGTTACTCCATTATTCGGCAGGATCGGTCAACCTGGGGTGGGGGCCATTTACATCTCCTCCTCTATCCGGTATAATCTCTGCCTCTCCATTTCCTCCCCCTCTGCCTATGAACTTCTGCTAATAAAACTATCCCCCCATGCTCTCTTTCTATCTTTGTGGGTGGTGTATACTGCTGCCCTAGTCATTCTTCATCCTCTACCTCTGATCTAATCTCATCTCCCATTCTACATCTGGTGAACTTCTTATCCTGGGGGATTTTAACACTGATTAGCTTTGCAGTACAAAATCCAAATTCTGTCGACACATTTCCTCCTTGAATCTCATACACCTGATCTCTGAACCAACTTGTTCTAATCACAAGTCAGACAATCATAACCTATCAGATTCGGTGCTAGCATCTCATCCTCACCGGGTACTTACATCAGGAATCTTGCCAGATGCACTCAGACACCATCAAATGGTCTACTTTGTGCACAAAATCCATCACCCCAAAGCACACCATACATCCTCCTTCTTCTCTCTTTTAGGTCCCTTGACTTGTTGGTATTGACTGGTTTCCGATTGCAAGGGCCTCCTCTGTCAACTCTGCCCTGATCTTCTTTAAGACCCAATTCTTGCATGTTCAGAGGAAACGTGAGGAAGAATTTCTTCACAGAACGGGTGGTGGACAAGTGGAACACCCTGCTAGAGGAAGTGGTGGGGGCTGAAACAATCACGGGATTTAAGAATGCATGGGATAGACATAAAGGAATTCTGGAGGTCAGGGGTAAGGGGCAACAGACTTCCTGGAAAACATAAACTGAACTTACAGACTTAAATGGGCAGACTGGGTGGGCCATAGGCCCTTATCTGCCGACACTGTCTATGTATCTATGTATGTTTGGGACCGGTATGCTCCTATCAGGAAAACAAGGGTCCGAGGCTCTCATCTCCCCTGGGTACTGGCTGAACTGCTGGCCTGTCAGCGAGCTTGTGACCTTGCGTAGAAGACTTACAATGCCTCAGGCATTCTAGATGATCTGGTTAAATTCCGGACTTTCCATAATGCCTGCGCCAGGGCCACCTGATGTGCCAAAAAAAGGTATTTCTCAACCACTTTCCAGGAGAATCTTAGCAGCCCTCTAAATTCTGGAAAGCAGTCCATACCTTATTCTCCGCCCCTTCCCAACCCCCTCCCCCGGTTCTAAAGGTTGGTAACATCACTATCCCCTTCTGTTACCAATGAATTCAACACTTTCTTCACCACCTGTGCTTCGGCCCTTCTTGCGTGTCTTCCCCTGGCAGCTCCTTCTCCACCAGCCCCTTTGGCACCGTCTTCCACTCCTCACTGTTTCTCCTACTCTCCAGTCTCTCCTGCTGATACCCTGAAAGTGCTTCTGGCCCTTAACCCTCATAAGGGCAAAAGCCTGGATGGGCTTGACCCAAAACAGCGGAACCTCTCAACCCATGCCATTGCTCTGCTACTCACGTACCTTCTGAACCTCTTCTTTACGCTTGTTTCTGTCCCTAACACCTGGAAGACTGCCACAGTTGTCCCCCTCCCTAAGGTGGGGGAAGGGGACAGCTCCTCAAACCCAGGTAACTACTGCACAATTTCCCTTCTCGCAATTCTTGCAAAACTGCAAGAGTACTTTGTTCTGACTCAGCTTTCCCCTTTCCTTAAATCCTCCTCCTTCTTCACCCTTTTCCAGCCTGGTTTCTGCAAGGCCCACTCCACTATGACCTCCCTGCTCCAGCTCACTGACTCAATTCTCTCTGGCATGGCTCAAGGATGTATCACCTCTGCCATCTTTGTCGACTTGCCCAAAGTTTTCAGCACTGTTGCCCACTCTCTTCTCCTCAATAAGCTTACAGCAGCTGGTCTCTCAGAGTCCATAACTAACTGGTTTTGTTTCTACATTGTGGGTAAACCCAATCAATCAGGATTGGTGGATCCATCACCCCCCCCTTCCCATCAACACCGGTGTCCCTCAAGGTTCAGTGCTTGGACAGATTATTTTCTTCATTTTTCTGAATGACTTACCTGCAACAGCTGCTATCCACAAGTATGCGGATGATACTGTCTTGTATACCTTGGGTACCTCCCCCTCTGATGTGGTGACCAGCCACCAGTTGGCTTTCAGTAATATCCAGAGCTGGTTTCACACAAATCAACTGTCCCTCAGTGCCAAAAAGACTGTCTCTGACTTTTGGCACCAGGCAGAGGCTAGCCAGGCTTAAGACCCTCCCTACCTTTCACACTCTTGAGGGGGTCTCCTTTGCAGGATGTCTCCAGTTTTAAATATCTTGAGTTCTGGCTAGACTCGAACATAGATTTTGCTGGTCATGTGAATGCTATCCAGAAAAAACTACACCCCAAACGTGGTGCTTTTTAGACACCATGGCTGCATCCCCTTGAGGCCCGCTGTGAGATCATCCAGAAGATGATACGAACATATGAAATTTGCCAGCAGAAAAAGGCCATTTGGTCTATCGCGTCTGCTTGATTTTGCAGCTAGCAGCCCTATTCTGCAGCTGCCCCTTCCTCTTCACCCCCCTCCCTTTATTCTCCCTCTTGCCCTGTCCCAGCCTCTTTTGAAGAGCCCAGTTTTACAGGCTACCACCTCTGCTGGTAATGACACATTCCATCCTGCCACCTCCCTCTCTGTAAAAAAGTGTCTCCTCATTTGCCTCCTGAACCTTCCCCCCCCTCCAGTCTCATGTCATGGCCTCGAGTGTCCCTCCTCACCCTTACCCTGAATAGCCCCTCAGTCCCAGTCTTGTTTATCCTTCTCATGTACTTGAATGTCTCGATCAAATCCCCTCTGTTCCTCCTCTCCTCCAGCAAGCACATGTTCAACTCCTTTAGCCTATTCTCATACGGTAAGTCCCCCAGTCCCTGGTTCATCTTAGTTGCTCTGCGCTACACCCCTTTCAGTAATTTAATGTCCCTTTTCAGGTACAGGTGGCAGTACTGCATGCAGTATTCAAGATGAGGCCTAACCAGTGGCGGAGCTAGAGGGCTGGGGGCACCGCCTCCTGGCTTCCCCAGTGTGAGTAGCGATGCCCCACCACCATCGTTATTTACTGTGCAGTGCCCATTGTGGAGTCCATGATTGACTGAATGGCCCCCCCACCGGCTCCCAAACCTGGCTCCGCCACTCGGTCTAACTAATGATCTATACAGTGGCAGAATTACCTCCCCCCTCCTGGACGTTACTCCCCTTACGATGCAACCCAGCATTTTATCGGCCCTTGCTGCTGCCTTCCTACATTGTGCCAAGTTTTTCATTGATCCCGTGATAACCACCCCCAGATCATTCTCCTTCTCAGTCTCTGCCAGCTGCACTCCCCTCAGTTGGTAGTTTCTCCTTGGACTTTTTGTCCCAAAATGCAGTACCTTACACTTTTTGGCATTGAACCCCAGCTGCCAAGTGTCTGACCAGGTCTCCAGCTTTTTCAGATTTTCCTGCAAACTCTGCCACCCCTCTATGGCATCCACAACTGCCCCTAACTTGGTGTCATCAGCAAACTGGCTGATTCTGCTCTTGATGCCCATGGAAATGTCTGCAATAAATACCTCAAATAACACTGATCCCAGCACCGAGCCCTGTGGAAACCTGCTCATTACTGCCCTTGGGGATGAGTATTCCCTTTCCTCCACTACCATCTGCTGCCTTCCCTGCAGCCAGTTTGTCACCCATCCCACCATTTTTGCTCCCGCCCCAGTGCCTTCAAGTTTTATTCCAAACCTCCCATGCGGCACTGGATCGAATGCCTTACTGAAGTCCAGGTACAGGACATCCACTGCATGGCCCTTGTCCATCTGTCTAGTTACCCAGTCATAGTAATCTACTAGGCTGGTTTGGCAGGATATGCCTGCGACAAAGCAATGCTGTCTACTGTTCTGCAGCCCATTGAACTCCAGCCTCTCCTTCAGGATCATTTCCATTAGTTTCCCCGTGATGGACATGAGGCTTACCAGTCTGTAGTTCCCTGGTTCATCTTTAGAGCCGCTGTTATGCAGGGGAACCACGTGAGCCAACCTCCAATCCTTAGGTATGCATCCTGAATTCAGTGAGGTATTGAATAAGCCTGCCAAGAGACCTGATAGGATCTCCGCTAATTCCTTCAGTACCCTGGAGTGAATGCCATCTGGCCCTGGAGCCTTGTCCACCCTCAGCACTCTCAAGCCCTCCAGCATTCTACCTTCTGTGATCACGCCATCCATTACCCCCTCCCCAGCCTTTACTGCCCCACCCCCTTGTGTAGCACTCCCCCTCTCTCTTTCGTAAATACCAAGCAGAAGTAGTCATTGAATGCTTCTGCCTTTTCTCCCCCTTCTCCACCCATTGCCCTTCCTTCTTAATCCTATCTGTTCTTTACAGCTCCTTTTCTCCCTGATATATCTGAAGAAGCTCTTCTTCTCCTCCTTAATGCCTTGAGTTAGCCTGAGCTCTTTGGTGGCTTTTGCTGTTCTTACTGCCCTTGTCACCTCCCTTGCCTCCTGCAGGTACCCCTTCCAATCTTCCCCCCTCCCTGATTTTCTGTATCTCCTCACCTTTTCCACAACTCCATGCCCATCCAACTTGGCCTTTTTACTCCCGAGTCCTGCTACAGGAACTGGTGGCCTCTAGTATCCCATTCTTAATGAGCTCCCAGGCTAGGTACCCACTCACTACCTCCCCTATCTTTTCAAAATCTGCCTGCCTAAAATCCAGCACCTTTGCATTGGATGCCACCCTCTCTTTGCCCATAATCAACCAGAACCGTACTGAGTGATGGTCACTCCCCACTAGAGGTTCATCCACCTTGATATCCCTCGCAAACTCCCCATTTGTGAGCACTAGGTCAAGGGTGCCCCCCCCGTAAGTTTGCTGAGCACCTGTGTCAGGAAGCTTTCCTGAAAGATGTCCAGCAGTACCTGCTCCCCTTTATTGTTTGTGGCTGGGGTTCCCCAATCTACCCCCAGCAGGTTGAAGTCCCCCACACTTCCCTTCACGCGTGCCCTTCTAATCTGCCTCGCAAGTTCCCTGTCCAACTCCTGTGTCTGGCAGGGTGGCCTGGACTCCACTCCCATCTGGAGAGTCCTATTTCTGGAATCCTGGATTAGCAGCCATAATGACTCTGTTTCTCCTCCTCTCTAATGCACTTTAGCCACTCCCCCTCCTATTTTCCCTATCCCTGGGGAATATTCTGTACCCTGGGACTGCCAGGTCCCAGTCATGGTATTGGGTGGCCCATGTTTCCATGATGGCTGCCATGTCCACCTCCCTAACCACCATGAGGGCCTGTAAGTCATTCATTTTATCCTTAAGGCTTCTAGCATTCATGGAGACCACCTTCCATCCAATTACCATCCCTCCCCCACCCCTCTGCCCTCCACTTGCAGCATCCCCTCTGTTGCTTCTGCCTAGTTCATTGCCCTTGTTCTGGGGGGGGGGCCTGCTCTTCTTCCCATCTCATGGCCACTGTATGCCCTCCATCCACCTGCCATCCCCTCGCCTAGTTTAAATGTCCAGATACCTCAATATACTCCCCAAGCTTCCGTTTCAGCACCTTCTTGCCTCTTCATTTAGATGAAGTCCATCTATAATGTATAGACTACCGTCTTCCCAGATCTTTCCCCACCCTCCCCCATACCCTTTAGTGTGACACCATTTGGCTAACCATTCATTAAATCCCTTGATCCTTTGTTTTCCAGCCGTGCTCACCTTAGGCACTGGTAATACCTCAGAAAAAGTTACTGATCTACCCTCCCCCTCACATAAAGTTCCTACCTCCTCAAACCTCTTTTGGACTACCTCTAATGTACCATCAGCCAGGTAGTTTGTTATCAGATGTACAATTAAATGAGGTTTCTTCCTTCCCTTTCTAGCATATTTCAGGACCGATTGTCCCACTCTTTCAGCTGCCATCCCTGGCATGGCCTCCCAATCTTTGATTTTGGAGACGTATTGTACATTGTTGCTCCTAAGTCCATCCTCACCAGACTGGTAGAAGCAAACCAAGCACTATTTGCTCACCCCAGCCCCATGCTGTTACTACAATACATTTCAAAAACTGTGTAAAAATGAAACTGAAAAAATGAGAAATGAGGACTTTTTGCCAATATTTTGTAATCCTACCACAGAATAAAAAGAGGAAATTCAGTCACTAAAAGACAATGGGACCATCACAGTGAAACCAGTCGACAAGTGTGGTAGTGTGGTGGTACAGAACACATCAGACTGCATAAAAGAAGTAGCTAGGCAACTTGGTAATAGAGCATATTATGCAGCTGTGAGTTCTAACCACACACACACACACACACCAACTTAATGGCCAGGCAGATGAATTCCTCCAGTGGTCCAACAGTGAGGGTTTGATTAATGAGAAAAAAATAAAATATCTAACCACAGAGTACCCCCTTAAAGCCCACTTCTGTGTACTTCCAAAAATGCATAAAATTCTCATTGACCCCCCACCCGGAGACCCATTATTTCCAGTATAGGAACTATAACAGAGCCCCTAGCAAGAATGGTGGATGATAATATCAAAGGCCTGGTTAGTACCTTACCTTCCATTATAAAAGATACAGGTGATGTCCTTAAAGTGCTCAACGACCTCCAGTGAGAAGAAAATTCTATTCTGGTGACTTTAGATATTGAGTCATTATACATTAACATACCCCATGAGGGAGGTTTGAGAGCATTTTGATATTATCTAGCAGAAGAGAGGCAGAGGTAAGGTCAGAAACAGACTTCTTAATAGAACTCACCAGGCTGGTACTGGAAAGGAACTACTTTTGTTTTAAAAATTGATACCTATCACCATCAAAAGGGGACAGCAATGGGGGCTAGCTTTGCCCCAAACTGGCCGGATGATGGCTGCCAGTCTGCCAACACCTCCAAAACTCCTGATGAAGCCATGTCCACCTCAGCAGCACCCTGGGGCCAAATAGAGAGTGTGCTGGATGCCCGCCCCCCGTGCCTTCCCCCCCCGAAGGAGAGGGACCCACCCAACAAAGGGTTACACCAGGTTACCTCTGGGAAAGGCTGCAATATGAGGTAAGGAGGCTCTTGGGAGCAGCAGAGGTTGTTGGAGACCATGGTGGCCTGAAGGAGTGGTGGGTCCCAGCGCAAGTAGGAGGATAAAAAAAAAAAAACTAATTCCTGCATTCTAAACTACTCTCTGCCCTACTATAAAGGGATGCTTATGGTGAGATCTCTGTTGGAGACTGTGTGTGTATTAAAAATTAAAACACAATTCTTGCATTCTAAACTATTCTGCTCTACCATAAGAAAAAGTTACTCACCTTAGTAATGTTGTTTCTTCTAATGGAGTCTTGCTATATTATGACATATGCAGTGAGTCCCAACCTTCGAACTGCTCCCCTTTGAACTGCTCCGGAGGTGAAAGAGTTAACTTTCCATGCCAGGCATGGAACGCTGAGCTCGAGCTTGGTTGAAACTCTGTCTGTTGTTCTTCAAACTCAAACCGTCAGATCTTTACGAGCTAAACTCACTGAGGTCCTGTGTGGAAGCTGTAAACCTACACTAGCCAACTGGCTACTAAACATAAGAACACAGTTTTTTGGTCCCCAAAACAAAGACTCAAGTCAGGAGACCCAAAAAAATGAAAAACACAACACCAATTCACCCCAAAAAGGATGGGTGAAACAACAAGGTGGGCATCTACTAAGTGCCAACACTGCACTGCCCACCCACATTACAAAAACAAAGGCTCTGAGAGGGGCAGGCTGGGTGGAGGTCATAATATAGCAAGACTCCATTAGAAGAAACAACATTACTAAGGTGAGTAATTTTTTCTTCAAACAACATGAAGTCTTGCTATATTATGATATATGCAGAATACACAGCAGTACCTCCATGGAGGAGGGACAGAACCTACTTAGGAAATAGGCTCTGAAGCACAGCTGTGCCAAACCGAGCATCACTCCTAGCCTGGATGTCCAGGGAGTAATGCTTGGTAAAAGTGTGAACTGTTTTCCAGGTAGCTGCTTGACATATCGCTAGGATAGGGATGTCCCTGACAGCAGCCAGAGAAGCAGCTGTACCTCTGGTAGAGTGAGCCCTCAGGCCTGAGGGAGGAACCTTACCCAGTTTTTCATAGCAAAATTGGATACAAGATACAATCCACCTGGCAGTGTATCTTTTAGTGGCAGGTTTCCCTTTACTAACCTCACCATAAGTGAGGAACAGTTGGAGGGAGTCAAACCTGTGACCCTTGGTACGTTCTATGTAGTAACTAAGAGCTCTTTTCACATCTAAACTGTGCAGTCTCCTCTCGCCAGAGGAGGAATGGTCAGTGAAGTACACTGGGAGAGACATAGATTGATTAAGGTGGAAATCCGAAACCACCTTAGGCAAGAACTTCCTGTTAGTCCTGAGGACCACCTTATCTCTATGAAAGTAGATAAAATCAGGCTCCACTGACAAGGCTTGTAATTCACTTATGCATCTGGCAGAAGTGATGGTTATCAAAAACACAGTTTTCCAAGTCAAGTACTTAAGCTCTGCTGAAGACAAAGGCTCAAAGTGGGGTTGCATAAGCTGAGCAATGCAAACATTAAGATCCCAGGCAGGGGCAGGGGCCCTAAATGGAGGGTTGGTGTGAAGCAACCCCTTGAAAAACTTGGAGAATACAGGATGAGCTGAAAGAGAAGAGGGCTTACCTGCTGATAAGAAAGCAGACACAGCTGCCAGGTGCACTTTTAGGGTAGCTGGTCTCAGCCCCAAGGTATTTAAGTGGACTATATTTATTTATTTATTTATTTATTTGAGGTCTAGGAATTACAACCCTTTGAGTCAGGGACTCATTTGCAAAGGCTCCATGTCATACAAAAAATGGATTAGAACAAAGTACAATAGATCAGAACAAAGTACAATATGTGATTTACAATTGAGACATCAACTTTGTGAAACAAAGAAAGACAGTTACAAACAGAGATGCGCAGGGAGAAAAAAAAAATATAATGTGCAGTCATGGTACAACAGCAGTTTGAGAAATACTAGTGCAATGGAGATTTAATGGGACTCATCTGCAGTCACAGTGGGAGTTAGACATAATGTGGTTTCGTAATTCAAGTTTGAAGGGACCAAGCTTGGGAATCGATAAAATGCAGTCAGGGATTGTATTCAGCCAGAGAGGGGCCCGGAAACAAAAAGACCTTGGGGCAGCAGTGGTCTTTGCGAAAAGGATACGGAATGTGGCAGTGTCAGAGTGTCTAGTGGGACGAGCAGGAAGGTTCCTTCGGAGGAGTTTTTGACAGCCAGGGGGGGCTAGGCCCAACTGGATTTTTTTTGCCAATAGACAGGTCTGGTAAACTAGCCGCCCCTGAAAATTGAGCCAGGATGAGCGTAGATAGAGGTCACAGGTATGCATCAGACGATCACCACCAATGGCCAGTTGGCAGGCTTTGTTTAGGGCACTTTTGATACTGGACAATGCTGTGTCGGAGGTGGCCCCATAGATGATTATGACGTAATCTACCAGAGAAAGGATGGAGCTGGAGATAGCTAAGCGTAGAGCCTCTGGAGGTAGACATACCCTAAGTCTGTAGAGGAGACCGATTCTTTTGTTGACTTCAGTGCTAGATGACGCATATAATCCAGGACTGTGGGTAAGTCAGCAGATTCTGGGGAAATTTGCTTTCCAGAGCACCATATGGAAAACCTCTTCCATTTGGAATTATAAGTAGCCCTGGTGGAAGGCTTCCTAGAAACCTTCAGGATATCCATTACACCTTGGGAGAGGTGTAGGTCAGCAAACTCTAACTCTTCAAGAGCCAGGCCTTGAGATTGAGAGATTTGAGGTTCTGGTACCAAACTCTCCCCTGAGCACAGGTTAACAGGTTGTGATTCCTGGGAAGACACAGGGGAAGGTGGACTGCTAAGGACAGTAGGAGTGGATATCAGGGCTGTCTGGCCGAATCTTGAGCAATCAGGATCATCTTGCAGGGTTGAGATCTGATTTTGACTAGCACTTTGAACAGGAGAGGGAAAGGGGGAAAAGCATAGAGAAACTTCCCTTCCCAACTGAGAAGGAATGCATCCACAGGGACTGAGCCCAACACTGGGGGCCTACAGCAAAAATGGGGACGTTAGTGGTTGTCTGGGGCCGCAAAAAGATCTATCTGCGGGGTGCCCCATCTAGCAAATACCACCTCCAAGACCAGAGGGTCCAGTGACCATTCGTGATGGCCCTGAGAAATCCTGCTGAGAGCATCTGCCAGGACATTGTTCTTGCCTGGGAGGTGAACTGCCATAAGGGAGGTGTTCAGTGAGTAAGCCAGAGACCACAACTTCACTGCTTCAGTGCACAAGGCAGTAGACCGAGTGCCCCCTTGTTTGTTGATGTACCACATTGTGGTGGTGTTGTCTGTTCTGACCTGAATAACTTTGTTCTGAACAGATTTGGAAAAAGCTTGAAGTGCTAGAAAAACTGCTCTGAGTTCCAACAGATTGATGTGGAGCAGAGATTCCTGAGGGGACCACAATCCCTGGGTAGTGAGGTCGCCCATGTGAGCTCCCCACCCCAAGAGGGATGCATCTGTAGTAAGGATTAAGGAGTGAGACTGAGGGGCAAAAGGAACCCCTGTCTCAGATTGCTCTGGTCCTGCCACCACTGTAGGGCTTGGATCAGGGTTCGAGTCACTGGGATCAATTTGGTTAGAGGGTCTCTCCTTTGAGACCAAAAGGCTCTCAAATGGAACTGGATGTCCCTCATCTGAAATCTTGCTCCCTGCACTACTGCTGTAGAAGCAGCCATGTGCCCCAGGAGCTGTAGAAGTGCCTTGCTGGTCAAGAGACCTGCAGGGTGAATGAGGAGGCCAGAGAGACCAGGGTCCATGCCCTGTCCAGAGGAAGGAAGGCTCTGGCCTTCTCTGTGTTCAGCTCCGCGCCTATGAAGGTGAGGAGCTGGACAGGCTCTAGAACTGACTTTGGAAGATTCAGAAGGAAACCTAGAGAAGTGAGCAGTTGCTGAGTTATTTGTAGATGTAACTTGACTTGGTCTGGAGACTGGCCTACTATGAGCCAGTCATCCAGGTAAGGGAAGACTTAGGTGGGCAACTGCTACTGCCAGGCATTTTGCGAATACGCTTGGAGCAGAGGTGAGGCCAAAGGGCATTGTTCTGAATTGGTAATGGCCTGAGGGCAGCTCAAACCTGAGGTACTTTCGATGGGAGCTTCTGATGAGAAATAGAAATTACGTACTTACCGTAATTATGATCTTTCTGTGTATCTTCACCATTCATCACAGATGGGTACTGGCCGGAGGTCATGACCCCGAGGGAGCCTTTTTTTTTTTTTTTTTAAAAGGGCTGGCGGAGCCGACGCAGCATCGGCGCCGCCCTCGAGGCTGATGTACTACGTGGCGCTCAAGGATTAGCCGTTAAGCTCCGTCGACTCTGCCTGACTACCAGTTCTGAGTCGCCGGAGAGGTAAGAGGAAGGGAAGGAGGGTGGGACAAGAGAGTCCAAGGGACAGAAAAAGGAAGGAAGAGCTGAACCAAAAGGAGAAATAACGACTGAGAGGACAGCAGAGACAAGATGAAACTAAGGGGATTGGGTAGGGGCCCCAATCTCTGGAAGCGGAAGAAGGGATGGAAGGGGGGGGAGAAATTTCAAGAGAAAGTGAGAGAAGACAAGGATCCAGGACCCTTGTCCTTCACCAGATTGAATAGGAACTGCAAGGAGTAGCAAAGCTTACTTGCCAGTATTCAAGGCACAGAATATATGGCAATACCCCAAAAGCAGAGTCAGCTATACTGGAGAAGGACAGGGTACAGGGATTACTACTCTCTCTGAAAGAAATCTGGTGAAAAAAAGAGGGTTCTTTTTTTTTTTTCTTTCCTCCTAGCTGCCGGTCGTCCAGAGTATCAGCCCGGTCACGGGCCGACGGCTTCCACCCCCCAGAACGGCCTCGAGCCCTCCGATACCCAGTGGCTTACCCCCCACGGTGGGCCTACGGGATGCGGGGAGCTAACACCCCAGACGGGTGGATAGGTCGGGAGGACCGGCCTAGGGGCTAATCAAAGCCGCGGGCGGGTTTACAGAGGGCGCACCGCAGCCGCCCATTTTCCGTTTCTGGGAGGCGGACGGCAATGACGCATGACATCCTGCCCCGCCTCCAAAGTGTCCTCGTAGCCGGTAGCTGTGAGATTCCCAGCCTCCGCCGGGGTCACTCATGCACCGGCATCAACTCACCTCCCCTGGAGAAGGAGAGCAGCCCATAGGCGCGCCTTGCTTCGCCACCTCTCGCAGCGCACCCGCCAGTCCGCCTTCGAATTCCGCCGCGCCGCAAGCGAAATCCCATCGCTGCGCCGACGGGCCGCTTTTTTTTTTTTTTTTAACATTTGATGACAGGAGGAGGGCAACATCAACTCCCACCCTGCTAGGGTGGAGATATGCTGTAAAGAAGGAATGCCACTTGGGCTGTACCCTTTTTAAGGGGAAAAATTACACCCCCCTGTGTGTCCCTACGTTACCCTTCTCAAGAGAGGGAGAGGCACAGAGGGAGGGGGACTCAGAGACTGAGGCCCCAGGGGATGGTGGGCGGGATTGAGATGAATGGTGAAGATACACAGAAAGATCATAGTTACGGTAAGTACGTAATTTCTATATCTTATCTGTGTCAATCTTCACCATTCATCACAGATGGGTGAGTACCAAGCCCCCCGAAGGGGCTTGACTGATTGCACCCTAAGGGACAGTGACCCTTAGCCTTCAGTGGGTGACACACTGTTGGGAACCTTCTGGGCCCGAGGAGGCCCGAGAGTGGGGAGAGTGAGACGGGGTCTCCCCGGAGGGGGAAGGAAGTTGCCCCGACAAACGCCATCTTGCCCTACGGGAAAAGAGATAGGTTCCCTGGTGAGCGGAGCAAATCACCCTACGCCGGGCCAAGGGTGACAACCGTGAAATGCGAAACCATGCCGATCTTCTGGTGCAGATCGCTGTCCCTACCACCCTGGTAGCTACCTCGTTGGCGTCATAAGACACCTTTGCTTGGTGCCTTGCTAGCTCCAGGCCACGTGCAGAGAGAGCGATGGCTTGCCTGGTTTGCTCTGAGTCAGGCAAAGCAGCTAGGATCTGACCCAGCACTGACCACAAGAACCTGTTGTAGGCTGCATAGTGGGCCTGATGAGCGGAGATGGAGAGAAGCAACCGTGCCGAGTAGAAAGTCCTCCTCCCCAGAAATCAAAACTCAAGAGTCTTGATCAGGGGCCGGTCACGGTGGAGGCGCTAAGCCCGCCAGGAGGTCCAGGTAGGCTAATCTGACCGCGATGAGGCATGAACCTGGAGACTTTGGGGTGCGCATACTCTGGCTGAGGTCCCTAGGGGCAGGAACTCGGAGAAGGGCCTCTGCCAGAAACGCATGGACGCCTCCTGAAAAGGAGTAGCCAGGGGCACCCAAGGGTGGCTCACTCAAATCGCCTAGAAAGGCGTGCGCTGCATGCTCTGGATTGCTCGAGGATAGAGGGGAAAGGTGAAGGTCCTCCAACGTCCTCGCGAGGAAACGCTGATACTCCGAGAGATCAGAGGCAGGAGAGATGTGGACAGAAGGTTCCTCACCCCCAGAAGAGGGGGATGAGGAGCTGGAGGTCACCATCTGCTCCAAGGGTGGCTGCTCGGGGGGAGGTTGAAAAACCTGACTGTCCAAGGCCCTAACGTAAGCAGGGAACCAAGAAGCCACCGCTCTGAACTGCTCCCAGGTGAGAGGCCCGGTAGGACCAAGAATGCCCGGGAGCGCTGGAGAATGTGGCAGAGGGGTAGGGGCAGAGCCGAGGGAAGGAATCAGCTGGCCTCTGCCAGGGCTAGGGAGCGGACCATGGACACCCGGGGAAGGTGTCCGGAAGACTCGCAGCCGACAGCTGTACAACCACATTGGTACTGCCTAGGCTGTGCCCAGAAGAATCTCAGTGAGACGCCCACCAGGGTCAGAGTAGGTCCAGAAGGACGGTCCCCTGCCTCCAAAGAATAGGACCCTCTCAAGGAACCAGAAGGGGAAGGGCGGAAGTCCACACTTCGGCTTCGTCCAGGGCCCGGGTGGACCCCAAAGGCCGACGCGCCGACCCCACACCCCTCGACCCCTCAGAGTCTGAGAAGGTACTGGTCCTCGGAAGGGTCAGCCTAGGTAGCTGGCAGCTCTGGGATGTCCCCGAGGGGGAAATCCAGGGCGCAGCACCCTCCCCAGCCATAGGCTTCCCGATGGGCCCCAAAGTTGGGCGATTGAGACACACCACAGGAGGGGGTACGTCTGCTGAAGGGTCAAGAAACCCTCCCAGACCAGGCTGCAAGGCTAGGGTGGCACGCACCACAGCTTGCTGGTCAGTGCCACTGACCCCAATCTGGAGGGGAACCCGACGCTCCTCAGCAGGGGGCTGACTCCGACTCGTCGAAGAGACCACCGGCTCACCCTCCTGTGCAGTCAACCCCGAAGGGTGTGACTGCCCATCCGACTCTGAGCTGGACTCCGACTCCGAAGAGGTGGAATCCGAGGCCCTGAGCCAGACAGTAGAAGAGTGAGGAAAAGCGACCTTCGTGAAGGGCCCAGAAACCGTGGCAGTGGACAAGGCCACCCCCGCGCCCTCCATGGCCACGGGGGCGGAGCTGGCAGAAGGCGGTAGGGCAGCCGAGACCAAAGGTCCGGAGCTAGGGCCAGCCGCGGTGCCGCCAAGTCCATCGGCACCGGGAGTGGCGCGGGGACAAAGACGGCGCGGGCGGCAGCCCCCAACAGCGGTCTCGGAGACGCAGACACCGCCAGGCTCCCCGGCGCCGCGAGCGGCACCGAGTCAAGCGCGCCGGCGCGCCTCGAAAGACAAGGCTCGGCGCCGACGACGACGCCAGGCTCCCACGGATGCCGTGAGCGCACAGAGAACCAAGGTGGCGCCGACTGCCCCGAAAACTGACCCGACGCTGCCCGCTCCCCGAGCAGCACCGAGCAGAGGCGGTGCCGGACGACGCCGACCAATGCCTCCGAGGGTCTCGGGCGCTGTGCTCAACCTCGCGCCTCAGACATAGCGAAAGCGACGCTGATCCAGGGTCGCGCGCCGACCCAGGCCTTGGCGAATCATGAGTGACACTAGGGCGCTCACCCCAAGGGGTGATTGCTATGGCAGCGCCCCCGCCCGCCTCCCGGGGAAGTGGGACAGGCCTCCTGGCGCTGCTGGGAGGAGCCTCACCAAGGCTAGGTTACGGGAGGTCGAGGCCCTCCACGGTCTGTATAGAACCGGAGGGGACCCGAGGAAAGGCCGAGAGAGCGAGCTTGCCGGACGAGTGCGAACCCGTTCCCTCAACCATGGAGCTCGTCCAACTTTCCATGCGCCGCTGTTCGAGGACGCCGGCAGTCCATAGAGAAGCAGGCGCGCATCGAATCCATGTCATGAAACAGGCCAAGACACAATAGACAACGGTCATGCTGGTTGGTCACGGAGAAATTGGCGGCCGCACGGGCACCGAACACGCATAGGGGGCCGCCCCGCCTTAGAGAACTTCTTGCCCTCCGACCACGGCATGACCTACGGAAAAACAACACCAAAAAAGACTCAACGTCGCTTAATGTTAATAAAAAGGAAAGATCTTACCGGCGATGTCGAGTGGAGGCAGAACCCAGAACTAGCAGACCGCGGACTGGCGACGGAAATATCGCAGGCGTAAGGTCTAGAAAAACTGACAGACTTCAAACTTCAGGCTTCCCACGAGGTGACCTCGAGGGCGGGAGACGAAGAACTGGTAGTCAGGCGGAGTCGACGCAGCTTATCGGCTAATCCCGAGCGCCACGTAGTACTGCTGTGCCTCGAGGGCGGCGCCGACACAAGGCCGGTTCGCCTGCCCTTTTAAAAAAAGTCTCCCGCGGGGTCCTGACCTCCGGCCAGTACCCATCTGTGATGAATGGTGAAGATTGACACAGATAAGATTATGGAAAAAGGCATCCTTGAGGTCCAGGGACGCTAGCCAGTCCCCTGGTCTTAGAGAGGGTAGAATAATTCCCAGAGTCACCATTTTGAATTTTGGTTTTAAAAGGTGCTTGTTTAAGTATCTGAGATCCAGGATGGGCCGCCATTCTCCTGTCTTTTTTGGGGTAAGGAAGTACCTGGAGTACAAACCTTTGCCCTGGTGTAGGGGTGGAACCCTTTCCACAGCTCTGAGAGCTAGGAGGGAAGAGACCTCTGCCTCTAAGGCAAGAGCCTCTGGAGGATTTGCAGGTGGAAAGGATCTGGTTCTCATCTTTGGAAATTTTTTGAAGCGGAGAACCAGTCCCTGGCTTACTACTTCTAGGACCCACTTGTCTAATGTAAGAGACTTCCAGTCCTGGACAAAGTAAGCCAGCCTGCCCCCTACAGGTAGCTGAGAATCAGCCCTGGCAACCCCATCAGGGTGCCTGGTTGGCAGGGGCTTTGGGCTGAGGGGAGGAAGCAGGCCTGCTTGTACCCCGTCTGCCTCTCCCTCTAAAGAACCCCCTCTGGGCATAGGCAGAAGAGGAGGACTGGGCTTGGTAAAAAGGCCTATGGAAAGGCCTGCCCCTGCCCCTGGGAAGCTGCCTTTGAGGAGTGGCCTGCCTTTCTTTGGCCTGTGCACTCCTATAGGTGGTCCTATACTCATCCATTTTCTTCATGTAATTCTCTGTCTGCTCCTCAAACAGAGAATTACCCACAACAGAAAAATCCATGGCCTTATTCTGAGTATCCTGTGACAGGCTAGTACATCTGAGCCAAGCCATCCAGCGAAGTGCCACAGATGTAGCCATGACTCTTGATGACACATCATTAGAGTCCACTGCAGCATGGAATTGCACCTTGGATGCCTCAATACCATCAGCAGCCACCTGCTCCAGCTCCTTGGCAAGCTGGCCAGGGACCTGCTTTGCTAGAGCCATAACAGTATCCCATCTGGATTTCTGGTATCTGGCAACATAAGCCATATAATTCGCCTGTCTGAGTCCCAAGGATGCTGCCATGTACTGTTTCTTTGCCATGGCATCAATCCTCCTGGAGTCCTTATCCGGGGGGTGTGAAGCCAAGGGAATATTTGCCTTGTCACAGGCTGCAGCCTGCACTACCCCAACATAGCTGCATTGTTGTGTGAGGAACTCCGTATCAGAGCCTGACAATGTGTACCTCTTGTCCATTCTCTTATCCACAGGAGGTATAGTGTGAGGAGCTTTTAAAATTTTAAAAGTCTGTTTCCCAAAAGATTTATGCAAGGGAATAGACAGTCTCCTAGACTCTGGGATATCCATCATTTCCACATAGTCAGGCTCCTCTTGATCATCCACAGCTTCCTCCATAGGGAGCTGGAGGGTTTCAGCCACTTTTTATAAAACATAAAATGAGAAGGGACTCAGAAAGCCTAGGAGGAGACACTCCTGAAGGTCTGTCTGGGAGATGTCCGGTCAATGGGCACATCCAGACTTTCAAAACCACATTCACTCTCCTCATACTCCTCTTTCCCTCCTCCGTTCATAATACCTCTAACTCATACTTGAACCAGTGAAACCGCCAAACCGGCGCTTACTGATGGTGTCGGTTCGGTCGGAACCGGGAAAGAGACTGACAATTTTAATCGCTGGCTACTTCTTCAGCGGTTGGAGAGGAAAGTTTGGCTCCACACCAGCTGATTTTCTAGTCCTTTTTGCTGGACCCGGCCCTCCGAGTCGGATCTCCTTTGCCTGAGGAAGTCTCGCCTGGTCAGAGGGCACTCCTCTGGTTCGCTGGAACCGAACCGGCTGGTCATCCAGTTCAGTGAGTTTTTGGCCTCCCTTTCCCTGAGCCTACCAACTTCTTTCCAGGGTAGCTGCAGGAAAACTTTTACAAATCTGGCAGTCTGCATTGAGGTGGTCAAACCTCAGACACAACACAGGTGGTGGGGATCAGCCTTGGCAAAGACTTCCCCACACACACACTGCAGTGTTGAAACCCAGTGGGCCCGGTTTTTCTTTTGGGTTTCTCAGACATAGTGCCAGTCCTAACCAAACTTACCCATTTATGGCACTCCGCCAGGTAAGACTCTCTTATCGGTTCCCAATCGTGTCACGGGTCGTGAAAAAACCCGTAATAAAATCCGTTTTTTTAGAACCAATAAGAACCGGTAACCACACACTAAAAGATTGATTAAGATATTTTAAGCAACTTGATCGGTTCAAACCGAACCGATAAACCGTTTACAAGTTCCACACAGAAAGAAATAAATGTAAAACCTATCTAGTACTCACAATACCACAGACAGAATCTGAACCGACCGGTTGCGGTTTAAATTCGGTTGAAAACCGAGAAAAACAATACTTTAACTGACAAAATGAACCGAGCAGAAGAAAAAATTACTCACCTTAGTAATGTTGTTTCTTCCAATGGAGTCTTGCTATATTATGACAATTGCAGTATGACCGCAGGTTAGAACTGCTCCGAGATGAAATAGTTAACTTTCCATGCAGGCATGGAACTTAGAGCGCAGCTCGTTGAAAACTCTGTCTGTTGTGCTTCAAACGCAAACTGTCAGATCTTACGAGCTAAAACTCACTAAGGTTCTGTGTGGAAGCTGTAAACCTACACTAGCCAACTGGCTACTAACATAAACACTCATTTTTGGCCTAAAACAAAGACTCAAGTCAGGAGACCCAAAATGCAAAACACAACACCAATTCACCCAAAACGAGGTGAAAAACAACAAGGTGGGCATCAAAAAAGTGCTACTTCTGTACTGCCCACCCACATTCCCAAAACAGTGGTTCTGAGAGGGGCAGGCAGGAGGAGGGAGGGAGGAGGTTATAATATAGCAAGACTCCATTAGAAGAAACAACATTACTAAGGTGAGTAATTTTTTCTTCAAACAACATGAAGTCTTGCTATACTATGACATATGCAGACTACACAGCAGTACCTCCATGGAGGAGGGACAGAACCTACTTGGGAATAGGCTCTGAAGCACAGCTGTGTAAATCGAGCATCACTCCTAGCCTGGATATCCAAGGAGTAATGCTTAGTAAAAGTGTGAACTGTTTTCCAGGTAGCTGCTTGACACATCTCTAGGATAGGAATGTCCCTGCAGCAGCCAGAGACGCAGCTGTACCTCTGGTAGAGTGAGCCCTCAGGCCTGAGGGAGGAACCTACCCAGTTTTTCGTAACAGAACTGGATACAAGAGACAATCCACCTGGCAATGGATCTTTAGTGGCAGGTTTTTACCAACCTCACCATAAGTGAGGAACAATTGAAGGATTCAACCTGTGACCCTTGGTAATGCTCTATATAGTAACTAAGGGCTCTTTTGACATCTAAATTGTGCAATCTCCTCTCACCAGAGGAGGAATGGTCAGTGAAGTACACAGGTAGAGACATGGATTGATTAAGGTGAAAGTCTGAAACCACCTTAGGCAAAACTTCCTGTTAGTCCTGAGGACTACCTTATCTCTATGAAAGGAGATAAAATCAGGCTCCACTGACAAGGCTTGTAGCTCACTTATGCGCCTGGCAGAGGTGATGGCTACCAGAAACACAGTTTCTAGTCAAGTACTTCAGCTCTGCTGAAGACAATGGCTCAAAAGGGGCTGCATAAGCGATGCAAATATTAAGATCCCAAGCAGGGCAGGATCCTGAACGGGGGTTGTGAAGCAACCCTTTAAAAACTTGGAGAACACAGGGTGAGCTGATAAATAAGAGGGCTTACCTGCTGACAAGAAGACAGACACAGCTGCCAAGTGCACTTTTAGGGTAGCTGGTCTCAGCCCCAAGGAATTCAAATGCACCAAATAATCCAGGATTGTGGGCACACCGCAGATTCTGGGGAAATATGTTTACCAGCACACCATATGGAAAATCTCTTCCATTTTGAATTATAGGTAGCCCTGGTGGAAGGCTTCTAGAGGCCTTCAAGATATCCAATACACCTTGAGAAAGTGTAAGTCAGCAAACTCTAACTCTTCAAGAGCCAAGCCTTGAGATTGAGAGATTTGAGGTTCGGATACCAAACTCTCCCCTGGGCACAGGTTAACAGGTAGTGATTTCTGGGAAGACATATGGGAGGGTGGACTGCTAAGGACATCAGGAGTGGGTACCAGGGCTGCCTGGCCCAATCTGGAGCAATCAGGATCATCTTGCAGGATTGAGATCTGATTCTGACTAGCACTTTGAAAAGAAGGGGGAAGGGGGGAAAAGCATAGAGAAACTTCCCTTCCCAACTGAGAAGGAAGGTATCCAGAGGGACTGAGCCCAACACTGGGGGCCTGCAGCAAAAAAGGGGAAGTTGGTGATTGTCTGGGGCTGCAAAGAGATCTATTTGCTGAGTGCCCCATCTGGCAAATATTACCTCCAGTACAGTACTAGGGGATCCAGTGTCCATTCGTGATGGCCCTGGGAAACCTTGCTGAGAGCATCCGCTAGACATTGTCCTTGCCTGGGAGGTGAACTGCCGTAGGAGGAGGCTCAGAGAATAAGCCAGAGACCACAACTTCATCGCTCGTGCACAAGGTCCGAGATCGAGTGCCCTTGCTTGTTGATGTACCACATTGTAGTGGTATTGTCTGTTCTGACCTGAACTACCTTGTTCTGGACAGATGTGAAAAACCTGGAGTGCTAGAAAACTGCTCTGAGCTCCAGCAAATTGATGTGGAGCAGAGATTCCTGAGGTGACCACAGCCCTTGGGTGGAAAGGTCGCCATGTGAGCTCCCACCCCAAGAGGGATGCATCTGTGTAAGGGTCAAGGAATGAGACTGAGGAGTGAAGGAACCCCTGTCTCAGATTGTTCTGATCCTGCCACCACTGAAGGGCCTGGATCAGGGTTCGAGTCACTGGAATCAATTTGGTTAGGATCCGCCCTTGAGACCAAAAGGCTCTCAAATGGAACTGAAGGTCCCTCATCTGAAATCTCGCCCCTGCACCACTGCTGTAGAAGCAGCCATGTGCCCCAGGAGCTGTAGAAAATGCCTTGCTGGTCGAGAGACCTTAGGTGAAAGAGGAGGCCAGAGACACCAGGGTCCTTGCTCTTTCCAGAGGAAGGAAGGCTCTGGCTTTTTTGTGTTCAGTTCTGCTTATAAAGGTGAGAAGCTGGACAGGCTCCAGAACTGACTTTGGAAAATTGAGAAGGAAACCTAGAGATGTAAGCAGCTGCTGGGTTGCCTTAAATGCAGTTTGACCTGTTCTGGGGACTGGCCTACAATGAGTCAGTCGTCCAGATAAGGAAAGATGGCAATCTTTTGCCTTCTTAAATGAGCAACTGCTACTGCCAGGCATTTTGTGAACACTCTTGGAGCCGAGGAGAGGCCGAAGGGCATTGCTCTGAACTGGTAATGGCCTGAGGGCAGTTCGAATCTGAGGTACTTTCAGTGGGAGCTTCAGATGAGAACATAGAAGTAGGCATCCTTGAGGTCCAAGGAGGCTAGCCAGTCCCCTGGCCTTAGAGAGGGTAAAATAATCCCCAGGGTCACCATTTTGAACCTTGGTTTTAAAAGGTGCTTGTTTAGATACCTGAGATCCAGAATGGGCCGCCATTCTCCTGTCTTTTGGGGTAAGGAAGTACCTGGAGTACAACCCTTTGCCCTGGTGTATGGTAGAACCTTTCCATGGCTCTGAGAGCCAGGAGGGAAGAAACTTCTGCTTCCAGGGCAAGTGCCTCTGATGGGTTTGCAGGTGAAAGACCTGGCCTCATCTTCGGAAATTTTTGAAGCTGAGAACCAGTCCCTGGCTTACTACTTCCAGGACCCACTTGTCTGATGTTAAAGACTTCCAGTCCTGGATAAAGTAAGCCAGCCTGCCTCTCACCGTAGTGGAGAATCGGCCCTGGCTACCCCATCAGGAGCCTGTTTTGCAGGGGCTTTGGGTTGAGGGGTAGAAGCAGGCTTACTAGAGCCCCTTCTGCCCTTCCTCTAAAGAACCCTCTGGGCATAAGCAGAAGAGGAGGCCTGGCTTGGTAAACGGCCTATGAAAAGGCCTGCCCTGCCCCTGACATGCTGCCTTGAGGAGTGACTTGCCTTTCTTTGGCCTGTGCACCCTATAGGTGGTCCTATACTCATCCATTTTTTCATATAATTCTCTGTCTGCTCCCCAAACAGAGAATTCCCACAACAGGAAAAATCCATAGCCTTAGACTGGGTATCCCAGACAGGGCAGTACATCTGAGCCAGGCCATTCTGCAAGAGACACAGATGAGCCATAACTCTAGATGAAACATCATTAGAGTCTACAGCAGCATGAAATTGCACCTTGGATGCCTCAATACCATCCGCAGCCACCTGCTCCAGCTCCCTGGCAAGCTGTTCAGGGCCTGTTTTGCTAGGGCCAGGACAGTATCCCACCTGGATTTCTGGTACCTAGCTGCGTAGCTTCATATAATTTGCCTGTCTGAGTCCCAAAGATGCTGCCATGTACTGCTTTTTTGCCATGGCATCCATCCTCCTGGAATCCTTTTCAGGAGAGTGAGAGGCTAGAGGAATATTAGCCTTGTCACAGGCTGCAGCCTGCACTCACCCCACATGGCTGCACTGCTGGGATAAGAACTCTGCATCAGAGCCTGATAAAGCGCACTCTTGTCCATCCTTTTATCCACAGGGAGATAGAATGAGGAGTTTTCAGAATTTTTACTGTCTGTTTCCTAAAGATTTATGCAAGGAATAGACAGTCTCCTAGACTCTGAATATCCATCATTTCCACAAAATCAGGCTCTTCTTGATCATCAACAGCTTCCTCAACAGGGAGTTGCAGAGTGTCAGCAACTTTCTTGTAAAACAAAAATGAGAAGGGAGCCCAGATAACCTGGGAGGGATACTTGAGGGTCTGTCTGAGAGATGTCCGTTCAATGGGCACATCCAGACTGTCAAAATCACACTCACTGTCCTCGTACTTCTCCTCCCTTCCCCTGGTTCATAAAAATCTTCAAATTCATAATCTTGAACCGAGGGAACAGACCGAACCGGGCGCTTGCCCAATGGTGCCGGTTCGGATGGAACTGGGGAAAGAGACTGGACAATTTGAATAGCTTTGGCTATTTCCTCAGCAGTTGGAGAAAGAACTTTTGGCCCCAAACTAGCTGACCTTCTAGCCCTTTTAGTTGGAACCGGCCCCTCAGAGCTGGCTCTTCATTTGCCCGAGGAAGCATCGCCTGGTCAGAGGGCAGTCCTCAGGTTCGCTGGAACCGAACTGGGCTGGCCATCTGGGCACAGCGGACTTTTGCCTCCCTTTCCTGAGCCTACCAACTCTTTTTCCACGGTGGCAGCAGGAAAATTCTTACAAATCTGGCAGTCTGCATTGAGGTGGTCAAACCCCAGACAATATACAAAATGGTGTGTGGGTCAGCCTTGGCAAAAGGCTTCCCCACAGAGGCCACAGTGCTGAAACCCAGTGGGTCCGGTTTTCTTTGGGTTTCTCAGACATAGTGCCAGCCTAACCAAAACTTGCCCGTTAATGGCAATCCACCAAGCAAGACTCTCTTATCGGTTCCCAACCGTGTCACGGGTCGTGGAAAAAAACGTAATAAAATCCGTTTTTTTTAGAACCGATAAGAACCGGGAACCGCACTCTAAAGGGCTAGAAAGTAATTTTAAAACCCTCTGATCGGTTCAAACCGAACCGAAAAAGACGTTTATAAGTTCCACACAGAAGAAGAAATAATAAATAAGCCTATCTATTACTTACAATACCACAGACAGAGCTTGAACCGACGATTATGTTAAATTTCGTAAAATAAACCAGAATTACACTTTAAACCGACAAACAAACCGAGCAGCAGGAGGAATCTCCGGAGCGACTGTTCAGTGAGGCGGAGTAAAGAATCTGACAGTTTAAGTTTGAGCTTCAACAGACAGAGTGTTCAACCGAGCTCGCGCTCAAGATTCCATGCCCTGCATGGAAGTTAACTCTTTCACCTCCGGAGCAGTTCTAACCTGGGGTTATACTGCATATGTCATAATATAGCAAGACTTCATGTTGTTTGAATGGAAAATATGGCATCTGGACTCCCAAAAGGTCATAACTGTGCCACCAGATAGAATCTGACTAAACTTGAGCGTAAACTCATAATCCTCCTTTCTCCGTGACAGATGAGATAAAAATAGGGATGGAGAGCATAGGAGTTGCAGGACTAGCAGTCCTGGGAGACACAATGTGGTTGTGTCATCTGGCATGCTCCAAGTGGAGTGGGTGAAGCCCAAAACTCAGGGAGAGCTGACAAAAGATACCAACCAAAAATTCCAACATAAAGGAGAACATTCCCTGCTTCCGGCAACCAAAGGGATATACCGTGTGAAGCTAGTGCAGTGATCCAAGCAAGTGCATTGTACTTTTCACAGGCAGAGCACCTGCTCGATGGAATTTCATTTAATTTCAGTTTTCATTTTTAATTTTTATACTTGTTAGTTGATAAACAATACTGCTCGTTTTCACAAACGACAAGTATTGAAAACATTCAATGTTAGTATAAAAAATAAATACATACACAAATTATTAAATACAATAGTACAAAACTCCAAGCACAGTAACAAACTGGTAAAAATCAATTGGTGCATTCATTGGATGATTCAGGCCACTGCTTCAGTCTGATTTTAATGGATCTGATTTATTACAAATAATATCATTGAGGATTGAATTATAAAAAGTGGGGGCCCTATATGATACAGATTTATGTTAGAATTACACTGGATAGTGCATATAGCAACAATCAGGGATATATCCTAGAGGATACATATCCAGGGTTGGGAAAAGGAGCAACATGAAATTGAGGGAAGGTGCCACCTATTCCCTCCACGGAAAAAAACCAAAAGTATTTATTGGTTAGTACGGTGGCCACAAGTGACGCCAATCCTATTTTTTTTTTTTTTATGAGGGTGGCACTTTTTTTTTTTAACAACAAGAGGAACAACCGCAGAGGAGACAAGTCTGCTGCCAGTGCCCACAAGGTGAACAACCAGAGGCCCTGGCTCTCAGCTGAGTGGGGGATGGTGGGCAGGCATTTGAATCAATGGTAAAGATATTCTGGAAGATAAACAGTTACGGTAAGTACATAATTTTCATATCTTCCAAGAATCAGTCTTTACCACTGATCACACTTATGGGTCCAAATACCAAGTTTCCCCAGAAAAGGGAGGAGCTGGATGACCCTGAGCATAACAGATACTCTCAGTCCTCTGTGTGGGAGGAGAACCACTGAGGACAGGGGCTCCTCATGGGTCTGGCGAGATCAAAGAATGTTAGGAGTCAGACGGATGAGTAGGACAGTGCCCCAAAAGCTCTCATCTGCCATGGGAGAAAAAGTAAGCCCCTTGGAACTAGGAGTAAAGCACCTTTCACCAGGCCAGAGGCACCAGTCGAGAGAGGCAAAGTCACACCATCTGCCAAATGCAGATTCTGGTTCCTAACAGCTTGAAGGCCAATGCATTGGCATTGTACAATGCCCTTGTCTGGTGCCTCTCCAACTCCAGGAACTTGTCTGGAATGCAAATGGCTTGTCTGGCGAACTCCAAATGCAGCATGCCAGCTAGAAGCTGTCCTAGCTGCACCCACAGGTGCATGTTGTAAGCTGTCAAGTGTGCTTTGATGTGCAGCAGTGCATGTCATGGTGTGACCTGAGAAGAAAAAATTACTCACCTTAGTAATGTTGTTTCTTCTAATGGAGTCTTGCTATATTCTGACATATGCAGTGAGTTCCAACCTTCGAACTGCCCCGGAGATGAAAGAGTTAACTTTCCATGCCAGGCATGGAACGCTGAGCTCGAGCTCAGTTGAGACTCTGTCTGTTGTTCTTCAAACTCAAACCTTCAGATCTTTATGAGCTAAACTCACTGAGGTCCTGTGTGGAAGCTGTAACCCTACACTAGCCAAATGGCTACTAAACATAAAAACACATTTTTTGGTCCCAACACAAAGACTCAAGTCAGGAGACCCAAAAATGAAAACATACACCCACTCACCCCAAAAAGAAGGTGAAACAAAAAGGGTGGGCACCTAATAAGTGCCAACACTGCACTGCCCACCCACATCCCAAAACAGAGGTTCTGAGAGGGGCAGGTTGGGAGGTCAGAATATAGCAAGACTCATTAGAAGAAACAACATTACTAAGGTGAGTATTTTTTCTTCAACAACATGAAGTCTTGCTATATTCTGACATATGCAGACTACAAAGCAGTACTCCATGGAGGAAGGACAGAACCTACTTAGGAAATAAGCTCTGAAGCACAGTTGTGTTAAATCGAGCATCACTCCTGGCCTGGATGTCCAGGGAGTAATGCTTGGCAAAAGTGTGAACTGTTTTCCAGGTAGCTGCTTGACATATCTCTAGAATAGGATGTCCCTGGCAGCAGCCAGGAAGCAGCTGTACCTCTGGTAGAGTGAGACCTCAGGCCTGAGGGAGGAACCTTACCCAGTTTTTCATAGCAAAATTGGATACAGGAGAAAATCCACCTGGCAATGGATCTTTTAGTGGCAGGTTTCCCTTTACCAACCTCACCATAAGTGAGGAACAGTCGGAGGGAGTCAAACCTGTGACCCTTGGTATGCTCTATGTAGTAACTAAGGGCTCTTTTGACATCTAAACTGTGTAGTCTCCTCTTGCCAGAGGAGGAGTGGTCAGTGAAGTACACAGGAAGAGACATAGATTGATTAAGGTGGAAATCTGAAACCACCTTAGGCAAGAACTTCCTGTTAGTCCTGAGGACCACCTTATCTCTATGAAAGGAGATAAAGTCAGGCTCCACTGACAAAGCTTGTAATTCACTTATGCGTCTGGCAGAAGTGATGGCTACCAGAAACACAGACTTACAAGTCAAGTACTTAAGCTCTGCTGAAGATAAAGGCTCAAAAGGGGGTTGCATAAGCTGAGCAATGCAAACATTGAGGTCCCAGGCAGGGGTAGGGCCCCTGAATGGAGGGCTGGTGTGAAGCAATCCCTTGAAAAACTTGAATAAAACAGGGTGAGCTGAGAGAGAACAGGGCTTACCTGCTGAAATAAAAGCAGACACAGCTGCCAGATGCACTTTCAGTGTAGCTGGTCTCAGCCCAAGCTATTTAAGGACCATATAATCAAGGACTGTGGGCAGATCAGCAGATTCTGGGGAAATATGCTTCCTAGAGCACCATATGGAAAATCTTTCCATTTAGAATTATAAGTAGCCTTGGTGGAAGGTTTTCTAGAAGCCTTCAGGATATCCATTACACCCTGGGAGAGGTGTAAGTCAGCAAACTCTAACTCTTCAAGAACCAGGCCTTGAGATTGAGAGATTTGAGGTTCGGGTACCAAACCCTCCCCTGAGCACAGGTTAACAGGTTGTAATCCCTGGGAAGACACAGGGGAAGATGGACTGCTAAGGACAGTAGGAGTGGATACCAGGGCTGAGATCTGATTTTGACTAGCACTTTGAACAGGAGAGGGAAGGGGGGAAAAGCATAGAGAAACTTCCCTTCCCAATTGAGAACTAAGGCATCCAGGGGGACTGAGCCCAACACTGGGGGTCTGCAGCAAAAAATGGGAAGTTGGTGATTGTCTGGGGCTGCAAAAAGATCTATCTGTGGGGTGCCCCATCTGGAAAAAAATCACTTCCAAGACCAAGGGATCCAGTGACCATTCATGATGGCCCTGGGAAATCCTGCTGAGAGCATCTGCCAGGACATTGTCCTTTCCTGGTAGGTGAACTGCCGTGAGAGAGGTGTTCAGGGAGTAAGCCAGAGACCACAACTTCATTGCTTCGTTGCACAAGGCCGTAGACCGAGTGATTCCTTGCTTGTTGATGTACCACATTGTGATGCTGTTGTCTGTTCTGACCTGTACAACTTTGTTCTGAACAGATTTGGAAAAGCTTGAAGTGCTAGAAATACTGCTCTGAGTTCCAACAGATTGATATGGAGTAGAGATTCCTGAGGGACCACAACCCCTGGGGTGGTGAGGTCGCCCATGTGAGCCCCCACCCAAGAGGGAGGCATCTGTAGTAAGGATTAAAGAGTGAGACTGGGTGACAAAGGGAACCCCTTGTCTCAAATTGTTCTGATCCTGCCACCACTGTAGGGTCTGGATCAGGGTTCGAGTTACTGGGATCAGTTTGGTCAGAGGGTCCTTCCTTTGAGACCAAAAGGCTCTCAAATGGAACTGAATGTCCCTCATCTGAAATCTTGCTCCCTGCACTACTGCTGTAGAAGCAGCCATGTGCCCCAGGAGCTGTAGTAAATGCCTTGCTGGTCGAGACACCTGCAGGGTGAATGAGGAGGCCAGAGAGACCAGGGTCTTTGCCCTGTCCAGAGGAAGGAAGGCTCTGGCCTTCTCTGTGTCTAGCTCTGCGCCTATGAAGGTGAGGAGCAGGACAGGCTCTAGAACTGACTTTGAAAGATTTAGGAGGAAACCCAAAGAAGTGAGCAGCTGCTGAGTTATCTGTAAGTGTAACTTGACTTGGTCTGGGGACTGGCCTACTATGAGCCAGTCATCCAGGTAAGGGAAAATGGCAATTTTCTACCTTCTTAGAGAAGCAACTACTACTGCCAGGCATTTTATGAATACCCTTGGAGCAGAGGTGAGGCCAAAGGGCATTGCTCTGAACTGGTAATGGCCTGAGGGCAGCTAGAACCTGAGGTACTTTCGATGGGAGCTTCTGATAAGAATATGGAAGCAGACTTCCTTGAGGTCCAGGGACACCAGCCAGTCCCCTGGCCTTAGAGAGGGTAGAATAATTCCCAGAGTCACCATTTTGAATTTTGGTTTTAAAAGGTGCTTGTTTAAGTATCTTAGATCCAGGATGGGCCACCATTCTCCTGTCTTTTTTGGGGTAATGAAGTACCTGGAATACAATCCTTTGCCCTGGTGTAGGGGTGGAACCCTTTCCACAGCTCTGAGAGCTAGGAGGGAGGAGATCTCTGCCTCTAAGGCAAGTGTCTCTGATAGATCTGCAGGTGGAAAGGATCTGGTTCTCAGCTTTGGAAACTTTTTGAAGCTGAGAACCAGTCCCTGGCTTACTACTTCCAGGACCCATTTGTCTGATGTCAGAGACTCAAAGTCCTGGACAAAGTAAGCCAGCCTGCTCCCTACAGGTAGCTGAGAATCGGCCCTGGCAAACCCATCAGGGTGCCTGTTTGGCAAGGGGGTTTGGCTGAGGGGTGGAAGCAGGTCTGCTTGTATCCCTTCTGCCTCTCCCTCTAAAGAACCCCCTCTGAGCATAGGCAGAAGAGGAGGCCTGGGCTTGGTAGAAAGGCCTATGAAAAGGACTGCCCTGCCCCTGGGATGCTGCCTCTGAAGAGTGGCCTGCCTTTCCTTGGCCTGTGCACTCCTATAGATGGTCCTATATTCATCCATTTTCTTCATGTAATTCTCCGTTTGCTCCCCAAACAGAGAATTACCCACAACAGGAAAATCCATGGCCTTAGTCTGGGTATCCTGTGACAGGCTAGTACATCTGAGCCAAGCCATTCTACGAAGTGCCATAGATGTAGCCATGACTCTAGACGACACATCATTGGAGTCCACTGCAGCATGGAATTGCACCTTGGATGCCTTAATACCATCGGCAGCCACCTGCTCCAGCTCTTTGGCAAGCTGGCCAGGGACCTGTTTTGCTAAAGCCATGACAGTGTCCCATCTGGATTTCTGATACCTAGCAGTATAGGCCCTGTAGTTGGCCTGTCTGAGTCCCAAGGATGCTGCCATGTACTATTTCTTTGCCACAGCATCAATCCTCCTGGAGTCCTTGTCTGGGGGGTGTGAAGCCAAGGGAATATTTGCCTTATCACAGGCTGCAGCCTGCACTACCCCAACCTGGCTGCATTGTTGTGTAAGGAACTCCGTATCTGAGCCTGACAATGTGTACCTCTTGTCCATTCTCTTATCCACAGGAGGTATAGTGTGAGGAGTTTTTAGAATTTTAAATGTCTGTTTCCCAAAATATTTGTGTAAGGGAATATACAGCCTCCTAGACTCTGGGATATCCATCATTTCCACATAGTCAGGCTCCTCCTGGTCATCCACAGCTTCTTCCATAGGAAGCTGGAGGGTTTCAGCCACTTTTTTATAAAACATGAAATGGGAGGGGGACTCAGAAAGTCTAGGAGGAGACACTCCTGAAGGTCTATCTGGGGAGATGTCCAGGTCAATGGGCACATCCAGACTTTCAAAACCACATTCACTTTCCTCTTACTCCTCTTCCTCCTCCTCTGGTTCATAATATTCCTCTAAATCATAATCTTGAACCGGTGGAACTGGCCGATCCGAGCACCTTCCTGACGGTGCTGGTTCGGTTGGAACCAGGGAAAGTGACTGGACAATTTTGATCGCTTTGGCTATTTCTTCAGTGGTTGGAGAGGTACAGACAGAGACTGAACCGACAGGTTACGGTTTAATTTTGGTCGAAAACCAAGAAAACGGCACTTTAACCGACAAAATGAACCGAGCAGAAGGAGAAATCTCCGAAGCAACTGTTCAGTGAGGCGGAGTAAAGAATCTGACGGTTTGAGTTTGAAGAACAACAGACAGAGTCTCACCCGAGCTCGAGCTCAGTGTTCCATGCCTGGCATGGAAAGTTAACTCTTTCATCTCCGGGGCAGTTTGAAGGTTGGGACTCGCTGCATATGTCAGAATATAGCAAGACTTCATGTTGTTTGAAAGTTAAATTTCAGCGGTGGTGCAGCATGGTGGGGTCCCTGCCCCATCAGAGTTGGTACAGGCCATGATCACCTGATGGAAAAAAGGTAGCAAAGGCACCGCAGGTATAATCAGTAGTGCAAATTTAATCAGTGCATAAGAATTGCACAGCCGCCCAGCAGTACAGGGAACAAACCTCTACTAGTTTTGCACGCTGTGTGTCATCGGGAGGATGGTCTACTCACACTGCATGCCTTTACAAAAGCTTACAATTAAAGTGATAGCTCCTCAAAAAGGAATGCATATAATGCATCATAATACAAACACACAGCCCTTCAATGAAAATAATACATAAACCTTATAAACCAAAAGGATCTCCATATATAAATGTAACTAAAACATCTAATGCACATTTCAATTAAAAACAGATGTTTTATATCTGTAATGACTAACATACAAATGTACTGGTATTACTTCACAAATTGAATCATGTTTATGCTTTTTATCAAAACCCGGTCTACTTATCATTAACCGTATCATTAGTCATTATGACCAGGTGAATCTCTAGACTTACTAGCCGAAGTCCATTATGTTGTATTTTTGTTGCTTAAAAATTATTTTCTGGCAGTATATGTGCAAAAACATCGCCATCTAGGGGAAAGAAGAAGAAAAGAAGAAAAAAGATATTAAAGAACTGATCATTACATGTTTTACATCTATCATAAATTGCTACATCTCAAATACATCAGACTCCATAGTATTCTTATCGTTTACAATTGCAAACAGAAGAAAGATTTATGAATCATTTTTTCTTTCTTATATTAATTAGAGGCACAACATCAAACTTGTCATTCAATCCTGGCAATTGTAAACCCCCAAGGTTATAAATCCAATATGCGTCTCTGTTTAATAGCAAATCATTGATATTACCTCCTCGTGGACCTAGTTTTACCAATTCAATTCCACAGAATCTGAATTCACGCTTCATTTTGTCCATTTTATGTTTACAACAATGTATAGCCAGTGCACCCCATCATCATTTTTAATAATGATGCACGTGTTCTCCGACTCTTACCTTAAACTGGCGTGTAGTTTTGCCCATGTAAAATGCCCCACACATGCATGCTGCCAAATACTCTAAGTTCTCAGAGATACGACTAAAAAAAGAACCCATTGTGTGTATATTTTTGTAGTGTTAACTGGTGAGAATGTAGTATTCTTTAACATGGTAATGCAGTATTTGCAATTTCTATATGCAAAATTGCCATTAGGTATGCATGGTAACCATGTTTTCACATCCCTCTGTATCCTCTAGACAGGTTGGTAGCTTTTAGTAACAATATCCCCAATATTTTTGCCACGCTGATACACTATACGTGGCAATTTACTAGCTACCCCCTGTAGTTTTGGTTCCAAATTAAAAAGTGGCCAATGTTTCTTGATTATATCACCAACTACACCAGACTGTTTACAGTATGTGGTGACAAAACAAATTTGATTGTCATCTCCCTCTTGTTTGGTTTTAGATTTCATAATGTCCTCACAACTCTTTTCAGAGACTTCAACCATGACATCTTCCACCAAATCTCTAGTACCTCCTATCCAGAAACCATTCACACATATCTGTGCCTTGTTTCATAAAGTCAGCATCAATACTACAGTTTCTCCATGCCCGAAGTAGTTGGGCTCTGGGAATGTTGCTAATCATGTGTCTCGGATGACAACTATATGCAGTCAAAAGGGAATTCCTGTCAGTACTTTTCCTAAAGAGGGATGTCTGAATACCATCATTGGTGTCTCTCTTGATTTCCAAATCCAGAAAAGTGACCACATTTTTGTCACTTGTTACACTGAATCTTAAGTTAGGATTGCTTGTTTCTAGATATGTGACAAATTCCCTTAGTTCACAAATAGTGCCTTTCCAAATTAAAAATATGTCATCAATAAAACAACGCCACAGATCAGTCCTATGGTAAAAAGGATTGACCTGTGCATCATAGACCACCGATTTCTCCCAGAGACACAGATAAAGGTTGGCATAATTGGGTGCAAAGTTCGCACTCATAGCCATACCATTAATCTGGAGATAATACTCACCCTGAAACAAGAACACATTTTTTCTAGTACAGTCTCAGCACATTCTAGAATAAACCTCTTTTTTTGTGCACCCACTGTTGGGTCCAAATCTAACCAATAATCTAAAGCCAATAATCCCTGGGAATGGGGTATATTAGAGTAAAGTGACTCAAGATCCATCGAAACAAGGATGGAATTTGGATCCAGCTGGACCTCCTCCAATATCCCCAGGCTATCAGCAGAATCTCTGACATACGAGCACAGTTTGGGCATATATTGCTTAATATATGAAGCCACATAACGAGACAGTGGTTCTGTAATAGAACCAATACCAGTCATTATGGGTCTCCCAGGGGGATTCTCCAAAACCTTATGTATTTTGGGCAATATGTAAATTGTAGGTCTTACAGGGTATGTCACCACCAAAAAAGAATGTTCTTTTTGGTCTATTACATCCTCTAATAATGCCTGATCAAGCATTTGGTCAATTTCCAACTTGAATTTATTCGTGGGATCCCCCTGGAGTCTCCTGTAAAAATTCTGGTCTAGCAGTTGTCTGTTAATTTCACTAACATATTTCACTGTATCCATAACAACTATGGCACCACCTTTATCCGCAGGTTTAATAACCAATGATAAATTATCCTGTAAAGAATTCATTGCTATCCTCTCGATGTTAGATAGATTCACAAAACTAGGCACCTCATTATTAATATTAATAGTTTTACATCATTCAATACTGCCTTTTCAAAAATCTTAACTACATCTGAATAAGGTGGATTAAATGTGGAAGGTATTCTTAAAGATGTTACACCATTAAATGTTGCTGGTAATATTCCTGCTGTATCCAAAAGCTTATCATTATTTACCACAATATTATAACCCATGTCTGCAAAGAAGACTGTCCTGAGATTCAAAGTTCTTGATAGACGCTTAATATCCAAATAAACTTCAAATTCATTAATGTTCACTGTTGGTATAAAAGATAACCCCTTCTGCAATACCTGAATTTTAATATCAGTTAAAGTTACCTCAGAAATATTTATTACGATATTCTCAAGTGTATGGACTATCGCAAGTGTCCTCTCTGACTTTCTCTTCGATTTCCTCTTCTTGGCTTGATACTGTTTGCCCCCTCACCTCCGAGTCCATTTGGGGTCTGAAGGTGATACTGGTGATACGGGCATTCAAAGTTTCCCTGATTCTCTTGGTTATTTACTTCTTGATTCCTAGGTTTCTGGAACTGGACTTGCTTCTCTCCTCTCCTGGATTGGAAATATTGTGTTTTCTGGGGGTGATAGATCTCGTAGGTGGTTCCTCCTGTTCACTCTTCGGGAATGGGTCTTCGGTGTTGTCAGAGTCACTTGCGCTGGTATAGTAAGAGAAGGATGGGGAGTTCCCTCTCTTACGCAAGATGAATTTAGGCCCCAAGCTTGCCCCCGTGTAGGAGTTACCTCTATTGCCATGAAAGTTTTGTTGTTTCCTCACTGTATGTGGCTACTTATTCCAAGTAAATACTCGATCCAAAAGGTAGTCCTCTTTGTCCCTCTCAAGCTTCTTTAATTTTCTTTGTTTGATTATATTTTCTTCCTTATTGATCGTATCCTGAAGATGTTGTTCATATACAGGGTATCTCGGGTCTTCCTTAAAGCGTAACACAGTTTCTTCTTTAGTTTTTATATCTGCCTCAATAGCAGGCTGCTGTGCCATATAAATACAGGTTACTCACCTGTAACAGGAGTTCTAGGAATGGTATATGTTGTTCATCCACACTCATTGGCAGGTATCCTTGCCGCTTTAAATCTTGCCGGAAGGTCTTCAAGCTTGCTCCTCCCACCCACCCGGGTGGTATAACTCTCAGCTCCGTCCCATGGCGCCAGATCTGGCCGCTGGAGAACTCAGGTTGTGTCGGCGGCGGGAGTCAGGTGTTGTGATGAACAACATATACCATTCCTAGAACTCCTGTTACAGGTGAGTAACCTGTATTTTAGGGACATGGATATGTTGTTCATCCACACCATTGGCAGACTCCTAGCAGTTCTCCCGGAGCAGGAGGCAAGACGACACCCCACAATACTTTACTTGGGAAAGAGAGATTGAGAACCGAGGCCCCAAACCAGCATCCCGGGCGTGACTCAAGGTCGATGTGGTAATGGGTAATGAAGGTGTTTGCTGACTTCCAGGTAGCAGCCCTGCAGATTTCCTGGATAGGGGCGTCCCTGGAAGCAGCCACCGATGCAGCAGTATGGCGGGTAGAATGAGCTCTTATCCCTCTGGGAGCTCCATGCCCGCCAACTTATAGCAGAGATCTATGCAAGAGGTGACCCACCTGCTTATCGTCCGCTTGGCTGCAGGTCTGCCAGATGCTGGCTTCAAAAGCAAGGGTGACAAACAGCTGGCGAACCTCTCCTCAATTTCAGCCGATGCGCTCACTTATATATAGCGGCTCTTCTAGTCCAGCGTATGGTCTCCATATTCGGCCTCCGAGGTGTGATTGGGGTAGAACACCGCAGAGTCAACACCTGGTTAGGTGAACTCGGCACCACCTTCGGAAGGAATTTCGGTGTGGTGCAGGACAACCTTTGTCCCTGTGGAAGACCAGGTAAGGAGACTCGATGGAGCTCTGAGCCTCCCATCCTTCTGGCTGATGGATAGCCACCAAGAAGGCGGTCTTCGACCATAGGTGAGAGAGAGCACCTGTGCATAGGTTCTAATGGCTTGCCCATGAGCTTGCCAGTACCAGCTGTAGATCCCACGGAGGTGGGGGTTCCCATCGGGAGGGGAAATGATCAAGGCCTTTGAAAAAGCGCCAGACTACCTTCTCCTGCGCATCGACTGCTTCCCGCCCGCGCCTGCAAGAGATGGCTGCCAGGTGCACCTTAGGGTCAGCGACCTAAGCCCTTGACTAGAAAGGGACCATAAATAGTCCAAGATGCTTGCCAAGGAACAGGAGGAAGGGTCCAAGCCTTTTGTTCTGACACCAAATGGAAAAACCTTCCATTTGAAGGCATAGTATTTTCTGGTCGATTCCCTTACGGGACGCCTCAACTACATTGAGGACCTCGCCGGAAAGACCCAAGGCCTGGAACTCTAGCCGCCAGGAACCAGGCTCGTTCAGGTGCAGGGATTGAAGGTCCGGATGGAACACCTTCCCCTGATTGACTGAGAGCAGGTCCGGGCGAGCTGGAAGCTGCCGCGGAGTCCTGGAGCTGAGACTGAGGAGATCTGGGTACCAGAACTGGCGAGGCCAGTCTGGGGCTATCAGAATCACTGCGCCCTTTGTCCCTCCTCGCCTTGAGAAGCACCTTGTGGATCAAGGGAAATGGGGAAAAGGCGTAAAGAGGCCCAGGGTCCACTGCCTCGAGAAGGCATCCCCTGCAGCCAGCCCTGCTGAGGGGGGCGGCATGGAATAGTTCTCAGCTTCGCTCTCCCTGGAGACAAAACAGGTCCACTTTGAGGTGTGCCCTCAATGGGAGAACAGATGCTGTACTACTCCGGGTAGAGAGACCACTGTGGATGCAGCCCTATCCGGCTCAGGGCATCGTCAGGGTGTTGGGAGTGGCCTGCTACTTGAATGGCTAGGGAGATCACTTCCAGGCTGCGCACGAGTGACCAAAATGCGAGAGCTTCCTTGCATGAAGCATGGAGCGCGGCCCCGCCTGAGGTTTAGATAGTACATGGTCGTGGTATTGTCCGTCTGGACTGAATTCACTTGGACCCCGAGGACGAGCAAGGTGAGAGCTTGAAGTGGACTGCCTGAGCTCCAGCAGGCTGATGTGGCATCGGACTTCAAGGGGAACAGGGAGGCCATGAGCCGGGTGTTCCCCAGATGGGCACCCTAAACTCCATCAGAGAGGCATCGGTCGACAGGAGAGACCGTCAGGCCTGGGCGGACGGTGAACGTGGATGCCTCCCCAAAATGATCTGGAACGGTCCACTCACTGGAGAGCTCCACATCCCCTGTGTCACCGACACAAGCTGGTCCAAAGGATCGTCAGCGTTAGTGACCACTGGCTGGCCAGTCCCCACTGAAGGTCGATGTTCCAGCGGCCCAACGGACCACGCTTGGTGCAGGCCGCCATGAGACCCAGGAGGCGAGGAAGTCCCGGGTAGGGGCGCAATTGCCCAACCAGAAATGATCGGGCAAAGGAGGGAAGAACCCCGGCCCTGTCCGCCAGAGCCGCGCCTGGCTCAAGAGATCGAGCTTGCCCGATGAATAGAATCACCTGCTCGGCTGAGTTCTGACTTGGCCTCGTGGATAAGGAGGCCCAGTTGAGAGCAGACCTGGAGGGCCAGATCTCTGGACCACTCCGCCTCCCTTCCTGGAGGGAGCTGGCACACAAGCCTGGCCCAGGTAAGGGGTACACCCGACCCCCGGCCAGAGAGGGGTCGCTGGCCACCACTGCCATGCATTTGCAGAAGACCCTGGGAGCGAGACAAGTCAAGGGCATGGCTTAGAACTCGAAGAGGGATCCTTCCGCCGGAAGCGAAGGAATCTCTGTGAGACGGACGGATAGGGACGGAAAAACGCATTCCTGTAAGTCTAGAGTAGAACTTCACACGCCCGCTCCAAGGATGGTATTATCTGAGCCAGAGTGACCATCCTGAAGTGTTCGGTTGCGGCTTATGCCTTGTCCTTGAGTGGAAGAGACCGAGTCCAAGGTAGTACTGACCTCGATCCCTCTGCAGGTGACCTTTCCACCCCAGGGTCAAGGCTGGGGTCCCGTGAGCGGGAACATCCACCAACTTGTGCTGGGTATCCGAGGTAAAGGTGGATATCCTCAGCCAAGCCATCGCACGCTGGCAATACTCGCGCCGCCACAGACCTGGCACATGAGTCCTCGATACGAACGAGTCTGAGCTGTTTGGCCACTGCCTGCTCCTGTCCCACCTGCCTGACCGTAGTCTGCAGATCTGCGGAAGATGAGGGACAACCTCAGGGAGCCCAACAGGCGGAGAAAATGTGCCATGAGGACGCCGCCGAACTGGCCTGACGTATACCGAGAGAGGATGCAGCATAGACTTTTCACCAGCATAATCCACTTAGATTCCTTGTCGGGAGGTTTGTCCATATCTCGATACCCCGGGCATGCCGGAACGCCAGTCGGTAACCAACCCCCGGCCGAGGGTGTTCCGAAAACCGACAGGAACCGAGAATCAGATACTTCCTGGCTAACCTGGCCGGGCGAGGGTGAAGCAGGACGCTGCTAAAGTCTCCAAGGCCGGACTCCATTTGTGGCTTGCCACTGGAAAGGCTCCATAGGAGAATCCCTCGGTCCAGAATTCCTGAGGGATACCTTCATGGCTTAGGAACGGGTTCGAGCTTCATCCCGTGACCCGAGATGAGTCAGCAACCCTAAGAAGGACGGCGGGTTATCGTCCATTGACTGCCTCCCGAGGACCCACGTCTACGCTTTGGAGAAGAGGAGGAACTATATGGACCAGAAGAGTCCTCAAAGAGCCGTTTGTCCTGAGCCATCCTCCACCTGCCGAGGTCTATCGAGTGAGGGTGACAGACAGCCTATGGGGCAAACCTGGCAACCGAGAATTTTTGGTCGGAGCCCCAACTAATGGCTGTGGAGGCAGAGGTTCCACCAGAATCGGTGGTAGCTGGAATTGGTCAACAACCGCCTGAGAACAGGGTTCTACTCACAACGCAGGGGTTGTTTCGCTCGTTCGGTGACAGCTACTTAATGGCTAGGAAGACGATTGGGTCGGCTTATTCTCGACAAAGGAGCTGTTACACATGAGTTCCCTCGCATCTGGACGCAACTTGCGCTAAGCTTCCCCTCGCCTGAGGAAGAGCGCGCGCCTTGCTGTCGAGTGCCGACAGGAGACCGCTTATGGCGGGATCGTTGGACCGCGGTGTCCGAGACCGAATCTCGACCAGGCCGAGGAAGGCGAGGGAGAAGTGCTGGAAATCGCACCTCTCGGCTAGACGATCCATCAGGCTCCAGAACGGAGGCTGGGCACAGCCGACGGGATCCTCAACTCCCACCGGGGGAACGAGAGAGGATTCTCAGCTTCTCCAGCCGACAACCCGTCTAACAGGGTCGAGAAAATCTCGACTGCCGACGGAGTCTCGGGTCAACTGGCCTGATGGGGACACCGTGAAGCCAGTGGCTGAGCTGGTGCCGACCGGGCAGACTGGTCGACAAGGGAGGGGATTCTTCTCATCCCAAGAGCCGGCCGATGGAGAGACTTACTTTTTGCTCTTTTGGACCTGGAAAAGGTCCCGGCGAAGTTGGACCCTCACCTTTCGCCGGAGGGTCAGACAAAAGCTCCTTAAAAGAAGCCGAGTATGAGGCACCGAGAGAGAGAGAGCGGGACAAATGTCGAGCCGAGGTAGAAGCGGCTCAGGCCGCCTCTTCGAGGGCGATCATCCACCAGCTGATCCGCCGAGCCCGTCGCCACAGACACCGCCAATGGACCTCTTTAGATTTCACGGTGGAATTCTTTTTCGGCGCCCAGTTGTAATCGGGCAGCACGGTCTTCAGGGACGAGGCCGAAAGGAAGAGCAAGCTTCGCAGGCCTGTGGGTTGTGCTTCAAGGCCCAGGCAGTAGATACACGTGGAGTGCGGATCCGCTCCTAGACATCTTCTACCAGCAAGGGCACCCGAAACCGAGTTGATTTGTCCATCGTAGTCATGAGGAGAAGAAGACTGAAGTCTTTCAGCAAAAACTTTTGATTTCGAACTTTCAAAGAATTAGAACCAGTCTTAAACGCAGCGTTACTAAGGAGGGAACCTGAGTTCAAGCTGTAAGGAAGATCTGGTTGGGGGAGCCGAGTTTTACCACCTGGTGGGTGGGAGGAGCTAGCTTGAAGACCTTCCGCAAGATTTAAAGCAGCAAGGAACCTGCCAATAAGTGTGGATGAACAAATATATCCATGTCCCTAGAACTTCCTGTTTTCTACTGGTGATGCCTCTCCTATGCATCCCAGTAACCCCCAGCCCTCCTTGCTGCCCTCTCACATTGCTTGCCCACCTTTAGGTCATCTGATATGACTACCCCCAGGTCCCTTTCTATTTTGTTGTTAGTATCTCACCCTCATTGTGTACTCTTCCTCTGGGTTTTTGTTTCCTAGTGCATTACCTTGCACTTCTTAGCATTGAATCTAAGCTACCATACATTTGACCATTCCTCTAACCTTGCCAAGTCCCTTCTCATCCTTTCCACCCCACCTTGTGCATCAACTCTGTTGCAGATCTTTGTGTCATCTGCAAAGAGATATACTTTTCTTCCAGTCCTTCCGCAATGTCGCTTATAAAGACATTGAAGAGGACCGTCCTAATACTGAAATCCCCTAAGTACCCTACATTAGTAACCCTCCTTTCTTCTGAGTGGACTCCATTTACTTACTTACTCTCTGTGTCCTATTCTCCAGCCAATTCTTTACCCAGGCTGTCATCTTGGGACCACTCCCAGGCTGGCTAACTTGTATATTAATCTTTTGTGTGGGACTGTGTCAAATGCCTTGCTAAAGTCTAGGTAGGCCATGTCCACAGCCCTCCCCTGATCTACTACTTTGGTCACCCAGTCAAAGAAATCTATCAGATTTGTCTGGCATGACCTTCCGCTGTGAATCCATGCTGCCTAGGGTCCTGTGCCCTCTGGCCTCTAGATACTGACAATTCTTTCCTTCAGAAGTGATTCCATCATTTCCCCATCACTGAGGTTAAACTAACAGGTCTGTAGTTTCCTGCTTCTGCCTTGCTCCCACTTTGTGAAGGGAATCACATCTGCCCTCCTCCAGTCCTCGGGTACCACCCTCATCCTCCCATGATTTGTTAAAAGGTGGTCAGTGGTGTCACTAGTTCTACCCTTAGTTTTTAGAATTCTGGGATGAATCCCATCAGGCCCCATTGCTTTGTCCACCTTCAGTTTTAAGAGTTCTTTCAGAACCCTTTCTTCTGTAAATGGGCTGGTATCAACTTCTGTATCAGAGTGTTACTACTGTTTGTTTTATGTACCTCCCTCTTCATTTGTAAATACTGAGCAAAATATTTGTTTAGTATCTCTGCCTTTTCACAGTCTCCTCTGCCCACCCTCCCTCCCTTTATTAAGCCTCACTATCCCTCCCTTGGTCTTCTTTGCTCCCTGATGTACCTATAAAAGGTTTTATCCCCTTCTTAACTGAGTTGGCTAGCTTTTCTCGGGTTTGGGCCTTTGCTGTTCTGACTGCCTTCCCAGCCTCCTTTTGCTTTAACTGATACAGTTCTCTGTCCTGCTCCTTCTGCATTCCTTGTACTTCCTGAATGCTTTCTTTCTCTTGAACCTTCACTGCCACTTCCTTTGAGAACCATAGTGGTTTCTTACATCGCCTTGTTTTGTTTATTTGCTTTCACACAAAGGCTCGTTACTCTGTGATGGCAGTTTTTATTATTCTCATTGTTCTTCCACCCTCCTTTCCTGCCCATTTGCTAGTGCATTCCTTAGGCACTCACCCATTTTGGCAAAGTCAGCCCTCCTAAAGACCAGTACTTTTGTCTTTGTATGGCTTGACTCTATTGCTGTGTTTATTGTGAACCATACTGTTCGATGGTCGCTAGTTCCCAGATGGCTACCCACTTCTACATCTGTGATCCTCTCTCAATCTCCATTTGAGAGAATCAAGTCTAATATTGCTCCCTCTCGAGTGGGCTCCAGTACTAGTTGTCTAAGGCATGCCCCCTGTAGGGCATCTAGAATAACTGCACTCTTCGAAGTGGCAGCTGCAACTGCACTCCAGTTAACATCTGGCATATTCAGATCGCCGATCAGTAATATCTCCCCTTTTTCTGCCATTCTAAGTATACTTTCTATCATTTCCCTGTCCATTTCCTCCCCCTGAGAAGGGGGTCTGTATACAACCCCTGTGCGTATTGTGGTGCCATTGCCTGTCTCAAATTCACCCACAGTGCTTCTCTTCTCCTTCCTGTTTACCCTTTTGTTCTATTGCTTTTATTCCTTCCCTTGTGTAAAGAACTCCTCCTCCTCCTTTTACCCTCCCTGTCCCTCCTGCAGACAGTGTATCCTTGTATGTTTATGTCCCAGTCATGGTTTTGTGTGTACCATGTTTCTGTGACTGCCACGATATCCAGATGTTCCTCCTCCATCAGGGCCACTAATTCAGGAAGCTTGTTACCCAGACTACGGGCATTAGTACTCATTGCTCTCCATTTTTTGATGGCTTTACCTTCTGTTGCAGCATCCCCCACTGACCGTTCTACCTCAGTCTTTTTCTCATTTAGTACCCTGTTTTGTAGGGAGAGGCTGGGATTTTCCTGCTGCTTGTCAGTGCCTCCTGGTGTATAGTATCACAAGATTCTATGTACATCCAAAGTATGGAGCAAAGCCTCCCCCTTATTAGAATACTCAGGAGAGTAAACCAGTAGGTGGATAGATTGATTCAAAGTAAATTCCGACACCACCTTGGGAAGAAATTTAGATTAGTACGCAAACGCACCTTATCTCTGTGAAAAGCCAAATAAGGCTCTTTACACATGAGAGCCCGAAGCTCGGAAATCCTTTGAGCAGAAGTAACAGCAACTAAAAAGAGTGCTTTCCATGACAGAAAGTGCAGCTTGCAACTCGCGGCCGGTTCAGAGGGAGGTAACATGAGTTTCTCCAACATAAAATTGAGGTCCCACAGAGGGACCGGGTCACCGGACAGGTGAGGGGGTCCAGCTGGCACAAAGCAGCCCAGAGGGAGAAGTGCTTCTCTTTTCATGGCGCAAGTGACCCTGGTGTAGGGCTTTTTAGTGGCCATCAGGACATCCGTGACCTTAGAGGACACCCCAAAGTGGGTGATGGTTAATCCTGCAGGAGCCACGCATAGAGATGCAGGGATTTTAGATCCGGATGGTTCAGGGTGCCCCGGTCCTGGAAGAGCAAGCTGGTGCACAGGGGCAAGGACACTGGAGGTTCCACCACTAGCTGCTGCAGCAAGGGGAACTAGATCTGTCGTGGTCAGAAGTGGGCTATGAGGATCATCTCCACCCCTTCCAACTGGAGTTTGAGCATCACCCTCTGGAGGAGCAGGAAGGCGTAAAGAAACCTCCCCTTCCAGGAGGGGACAATGCATCTTGCCAGAAAACTCCAGGCCTGGGATCAAACAAGCAAAAAAGCAGCAGTTTTGCATTGAGCAGGGACGCAAATAGGTCCAACTCTGGACGACCCTATCTGTTGAAGACATCTTCGACCACCAGAGTCAGAAGCTCGCACTCATGAGCCTTGGATGGAGAATGGCTTAGACTGTCCAATAGGACGTTTTAGATGGCTGGAACATGGACGTCCGAGAACTCCAGACTGTGCTCGATGGCCCAGTATCAAACTCTCATCGCCTCCCAGCACAGGGGGAAAGAGTGAGCACCCCCACCCCTGCTTGTAAATTGAACACACCACGCATATGTTGTCCATCTGCACCAACAGCAGACTGGGGAAGAGAGGAGTCTGGAAGGCCTGCAGAGCATACAGAACCCCTCTCATCTCCAGAACATTGCTGTGGAGACCCTATTCCACGTCTGTCTAAGTGCCTTGAGCTTGGTGAGTGTCCAAATGAGCTCCCCAGCCCAGACCTGAGGAGTCTGTCCTAAGAATCTGACGAGGGGCTGAGATTTGAAAGGAAACCCCCTGAAGCAGGTTGGCAGTCTCTAGCCACCATGACAGGACTCTTGTTGGGATCAGAGACCATGACCATCTGGTCCAGGTTGTGGTGTGCTGGTCCCACTGGACTCTCAATGTCCACTGAGGTATCCACATGTGAAGGCGGGTGAGGGGAACCGTAGCAATGGCTGCTGTCATGTGGCTCAGGAGTAGCAAGACTACCTTGGTGGGGACCCGGCGACTGGACGAGACCAAGTGAGCCTGGGCCTTCAGGTGCTCTGCCCTGTCCATGGGCAAGAAGGCCATGCCGTGGGCGGTATCCAGGACCGCCCCTATATACTGGAGGCGCTGGCAAGGAGACAGGCAGGACTTCAGCCAATTGATGGTGATACTCAAGGCCTGGAAAAGGCGGAAGATATGCTTCAGGGTCTGAACAAGATGGTGTCACTAGCAGCCGATCGTCCAGGTAGGGAAACACATAGAAGCCTTGCCACCTCAAGGCAGCTGCTCCCACCGGCAGGCACTTGGTAAAGACCCTGGGGGCTGAGGACATGCCAAAAGGAAGGGCCCTGAATTACAAGTTGAGATGACTCAGATCCAGGATGGGCCAGAGATCCCTGGTCTTCTTGGAGACTAGGATGAAGCTGGAGTAGATTCCCCTGCCCCACTGAGTCGGAGGTATGGGCTCTATGGCCTTTTTTTGCAGAACAGCCTGCATTTCCTCCCAGACAATGGGCAAATGAGCGGAGGGATATGAGGAGTAGCCCAGAGGAGTTTCTGGGGGCCACTCGAGAAGCTCTAGCATGTGGCTGTGTTCTATGATTATGCAGTACCCAGTAGTCCGATGTAACGCCCAGCCACCTGTTGAGGTGAAGGGAGAACAGCCTCCCCCAGAACCCCTCGGGGGGGGGGGGGGTCAGCCAAGGAGTCAGAATTTAGGAGTGGGCACCGGGAAGGTGGCTGCAGCCACTCGAGGGGGGCCTGACAGTGGCTGCGGAAGGGGCCGATGCCGCTTTTCTTTTGCCCTGACCTTTGGCGGGTGAGCGGGCCTGTCTGTGGGAGGAGCAGCGAAAGGGCGGCCACTGACCAGATTTAGGCTGGGTATGGTACAGTGAGTGAACAGAACGGAGGATACAGCCTGACTCTCGAAGGGAGGAAATTAGATCCTGGACATCCCCCAGAAAAGGACAGAACCCCGAAAGGGAGTGTCCAAAGTACTGGACAGCACATCAGAGGCAAAACCGGACACCTGGAGCCAAGAATTGTGCTGGAGACCGACACCAGCGGCCGCTCCTCTGCCTGAGGCGTTCACAGGATCACAGGAGGCCTGAAGGACATAGGACCCCACGTCGGAGCCTGCCTTGAGGACCTGGGCAAGCTGTTTTTTGGTGGGGTCATCAGGCAAAGCCTGAACCAGTTCCCTGGCCTGGTTCCAGAGGACATTCTGGTATTGGATCAGGTGGGCTAAATTGTTAATGGCCCAGATGGCCAGGGTGGAGGAGGCGAAGACTCAGTTGCCCACGTGGTCTAGCAGTCTGGATTCCCTATCAGGGGGAACAGTGCCAAGGTGCTTGGGCTTCTTGGTGCAGTCACGTGCCACGCTGATGACTACAGAGTCAGTTTTGGGCTGACGCCCCCCAAAATAGGCTGACCAGCTGGAGCATGGTAGAACCTATCTGCTTTCTTAGGCACAATCCCGGTTGAAGAGGGACGATGGGGACATCTTCATAACAGTCAATGGGGGGCCACTACTACGGGAAGGGGCATCAGGCTGCCTCAAATAAATGGCCAGCCAACACCACTCCAGATCCTGTTCCTCAGTTTCCCAGCCCATGGTGGCATGGATGTGCTTCATGATGTCTACGAAGGATGGATCATCAGGAGGATATTTAGGAACCACCTTGACAAGCTCTTTGCCCTCAGAAGAGTCCCCCGGGATGAAGTAAGATTTCGAGTAGTCAGAGTTATCCTCATTCTCTTCATCTGGCTGATGCCCGTCCTGGTGACTACTGGAGCTAGCGGCCCCAGCTGCGCCTGGTCCAATGGTGGAAGATTCCCGGGGGCGGGGGGACACGGGGGCCCTGAGGAGCAGTGGTCTGCTTCTGCATGAAAGACCACCATGCAGTAAACATCATTGAGTCCACCGTGCAGGGTAGTTACAAACTGGTGGATAAGGGTAGGCTGGCGCCAGGTAAAGAAAAGGGGTGTCAGGCCCGGCGGGACCAGCACAGGGTACCCCAGTGGAGGGCCAGCAAGTGCAGGCTGTGGAGCCGGAGCCAGCTGAGGACACCTGGGAGGGGAATTCACTGGTGCCAGGAGAGAAGAGATAGGCACTTGGGGAGGAGATCTCTCTGGCAAAGGCAGAGGCAACGTCGGACTGGAAGAAATGCTGGTAGCCTGCTGCGAGCACTGCTGAGAGGGACTGGCGATGGACCCCGTGGAGGGCACCGATGCAGGTAGCTCTGGGGCCAGAGGGGTGATGGCAGAGGAGCTGATGCCAGTCGCACCTTCACCGGCTGAGCCTCCTGGCTGAGAGCCCATGGAAGTAATGGACCTGAGCGTCAAGAGGCTGGGGAGCACGTGACCAAGTCCCCTGTCATGAGGAGCCACTGCCCAAGAGTGAGATAAGGACAGGCAGTGGAGCCACAGTCAGCTCTGCAGGAGTAAGGGCAAGCAGGGCCGTGGGAGAATTACCAAAAAGTGGTTGAACGTTTATGAGGGACCACAAGCGGGAAGCAGACCAGTCCCGGTGTTTGTGCTTCCCACCGGATTTTTCTCAGGACTGAAGAGGAGGAAGCCCTGGTAGACTGGGCTGGAGGAGCAAACGAGCTCCTGGCCTGCAGCTCCTTTTCCATCATGACAAGCTTCTGTTTGATCAGATGGTTCTCCAGGATTTTTAGGCGACATCTCAGAGTGGCCTGCTTGAATTTCTGGCAGGCTTCAGTGTCGTGGCTGGGGGCCTAGGCACAGGATACGAGCAGTGTCACTGTCTTTTTCAGGAATTTGTTTGCCGCAGACACACTTAGAGGAGTGGTCGGAAGACTGATCAGGTGGAGAAGACAAACTATTATCAGCAACACCAAAACTTTGATGTTAAAACTAAAGAAAATAGTGAAAATAAAAAACGCAGTGATGGCGGATGACTGTAGCTGCAGCGTCTGCTAAGGTCCGATGTGCGCAGGTCAATGGTGGGTAAGAACTGAGGAGGGTGTGGGGGACCGCCAGCCTTTATAGGCTAGGCAGACCTCAGAGGAGGACATCGGCATTGGGCGGTACCCTGGGGTAGACTAACTAGAAAATGTCCATGTGGTCCTGGCGGCTAAGTCCTACTGGTGTTGGCCTGCTGCAAGAGCTTCCTTAAAGTAAGACCATCAGATAGCTAGAGTCACTGAAAATCTAGGAACCCTTTTATAAAATGGCAGTATCAAAAAGCACAACCTGTCAAGTTTACTTTTGCTTGTCAGGGTATATATTCCCCCTCCCCACACACCTCACCACTGCCTCTCTTTTCCCCTTTTCCTTCACATAAGCACTTGTTACTTATTAACCCAGCACTTATTGTCCACTGTTGTTACCTATCATGTGCAACACTGTTGTTAACACTGTTTGTGACATCTATCTTACTAATGTTGAACCTACCTGACCGGGGCAGCTCTCGGAGATCCATGCTTTGCTCCGTGGCTCCTCCACCCATCTGAACCGCACTCCCGTTGCTACACCAGGTTCAGGACCCCAGGCTCTCCTGGCCCCAAGAAGAGGCCCGCAAGAGTTGGGAGATGCAGCAGACATAGGGCGTGTGGCCGGGGCAACTGATGGTCTCGACGCCTCACCTGGCGGTAAAGGATTTTCTCTTGTTCATTTCCTCCTATTGGCTAAGAGTGCAATGCACTCCAGCGCGATGTGTGCTCGCTCCCGAGCCCGCCCACAGGAGCGCTCCCCAGCCAATCCCCATTCTTTCTGGCTCTCGACTGCTGTGAGCTCCCGCAGCCACCAGAGGACACTAGACTGTGAGAGCGCGAGATCCCCCCACCTCAGGGAGGGACAGCTGTCCTCCGGATGCTCAATCCCTACCCTCCCCTGCCGACCCCCGGCCGCTTTGGGCGCAGGTGTGGCGGCCCAGCGCCTCAACCCTCAGCACCACCGGGCTGGCTTCTAATGTTGAACTTGTAACTTGAATGTTTAATGTCTCGTTCCTAATGTACCCCTTCCCCCCAGGTTGTACAGGAGACGAGTGACTTGTTGCTCAGTGTGCCTTCCTGGTAAAACATTTCAATAATAAATAAATACAGTAAAAATATATTCTCACTCTAGTTGGATGACAAAGCAAATATTCTCATTGTAGGTCCTTCAGAATAAAAGTCTGAAATAATTTCATTCCGAGACTTGATTGTTCTCAAAGATCTATTGATAGAACTGTAACATCAGTTACTGACACAGCACCACATCTAAATGTTTTACCACACAAACACAGGTCATTATATAAATCAAATACTTTATGACATGGGCAGAATCAAGATATACATGATAGTTTTACTTGTGATCTCTGACCCCTGTAACATCACTGGATCACAGACCACTCAAATTATTAGGCCCATGCCATATCCCATATTTATAACCCCCCCCCCAAAAAAATATCTAGGGAGGTCTAAGGCAAGGATGTTGTTGTGCAGTTTAGCCCACACTGTGCCATGTGCTGCTCCTCATGTATACAGTATGCCTCTGCAGAACTTGGTGGCTTTTAGCCAAGCAGTCTCTCTTGGGTTAACTCCATCCCCCTCTTCCAGATATACAAGTCTTCTGCGTCAAGCAACTTCTAAGGTACTATGGCTATCTTAAAAAGGCAGGAAATTCACTGCATTTCCCCCCCACAAAAACAACAAAAGTAAAGAAATCCAATATAAGCTTTTTTTTTTTGTTAAGTAACTTTGCCCACATTCAAGGGTGCCCAACACCATTGCTGGTACCCCCATGTGCCAGCCCGATTGAAAATATAAGAAGGTAGGCGCTGCGGACCTCGGGCCGGCTGGTGTACCTCCCATCCACAAAATCAGTGAATACAGTGGTGGCAGGCTCCCAACCCCTCCACAGCTACCCCTTCTCCTGCCCAATAAGTGAATACACCAGCCACGGGTGTGCAACACCATTGCTGGTACCTCTCTCCACCCACCTTGCACGAATACACAGTCATTTACATAGTTTTTCCTAGGATCTCTGGCTCCAGTAAATTTGGTAATGGGTGGTTAAGCGGTTTCAAAGTTACAGCAGGTTGAAACTACACTCCATGATGAACACTTTTTTCTCTGCTGGTGCAGGCCACTCTCAAACTCTGCTGTAGGTTGGGTGCACTCTGTTTAACCAGGCATTTGCTTCTTGAGTGTCCCGCTATAGGTCAGGTGCCTTTGCTTAACCATGCATCTGCCTCTTGAGTGCCTCGCTGTAGGTTGCGTGCCCTTTATTTAACAATGCATCGACTTCTTGAGTGCCCCGCTATAGGTCTACTGCACTCTGTGTAATGATGCAGGTACTCTGTGACTAGTGCACAAATGCACCCTTGTACAGGTCCCTGGTAAGGCCTCATCTAGAGTATGGAGTTCAGTATTGGTGCCCACACCTCGAAAAGGACATTAACCTGCTGGAGAAGGTCCAGAGGAGGGCTACAAAGATGACAGTGGGTCAGCAGGGTAAGGCATATGAAGAGAGGTTGAGGACACTGAATGTGTACTCCCTGGAAGACAGGAAAGAGAGAGAGAGGACATGATTGGGACCTTCAAGCACTTGAAAGGGACAAATAAGGTGGCTAAGGAGAGTCTCAAAGCTGAGTGGCAACCATATCACAAGGGGGCACAGTCTTAAGCTGGAGGGTGGGAGGTTTAGGAGGGAGGTCACAAAGCACTTCTTCACAGAGAGGGTGGTGGACACTTGGAATGCGTTGCTGGAAGAGGTGATCTCGTTGAAGACAGTGGGCAGCTTTAAGAGAGGCTTGGACAGGCATAGGAGGAAGGTAAGGCTCATTGGTAGGGAGGATGGTAGGTGTGGAGAGGGAGGGCAGGGACAGTAGCTCAAGCTGTGTACCCTGCAATATGGGCAGACCAGACAGACTAAATGGCCTTCTTCTGCTGGCTTCTTTGTATGTTTGTATGCATATACTCCAACTCAGCATTATATTCTGTGTCCTTGTGTCTCAACATCTGACTGCAGTGTTCGGCATGGGGCATGCCTGTATTCTTGTTATTTATTTAGGACGTTAAATCATGTTTGAAATCTGGAGTGTATTTTACCATTTAATTCGGTGCAGTTCTCAGAGGTGGTGCATAGGTTAGGGCAGAGTCGGAGTTATAAAAAAAAATCTCATATGTTGCATGTCCTCACATTTGTTGTTTGTGACAAAGTACTTCTGACCTTCAGAACCACTCTGTTTTTAATGCTGCCATTTTTTTTTTAATTATGATGTCCAATTTGATTTTAGCAACCCTGTTTTTTCATTTCAAAGTGTTACCCCACTTCCAAGTGACAGGATAACGGGTTATAATGCATGTATCAGAAACCGCAGGTCCCCCTGCAGGCAGGCAGAATACAATCAAAACGAAGTCGTTCTTTTTAAGTTGTATCATTAGGATTAAGAGAGCACTCTGAAGGCACCAGAGTTGAACTTTAATGATTTCATGGAACAATAATGATGTGAATCATTTCTTTTGCTTCAAATAACTGTGTTCCCTGTTAGGACCTATATTGCTCTTTTCTCTCCCCTTCCCCAGCTTCTTACGGCTTCTGTCCAAGTTATTGAATTTACTGTTCCCTAGATACCTGTGAATGCTTTACGATCGGTACCCAGGCTGGAATCTTGCAGTTTCTTCAAAAATCAGCTCCTTCAGTCTCTCTTTGGGCAAATCATCCAGCTCCGTCTCAAACGTAAATGGCGCTTCTGCTACAGGCTAATAGATGCATTAAATAAAATACATTAAAATGTTTTAAAAACACACACACACACACACCAACTTAAGTGCCCTGTGTTCGAAGCTTGTGTAATGCCTTTCATGCTATAAGAAGCACTGCTACACTCATGCTGTGTAAGTAACCTTGCACACCAGAGACAGTTACTAGGGAATGCCACCCCCTTCTCCAGCAGGCACCATGCAGAAGTGTGTACTCAGCAGATGCGCGTCAGCAAGCCGAGTCAGATGGCATCAACCTTCCCCCAGCAGCTCCAGATGCACGAACCCCTGCGGTCACCCAGGTGGTAGTGGAGCCTGCTATCACTCTCTCCCTGGAAAGCGTCCTCTGGGTTACTAAATCCTCCTTCTCCTCCTGAGCTTATCCTGCACCCCAGCTGAAAGTAGCCCTGCTGCTGTGGACAGGCTGGCCCCCCGTCTGCAGTTTTACAGGTTTCAATTACCATAACATGCTGGTTGGGAGAAGGGAATTTTATTTGAAAATGTTATCTGTAGCAGTGACTGTTACCCTGTATTAAACGTGACTGGACAGTAACATCTATGGCCAAAAATAAGTTTAAATCAGGCAAAGTAATTGTTGGCAACCACAAAGTTTGTGCAGCATGCTGTTCCAGTTGGTTAGCTCTATCCCTTCCCCATTACCTCATCACTGGGGTCATAGTACTGCTCCAGGTAAGGATGGGCCAAAGCTTCCTCCACTTCAATTCTCTTGTGGGGGTTAAACGTCAACATTTTATCCAACAAATCCAGAGCTGGAAATACAAATGAAATATTTCTCAGTGAAAGCTACAGAGGCATCCATTTTGATCACTTGTTTTGCTGGCATACACAAATGTTCCGAATCCTCCAACACTTGATATCACACAGACAGTATTATTTTTCTGTAGAATTCTCCAGTGAGATAGGCAAGTGCTAACACAGGGCAGGGTGAGAGGCTCTACACTATGATGCAATTATGATGATCATTTTTTTTTTTTTATTTGGTCTCCTCCAGTATGGGGGGATATGCCCCATCAGACCCTCTCTGAAGCCGCTACAGCCCAGTTATCCTGCTTTCTCCCAGGACTTACCACCAACTCCTGAACTCTGTGGCTGACACCCATGGCAGGCTCCCACTCCCCAGACTGGCCCCAGGATCCCGAGGGGACTCGAGAGGCTGCAGTGGATCAACAGGTACAGGGCCTGCAGGCGCTCCTGGCTATTACCGTGCTGAAAAGAAGGTTGTTTTTTGACCCCTAGCTTTAGCCCATCCCTGAGGACACTGCTGTGGCTGGCAACATGCTCCCATCCCGGATGCAAGCACATCTCACTGCACAGCAATCTGTGGTCACTCGGATGACACAGTAGTGCTGTGGAGTGTTTCCAACCCCGCAGGAGAGCATCCTATGGGACATTCAGTCCTCCTCCACAGGCTTGTTCCTGAATCCAGGTCACCAGCGTCGCGAGTGGTAGCCCTACCGCTGCACTGTCAGGGCCATCCTCAGTGCAGTTCCTTAAGTGGTAAGGCACAGCAAGAGGTGGGTTACCATAAGATAATCTCACCCTCTGCGTCAAACAGCAAAGGCCAGTGCTGTTCAACTTAGGGGCGAGGTGTCATCATCAGTACCTCCAATTCACCATTATAAAAATGGGGTAAGGCATTTCAATTTATCTTGTTTTAAAAAGATCAATCAATACAACTCACCTCTTATGCTTGCAGTCCTGCTTTAGACAATGGCAGGGTGTCTGCAGGATGCATGTAAATACTGTGTGGCACTCAAACAGGAACCAGACAATCAGGAGGCTGGCTTCACAGTTACAGCTTTATAACAGCATTAAAGGGCACCTATCATGCTCTTCTTGGAAACCCTCCCGCAAGCCTTGCCCTGCAATAGCGGAATGGCCATACACTGAAATTTTTATTTTCTGGCCAGTTAGTAGGGGAAGGGATTGTAAATTTGTGCTGAGAAGACCTGCCACACCTTCCCTTCCCTTTCCCCTTCCTGTTATGAGTGCCCTCTGTCCCCACACTACACGTTTTTGTGATGTCAGAGTCTGGAGAGTGCCAGGTCATACTCCATAAACAATTAATAGCCATGTTTACTTGCATGCTATTTTTAGTATGTTAACGGGCCATTTGATTCAAGTCAAAGTCACCGCTCGGCTAACAAGGTCCTTGTTAGTGAAGCGGTGGCTTTGACTGGAATCAGACAGGCAATACATGCAAACGCCATGATGGAATTTCACCTGCGGCCAGATGTGCCATTTATGATGTCACAATATGTGAGGCATAATGCTGAAGTGATATGAAAAAAAAAAAAAAACAAAAAAAAACACAGTATTAGACTTGTCAGCCTTGCTGTTCCACACATTATACCTTATACAATGAGGTCAAAAAACAAATTCAACAATATAAAATTACAACAGTCCACTTTTAAAAATGTGTTGCCTCTTCTGGCTGCAATTGTTTTATAGTATTAGCATTTTTCTCCTCAGCCAGTGGGAGATGGTCTCCTCCATTACTTCCACAAGACCTGGATACCATTCCTACAACAGCCATTGTTATTGGCTCCAAGATACCCACTTGCTTGTCCCCTTGAATACTGTCCAAGCCTTACACCCCTGGGCAGGGATGGCTAGAGGAAAACTGTCCACAAACTTTCCTGACTGGGCAGACGGGGGGGTTGAGGGTCTTGGGCCCCGGGGGATCAGGTGCCACAAATGGGTAGAGGGAAAAAAAATCTGCCCAAGTGACACCATTGTTTCCGCTACCACCCCCTCCGCCCAAACCCTGCTTATGCATGGCAAAGTGGGAGACCTTTCTGACCCCGGATGTGGGTAGGATCTGGCCCTCCTGCACACTCTGACGTGACACTCAATGAAGCAGGACTGGATGCAAGGCACCACCAAATCCTTTGTCAGCATCCAGCAACAGGACTCTACCCCCCCCCACATCTGTCAGGAGCAGTGTATTTATGCTCCCATGACTACCTCCCCAACCAAGGGAAAGTTGTGTAAAGGCAAGCGATGTCTATGACATATACTCAACATGTCTCCGCTGCCTGATGTGAGACAGTCTGGGCTTGCGACGTGATCCCTGTTTGCCAATTTGATGAGCCACAGTGCCTACTAATAGGTCATCAGACCACCGAGCACTAGCTCTTATAAGTAACTGATTCTGCGTAGCTCCAGTTTCACCTGTCCGGTTTAGAATGTTTTACCTTTAGGGTCTGCATTTGGGAAGAGCCTGTTCCATGGTACCTTATTCTTGTGTGGTAGGGAAAGCAGGTAGTTTCTGGCTTTCAGGTTAATTATGCAGTTTAGGTCGTCTTGTGACGGTGATCCAAGAATCCCTGCAAGGGAGGAAACTATTAATCTCGTGCAGACTTTTTTTTTTTTAAAAAAAAAAAAAAAAAAAAAGAATGGTTACATGTGCATGCACGAGTTTATCTAATGGTGTTTCATTATGTCACTAAGAATCACTAACAATGTTTAGCTGTGGGTAAAGTTACCACCTTTCCTGTTGATAAGCATGTAAAGGCCTAGGGCAGAAAACAGCCCAAGACTTATTCTGAGCATGGGCTAACCACTGCTTCTCAAACAGACCAAGAATAATCCTGCAAAATAAGGGCTGTGTATAATGAACAAGTTTCACTATATTGAGCAAACATACAAAAGCAGTGGGGACAGATGTCACTTTTTTTATTCTACGTAGTACATGTTTTTCACTCTATATAGTCCACTGCCTAATCTATCCTGCTGGTTAAATTCTCCAGCCATGGCAGGCAGGAACAATGACAAGCAGACCCCATGCACATCTCCCTCCCAGCCAGAAGAGTCAGCACTGCACACCCCTTATAGTCTTTAGGCTCATCCTCCTTGTAGGAAGCACAAGCACACACCAGTCTTTCACCACCACCAATGAAAAAGGCAGCCCCCAAGTAACAATGTCGATCAGTGCAGTAGACCTGCAAACACATCCCACACCCCCAAGTTCCTGGCTCTGGTGTTGGTCCAAAAAAGATTTCAGTCCCAATCCCCCAGCTGCAGACACCTACTAAACCCTACCCTAAGGTGCAGTTCCCATTCTCCAAACCCTCTTCGGGACTTTCCATAGCAGGTGCAGCAGCTACCAGGTAACAGGTCCATCCTTTCCATCACCTCAACCATAATGGGACAAAGGACAAGCTTTAAATAGGACTTTGAGCTTTTTTACTTCCCTAAGAAAAGTTACTTATCAGTAACTCTTGATGATCTTGAGTATCTCCTCCATATAGAGACACACTCTGGTCTTCGAGCTGAAGGCACTAGGACTCCGTGGGATTTAGAACATTTGGAGGCGACGGCACCAATGTACAGTGCTGCTGCGCAGTGTCACATGCACGCCAAACACTACATATAGTGACATAAGCCCCAACCGCCTCAGTAGCTCTCACCCCCTCAAGAGAGAAGTGAAATGAATAAGAAGATACAGAAAGGAAATCCTGACAACAGAAGAGAAAATGAGGATGACAGGACTCAAAGTAACAGTAAAAAATACAATACAATATAATAGAAGGCTGTCCTTCTACAAACAGTTCTGTCATGACACACAGACCAGACAGATTGTCACTAGCAGGTGATAGAGAGAAGACAGATGGTCTGTGCTTGTAGTAAGCACACCCAATTGCTGTGATGTGCATTCCTTCAACTCCCCCCCCTCCTTTTCAAAACTATTCAATAAAAAAAAAACAGGATAGCAAATGTGTAACTACTGCACTTTAGTATAAGGACAACAGATGTTGTGGGGTGAGGGTATGTCATGTGGTAAGTGTCAGGTGCCATCAGAGACACTAGGATCCACCACTAAAATAACCATATAGGAAAACAATTGTATTTTTTTTTTTTTTTTTAATTTCTTTGGGCATTCAGCTAAAATATTATTGTGTTAAGACACACAAACCCCTGGAAAAAAATACTAGTCTGATTAGGCCTAAAGCACCAGTAGCTGAGCATAAAGGAAAAACTACATCACAGAGTAGCTCTCTACTAAAATAAAAAGCTTAAAACCACTAGATTTACACCAAAAGGTTTTAACTTTAGCGTTTTCCAGTTTTTTTATTTACTTTCCTCTGCTGTGGGTCTACTAAATACTGCAGACTAGAAAAGAATGTGTTTATTCTTAGAACAACCACTAGTATCTTCCGACCATTTCAAAAAATGAGGGTTACTCACCTGTAACTGTAGTTATAGGAGAGGTGTATGGTGCACATCCACACTGTAGCAGTCTTCCTTTCCCTGTAAATCTAACCGGAACATCTTCAAGCTAAGCTCCTCCCACCCACCGAGGTGTCATCCTCCTTGGCTCCACCCCATGATGTCAGATCTTGCACGCCTGAAGCAGAGATGTGTGTGCCACTTGCCAGGGGAGGTCGGTGGGTCGTGTGGCTGTGCACCATATACCACTCCTAGAACTATGATTGCAGGTGAGTAACTCCTCAATTCTAGGGACGTGGATACAGTACACTTGTCCACACTGTGGCAGACTCCAAGCAGTTCTCCCGGAGGAGGGGGCAAGGCGCATGCCCCTACTTTGGAAACAGGGAGCAGAGAACTGAGGCATCCCAGTGTGACTCAAGGGCGATGTAGAAGTGGGAAATGAAGGTGTATGCAGACTTCCAGGTAGCGGCCCTGCAGATTTCCTGGATAGGGACGTCACTGGATGCAGCCACTGACCGAGGCAGTGGTATGTCTGGTGAAGTGAGCCCTAAGCACTATGAGAGGCTCCCCGCCAGCCAACCAATATCAGAGGTCGATGTAGGAGACAATCCACCTGCCAGTCATCCACATAGCTGCTGGTCTGCCATGTACGGCTCTAGCATATGTCACAAATAGCTAGTGAACCTCTCCCCAAACTCCAACCACGCACTCCATGTAGTAAGCGAGCGCCCACCTCAGGTCAAATGAATGGAGCCTGTGCTCTGCCTCCGACACTGGATTGGTGAAGTACACCGGGAGGTTAATCACCTGATTAAGGTGAAACTGACAACCTTCAGGAGGAACTTCGGGTTAGGGAAGAGGACAATGCTGTCTTTGTGGAGCACCAGATATAGAGACTCCACCAAGAAGGCAGTCTTCCATGACAGGTGTGACATCTCACACCTGTGCATCGGTTCATGCGGCTTGCCCATGAGCACTGCCAGGACCAGCAGCAAGTCCCAAGGTGGTGGTGGTGGTGGTTCACGCACCAGCGAGAACAGGTGGTCCAGGCCTTCAAAGAAATGTCCGACCACCTTCTGCTCTTCCACCATCGGCATACCAGCCTGTGCCCGTTTTGCAGAGATAGTTGCCACGTGCACTCTGAGGGCGGTCTACCTCTGGTCCCTCTTCCAACTGGGACAAGGGAGTCTAGCTCCCTGCCCTGGCACCAAATGGAAAACCACTTCCATTTGAAGGCACAACAGCGATGGGTTGGCTCTTTCCGGGAAGCCTCCAGAACATGGAGAACATCTTCAGAGAGACCCAAAGCCTGGCACTCTAGCCGCTCAGGAACCAGGTGCAGAGACTGAAGGTCTGGAAGCAGGACCTTCCCCTTGTGACAAGACAGCAGATCCGGGCGCAGAGGCAACCGCCAAGGAGGTCTGCTGCTGAGGCTAAGGGGAGATCTGGGTACCAAAACTGGTGTGGCCCTCCGGGGCTTCCAGGATCATCTGTGCTTTCACCAACACTTTGTGGATCGGGGAAAGGGGGGGGAAGGCGTAAAGTAGGCCTGGTGTGCAGGGCCGCATGAAGACATCCCCCATAAATGTACCGCACTCTGTGTGTGTGTGTGTGTATACATGTGTCGGGAGGGGGGAGTAACGTACAGACAGCCTCAGCTTTGTGTTTTCCCAGGGAGTGACCAGGTTGATCAAGAGTGCCCCACTAGGAGAAAGTACAGTTATGTAAGAACTTACCATAACAGTAGATCTTCGAGAGAGACTCTTGCAGTAGGTACTAACCATTAAGACTAGAGTAGTCAAGTACTAGGGCCACATGGAAAACTTTAGCTAGCAGTGTCTGGCGGGGGACTGCCCACCCGGCGTCATGTGATGGACATTAGCGTGACACTATATAGTGGGTGGCCCCCATGCCCACCCTCCTGTTCTCCCGCTGGAGACCTAAGAAGGTGCAACAGGAGAAAGAAGTGGACTCCTGGAGCCAGGATAAAAAGGTGGAAAGAAAGTAGCCACAGAAGCAGGGGGAAGGTGGGAGGGGAAAAAAGGTACCTAATACAAGAGCCTCTTAGATCTACTGTTACGGTAAGTTCTTATGTAACTGTACTATCTTACTTTGAGAGGGCTCCTGCAGTAGGTACTAACCATTAGGACTGAGTCCCAAGGACTGGCCCACCGGTGCAGCGGCTGGATTTCCGCTTACGATGCCGATGACCGGGTTTGAGAACGACTCAGGTGGCGGAGGCCAGCCCGGGGAGAAGCACAGAGTGTCATTAGACTGCTCTCCTCTCTGCTGGTTGCAGTGTTTGGTGTCTAGCGACACCCAGCGGAGGCTGGGTATGCTATCAGAACATAGACACCCGGATCACCCAGGGGCAGGGCAGACGCTGGCCATTACTGCACGTCCCCGCCCCTGTTCACAAGGGAAGAAAAAACCTGGGCTCGGTCCATCTCCGTGATGCCCTCCCCCTGGGGCCTCCATTAACCTCAGAGGCCAGCTCCCCAAGTAGATACTAGACTTGCGGTGACCTTGGGGAAGTCGCCGCAACCCTCCCCTCTGGGTGGTAAGCCAGGGGTGACCGGGAGCTGGGCAATTGATCGAGGGGGAGGTACAGGGGCCGTGACCAGGGTGGAGTACTGACGGACCTCGTCCCGAAAAAAGTATAGTAAATTTAAAAAAAAAAAAAAAAAAAAGGGGCCGAGTCCCAAACAATGTAATTCAGACAAAGGCTGACACACCGGAGGCAGGAAAGATCTGCAGTAGGTATAGAATTAGGACAGGAGACCCTGAAGGATGGTTAGGCCAAAGCCTGTCCTGCACCTAGAGGCAATGTCCAGGCTGTAGTGTTTGGTAAAGGCGTGGACAGAGCTCCAAGTGGCTGCAGCACAAATGTCTGCGGCAGAAACATTCCTGAAACAAGCAGCAGAAGAAGCCATGCCTCTGGTTTACTTATTTACGCTGTTATTTTTACTGTTTTATTTATATTAATTTCAATTATTGTACTGATAGTACGGCACCCAGAGCCTCTGGGATTGGGCACCTGAAAAATAAAATTGGCCTTGCCTTGGTTGAATGCCCCTTGACTTCCCCCGGAAGGGCTTATTATACTTCTGATAAAACAAAATGCAGTTTGCTAACCATCTGGACAAACATTGTTTGGAAACAACAGCGCCCTCTCTTTTGGGCGCAAAGAAAAGGAAAAGCTGATCAGTTTTGTGGACTGACTTCGTCCGGTTAATGTAATAATGCAAAATTCTGTGTGCATCAACGCCTGTGCAGAATGGCCGCCCCTTGATTAGAATGCTCAGGATAATGCACTGGCAAGTGTATGGTCTGATTTTAAACTAAACTCAGAAACCACTTTTGGTAGCTACTTAGGATTTCTACACAGAGCCACCCAGTCTCTGTGAAAAATCAAATAAGGCTCCTTACACAGCAGGACCTGAAGCTCTGAAATCCTTCAAGCGGAAGTAATGGCAACTAAAAAGAGTGCTTTCCATGAAAGAAAGCGCATGTCGCAACTCATGGCTGGTTCAAAGGAGGCAAAGTTAGTTTCTCAAGGATGAAATTCAAATCCCACGGAGGAATAGGGTTCCTGATCGTGGGTTTCAGATGGAGAATTCCTCTCAGAAAGGTTTTGGAAACCTCCAACTGAGCCAAAGTTTTGCCATCCACCGGAGTGTGGCAGGCAGAAATGGCAGACAAGTGGACCTTCAGTGAAGAATAACTAAGGCCAAAGTTAGAGAGATGCAGCAGGTATTCCAGGACCTGTGGGGCAGGGCAAGAGAAAGAGTCCCAACCCTTGGGCTATTCTAGATCTAGTACTTACTAACAAGGAAAGGATCACAGATCTCCAGGTAGAAGGTCACCTGGGGGCCAGTGACCATCACATGGTATGGTTCAATTTGGCTACTAGAACTAAATCATCCCATTCCAAGGCAAAAATATGGGACTTCAGAGGAGCCGACTTTGATAAGATGGCCAACAGAGTTAAGCTAGCCCTGGCAAAATGAAATACAGGTGAGGGGGTACAGGCAAAGTGGGCACGCATTAAGGATGCAATACCTGAAGCAACATCCCATTGTGTCAGAGAGAAAAGGAGGTTCAAAAGAAGAAGGAAACCACTTTGGTTCTCAAAAACTGTAGCAGAAAAGGTTAGAGCCAAAAGGCTGGCCTTCAGGAAATATAAGGGAATGCAGCAGAATGAAGACAGGGAGGCATACCAAACTTCCCTAAGGGAAGCAGGGAAGGCAGTAAGGCAGGCAAAGGCCCAAACCGAGGAAACACTAGCACAAACAGTAAAAGAAGGTGACAAGACTTTCTATAGATACATTAGTGAAAGGTTAAAGTCCAGAGGGGATATTGCTAAGATCAAAGGAGATAAAGGGACATGTGAGGAGGAGGACCATATAACAGCATCTATCCTAAACAGATACTTCTGTTCAGTATTTACTGAAGAGAAGGTAGGGCAGGGCCCACAGCTCAGCACCATGGACACAGGGGGAGGGAGGTGTGCACTAACTAGTCCCTTCACAAAAGAAAGGGTCCTACAAGAGCTCGATAAGCTTAGGGTGGACAAGGCAATGGGATGGCATACATCCCAGGGTACTAAAGGAGCTAAGCGTGGAACTAGCAGAGCCATTATCAGAACTGTTTAATGAGTCTTTGAGCACAGGAGAGGTCCCAGAAGACTGGAGAAGGGCTCATGTGATCCCACTCCACAAGAGTGGTAGCAGGGAGGAGGCAGGGAACTACAGACCAGTCGGTCTTACCTCAGTAGTGGGCAAGATTATGGAGGCACTCCTTAAGGAAAGGATAGTGCAACACCTGGAATCCATCGGAGCACAGGATCCAAGACAGCTTGGGTTTACAAAAGGAAGGTCCTGCCTAACTAATCTCATAGATTTCTTTGACTGGGTAACCAGAGTGGTGGACCAAGGGGGAGCAGTTGATGTCGCCTACCTTGACTTCAGCAAAGCTTTCGATACTGTTCCACATAGAAGATTGATTAATAAGAGCTGGGTAGGCTCAGGGTGGGTCAGAAGTTGGTCAACTGGGTGGCAAACTGGTTGACGGGCAGCAAACAGAGAGTGGTGGTAAACGGTATACAGTCAGAAGAGATGCAAGTCACAAGTGGGGTACCTCAGGGATCAGTCCTGGGGCCAGTCCTCTTCAATATCTTCATTAGTGACACTGCAGATGGACTGAAGGGTAAGGTTTGTCTGTTTGCAGATGACGCCAAGATCTGCAACAGAGTAGATGATCCAGATGGGGTGGGCAGAATGAGAAGAGAGAGAGATGGATAAACTAGCAAAATGGTCAAAAGAGTGGCAACTGGGGTTTAACGCAAAGAAGTGCAAGATCATGCACATAGGGAAGAGAAACCCTGAAGCCACCTATAGGCTGGGAGGGGAGTTGCTGGCAGTCACAAGGGAAAAAAAAGAGACTTGGGCATCATCATCGCCAATGACCCAAAATCATCCAAGCAGATTACTAAAGCAGTAGGTAATGCTAGGGGGATGTTGAGGTGTATTAGTAGGGGTACCACAAGTCGTAAGAGGGGGGTAATAATCCCTCTTTACAAGACACTGGTTAGACCCCATCTGGAGTACTGCGTGCAGTACTGGAGGCCACACCTTCACAAGGACATTAACCAAATTGAGGCAGTCCAGAGAAGGGCAACCAAAATGGTGCAGGGACCGCATCAGAAAACATAAGAGGACAGATTAACGGAGCTCAATATGTATACCCTAGAGCAAAGGAGGGAGAGAGGTGATATGATCGAAACATTCAAACACCTTTAGGGCATTAACAAGGTGAAAGAGTCTAACATGTTTCAATATAAGAAAAATAGCACAACAAGAGGACACAGCATGAGATTAGAGGGAGGCCGATTAAGGGGTAATGTGAGGAAGTTCTTTTTCACAGAAAGGGTGGTGGATGCATGGAATGGCCTACCTCAGGAAATGGTGGATATGACTACAGTGTAGGGCTTCAAACAGGCATGGGATATGCATAAGGGAGCAATACAGATGAGTATGAATAGATAGGCCATTGACAGAGCAAAGGCCGATGGCACATTCATAAGGTAGAAAAAGAAATGGGCAGACTGGATGGGCCTTGTGGTCCTTATCTGCCATCAACTTCTGTGTTTCTCTGTTTCTTGGAGGAAGCCCAAATGGAGAACCTCTTCCATTTCATAACATATGTGGTTCTTGTGGATGGCTTTCAGGCCTCCACAAGAACTTGAGCCACCCTGGAAGAGACCCCAAAGCATGCGATGGCTATGTCAACAGGTGCCATGCATGAAGGTGAAGGGACCCGAGGCCTGGATGGACCAGCTTGCCCTGGTCCTGAGTCAGCAGGTTCTGGCAGAGGGGTAGGGGAACCAGAGGCTCCACTCTCAACTGCTGAAGCAGAGGAAACCACACTTGACAAGGCCAGTAAGGGGCTATGAGAATCATACGGGCCCGTTCTTGCTGTATTTTCAGAAGCACCCTCTGCAACAGCGGGAAGGGAGGGAAGGCGTACAAAAACCTCCCTGTCCAGCAAAGAGACAGCAGGTATTGCCACAAAACACCACACCCGGGAATGAGCGAGCAGAAACTGGGCAGTTTGGCGCTGGATGGGGAGGCGAACAGATCAAGATCTGGGCAACCCCACCAATCAAAAAATGTCTTCCGACTATTGACTGCCTCAGTTCCCACTTCTGTGCCCTCGCCTGAGTGCGGCCGAGTGTCCGCAAGGACGTTAACGCCTGGGACATGCACTGCCATGAGCTGTAGGCTGTGCTTTACCGCTCACTGCCACAAGCGCATCGCTTCCCTGCACAGTAGATACGATCGCATGCCTCCCCGTTTATTCAGGAACCAGACCACACACACGTTGTCCATCTGTACCAGGAGGGGCCCAGGGAGGAGTAGGGGATGAAAAGCCTAAAGGGCGTACAGTGCCGGCCGCATCTCTTGCACACTGATGTGCAGAGATAGTTCTTGCTGAGACCAGGATCCCTGTGTCCTGTGGTCGCCCAGATGGGCGCCCCAGCCCTGACCGGAAGCATCTGTTATCAGGGTCTTAGCCGGCAGGGGTGTCTGAAAAGGAACCCCTCGGTGAGACTAGACAGATCCTGCCACCAAAGGAGGTCCCGATGCATGGGGCTGGACACCAGAACCCTGTGATCCAGGTCGCCTGATTTCTAGTCCCACTGACTCGAAGGGGTCCACTGCGTGACCCACATGTAGAGCCTGGACAGTGGGAATAGCCACTGCCATAAGGCCCAGAAGGCGTAAGACCAAATGGGCCATGGTCCATTGGCTGGTTGCCACTTGGATGGCCTGCTGGCATAAGGCTTCCACCCATTCCAAAGGGAGGAAAGCCTGACCCTGAACAGTATCCAGCAGAAGAAGTACAATCAGCATTTATGTAGTGCTTTTCATACACAGTGTATCCCAAAGTGCTTTACAAGCAGTGTTAGACTGGTAGTGAAGTGACTGCCCCAATAAACTGGAGGTGTTGTGAAGATACAAGGTGGGATTTGGGGTGATTCACTGTGATCCGCACTTGCCTGAACAGATTCAGGGTAGCAGTCAGGGAGGCCACCAGGCTGTCCCTCGATGGTGCTGACAGAAGCCAGTTGTCGAGGTATGGGAACACATAAATTCCCTGGCGCGTGAAACTGTCACCACCACTGCTAGGCACTTGGTAAACACTCTGGGTGCTGAAGAGAGACCAAAGGGGAGCACTCTGCACTGGAAGTGTTCCCCCTGGAAGGCAGAGCATAAGACGCGGCGGTGGGAGGGACACATTGGAATATGCAGGTAAGCATCCGGCATATCCAGAGCATAAAGCCAATGACCCTGGTGCAGAAGAAGCAACATGCCCGGTAGGGTCAATATGCAAAATCTCTTGTACTCTAAGTACAGGTTTACCGTGCTGAGGTCCAGGATCGGACGGAAGTCCCCTGTCTTTTTTGGGACCAGAAAGAAGTAGGAGTAATATCCCTTTCCTTCCTGGGTCGGAGAAACAGGCTCTACAGTTGATTTTTTCAGAACAGCCTGGATCTCTTCCTATATAAGAGGAATGTGGCCTTTTGGGTAGTGAGAGAGACCTAGAGGATTTCTTGGAGGTCCCTCTGTGAACTCGATGGTGTGGCCTTGAGCAATGAGCTGAAGGACCCACTTGTCTGAAGTGATTGCCTCCCACCTGGCCAGGTGGTGGGAGAATGTGCCTCCTATGGGTTCCTCCGGAGCTGGTGGTGGAGGTTGAGGGCCCTGCCACAAGTCAGGAGGTGGATGGGGTGTGGGGAAGTGCCGCCCCGGCAACCCTCTGGGACTTGGCTGGAGGGGTGGGTCCCACCGACGGGGCCAGACATTTATTTCGGACGTCGAGCTGGCTATTGCCTATTCTGGTGCCGTTGCTGGTGATGAAATAACTAACTGTTTTGGCTTGATGTTAGAGCGGTAAATAGACTGGACAGCGTACAGTGCCTTGTCACTGTTCTGGAGCTCAGCGATTATGTCCTTGACATCGCCTCCGAAAAGGACACGTCCTCTGAAAGGGGCATCCTGGATGGCCGACTGGACATCTTGGGCCAATCCGGATATGCGCAGCCAGGAGTACCGGCGCATGCTAATAGCTGTGGCAGTACTCTGGGTAGAGGCATCTACCGCATCATAGGTTGCTCTGAGGGAATGACGGCAGGAGATTTCTGCAGTCCTGAGAATCTGAAATTTTGGTTTTAGCCTTGGAATCGGGCAAAGCCTCGAATTCTGACTTCAACTGTCCCAGGATGGATTTCTGGTATACAATCATGTGTGCCAGTTAGTTCAAAACTCTGAGCCAGAGTGGAGGAAGAGTAAACCTTGCATCCAAACTGGTCTATTTGCTGCGACTCCTTGTCCAGAGGAGAGGTGCTCATGTATTTAGACTTAGCCGTACGGTCACGGGCTGCATTAATGACCATAGAGTCCGCTTTCGGGTGAGAACTAAGGTGGTCCTTACTCTCGGAGGCTCGATACAGTCTATCAGCAATCTTGACGACTGCGGCCACTGATTAATATTGTTGTCAGACCGTGGAGGCCAGGTCCTAATGTGGTCCAATCCTCGGAGGGATGAGCAGAGGGGACAGTTCTGGCACATCCAGGTGTTCTGCCAGTCTCTTGCGTTGGAGATCATGATCCTCGGTCTTCCACCCATTTGCCTCCTGGATCTTCCTGAGAATCTCTGTAAAGGAGGGGACCTCCGGAGGGGACTTGGGAGAGTCTTTGGGTTTTGGATCCTCTGGAGAGGGGGTCTCAAAGTCAGAGGCAGAAGAGTCGGCGGAATCTGAATCCGATGACAGACTTCTGTCAAGAGTTAGAGCCTGTGAGAGTGGAGTCTTCTGCAGGGAGACTGCAAGGACCCTGCTGAAACTGGCTACCACGGTAGGACACGTGGTCTGCCCCGAGGTAGATGGGTGAGACTCCACTGGGGAGAAAATCTCTGTGTAGGGTCCAAACGGGCTGCCGTAAAAGCTGCGGTCAGTTGCTGCAGGTCCAGTTCCGAAACCAACTGTGTCGAGAGTGCCTGGAGCTCACTAATCCTTCTAGCTGATGTGACAGCCACCAAGAAGGCTGTCTTCCACAACAGGTGTGACACCTTACATGCGTGCACATGCTCAAATGGCGGTGGCTTGCGCATCAGAGAGGATAAGTGGGCAAGGCCCTTATAAAAGCACCCAGCCATCTTCTCTTAGGCCACTGATGGCTTACCAGCCCATGCCCATCAAGCAGGAATGCTGCCAAGTGCACCTTCAGGGTCGTCACTCGCAGGCCCGGCTGACAGAGGGACTAGATGCAATTCAGGGTGCTCGCTGTAGGGCAGGCATGCGATCAAGCTCCTTGCCCTAGCACCAGATATTTATTTATTGAAAAGTTTAACAGTGCATACTGAGCTGACAGCTCGTTTCCACATGAGTCCTGGGGGAGAGGGAGGTAACGATCAATATAACAATGAGGTAAAAAGTAAAAACATAGTAATACAAGCAGAATAATAAATATTAAAGGCAAAACAGCAAATGACATCAACTAGAAAATGAAGCACTCAAATATATACACATAGAAAACAATAAATGGAAACCGCAAGAAGAGGACAAGACTAGAGAATAAAGAACAAGAGGAAACTGTCAAAGACACTTGCAGGCAGGACAATAAAAGTCAGAAAGAAGAGACTTTAGAGGCAAAGTAGAGGAGGCAGAATGAAGAGAGAGTGGAAGGGAGGACCAAAGTTTAGAAAAGCAGCAAGAGAAAGCAGAATGGCCAGCGATAGATTTTCTAGGAGGGATATTTAGAGAATGGGAAGCATTGTCACAAGAGGATAGGAGGAAGAAGGAAGAGGGGAAAGACAGATTTTGAGATAGAGGGAAGGGTGCCAAACTAGAATTTGTTTTGGACACAGTGGGAAAGGCGCCTAACATCAACAGAAGGAAAGAAAGAGCTGAGTAGAGAAAGCAGTGGTGAGTATGAGAGGGGCAATCTAAAGCAAAGCTGCAGAAAGAATGAAAGAGAGTCAAGTTTGGCAAGGGAGGTCTTGGGGCACTACAGTATATGAAGTCTCCATAGTCAAAAGATTGGAAGGATAATTTTTAGTACAATTTCTCGGAGAGGAAGCGGCATGCACGTTTTGTTCTAGTAGACAGCATCAAGTTTAGGCTGAAGCTTATGGTGAATTGCATCAATGTGAACAGAGAAATCAAGATGCCGGTCAAGGCAGACCCAGAGGTACTTAAAGGAGGAGACATCTTCAAGTTTAGCACCATCAAGGGTATTAAATAGGGGAGGAGAAGTAAGTTTGGCAAGCCTCTGATGGGCATCGCTGTTGCAAATCGACTCCTTTCGGGAGGCCTTCACAAGGATAGATCCAAGGCCAGGAACTCTAGCCGCTTAGGAACCAGGCTGAGAGGTGCAGTTACTGAAGGTCCAGGTGCAGGGCCTTTCCCAGCTGTCCGGTCAGCAGGTTTGGATGAAGAGGCAATCGCCACACAGGCCTGCTGCTGAGGCTAAGGAGATCTGGGTACCAGAACTGCATGGGCCAGTCTGGAGCCATCAGGATCATTTGTACCTTGTCCTTCCGGGCCTTGACCACGACCTTGTGGATCAAGGGGAAGGTGTACACAAGGCCTGGGGTCCAGAGCCTTACAAAGACTCCCCTTAACAGTGTCCTGGACTGTGGGAGGCGGCACAAAACAGCCTCAGCTTTCTGTTCTCCCAGGAAGTGAACAGGCCCATCAGAGGGGTGCCCCACTGGGAGAGCAGGTGACTGACCACCTCCTGATGCAGGGATCACTCATGCAACGTCTCTCCCACCTGGCTGATAGTGTCTGCCAACTAAGGATAGGAAAAGGAGCAAAAGAGCAGAAATAACCATAGCAAGCCCCTATTGTTTACCCATAAAAACACAAGGTGCTATTTCAAAGAATGAAATTGTCTAAACTGTTTTTAAAAGTCTGTTTAGCATCACTGATGACCACAGCTGTTGGAAGTGAATTTCATGGCTTAATAATAATAACCCTTTGTGAAAAAAAAAGTAAGCCCTTTTGATGGATGCAAAACTACTTGGATGTCCCCTGGTGTTGATGTTTATTTGTTTGAAATCTAAACCCATTTATGTTATGTGGTGTTGGTCTCTAATCACCTCCCTAGTTAACAAAAGGTCACCACGCATCATTCTTGTTTCTAGTGACAAGAAACTAGTGATTGTGAGCTCCTGTGACATGAACCGCCAGGAGATCTGCACCCAGGCTGTACATCAGTATCCAGGTGCAGAGAACCTCCTGATATAAGGTAAGGGGAGTGTGTTCCGTTCTGCCTGTTCAGGTAAAACACGGTCATGGTACTGTCCGTCTGGACCTGAACAACCTGATCCCCGATCAGAGGAGCAAATTCTGTGAAAGCCAGCCACACTGCACAGAATTCCAGCAGGTTGTTGTGGTGATGGGACTCCTGGGGTGACCAGAACCCATGGGCTCTGTGGTCTCCCAGGTGTGCACCCCACTCACCCCAGCAGAGACGTATCCGTCGTGAGCATGATGAATGGATCAGAGTGGACAAACGTGATTCTTTCCTCTAGATGTGGGACCTGCCACCACTGGATGGCATGCCACATCAGTGGAGTCATAAGGACCAGTTGGGTCAAGTCTGACCTAGGCGCCGAGACCACTGGTGGCCCAGCGCCCACTGCAGGTGGCGGAAGTCGCATACCTCAGCAGTCTTGGGAAATCCTTGGCAGAGTATGACAGCCCAACCTGAAATGATCAGGCAAAGGAGGCAAGATCCTGAGCCCGGTCTGCAGGAAGATAGATTTTGGCTCACATGGAGCCTAGTTCTGCACTGATAAACTTGATCACCTGCGAATGAATCGGTTCAGACTTTTCCAGGTTGACCAACAGGCCCAAGTCTTTGCAGGTCTGGAGTGCCAGATCTCTGGGCTGCTCGACGGCCTCCTTGAATGACCCGGCTATCAGCCAGTTGTAAAGGTAGGGATACACCCTGATGCCCTTGCATCACAGGAAGGCTGCCATCACTGCCATACACTTGAAGACCCTGGGTGCAGACAAGAGGCCAAAGGGCATGACCTAGAACTGATACAGAACCTCTTTTGTGCGGAATTGAAGGTACCACCAGTGGGATGGATGGACTGGGATGCGAAAGAATACATCCTGAAGATCAAAGGAGCAGAACCACATGCCCTGGTCCAAGAATGGTATAATCTGCTTCAGAGTGACCATCCGGAACTTGTACTTCCACATGAACTGGTTTACTGTGCAGATCCACTACAGGGTGCCAGCCCCCCATCTGTTTCAGGAATAGGAAGTACCTGGAAATGCAATCCTGACTTTTTTTTTTATAACTTTCTTTTTGAGTTGAAGCAGTGCAATACATTTCTATACAGAAGTGAAATTACAACCATTTGTAACAGGAGCGAATTTTATCCAGGTGTCCTATAGCACTTCTGTGTTACAACACAGATAGCGCTTCACCAAACATTATTAATAAATCCACGTAAATCAACTAATGTCCGTAAGTCTCAGAAAACCTATAACCTGTCCAAGGCATAGGCACATTTAAGTCCAAATGAAGACTTCTGTAGAAGTTCCAACCAGATTATTGGCTTAGTGCCTGGAAATCAAAGAAGTTTAAAGCAACTTTTGCACAGTAATATACCTCTCAAAAACATTTATTAATAACCATGTAGTAGAATTGTGAATGAGACCATGGGATATGTAAGGGCACAAGTACAAAAAGAAAACCTGTGCCTTGTAGAAAAACAAACGCCACCGAACATGTAAGCCCCATGGTTTTAAACAGTTGATTTAAAACGTAAACCACCCACTGAGAGAATTCATAGTATGTGCTTAACACCAGCATCGGCAGGTTCGTTGCACTCAGGCAGCTAACTGCCAGTTGTATTCTGCGAGCTGTGGCTCCACATGTAATGGTGCTGGTTGGCAGGAAAATGTCCCTTCTAGCTATAAGGAAGATAAGGGAGGGTAGATTTCACCAGGATGGGAGGCGAGTATAGTGCCATCTTTATTTTATTTATTTTTATTTTAATCTTTGGTAACTGGGTAAGGCTCACTATGCACAAGTGCCTTTTTTCAGGAGCAACCTGGGAGCACTGGGCGGTTAAGTGACTTGCTCATAGTCGCACAATATGCAAGTGGAGGTTGTGAGAATCAAACCCAGGTCTGGTCTGTTGGATGTACCAAGCTCGTACACAGCTTGTTACTCTAACCTCTAGACTATACTGCCAGCCCATCTTGCCCATGTGGGTCCCACCACTTTTTAACTATGTTTGCCGGCAAAGGTAATATATAGCCGCCCCATCACAGTTTTCTCCACACACCTCCTTTCAAACAATATGGACCTTAAAACATGCATATACAAGATTCAAACTTCTAAAATGCATTATACAGTTTAACATGGCATTTACACATCCAACTAACATACACCACCTCCCCACCGAACAGACAATTCAGTTCAGTCTCAGAGTCTTTTTCATTCACTGGAGTCGACTGCTGATTTCTCTTCCCGATCTGGAGTTAAACTTGTATTGATTTTTTTCCCGTGGAAGTTTCCCCACATCGGCGGGGTTTGAGAAAAGAAAAGTTTTACCTCCATAATGAATTTTTAGCTTTGCAGGTAACGATGTCCTCCTAGCTCTTGCAGCACTGTTCTGCCACTGTCAAAAATGTTGCACCTTGACCCTGGCTATAGCTAAAGTCTGAGAAGAGTTCTAGGACAGCGTCCCCCATTTCAATTCCGCCAGTCCATGCAACCCCCTCAATGGCCGCCACCAGCTCAGACCGTTGGATCCCTCTCCCTGGACAGAATATCTGGGTTGCGAGTGTGGAGGACATAGCTCTCCCCACCTGCACCCCCTGATGGCCGCCAGCAGCTCAGGTGGGACATCTTGCAAACCTGGCATTCAGCACCATCTTGCTAGCAGGAGCAGGGCATGCAGCTCTGAGTGCATAATACTCCCTAGTCTGACAACTGGATCTGTTTTTGCATACCCTGCAGCCTGTGGAATTACTGTTATTTTGAGCCAAATCAACAGTTGCTTTAAGTTTTACTTCTATTTCACCACAGTGTGCCGTGTTAGCGGTTGTCTTAATTATTTCTACAGTGTTTCAGCATGTTAACTTCTCCATACTCTCTGCTAAGTTACTTTAAGATAGCCGGCTGGTGCACTGTAGTGCTGTTTCTGCCTCTCCTGCTCTGTAATTTCATCCCTCCCACAGTTTACCTAGTCTTAAACCTCTCTCCTCTTTTGCCTCCTCAGACCATTGAACCCCTCTCTCTGGACAGAATACCTGGGTCGCAAGGGCAGAGGACATAGCTCTCCTAACTAGCCCCCGACTGACGCCAGCAGCTCAGGTGGGACATCTTGCAAACTCGGCACTCAGCACCCAGATACCAGCAGAAGCAGGACATGCAGCCTGGAGTGCTCAACCACCCTCCCACCCAAAGGTAGGCTGTCTATTATAGGGCTAGAAACAATCATCCACTTTCACCCTCTATTCCTGAAACCCTTTTGGACCATTCCTGTTCCAGATCCCCCAAACTCTGATCCTCTTGTTGCTCTCCATAGTACCACTTTCACCACCTTCTCCATCCCTTTACATTAAGCTCCTCACTCTATATTAATTGCCTCATTCCCCTCACGTCACTGCGAAGCAAACATTCACTATGCTAATGCATCACCAACTTTCCCCTTTCTCCCCATCTTTCATGCTAGTTACCCTGTTGCTGATAGTCAACTTCATGCCCATCTCTCAGTCAAACTTTACCAGTCTTCCCTCCCATGACTATACTATGTCTAACTACTTTTTGCAAGCACATCAGCGGTCACATCTCTTCTGGCATTGATACCAAAAGTCATGACCCTTTAACTTGTATTTTATCAAGAAAGCTCACCTGTACCTCCCCTCAGATTTAGCTTACCCTACATCCTACCAGATTACACTCATAATTTATTTTACTATTATTTCTGGCTGGAGATAGCAAAACTAAATCTGGGCCTTCAGCGTTTGCCCCTACCCCTCCATGGCAAGGGATTAAAGGTCTGAAAATCACCCACTTGAACATCCAAAGTCTGTTACATCGAGAAACAGACTGATGGCTGATAAGCACCACTTGGCCCACCCAGTCTGCCCATTTTCCTACCTACTGGATAAGCTGCAGATCCTAATTAACCAACAGCCTACTTCCTGCTACCCCCACTAGAATTGCCTGTCTATCCCATGCTTTCTTGAATTCCCCCACTGTTTTTGACCCCACAACCTCCTCAGGAAGGCAGTTCCATGCGTCCACCACCCTCTCCATGAAAAAATACTTCCTCAGGTTGTCCCCCCTCAATTTTCAAATTGTGCCCCCTTGTTCTTGCACATCTCCTTTTCTGAAAGTTGCTACCCTCTTAGACTTCGTTGATTTCCTTGAGGTACTTGAAATATTCTATCATGTCCCTCCTTTCCTTGAGGGTATATATATTAAGCTCTTTTAGTCTCTCTTTGTGTGGTTTCTGGTGCAGACCCTGCACCATGTTAGTTGCCCTCCTATGGACTGCCTCCATCCTATGTCCTTGCGTAGATGGGGTCTCCAGAGCACGAAGTACTCCAGATGGGGTCTCACCAACTGTCTATACAGAGGGATAACAACTTCCTGTTTTCTACTGGTGATGCCTCCCCCTATACATCCCAGTATCCTCCTAGCCCTTCTTACTGCCTTCTCACATTGCTTGCCTACCTTTAGGTCGTCTGATATGACTACCCCCAGGTCCCTTTCCATTTTTGTTGTTGTTAGTACCTCCCACCCCATTGTGTACTCTTCCCCTGGGTTTTTGTTTCCTGGTGCATTACTTTACACTCCTTTGCATTGAATCTAAGCTGCCATACTTTTCACCATTCCTCCAACCTAGCCAAGTCCTTTCTCATCCTCTCCACACACACCCTTGTGTAACAACCCTGTTGCAGATCTTTGTGTCATCTGCAAAGAAACATACCTTTTCTTCCAGTCCCTCCGTAATGTCACCTATAAAGACATTAAAGAGGACTGGTCCAAGTACTGAACCCTGCGGTACCCCACTAGTAACCCCCCTTTCTTCAGAGTGGACTCTGTTTACTAGTACCCTCTGCGTCCTGTTGTCCAGCCAATTTTTTTACCCAGGCTCCCACCCTGGGACCCACTCCCAGGCTGGCTAATTTATTAATCTTTTGTGTGGGACTGTGTCAAATGCCTTGCTAGAGTCTAGATAGGCCATGACCACAGCCCCTCCCTGGTCTACTACTTTGGTCACCTAGTCAAAGAAATCTATTAGATTCGTCTGACATGACCTTCCCGCTGTGAATCCATGCTGCCTTAGGTCCTGTGCCCCGCTGGCCTCTAGGTACTCAATAATTCTTTCTTTCAGAAGTGATTCCATCATTTTCCCTACCACTAAGGTCAAACAAACATGTCTGTAGTTTCCTGCCTCTGCCTTGCTCCCACTTTTGTGAAGGTGAACCACATCCTCCCTCCTCCAGTCCAGTCCACACCACACAATCCTCCCATGATTTGTTAAAAAGGGTGGTCAGTGTTGTCACTAGATCTTACTTTGAGAGTCAGCTCTTGCAGCAGGTAACACAATTAAGACTGATGTCGGCAGGTGGCAGGACCCCACGGCAAACTTCTAACCAGCAGTACCAGGCGGGGGACAGCCCCCAACGTCAGCCCACCCGATGTCCCATACAGTATAAAAGGTGGGCGGTCCCCGGCATGCCCCAGTTCTTTTCCCACCATCAACTTGCGTGCATCGGCTCCATGGTTTGACTCGCACCAGTCTGTACACCATTTTCTCTATCGTTACAGATTTATTTTCTCAAAATAGTTTGCTTGTTTCTAACCTGCTTCTTCTGTATGTCGTCTCCCATCTCCTTCTTTGCAGCACACTAACAAGTGTGCCTGTGGGAAACAAATCCCTGCAAAAGATGGCAATTTGGCCTGCCTGCTGTGCCTGGGTCCAGACCACAATACCGAGTCCTGTCAGCGCTTCAACAGCCGGATCCGGATCCCATGCCAGAAAACCTTGCAAGCCCACCTCACCCAACTTAAGTTGGCCGCCATGCAGTGAGACTCCTCCTCAGAGAGAGAATCTTCCCACCACTCCCACACAAAAAAATATATCGGTGAGGAATTCTTCAGAAAAATCTGAAGAAAGACAGAGGGAGCGGGAAAGATCCCATTCAAGATCGAGGTCCTCAGTATCGCACACCGCCTCTAAGGGCAGCTCCGACTCAGTCAGCCACGATTCCAAGCTCACCTTCATGAAGGCCCCGACGGCAGTCCGGGTCTCGGGGCAAAAGGATCAGGGTTCGAGGTCACTGACACCCTCTCTCCAGCCTAGCAAGATTAGGCCTCCGAACCCACTGACAGGCCATTCCTTGGACCCAGGTAAGGGACATCAGCCTTCACGGTCAGCCTCTGTATGCAGGACAGACCCCTGGGACAGGAAAAAGATCTTGGGTTCCTCTGGGAGGTCTTCCTCGTTTCCACCCAAACAGTCAAAAAAGTCAGTTGAAAAAACAGCCAGACTGCTGTTGGACAAGTGGTCGTCCGATAAGCGTCCTCCCTTCAAGTCCTCGTCGGACCACCACTGACGTCGGACTTTTGACGATGCTTCCAAAGTTCCTCATACGCCGGCACTGCTGGCAGGAACTCAGTCGCCTCCGGCATCTCCGATGACGACTGGACCGATGACACCCAGGTGGAAGAGGAGGAACAGACATCGGCCCCCCAAGATAAGCTTGCACCCAACGTCAGCACAGCCAACGTCCTGACACCGCCCCACAGATCATCAGATACTTGGCTGACCTGATGACGGTACTGACACTGGGCTTGGCGCAGGTACTGAACTGACGCCGGACCAAAAGCCAGGTTCGGAGCCTAGGCTGAACCTAGCCCAGGTCAAAGATTTGTTTAGCCACTGGTGGGAGACCATCAAACCGGATATTCTCCCCCCAAAGGCAACACCAGGTACTCCAGCGAATCCAGCTGCACCTCATCCTGATGGGGGAGAGCCCCCCTCTCCCAATTCCGGACAAAGAGAAGACCCCTCAACCGCTGTTGGACGAGGACCGAGCAAAGAGCCTACCCCTCGGGATAAGCCTAAAGGAAAGGCCTCTAGTAAGACACGCCACAGATCCAGGTCACGTAACTCGAGCTCTTCCAGCTCCTCTGACAGACGTGAGCACAGAAAAAGGTGGCGCAGGTCTTCCTCTGTCTCGTCTTTAGATTCCTACCAGCCCTCAGACTCCTACTACCCGGACTTGTCATTAGAGGATTTGTCTCCTCTGGACCCAGAGGACACACCTAAATCGCCTCCAGAGTATCCCTCTTTCATGGAGGCTATGAGGAACATCCAGACCAACATGGGTTGCGATACTGAGGACCTCGACCCAGAGAGAATGTGTCTGGCCAATACCTCCAACAGAAAGATTCAAAGCCAGTTGTTACCCTGCTCCCGGTTGACACCTTTGCAGACATCACCCAGGTGGCCTGGAAGCATCCTCTCACTCCTCTATAGCTGTTCCCAAGAAGGCTGATCGCCTGTATAGGGCACCCAAGGATCAACCATTTCTGGCTGAACACCCCACTGCGGATTCAGTCATGATTTCAGCAGCGCACGACTGCACCCAGAGACCAAAGCACCCAACCACCTGATAGGGAGTCCAAGCAACTACACTCCATCTCGATTCAAGCAAGAGGACGCTCAGTCAACCTCTCGATGCACCTCACAGATCCGTCTCTCTTGGAGAGGACACCAAAAGGGTCATTAATGGACTTCAGGATTCTGGAAAGGCAGTGAGGACAGTCCAGTCCATGTATCGCCCGAAACAGAGACAGTTTCGGAGATCTCGTTTTCGTGGCAGAGGGGGTCAACAACAACAGCAGCCCTGTTTCCAGCAACAACAACCTCAACTGGGAGGCTATTGCCGGAGAAGACCTCACAGAGGATCAGCTGGACCCTCCTCTCGCCAGGCAAAACCAGCCCAGACAACCTTCCCATGCCCTCCCGCTGCCCGACTCTCCGCTGGACCCGCCCCTTCCCAGCACCCCACCGAGGGAGGTGGTCAGAAGTCACTTTTCACTTTACGCCACTGCATGGAGGAAAGTGACCTCCAATCAATGGGTCCACCAACTTATCAAGAAAGGACACTCAACAGTGTTTGTCAAAATTCCACTGGACAGCCCCCCCCCTTCCCATTACTCTGTGGAGCAAGCAGGTATGATCCGATCAGAGATCCAAGCCCTGTTTTCCAAGAAGGCTATAGAGCCTGTTCCCCCGATCCAAAAAGTAACAGGGTTCTATCTGCACTTTTTCCTGGTCCCAAAAGAAGACGGGCAACCTGAGGCCCATTTTAGACCTCAGCGAGCTCAGCTGCTCTGTGGAATACAAAAGGTTCAGGATAGTTACGCTGCAGAACCTGCTTCCCATGATCCATTAAGGAGACTGGCTAGTGTCACTGGACATGAAGGACGCATACCTCCACACTCCAGTGGCAAAGCCCCACAGGAGGTACCTCAGGTTCGCCTTTCAGGGCGAACACTTTCAGTTCAGAGTACTACCCTTCGGCCTCTTTCAGCGCCAAGGGTCTTCACAAAGTGCCTTGTTGTGGTAGCAGCAGCGCTCAGAAGGATGGGTCTTTCCGTGTTCCCATATTTAGATTGGCTTCTCACAGCACCGTCCAAGGAACAACTACAGAGATCCATTCGAGACAGCTGTTCTCTCTTCAAGGAGCTAGGCATAACCAGCAATGTAATGAAATAATTTCTGACTCCGTCCCAGAACCTGACCTTGATCAGAGCTCAACTTGACACCATTTGAGGGAGAGCTTTCCTGCCACAGGACAAAGCAGCCCAGCTTCAGGTCCTAGCACAACACATTGCCTCAGCCCTGTGGTACCAGCCAGAACCCTGCTACGGCTGTTAGGCCACATGGCGGCATCCATCATCAAGGTCCCTTTTGCAAGGCTCCATGTCAGGACGATCCAGTGGGCCCTTTTCGTCCAATGGGACAACTTGCACCTTCTAGTCATAGATACTTAGACAGTGACGGCAGATAAGGGCCTATGGCCCACCCAGTCTGCCGATTTGAGCTTGTAAGTTCAGTTTGTTTTCCTAGAGGTCTGTTTCCCCTTACCCCTGACCTCTAGAATTCCTTTATGTCTATCCCATGCATTCTTAAATCCCGTGATTGTTTCAGCCCCCACCACTTCCTCTGGCAGGGTGTTCACTTATCCACCACCCGTTCTGTGGAAGAAATTCTTTCTCATGTTTCCTCTGAATCGTCCTCCTCCAACTTCATCCCATGCCCTCTAGTCCTGGAACATCTTTTTCGCTTAAAAATAGTGTTTTCCTGCACCCTGTTCCTCCTGTAAGATACTTGTATGTCTCTATCATATCCCTCTCTCCCTCCTCTCCTCCAGGGAGTACATGTTCAGTTCCTTCAACCTGTCTTCATAGGACTTGTGATGCAATCCATGCACCATCTTTGTTGCCCTCCTCTGAACCTTCTCTACCCTGTGTATGTCCTTACGTAGGTATGGTCTCCAGAACTGTACACTGTACTCCAGGTGGGGCCTCACTAGTGTCTTGTATAGCAGAATTATGACCTCCCTTTTCCTGCTGGTGATGCCCTGCCTATACATCCCAGCATCCTATTTGCTTTACCTGCTGCTTGTCACACTGTTTCCTCACCTTGAGGTCATCAGAGATGACAACCCAAAGATCCTTTCCTGCTTGGTGCATGCTATATCCTCACCCCCAACTGATATATTGTGCCAGGGTTTTGTCCCCATATGCATTATCTTGCACTTCTTTGCATTGAATTTCAACTGCCAAACCCTGACCATTCTTCAGTTTCTGCAGGTCTTCTCACTCTGTCTACACCCTCTGGTGTGTCTACTCTGTTACAGAGCTTTGTGTCATCAGCGAACAGTGAAATTCTGCCTTCTAGATCCCTGCGAATGTCACTGATGAAGATGTTGAATAGGACCGTCCCAGCACTGATCCCTGTGGTACCCCACTGGTCACTCTTCCCTCTGTGGGAGTGACAGCCATTTACCACCACCCTCTGTGTCCTGCCACCCAGCCAGTTACCTACCCACCACACTACTGTCCTGCCCACACCCATATTCCCCAATTTGTGAATAGTCTTCTATGTGGCACAGTGTCAAAGGCCTTGCTGAAGTCCAGATAGGCCATGTCCACTGCCCTCCCTGATCCAACCTCCCTAGTCACCCAGTCAAATATTCAATGAGGTTGGTCTGACATGACCTCTCCCCTGAAACCATGCTGCCTTGGGTCCTGTAGTCCATTGACAACCAGATGTTCCACCAATCTCTCCTTCAGCAGTGCTTCCATGATCTTCCCCACTACCGAGGTGAGGCTGACTGGTCTGTAGTTCCCTGCTTCCTCTTTGTTCCCACTTTTGTATAAGGGGACTACATCTGCTGTCCTCCAGTCTTTGGGTACCTCCCCTGTTTCCAGTGATCAGCTAAACATGATAGCCAGAGGTTCAGCCACCACCTCTCTTAGTTCTTTAAGGACCCTGGGGTGCACCCCGTCTGGCCCCATTGCTTTATCAACTCTTATTACTTCCAGTTCCTTCAGGACCCTTTCTCGTGTAAAGGGACTTGTGTCCATTTCTGCACCATTCTCACCCTTGTGTACTCCTTCAGACCCATTACCCCTCTTCCTCAGTAAAGACTGAGCAGAAATACCCTATTCAATATGTCAGCTTTACTGTTGTCATCCTCCACGTGGCTCCCATCCTCCCCTTCAGTCTCACTATCCCTCCTTTGTCTTTCTTTTTTCACTTATGTTCCTGTAAAGGTTTTGTCCCTTTACCCACTGATTTTGCAATGTGTTCTTCTGTCTGAGCTTTGGCTTCCCTTACTGCCTCCCTACCTCCTTTGCTTCTCCTGGTACTTCTCCTATCCCCTTCTGCCTGTGTCTTTTGTATTGCCTGAATGCAATCTTTTGGCTTTCACTTTCTTTGCTACCTTTGGAAAACCATAATGGTCTCCTCTTCCTTTCCTCTTGCTAACCTGCTTAATGCATAATTCTGTTGTTCTTGTAATCCCCATTTTAAATACTGCCCACTGTTCCTCAACCCGATTCCTGTCCCATTCCCCTTAATGCCTCTTTCAAGTATCTCCCCATCTTCCCAAAGTCTGCCCCCCTAAAATCCAGGATACGTGTTTTTGTGTGGTTTGGTTCTGCTCTTTCTGTGATTTCAAACCACAGTCTCTGTCTCTGTCACAAGACCGGTAAGACAGGAGCCCCAATGATGGATGACATCACCTTTCCTACCAGCAGGGATGCTGTTCCGAATGGAGGGGCCAGACCAGATCCTGACATCTGACGCTTCAAACACAGAATGGGGGCTCATTTAGGCATTCACAGGACACAGGGTACCTGGTCCGCGATAGAGGACTCTCTCCACATCAGTGTTCTAGAAATGATGGCTGTTCTCTATGCCATGCAGGCCTTGAGCTCAGTTCTCAAACCAGGACACTCCTGGTGCAGACAGACAACAGGTCGGTGGTATTTTATATCAACAAGCAGGGAGGCACACACTCCTACCCCCTTTGCAGGGATGCTATGAAAGTGCAGGATTGGGCCGCATCTCATCACCTGATGATCTCAGTGGTCCATGTTCCCCGGGGTCCAGAATACCTTGGCAGACACTCTCAGCAGAACACGGTCAAGAGCACAAGAGTGGTCCCTTCTTCAATCTGCAGTCGATGAACTGTTTGTCAAATGGGGACACCCGAACTAGACCTCTTCACCTCCCCTACCAACGCAAAACTGACCAGTTTTTCCTTGCTAGATCCCACGTCTGGTGTTTTCTGGCAAGACGCTGTGTCCCTTTCTTGGAAGGGGAGATTCCTCTATGCCTTTGCCCCATTTCCGCTCCTTCAGAGGGTCCTCCTCAAGGTGCAAACTGAGAGGGCAATGATGATCCTGGTGGCACCATTATGGCCTCGACAGATCTGGTTCCCACTTCTGCGGCAACTAACAGTGGAGCCTCCCACCACCCTACCTCTGAGCACAAATTTGCTCTCCCAGGACAATGGGACCTTGGTCCACCCGAACCTGCGGTCCCTTCACCTGCATGCATGGCTCCTGAAGATTTAGGTTTTGTTTCGGAGTCTCTGACAAGGTTGCCGACGTTATTGTAGCGGCCAGAAAACCTTTCACTAGAGCGACATACGCCATGAAGTGGAAGTGTTTTTGTCTGTGGGCCATGGCTCGTCACCTGGATCCTCTGGCCTGTCAGGTGAATATCATCATGGAGTACCTTTTATCCCATTTGGACTCATGTTTGGGTTACTCCTCCATTAAAGTGCATTTGGCTGCCCTTTCTGCCTATCACACCCCTGTTCAAGGCAGAACGGTGGCACAGTTAGAGGTAACCCACGCCTTCCTTAGGGGAAGACTACATATTAAGCCTCCCATCAGAGACCCTGTCCCCAATTGGGATTTACTGTTTGTTCTGGATAAGCTGACCTTACCCCCTTTTGAACCGGCCGCGGATTGCAAGCTACGTTTTCTGTCTTGGAAAACGTTATTTTTAGTTGCTGTTACTTCTGTTTGAAGAATATCCGAGCTTCAGGCCCTCATGTGCAAGGAGCCTTATTTGGTTTTTTACAAGGACTGGGTGGCCTTGAGAACCAATCCTTAGTTTCCGTCCAAAGTGGTATCTGAGATGACCCTAAATCAGGACATCCAGCTTCCCGTTTATTTTCCTGAGTATAAGAATAGGGGAGAGGCTCTTCTCCACACGCTAGACATGCATCAATCTCTGCGTTATTTGTCCAGAACCAGGAACAGTAGGCGCTCAGACCAACTGTTTGTCTCCTTTGCCCCCAGAATCCTTGGGCTCTGGTGACCAAACAGACACTGTCCAAGTGGCTGGTGCACTGTATTTCTTGTTGTTACCAAAAGCATGACAAATCCCTATCGGGATCGGTCCGGTGTCATTCAACCAGAGGTGTGGTGGCTTCTTTTGCCACGTTAAAAAACGTATCTGCATCAGACATTTGTGCGGCAGCCACAGGGCATACAGTCCACACCTTCATTCGACATTACAGTCTGGACATTGCCTCGAGACACAGAGCACGCTTCGGCCTTGCAGTCCTACAAGGCCTCCTCTCGTAAGGGATCTTCTTTCCCCTTCTCTCCTGTTTGCTACCTCCTGAGCCGTTGTCTTTAGTTTATACTGCTTGGGAAGCAGTCCTAATTGTGTCACCTGATGCAAGAGTGGACTCTCGAAGTAAGACAGTACAGTTACGTAAGAACTTACCATAACAGTAGATCTTCAGGAACAGCTCTTGCAGCAGGTATACTCCCCCCCCTCCCCCGGAGTCTCTCGCTGTAAGCGAATAATATCGCTCTATTCATCAGTTTTCTGAGGTACTGCCCTAGGTTTTCCTGCTCGGATCACATTACATCCGGTCTCCGGAGTCTCTGACGGAAAAAGAACAGGGAGCACACCGGGGAATGCCCACCCTTTATACCGTATGGGACGTCGGGGCAGGCCGACGTCGGGGGTGTGTGTGTCCCTGCCTGGTACTGCTGGTTAGAAGTTTGCCGTGGGGTCCTGACGCCTGCAGACATCAGTCCTAATTGTGTTACCTGCTGCAAGAGCTGCTCTTGAAGATCTACTGTTACGGTAAGTTCTTACATAACTGTACTTTCTCCCCTTTGTTCTTTTAGAATTCTGGGGGGAATCCTGTTAGGCCAGTTACTTTGTCCACCTTCAGTTTTAGGAGCGCTTTCCGGATTCTCTCTTCTGTGAATGGACTGGTATTGACCCCCCCATCCAGAGTGCTTCTATAGTTCGGTTTAGGTACCCCCCCCCTTTTGTGAATACCGAGCAGAAGTATTCATTCAGTATTCCTGCTTTTTAACTGTCAGCCCACCCCTCCCCTTTATTAAGCCTCACTATCCTTCACTTGACCTTTCTTTGCTCCCTAATGTACCTATAAAATGTTTTATCCCCCTTCTTGACTGAGCTGGCTATCTTTTCCTCGGTTTGGGCTTTTGCTATTCTTCTGTCTTCACTGGTACAGTTCTCTGTCTTTCTCCTTCTGGGTTTCCTTATACTTCCTGAATGCTATCTTTTTCTCCCTAACCTTCCCCGCTACCTCTTTTGAGAACCATAGTGTTTTTTTTCCTTCATTTTGTTTTGTTTATTTGCTTCACACAAAGGCTTGTTGCCTCTGTGATGGCAGTTCTGAATTTTCCCCATTGTTCCTCCACCCCTCCTTCTTGCCTGTTTGCTAGTGCTTTTCTGAGGCACTCTTCCATTTTGGCAAAGTCAGCCCTCCTAAAGTCCAATACCCTCGTTTTTGTATGGCTTAACTCTATGGCTGTGTTTAATGTGAACCACACTGTTTGGTGGTCACTTGATCCCAGATGGCAACCCACTTCTAAATCAGAGATCCTCTCTCTGTCCCAGTTTGAGAGTACCAGGACTAGGATTGCTCCCTCCTGAGTGGGTTCCAACACTAGCTGTCTGAGGCATGCCCCCTGTAGGGCATCGAGAATGCCGAACAGACAACTGCCTCTACTTCCTTTTACTATCCAGAAACATCCAACCCTGGCCCAGGATCCTGCGTGCCGATGCACCCGCAGCCAACCACAGGCCTCCGCATAGAGTCCATGAACAAATGCAGCATACTAAACAAAATGGTCGCAGTGCAATGCTGGGTCAACAGGCACCAACCTGACATCTTCACAATGGTTGAGACATGGCTCTCAAAGAAATCCCCCGACTACCTCATCTCCCTTCCAGGCTACTAGCTCTTCAGACTCGACACGGTGCCCAAGCCATGTCCATAAAGGTCTCACCAGACCCCTCCAAGGCCCCTATCATAATCACTGTGGCCTACATACCACCCCACAAGCAAACCCATGCTCTTCTCTCCCTGATGGAATACATTGCAAGCCTCCACCACAAGTCAGAACACATCCTTCTGGGTGATCTGAACCTAAACTGGCTGGCTGCATCCACAATCACCTCTAAAGATGCCTTCTCAGCCCTTGACCTCCACCAGATGGTGATCCAACCCACAAGGTACAACTCAGCCACTGGGACGCAAACCTTGCTGGACATTGTACTAACTGCCCACATAAAATCAAGGATGTTGTGGTCCTCCCTAACTCCCTCAGTGACCACTCCCCAGTAATCTTTACATTGATGGCCAAGCAACCTGCCCCCCACCATGCTTCATCACCGCCTCCACCCTGGCAGTCTTACGAACCTCAAGCATCACCTAGCTCACTGCAGCTGGTCACCTATATACAGGCCACCTCTGTGGACGCAGCACTAGAATATTTCAATCACACCTTCACCCTAGCCTGCGACACCTTTGCTCCCCTTAAAAAGATCCACCTAAAGCGGCAAAATGCCCCCTGGATTAGCCCAACCCTCCTACAGCAGCTCAAGAACCGTGACAACCTTTGGTATGAGGCAAACGCATCGGGCAAACCTGCAGACAGGCAAGCCTGCCATGCAGAACGGAACAAATGCACCTGGGCCATCTGCAAAGCAAAAGCCGAGCATTACAGAGCCACCCTGACTGCCACCTGGGGCTCGACACGCAAATTTTGGGATAATATAAAAACACTAAATGGGAAGTCACGGTCCCTTCCCCCCTTCCAGATCTTCATAAATGGCTCGGTCACCATTGACCAGAAACAAATTGCTGCTACTCTCAACTCCAACTTTACGGACCTAGGCTCTGTGCTCCCTCCCAATTTCTTTGACCCCACACCCAGCCAAGACCTCCCCCCCACGTCCCCCCTTTCTATCTCCAGACTACCTCCTCCCAGGAAGCCGAACCCTACCTGATCAAGGCACTGAATGGTACCAGCCCCCTTAACGACCCTGTAGACATCAAACTCCTCCGTCTGGTCCTCGACACACTGCTTTTCCCACTAACTGCCCTGCTAAATTGCTCTCTCCGCCTTGGACAGTTCCCCAGCAAATGGAAAAATGTGGTTGTAATACCCATCCACAAAGGTGAGGATCCACTACTCCCACGGAACTACCGCCCAATCTCCATTCTTCCCCCACTGTCCAAGGCACTGAAAAAGGTAGTGGCAGACCAACTGACCAATTACCTTGAAACCCATAACCTGCTGTGCGTGGAGCAGCACGGGTTCCGAGCCGGACACAGCACAACAGCAGCTCTCATTGAATTCTCAAACTACATTCACTCCACCCTAGACAAGGGACAGCTGGCAGAGGCTGTGTTCATTGACCTGTCCAAGGCCTTTGACACGGTTAGCCACCCCCTCCTGCTGAACACCCTGATGCACACAGGCCTCTCTCAAGGTCCCCTAAATTGGTTTGTAAGTTATCTGACCTCCAGGACGCAGTGCGTCAGGATAAATAATACTGTATCCAGCACCTGCCCCACCCGCTCTGGAGTCCCATAGGGCTCCATCCTAGGGCCATTACTTTTTAGCCTGTTTCTGAATAAGTTTCCCACCTCGTGCTCTGGCAAGATACTTCTATATGCAGATGACACCGTCCTCTGTGCCTCCCATGCAAACCCCGCCAACCTACAGGCCTTGCTGCAGCACTCATTCAGCCAAGCCAAGCAATGGTTTTTCGAGCACAAGCTAGTACTAAACCAGAAAAAAACCAAAACCATACTGTTCGTGCACCACCAAAGCAAACTAAAAAATGCCCAACTGAAAATCTTGTCCAGCTCACACCACACCCAGAACAGGTCTCATCTTGTAAATACCTTGGGATCACGTTCTACCCTGCTCTCACTTTTCACGGCCACATCAGCACACTTGCAACTGCAATTAATGTGCGAATCGGCCTTCTCCACCGACACAGGGACTGTGTACCCCCTGAAGCCCTGCGTCTAGCCATCACCTCATCCGTTATGTCATTGGTTGACTACGGCCTACTGGTCTACGCTGCCACTGACACCACTGCTCTCAACAAAATTAAAGTATCCATCAACAAAGCCTGCAGGCTCCTGTCAGGGGCTGATCGCATGACCCACACCTGCACCTTCTACGACCTTGCCCAGATCCTCAACCCTGATGAAAGACTCCAGTTCCAAGCATGCCTCATGGCCAAAAAAATCCCTCCTTGGACAGACACCCCCCCGAAGTGTCTGCCTCCTTGGCCCTAGCCAGCCCCAAAGTCCATACACACAGAACAGACACAATAACACTGGCCATCCCCAGGGTCAGGACAACACTTGCCCAAAGATCGTTCCCAGTCATGACCCCTGCCTGGTATAATGCCCTACCAACCTCGGTCACTACCCACACCAAGCTTGGTCCTTTCAAAGTGGCCCTCAAGAATCACCTCTATGCCACATGTACTTGCACCTGTCCGCGCTAGTCCTACTGCCATTTTCAAACCACAGCCCAGCTGCTACTAAAGTGGGCCCACACCAAGACAAGGTCTAACCCAAGACTGCTCCACTAAACCCCACCAGGACCCACTATGTCTCTGCTCTCGTTATTCTGCTTTGCTATCACTGTGTCTAAGCCTACACCTCTGCAATGCAAAGGATGTATGTAACCGATAAGATAATATTCTGTATAGGTACGCACCAATGTACTGTAATGCCTGCACTACTGCACTGCAAAGGATGTATGTAACTGCTTAACTAACACTCTGTATAGATACTCATCAATGTATTATGTTTGTACATCTACCATCCAGCCTTTGGAAATGAGTCTATGACTCAAAGGACTGTAATTCCGATATTCTAACAAATAAATAAATGACCCTGCGCTTGTATGTGGCTGCAGCAAAGGTGCTCCAGTTAATATCTGGCATATTCAGGTCCCCTATCAACAATATTGCCCCTTTTTTTGCCATTCTAAGGATGCCTTCTGTCACTTCCTTGTCCATTCCCTTCCCGAGATAGGTCTGTATACAACCCCCGTGCAGACTGAGGTGCCATTTCCGGTCTCCAGTGTGAGCCACAGTGTCTCCTCTCCTCCCTGTTTACCCTTTAGTTCCGTTGCTTTGATCCCTTCCCTTACGTAGAGAGCTACTCCTTCTCTTCTACGCTCCCTGTCCCTCCTGTATATTGTGTACCTTGGTATGTTGACATCCCAGTCATGGTTCTGTGTGTACCATGTTTCTGTGACTGCCACGATATCCAGGCTTCCCTCTTCCATCAAGGCCTCTAGTTCAGGGCGCTTGTTACCCAGAATACGGGCGTTGGTACTCACTGCCCTCCATTTTTTGATGGCCTTACCCCTTTCAATCAATCAATCAATCAAAATCTTTATTTATCCAGGCGGACATCGTTGAGGAAGCTCATTTGCAAGGTAGGCCTGCATCTCACAAGTCATAAATGATACACATAATCATACATCAATACAGAAAATGCAACAATACATGGTAATACATGAAAAAAACAAAAAAATAACAGTGTAATAAGCAGTGAACGCATACACAGTAAATGTAATCACCCATAGTTACATACAATAAGGAAATACATATGGGTAAAAAAGAAGGAGAACCAGAGCAAGAACGCAAATAAGTGGGAAATGCAGCCCTGTGATCCAAGAGGGTCAGGTTAAATAACTAGTTATAAACATAACAGGGTGGTGGGGTGGGCGGGGAAGGAGGAACAGCTGGGGTCTAGAGATGTAGGGTGCTAAAGTGGGGAGGGTGTGGCAGAGCACAAGATCTAGTTGTAGCGCTGAGCCGATTACTCTTTATTTCATTATATCTGTGAGATGAAAGGGAGCGGCATGCAGACGATGGTTTCTGAAGCTGCGGCTCTGGAGGTACCTGCTATATCCAGGCTAGGGTGCTAGGACTACAGGGAACTAAGGGGGCATAATCGAAGTGTGTGTTCTCGAGCGGCTTTAGGGTCATTGACCACCGGTGGTCAAAGTCATAAGGCGTCTACACTGGGTAAATAAGCGGTCGTTAGCACAACTAGGTACTGAATAGAGGCAAGGGGTAGAGGATGGTGGAATATAGGACCAAACGCGGTGTATTCGGCAAGGCGCTCATGCTCTGGTGGTTTTACAGCTTTACCGTGCCTCTACTGGGCTTTGATCCAGTTTAGTGGACTCTGGCGTCGGCTTCAGGGGCGCCGCCACCCGGTGAACGCGTAATGTACGCCGGTTGGGCGAGGAGCCGTAGTTCATAGATGGTGGAAGCAATGGCAAACCTCTTTAATTAATTTTGTATTTGAAGTTTTAAATGCTGCAACACTTACTGGAGATTTTAGTTTCAGTGATTTCTGGTCCTCATCCCTGTCCTTACTGCCTTTTTCTCCATTTAGCCCAGCCCTTCTCCCTATCGACTTCTCTATTTTGGTGTTTACCTCGCTAACTACCCTGGTGTGTGTGTGTGTGGCGCTGGGATATTCCTGCTCCTTTTCAGTGCCTCCCCCCTTGGCTAGTTTAAATGCTTGCCAATGAAACATTTAAACCCATCACCTAGGATCCTGGTTCCCCTCCTGGACAGATGTAGACCATCACTCCAGTATAGGCCTATATCCCTCCAGGTGGACCCTCAGTCCCCAATGAAGCCAAAACCCTGAGCTTTGCACAAGTGTTTCAACCACTGATTGAATCCCATGGTGTGGAGCACCCTAGCCTCACCCATGCCATAGACAGGCAGCACCTCAGAGAAGGGTACCATGCACGCTACTTGTCTAAGGCTCCTCCCCAACTCCACAAACTCCCCCTGCACTGCTCTGATCCCATTCCCAGCCAGGTCATTTGTCCCTAGGTGGGCAATGACGTCCAGCTCCCTCTCCCGTGCAGCTGCCGCCACGATCCTGAGGATTCGCTCCCTCCCTGTCCCTCCAAGCCATGGTGCCAGACAGGCACCTCACCGCCCTCTCCCAGTTCTACTCCCCCAAACAACTGAGTCCCCCACGAGAAGCTGTTTCCTTCCCCTGTGGGGGTCCTGTGCCACCCCCGTGGGTCTCCTTGGTACAGGTCCCCAGCATCCTCCTTGGTCTCCATATGCGAAACCATAGGGGAACCATGTCAGCCAGAATGGTGTAAGGGTCTGGGAGCGTACAACTGGAGGGATGCACCTGTTCCACCATCCTCATACTCTCCGAGCATGGTCCAATCACGCCTCTTTCTAGGCAACCTCTGAGGCAGCGGTGGCGGCCCCCTGAATCCTGGCCAACTCAGCCTGGAGACAAGCAACCTCCTCCCTCAGCCCAGAGAGGTGCTTGCAGATGGGACAACACTGCATCCTCCAGAACGTCTCCCAGAAGATTGCCGCTCCACAGCCACTGCACCACTCCCATCATATCTTATTTGTGGCCCCCTCGACTGTTTTGTATGCTTACTCTTTCCTCTCTTTTTTTGTTGTCGTTTTTTCTCCCTACTTTCCTACTGCCTCTGTGCCCTTACAGCTCCTGCCCTTCCTGTTCTGGGACTGGAAGTTCCTGTATTCCTCAGTAGTCTCCTTCTTACTTGCTCAGAGACAGACATCCAGCTGCTAACACTCTCCCTCCCCCGCCTTCTCTCCTTGTCTTTCTCCTTCTGTAGTGGACTTACAGCTTCTCTCTCCTCCTCTTGTATGTGCCTTTGTGGACCTAGTTGCTAGCTACACCCTTTGTAATTCTGCCTATATACCAGCTAGGCTATTGTTGTGCTGCCTAACTCTTCCTCTGTCTTTAAGTAGGTTTGGCCTGGCCTTCTACTATAAAAGTAGAGCACCTGGGGGTGGTTGGGGGGTTGTTCCTGTGGTACTTTGTGTCTACAAGAAAACAATCAACAATCTGGTAAAAAAAAAAAGACTTTCTTCTGTAACCTACAGGGCAAAACACAGCTCTAGTTTAAGGTAGCCTCTCTCAGTTTCTGCAAGAGTCCACAGTCGACTCCTGTTTGTAATCCACAGTCCTTTAAGCCTTCTTCAGCTCCTCCCCTTATCACACACTTCTTTCACAGAGTTTCAGCAACAGCTCTAGTCATAAATGACTGCAAATATTCTCCCAGCTAGATTAACCTCCCTGGCAAATTAAAGTTACACGGAAGTAAAGACAACCCCAAAAACAGAGAACCAAAACACCGACTTCTGTCACAAACCCACTCAGCAGGTCAGCCCTCTACTCCCAAAGTGCCAACCTCCGAGCGCAGTCGTGAACAGTTAACAGAAACAGGGTAACCCTCCCGTCTGTTTTGTGGGTTCGAATCAACCTTTGGTCTCAAGTCTTGGAGGGATTCAAACCGTGAATCTCTTGCTAGCATACCCAATGCACAGGCTCAGATAATTCTGTCTTCGGGGGGCCAGATATCTTTGCCTATGGGCACCTAACCAGGTATACAAAAATGAACCCTTACAAACTCTAATAAAAGACCTCAGATTAAACTCTACCTTTTTGCAGTTTGGTATCACCATTCAAGCTTATGCATAGTGTCAGCTTTAATCACATATACTTCACTTGTTAAAGAAAGAAATTCAAAGACAGACCAAGTAGGCTCTAAAAATAGTTTTACTAAAATAGATAAAAATATGTAAAACATAAAATACAGAACCATATAATCTTTTAAAAGAACAAGGTTTTAACAGTGCAATTCCTAGTACAGTACTTAGATTTGTCTCTCTCTCTAAATACCTGCTTAAAGTGCTCAAAAATGTGTCTTTCTCAGAGTGTAGATAGAAGTGTGTCGAGGAAAACACAATACTGTTTAAAAAACTGTCTTTGCCAACCGCTTTGCGTGAGGTCACCTGGCTCCTCCTCGGTTTATGAAAAATCATACACCCAGGATATTTTATCATATTAGTAGGTAAGATAATTAAGGTTACATCAGCAGAAACTCCTTTCCCCATGCGACTTCCCCAATCAAGTCTGTAAATTTCCTTTCATCTATGAGCAGTATCCTCTCTCACAGACATCAAAGCATTTATGACTTTGCACCAGTGTCACATAACCTGCACTCTTCCCCTTAATGTCATAAAAGTTTATGATTTCTCTCTTAGCAACTACTGCTATAATTAACTTAGATAAACAGGAGATTCTTGATTAAGGCCTGTTCTAGTCTGTAATTATCTCATGGCTTTCATCTTTTAGCTGAGACCGGGGGGGGGTGAGGTCATTCCAACATCACCAGATTTCTCAGCAGAGACAAGCAATAACCCATTTTTATATTTCAAAAAAATCATAGAGTACTTAGAACTAGCTGTCCACGTGTCACAATCCTCCCCACCTAGACTGAATTTGAAGGCTCTATCCCCTATATGGGATGAGCTTCCCAAATCAGTTCACTCCTCATACACGCGAGACAGACCATCTGAGTTCTGGTTTCAGGCTCCAGCTCTATGTACGACTGTCAGATCATACCCTTGCAAAGCAAGACTCCATCTTAGCAATCTCCCATTGTTTTTCCCCCCATCTGCGTCAGTCAAAACAGGGGGCTATGGTCAGTCTGCACCACAAAATGCTGCCCATACAAGTATGGCTCCAATTTCTTTAGGGCCCACACTATGGCAAGACACTCCTTTTCCACCGTGGAGTAAGCCTGCTCCCTGGGAAGTAACTTTTTACACAGGTAGGCTATTGGGTGATCCCTCCCTTGGCAGGATGTCTGACTCAGTACTGCCCCAATACCCATGTTTGAGGCATCAGTCTGAACTATGAAGGGTTTGCTATAGTCAGGACTTGTAAAAATAGGAGCACTGCACAGTGCCTCCTTCAGTCTGGTAAAGGCTGTCTCACAGGCTGGTTCCCAGATAATTTTCTTTTGCATTCTTTTCTTTGTCAGGTCAGACAGGGGTGCAGCCAGGGCACTGTAATTGGGTACACACTTTCTATACTACCCTGCTGTCCCTAGAAAACTCCTGACCTGCTTCTTTGTTTCTGGTCTGGGCCACGCCTGCATTACCTCTATTTTTATTTGGCTAGGACGGAGCTGTCCCCGGCCTACCACATGTCCGAGATATGCCACTTCCCCCATGGCCACCTGGCACGTCTCGGCTTTGACAGTGAGCCCAGCAGTTCCCTAAGGTGAGACAGGTGTTCCTCCCAGCTGGCACTAAAGATGGCAATGTCATCCAGGTTCGCCACAGCGTACTCCTCAGCACCATTTAACACCTGGTTCACCAACCTTTGGAAAGTGTCCGGGGCGTTCTTCATTCCGAAAGGCATTACTCTGAATTCAAATAAGCCGATCGGAGTGATGAAGGCCGACCTCTCCCTAACTCTGTCTGTCAACTCTACCTGCCAATACCCCTTTGTCAGGTCATTGGTCGTAAGGTAGGTCGACCCTCCCAACTTGTCCAGGAGTTCGTCCGTCTGGGGCATCGGGTGGGCGTCTGACTTTGTGACTGCATTCAGTCCACAATAGTCCACACAGAAAGGAGTAGAGCCATCTGGCTTGGGCACAAGGACTACGGGTGAGGCCCAGGGGCTGTGGGATCTCTGGATTACCCCTAAATCCAGCATCTCCTCCACTTCCCTCCTAATGTCCTTTAGGACAGCCTCTGACACCTGATATGCTGTCCGCCGTATGGGCGTCTGTGTCCCCATCTCCACACCGTGCGTCGCTAAGGGGGTTAGTCCAGGCTTGGTGCTAAACAATGGGGCAAAGTCTGCTAAAACCTGCCTTACTTTCTGGATCTGGTCCAGGGCCAGCTGGGGAGACAATTTGACTGCCTCCACAGAGGACTCCTGCTTACTTTCCTCCAGCAAGTCCAGAAAGGGGTCTCCTTCGTCCATCCCCTCCCCAGGACTACACACTGCAAACACCTTGTCAGCCCTATTTGTATATGGCTTCATCATGTTGACATGGTACATTCTTTCTGTCCGTCTTCTGTCAGGTATCTCTATAATGTAGTTCATGTCATTTACCTTCCTAACCACTTTGTACAGTCCTGCCCACTCAGCCTGCAGCTTGTCTTTCCGGACCAGAATAAGGACCATGACTTCCTGACCCACCATGTACGAGCAAGCTCTGGCTCTGCGGTCGTACCACACTTTTTGTTTCTGTTGGTCAGCTGCCAGGTTGCTCTGGGCTGTCCCCATAAGCTCCTTCAGCCTTTCCTAAACCTAAGGACGAATCCACAATGGGAGTTCCCTGGGTGGCGTGCTTGCCTCCCAGTCCTCCGGATCAAGTCTAGGGGCCCATGTACCCGTGTCCATACAAGAGTTCGAAGGGGGAAAATCCTGTCAACTCTTAGGGCACCTCCCTGTATTCAAACAACAGGTGGGGAAGGTATTTCTCCCAGTCCCTCCCATGCTGTTCAGCAAACACCCAGAGCACTGACTTTAGGGTACCATTGAATCTTTCCACAAGCCCACTGGCTTGTGGGTGATACGGTGTTGTGCATCTCTGCATCACCCCACACTGCTCCCATAAACATTTCATCAGGTCCGACATGAAGGAACCCCCTCGATCGGTGATAACCTCCTGTGGAAACCCAACACGGGAGAAAATCCCAAGTAAGGCATCTGCCACTCTGTCTGTCCTCAGAGAGGATAAGGAGACTGCCTCTGGGTACCGGGTGGCATAATCCACCACAGTCAGGATGAATCTCTTCCTTGAGGAGCTGGGGGTATTTAAAGGCCCCACAATATCCATTCCCACCCTCTGGAATGGCTCCTCCACTATGGGCAATGAAATCAGGGTGGCCTGGGTTTTATTGCCCGCCTTCCCTATTTCATGGCACGTGTGACAAAACCTGCAATACTCCTTCACCAGCTGGGCGAAGTCAGGCCAGTAGAAATTCTGGGCCAACCGCTGCGTCGTGCGCACGATTCCCAGATGACCAGACAAGGGAATATCATGTGCAATCTTGAGCAACTGCTCACGATACCCCTGGGGAACGACAAGCTGCCTGCCTGCCTAGCACCCCTCCCTCTGTCTGTACTGCCCGAGTATACATAAGTCCATTTTTCCAATAAACCTTATGTCTGTCGTCACCTTCCTGTGTGCCATCCGAGTCTGCCCAAGCCCCTCAGTTTCTCTAACCTAGGGTCACTTCCCTGAGCAGCTGCAAATCCCTCACACATTCCCAAGGCATGGGACAGGCCCCCTTCAGTCGCTAAACTAACGTCCCTAGCACTAGCATCAGGGCACTCAGGATCACTGTCAACCCCAACCCTCTGACATTGGGTCACCCCTTCCTCTTCGGAGTAACCCTCTGTAGCTGTGTGGTTACTTGCTACTGGGGAAATTTCTACCCCCTTTTCATTAGTCTCCCCATCTGGAGACACAGGCTGGGGAACCAGCCTCTCAGTGGTTTCCACAATGGCTTCTGTGGGGTTCAGGGAACTACAATTTTCCCTTGTCGCTTAGCTACGGGTAACTGCACATACCATCCCCTGTTTGAGATTGCTGCCCAGGATCACATCCACTGCTAACGTTTTAGCTACTGTCACCTGTTGCACATTTCCCCCCCATTTCATCCCAGTCTAAGAGAACACTAGCGAGTGGCAATGTTTTCTCTTCATCAGTGAATCCTTGTACAGTGACGTATTTATTGGGTATAAGCTGACCAGGCTGTACTAGATCCCCCTTTACCAAGGTCAGGGATGCCCCTATGTCTGTACACCATTCACCATGTCTGGGTGCATGTGTTCCCTCATGTTCACTGGCATGCTTCCAGGGACACACAAACAGCCCACTTCTCTTCTAGCACGCGGTTGTGTATGGCTCACCTTTCTGGGACACTGTCTGGCAATATTCCCAGTTTCTTTACACAACCAACATTCACTTCTTTTCTCAGAGAAATCTTTTCTCTGAAACCTGGGGCTAACTGGTTTTGGTGGAGGCAGTGAGGGTTTTAGCTGCCCTAAAGGCACGCTTTTCCCTTTCTGCACTGCCACGCCCACCCGATTTGCTCTCAGAGCAGGTCTGCTCTTGGCATAGCGGTCCGAGAGTTCAGCAGCCTCTTGCACTGTTTTGGGATCTTGGTCCTCCAGCCAGGTTTTCAGCTCTGTTGGGCATGCCCAATAAAACTGTTCTAACAAAATCACATTTTCAATTTTATCAACAGAGTTTGCCTCAATTCCTTCCCACCAATATTTTAAAAACTGACATTGTTTTGTGGCTAGCTCCTCATAGCTCATGTCAGGGCTTTTCCTGAGCTTATGGAATTTAGCTCTGTATGATTCAGCAGTTAATTAAAATTTCTTTAACAGTGCAGCTTTAAGTTTGCTGTAATCATCACTGTCCTCATTGTCCGTTTGACCCAATGCATCCTGAGCTTTCCCGGTAAGTAGTGGGGATAGCTGGAAGCTCCAGGACTCTCTAGGAATTTTAGCCCGAATACAAACTTTTTCAAAAGAATTTAAAAAGGCATCCATATCCTCCCCCTCTTTAAATTTGGCCATCAATTTGGAATTCAATTTGTAACCTAGTCATTACCTGCTCTGGTGCCGCTGGTTGGAGTCGTAGCTTCTCCAGTTCGTGTTGCCTCTGGCACTCATGCTCCTCACGGTCAGCGTCTCTCTGTTCACGGTCTGCCTCACGGCGTTCTCGCTCTGCTTCACGGTCCACCTCTTGCTCTCTCTCCCTCTGGAACTCCAGCTCCATCCTGCGCAACTTAATTTGTAGCCTGAGTACTTCTGGATCCAGGATACTGGTGACCTTCCCCTGCTGCTGTGGCCCTTCGCTGACAGTGGCCCGATTGCCCTCCTCATCGGATCTGGACACTGCACTGGCCACTAGCCCTACCACAGTCAAGGTTTGGTCCCTTTCAGTCACCGTCTGTGACTCGCTGCTCTGGGTATCTGCTACCATCAGGGCATCTATGAGGTTCTGCTTGCTGGCTTTCACCTCGAACGGGATTCCTCTGTCCCCACACAACTGCTTTGAGTAGTCTACAGTGTGCCTGCTGTAGTTGGAAGCCATCTTCTTCCCTAACTATAGCTACTCTGACTTGCACTTTAGAGAAAAAAATAAAATAAAAATGGGTAGGAATTTGACTGTACGCCAAGTGATATAGTTCTGTTTCCTTTTTAAAAAATAAATCACTGCCTTTTTCTTTCTTTGCAAGTGAGCTGATGGTCTCAAGCTGACACACTTAACAATAAAAGCTTGTAATACCAAAATTTTTCGCACTGCTGCCAACCAATCTGTCACAAACCCACTCAGCAGGTCAGCCCTCTACTCCCAAAGTGCCAATCTCCGAGCGCAGTCTTGTGAACAGTTAACAGAAACAGGGTAACCCTCCCGTCTGTTTTGTGGGTTCGAATCAACCTTTGGTCTCAAGTCTTGGAGGGATTCAAACTGTGAACCTCTTGCTAGCGTACCCAATGCACAGGCTCAGATAATTCTGTCTTCGGGGGGCCAGCTATCTTTGCCTACGGGCACCTAACCATGTGTACAAAAATGAACCTTTAAAAACTCTAATAAAAGACCTCAGATTAAACTCTACCTTTTTCCAGTTTGGTATCACCATTCAAGCTTATGCATAGTGTCCGCTTTAACCATATATACTTCACTTGTTAAAGAAAGAAATTCAAAGACAGACCAAGTAGGCTCTAAAAATAGAGTTTTACTAAAATAGACAAAAATATGTAAAACATAAAATACAGAACCATACATCACAAGAACCATACAATCTTTTAAAAAGAACAAGGTTTTTTTTTTTAACCCTCCTTTTTATCCCCCCTTTCCCACCTCGGTGTCCACTCCTTCCGACTGCTCATGCCCCATACGCCACTCTCCCAGGATCTGCCCCTAGAGTGCCTCTCTCCGCCCTCCTTCTCTGCACAATGAGGTCTGCCCTGCGTTCGGTGGTCTTGGGTGGAGCCGTCTAGGATCACTGAGGGTTTTTTTCCCGTTTTTATCCCTCTACCCCCTGAGGACGTCGGCACGCAGGACTGACGTCCAGACAGACGGCATGCTGACGCACGCCGTTGTCAAGTGCCCCAGACGCCCTCCCCTCCCTCGCTCTTGCCGCCAGGCTCCTGGTGCCTGCAGCTTCCACCGCCCCGGAGCCGTGCGCATAGCACCCAGGAACTCCACCCTGGAGGAGGAGAGCATCCGTTGGGACGCCGATCCTCCCCTCCTCCCTCCGACCCCCGGCAACCCAAGTCCGTTCCCGAATTCGGGTCACCGGCGTGGCGCGAAGTGTGGCGTCCAGCGCCTCAACCCTCAGCGCCACCGGGCCGGCTAAAAAGAACAAGGTTTTAATAGTGCAATTCCTACTACAGTACCCAGATTTGTCTCTCTCTAAAATACCTGCTTAAAGTGCTCAAAGATGTGTCTCAGAGTGTAGATAGAAGTGTGTCAAGGAAAACAGAATACTGTTTAAAAAACTGTCTTTACCAACCCCTTTGCGTGAGGTCACCTGGCTCCTCCTCTGTTTATGAAAAATCATACACCCAGGATATTTTATCATATCAGAAGGTAAGATAATTAAGGTTACATCAGCAGAAACTCCTTTCCCCATGTGGCTTCCTCAATCAAGTCTGTAAATTTCCTTTCATCTGTGAGCAGTATGCTCTCTCACACAGACATCAAAGCATTTATGACTTTGCACCAGTGTCACATAACCTGCACTTTTCCCCTTAACGCCATAAAGGTTTATGATTTCTCTCTTAGCAACTACTGCTATAATTAACTTAGATAAACAGGAGATCCTTGATTAAGGCCTGTTCTAGTCTGTAATTATCTCATGGCTTTCATCGCTTTGCCGAGACCTGGGGGTGGGGGTGAGTGAGGTCATTCCAAGAGCACCAGATTTCTCAGCAGAGACAAGCAATAACCCATTTTATATTTCAAAAAAATCATGGAGTACTCAGAACTGGCTGTTCACGTGTCACAACTTCTACTTACTATTACAGGCCCCTGACTTAAGAATTTAATTCAATGTACTCAGTAAATCACCTCCTTGCTGTAGGGTAGCTGCTCTCGCTCATCTCTCAGCTTCTGCAGCAAAAAAAAAAAAAAAAGGCCCCTCCCCAACTCCACCTGCACTGCTCTGATCCCATTCCCAGCCAGGTCATTTGTCACTAGGTGGACAATGACATCCAGCTCCCTCTCCTGTGCAGCTGCTCCCACAATCCTGAGGATTCGCCTCCTGTCCCTCCCAGCCATGGGAAACTGTGCCAAAAGTCAAATCGCGGAGGCAGTTACAGTGCTTCACAACATATTAACATGTATACTGTGTCTCCCACAAGACAAGAACGCCATCTTGCGCCGCCCTGGGCTGACGAAGTCGCTCAGCTTCGCTCTGCGGTCCCCTTCACCTGGACAGGCTGTTGCTATAAATAATATTTCAGGTATTAAGACCCCCCCCATGGAAGCATTAAAGTAAGTATAATAAACTACCACCACTGCTGCTACAATATGAGCAGTGGTGTTAGCGATGTCACTAAATGGGTGTAATACCCATGAGCATTTGCACTGCTCAATCTGGACCCGCGCGGCGCTTCCGCATTTGGCCGTAAGTTTCAGCTTTTTATTAAAATATAACCCTGGCATTAAAAATAAAAATCATTGCAGCCCCTGACTCCCACAACAGCACTGCAAGTTATGTGGGGACGGGAGTGGGCTGCACAGCTTATTTGCATGTCAACTTTAAGATCCTCAGACTGCGCTCTGTTGTCCATCCCAAGGTCTAGATCCAAATTTGGTACCATAGCCTTTGCATGCGTGGCCCCTAAACTGTAGAATACGATTCCGCTAGACATTTGACAGTGCCAGTCACCCATCTCTTTCAGAAATCAACTTCGCACCTTATTGACCCAGCACTCCCAATGCCCTTGCTCAGTGTAACTCCTCCCCTGCCCTAATTTCCTCCCACTTACTTATGCCCTGCACTCCTCCTCACCTAGCTCCCCTTCTTGCAATCTTTTCTGCTTAACTGTTGTAACTACACCTCCTCCCAGTGGAACAGATAAGGTGAGTAGAGGAGTATTTTACTACCATTTTTGCATGACTTACTCCCACGTTCTGATTTTAGGAATTTGTTTCCCACCCTGTACATCTGCAGTATGTTGGTACGTATGCTCACAACTGGCAGCACCGTACAATGCTACTAGCTATGTATACATACACTGACAGGTTGGGAAGAAAAAACAGCATCAGCATTAGTTTTGTACAGTGTAGCAGATCATTTCAGGAGTGGATCAGTGGCTGGCCAGAAGGGTAGTTGCAATGTGCAAAAAATATTTAAAAATAGGGGTGCAGCATTATATGACAGTAAGCATGGATGCATGTTAAGATACCATAGCAATATGAGACAGAGTCCATGACTGCAGGCAACCAGCGAGTTTGAGACTTGGTTTAGAGGTGGGGTGGGTGGGGATTTGACAGGTTAATGGATGGTATTACTACCATTTAGGTGAAAATACTACCAGGTGGAAGAAGCTAGCAGTAAATACTTTCCTGTACAAAATATTATCTGGACCACTGCCTCCTCCTATTACATCTTCTCTTATTTTTTGACTAAACTTGCACCTTACCCCTAAACTAGGGCAGTCTCTTGTGTTTGGCGTGTAAATATGTAGTGTTGCTAGATGACTGCACTTGTCTGTATCTAGTACTCATGAACCCCCATGAGCAAACGTTATGCTATTGAAATATTTCACTGTATGTTTTTATGTATCCTTGGCATTCAAATGTTCTGTTGAATCACCACGACTATGTGATGTATCAAATACTACTCTGCCTGTAACCTTCCGGGTTGTGCTTGACAATAGGCAACTATCTGCCTAGTGCACTCTACCTGGTAAACAAAACCTACATAAAAATAAATGAAAAGATGGTGTCCCTCTCCTCCAAGCTGCTCAGTACTAGTAGGACAGTAAGTGGTGTATTATTGCTCACAGCTGGTCTCTTCGGGTTAATCCAATATGCTTTGATAATCGTTTATTTATTGAATTTTGTTGACCCGGTGGGCCCACTGGGACTAGAAGTCCCTTTTTCAGGGGCGACCGGGGGGATACAGATGGTAAGCAACTGAAATTGAACCAGTTTAAGCTGTTGGTGGTATTTTTTTAGTAAATGAGGGACATTTGGCCAGGACACTGGGGAAACCCCCTACTCTTTTCAATAAATGCCACGAGATCTTTAACATCCACCTGAACTACCATCAATCCAGGCAGATGGGACCTCGGTTTAACATCTCATCTGAAAGACGGCACCTCATGCTTACAATTCCAGTGCTAAAGCTCCTGGGAGTCAGTTCTACAGATACTGCTTCAAAATGCTCCCTTGTGTTGTCTTTGGCAGCCCCAGCAATCTGAAATTTGGCACCTGTGTAAAGTTTTCTAGTTGTTCCAACCTAGATCTCAGTGTGGGGTTCTCCCTGATTAAGCCCATACAAGTCACAACTGCTTTTTCTAGGGTCTCTCCGGCTTTCTTTGCCTTGGATTGTGCCAAGACCATTTTTTGCCTAGCAGGGCTGTCTGGTTCTTCAATAGGCACTGCATAATAGGTCTAGGCCACAGTGACCTTTTGACCTCCGTGTGTGGCGAATTAAGACTGTACACAAAAATGTATGTGTCTAAGTCTTTATGCCTTTTAGCACTGAGAAATGCCAGATATAGGCATCATATAACAGATTCAGGTCATAGTCACCTTTTGACCTCCCTGTGTGGCAAACTGAGAATATACACAGAAATGGATGTGCACATGTCTACACTAACCTCACATCAAAAAAACTGCATTAGCTTGATAGTTGTATGAATTTGTGAATGGGTCTGCAAACTTTTGATAGGTGCACTAACTACTACAGTAGTCGTGATATTCATTAACATTGGAAATATCTGAAATCAATGAGAGTGATCTATTCCCATTCTGAAAATTGATTATGTGGTATAGAACTTTATTAAACACTCCCAACTTCATTGGTTAGATTACTTTTGCAAACCCACCCCCCTGCATGAAATTATGGATTTCAGTATCATAGAGATGAAAGACTTACTTGTTTTTGGTTTCCTCTGATTTTTTTTCCAACTACCTCCCCATAGTTATGGTTGGTAGTGAGTGAAGCTTTACTTCTAACTCCTCTTATATTTTAGATTTTATTTAGCATAAAGCTTCTTCATGCATAATATATTCTGTACACAGAGTGATATGTGCAGGAAACACTGTGGCAATCTAACAGTGCCTGTTTTGCTGATAATGCCCTGGTTCCTTCTTGGAACCAGCAATAGACTGCTTCAGCAGTCAGTCCGCGCATGCGCGGTAGCGCGTACATGATGTCATCATGTTGTGATGTCCTCTCACGGGAAATACAGCAAAACGAGCACAAGAGGCACATTGGCGTTCTCCCTAAACTGCAACAGCACCGTGTAGCCATTTTGAATGGCGCAGTGAGATTTTCTTGCAAACTAGCAGGCTGTTTTGGGCTCAGTAAGTTCTTTCTCTACAAGGAATCTAAAGATGAATAGCTTCTCTGCATATTCTAGTAGCTATTTCAAGCTCTGTTAGTAGCCTCACTAAAACGATCCTGTTTGTTATACCTTTGCAGAAACAACTGAATTGGTCACACAGTCTACCTGAGGCAAGGTAGGAGATTACTCCAGTTAAAAAGGAGCACAAGTATTTTACTGTGGAAACATGTGATTGCCACATCGTTCTCCTAACAAGTCAATGTATGTTCTTTTCAGATTTTACGTGTAAGATATGCTGATAGCAAGAAACAATTAATGGTTACTATCAAAGCTGTATAAACAGCCAGCATAGCTTCTCAGGTATGGGCAGCAGTTTTTTCACATTATGAAATTATCCTGTAAGCATTATTTACTAGCAACTTAAAATATTTGTATTATTTTTCACAGAAAACTTAAAGAAACAAGATACTGGAAAAAATACATACCCCGTGAACAAGTCCATTTTATGGGTGAAACGTAGGGGAGGAAATAAAAATAAATTTTGAAAGTGATTGGAAGTAGTTTTTGAATTTTTCAAAGGGCCCCCACTCCCATTTGTTCCACATTGTCTGCAAAGCCTCTGGGGCTGAAGAAATTCTAGAAAGAACAGTGTTCCATTCCCACCATATTTGTGTTGTTTGGTTCTTCAATCCCTCAACCTTTCTGTTGAGAGCTTCTACAGCCGCCACAAGAACCCTTTTGTGTAGGCTTTCCCCCTACAGCTCCCTGGGTCTGCTGTAGCTTTGCTCGACTGAGCCTTAATTTTGGACTGCTCCAGTTGTAGGTGCTGATTAATCAGCTTCACCAGGTTGTCAATCAGCCAAACTTGCAGCTTCCAGAGAGAAAGGTATCCGCTACAGACTGTGCAGATTAGTTTTTAGAAAAACTATGTTTTAGTTATATCTTAAGAAGTTCTTCAATTCTACCATACGGGACTCTGCAACTATGCATCTTCCCACGGCAGCAGTCAGGCCACGCCCCCTACGTGTCCCTGACTTGCCAGGGTGTCTGGGACACAAACGATGGCTCCTCTGACAAGGAGCTGAGCATCATCCTATCTGAGGGCAGAGAAATGGAAATTACGTACTTACCATAATTATTGATCTTCTTGGACAGTCTCCATCACTCATTCACACTAGTGGGATAGTGCCGGAGGCGCTAGGACCAAGCAGGGGCCAAAAATTTTCTGAAGGGCCAGCGCAGAGGTAGAACCACGCACACGCGGCAGCGCGAGACTGACTCGCGCCTGTACAGGCTATCTCGGCGTCGACCCTCCAACCGCCTCAGTACCTTTTCGACCAAGGAGGTGCAGCATAACTAATGAGAATAACTCATTCTGAGTGTCTGGGCCTGAGAGGGCCCAGATAGCCTTTGTAAGAAAGGTCAAAGAACAATGTCTTCACAGTCGGAACCATAGGCCATGAAGACTAGGAAAGAAAAACGAGTGAACCCAGGGGATGGTGGGTGGGCGTGTGAATGAGTGATGGAGACTGTCCAAGAAGATCAATAATTACGGTAAGTACGTAATTTCCATATCTTCCTGGACTAAGTCTCCATCACTCATTCACACTATGGAGAGTACTAGCTAAAATCAACAACCCTGAGTAGGGTGGTAGGAGATAGGGTTCACTCGGAAAGGACAGCCAAGGACTGTCCTGTTAATAAAAAAAGCTGTCTTGTAAGAGCATCTATAACATAGTGCCTTCAAGATAAACGCTCGAGTTGTAACTCGTCACCTTGCCGACAACTACAATGGGCAAAAAATTAAAGTCTGCCAGGCAGCTGCAACTACTCTAGGAGAGCGGCAAGAACCTGGCCTCACGATTTGATCTAGGACCAAAATTAAAAGTGTCAAAGACATGCACTAATCTAATGTAAAGGACCTCAGGAACTGCAAGAGCCGGAGGTAAAGTGTACAGGTTCAGGTAGTATGACTGTATGTGGAATATTCTAAGCTACCTTAGAAAGAACCTACTCACCCAATGGTCAAGAAAGAAGCATGTCATCTGTGAAGTTGAAGCAAACATGGAAGTAGGAATCTAAGTTCCGACTTGCTGAAGAGTCACTTCTGTTGCTGCAAGGCTCTGATCAGGAGAAGTAAGCCTGATTAAAAAACCAAAAGGGGACTAACAGACTGGTTAGATGCCTAGGTTTTGGAAATATCTCGGAATAAGAGAAATTCTCTTGAGAAAAGAGGTGAGCTATACCACTGCTGGATCGGACTGCCCCTAGGGGTAGAAGAAAACAGATACTCTTTACTGAGGTTTAGAGACGACCGCCTCAGGGTTGAGGCGGAACCTGATCAGATCCAAGTGTGGTATCAGGAAATTCCAACTAGGCCCTGTGCTGTGATAATTCTGACCCCTTTTTTTAAATATCATTAGTCCGAGCCTGACAAGGTTGCTGGCTGCTATTTGGCAAGGATTGCCTGATACAGAAATGACAAGGATGTCATCCCTCTGAGGAGCAGAAGGAGCCTGAAGATCCATAACTGAACCCCTGACTGGACTAATAATAGCTAGACAGATGTTAACTACCTGTGGCGAAGCAGCCACCAGAGGGGCAGCATCAAAAACGGGCTGTATACCCCTATCAAAGGAGCGGGACAGTCTGTGCAGCTCCCGACCATAGAACTAAAATGTTCCAAAGAGTGTAATTGTCTTGACCACTGAAAAAGTCTAGACGCAGAGGTATATAGTCCAGAGATCCAGTCTGAACACTATGGTGGACCCCATAAATGAGGAACTACTAAAAGAGCTTGCATCACAGACTCTGATGATAGAGAGGGCGTGTCGTTTAGTATATAAAATGAGTCATCCGCTGTATCACTGACCAGAAGGACAGGGAGAGACTCATCCAGATGCCTTTCTACCACAGAAGGACCCCAAAAAGAGGTCTCGGTTAGAGCCACTAGAGACTCTGCCACCAGGAAGGGTGTCGAGGAGCTTGGCACCACGTAGGGGGCTGAGAAAGTGCTGAGCGGAATGAGAGATTCCGATGACAGAAACAGAACAGAAGAGTTCCATCAGCGGAAAAATCGCTGGATGAGGAGATCCGATGCAGACCGCCACCCACTAAAATGTGTGAAAATAATCCGCAGAATAGGAATTAATTCCATGGAAACATCCCAACACAAGTCCTGCGGAAGAGAGGTCTGCAAACACAGATCTTTCCCTAGTTCTGTCAGACAGCACCAACTGGCACCCCTGCGGCACTAGCATCACTCGTGGCACAGGAGGGCACCAAGCAGTAACCATGCCAACCTGAGAGACACCAGAGGGCACCCACGGCAGAACCCGCAGGTATCCTTGGTACCAACGGCAGCAATGGCACGCAAGGGCACCCCCCGACGCCCATGGCACCCATGGTACCCATGCCATCCGCGGGTGCACGGCATCACCCGCGGGCATCAGTGGCACTGTGAGACACCCACAGCACCGCTAGCGGTGCCGACAATGAAGCACCACGGCACCAAGCACGGCGCCGAGCACAGCGTGAGCCACGGAGCCGACCCACGGCACATAGCACGGCGCCGACTGCAGCACAGAGCATGGTGCCAACCACGGCACCGAGCCACGGCACTGACTGCAGCACCCAGTACGGTGCCAAGCACAGCACCGAGTCACGGCGCCGAGTCCCGGCGCCAACCCAAACACCAGCGACACCACCTGTGGCACCCATGCCAAACCAGAGGCACGGCACTGGACCTGCGGCGCCACCAAGGTGTCTGGCACAACGCCAGGAAAAACACCATGGAAAGCCAATGGAAAAGAAGAGAAAGGTGGTGCCCGTGCTGGCCCCTGCATGGAAAAGGAAGAGGGGGGTAGGCACGAGGGGCTGACAGGATGGCGAAGGCACCAAGAGGGCACCGCGCTCATTCAGATCCAACTGACCCGGCTCCGGTCCAACGGCTCCGAGGCCCGAAGGCCCCGGAACCAGGAACACAACCAGGAAAAAAGGAGTCAAACCCCTTGCTCCACAGGAGCGGCCCAGAGGTGAAACTACTCACCGGAACTCCAACGAGGACAGAGATGGAGTCCGGAGTCGAGAATGCAGCCGCTAGGCGAGGCCAGTGAACCTACGGTCGGTTCAGGCCTCATCAACATACCAACGAACAATCCCTCGTGCAGACATACCAACGGCAACCTCGAAGGGCACAGATTCTTCTTCCCAAACGAAGAAGAGGAGTTGAGGTAAGCCGAGCCGGGATCCCTCGCACCGCCAGATTCGTGCTTCAGTGGACTGTCCTCCCCGCCAAGCACAGGACTGTCCGTAGAGTCAGACACCCCGCCTGCTACTTAAGGGTATGGACCGGCACAGCCCTCTGCCATAACAACTTTCAAGAAGTCTTCCTACCGTCACCGCTACCGCCTAAGGACGACTCCGTGGATGGCAGGAAAGAATTTCTTCATAATCTTATTCGTAAAATAAAAAATTACTATTAAATAGTTAAATTAAAACGTTTAAATTAAACACTAAAAGCTGCTGTCGTATAGACGAAAACTTTGACTCTGGCAGACGAGCGACGTCGACATCCAAGCACACTCGACGGCAGGAGAAAAGGAACTGAGGCGGTTGGAGGGTCGACGCTGTGATAGCCTATACAGGCGTGAGTCAGTCTCGCGGTGCCGCGCGTGCGTGGTCCTACCTCGGCGCCGGCCCTTCAGAAAATTTTTGGCTCCCGCTTGATCCTAGCGCCTCCGGCGCTATCCCACTAGTGTGAATGAGTGATGGAGACTTAGTCCAGGAAGATCTTATCCTACGATACCCTGGACTCCCAAGGACCGTGGAGTCGATAAGGTGGAGAGCCTCGAAATCCAGAGGCAACCCTCCGCCTATCACCTCTACCAAGTTCTTCACAGTGATGACGGACCACTGTGGCTCGAAAATCTTTCTTGTAAGTTTTAAACTAAATGTGTACATTCTCTCTCAGGAGCTTGGTGTGAATATGTCCTGTTCGGTTGCACAGCAGCACCTCCCCCCCACCCCAAACACCTCTTACCTGGATAAGGAATAATGACTCCTGGCGATACTGCTTTCATGAATGCAGAGCAAAGTTTCAGACTCCATTTCATCATAAGCTGGCAGTGGCGGCAATGGCACATATTGTGATGCGGGCCTAGGCACTGAAAATGTAACGGTCATGTATCTTTGGAAAAGATCTGGTCTTCCCCAATATATTAAGTATAGAAAACTAACACAAAGTTTATGGAGAAATGACAGCGAAATCCCAGCTTCCATGATGTGGTGAACTTGACAGCGAAGAAAAGGAATGGAGGCAGGTGTGGCTGACGGAACTATATAACATGCTACATACTTCTCTTTTGGATATTCAAAATATAACTGAAATAGACCACATTGGAAGTACTAATGTGTACTCTTCTCATTAAAATGGTAAAACACAATTAACTGCAAGCAATAAGATGAAAAGCTTACCAAGGATGTGGTTAAGCTGGTCAAGGTAGTGTTTGCCAGGGAAGATGGGTCTAGTTGAGAGCATCTCAGCCAGAATACAGCCCACAGACCAGATGTCAATGGACTTAGTATAACCCTGAAATGATAAAAGACAGTTGCCTTATTAATGGGAGAGTACAAGGTACAATTTAAGTGGACGTATGAACTACAGACTAATGTACATTTCTAATGCCAGCAGGAGGTGGAGAAATGTTCTGGCCAGGCTAAATGTTTATCTTATGTTGTAATTGTATCTGTTATTTTTTCATTTATATAACGTAATCTAATAGTCACAGACTTTTTCAAATTAAGCAGACAGCGTGTGTAGAGGGACAGCTAAAATCCATTCAGATATTTATTTTGGGGGGGGGAGTCAATCACAGGGCATATCCGGGTGCCTTAAAAACACAGACAAGGTGTACATATAGTGGGGAATAAACACGCATCTTTGGAGTGTCAGCACATTAATTTAATAAAAACTTGCTAGACAATAAAATTCTGGATAACAATTACAAACAATATTTTGTAACAAATAGCACATACACTTGAACTGGTTAGGAGTACCAGCATCCATGAGATAACCAGGAAGAGCATTTGATGTTTGCTTTTACAATGTCAAATGGTTAAGACCTTTTTGGCCACAAAGGCATAATGTGTGTCGGGGGGCGGGGGCCGGCGGGTAACAGAAGGGTGAATACAATAAAACAGTAATACAGGATTCTGTCACGTAGTCTTCATCATGAAGTAGCAAAGCATGCAGCTGCAAAAAGTATAAGTTACCATCATTTCAGTACGCTCAATGTATGCAGTGTGTTTGAAGTGTGAATAAAACGAGCAATTTAAGATAAGAAATGGGTTTGTGTTGAGACCTCCTTTCTAGTTTATGTTTCCATTCCCTCCCCCCCCAAACAAAAACCTGTTTAACAACCAAGACAATACACTCCAAAGGTGGGTGTATGTACTCTGCTATGCACAACTGGGTGGGTGGACTACTATTAATGCCTGAATATCCTTACCTATGTGTGGTAGCATCTGTCTGCTCCCCTCATGGCTGAGGATAGATCTTGCAACATATAACAGGATTGCTGGTGAGGAGAACAGGGGAATCTGAGGTTCAAGGCCTGTTTACCCAACCTCTCTGTCATGAGCTCCAGTATTGCCCCGACCTTCCACACTATTTCGAAGTTGTGTTTATACGGCCCCTTGGCACCGATGTAAGCCATACTGGAGAGGGGCCATGAGTCCGGTTGCCTGGTAACATCAAGTTTAGGCATCATGGGAGAGCAGGAAGGAGCGATATCACGTGTTGGGAGGGAGCGGTGCAGCCTGTCCACACAGCTGCTTACTTACACCTCTCGCTCCGACCAGCATCCCCAGGATTGCGGCATTTCAGTGAAAGAAGCAGGGAGCAATGTACTGTGATTTGGTAAGTGTCCACATGACCGCTTTTGCACTGCAGCAACTCAGCACCAGTAATGGCATTAAGGATGTGCTCTACTCTGAGCAGAGTCAATGATCACAGGAGTACGTTTTCTTTGTAGAAAATTCAATAATCTGTGCTCCTCTTGGCTTTCTGGAGCACAATTAAGGGCAGATTTTCTGGCAGTGGGAGGAGTCCAAAAGGTGCACTGGGATACAGATTAAGCTTTGTATTACTCCAGGAGACTCACCTGTCTGATCTAGAGCATACCAAGCTCACTCGGGGCTGGGTTGAAAAATGTTTTGTAGCCTCATACTCCTCTCGTAAGTGAGAGGTAGCCATTCTGCTGAGTAAACATTTGCCACTGGAGATCACTAGGGTGGTGAAGGGCCATAGAGAGGGGTCGGTATATTTTCCTTGTGGGACAGTTGTATGGGGAACAGATTACATTCGGCAGTGTCTATGCCCCGGCTGTATATGACCCTAAGTCGTTCCCTGAACTCTTGGACCTGCTCACTAGAGAACAATTTCCAGGGCTAATTCTGGGCGGGGACCCAAATAGCACACTGAACCCAGTATTGGACCACTCCGAAAGTAGAGGTAGGGTGACGGAGGTATTGAGCCAGTGGCAAGTGGGCATGGCAGACATGGACCTGGTAGACGGCTGGAGGATGGTAAACCTGGGGGCCAGGGAGTACACATTTTTTTCCAACCTTCATGGGACCTGGTCCCAAATTGACTATATCTTTATGCCACGGGGGGTGGAATAATAGAGTGATTGATGTGACCCATAGCCCCATCCATGTGTCAGATCATGCCATGGTCACAGGGCAGATTCGGATGCATGCGGTGAGGGACCTCCCACCCCAGTGGAAGTTCCCCTCATATATGCTCCTAAATAAGGAGTTCAAAGAGCATCTTGTGAACCTGTGGCAGCTGTATAAGGAAACCAATGAGGGAACTGAGGTCTCAAAAGCCACATATTGGGAAGCAAGTAAAACCTTCATGCGAGGTGCTATAATAGAATTTATGGCTAGGATTAAAAGGGAGAAGCGAGGAAAAAAAGACTGGGATTGGAGAAACAGCTAAAGGAGCTGGAAAACTGAGTAGCTAGTGGAGAACGGGGAGAGGTGGGGCAGCTTCTGACAGTAACTAGAGAGGCCTTGAATGCCTTGGTGCAAGGAGAAGCAAAGAGATCCTGGTTCTATTGCAAACGTCAAATGTTTGAGTGGTCCAATAAGCCAGGTCCCCTCTTGGTAAGACTTATGAAAGGAGGCAGACATCCCACTAGAGTGACGGTTAGGGATAAGGTGGGTGTAATGCATAGAGAATCCAGGAAAATAAACTGCTTTTGGGAGTTCTACAGCCAGGTATACAAGGCTGAATGTAGAGGTAAGGGTCACTTGATCAAGGAGTTTCTGGATAAGGTGGAGCTTCCAAGGCTCACGAGAGCCCAGTAGGAGCAGTTAAATCAACCCATTACGAAGGAAGAAGTTTTAAAAGCTATAGTGAGGTTGCAACGGGGTAAGGCGAGCGGCCCTGATGGATTGCCCATGGAATTTTATAAAACTTTAGCGGGGCAGATGGCAGAGGTGTTAAGTGGGGTATTCCAGGTGGAGGAAGGGGAGGAGCGCCCCCACCTGCGCAGAACTCGCTATGATGCCATGGTCGGTTTGATTCCCAAACCAGGAAAAGATGAGGCGAAGTGCGCATCATACAGGCCAATTTCTCTTTTGAATTATGATCTTAAAATTTTGGTTAAGGTTCTGGCTACATGGTTGGAGGAGCTCCTGCTCACGTTGGTTCACCCAGATCAAACTGGGTTCATAAAGGGGAGGTTTTCCTATCACAATATGCGTCACCTGCTCAATGTAGTGTGGAGAGCAGGGCAGATGATAGAGAAAATCTATGTCATCTCTATGGATGCTGAAAAAGCATTTGATAAGGTGGAATGAGAGTACCTTTTTGAGATACTGGCCCCGGTTTGTTCTGGGTGAATCATATATACAATAGGTTCGAGCCATGTACCAGGCCCCTAGAACTCAGATTTTGGTTAATGGAGTGCCCACTGATCCTTCTGGCCTGCAGCGAGGCATGGGTGCCTCCTTTCCCCCTTGCTGTTTGCACTGGCGTTGGAACTGTTGGCCGTGGCAATCCAGCAGTGTTCAGGGTATTGGGGGATCAAGGGAAACCGTGCACAAGATCACCCTGTACACGGATGATATGCTCCTATTTGTTAAGAATCCACAGGATTCTATGCCATCCCCTGTTGGACTTGATAGATTCTTTTGCTGCTTTTTCTGGGTATAAAATAAACGTTAGTAAATCAAAAATGTTGCGTTTCCCTGGAACTGAGAAGGAGGATGAGCAGTGAGGTATTCAGGTGGCACCCATAAGCATCACCTATCTGGGTACTAAAGTGGGTAAGACAGTAGGGTCTTTATCTGGGTTAAATTACACACCACTAATTAAAACAGTTGAGGCAGATTTGAGAAGGTGGATGCAACTACCTATCTCATGGTTAGGTCGAATTAACCTGATCACAATGAATATCCTCCCTAGGATATTATACCCTACGCAGATGGTATCTGTGGGTCTCACGAAAGTGGACAGACTGGGTGGAGAAATTGTTTTCTCGATTTATCTGGCGGGAAAAATGGCCGAGAGCTCACCCTCAGAGACTGAAGGCCGAAACAATGAAGGGAGGTCTCAATTTTTCAGATCTCACGAATTACCATCTGTCAATCCAACAATGCTATGTGGCGGACTAGGTGCACCACCCTGCAGTGGCAAGCTGGGATGATTTAGAGCAATGGGGATGCCTGGGCCGCCTCTCAGCATATCTACACAGCAAGTGCCTTAAAGCATATTCCATCCAAGGTGGGTGCAACTCACTAGTGAGGGCGGTGCTGGAAGCATGGGGTGGTCTCAGGAAACGAAAGGGGATTTGTAAAGGGGGAAACCCTGTTGTTGCCTGTGGTGGGGAACCCCTTCTTCCTCCCAGGGCTAGAGGACAGGGGATTTCGAGAGTGGGAGACTAAAGGAGTGCAGAGTATCGGGAATTTACTAATGAATGGTATACTAAGTCCGTTGGGGGATACTGTCCAGGGGCTGGGACTGAGGGGGCAACAATTATTCCAGTACTTGCAACTTACAGCATTTATGTTGAAAATGGACAGAGGAGGGGCCCGAATCCATGGATGGCGCTCGACAGAGGCCTTGGTGTACTTGGCACAAAATGATCCAGAGAGATTTATTTGAAAAGTAGCGAAGCATGGCACGCCTCCAGGGGAGAAAATAGAGGTTCTGCTGCCACGCGATGAAGTCCGCCCCCACACTAACAACCAGGCTCTCGCTCCCGTTCTACTGTTCAGTCTCTGTCGAGGAAAGGGGCTGGGGGTGTGCAGCTATTCCATGGATCATATAAAGCCCGGAAAACTATTCTGCGGTTTACATTAAATTCTGCAGAATGCTTTTTGGAATTATGTGAAATTTAAAAATAAAATTTGGAACTGCCCCTGCCCATTAGTTTGTCTGGTAGGGCTTCACCTTAAAAAAATCAAAACAGGTAAATCCCCCCACCAGCCTACCCTGAGAACCTCCTTGAGTCCCTTTATTTGAAGAAGACATTTTTTTTTTATCAGGTTCCATACCATGCAGCGATCCTCGTCCTTCTAATTTCACTGCCGGGCCTGAATTCCGGTTTCTTGTCTCAGAAATGCTTTGAGCACAGCTGCACAAAGCACTGCTGGAATAAGAAACTGGCATTCTGGCCTAGTGGTAAAACTAGAAGGATGAAGATCGTCGTGCAGTGTGGTAGCTGCTAAAAATATTACTCATTCAAATTTGGTGGCCCTGGTGACTCTCAGGCTGGGGTATGGAGAGTGATGGGGTGGATTTTTTACTTTCTAATACTAAGAACTCAGGAGTTAACTGACAGCCTTCTCTGGTTTGTAGGTCCCAGCCTAAAAACCTAAAATTTTCTCCTACATGGGTGCTTGGGGGAAGGGGGGTTGCTGACTGCTACCAAAGCCCCCAACTGCCATCACAGAATTTCCACAGAGACAGGAAACTAATGCGTAGTACTTCTGCGGCAACAGGTGGACTTGCCACAGAATACGGACACAAATTACTGCAGAAAAATCCGGACATTGGGTATAGGAGAGCATGAATGGCAACCTATATATTGTCAGGTAGCAAAGAGTTAGGTGAAGGTGGGAGTGCTGCTGCCTCAGTAGAAGAAAGGCAGAGAAAGGTGATAATGGAAGGAGGAAAACACTTCGTACAAAAGAGAACAAATGAGTGGTGTAGAAAGGTAAAAATCCTATCTAGGTTAAGGATACTAAGGGCAAAGCAAGCAAAAAAAAAAGTGTGGAAAACTAGAAACACCCTATCAGGGGTAAGGGTACCAAAGTATTTCCAGGTAACAGAGAGAGCAGGGACTGGGAATGCTGGAAATGGTTCAGAGCAGTGGTTGTGGGGCAGCAGTTTTTCAAAGAGAACTTCTAGAAACTGCAGTGCTGCCTCATCTGCACAAACTTCTTTGGATTGAGGGGAGGAGGTCGCTAGACCCCAGGCCGAGTTGGCTAGCATTTGAAGGACCTCTTTCCCCATGTAGGGGCTACCAGGACTACCACTGTTACTTCAGAGGATGCCAGGAAGGAGTAATGGCTGGACTATGTGGGCTTTTGAAGGGTGGGAGTCGTGGGTCGGGGCACATTCCTCAATTGGTACCACTATGCAATTCCGACGCTGCTCTGGTTGAGCAGGACTGCCAGGAGGAGGCACCTGTGGTAGTGGCCAGGGAGGATGTGGGGGTCCTTCACAGTGAAGACCCCAGAGGAGGAGGAAACAACTTCTGGTGGGTGACTCGATTGTGAGGGGGATAAACTTGAGAACAGGGAGGGAGAGGGACAGGGAGGTAAGGTGCTTGTGCACTGCCACAGCCTGGAGGAATGGGAAGCGGGCCCTGAGGATCGCTAGAGCAGCAGGGCAGAAGCTGGATGTCACTGTTCACCTGGGGATTAATGATATGGCTAGGGACAGAGCTGGGATAGTGCAGGTGGAGTTTAAGGAGCTGGTGAGGGGTCTTAGGTAGCATGCTCAGTGGCTTCGCTGAGGAGCTGCCCATCTGCGACAGGGGGAAGGTTCGTCACACCATGAGCTTCATTGGGGACCCATCTGGAGGGATAAGAGCCTATACAGAGGTGGTGGCCTGCATCTGTTCGGGAGGAGGACCGCAGTCCTCAATGGATAGTTTAAATGTTATGTTGCTGAACATCTAAACTAGAAGAGGGAAGTGGCAGAAGGAATCAGTGTGGCATAAACTGCCCCCCCCCCCCAGACTGAAGTAGAGAGTAGGGAGGACCCGAGGGCAGCTAAAGCCCCAGGGTGCAAATTAATAAAAGAAGCATGGTGGTAGAAATGAAGGGGGATGGGAACAAGAACATTAAAAAAACAGGGGGAGGGAGGGCCAAAAGGAAAAATCAAATTTTAAATACCTGTAAATTTTCTTTCTCTGATTGCTGGTAGCAGGACTTTAGGACCACTGGGAGCTCCTTCTCATGCTGTTGCTTAGGAAGGAAGCTGAAGCATCGAGGACTGACTCCGCTCTGTCCTGTGCTGCTTTGTGCAATACCCTGGACAGGATGGCAATTTGGGGGAGGGGGGGGGGCGTGGAGGCATACAGAGTTCAAACTGATCCCAATGGAGGGAGAAGGCATTTCTTACCAATGCCTAGTCGTCTCTTGTTAGGAACAGAATTGTAGAACCTTGGCATTTTGCTTGGAGGTAATGACATCTACCTGTAGGATTCCCCAGTGCTGTGTGATTAGCTGAAAGGCATTGTCCTTCAGTTCCCACTTCCCTGACAGATCATCTTGCCCTGGAACGTAAGCAACTGCAAGACTGAAGAAATGGAGCTCAGTCCAGTGAAGCAATAGTAGTTTCTTGCAGCATGCGGGAGCTTCTTGTGCCCCCTTGGTGACTGATGTATGCCATCATGGTCCTGTTCGTGAGGATCAGGACATCTTGGCTGTGCAGGCAGCACTCAAATTTTTGTAGCACCAGGTGTACTTGCTTGCATTTTCAGTATACTGATGCTGAGGCACCACTCCAGCAACATCCACTTGCCTTAAACTGACAGATGATTTAGGTGGGCACCCCACCCTCTGAAGTTAGTGTCAGTGGTGATGCGTACCTATTGTGGACCTTGCGGCCCTTCATTATGTTCGACCTCAATGTCCACCAAAGAAGGCTGTCCATCCATTCAGCAATTCTCACTTTATGGTTCCTGCTGTCCCTCCGAGAGAACCACTGAGGAGGGTTGCCTGGATTGGATGCATGTTAATCATGGTCCATGGGACTGTGTCTGCCAGTGAAACCACTGTCCCTATGAGCTGCATGAACACCTGAGCTGGAAACTGGCTGGCATGCCGAAATTTATGAAGAAGAGTTTGCAAGTCCTGAAATGTTGTCACTGTTGGGAAGATCTTGCCCTGGCAAGTTCAGATGTCTGCTCCAGATGGATCCAAGTCTGAGCAAGATCAAGGAACTCTTTTGATAATTGATGACAAAGTCACGGACAGATGGGCAGCAAATAACCTCTGTGACTGCTTGCTAAGCTGAATTGTGTTGAGGGGCTTGGAACAAATGCTGTCCAAATAGAGGGAATAGTTGGAGCCACTGATTGTGCGGCTGCACGATGACTGCCACTAGAACCTTGAAAAAGACACTTGGTGTTGAAGAAAGCCTGAATGGAAGGGATCTGAAATGGAAGTGGCGGTCGTGGACTTGGAATCTCAGATATTGACTTTCAGTGTCCCAGATGGGAGATGTGCAAATAGGCATTCTGTAAGTCAGTGGAGGCTAGGAAGTCTCCCTGGCAGACATCCATGATTATGGACAACAGAGTCACCATCTCCCCCTCCCCCCCACCGACTATTTATCCTGCTCAAGTGCTGGAACTCTCTCAGGCAGTCCACTCACCCCGCTGCTTCTACCACCCACTATGACCATCTACCCTCTCAGTCATTAGTGCTCCCAGCGGGCCATGCCCCCAAACCCATGGGGAGATCAAGGGGCGGAGGCAGAGGCCCAGTGTTGGGCATGTGGCAGTCAAGGCACTGGGATGCCATCGCCTATCTGGCACTCAGGGGTATTTTTTCCCCTTTTTTTGTTGCTGTGGCTACCCCTCCCGTGCATGGGCACACCCCGACGCTGTGGCGCATGGCATCCCTGCCAGCGTCTGCCACGCTATTACACGCTGCCCTGGCTTGCAGCAGTACCCCCGGTCTCCACCAGGGGGTCACTGGCTCGCCGGACTATGCCATCCTCTGTAAGCCGGGGAGGAGAGCTCCACATGGGCACTCGGTCCTCAACCCTTTCTTCTGCCAACCCCTGGCGCCTGAGTCCGTTCCCGAACCCAGGTCGCCGGCGTAGCACAAGGTGTGGCGTCCAGCGCCTCAACCCTCAGTGCTACCAGGCCGGCCAGAATCACCATCTTGAAGAACCTGCTGTATATAAAACAATTCAGGAACTTTAGGTCCAACATTGGTCTGAAACCCACTTTGCGTTTTGGAACAATGAGGAAGAGGGAGTATATGCCTCTGCTGACCTCTGGCAGGAGTACTGGTTCTATGGCCCCTTTCTGCAGGAGGTCTGTTACTGCGTGAAGCACCGCATGTCTCTGGGAGGGGGTTGGTAGATGGTGGAAACGGAACAACATGAGGAAGTGCTAGCTTTGTGTCAAATTCGATGAGCTAACCCTTGCTTACACTGTCCAGGACCAATTTGTTTGCTGTCGTATGGCGTATTCCCCAAAGAAATTGGAAAGCGAACCTCAGATTCGGGGATGGGCCCAGACTGTCTCACTGTGTAAACTGTTAAGAGTTTCCAGAGTCAAGGTTGCCGCTGAGCTGATTATGGGAAGCAAACCAGGGTAGTTTGTTAGAGAAGTCCTTGTTTCCTGATCTGATGTATTATGACTCACTATGAAGGGCCAGTGGGATCACCCAAACCAGGGGCTGTCTCTTGATTTTGACTGTGGCATGTGGACTTTAACAGTTTCCCCCGAATTCCTTCACTACTTCTTTAAGTCACTCAATTTATTTATTTGTTTGGCGCACAATCCCGGAGGCTTTGGGTGCCGTACAGTAAAACACAATAAAACAATATGATTTCATATAAAAATCAAATCATAAATAATTAAAATGAGCAAGTGGGATTTTTTTTTTTAAAGGTATCAACAGGCAATTTACAAGATACCTGCAGGGAATGACAGGTTAAAAAAGTTAATTTTTAGGCTCCTCCTGAACGCCTCCACCGTAGGGGCCTCCCTCAAATGTCTTGGAAGAGAGTTCCAGAGGACTGGGCCGGTCACCACGAATGAATGATCACCCAAGGTTTTCAGCCTGGTCCTCTGAACTGCTAGGAGGCCCTCGGTGGAGGAATGAAGGGAGCGGGCCGGGATGGTGGGGGTGAGAAGGTCTGACAGGTAGCCAGGGACGATCCACATAGAGCCTTATAGGTGAGCAAGCCCACTTTGAACAGAACGCTCCACCTGACCGGCAGCCAGTGCAGACACCGCAGGATCGAGGTCACATGACAGGACCTAGACAATCCAGTCAGCAACCTGGCCACTGCATTCTGCACCAGCTGCAGCCAGAGATTCCCTCCACTGACCCCAAGATAAAGAGCGTTACAGTAGTCGAGCCTGGATGTTACAAAGGTGTGCACTAGGGACAGCAGGTCTTCGGGCGGAATTAGGGGTTTAATCTGGGTGATGTTCCTTAAGTGGCAGAAACCAATTTTGGCGACAGCAGACACCTGAGCTTCGAATGTCAGTCTGTCGTCAAGGACAGTGCTCAGATTTCTCACCCTAGAGGATGACATCAATGGGACTGACCCCAGGACCAAACCTGTTGTCATCCAGAGGCATCCCCATCACGTCCACGACCTGGCTCTATCACCAGTACCTCCGTCTTATCCAGGTTAAGTCTCAGCCAGTTAAGAGTTTATCCAATCCTGGAACTCTGAGAGACATTTGTTCGGCACATCAACAGCACCATTTGTCCCTGGTGTAAAAGACATATACCACTTAGCATCATCTGCATATCAATGAAAACTCAGACTGCATTGTCTAATAAGCCTGCCCAGAGGAAGCATGTACACCACAAACAGAATTGGTAATAGGATCGAACCCTGAGGAACTCCATTAGGTCAGGGGCATTGGGAAGGAGGAGAAATTACCCATCACCACCCTCTGCCTGAGAGAAAGGACTCAAACCAGTTGATGACAATACCGGTGAGTCCACAATACTCGCTAAGGCAATCCGACAACACAATGTGATCCACTGTGTCAAAATGCAGATGATGGATTGAGGAGAATGAGAACTGACTATTCCCCTTGATCTCTAACCCTGAGCAGATCATTATGTACCTGGACTAGTGAAGTCTCTGTACTGTGCCTCGCCCCAAATCCAGACTGGAATGGCTTGTAGATGTCAAAAGCCTCCAGGTGCTCTTCAAGCTGCACAGCCACTATCTTCTGAACAACCTTCCCAAGGAAAGGAAGGTTGGACATGGGTCTATAATTCGCCAGGATTTCGGGATCAAGAGATGTATTTTTTTTTTTTTTTTTTTTTAGAAGGGGCTTCACCAGCGCTTCTTTCAAGGCATTGGGGAAGACCCACTCTGAAAGCGAGCACCCAACAATCCTGGTGAACACTGGACCAAACACCGGACCAATGGCCTAGACGCAGCCCACTAGGAAACATGCCAGCCCAGGGTCCAGTTCACAAGTGGGCCGCAGCTTCTAAGTTACCATGCAGACCTCGGCCACCTCCACCGGCCAAAACTCTGCCCAGACAATTGGAGCGCCTCTGCTCCACCCAGGCCCCACCCTGTGGGACTGGACTAGAACAACTGGCGAGATCCTGGCCTGAATAGAGGATACCCTGTCAGAGAAGAACAGTGCAAACTTCACAAAGTGCTACTGAAAAGGCTCTTTTTGGCAGTAGACAGACTGGTTGAAGTAATCTGTCCACAGTCTGAAAGAGCTGAGCTGATCTGTTCCTCCCTGCGGCAATCTCCCTGGATAGGAACTCTGCCTTCTTATCGTCGACTGCCCTTTGATAGTCACCGTAGTGATTTCTCAAAGCCAGTCTATCCTCCTCTGACCGAGTCCTCCACCAGCAACACTCCAAGCTCCAACCCGTGGTCTTCATCACCTTGAGAGCCCCACCAAACCACGCGGCTCTTAGATGAGGGGACCTGGGTTGTACATGGACCAGTGCGATGGCATCAAGTGCCCTGGAGACAGCCCCATTATAGGCTGCCACCACATCATCCAAGCCTATCGCACAAGCAGCATCCACACCAGAAAAATCAACTACCATCATCAGTCCCTCTGGGGACAAATCCCTTAAAGGAAGATAGCTGATCATCTCAACAGGGGAGGGAATATCGAGGGGGCCCTAAACGAGAATTTAGAGCGTACAGTGGTGGGACCATGTTACCTGATCAATCTCAAGGTTGGTGACCGCAAGACCCAGTGAGAATACCAAATCCAAGGTGTGGCCGTGGTGATGGGTCGCAGAGGCAACTGCCTGTGCAAGGCCCAGTGATGTCATCAACTGGAGGAGGTTACAACCAAACTGCGAGGATTCGTCGATCCAGGTGCTGAAGTCCCCCACAATCAACCATCTGGGTGACTCCCAACACCCTGTCGGCGATGAAGTCCGCAACCGCCTGCAGAAATTCTCCACGTGACCTCAGAGGGCGGTAAACCAGGAGAATTTCTTAAGCCCGCACTTGGACCCCCACACATTCAAACGACGAGGCAGAACCCACTGGATGTACAGAGAAATTCAGGCTGGATCCAAAACAGATGGCTACATCCCCACCCCAGCGATCCCCCCTTGGGCAGTGAACCACGGAATACCCGGCAGGGACCAACGCCTCTAGAATCAGGCCAGCATCATCCCCAGCCAGGTCTCCGTGATGCACGCCAGGTCAACTGAAGAGCCCAAGTCCGACATAATTGCGGTCTTGTTCCTCATCGACCAGGTGTTGCACAACACTGCTAAGATGGGATAATTGCTGCACTAAACAGGAGGCCGCCTTTGTATGGGGCACTGACAAGGAGGATATTTGAAGGCATGTCGGCCTGCCAGGCTCACAACCAGAGGATTCTTCTCTCTGATGTTTGGTAAAACACTGTTCAGATAGTACAGTGGACAACATCCCCAGACACATCCGCTGAGTAGGCAGAGGTCACACCCATGAGCTGCAGCTGTTGGATCAGAGGTTTGTTCTTCTTGGTGTCCACAACCAGCTGAAACGCCAACTGCGTAGCCCATGAGAGTGGCCCTGGCAGAGAACAGATTAGCTGTTACAGCTTTTAGGGATGCTGCTGAGGCCTGGAATTCCTTTTCCAGGACGATTCTACATTGTGATGTATTGTGTCCCTCGAGTGTGGCTCTGCCATCTGCTGGAATTATTGACTTCTTTGTAACTGATGAAATCATGGGGTAGATCTTAGGAAGATTCAGCCAGGTGTCAGCTTGTTTTTTTACTGAACATCAACAGTATGTTGACTCCATGAGGGACAGGGGGGCGCCATGTGAAAACAGCCAAGTAAAAACAGCGACCACCAAAAACCGCTAATACAAAACAGCCCTCCACCCCACCCCTCCTTCTTATGTATATCAACTCCAGCGGGGGACGTACCTGGGGAGGGGGGCAATTTTCGGTTGCTGTATTTGACTTAGGTGTTTTTACTTTGCTGTTTTCACTGGCCACTGGGATGGCATACGTTTTCTCCGGACCATGCCATTTCTCCTTCAGAAGATCCTCAGTTGCCAGTGGGATAGAGAATGCTGCAGATGGCCTAGTTGAGCTTGACAATTTGAAGGTCAGTTTTCTCTTCTCTGGAAGTGAGGGTCCTAGGCATGTCTTTAACAAGACATTTTAAATGAATAAGTCAAGGTCATTCATATCACAGTGCTTTTCCGATTCCAGTTCTGCATCCAAGGAACTGCTATGGAGTTCTTCCTCCTTGGTGGAGGATGAACCAGACTCTGAAGAGGAAGGAGATCTGACTCGTCGCTTATTTCTTTTGTGATAGGAGTGGTTGTCTGCTTCTTTCCTGCAGCACAGAGGGTTAGTATGTTTCTTTTTCTTGCTGTGGTGTCGGTCTTGATGGTCCTCATCGCCTGTGGAGGAGGATTTTCGAGAGGCTGTTTTGTGGACCTGGTTCTGCAAGGATGCCAGGAGCTGCAGATCAAAGTCTGTGGGATCCAATGAGAAAGCCCTGTTTTGTTTAGCAATGTAATGTAGTGCCCGCTGAAGTGGGGTCTGCCCCTCCATCTTCTGGGAACGTGATGTGGCGGTGGTCATAGCTGTCGTGGTCGATGTGGCCTCACATTAAAAAGAGAGGGGAACCAGTGAAAGCGGCTACACAGAAACATAAGAGAATGATGGCAGAAAAAGACTGATGGATGGATATATACATACAGTATATCTGGTTCAGAATACTGCAGCAGGGTGGCCTTGCATTTTTGTCTCCCTCTGGAGGACTTGTCCGAGGACTTTGCCGTAGGCTTCTCAGAAGACAATGTCCTACAGTGAAACACAGCCCAACGTGCATCAGCCGAGGGACGTGTCTGGTGCCCCGACAGGATGTGGCACCCACAGAACTCCCGACAGCATGCATCAGATCCCCCTGCAGCAGGCAATTGATTAGACAGATATGGGAGCAGAGTGTAGATGACTAGGAAAGAGCTCCTAGAAAGAAAGAAGGAGAAGTGTGGGGGGGCAACAAAAAAAAAACACAGATGCAACCCACCAGATCTGAGGCGCAATACTGAAAAGGTATTCTATCTTGGCAAGCATAGCCCTGACTGAACTCTGTTAAAGGAAAGCTGTCATAATTACAGATTCACCACCCCCACAAACCTTACACCCCCCCATTAGGGGTTTCACAAATAAAACACCCTTTTCTGCGCGGGTTAACTTACTTTTTTTTTAATTTTAAAAAAGTCCAGCGTTCCACAAAATGGCACACGCCGTGCGTCTCCATCTCAAGACTAAGTACGGCACTGCACCGATCAGCTCCAATACACTTGTACAGGAGCGGACTGGTGTGATGTGGCACTTCGCCTTTTTAAAATAAAAAAAATTAAGTTAACCTGCGCAGAAAAGGACGTTTTTATTTGCAAATCCCCTAACCGGGGGTGGGGAATAAGGTTTGCAGGGGTGGGGAATCTGTGATAATGACAGCTTTCCTTTAATACCCAGAAAACAAAGTCCTTATCCCCCAGAGAGTCCTTAGTGTGCTCCACATTAACTGGGTTTGCCTATGTTGAAACAAGAGGGCTGGGAGCCTTGTCCAAAAGCAAAACAATCTCTCAAGTAACCCTCTGCTGTTCTCAGCGTGATCACTACATCCCCTCGAGGTGCTTGCAGAGAGGGAGTAGGCATGCTACATGAAATGGCTGCATGTAATTTTCCTGCGCAGTCTGACATACAGGGCTGCGCACACCCCCCCAATGCTGCCACTCTAGTCTGGCTGAAGCCAGAGAGTGAGAATAGCTGGTACTCGTGCGTTTTTGTTGTCCTGAGCCTTGAAGCTTCTTTGGCTACACCCCCAGTCTCCCAGTCTTTGTGAATGGCCTCCATGTCAGCACTCTCCGTGGGTGGTCTGAAAGTCGGGTGCAGTCTTGGGAGCTTGCAGGATGATGCTCCTCCCTCTTCTTTTGGCTGCTTTTCTGGGTGCACCTGCTGAACTGCTGGGTTGAGTCTGGGCTGCTGAGAGGAACCACTGCTCAGTGTTCCGGAATGGGGGTGGGGCAGACAAGTAGCAAGGCAGGATGTACGGCTTAAATGCTGGGTACAGCCGATCAAGATGAAATACACAATACTAAAAAAAAAAAAAATCTTTGGTTCTGCCAGCAAAGCACAGAGCTGATGTTGCTAGCTGCCTGCTCAGCTGGAGGCAAGACGACGACTAGCACAATCCACAGTGTGAGAAGCCGATGTCCTCGATGCTGCAGCTTCAACTTCCTGCCTAGGCAACAGGATGAGAGGGAGCTCCCATAAGTCCTAGAGCCCTGTGACCAGCACAAGGAGGAAGAAAGTGGGTCAGAAGCAGAGTGGCAACAAAATCTAGCAGGCCAAGCGTGTGAATGCTAGGAGACTAGGAAACAAAATTCTGGACCTAGAGGCCATCATGGCAGAGGCTGACCTGGATTCTGTGGCCATTACAGAGTCCTGGTGCACTGGAAACACGACTGGGACATGGCCATACCCATACCAGGCTTTACTTAGTTCAGGAAGGACAGGACAGTAAGAAATGAGTGGGTTTGGTGCTTTATGTAAGGGAAGGCATGAAAGTGACAGAGATGCAAGGAAACAGGGTCATCTTGGAGACGGGGAACAGAGCCACCATTCGCACTGGTGTGATCTACAAACCTCCAGCACAGGGGGAGGATTTAGACAGGGTGCTTGTGGAGGCCACTGGCAAGATGGCAGAAAAAGGGGGGAGGAGGTGCTGGTGGGAGACTTCAATCTGCCAGATGAAGACTGGAGCCTCTCAGCTGCAGGTTTAGCTAGAAGTAGTGGCCTCCTGGACTCCCTGCAGGGGGCATTCCTCTGGCAACTAGTCAGGGAGTCCATTCATCATGGGGCAATACTGGATCTGGTACTCATTAACAGGGACAGCGTTGCAGACGTCAAGGTGGGAGGCCACCTGGGTACCAGTGATCACTGTCCAGTGTGCGACTCAACGTAAGGATGGCTGTGGAATCGAGCCACACTGTGGCGAGGGTCCTACACTTCGGAAGGGCAAACTGTAAAAAGATGGATGAATGCCTCAGGGATGACCCGGTTTTGGGGGTTGGGTGGGTGGATGGAAGATCTGGACGAAGCTAGAGAGGGGCATAGTAAAGGTAACAAACCTCTGCACCAAGCAAGTAAGTAAAAGCAAGAGGAAAAAGAGACTGCTATGGTTCTTGAAAGAAGTGGCTCAAAAGGTAAAGACTAAAAGGGTAGCATTCAGAAGGTATAGGGAGATGCAGAGAGAGGTGTTATCATGGGAAAGCAGTAAGGAGCGTAAAGGGGCAAACTGAGGTGCGAATAGCCCAGGCGGTAACAAAAGGGGATGACATAGATGTTGACGGCAGATAAGGGCCCACAGCCTACCTAGTCTGCTCATGTGCGCACATACTTAGCTCCTTCATTCCCTAGAACTAGGTTGCCCCCTTCCTCCTACTACCAGGATCCCCTGATGCCTATCCTATGCAGTCCTAAATCCTGTAATCGTTTCAGCTCCCACCGCCTCTTCTGGCAGGGCGTTCCATTTGTCCACCACCCTCTCCGTGAAGAAATTCTTCCTCATGTTCCCTTTGAATCACCCTCCCTCCAGTTTCATCCCATGTCCCCTAGTCCTGGAACGTCTTTTTCTATGAAAGGTTGTGTTTTCCTGCACCTTGTTCCTCCCCATGAGGTATTTCTATGTCTCAGTCATATCCTCCCCTCCCTCCTGTCCTCTACGGAGTACATATTCAAGTCCTTCAGCCTGTCCTCATAGGCTCTGTGATTGCTTTCACTTTCCCATCCACCCGCTTGCTGCTACCTGCAAACCTCTGCTCACTCACAGAGCCCCTGCTTTACTTCTACATAACTTTCCCTTTACCTTCAGTTTTACTCTGTTTTATGCTTTCGGCAAGCTTGTCTCCCCTCACTCCACTCCTGATTCCACTCATAGAAACACAGACTTTGAAAGCAGATAAGGACCGCTTGGTCCACCTAGTCTGCCCATTTTCCTACCTACTGCTGCAGATCCTAGTTAACCAACAGCCTATTTCTTCCTACCCCCCACAAGAATTGCCTTATGTCTGTCCCATGCATTCTTGAATTCTCCCACAGTTTTAGACCCCACAACCTCCTCAGGAAGGCTGTTCCATGCGTCCACCACCCTCTCTGTGAAAAGATACTTCCTCACATTGCTCCGAGCTGTCCCCCCTCTGTCTTCAAATTGTGTCCCCTTGTTTTTGCACATCTCTTTTTCTGAAACACAAAACAAATACCTGCTGCACTGAAATCATCATTCAAAAAAGGCAATACAAACTTTTACCTTCTGTTTTATGCTCTCCCCTCACAGCAGCTCCTGCTTGCCCAGCTGACACTCGCTCCACTCCCTCGGCACAAAACAAATACCAGCTGCACTGAAATCATCATTTAAACACACACACACAAAATTTTCTTGCTCTTTTTCACAAGAAGCAAGATGAACCCTTCCCTGTGCAGAATTCATATGCTGCACATATTTTTTTTTATTTTAGTAGCCCCTATATCGGAAGGGAAGGGATTGTAATTTGGCTCCGTGGCGCCTAGCTGATCCCTTCCATTTCCTTGTAGCATGTCAATCTGCGGTCCGCCCCTGGCTAGCACGTTTTGTGAAGTCATTATAGGGATAGCGTGAGGATGCGCTCCATAGACATCAATGGGGCTGGGTCCTTGTTAGTTAGGCGGTGGCCATGATTTGTTCTAAACAGCCATCTAAACTACCAAAATTTAACTCTAAAAAAAAAACAGCCCCATTGATGTCTAAGGAGTGCACCCCTTCGCTATCCGTATAATGACATCACAAAATGCCGTAGTGCGGGGGCGGACCACAGATGGAAGTGCTACTAGGAAGCAGAAGGGATCAGCTTGGCTCGACTCCACAGAGCCAAATTATGATCCCTTCCGATATAGGGGCTACTAAAACAAAAAATATGTGCAGCATATGCATTCTGCACAGGGAAGGGTTTGTCTTGCTTCTTGGGCCAGGGACCATGTTAGCTGCTCTTTAAATTCAATTAAATACTGGAGCTACAATTCAAGATCAGTTTCACCTCTCACTGAGAGGTGCCTCCATGTTTTACCTTTAATGTGCAAGTTGGGGGTGTCAGGAGCAGGAGAACGATGATCCTTCCTAGCAACCTGCTAGTAACCACACACTAAAGCAGAGGTATACAAGTTTGATCACAGAAAGTCCTATAAAATTTATTCAACCAAAAACAAATAAAAAAAAACCAAACCTAACATCTTAAACTCTCACAGCACCATTAAAAAAAGCCCAGACTGAATAAATGCAACATGCCTGGGAAGGCTTTGTTATATCAGATTTATCTATACTCGTGCAGTTTGACCACCGGTGATGTTGCTCGAGATCAAACAGCACTTGTACAGATAAATCTAGTTATCACACAGATCCCTCCTGCATTTTCCTATATGTGTTCACTACAGTGAGGTGTTAATATGCTTACTTAGAGAACAATGGGAGCCATAGGTGTTCACTGTAAAAGGGATTTTGTTATAGTTGCGGTAATGCATGGTTGGGCCCCCGTTCCCATAGAAAAAAAAACGTCATATACTTCCCCATATCTGAAGGTAGCCAGTTAGACTATTATAATGCCATTTAGCCGATTACACAGTATTAATGTGAAGCACTATCCGTCTATAAAAATAAAATACATGGATGGGAATTTTTCCCCATCGAAAGGGCCATCATTTATTTACCTGTGACTGATCTATCAATCAAAGCTACTATATATACCTGCACTAATCAATTACAGCTATACACCTACACTAATCACAGCTATACACCTACACTAATCACAGCTATTCACAGCTCTATGCCTACACTAATCACAGCTATACACCTACACTAATCACAGCTCTACGCCTACACTAATCACAGCTCTACGCCTACACTAATCACAGCTCTACGCCTACACTAATCACAGCTCTATGCCTACACTAATCACAGCTCTATGCCTACACTAATTACAGCTCTATGCCTACACTAATTACAGCTCTATACTTACACTAATTAAAGCTATATGCCTACACTAATCAGTAAATTAAAAAGTATACACCTGCACTAATCAAAAGTATACAGCTGCACTACATTAAACCCCATGGGGATACCACTAATAACACAATTAAACACAGCATCAGGAAGCTAGCCAAACCAATTAACAAGCTGCAAAACAGACACACACAAAACCCTCCCAAACCCAGTGATCTCCCAAACTCCTACCTGCGCTCACCACACACCATTCCCTCCTTGCTGCAAGAGACCTTCAGGTGCCATAAAATGATCACAAAGAAAAAATTACTCACCTTAGTAATGTTGTTTCTTCTAATGGAGTCTTGCTGTATTCTGACCATTGCAGTTAGGTCCTGCCTTTCAACTGCCCTGGAGAACAAAGAGTTAAACTTTCCTGTTCACCGCGAGCTCGGTTGAAGCCCCTGTCTGCTGCTGTTTAAACTCCAACCGTCAGATCTTTACAAGCAATACTCACTAGAAGTTCTGTGTGGAAACTGTAAAACTCAAACTAGCCAACTGGCAACTAAATTTATATAAAAGGGGTTTTTGGTTTCAAAGCAAAGACTCAAGTCAGGAAAACCAAAAAACAAAACATATCCCAAAACACAACACTCACCCAAAATAAAGGAGGGTGAAAAAGGGACACCCCTAGGGTGCCAACACTGCTCCTGCCCACCCACATCCCAAAAACAGGTTCTGAGAGGGGAGGCGGGGAGTCAGAATACAGCAAGACTCCATTAAAAGAAACAACATTACTAAGGTGAGTAATTTTTTCTTCAAACAACATGAAGTCTTGCTGTATTCTGACATATGCAGATTACCAAGCAGTACCTCCATGGAGGAGGGACAGAACCTACTTTGGAAACAGGCTCTGAAGCACTGCTGTGCCAAACTGAGAATCACTCCCAGCCTGGATATCTAGAGAGTAATGCTTGGTGAATGTATGGACTGTTTTCCAGGTGGCTGCTTGACAAATTTCTAAGATAGGAATATCCCTGGCAGCAGCCAGGGGAAGCAGCTCTACCTCTAGTAGAGTGAGCCCTCAGGCCTGAGGGTGGAGTTCTACTCAGTTTTTCATAGCAGAACTGTATACAAGAAACAATCCACCTGGCAATAGATCTCTTAGTGGCAGGTTTGCCCTTACCAACCTCTCCATATGTGAGGAACAATTGGAGGGACTCAAACCTGTGACCCTTGGTGCGCTCTATGTAGTAGCTGAGGGCCCTTTTAACATCCCAAGCTGTGCAGCCTCCTCTCTGCAGAGGAGGAATGGTCAGTGAAGAAAACAGGGAGAGATATAGACTGGTTAAGGTAGAACTCTGAAACCACCTTAGGTAAAAACTTCCTGTTAGTTCTTAGGATCACTTTATCTCTATGGAAAGAGATGAAATCAGGCTCCACTGACAGGGCTTGCAATTCACTGATACGCCTGTCAGAGGTAATGGCTACCAAAAACACAGTTTTCCAAGTCAAGTACTTAAGCTCTGCAGAGGACAAAGGCTCACAGGGAGGTTGCATAAGCTGAGCAATGCAAACATTAAGATCCCAAGCAGGAGCAGGGTCCCTAAAGGGGGGGGACTGGTGTGCAGCAATCCCTTAAAGAACTTACAGAACACAGGATGGGCTGACAGAGGAGAGGGCTTGCCTACTGACAGGAAGGCAGAAACAGCTGCCAAATGCACTTTAAGTGTAGCTGGCCTAAGGCCTAGGCCATTGAGATGGACCATATAGTCCAGAACTGTGAGCAACCCAGCAGATTCTGGAGAAATATTCTTATTAGAACACCAAATAGTGAACCTTTTCCATTTGGAATTGTAAGTCTTCCTGGTGGAAGGCTTTCGAGAAGCCTTAAGGATATTCAGAACCCCTTGGGAAAGATGCAGATCAGCAAACTAACTCTTCAAGAGCCATGCCTTGAGATTGAGAGACCTGAGGTTCGGGTACCAAATGCTCCCCTGAGATGATGTCAAAAGGTTGTAATTCCTGGGAAGAGACAGGGCAAGATGGACTGCTAAGGACAGCAACAGGGGGTACCAGGGCTGTCTGGCCCAGTCTGGAGCAATCAGAATCACTTTGCATGGTTGTGACCTTATCTTGACTAACCTTGAACAGGAGAGGGAAGGGGGGAAAAGCATACAGAAATTTCCCTTCCCAATTCAGGATCAGAGCATCCAGGGGGACTGAGCCCAAGACTGGGGGTCTACAACAAAAGAGAGGAAGTTGGTGATTGTCTGGAGCTGCAAAAACATCTATCTGTGGAGTGCTCCATCTCGAGAAAATCACTTTCAAAACTAGGGTCCATTTGTGATGGCCCTGGGATATCCTGCTAAGAGCATCTGCTAGGACATTGTCCTTCCCTGGGAGGTGAACTGCTATCAGAGAGGTCTGTAGGGAATAGGCCAGGGACCACAACTTCATTGCTTCTGTGCACAAGGCCGTAGACCAAGTGCCTCCTTGCCTGTTGATGTACCACATGGTGGTGGTGTTGTCTGTTCTGTCCTGGACCATCTTGTTCTGTACAGATTTGGAAAAGGCTTGCAGTGCCAGAAACACTGCTCTGAGTTCCAAGAGATTGATGTGAAGCAGAGATTCCTGAGGTGACCACAGCCCTTGGGTGGTAAGATCCCCCAGGTGGGCTCCCCAGCCCAGCAGGGAAGCATCTGTGGTGAGTATCACTGAATAAGACTGAGTGACAAAAGGAACTCCTTGTCTCAAATTGTCCTGATCCTGCCACCATTGCAAGGCCTGGATCAGGGTTCGAGTCACTGGGACTAGTTTGGTAAGGGAATCCTTTCTTTGGGACCAGAAGGCTTTTTAGAGGAACTGAATGTCCCTCATCTGGAATCTTGCTCCCTGGACCACTGCTGTGGAAGCTGCCATGTGGCCCAGAAGCTGAAGGAAATGCCCTGCTGGTCGAGACACTTGTAGGGTGAATGAAGAGGCCAGTTCCATAAGGGTCCTTGCCCTGTCCAGGGGAAGGAAGGCTCTTGCCCTTACTGTATCCAGCTCCGCCCTATGAAGGTGAGGAGCTGTACTGGCTCGAGAACAGACTCTGGAAGGTTGAGGAGGAATCCTAAGGAAGTGAGCACTTGCTGAGTTATTTGCAAATGTGACTTGACTTGGTCTGGAGACTGACCCACTATGAGCCAGTAGTCCAAGTATGGGAAGATGGAGATCTTTTTTCTCCTTAGGAAAGCAACCACTACTGCCAGGCACTTTGTGAAAACCCTTGGGGCTGATGTTAGGCCAAAGGGCATTGCTCTGAATTGATAATGGCCTGAGGGCAACTCGAACCTGAGGTACTTTCTGTGGGAGCACCTGATGGGAATGTGAAAATAGGCATCTTTGAGGTCCAGGGAGGCTAGCCAGTCCCCTGGCCTTAGAGAGGGAAGGATTATTCCCAGAGTCACCATTTTGAACTTTGGTTTTAAAAGGTGTTTGTTCAGATATTTTAGGTCCAGGATGGGCTGCCATTCTCCTGTCTTTTTTGGGGGTTAGGAAGTACCTGGAGTACAATCCTTTGCCCTTGTGTAGGGTGGGAACCCTCTCTATGGCTCTGAGAGCTAGAAGGGAAGAAACCTCTGCCTCTAAGGCAAGGGTCTCTGATGGATTTGCAAGTGGAAAGGATCTGGTTCTCACCTTGGGAAATCTTTTGAAGCTGAGAACCAGTACCTGGCTTACTACTTCCAGGACCCACTTGTCTGATGTCAGAGACTTCCAGTCCTGGACAAAGTAAGCCAGCCTGCCCCCTACTGGTATTGGAGAATCGGCCCGGGCAGACCCATCAGGGTGTCTGCTTGGCAGGGGCTTTAGGCTGAGGGGTGGATGCAGGCCTGCTCATTCCCCGTCTGCCTCTCCCTCTGAAGAACCCCCTCTAAGAATAAGAGGAGGAGGCCTGAGCTTGGTAAAAAGGCCTTTGGAAAGGCCTGCCCCTGCCCTGCTGCCTTTGAGGAGTGGCTTGCCTTTCTTTGGCCTGAGCACTCCTGTATGTGGTCCTGTACTTGTCCATCTTTTTCATGTAGTTGACAGAGAATTACCAATAACAGGGAAATTCATGGCCTTAGCCTGGGTATCCTGTGATAGGCTAGTACATCTGAGCCAAGCCATCCTCCGAAGAGCCACAGTTGTAGCCATGACTCTTGATGAAACATCACTGGAGTCCACAGCAGCATGAAATTGCACTTTGGATGCCTCAATCCCATCTGCAGCCACCTACTCCAGCTCCTTGGCAAGCTGGTCAGGGGCCTGTTTAGCCAGAGCCAGCACAGTGTCCCATCTGGACTTCTGGCATCTAGCTGTGTAGGCCATATAGTTAGCCTGCCGGAGTCCCAAAGATGCTGCCATGTACTGTTTCTTTGCCATGGCATCAATCCTCCTGGAGTCCTTATCTGGGGGGTGTGATGCCAAGGGGATATTTGCCTCATCACAGGCAGCAGCCTGCACTACCCCAACATGGCTGCACTGCTGAGAAAGGAACTCCGTGTCTGAGCCTTAAAGTATACCTCTTGTCCATTCGTCTGTCCACAGGAGGTATGGAGTTAGGAGTCTTAAGAATTTTATTTGTCTGTTTCCCAAAAGATTTATGGAGGGGAACAGACAGTCTCCTGGACTCTGGGATGTCCATCATTTCAACAAAATCAGGCTCCTCCTGATCCTCTACTGCTTCTTCCATAGGAAGCTGGAGGGTTTCTGCCACTTTTTTGTAAAACAAAGTGGGAAGGGGACTCAGAAAGCCTAGGAGGAGAAACACCTGAAGGTCTGTCTGGGGAGATGTCCAGGTCAATAGGCACATCCAGACTTCCATAATCACCATCATCATCCTCATACTCTCCCTCCTCCTCATCCGGTTCATAAAATTCTTCTAAGGTGTAATCTGGACCTGGGGGAACCAACCGAACCGAACCCCTGCCAGATGGTGCCAGTTCTGCCGGAACCGAAGTAAGCGATTGCACTATTCTTATCACCTTGGCTATCTCATCAGCGGTCGGAGTATGAATTTCTGGATCCGAACTGGACGATTTATCTTTTCTTTTTCTTTTAACTGGAACCGACTCCTCAGAATCGGCTCTCCTTTTGCCCGAAGAAGTATCGCCCTGGTCAGAGGGCACTCCTCCTGGTTCGGTCTGAACCGAACCGGGCTGACCATCCGGGTCAGCGGACTTCTCGGCCTCCCTTTCCCTCAGTCTACCTAATCTCTTTTCCAGGGTAGCTTTGGGAAAATTCTTACAAATTTGGCAGTCTGAATCGAGGTGGTCAAACCCCAGACAATAAACACAGGTGGTGTGGGGATCAGCCTTAGCAAAGACTTCCCACACACACTGCAGTGTTGAAACCCAGTGGGCCGGTTTTTTTCTTGGGTTTCTCAGACATGGCCAATCCTATCCAAAATACCCTTTTTTCGGCAATCCGCCAGGCAAGACTCCCCTATCGGTTCCTGACAGTGTTACGGGTCTTGGAAAAAAACGTAATAAAATCCGGGGTTTTTTTAGAACCGATATGGACCGGTTACCACACTCTAAGTGAATACACAAACTTTTTTACCTGAACTGACTGGTTCAGCCGAACCGATCCACAATTTACAAGTTCCACACAGAAACTAAATAGAAAATCTATCTAGTACTCACGGTACCACAGACAGAGACTTAAACTGACAGATTCGGTAGCAGCAATTCGGTAGAAACCGAGCGAAAAACGACACTTCAACCAACTTTTTAGAACCGAGCAAAGGAGAAATCTCTGGAGCGACTGTTCAGAGAGGCGGAGTAAAGAATCTGACGGTTGGAGTTTAAACAGCAGATGATGGGGGCTTCAACCGAGCTCGCGGTGAACATTCCATGCTGGCCATGGAAAGTTTAACTCTTTGTTCTCTGGGGCAGTTGAAAGGCAGGACCTAACTGCATATGTCAGAATACAGCAAGACTTCATGTTGTTTGAATGCAATCTTCATAACAATAACCATCCTAATGTATTCTATTCGACAAAGAATGGGTAAGGATGGAACATTCGGATGATAAATCAGGTGGATGGGAACTAGATGGGGGGCAGCTGCAGTAGACTAGACTGGGAGCTGTACACTCGAGCAGACTTGACAGATCTTTATGACCTGTATCTGCTGGCATTTTCATCTGTATGTATACCCATCTCTGGAGTTAATTATGGCAATAAAGCCAGCCTTACAGCCCTAATTTGCCCACTCGATGGGTATACATCCTTGTATACCACCCTTATCCATTATTTATTACACACACATACATAATATATATTTATATATATACACACACACACACACACACACACACACACACACACACTCTCACTCTATCTATACTATCACCATATTGCGTTATTAACACATAAACCATCCCAATAACACATGTAACAAGCCCCTTAACACATATGTTAAGGGGCCTGTTGTGTGTGTAACAGGCCCCTTAATAACACATGCAACAGCCATCCAACCCCACTAACACTGGTAAAACACAGAACACAGCTAAAAGTGTCCAGCCTAATGCATTATATGAAATAAAAGATAGCAAAGTCCAGCATACTTGTGAAATAATACCATCTCGGAGTCGAACAAGCTCATAAAGGCCCACAAGTCCACATTATGGCTTGTTCGACACCCACAATGGTATTTCCTTGTATGTCAGACTTTGCCATCATAATTCTCTCATATATATATATATATATATATATATATATATATATATAGACACACACAAAATCTGCTGTGCTTCTTTTTACTTAACATATGCTTTGTTCACACAGCAAGAAATCTGCATCAGTGCCATGTAATTCGTTCTGGCCATGCTTGCTGTGAAGAGGCATTCAGACAGCATGGCCCTGGAGTGATGCAGTGATGCTCCCTGAAGTTCCGGTGTTTTAGAGGAGGTTTCCGGCAAGCAGGGGGTGGTCGAGTAGGAGTGATGGAGCCACATAATTGAGAATGGATCTTCTCACCTGAGTTCAGCCAAAGGTTATGTCTGGTACTGCACATGTAGCTGAACTCAGGGAAGTGATCCTTTTTGAAAACGGAGGGTTAGAAGGTAGAAAAAACAGTCAGTGTTGAGCTGCGTCACTAGGCATGCACTTATGCATACGCACATGTGCAGTGTCACGGCTTGACACAAAGACTGTGTTCTTTATTCCACTTTTTAGCCCTCACTTCACTTTATATAAAAAAAAATAAATCAACTCCCCGAGTTCAGCTACATGTACAGTGTCAGACATAATCTTTAGCTGAACTCAAGTGAGTAAAAATAGTGTGTTCACACAAGCTTAGGATGCAGAAGTGCAGGCTGGGAAACGCCTGTCACAATGCTGTGTGTGGTGCGGATGTTCAGATGGACAAGTACAATAGGCAAAACGCTCGCACCACAACCCAATCCCAAGGAAACAGGGATCACAGACAGAGCGAAACGCAACCCCGAAATGGCAAAACTGTGGCATTCAGACGTGCACAGTAGCAACAATCTTGCTGCTATGCACCACCAAGAATGCTGCAGATTTGCCCATGTGAACGGTGCTTCAGTCTCCCAGCTAGAGAATCACACTGCCACTGGCCAAAGTGTTAGGAGCAGATGGGTGTTTGCAATGAGGTGCAGTGCCATGGGACTCTGCGGTAGAGTAGTGTGTGTGTGTGTGTGTGTGTGTGTGTGTGTGTGTGGGGGCTGTGGCTACTCTGTGTTCGAGTCTGAAGTTGTTTAAGTCAATTTAGTGACTGGTCAGGTTTTAGCGTTTGGTAAGAATTCTGGATTTTTACCAAGGGCAAGGAGTCCGTGTAAAAAAGTCAGGTCAAGTTTGTGACTTTGGAAATGTTGTGGGTTATTATTTACAGCAAGCTCTGTACACTGTGACTATGGCCCTGTCCAGACTGCACCGCTCAGACCCCGTAACGGATATAAACCGTTACAACCGGGGAGCGGTGCAGTGTGTCCACACCGCTGTGTTCATTATGGAACTGCATCACCGTCAACACTTCGGGAGCTGGTGACTGTTACCGTGGCACCTGATCCCACAATGCAGCTTTCACCACGCTAGGGGACCGGAGCCACATCGTCACCGCCCGGTAACGCGGTCGAGGCATAATCATTATCGCTGTTGAAACCACCTCATATGTGGTTTCAACAACGGTTACAAAAACACCTTCTGTAATGTTACAGGTGTAAACGCAAACCATTGCGGTAACGGTTTGGGCACTCTGTAACTTTACAGAGGCGTAGTGTGGACAGGGCCTTAGTGTCTGTTTAATGATGCTCTGCTACTTTGTACAATGAGACTACAATGTGTCTATGTAACCATGTTCTGCAACTTAGTACCCTGTGACTATAATTCTTCTGAGTAACAATGTTCTGCTACTTTGTACACGGAGACTATGTGTCTGTGTAACAATGCTGTTACTTTATGAAACGATGCATTGTTTCTTTTGTACACTGGGACTGTAACTGTCCATGTAGTGATGCTTATAAGGCTTTGTACATTGCGACTATGCCAATTTCTCTGTACTCCCCCAGGCATGGCAGAAAATGAGCTACATGACCCAGATCACTTCCTCGTAAAAGGATAAAATATAAAAACAGTTTATGAGATGACTTCTAAAACTCTACTGCCACCAATACCTATTAACAGCTTTACTGCCTCCTGCATTGCGTATTCTGATGCTTACCTTGGAGTTCAACATAATTTCTGGAGCTCTGTACCACCGTGTGGCTACATATTCCGTCAGGAAGCCCGTGTGATCATGGTCTGGGTCTGCAACACGAGCCAATCCGAAGTCACAGATCTGGCAAACAAATATGAATCAATGATTCTAGTTAAAGGCGTTTCATAATATAAAATTAATTTAGGAGGAAAACATACTTTCATGAGATCCCCACATGCTCTTGTTCAAAAAGTTGTATTTAGATCTTTACAAACCAAAATCATGCACTCATACTTAAATGTGGAGATCCATTTATTATAACGCATGGCGGAATGGCCCCATGCAACACCGTATCTCATTCTGTGGGGATCCCTTGTTACAGCAGGGTACAAAAAGTTAGACTAGTACAGTACAGCAGGATACACAAGTTGCAAAATCAAGTTACTTACAGTACAAGAAGGTTCACAGCAACACTGGAACACAGTCTACCCCACAATCACACTACCCTCTTCATGAAACTGTGTTTCCACAATTTTGTTCTGACCTCCCCACCCCCTCTAAAATCCAGCCCACGTTCCCTGCTTTCTTCTTGGCTTATGAAAAAAAGCCCACTTGAATAGATCCCTTCAATACCCTTCATTATTTTAAGCACTTAAATCCTGTCCCTTAAAATCCAGTGGGTGGTGGATACGCGAGTCAAAAGGTATCGGTACTTCGTCAGCTGTCAGTCAGATCCTCTATTTTCATCTCCCATCACTGGTGCTGTTCTCTCTGCCAGGCTACCTCCCAGCACCATATGTTTTCTTCTCCATTGTTTACCCAGCTTTGACAGTCATGCCTCCTATGATGGGGAGGGTGGAGGCAGGCCCCCTTAAGGTCCACAGAATGTGGGAGGCAGGTAGGAGGAAGCTGGTTTAGTGAGGCCAGAGAGCCGCAGGTGTCATTCTGCCGCACTCCAGGTGTTCTTCCTTACATTTCTTTCTCTCTCTCAAAAAGCTGGCAGTTCCACAGAATGTATGAGCTTGCTGCGTGTGGTCGCAGTCTATGCTTTCCCTCGCATGAGCGTTTCCAGCTGCATCACCTGTGGTCACCTAGGTGATGGTACAACAGCGGAGACTGCTACCCTTCAACCCCCCCCCCCCAGATGCTTGATCCTCCTTCTCCCAGCTGGCCTAACATCCAGGGCTAATTCCTCAATTATAAGCCTAATTAATTATTCATGACCCATTCCAGCTCAGTGATTGGCTACTGAAACGATCATCAATGGCCAGTTAATGACAGATACAGATGTGCCAGTCTCACGAGTGGCCTCCTCAGAGAAGGGCACTGTATTAAACCACAGCACTGGGAAAGTAAACTCAGAAATGTCCCCGTCACCCGCAGTTCGAGGTGACACACCAGCACCATACCAAAAGCAACAGAAAGTGTGGTAAGTGACCTGTGCACCCAAATCCCTGAAGCCTAATTGTTCTTGGAATAACAATATTTCTTAGTTTTACTTGCAATTATTTATTTATTTATTTTTATCTGTAGCGGGCGCACAACCTTTCAACATGTAAAAAACAAACAAACCCAAAAACAAAACAGGCAGAAAGCATCCACAAAAATCCAACGCTTAATTTATCCAAAAACACAATTAAACATAGAATTGTAAAAGTATCCTGAACTCTAATCACTGACCTGATGACAGCCATGTGGCCGTACTACTTCACGGCAGGTCGGCGGACGTGGATACACAACATCATGATGTGACCTAATGACACTTTACACATCCAAAGGTCGCGTGCTCGCTCCGGACCAAAAAAACTATACAACAGTAATTAAAACTAATAAATATTACTATTACAAGAAGAATTAGGCTTATAATAGCAAGAATAACCTAACCGATGGTCATTTCATGAGGATTAATTATCTTGTGGAGGGTTGCTGCACCTCAGGCAACCCAACCATCTACTCGGTCATTAATACCCAGGAAACAACCGCCAGTTCAGTCGTTATTCCTTAAATCTGGGTCGCCAGTGTCACAAATGGTAGCCCTATGTACGACTGCACTTTTTCTCCTATTATTTCTAGGTAGTTCTGACCATACCACCTCCCTACTAGCTCCCTGCTATCTTGGTTCCACATTTCATTCCTTTGGGGACCTTCCACCTGCGTCCCCTGAATCCACTCAGATGGTCATCCAATACTGCTGCAGTGCTCTTGCGCAGTGCTGAAAATCCAGCATGTTTGCATAGGGCAGTGGAGGGGAGGAACTCTACAAAGCCCATCAGGACACTGGCTGAAGGGCTGAATACAGGCTGCCTTCACAACCACATCTCATGCCTCGCCTTATCACTTCTGGAAGCGACTGGAGGGTTTTCAGTCTGCGCACACCCTCCCCTAAAAGAGCGATCACTGTTACTTCTTGGAGGTCATTTGTGTCATACCTCTCTGTTGACTAAACTAGGGACCTGGACTTGGGCTGCAAATCTGAAACCTTCTTCACATAGCAAGAGTGCATTACACGCTAGGCCTTCTTCTGCTCATTTTTGTTGCCTCCCCCAGGCCAGCCTCTGAGCATCCAGAGTCGTTCTCAAACCTGGGTCACTGGTATAACAAGCAGAAGCTCCACCACAGTACTACCGGGCCGGCCACTATCCGATCATTTTCAACTGCACTGCTGAAATTTGCCCGAGCACCTTTATTCTCATAACAACATGCAGTTTTACTGGCAGTCTTACAGGCTTTCCCATCAACATTTCCACTATTCTTAGAAATGAGGGTGAACACGTTCATTACCTTCTGACCCAAATGTATCAGCTCCGTATGACAAGACTGACCTTGAGATCACAAGTGGTGTTAAGCAGCAGGTTGGAAGGTTTGAGGTCCCGGTGCAAAACATTGGCCGAATGTATATACTTGAGTCCTCTCAAGATCTGATATAGGAAATAACAGATATGGTCATTGCTTAGGTGCTGTGTCTTTAAGAGCTTGTAAAGGTCTGTTTCCATTAGGTCCTGTACAATGTATCTGCAGTAGTCAGACTTAAGGAAGACACCCAGATTTTTAAGTAAAGTAATTTATTTTGCTGCCACCATGGGACTTGGATATCTCCCTCCAATGTACCATGTCTGTCTGCCCAGCTGTATACTCCGTGGTCACCCAGAAAACGACAATTACGTACCCACCATAATTCTTGATCTTCTATGAATATCTTCATCACTGAGTCACACTAATGGGTTTTAGATGGAGGTGCTAGGCACCTGCGGGAGCCAGAACGTTTTAGGAGGGCTGGTACAGAGGCAAGCTGTGCACATGCACAGCACTGGGAGAGTGGCTTTCAGAGCCAGGCTTACCTAGGCACCAGCACAGGTAGTTCTGGTGGATGGTTTTCAAGCTTCCACCAGAATTTGAGCTACCCTGGGGAAACTCCATACCGAGAAGCAGCTATGTCCTAAGGTGCCACGCATGAAGATGAAGGGACTTCAGTCCCTGATGAACCATCGTTCCCTTTTTCTGAGTGAGAAGGTCGTAAGACAGAGGAAGAGGGATGGGGGTTCCACTGCCAGAAACTGAAGCAGGGGGAACTAGATCTGTCGGGGCCAAAACGGAGCTATCAAAATCATTTGGGCCCTGTCCAATTGAAGCTTGGTCAATACTCTCTATAAGAGTGGAAAGGGAAGGAATGTGTACAGAAACCTCCCTGTCCAAGAGAGCGACAGCGCGTCTGGTCAAAAAAAAAACATGCCCGGGATCGAGCGAGCAAAACTTGGGAAGTTTTGCGTTTCACGGGTGCTGCGAACAGATCCACATCTGGATGACCCCACAGGTCGAAGATGTGATCTATTGCTTCTTGCTTTAGCTCCCACTCGTGAGCCCTGACCCTGGTGCGGCTTAGACTGTCTGCGAGAATGTTCTGCACTCCTGGGACATGAACCACTCTCAGACAGATTCTTTGCAGAACTGCCCAATGCCAGACCCACATCGCTTCCCTGCAAAGAGGAAACAAGCGGGTTGCGCTCCTATTTATGTACCACACCATGCACATGTTGTCCATCTGGATCAAGAGAACCGCCAGAAGAAACGTGCTGAAAAGCTTGAACAGCATAAAGCACTGCCCTCATTTCCAGCACATTTATGTGCAAGTGCGTTTCCACAGGGGACCACAGACCCTGGGTTCTTTGGTGTCCCAGACAGGCACTCCAACCCTGTCCTGACACATCTGTGATCAGAACTTGGGAGTGGGAAGGAGTCTGGAAAGAAGCCCCCAGCAAAAGACTGCTGGGGTCCTGTCACCACAACAGGTCCTGTTCTATTGGGGTGGAGATGAAGATCAGGCAATCTAAACTGTCTTCCCTCTGATCCCAATGAGAGCTCACAGTCCACTGTGAAATCCACATGTGGAGTCTAGCCAATGGGACCGTGGGAATAGCTGCTACCAAGAGGTCACGAAGACGGAAAACCGCTCTGGCCTAAACATGATGGTTTGAAAAAAAACATCTTGGCCTGACCCAACAGGGTATCTGCCCTGTCTAGGGGAAGAAAAGCCATACCCTGCACCGTGTACAAAACCACCCCAATGAACTGAAGGTGGTGGGATGGAACCAGTTGTGACTTGGGGTAACTGATTGTAATACCCAAGCACTGGAAAAGGTGCAGGGTGGCAGAAAGGGAAGCTTCCAACCCCTCCCTCGACGGAACTGCCAGGCGCCAATCAACGAGGTAGGGAAAGACAGCATGTCCCTGCCACAACTGCCAGGTATTTGGTAAAAATATGTGGGGCAGACAGACCAAAAGAGAGTGCCTTGAACTGGTAATACACCCCTTGGAAACAGAACATTTATTTATTTATTTACTGAAATTTTGGATAACACCTTTGAGAACAAGCTAATTTCATAGGCTCCACATCACACGAACCATACATATTGGAAAAGTATGAGACGGAGAACAAACAAAACAAGGAATTATACAAGACATTACAACAGTATATAACTTGAGAAGTTCCAATACATGTGGCATTGTACAATGTATGCCAAGATGCATATTTGATTAAAACCTGGAATTCAAAGGTTCATATTAGAGGGGGTGGAATCTTATGAAATGACCCTATACAGGAAAATGAGAACAGACTCAGCCTAATATCCAATAATCAACAAGGTAAGGGATGGCATCAGCCCAGGGGCCTCGTCAGAGGTGAGAAGGTATGGGACAAAGCTTTTTAAAGTGAGCAAAGGAGCTCAGGAGATGTAAAAGGGGGAGAGGGGATGGGGGAAAGCCATAGAGGGGTGAGGGATGAGGAGAAAGAGTGGAAGGGATCAAGAGGAAGTGTGAAAGGAGAATGCCTAGCAACTTAGAACAGTTATTTACATGCTGAGAACAGTTATGCATAAGGTCAGGATAGCATAAGGTTAGGATAAGTGCTGGTCACAAGAAGGAAGGTTACTGGAAGCAGTCACAACTGGCATCAGCAACTACTTGTTGCTTAAGTTTAACCTTGAAGGAGCCCAAGGCGGATGCTGAAGTGATGTCATGGTGCAGCGAGTTCATCCATAGCAGGGCACGGACCTTTGTCCCAGAGAAGTGAGACAGTGGGGGTATATTAAAAATCTGGCTAATAGAGCTTCTGGTGCAATGACGGTTGATAGTAGGGGTAATAAGCTTTTGCACTCCTTGGGACATTTTGCCTAAGCTTACTGTTTTGGACAGTAAACATGTTTGTTACATAAGTCTACCTTTGAATTGGAGACAGTTAGCCTGAGGACCTGAGGAATTTCCTGTGAGGACCGAAAATGGGGATATGAAGATACGCATCCTTCATGTCTAGAGCGCAGAGCCACTGGCCCTGGGACAGAAGAGGCAGCAGGCTTTGCAATGACAGCATACTGAGCCTCTTGTACTCTATGAAGAGGTACATGGCACTGAGATCCAGTATCGGGCAGAAATCCCCTGTCTTTTTTGGAACCAGAAAGAAGTGGGAATAAAATCTTTTCCCTATCTGATTTGCCAGCACTGGCTCCATCGCTTCCCTGTGAAGAAGAGCCGTGATTTCCTCCATTAAAAGTGGGATATGCACCCTTAGATAATGAGAAAACCTTGGTGGATTGTCTGGAGGTTTTTCTCAAAACTCCAGAATGTGACCAAGCCTCATCAGCTGAAGCACCCAAGTGTCTGATGTGATGGATTCCCAGCCTCTCAGGTACTTTGTGAATCTTCTGCCCACCTGTTCCTCTGAAGGAGGGGAGCGGTCACTGAGTCAGGAGTGGGAGGGCTGGTGGGTATGGGAGGGCCGCGCCCACAGCTCTTTGGGACTTGGCTTGGGGGCTGGTATCAGTTGTGGGAGCCCTACGCTTAAGCTGGTGTTTGGGCGCTTGTTTTGCCGATGAAAAGGGGCGCTTTTGCTGCTGTGGTTTCAGTCGGTACATCGCATGGACAGACCAAAGTGCTGTGCCCTTATCCTGCAGGCTAGTTATGATGTCCTGGGCATCCCCGCCAAACAGGACAGATCCCCTAAAAGGGGCATCCTGGATAGTGGAATGGACATCAAGGGATAATCCCGATACTCTCAGCCAAGAGTACCTTTGAAGGCTCACAGCCGTGGCTGCACCTCGAGCAGAGGAGTCCACCGCATCATAGATGGCCAGCAATGAATGGCATCCAGCCACCTTGACCATTTTCAGAGTGGTTGCCAAGGATGACTTGGTATCGGAGTCCGGTAAAGCCTCAAAGACAGGTTCTAGCTGGTGGAACAATGTCTTCTGGAATTCTAGCATGTGCGAGACATAGTTCAGAACATGAACTGCCAGAGTCGAAAATGAGTAGAATTTCCTCCCGAACTGGTCCATTTGTTTGGACTCCTTATCGGGAGGGAAGGTGCTAAGGTGTTGTGGCTTATCAGATCTATCATGGGCTTCTGTAATGACCACTGAGTCCGCCTTAGGATGGGCGCTCAGGTGGTCTTTCCCCTCAGGTGTCCTGTAGACCCGGTCAGCTTTTTTGGCCATGGCCGGGATAGAGGAGGGTCTCTGCCAGATAGCTGAGGATAAATCCTCATGGGGTTCCAGACAGGGTGGGGTGAGTACTGAACTCATATCTGGAAAGTCCAGATGCTCTGCTAACCCACATCTTTTGGGGTCCAGAGCCTGCGACTTCCATCCTTGGGCCTCCGCCATCTGCCTGATGAGGTCCACAAAGGAGGGATCTTCTGAAGGGGACTTGGGGGATTCCTGAGGGACCAGATCCTCGTGGGGGTGGGGGTGGGGTGTGGTGTCACTAATCCCGAGCTGACGTCTGAGGAATCCGAATACGGCTCTGAATCTCTGGAATCCTCCGGGATTTCTGAAATAGGAGAATTGGGCTCCCTGGTAATGATGTCCGGCGTCAGATGAGTCGTAGGCTCAGACAGATGATCTGATGTGGAAGGACGAGTGCACACCGGCGAAGGCACCCTAGGCAGAGGAGCTGGGCGGCTGACGTTCGGCGGGGCAGAATGCCTGCTGTCAAGCTCGGAGACAAACTGACTCTTGGTCGTCGACCACCATGAATTAAGAATTTCCCTAAAGTCCACCTACGGTTGTTGAGTAGGTGGAGTGGGAGGAGGTGGTTGCTGATGAATTCCAGGTCCATGTCCCCCAAAACTGTGACGGGTAATGGTGAGGGTAACCTGGCGAAGAATAAGAACCAGGGTAGCCTTGATAAAGGTAGGCTGAAGAAAAAAGATCCGGCGTCGGGGCTGACAGAGGGTACCCTGGAGGATAGGCAGATGATGGAAAACCTGACGTCAGGCCGTACTGAAAGAAGAACATAGGGTCTGACGGAGGAAAGGCTGAAAATCCTGATGTGGGATAACCAGAAGGATGCCTTGCTGGGGGATAGCCTGACAGTAGCCCTAACGGAGGAAGGGCTGACGGCGGCCCCGAAGGAGGGAGGCCAGATGGAGGAAGACCTGACGGGCCTGCCGTAATCCCTGAATGGGCAGAAATCCCTGACGAAGGGGGTCCCGAAAGGTGCCTCATCTGAGGAACATTAGGAGGGGGACTTGACGGAATACAGCTCGACGGAGGACCCAGTGGCAGCAAGGGAACCTGTTGGCGTTGAGGAGCGGGGTCGAGTGTCGCCAAAGGTGGCATAGGAGCCACAGTAAGGCCAGGTGGCCCTCTGTTGTCGGGAAAACCCAGCAACGGGTGGACGTATATCAGAGCTTGTGGCACTGGTGAAAGCAGGGGGAAGCTCAGACAGGTCAGGCGATGGGGGCTCAGGAAGAGAACCCCGTGGAGACCCCAGAGCTCCAGCCTGGACATTACCAACGTCCGGCAGCGTCCACGTCCAGGCTTGACGGATGCGAGGCACTCGGCGATTGTCAGAGGCCGGCGATCGACTTATTGACTTGGGCTGCGCGGGAGTCGGAGAAGCTGGCTCCCAACTTACCAACCCAGCCGGGTGTTCGTTGGAGGGCCTGACAAGCTACTTATTGGCCACGCCTGCCATCTCCGAGCCATGGTGGCAATGGGCCCAAGAGTGGTGGTGGCCTCTGATGTATCTGAGGAGCCCGCTGCCACCGTGATCAGTGGTGGCGAGGGGACCAAGGCCTGCTTGGTTGGTAGGAGCGCAGGTTTGGTCGCGGTGCTCACCTTCTCAGTAGAAGGGGGCCAGTCCTCCAACAAAGAGCCCGCGGGCATCTCCAATGGAGGATGTAAATGCTCCTGTTCCCTATGTTTTTCTTCGTCCCTCTTCCTTTTTGTGTGGGTCCCCAGATGAGGAAGATTTGCTCTTCAATTCCTGCTCCATTGAAGCTATTTTTTCTTTTAGGATATGGACTTCGAGAGCTTGCTGGCGTCGTTTCCACGTGACCTGATTAAAGTAAGTGCAGGCCTCACATTCCTCGATCTTATAGGCCCGAGACAGAAGAGGCACATAGAGTGTTGGTCTTTGTGCGACAGTTGGACTCCGCACAAATCGCACTCGTTTTTACGTGGCTCTGGAGAGGACTACATACAAACTACACTTTTGTTTTAAAGATAATAAGTGAATACTCATTGGAAGGCATTCAAAATGCGGCAACAAGCATCTAGTCAGTCTGACGTGCGCAGGTTGACGTCAGGAAAGAACTGGAAGGCGGACGTGGGGACCGCCCACTATATAGTGTCATGCTGACATCAGACACGTGACATTGGGTGGGCGGTCCCCATCAGACAATGCTAGCAAAAGTTTCTGTGCGGTCCTGACGCCAGGGGGCACCAGTCCTACAAGTAATTACCTACTGCAAGAGCCCTCTCAAAGTAAGATCACAAGATTCTTCTTGGTTTCTGCCCATGACCCCACCCAGCACCCGCATGATGCCAGACAGGGCCCCTACAGGCCACGCCTGCGCAGAACCTGGCACCTGCCCCATCCCAGCCGAGACAGCACTCCCCCCCAGTCACCTGGCTGGCTGGACAGTCCGCTCTCAAACCCAGGTCACCAGCATGGGAGCACGATGTGCTATCCACTGCGCCATCGGACGGCCCTTCAGTATCTAAGGTTTAAGAATTATAATGTACACCTTAGGCCTTTAAACTCAAATCAGATCAACGAGTCCACTTACCAATAAAGGGAAGGCACAATTCTAGATAGGTTAGCAGTTACCTTGTCTAGCAAGCAAATTACCTATCTACAGTATTTTAATGCAGTTTTTATGAGTAAATTGACTAAAAGGGATTTATTGGACCCATCTATGTGAACTGTGGTAGCTTTTTACTTGAAAAAGCAGCCCATTACAAATCAGGTACCAAGGGCCAGCCCACTACTGCTCACAACACAGACAACCCAGGCTCATGAACAAGCCAGAGCTGTTGCAAGACTGGCCAGGGGAGGAGGATCTTGGCTATCCACTGCTTTACTGCAACCTGAGTGACCAAGGGTGGCAGTGCAGGGGAAATGCCTGTGGAAAGGATGCTGGATCATGTGTCAGTTATTCGGACGCATCTGGCACACTGGCAAACGGTGACAAAAAAGCACTACATGCATTGCGTATTTTTATCTATGTTCTGAATTTCCTATGTTTTTGATATGCATTATGTTGTATTTGTACTGTAACTGAATTTCTTAGTTTTTTCTACTGCCTGTTGCATGCTTTCTCTTGTACTCTCTCAGTTCATACATGCAAATAGGCATTCAGTTGCCTAGTCTACCTACCTGGTAAAGAAAAAATAAATAATTATGGGCGAATTGATGGATGTCTTCCAGGATGCCTTCCTAGTCCAGCATGTGGGGGAGCCTACTAGGCAGGATCAGATCCTGGACATTGTCCTAGCAATAGTGACCGGAAAGGGGCCTGGAGGCAAGCAGCCCATTGGCAGGCAGTGCCCATGCCACGGTCTGGTTTCTTATGTTCCTAGGGGGAGAGGAAATTTGCACTAACACAGAAGTAACAGATTTCAAGGGGGCGGACTTTGAGGGCATGGGAAGGATTCTTAAAGGGTGCCTGGATGAGATAAGGTCAGACATGGATGCTGGTAGCTTGTGGGAGACCATTAAGAAGGGGGTGCCGGAGGCTTCGAGGGCCTGCGCAAAGATAAGGCGCAAGCAATGTAGGGCCAGTAAGCCGTGTTGGTGGACCTGGGAGATGCAGGAAGCGGTGAGGGAGAAAAAGGCTGCCTATGCACGCTTAAAGCGCTCAAGGTGGGCTAGGGAGAGGGGAGAGTATGATTTCCTGGCTAAGAGGGTCACCAGGGGTAAGGGGGCCAAGGTGAAGAAGGAGCTTAACCTGGCCAGGGATATCTGCCGGGGGGGAGGGAGTTCTACAGATACATATGGGAGAAAAGAAAAGTGAGGGCACAGATCAGCAGGATTAGAACTCGGGGGATATGGATGCAGGAAGCTGGGGAACAAGCAGAGGTGCTAAATGAGTACTTTGCCTCTGTCTTTACTGGGGGAGATGGGGGATCTTTCCAACCTGATGGGAGGGTAGAGGAGCCCACTGAACCAGGAGGTTAGTTGGAGACTGAAGGACTTGTTGAGACTAGGGTAAGGGATGGGTCGTATCTAGAAGGGGAGGAGAGGATGCATGAGGAGGGGGGATCGGAGGGCAAAATCACAGCAGATAGGGTGAGAGGCGCCCTCCGGTCGCTAAAGGCTGAGAAGGCGCCAGGGCCAGATGGGCTGCATCCAAGGGTGCTGAAGGAACTGGCAGATGTGCTGGCAGCTCCACTGGCCTCACTCTTCAACAGCTCCCTGATGACAGGGTGGGTGCCTCAAGACTGGAAGGTGGTTCATGTGGTGCCTATCCACAAGGGGTGTCCAGAGGAGATGGGGAATTATAGGCCCATTAGCCCAATGTCTGTGGTAGGCAAGGTTATGAAGGGCATCATCCAGGAGAGGCTGGGGGGTGGGCAGCTGGAAAGGTTGGGGCACCTGGATGACAGGTAGTATGATTTTGTTCCGGGGAGGTCATGCCAGACTAACCTGGTGGAGTTTTATGACTGGGTGACAGGTGCCCGAGACAGACATAGGCCGGTGGACGTCCTCTATCTGGATTTAAGTAAGGCATTCGATTCGGTAACCCTAACGGCTAACAACAAAGCTGGAGGGATGGGGTGGGGGTGGGGCAGCTGCTCAGGTGGGTGGAAAACTGGCTTATGGGCGAGAATACAGCAAGTGGTGGTTGGATGGATAGTCTCCTCCCCAGGCGGGTCATTAATGGGGTCCCCAGGGTTCGGTCCTGGGGCCACTCCTCTTCAATTCTTATGTCTCGGACATAGGTTGTAGTGTTAGGGGTAGGTTGGTCTCTTTGCGGATGACTCAAAACTGGGAGTACTAGCAGGCAGGGGGAGGCCCTGCAGAGGATCTGGATACCCTGGGGGTGGGCAAGGAAGTGAGGTTGAAGTTCAATGCAGGGAAATGTAGGGTGCTGCATCTGGGGGTCAGAAACCCAGGACATGCATACACCCAGTGGGGTTGGGGGACACCACACTGCAAGTCACATCGGGCGAGAGGGACTTAGGGATAGTGGTGGACAGCAAAATAAATAACACAGAGAACTGTCGAAGAACTGCAGCAAAAGCAAACAGGATACTGGGCTGCATAACCAGGGGGATTACCTCCAGGAGGAGGAGGGAGGTGATGCTACCTCTGTATAATGCCTTGGTTTGACCGCATCTTGAGTACTGTGTGCAGTTCTGGAGACCCCATCTTAAGAGGGACACAGCACTGCTGGAGAGGGTCCAGAGGAGGGTGACCAGGATGATTCAGGGTATGGAGGGTAGGACCTATGAGGAGAGACTGGATGAACTCAATCTGTACGCATTGGAGGAGAGGAGGGAACATGATAGAGACTTTCAAGTATGTAAAGGGGATAAATAAGGGCAGAGCCAGGGAAGTGTTCGGCTTAAGAAGGGGGGGACTACCAGGGGGCATAATGGAAGCTGGAAGGGGGGGGGGACGGGAGGCACGCAGGAGACACTTCTTCACAGAGAGGGTGGTCGAACCATGGAACGTACTGCCCAGGAGTCTGGTGGAAGAGACCACAGTGGAAGGATTCAAGAAGGGTTGGGACAGGTACAGGGGGAAGCTGAGGCCAGGCCACCTCTGGGGCTGGGGGGTGGACGAGCGAGCTCCCAGTAGGGGGACAGCTTCCGAGCAGACACGACAGACTATGGGACCTATTCTGCTGGCTTTTACTACGATACTATAAATTGTTTCAATGTCCTTCCCTCCTAGAAGCTGTAACTACTTTCCCTCTTTTCTCTTTGTAGGTGCCAGACAGATCTGGCACCTGAAAAAGAAGAGAGAGAGAAAGAAAGTACTTGCAGCTTCTAGAATGAAGGGCATGGGAGACTGCCGGAAACCAAATTTCCAGGTATGAAAATCTCCATTTTCAGATATTTACCATGGTTTCCAGTCACCAGTAAGAGACCGGTTTGTTGCACTGCTGCTTACTGAAACTGTTTTAAGCAGATTTTGAGATTTTTACCTACACCATACTGAAATTTATACTCGTAAAACAAACTCTGAGATACTTACTATAGGTAGTAAGGAAAAGTTACTTACCGTATTAACAGCTTTTCTTTTAAAGGATTAGAAAAATCAGTCAGTCAAACTTTTGCATCATCTTTGTGACTGGGAATACAACTGTTTCTTGGCAGCCAGTCCTTCTAATATTCCAGAGGACTGACATGTGCTAATGACATATGTGCTAGGTCACGGTCTGATAAGCTGCTGCGTTGAATGAAAGTAGTTGGCACAAGCACAATGTCATACCTGGGATAACACCAAACAACAGAGTGGACACACTGTATATATAAGGGTGAAAAGCTAAAGATTATCTTAGCAAAGCAAGTAAAGTAAGCTCGAGAGACAGACAATCAGACGAGCAATAAATACTTTATGGCTCTCGTGTTATACCAGCAACAAAGCCAAATTAAGCAAGCCATGACTGTAGCTTTAAAGGATACACATCTTTCATTTGATCGATAGTTGGGGTTCTGATAATGTCATTGATTCCGATGATATTTTCATGCCGGAAGCGGAGTAAGATTTTGATCTCCCGTAGTGTTCTCTGGCAGTATGTTTGATGCTCAAAGGGGCTTATTTTCTTGATAGCTGCACGAACTTTATTCACGTTGTCATGGGCAGAACTGTAGAGAGAAGAAGAAATTATGTGATGAGATCAGATTGCTATCAACAGATGGTCAGTTCACTGGCATTCTGGCAGCACAGACAGCTTTGCAAACATGATGGAACTTGCATTCCAAACATCTGCTGAGGTGATAGGCCTCTCCACAAGGTACTGGGGCATAAATGGAAAGCACCCCCACCATGCCTCTTTCTGCCTCACTTTTACAGTGGAGGCAGTGGTATGTGCAGTCCCTAACATCAGAGGTTTATTTTCCCACAAAAGTGCTTTACAGAGCTGGTATACGATTAGCGTACAGGTACAGTTTTCACAGCAACTTGTTTATATGCTCAAAGCTTTGCCAACCACTGGAGGTCTGAAATGATGACACTGTGCGGTCCTCATGTCCCTATATGTTGAATAGGGAGAACAAGGTAATCTACCTCTATTTTATAAGGAAAGCGAAAACAAAAAACATTCTTTTTGTACTTTTGTGCAACAACATGTGTCTTTTCAAGACTTGTTCTTGCTCAAAGGTATGAAAATATTTTTTATGCAAAAACGTAACCACTTTCGGAATCATTTTATAGCAGTTTCAGCACCAGTTTTCAAAAACTGCTTACTTGCCTGAGTTCGGCTTTTTTGTAGTAACAGACAATATATGTAGCTGAACTCGGGAACAATACTCTTTGCACCAGCCTCGGGGACCCACAATAAGGAAGTGGGCATTCCCAAGCCACTGAGATCCTGGAGAGTCTCACAAAACACTCTCCGGGATTGATGTAGCTGCAACAACAGGTTTACACAGCGGCACTCGGCAGTGAAACGGCACAGAAAGCAAGCGTAATGCGATGGTGAATCATGGAAAACAGGGATTGCCCGGCAAGCGAATGCTCACTTGTGTTGCGATGCCGCCTGCCTTTACACGGCAAAAATGTACCATTATACTTGCTCTGTACTGCTCGTTGCGGTATACAGCCTGTTGTGTAAAGGTGCCTTTAGTGGAGAGCATTCCTTTAAGTTACAGAGCAGCAACTCCTTTCATAAACATGATGCTGCACAGCTATCACAACTAACTAGAGAAGACCGTTTACTTTTTTTCCCCAATTCTATTTTTGCTCCTTAACCTGAACTCTCTCATGCTACCTCAGCTCGCTGGGTGTGCTCTACTGTCCACCGTGGTCCTCCTCCTATATATGATTACTGCCTTCTCGGTTGCCTTCCCCAGGCAATCTCCCCCCCCTCCCCCCGACTCTCAGGCCCTTGGGGCAGGGTTGCCATTCACTCCAGCGCTCCATCTGGTGGAACAGAGGCACATCCCTCAAGTTGTACCTCTCCATAATTCATATGCCATTCTGGCAAAGTGTGGTTCCTCTATGGAAGCACCCGCAGTGGAGACTAAGGAGGATGCTGGGAACCTCCACAAAGGAGACCCACAGGAGGGTGGCATGGGACCCCACAGGGGAAGGAAACAACTCCTGGTGGGGGACTCCATTATTAGGAAGGTAGAACTGGGGGAGGAAGGAGAGAGGGAGGTAAGATGATTGCCTGGAGCCATGGCTTGGAGGGACAGGGAGCGAATCCTCAGGATCGCCGGAGCAGCTGCTCAGGGGAAGGAGCTGGATGTCATTGTCCACCTAGGGACAAATGACCTGGCTAAGAAAGGGATCAGAGCACTGCAGGAAGAGTTGGTGGAGTTGGGGAGGGGCCTTAGACAAGTAGCATGCACGGTAACCTTCTCGGAGGTGCTGCCTGTCTATGGCGTAGGTGAGGCTAGGGTGCTCCACACCATGGGATTCAATCATTGGTTGAAAAACTGGTGCAGAGCTCTGGGATTTGACTTCATTGGTGACTGGGGATCCACCTGGAGTGATGCAGGCCTGTACTGGAGTGATGGTCTGCATCTGTCCAGGAGGGGAACCAGGATCCTAGGTGATAGGTGTAAGTGCTTCATTGGCAAGCATTTAAACTAGCCAAGGGGGAGACACGGGAAAGGAGCAGGGAAATCCTAGCCCCAAAAAAAATCAGGGTAGTAAGTGATGTAAACACTAAGACAGAGATGTCGATAGGGAGAAGGGCAGGAGTAAATGGAGAAAGTGACAAAGGCAATAAGGACAGGGATGGGGCAAAAGGGGGGTAAGGCCATCAGGAAATGGAGGGTAATGAGTACCAATGCCCGCAGTCTGGGCAGAAAGCTCCTTGAATTGGTGGCCTTGATATCGTAGCAAACACAGAAATATGGTACACAGAGAACCATGACTGGGATGTTAACATACCAAGGTACAGTGGCGTGAAAAAGTATTTGCCCCTTCCTGATTTTCTCTATTATTGCATATTTGTCACACTGGATGTTTTCAGGTCTTTAGACAAAATGTAATATTAGATAAAGGGAACCTGAGTGAACAAATAACACTTTTTTTTTTTTTTTTTTACTTATTTCATTTATTTAATGAAAACAGTTAACCAACACCAACTGGCACTGTGTGATAAAGTAATTGCCCCCTAGTTAAATCAGCCCAATTAAAGGGATAATTAGAGTCAGCTGATTGAACACAGCCAGGCTTGATTACAGCCAGCCCTGCTCAATATAAACCTCACTTATTTTGACCCTTACCATCAGAGTCACGTTGCCAGCACAAAGACTCAACAAGCACATTATGCCACGATCAAAGGAAGTTCCTGAAAAGATCAGAAAAAAAGTTGTTGCTATCTATCAGTCTGGAAAGGGTTACAAAGCTATTTCTAAGGCTCTGGGACTCCATCGAACCACAGTGAGAGCCATAATGTCCGAATGGAGAAACTTGGAACAGTAGTGATTCTTCCCAGGAGTGGGCGGCCTGCCAAAATTACTCCAAGGGCGCAGTGTAAAATCATCCAGGATGTCTCAAAGGATCCTAAAACAACATCCAAAGAACTGCAGGCTTCTCTTGCCTCAGCTAAGGTCAGTGTTCAAGACCCCACAATCAGAAAGAGACTGGGCAAAAATGGGCTTCATGGGAGAGTAGCAAAGCGGAAACCACTGCTAACCAAGAAGAACATAAATGCTCGTCTCTCATTTTGCGAGAAGCACCTGGATGATCCACAAGCCTTTTGGGAAAATGTTCTATGGACAGATGAGTCCAAAGTGGAACTTTTTGGACGACATGGATCCCATTATGTCTGGCGTAAAGCAAACACAGCATTCCACAGTAAGAACATCAGACCAACAGTCAAACATGGTGGTGGTAGTGTGATGGTGTGGGGATGCTTTGCTGCCTCAGGACCTGGACGACTTGCCATAATTGAAGGAACCATGAATTCTGCTCTGTACCAGAAAATTCTTAAGGAGAATGTCCGGTCATCCATCCGTCAGCTGAAGCGTAGTTGGGTCATGCAGCAAGACAATGACCCAAAACACAAAAGCAAGTCCACATCAGAATGGCTGAAAAGAAGTAAAATTAAAGTTTTGGAGTGGCCTAGTCAAAGTCCAGACCTAAACCCAATAGAGATGCTGTGGCAGGACCTGAAACGAGGCAGTTCATATCAAAACCTACCAATGTTACTGAATTAAAGCAGTTCTGCGAGGAAGAGTGGGCTAAAATTCCTCCACAGCGATGTGAAAGACTGATATTGAATTATAGGAGGCGTTTGGTTGCAGTCATTGCAGCTAAAGGTGGCGTAACCAGTTATTAAGTGTGAGGGGGCAATTACCTTTTCACACAGTGCCAGTTGGTGTTGGTTAACTGTTTTCATTAAATAAATGAAATAAGTGAAAAAAAAAAAAACAAGTGTTATTTGTTCACTCAGGTTCCCTTTATCTAATATTACATTTTGTCTAAAGACCTGAAAACATCCAGTGTGACAAATATGCAATAATAGAGAAAATCAGGAAGGGGGCAAATACTTTTTCACGCCACTGTACATAACCTACAGGAGAGACAGGGAGGGGAGAAGAGGGGGAGGAGTAGCTCTCTATGTAAGGGAAGGGATAAAAGTAACTGAACAAAAGAGTAAACAGGGAGGAGAGGAGGCACTGTGGGTCACCTTAGAGACTGGAAATGGCACCACAATCCGCACAGGGGTTGTATACAGACCCCCATGTCAGGGGGAAGGAAAGGACAAGGATATGATAGAAGGCATTCTTAAGATGGCAGAGAAAGGGGAGCTACTGTTGATGGGAGACCTGAATATGCCATATGTTAACTGGAGCACATTTGCTGCAGCCACATTCAACAGCAGGGCCCTTCTCGATGCCCTATAGGTGGCATGCCTCAGACAGCTAGTTTAGGAATCCCTTAGTGAGGGAGGCAGCAATCTTAGACCTCGTACTCTCAAAAGGGGACAGTGAAAGGATCTCAGATCTAGAAGTGGGTAGCCACATGGGAACAAGTGACCACCAAACAGTGTGGGTCACGATAAACTCAGCTACAGAGTCAAGCCATACAAAAGTGAGGGTACTGGACTATAGGAGGGCTGACTTTGGCAAGATGGGAGAGTGCCTTAGAAAAGTACTAGCAAACAGGCTAGAAGGAGGGGTGGAGCAACAATGGGCAAACATCAAAACTGCCATCACAGAGGAACAAGCCTTTGTGTGAAGCAAATAAATCAAAAACGAAAGAAAAAGCCACTATGGTTCTCAAGAGGTGGCTGGGAAGGTCAGGGGAAAAAAAGATAGCATTCAGGAAGTATAAGGAAACACTGAAGGAGCAGGACAGAGAGCTGTACCAGTTAAGGCAGAATGAAGAAGGGAGGGAAGTCAGAATAGCAAAGGCCCAAACTGAGGAAAAGATGGCCAACTCGGTTAAGAAGGGGGATAAAACCTTTTATAGGTACATCAGGGAGCGTAGAAAGGGAGGGACAGAGAGGCTGAATAGTATGGACGGTGGGTGGGCAGAGAGGGACAGTGAAAAAGCAGGGATACTTAATGTAATATTTCTGCTCAGTATTCACAAAAGAGGAGGAGGGGGAAGTGCCTAATCCAATTAACAGAAGCACTCTGGATAGGGGGGTCGATCCCAGTCCTTTCACAGAAGAAAGGGTTCTGAAAGAACTCCTAAAACTGAAGGTGGACAAAGCAATGGAGCCTGACGGAATTCACCCCAGAATTCTAAAAGAATTAAGGGGAGAACTAGTGAAACCACTGACTACCCTTTTTAACAAATCATGGGAGGATGGTGTGGTACCTCAGGACTGGAGGAAGGCGGATGTGATTCCTCTTCACAAAAGTGGGACCAAGACAGAGGTAGGAAACTACAGACCTGTCAGTTTGACCTCAGTGGTAGGGAAAGTGATGGAATCACTTCCAAAGGAAAGAACTGCTGAGTACCTAGAGGCCAGTGGGGCATAGGACCCAAGACAGCATGAGTTCACAGTGGGAAGGTCATGTCAGATGCATCTAATTGATTTCTTTGACTGGGTGACCAAAGTAGTAGATCAGTGAGGGGCTGTGGACATGGCCTACCTAGACTTTAGCAAGGCATTTGACACAGTTCCGCACGAAAGATTAACAGTCAAATTAACCAGCCTGGGAGTGGGTCCCAGGGTGGTAGCCTGGGTAAAACATTGGCTGGACAACAGGACACAGAAGGTAATTGTAAATGGAGTCCACTCTGAAGAAAGAGGGGTTAATAGTGGGGTACCGCAGGGTTTAGTACTGGGTCCAGTCCTTTTTAATGTCTTTATAAAAGAGACACTGCAGAGGGACTGGAAGGAAAAGTATGCCTCTTTGCAGATGACACAAAGATCTGCAATAGGGTTGATGCACAAGGAGGCATGGAAAGGATGAGAAGGGACTTGGCAAGGTTGGAGAAATGGTCAGGAGTATGGCAGCTTGTATTCAATGCAAAGAAGTGCAAAATAATGCACCTGGGAAACAAAAACCCAGGGGAAGATTACACAATGGGGTGGGAGTAGGGTAGTAACAACAACAAAAATGGAAAGGGACCTGGGGGTAATCATATCAGATGACCTTAAGGCTAGCAAGCAATGTGAGAAGGCAGTAGGGAGGGCTGGTGGGGGTGGGAGGATACTGGGATTTATACAGAGAGGCATCACCAGCAGAAAACAGGAAGTTGTTATCCGTCTGTACAGACAGTTGGTGAGATCTCATCTGGAGTACTACGTCCAGTTCTGGGGACCCCATCTCTGCAAGGACATAGACAGGATAGAGGCAATCCAGAGGAAGGCAACTAAAATGGTGCAGGTTCTGCAAGAGAAGCCATATGGGGAGAGACGAAAGGAGCTTAATATGCATACCCTTGAGGAAAGGAGGGAGAGGGGGGACATGATAGAAACTTTTAAGTACCTCAGTGGAATCAATAAAGTCCAAGAGGGTAGCATCTTTCAGAAATAGAGATGTGCAAGAACCAGGGGACCCAATTTGAATGGGGGGGGGGTCAGGGACAATGTGAGGAAGTATTTTTTCACAGAGAGGGTGGTGGACGCATGGAATAGCCCTCCCGAGGAGGTTGTGGGGTGTAAAACTGGGAGAATTCAAGAATGCATGGGACAGACATAAGACAATTTTTGTGGGGGATAGGAAGAAATAGGCTGTTGGTTAACTAGGATCTGCTGCTTATCCTGTAGGTACGGAAATGGGCAGACTAGGTGGGCCAAGCAGTCCTTATCTGCCGCCAAAGTCTAGGTTTCTAAGACTTCCTGGTACCTCTGCGTAGACTGACCCACCCTGATCTACCCCCAAGCTACTGCATTTTGTGACATCATTATTTGAGTAGCGCTGTGACAAGCATCCATTGACTTGAATGGGGCTGTTTTAAAAAGTTAAATTTGGGTAATTTAGATGGCCAGTTAGAATAAATCATGGCCACCGCTTAACTAACAAGGCCCTTGTTAGTTAAGCGGTGGCCACCTTGTTAATTAAGTGGTGGCCATGATTTATTCTTGCTGGCCATCTAAATTACCCAAATTTAACTTTTCAAAACAGCCCCATCTGCTAATGGATGCTGCTCACCGCTTACTCAAATAGTGAGGTCACAAAACACGGTAGCACAGGGGAGGATCGGGGCGGGTCAGTCTAGGCAGAGGTACCAGGCAGTGGAAGGGATCGGTGTGGCGGAGCTCTATGGAGCAAAAATACAATCCCTTCCCTTCCAAAATGGGGACGTTCTCTAAAGGAATTTTATGAAGGATTTAATTTGGGGGCAGGTAAGGGTATTTGTGTTTCTTGGGGGGAGATTTAGAAGAAAGCACGATAGTTGCTCTTTAAAGCACCCAGCTGGTAACTCCCATATGCATCTCTGTTTGCCAACTTTGCTTCTATATCCCCACCCCTTGGTCCCACACTGGGATTGTCAATGCCTGTAAACAGTGGGATATGTTGCAAACTGTCTCTAGCTGCATTTATATATTGGGACATGGCATATTTTAACCTTTTTTTTTTTTTTTTTAACTACTGCCCTCATATGTTTCCCAACCCTCTCCTTGAATTTATGCTTACTCCTCCCCACATAATATACACCACAACTGTATGTTCCCATATATTATATTATATATATATATATTTATATAGATATATACATACATACACACACACATACATATACATATACACACACATATACATATATAAATAAAAATAACATTTTGTGTATCACATAATATAAAATACAAAATCTTACACGCTTTACCATCTCTTGGACTTATAAAAGACTTCAGGGCTTGCGTTAACCTTCTACTGCAGTCCCCAAATGGGATTTTTAAGGATTTTGAAGCACAAAAATAAAAGCAGTGCTTCAGCACTGACCCTGTATATTGAAAGGTTTGCACTGATATCATTAGCAGAAAATGTACAAAGCCACTCCAGAAATTTCTGACTCCCAAGATTTTCTGGTCTGACCCCAACATTTGAACCAGATGGTCAAACTGACCCCCACCTTACTAGTGCTCATGCAAGCCCTGAAGACTTAGTTTTATTTATGGAAATACAATATTTACACCTGCCACACTGTGTACAACCAGATGTAGGGGAACCAAAGAAACCACTCTTCCTTTCAGAAGGCTGCGCACTATGAACCACATAATCTTTTATGTTTCAAGCTCTCCAATATGTTGCCATAGGGATCATTTTTGCCACATCCTGTAAGCATGGTTCTATTTTGATGTCCCAATTTTTGTGTGCATTTTTTTCACTACATTTGCATCTGTAGAATAAGTAGTTTTAAAATTCATCCTAGACTGTAGGAGGGGATCAACAGAAAGAGTACCTGTCTAAGGTCCCACAGGCATAATCGGAGAGCCCTTCATAGATCGCCAGCTGTCCTACCACGTGAAGTCACTCGCTGATTGTTGGTACTGTCCGGGATCTCCAGCTGCAAAGAAGCAGCCTCTTAGCTACCAGCCCTATTGCAGTGACCCACTGGGATTGTGAGGAACGTTTTGGAGTGTGGTCCAGGCTGCACATAAGTATCAGTAGAGGCACCCAGATATGGTACACTGGGACCAGTATTTTTTTTCCAGAAATCCTATTTATCTGCTGCCCCAAGAGCTGATTTACTGGACAATCCCAGAAAATATGGTATAGGTGGGCTCCTGGCTGTGCATGCCTCCAGCAATGGTCATGATTCATAAGTCACAAACATTGTAAGATTTGAGGGGTACGGTACTGTCTTAGAAGTGTCTTGTTAAGGAATCAGGCTGCTTTAGCCATCTCTGCAGGCTCTATGCAACCTGGCCCAGTAGTAGGCCCACTTAAAGAGTCCCATACAGGTCTTCCCAGCTCCAAATGCCATTGGATTCTCGCATCCCAAGTGGGGTCTGGCTGTGTATCTGTCAGTGCCCTGTAGATGCTGTCAGCTCTCCCCCAAGGGAGCGTCTCCTAGATGGGACGAAGTGCCTTGAGGGGCCCTTTGTGTGTGGTGTTTCAAATCCAAGTGGCATATCGCATCCCTGATCTGGATGGTTATTTATAGAAATCCTTCTGCAGGAGCTAAAACCAGGTCACCAAGAAAAATGAGTCCCATGTTGTACTAGGAATGTGCAGATCTCTTATCAGTCTACATGCCTTGAGACTCCCAGTATTTTCAATGTACTGAGGAACCCGCAACAAGTTGCGGCTGCCCCATAAGAGGGGAACGGCTGGGGTTGCCCCATAGAAGAACATGGCAGCGTGGAGTGTAATTTTCATACAACTGTTTGTGCAGGTTGCCTCGATATCTCATAGATATCTCCTCAGTGAGGGAAGAGTCCTCGGGGACGAGTATTTGCATACTGGGTGGGTAAGGGGAAGTTGCTCCCCCAAAGGGCGGCTTCCAGTTTGACCCACAGAGGCATGTGCGATGGTGGAGGGAACCACTCAGCTGTCTAGCCAGATCTAAAGGCCATATGGTACCCCAGAAACCAGGTAAGGACCCTCCCACCCCCCTCCAGTGGCTTCTTAGTTTGGCACGGCTATATCTAGGAGGTTTCCCTCCCAGAGGAAGTGGCCAATCATAGTATGTTCTGGAACCATTTGGGAGTATTGTAATTGGTAGATGAGATAACAGGTGTAAGAATCTGGGGTCATTTTCACAGCATCCATCTTCCCTGCTAGAGAAAGATGCAATACTTTCCACCTCTCTGGCTCAAGTTTAGTGGAGGACAATAAGGGGTCCAGGTAAAGGGAAATCATCTTAGAGATATGTTTCTATGCAATTTGATGCTGAGGTAGGTAATCCCCCTCAGGGGACCATTTCAGCCTGAGAGTGTGGAACACCTCAGTGGAACATCTCAGGTTTAGTGGCAAGACCCTCAGTGTTGGACTGGTTAACCCTCAGCGCAAAATTTTGGTGAACTGAAGCAGGAGTTGCATAACATGTTTTACTGAGTGATCCAAAATGGACAGTGTAAGGAGCAAGTCATCTGCATACCTACAAGTTTTATACTCCTCTGATCCTATCCAATTTCCTGTGATGGTTGGGGCCCCCCCAAGAACTGTGGCAAGGTGTTCCACAGCTACTATAAATAAGGAAGAGAGGGGGCGTCCCTGAGGGGGTCCCTCTTTGCAAGGAGAAAACTATTGATTTCAACTCATTCGTGAGAACAGATCAATCAATCAATCAATCAATCAATATCTTTATTTTGCCAGGTGGAACACCATTGAGACAAGCTCATTTACAAGATGGACCTGGGAACAGTACAATAGCCAGATGGGCCATAAACTAAGCATATAGAGAGCATATATAATGACAACATAATCATACAAGGCATATACAAGGCAAGGGAGTACATGGGATATGCAGCAGGCGGAGAGTCACTAACAAGCTATATACATAAACACTTATGAAGAACAATAATTCAATGCATTTAAACATCCAAAGCTCCATCGTCAGCATCATAGACTATGGTCTTATCATATACGGGTCTGCAACTACCTCTGCTCTCAAACGTATTGCAACCTCCCTGAATAAGGCCTATCGTCTCATCACTGGCTCACATCGCCGTACCCACACGTGACCTTTACTCCCAATCTGGATGGCTTCAACTGGACAAACACTTAAAATACCAAACCTGCATCACGGCCAAGAAAATTATAATGGGTCTGGCCCCACCTGGTGTCTGTGCCCTCCTTAAGCCTAGACATAGGAACATCACTACAAGGAGATCCAATTCCCATTTACTACATATCCCACGATGTCGCACGACCTAAGGACAAAGATCATTCACCTATCGGGCATCCAACTGGCTCAACTCTCTAGGCAGCGACATAGTGACCGCTCCAACACTTCGGCCTCTTCAAGTCCAAGCTGCGCTCTCACTGCTTGTATCCTGCGATTGCCCATCTTAACATTTCCACTGCTCCAGCTGCAAATGCCCCAGCACCCAGCACTTACAATCAGTCTTTGCATCCCTAGCATCTTACCTGTCATATTCCTCGACAAAGCCCCTGGCTGCACTGTCTCCCACCTAGCCCACCTCCCCCATTATCTCCACTCCTGCCCCAACCACCTCCCGTGACTCCCCTTACCCCGCACTCCTTCCCCCAATCTCCTTCCCTCACCACCCACCCCCTTCCCTTGTCTTGCTCATAGCTCAAGTCTTTGTACTGGTTATTACATGTCTGTAAGTCAATGACTGTATGTTTGTAACTAAAAATGACGACTGCTGCACACGCTGATGTGGAAACTTTGTAAAAGAGCCTCGGCTCAAAGGTATTGTAATCCTAGATTGAAATAAATAAATAAAATAAACACACTTTAAACACATTAAGTAAAGATGACATGGATTCAGTTTAGAGATGTACTCATTTTGCACAACTGTAGAGTGACAGGGTCTATATGACCTAAGTGCATCATGCTGGAGAGTACGGCCTGCTCATGATTAAGTTAGGAGGACCGAGTGACAAGGCATGCTAGAGTGCTGAAGGAAAAGGATAGGGTACAGAGCCAGGTTGGAGCAGTCCAGATGTAGTAGTGACACAGTAGAAGAGGAAGAAAGAAAAAAGGGGTGGGAAGGGTAGGTGAGGCAGGTAAGGACAGTACAGGGGTAGGAAGAGGGAGGGATGTAAAGAATGTAGCAGATGGGGGATGAAGGTTGTCAGTAGGCAGTGTGCTAGTCAGAAACAGTGTCTCCTAGGTCGATATCTAGTGGACAGAGCCTGCTGAAGTATAAGCAATATAAAAGGCAGGTTAGCCACAGGGATACTACTTCCCTTATTTGAAACAGTGACAGACCTCAGAGAAGGTCTTTAGGAGCATGGCTTTGAATCGGGAGAGCGTTACGGGGTGCGTGTGCCTTAGGGATTTTTGTATCTTGTTCCAGAGCACTGGAAGAGCGTAGCTTATGGAGGTTCTACCAAAGCGCGTTCTAACTTTGGGAATAACAAGGGATATGTAGGTGAGATTTCTAAGGGGATAAATACTGGGGCAGGTAGCCTATGAGGTACTGAGGAAGCCTATGCGTGATGGCCTTGTAGGTCCAGATGACAGCATTTTTTTGCCTTCTCAAGCTAAGTGAACTCCAACCTATGGAAGCACAAAGGGTGCAGTGGTGAGTGGACTAAGGCGCATCGGAGATAAACCTGAGGGCTCTGTTGTAAAGGGTGTCAAGCTTGGAGAGAGCTGAGCTAGTACTGTGGCTATACAAGAAATCCCCATAGTCCAATAGTGGCATAAAAGTAGCCTCCAGAGTCAATGGGGTTTTGATGTGGAAGAAGATACCAAGTCTTTGTCTCAATTTCTTGGCGAGCTAATCTAAGTGGTCTAGAAAGGACAGCTTGGAGTCAATCCATACTCCCCCCCCCAGTATTACAGTTTTTCCACGAACTCCAGTTTTTCACCCAGGAAGGTACTAATTTGGAGGTTCGTGTCAGCTAGATTGTTTTTTTGTAGAAAGGACAGAAAAGCATGGCTTTGTCTTTTTTTTTTGCATTAGGTAAGAATTTCAGGTCAAGCAGGTTTTTCTGAAGGACTTCAAATTCGCTTTGGAGGTCCACACAGACAGACTCCGGTGCTGGTCTGTCAATGTAGAGCACTGTGTCATCAGCAAAGAGGTGTATATTCGCCGACTGTAGGCCACTGTCTAATTGGTTTATGTAGATTGCAATAAGCAGTGGGCCAAGTATTGATCCTTGAGGCACTTCTCTTAGGAGTGTTTTTTCGGAGACAACGCCTTCAGACCTTACTTGCTGATCTGTGTCTGTAAGGTAGTCGGCAAACCAATCCAGCGCCAGGTTATCCACCCCAACTCTTTTTAGGGTCATTAGGAGCAGATCATGATCCACCATATCGAAGGCCTTACTAAGGTCCAGCAACAGGGCACAGACATAACGTTTATTGTCAAGAGTAATCTGCCAGTCATTTACGACCTTGGCAAGTGCAGTTATGGTACTGTGAAGCGGACAGACACCAGACTGCATCGGGTTTAACAAGTTGGAATTTTCTAGGTGTAATCGGAGCTGCTCATTAATTACTTTCTCCAGTAATTTGGACAAAGCCGAGAGCAAGGAAATGAAATAGGGCAGTAATTATTAAGGTCACAGAAATCCCCCGATTTAAATAAAGGAACAACATGTGCTGTCTTCCAGATCTTGGTAAGGGTACCTTGGTTGAGAGACAGGTTGAAAAGGTGGGTAATGGGAGGGGCCAGTATAAAATAGGCCAGCTTTAGAAAGAATGGCTCAATCAGATCTGCGCCTGCACTTTTCTTCGTGTCAAGATTAAGGAGAAGAACCTCAACTTGCTTAACGGTGACTGGTTGGAACGCGAAAGCAGTACATGGCACCTGAAAAGCTAGATTTAGGCATTCAGAGCTCTGGCTTTGTAGCTTTGATCTGATGACATTTGCCAGAGATGTGTCAAAGGCCATCCCTGCCGTAGCAAAATGGTTGTTGAGGAAGTTGAGGATCGCATACTTATTGGTGGTATGAGTACCACTAGAAAAGATTTTTGTGGGAAGTGTGCCAGAAGTACTATGGCCTTCGACCTCCCTTAGGGTTCTCCAGAACCTATTAGCAGAGTTGGTAGACGCATTGAGTTCTGTATGGAAGTAGCTGGATTTAGCAGCTCTAATGAGCTTAGTACAGCTGTTTCTTGCGGTGCGGAAGGCGGACCAATCTGTGGCCACCTTCGACTTCCTAGCCCTTTTCCATAGGGCATCCCTATTCCATAGGACGGCTTTAAGGTTTTCAGTAAATCAAGGGCAGGATTTCCTTTTTGTTCTACTTCTGACCACAGGGGCATGCAAATCTAATGCATCAGTCAGTACAGATTGGAGGAGAGGTCGCAAAGAAATGCATTGGCATTAAAGTTCCTTTTGCATCTCTTAAAGATGTACTTTGAGGTGGATGAGGCTGGGTGTTGCACCGATCTTACACATGCAACAGCACAGTGATCACTAAGGTCATTAAAAAATACTCCTGAATGGGAGAATAGATGAGGCTTACTTACTAGAAATAGGTCAAGCAGTGTGCTATGCTCAGGGTGTTTGGTGTTAGGATGGGTAGCTTTGTTTATCAATTGAGTAAGTCCACGTGTGTCACATAATTCTTTTAGTGGTATTGAAACTGGGGAGAGCCAGTTCAGATTCACGTCGCTCAAAATGATTGCTTCTGTATTCATGGTACCTAGTAGGTCACTTAAGTGCTTTAACAGTGAGAGGCCAGCCGAGGGGGGCCTATAGCACCCAATGATACATAGGGAGGTGGATTTGGAGAGTTTGATCTCTAGAGTTAGGGACTCAAATTCTTTTGGGGCTGAAGCTGAATCAACAAAAGAAGCGATGAAATTAACACAGATAGATAGCTACCCCCCTACCCCTGGATAACCTATCTGCTCTAAACAGTTTGTATGATGGAATGTTGACCTCATAGTCCAGAGTATTAGATCTTAACCATGTTTCAGTGATTATAAGCACATCTGGGGTACAGTGGGAGGACCAGGTTTTGATTTTATCAAGCTTTTTTTAGGAGGCTGCAAGCATTTATGTGCAAGAAGGACAGGCCCTTTAAGTTAGGGAGGTCAGCAGAGGCATTAATATGGAGCGGAGGTCCAGGATTTAACTCGACATTGCTTTCGGAAATGGAAGCAGCATGAGCAGCTTTTTTACTACAATCAGAAGCAGTCAGAAGGGCTGTGGCTTGCCCTTGGTACATGCATAATTGCGCATTTTGTGTGCAGAAGCCATCTGACTGGGCAAGGGGTAAAAAAAGGCAAGCAAAAGGCTGCTAGTGAAGGGAATACAAGAATGGGATAGCAGCAATGGAAACACAGAATGATATCTGGATGGTATAGTTGTGAAGCGGCCAGATCGGTTATAAGATGCAGGAAAGGAGATATTTTCAAGATTGGGAATGGTCTTTGCACTGTCTAGGAACGTCCCTGGGTGATGCTGACAAGCAGTAGTAGAAGATCCATGAGGTGCATCACAGATGCTGAGGAAGAAAAAACCTAGAGCAATTGGTAGGAGCAACATTTTAGATGTAGATGAGACAGGCATGCACCTCCCGGGGGAGGGGATATGGGGACTACAAAGGTATTCTATTTGACAGCCGCAAAATAAGGGGCGTGAGATCAGGAAAGGGAGGGGAGAAAGTTCTTAAAAAGTTGTGGGGGTGGGGGCGGGCGAAAAATATCCCCCCGGACTTCACCAAGAACCCGCTGGTAATTCCTTGGACCTGCTAGGTAGTGAGGAGAAGCCGCAGAGTCCCTTGGCTTGGAGAGACAAGGCCGAGCCAATCGGATCAAAAGCTGCAGGAGCTCCAGTCAATGGGGACAGCCTGGTCTAGTCTTCGGCCAATCACGGCCCGTAGACTATCATCCCTGGAGGTTTCAGAGGGCTTACCCGTGCAGAGAGAGCTTCGGGGCGGGCAAGGAAAAAGCGTGGGGCCGGCAGCCTATTCCGCTGCGGCTGTCGGTCAAGATAGAAGTTTGCCCGGTTGGGGATCGTCTGCTCCTGGGGAATGGAGAAAGGGACACAGTTAATATGGAGCGAAAACAAAGATTAAGTAATGGGTGTAGACTAGAGCACAGATAAAGGAAAGAAAGACTGCTATAGCTTACGGGGGAGGGGGCGGCAGCCAGCCTAAAGCATTAATTTAAATGCGGCGCCAGTGGAGATGAGTTTAGAGAGTACTGTGTATAACAGGGGTACCCAGTCCCTGAATACCTGCCCTATAACCATCTTCGTTAGTGTTGCTGGCAAATGTGGCTATAATCGAGCCAAATGCCTTTTCAAAATCTACCACTAATGTGGCCATGGGGCTGGGATGCTCCTGGACTGTGTGGATCAGAGAGATCAGCGTTCCAAGATGGTCTGAGCTGATCCAGCATTTAATGAAGCCTAGCTGGGAGGAGTGAATCAGGCCCAGCAGTACCTTCACTAGCCTGGCACTTAGCACTTTCGCCAATATTTTGGCATCTGCATTGGTTAAGGATATTAGCTGGTACCTGCCAGGGAGGGTGGAATCTGTCTTCCTTTGGGAGAATCATGATCACAGCCTCCCTCAATGAGGGTTGCATGGATCTATATTTTGGATCTATATTTTGTAGTTTACACACATGGGTCCATTGTATAATCGCAATAAGGCACTCCAGGGTGTGAGTTATTGGGCGATTTATCCACTTCTTGTGTGGTTAAGTCACTCAGCTGTGCCTCGTTACACACCACACAAGGCGTGGGTAAATCCCCAATAACCCACACCCTGTTGTGCCTTATTGCTTAAATAATCTCTCCCCCCCCCCCGATGTACAAGTTATGAGGCAGTACTACATGGTGTACCAAACTAAAGGGGAACAGTCATGAGCTAGGGTAGAAGTCCCAACTAAAGTTTTCAATTAGGTTTTTAAAAATATTTTCTTTACAGGAAATGGTCCATTGATCTGCCTCATCCTGATGCCACTAAAATACCCAGGACGCCCCAAAGCTGAGCATCTGATGCCCGGCACAGTGGGCTCAGCCTTGGGGACACTAATTTGTGCTCAAGAGACCTTATAATATAACACATATGGTAACTAAAAGATAAAATGTTTTTTTGCGCTACTGCCATCAGATCATGGGACACAGACACCTGAGAAAAGGAACAACTCTGAATTTTTACATCTATTTAGGCCACATCAGTGCTTATAGTATAAATATAATTATTTTAAATATGTTTTGAAAACACTGATAACTGTAACAAAGTCAAATAAAGCATACTGACTTATAAAATATTTGTTTTTTAAATAGAAAAAAGGCTCTGTGCAACCCACTGCCATAAACTGAATGCCATCAGATACATTTTAAAGGCTGCTGTTGTAGCATTCCTACCGGGGGCTTTTTTTTGTTTTGTTTTAACAATACAGCTGCAACATTGTTTATGTACAGTATCTGTACCAGTGTTGTCATAACGAGAGCGAGGGCTACTTGTTCCTTTTCCCATGCAATGTTTCTGCACTGGGTACAGTCACTGGAGGAGAGTCTACAGCAACACATTTGAGGTTAATGCTGTACACGGTCAACCATATTTCAATAAACCACAATACAGCACAGTGACGAGAAAGCAACCGATAAGGGCACAGAGCAAAACCAAAACTGGATACAGAATGCATCGTCAAAGGAAAAAAAAAAAAAAAAAAGATAAAATCTACAGTTTCAGGAAACTTGCACTTTAACGGTTACTTTTATTTGAAGACCTTTAAGGGTACTATAAAAATTTTTTTTTGAAATGGTCTACTGTTTTAGTAGCTTTATTATGTACATTTATTAATTAATGATGTTCTTAATATGCCTCTTTTCTCTTGTACGGTGCCCTGAGCCTACTGCAAAAAGTGCCTTAGAAAAAATAGTTGCCTTGCCTTAAAGATGTAAAAATATATATTTTTTTTAAATTAGTCTTGTTTGTAACATTATATATATATATATATATATATATATATATATATATATATATATATATATATATATATATATATACAAGCAGGACTATTATTACACATATTAGTTCAAGCCAATGTACATAATTTGTCAATTTCCTGGCCAAGGCCGGTTATATGATCCGTAAGCTGTACTGTTCACTGCATTCAATGTTTGTTATAGTACACATTTTTCCATACAAGTTTATCGAAAAAACAAAGTTCTCTCTTTATGTTCCCAGCACCACGACTGCCATCATCAGTGGAATCTGCCCAGCCCTGTACCAGTTTTTCTGGCATCTACCTCCTCCTTCTAACCCCCTGCTTACTCCCTGAGGTGGATCCCTCCAGACTTGGCCAGGGTAGGGACAGCAGCTAGTCAATCTCAGTCAAGGTCTGACAGCAGCTTATCTGAGGAGCCCAGGCACGAGAATGCCCCACCATTTTGCAGTCCTGGGCTGTTTCCTTAGATTTTCCCCTCCACCATCTCCCCAACCACGCAAAGATGCTAACACATTAGGAGCATCTACCCTGGTGGTCACCCTGGTGGCATGTGGCCTGCAACCTTCTCTCCCAGAAGGAGAGCATTTGGTGGGAAGCTCCATTCTTCCTCCCCCGCCAGCCCTCTGAGGACAGAGGTTCGTTCCTGAAGCCGGTCGCTGGCATGGTGAGCAGTAACTCCACCATCGGGCTGGCTCATAATTACTTAATTAGTGATTATGCCAAACAAGCAAAAGGAAAAATTCCCACAGAACAGAAATGACCGCTGCGGGACTAAAAGTGGTGCTGCCGGTAACGGACATAGTTCTAAACAAAAAAAAACCAACAACAAAGAAACACACACACAGACTGATGAGGACGCTTCTTTTAGTTGGGAAAGTACTTTATTCCACAGTGCAGCTCTCAAAAGTCAGGAATGCCAGGCTGGAAACGCTGTCAACATTTTGTGTGTTACTGCGCTTTGTCAACAGACCTTTAAAGGTACAGGCATGGCAGTACACATATAAACTCCACCAATATTCAGATACAGTGCAAGGTATGTGATCAATCAGGATTCTAAAGTGCAACAGTGCATAAAACTGTGTCACGTAAAAACACCCTAGGCAACAGCCCAGGCGTATTTGAGTAGCAAACTCCATACAAATGGTGACGGCAAGCTTCAGGCAGCACTACTGGATAGCTGGTAACTCACTAATAATCCTGATCTTTTAGTAATGGGCTGTTTTTGTCACGTCTCCACAGATTAGGAAGCTGTTGCCATGGACTAGCATAGTACACAAGACATGCACAGCACATCTTTGTATGCAATCTGCTTACAGCCGTTACCATTCTCGCTATAAACTGTCTGTTTAGAGTATGTTTTTACTTGACATGGTTTTATGCACTGTTGCACTTTGGAATCATTAGTAATCACTATCTTGCACTGCATCTGAATACTGATGGAGAGCATGTGTGTACTGGCATGCCTATACCTTAAATTGTACGGTGGGAGCGTCAGATCTCGACAAAGCACGTGGTAACATGCAAAACGTTGAGATGGCATTTCCAACCTGGCGTTTCTTACTTTTGCAAGTTGCACTATGAAATACAGCACTTTCTAAACAAAAAGAAGCGTACTCATCAGTCTGTGTGTGGCGAGTATTTTTTTTTTTTAACTTGAAACAAAATGACAAATTCTTGAGAAATGTCCATTACCCCTGAAAGGATTTATGCATCAGGTTGCCCCCATGCATCTGTCTGCCCACCCTAGCAGCCTTTGGCCTTGTGCCTCACTCCACTGGGGCGTGCATTAAAATCCTTTAATGCATACCCAGTCCTGGCTTACTGTTTACTTAATTCAATACAGAAACAGATTACTTGCCATACTGGTCCTTGTAAGAACAGATCCAGATAGACATTAGAAAAAGAAAACCATGCCTAAGCTTTTGGACCAACCAAGTCCTTCCTCAGAGACTTAAGACAACTGGCTGTTTAGAGTACTGACAACTTTGAGGAAAGAACTTGGTTGGTTAGAAAGCTTAGGCATCGTTTTCTTTTTGTAACATCTATGTTGGTCCAATAAAAGGTATCAAACCATTTGCTTCTGGATCTGTTCTTAATTCAAGAAATACAGAAAGGTTTTTTTTTTTAATCTATTTGTAGCCCCCCAGCCTGGAACTCTCTCAGGCCACTGCACTCACCAGCTTGCTCTACCGCCCGCTGTGTTCCCCCTATCATCTTCAAGTACGTTACAGGTTCCCTGGGTCGGGGAGGACAACCCCGGGGAGACCGTAGGGGCAGTGGCGGGGGAACCAGCGTTTGGTGTGTGGCAGTGGCACTGACAGGGCTGTCGCCTAACCAGGGCTGGAGGGGTGTTTCTGGAAGTAAGCCCAAGATCCCCCCTCCCCCCTGCATGGGCACGTCTGACGCCGGGGCATGGCAATCCTGCCTATGTCAGCCACACTCTTACGTGCAATCCGGCAGCTCGATGGTGCCTCCAGTCTCCACTGGGGGGTCACCAGAGCACTGGGCGTCCCAAACCCTCCCACCTGGAGAGGAGAGCTGCCCAGAGGGCGCTCAATCAGTCTTCCTCCCCTGCCGACCCCGCTTCCAAACTCGGATCGTCGGCACGGTGCGAGGTGTGGCGTCCAGCGCCTCAACCCTCAGCGCCATCGGGCCGTCAAGAAATACACAAAGTGAAAGTGATTTTCAAGAAAAAGAATCCTGCTCTCCTACTCCCAAGAAGTTGTGCAACCAACTGAAGGCTCTCCTGCCATTTCTTTTGTTATTCTAAATCAGCAGACAGGCATACCAGAAACACAGAAAACATAGAAATTGATGGCAGAAGGAGACCGCTAAGTCCATCTAGCCTGCCCATTTGTTTTAGACCTATTTTCACATTCTAGTTGCCCTTTGTAGTCAGGGCTCCCTTGTGTGACACTAGTTGCCCTTTGTAGTCAGGGCTCCCTTGTGTCTATCTCCACGCATTCTTGAATCCCACCCCCCCCCCAGTGTTGACCCCCACAACCGCTTGGGGCAGGCTATTCCAGGTGTCCACCACTCTTTCTGTGAAGAAAAACTTCCTGATGTTGGTAGAGAACCTTCCTCCTTGCAGCCTGAGGTCATGTCCCGTGGTTCTGAAGCCCTTCTTGAAGAAAAAAAGTTCCTGTGCCTGTACCTTGTTAATGCCTTTTATGTACTTGATTGTTTCAACCATGCCCCTTTATCTCTCTCTATTCTCTGCCTTAGGGAGTACAAATTCAGTTCCACTGAGTACTAAGGAGACTAATGGGTGAGGATACATCATCTTCTTACTATGGAGTTCACGTGTAGTGGACAAGGTTGCCGTGGGTGTCAGAGACTGCAGGGAGCTGGCTTCATCCTGCCACGGCCTTTTTTTTCCTTTCATAAACCAAGGTGTTTCTCTACCTGGATGGTTATCAGCACTAGTGCTCACAACCCCATCGCCCACCTTCTCTGGGATTTGCACCCCCAATCAGTTTCCCATGGATCCAACCCCATGGTGGGGCCATAACAGCAGGCTAGGCTTCTGTGGAACACAATCCAGAATCTGGAAAAGTAGCCCAGTGGGTAATGTAGGGCCTGTGAAGGACAGGGTTTGGTTCTTTTGCCCATGTTGTTCGGGGTGTATCTGCTACCCCTGGATAAGCTCATTAGGCAATATGTCTTTTATTTCACTGCTATGTAGATAATGCCCATCTCTATATGTCCTTTGCACCCAAGACACTGGGGGCGGTGGATGTGTTTAATATGTGCCTGGCTGAGATCCAAGACTGGATGTCACTGAGCTGGTTGTGACCTGACATGAAAAAAACTGAAGTACTGCTGGTGCAGCTGGGTCACTGAAAGGGAGTGGCAGCTACCGAAAGGGAGATGGGTCTTCAGCTCAGCCTCTTGGCTGCCACAAAGGTGGAAAATCTGGGAGTCATTCTGCATGAGGGGCTAACATTTGACGCTCAGGTGTACTTTACCATCTGCGGCATATCAGCTGGATTAGATCCCTTATCCCCTTCCAGCCACACTGGTGCATGCGTTTTTGACATTGCGGCTTGATTACTGCAACGCTCTTTACCCTGTGGTCAATGGAGGTATGTTGAGACACCAGCAGGTGGCGCAGAATGCAGCTGCTAGGTTGCTGACCGACCTTCCAAGGATGCGTCATATTCTCCTCAGCGCTGCATGACCTGCACTGGCTGCCGGTAAGTGGTGCATCTCCTTTAAAGACTGCTTGCTGCTGGCCCATCAGCACAGCAGTAGCGCTACCGCTCGTTGCGCCGGCAACCAGGGTTCAGTAGCGAGCTCTGGGTCATCGGAGGCCAGCTGGGGGGAGGAGGATTAAGCATCCCACTGGACGCTCTCCTCCTCCTCCAGGGAGAGAGGGTTTCCGTCCCCGTTGCTATACTGCCATCTGAGTGACACTAGGTGATAGTGCAGATTCAGGGACATCAGGGGAGGGTTGGATGCCAGCTAGATGCGGATGCATTACCACACCTCTGTGTGGGATGCCCCCTTGGGTCCCGTCATGTGTCTGCGTCGCAGCATCCATGGGAGAAAATGGCGGAAAATGGCCCTTGTACGCTGGGATAACGGCGACCGGATCTCCTCTGCCTTTCCTGCTGCTCCAGCTTCCCAACAAAAGTTTCGGAAGTTCAAGGAGGGGGCCTCCTCTTCCCCACCTGGGGGATAAACCACAGCTCTGCAGGGAAAGGCCAGTGGCAACGGGTAGGAGGGGACAACGCAGACTGGATGCCTTGGAAACTCTTGGAGTCGGCGTGCAGGCGACAAGGGCAGATAAAGCATTAAAGAAAAAAGACAAAAAAAAAAGACTGCCTGCTAACTTATAAAGCCCTACACAGGCTGGGCCCAGGTTACCTGACGGGTCTTCTGCACCCTTACATATTCTTGTGCCCTCTTCCTTCCACTCAGGATGTTCTCCCTGTAGCTCCCAGGGAGAGACTAAGAACCTGGGGGAAGCAGGCATCTGAGGTGGCGGGCCTGGTTCTGTGGAACGCTCTTCCGAGAGCCCAGAGGAAGACCCCCTCAGAGGAGGCCTTTAAGCGAGGTCTGAAAACTCACCTGTTTGTCCAGGCATTCAGGGAGTAATGTTCCCCTATCCGCCATCATCCAAGTCTGCAATCATTTATTTATTTACGAATCTATTAATGTTTCATGACATTTTATGGTATTCTAGTTCTTGAGTTTTACTTATTATTTATGGTTTTAGGAATTTGTGACACTGATCCTACTGTACTATGTTTGTAATGGCACCTTGAGCCTTCTGGGAAAGGTGCCAGTTAAAAATAAAGACTACTACTGCTACCTTGCCTGACGGGGCATTTTCCCCACTCATTTTCTCCCCAGAGCTGCCGATCATGCAAAGACACACCCAATATGTGCAGAGGCACACGTGCATATCAGTGTCTGACAGCAACCCTACCCAGAGCTGTTGCTCCCGCTGTACTGCCATCCAGTTCCTGCCAGGGGGTAGACAAGTAGCGGAGCGACCTGTCCACCAACTCGGCCGTGGGTATAGCAGCCAGTAGCTCTACCACTGTGCTACCAGCCCAGCTCAGCTTTGGTTCTTTTACATTTTTCTCCTGACCACTAGGAAACCACCAGAGAGGACAGCAGGGTGCACAATCAAATGGCAGCCCCTCCCTCCTAGAGGGTCTCCAGCATGCACTGCTACCTGATGTCACCCAGGTGGCAGCAGTGCAGTGAAGCACACTTGCCCTACCTCATGGAAGACAAGTCACCTCTGGAGCACTTTACTTTTCTCTCCCTGGCTGGCCGATGTCCTGGGCTTGTTCCTGACCCCAGGTTGCTGGCACAGCAAATGGTTCTGCAAGTGGTAGCCCTGCCGCTAACCTGACAGGCTGGCTACTTAGGCACTGTAATTTAAAGAGCATCTTTCTCCGTCAATCTCAAGAGTCACGCTGCACCTGCTGCCCTGTACACTCACTACAGTCCCAGTTCTGGATAGTGGCCGGGGGGCGGGCGCGAGGAGCCTTTGCCTTCCCTACTTTAAAAAAAAAAAAAAAAAATGCTTGTTTTGGGGGGGTGGGGAACAGACAACCTCTCCTCACCTTGTTGCAGCTTCCTGACTGCCATGTTGCTTGCTAATTTCTGAATGAAATCTGGAGGGTACAGGCAGTGGATACGGAGCTAAACAGGGCTACGATTTTGGTAGCTAATAACACTAAAATTCAAGTTGACAACTAAAACATTTGCCTGAACAACCAGAACAGAGTTACGTTACTGACTGGGTGCCTAAAAACAGGTTGGCTACCACATTTGTTTTCAGATGGTAGCCAGTTGCTACCTACTAAAGAAAGTTACCTGAGCTTTGGAACATCTGGGGCCCAGTGGCAACTGCTCCAGCAGGTGTGGGATTAAGGGCTTAGGGATGGACTGAAGGAAAGCCTGAGCCACGTTTGATGGCAAGACACAGTCTGAGGAGTAGCTTGGACTCTCACTCCCTGAGCTAGAAGAGGGCAGGCATATTCCCAAGACTGATGTGCTCACCATCTGCGGGTTTAATGTTGCTTTCCATCTACACCTTCTATAAAGCTTTAAGTAGGACTTGAAGGGGTCACTGAGAAAACCACCACAGTCCTTGCAGCTGTGCTCTGATGCTGTAGCCAGAGGAGATAACATGGGTGATGAGAGTTTAAACAATACCAGTGAGATTACATTTTGCTGCATACATGGTGTTTTTTTTTTTAATTGATGACATAATTATTAAGATTAAACTTTAACTTGATAGGTACATCATAAACAAGGTAACATTGTTTGACAAATAATAATGCTGTACTTAACCAATGGAAGAACTGCGGAAACCTTGCTTTTATACAACATTCAAACCAGAGCGGTGATGGCCAAAAAAAAAAAAAAAAAAAAAAAGAGCTAATTTGACAGGGTTACAAAAAATAAACCAGATATGCAATGGCCTAACTCAGAATATGCACATTTATCTTCATTTTGCGATGCATGCCGGGGGCTTTAATAGCCGACTTACCAACTCCAGAGTTATGGTCCTGCCCCCTCACTCATCAAGATACAGGACATATTCTGAGTAGGGCCATTTCATATCCCCTATATAGAATAAAAAGTCATGCTAAAATGCACCTCAAATGCATACCTTGCTGGCTTCAGAACCAATGTGAGAATGAGCTGGTGACCCCAACTCACTTCGGTTTTGTGCCAGAAAGTTAAATGAACAAAACAAGCCATGTACTACCTTCTCTTATCTAACTCCACAGCTTGATAACCTCAGAAGACCATGTAAACAGGGCTGATGCTACCACTGAACACCCTCTCTCATATCAGAAGGAAATCAACCCCCAAAGACTCGTCAGTTTAACACGAGCTTTCAAAACAGCAGAAAACTTGACATTGTACAGCACTAGGACAACTGTTAAAACAATGAACGCACTGAGCTGTGCAGCACAATTGAGAGATAGAAATGTTAAGCCAAATGTCACTGCATCAGGGAGAAATGACAGCATGCCCTTGTCGTTAATGTCTTGTCATCGCCGCAGCTAATACTAAATGCAATAAGAATTCTAGCCAACAACAAAGGGGGGATGTGCTACTGCAGTAGCATGCCACATTACATTATATAGTGCTACAGATGAACAGCCTTGCAGTGACTTTCCTGGTGTAGTACCTAGCAAAGTAGGAAATAAACATTTTGGGACGTGGACGTGTAAGGGCACAATGCTAAGCACTTTCCCGTTTACTATTTATTTTCCCTTTTCTTTAAAATTATTGGTTTACCCTTGCCGAGTTGTGCCCCCATCAGGTCAGCCCACCCATAGCCCCATCACCCATGCTCACCAGGTGCTTACCCCATCCTTCTTCCATCACAGCTTGTCCCCACGACAGGGCATTTGGGGATGTACCAGTCTGGATATGTGGATCCAGTGGAGGAGAGTTCCTGGTCAGTGGTGCAAGGCTTGCGAGGGGCTGCTTCACCCTGTTGCAGCCAGCTCACTTTCCTCCATTTGATACCTTCCTGGACCTGGAGGTTGGCGTGTGCGCGTGCAACGGGAACCGCACGTTCTTGAATGCCCATGCCCAGCCCTCTGAGAGGAGGACGCATGTCGTTTCACCTAGCCTTCATTAAGTGGTAGACAAGAAGCAATACCACTGCCCCCTCCCCCCAAACAAGGAGAGGAGTCTTTGGACGCTCAATCTTCCTTCCCTCGGCTGGCCCCTGAGCGATCCTGGTCCATTTTCAAACCCGGGTCGCACGAATGGCATCAATACCTCATCCTCCATCACCACAGGGCCAGATCTCACATTTTATTTTAATTTGTTTTATGCCACCCTGTGTCGCTAGCCACCCCTATGCATCTAGCCTCCTCCAGCTCCAACAACCATTTGCTCTTGGAGTTACCCTTCTCCTCAGGTGCCCCCCCCATGGCGGTGCTCTTATATCAGGGCTTCGCTGCGGAGACAAGTACCCTCCCTCCTTTGAGGAGGAGAGCATCCTCCGGGATGTTCAATCTCAGCTCCCCCTTCCCCCAAGCTGGCTTGACGACGACCCTGGCTCATTTGCGAACCTGGGCTGCCAGCACTGTGAGCAGTGGTTCTAGCACTGCATCACATCCCTCTAGGAACACCTTGGAAGCTACACATAATTCTGGCTGCACTTCCAACATTTCCTGTATTTATTTCCTTCTTCGTCTCTCTTATTAAAAAATAAATTGCATGGAAACAGGATCCTCATTTTTCAACATCTTCTGCTTCTCCAGCTTATCTACACAGATTGTCACAATCTTCAGTTGGGGACATCATAATCATTTTCTCGAACTGTAATTCATACACCGGATCATGACATCACATGCACACAGGCAGTAGGAAGAGATGAAGTCTCAGGGAGAAAGGGCCTACCTTCAAGCAGCTGTGTGTAACCCCCTCGTTCCCAGGGGTTACTAGAATTCCACTTAGAACCAGTGGCAGGCAGGGAAAGGCAGCTTGTGAGATGCCAGTTAAATAGGTTTCACACCGTCTCACTCTGTTCTCAATTTCAGCTGAGCTGGAGGGATGATGTCACCACAGAATGCTCGCAGCAGCATAAGCCACAATGGAATGCTAGCTGCAGGGGGTTAGCAGTAGAACCTTGGGAGATTCAAGCCAGTTTCAAGGGAGACTCCACAGAGAGAGGTGTGCTGCAGTTGGCAGCTGCTCACAGCCTAGCTCTGATATACAGCTACCTCAGACAACTGGGTTGTGTGTTCTCACCCTAGAGAGGAACACAGAAGAGACCAGAAGAAAGTGGTAGAGACCGTTCCTAGAGTTGTTCCAGCGCCCCCATCCCAGGAGGGATTGGGGGGGGGGGGAATTTCAGGAATTCAGTGGCAATCCCCTGTACCAGCCTGGACAGGGAGAAGCTGCCTGAGAATCGATTTGTTTGCAAGTACCAGAGACATTTGTGGGAAGAAGCCCTGGGGCACCTGCATACCTTTGGTGAGTTCTGCTCCGAAATAGAGACTATGTTCACTGAGACACAGTTTAGAGTAAAAGTGTCTGCCTACTGTGGGGTCAAAGGAAGACTTGCCAAGTACAGCATTTTTAGTTTGTGCATGGCTTAGAAGCATCTGCAGCAGTTGGGGTCTGGGGTAAAGACATAGCCACTTACAGAACTGTTAAAGTCAGGACACCTCCAGAGTGAAGTGCAGAATGTTAAATGTGCTAAACATTTCTAGACAGCATCTACAAACAGAGTTTTGAAGAAAGGTGTTGTAACCAAATGAATGGCTGAATATAGATTTGGGAGCAAGAGGTGGAAGACACCCCCCCCCCCCATCTGCAGTAATCAGGTTTACCTCTCCGGGTTCAGTTTCGGCACCTACGGTTTTCTCTCAGGCTCTTGGCCAGTGTCTGAAGAAAGCACCCACATGTGGGATTGTGGATTTTTACCTCAGAGCTAGAAAGTGCTCGTGGGTGGTTTAGGAAGCCACCACCAACCTCCATGCCATATGGAAAAGTGTCCTAGTACTGGCTGGGGTGCCATGCCACAGGACTAGAAGAGAAGTGTAAGAGTTCGGGCCGTGTGTGCCCAGATCCATTCAGAACCTGAGGGTTAGTAGTGAAGAAGTGTGCTCTGCACCTCTGTAATCTGCATTACCAGTAAGTGTAGCCCTGTGGGGGTCCATCTTTGCTTTCTTATTCTCTGTGTTATGTGAATAAAAGCCACACTCTAGAATCCCATTCCCGGTTTGGACATTTCAGTTATTGCTTCTAGTGTCCGGATTTACTTGGGTGCCCCTGTCCAGAAGTACAAACCTAGCACAATGCTGAGCAACCACTTTCTCCCAAGGACCCAGGTTCATGGCCATGCTAAATGGTCCCTCCAGGTGTGAGCCAGGTAGTTGCCACACTTGGTTTGCCTGTCTGAGGTATGGCAGGCTCTGTAGTAGAAGTAATGGGTCCACAGTTTCTGCAAAAGATAATTTGCTAGTGACTACCCCCACCCCTCTCGGTGGCGCCTAGATGTGAGAGGAGCAGCCATGCTGACAGAGAAGGAGGGGGTGGTGCAGGGCAGATGATTATTAAGAATATGAGAAATGTGCACAGAATTGTTTCAGATTTTTTTCGTAGAGGTCAGTTAGATTTCCAGTATAGTAGACACTGTGTTTAGATGCACTGTAACAATGTATATTTTTTCATCATCATGTGTTTATGCCTTGTCAGTCATCATCACGCCATTGCCACATGTTCAGGCAGGCAGCCACCCAGCTTCGCCACTGGATAAACAAACTTTATAGCCTTCATGGAGTAAACCCCCCCCCCCATAGCAGGGCAGATTAGGAAGGCAGACGTCCCCACCTTCACCCACTGGAGCATGGTCTGGTGAAGAAGAGGGATGTCTGCTGCGGTGCCCGAATGAGCCCTTACATATAGTCAGGCACTGTTTTTCTGCCTGTACTTTTTCTTCCCACAAGCCCACACAAGGTAACGAGCACAACTCTTACAGGCTACACGCGCACTCACACACACACACACACACACACCACTGTCATGTGGAGAAGGCAAGCTCCCTTTTCCGCTACAGGCATCTGTGCAGTGGCAGAACTTTGTGCAAGTGACGCACAGCTATGGATGTCACTGTATCAAGTTTGGACAGTATGATAGCCGACACATAATATGGCACGGGGTCATGATGTCGTGGACAAAACCGCACATTACACCCATGCACGGAAAACAGCGTGCAGCAACACTGTGGTGGCATATAATGCCGTCCGCACATGAACGCTGCACACCCGATCTTTCAGTTTGGTTTTTGAGGAGGGGGCTCCGACTCCCGCAATCCCTCTTGAATCAACTCTACGGGGGTATGGACAGCGGGCCAAGTTAAAATGCCAACTGGGGCACTCAGTTGTGGCAGCACAGTCTGAATGCAAAAAAATTTCCCAAGCAGGGTTTCAAACCCTGGTCTTCACCCTCATCTACTGCTCGGTCGGGTTCTCTAGCTGCTCCACCACGGGAGCGGCTTGACCAAGCACCCGACCGGCAGTGATTACATCCACTTCCTCTTTGATATGGAGTGACTGGGGGTAGTGATACAGTCGTATCGCTCATATTCTCCTGTCGCTCTCATACCATACGCGCTACTGACAGCATGGTTCTTCATGCGCGGTTTAGTCCACGCTATACTCACTCAGTACCACATAATACCGCAGTTACCTTGAATAAAGTGATACCATGGATACAGTCCTTTTTGTACACAACAAAATTGTCTCCTGAACGGTACACCGTGACATGGGGCACTAGCAAGTGGGCACCACTGAAACAGTGACCCACTTTTAGCTAATCTTGCCCGATGGTAGAGTGTGGGGTTAGCGACCCGGATGGGATGGAGTCGCGAAAGCGACAGGATGTTGCGCGACGTATATGTGGGGGTGGGAGCCAGCCTGCGAGCGTGGGGCAGGAGCGTATGTGAGGGGTGGCGCCGCGGGTTTCTGGTGCTCTGGCATTGTGGCAAGTGGGCTAGGTGCTAGCTTGAGGTGGTGGGGATGCAGGGTTCGGGACCAGGTGCCAGTAGTTTTGTTGCGCTGAGGCCGAGACACTGTTTTTTTGTAAGGAGATGTAACCCCCAAAAAAAAAACACGCCGCCCCTGGAGTTGAGAATCCAAATTTAGGGGGTGCGGGGCTAAAAAAATTTTTGCCCCGTTTCCTTGTGCCAAGGATTCACATTGCCGAAATTGAATTTCGGCGATGTGGGTTTGCGATAAAGGCGTTCAGCATGCCAAATTCACCCTTATCACATAGAACCTCTTGAACTCGTGTCAGGGCGAGTAACTGTATTAGGGGTCACTGCTCCTAAAAACACCTCCAAAAATAAGTTAAACTTAAAAACTGTGGTATACTGTGAACCACGGTTATCATGGTATTGGAAATTACCCATGTTATAATACTGTGACTTTGACAGGCAATATACCAGAAAACCATGACATCCCTACGCATGGCAGTGTCACCTCCTATATCCTCAGCTTCCAGCACTGGAACCCAGGTCACCAACAGTGGTGCACAAAGCACTACCCACTGCATAGACAGCTTGGAAATAAATATTCTGATACACATTTACTGATTAGAGGTGAACTGTTGTCAATAAGCCTACATAAACGTTTTACAGCAGAGTGCACTTTGTCTAGTTAGTTGAATTTTACAGTTATGATTGCAAAAACCAGGTCAGCCTCATTTGCATAATTCCATTCGTGAACTATAAACACAAATCTTCATTCTTCAAGGTACCAAATATAAACCTGGCTAACCAAGTGAGATCATCCACCCACTAGGCGTACTTCACATAGCCAAGTCTGAATAAATATTTTGGTTCATGTTTTCCAGCAATCAGACATGGCATTTTTTCCATATACAAAACGTAACGGAGCCAGAAGATAATATTAACCTGGAACATAACAACAAAAATGGAAAGGGACTTGGGGGTAGTCATATCAAATGACTTAAAGTTGAGTAAGCAATGTGAGAAGTCAGTAAGGAGAGCCAGGGGGATACTGGGATGCATAGGAAGGGGCATCACAAGTACGAAAAGGGAAGTGGTTATCCTTCTGTACAGACAGTTGGTGAGACCCTATCTGGAATAGTATGTGCAGTTTTGGAGACCCCATCTACGCAAGGAAAGACAGGACGGAAGCAGTCCAGAGGACGGCAACTAAAATGCTGCAGGGTCTGCATCAGAAACCACATGAAGAGAGACCGAGAGAGCTTAATATGTATACCCTTGATGAAAGGAGGGACGGGGGGACATGACAGAAACTTTCAAGTACCTCAAGGGAATCAAAAAAGTCCAGGAGGGTAGCATCTTTCAGAAAAAAGAGATGTGTAAGAACAAGGGGGCACAATGTAAAAATAGAGGGGGGACGGCTCAGGGGTAATGTGAGGAAATTTTTTTTCCACGGAGAGAGTGGTGGATGCATGGAACCACCTTCCTGGGGAGGTTGTTGGGTCTAAAACCGTGGGGGAATTCAAATATGCATGGGACAGACATAAGGCAATTGTAGTGGGGGGTGGCAGGAAGTAGGCTGTTGGTTAACTAGAATCTGCAGCTTATCCAGTAGGTAGGGAAATAGGCAGACTGGGTGGGCCAAGTGGTCCTTTTCTGCTGTTAAAGTCTATGTTTCTATATAATCGCCGAAATTAAACATGCATAATGTGCCACTTGTGAGTGCATTTTTAAAGTACTCGGTTTATCAGGTGTTGGGAACAGAACAGGATCAAGTGGAAGCGGAAAGCAACAGATTAACTGGGAGGCAGTGTGGTCTAGAGGTTAGAGCACTTGCATGGGAAACAAGAGATTGCAGATCTGAACCCCACTAAAGCCAAATAACTCACTCTGTGACCTTAGCAAGTCATTTAAAGGACTAGTAGTCAGAATTTGCAAAAACATACTTGTGCTGTGTTTTGATTTGTGTAGTCCTAGTATGTCCTTCCCTTTGTCTGCTACTGTAAGTTTTTTTTTTCTCTAGATTAGCCTGCTCGTTTTATAGTAGTTTTATGACCCCTGGGGATCTCCATCTTAGAATGATTTATTACTCTTCTTGTTCCTACAATGCCTCCTGTCCCACGTGACAGTGATGTATCCGGGACCATGAATACAGCAATCACTTGTTTATAGTCAATTTACAACAGCACAGCTGTGATGTAAAGTAACTTCTTATCCAGCGCGCACTAGTGGCTATATTTACAGTTTAGCAAATACTTGAAGGCTCATTGAGTGGGTTATTCTGTCAGAAAATAGCTAGTCTTTAGAAATTATAGCACTGATGATTTGGGGTGATTTGTGTGCTTTTTGTGGCTGTGTATAGTTTGATGAAATGAAAAGTTTTAAAAGCAAACATTTACTCCTGACACACACGCGCACACACACACACACACACACACACACACACACACACACACACCCACCCACCCACCCACCACAAATACTGAATTAGAGGTATTTAGTGAAGGCCAGAACATCAGGCTCCTATCTTTAGTACTTGCTGATGCATCACTGTCACACGGGTCAGAAGACGTTGTAGGAAAAATAAAGAGCAGTAAACCATGCTAAGATGACAATCCCCAGGGGCCATAAAACTACTGTATAACTAGCAGACTAATTTAGAAAAAACTCTTAATAGCAAACAAAGGGAAGGAGGACACACCTACTACACACACACACAAATTAAAACACTCTGCACAACATACGTTTTTGCAGATTTTGACTGTGCTACTCCTGTAACTTCCCAGTGCTAAGGTCCACGTAACTGTGGAAATGGGAGGCGCAGGACCTAAAAGGAAACCGGATGTTGCATCTCGGCTGAGCTGTCCTGGGTAAATAAGTTGTAATACAGAAAATAAAAAAAATAAATAGCAAAAAAGTGAAAAGGCACACAGTCACATTAAAATGAGATGTCCATTCAGGGGCTGCCACACTGGCAGGGTTGCCATCTGCAACACCTGCAACCTGGGTTCAGGAACGAGCCTAGGACACTGGGCAGGAAGGGAAGGAGGATTAAGAGTACCAGAGGACACACTTCTCAATCGTGTAGGTAGGGAGATCAACTGTGCCACCCGGCTGGCCACAGCTGGTAGTGCAAGCAGTAGTGGCTTGGGAAGAAGTTGTCTGGCTCTATACATCTCCATACCATTGTATGCTCACGCAGGAATAAAGCCACTGCCGCAGGCCCGCAGCATCCTGGGCTGGAGAGAACCTGATCCTCATGGATGACATGCCCCCGGAAATGCACAGCGACTACTATCATAGGCTCTGAATTCAGAGTTCTCCAAGGGGCTTGGGTGTGCCCAGGACCTCACTGCAGGGGAAGTCCAAAAGGGTGGTTGGGGTGATAGGTTTGGGAGGTCAACGAGGAACTGAGTGGGCAAGAGGTTCATGAGATGTGGGCATAAAAGCAACAAAGAAAAGTGCGGACCAGTACAGACATCATTTATAATGCACTACTTAACATATGTACAGACCTTCTGATAACCACATTTTTTACCATGTTGTCAGAAAAGCTATGGTTGCCAATTGCTATTACAGTTACACAGGGTGTGTGTGTGTGTGTGTGTGTTGGGAAAGGGCAATGATGAAAAGTAAGCAAAAGAGACACTGAGAAAAGAGAAAAGTATAAAAGTGCAGAGAGACAGGGAGACTAATCAGAACAGACACTCCTGCAGCACATTCTTTGTTCTGGCACTCCACCTACAGCCCGTTGGAACTTTTCTTATAGGGCAAACCACAGATGATTCAACATCCCACACAAACCTAGCATACAAAAAAAAAAATATGACATTTACAATCCTTCTTTAAAGGGGGGCTTGGGACAAATACAAAAAGTGAAAAAACTGTGCTGCCGAAATATCCATACACACCTCTGAATCCGAGTGGAGGTCACCTTGCTCCAACTGCACCAAGACCCCACGAAATTCATGGGCTTGGGTAGGACACAGCATTAGGAATGTTCATCCCTACAGCACATACATCATTGTCCCTGGGTATAAAACAAAGCACCCAGAGACAGCTGGATGTTTCTGTTTTTACTCTCTGGAACTGGTATGCTAGCCACATCCATAAAATTTCCCCTGTTGAAGGCGATATAATATGCTGATCACTGCTTCTTCTGATCAAGACACTCTGCATTACCAGGAAAGAAAGTTTGTAATAGTTGGTCCTTGAAACACCTGAATTTTGAATTTTTTTTTTTTTTTTTTATAACTTTTCTTGAAGATTTTGGAGCCACACAGATCCCTGAGCGCTTGGGTAATGTAACAGAAATGGACAGCCGTACAAGACAGACTGGTCTAGCCAGTCAGCACTTATTATAGCCCAACTTATGAGACAGCAGCCCCAGTGGTCACTTGTCCTCTCCCTCCTCTTTATCACCCCCCGCCCAGAAAACCCATGCGTCTACCCCATCTGTGCTTGAACCCCATCACTAATTTTGCACAGACAATCTCACTGGGCAATCTGTTAAACCAGTCCACCACCTTCTCTGTAAAAGAGTACTTCCTCATGCCCTAATATTAAACCTGCCCATATCACCTTCACACTATCTGCAGTGTTTGTGTTTGCACTGAAGGTGAGCAGTGCACCTCTTTCCACTTCATTTCTCTCCTGTAGAAACGTCTATGTTTCTATCATGTCCCTTCTCTCCTTCCTGATTTCTAGCAGGTACATCCAAGGTCTGCCAGCCTTTCCTCACAGGACCCACCCTGCTGCTTTGGAATAATCTTGGTGGCCCTCCTATGGACCCAGTCCACCCTATCCCTATTCTTCCTGTGAGGATTCCAGAACTGCATTCAGTACTCTGACTGAGATTTCAACAGTGATCTATACAGGGGAGTGTTCTCTTTTGTAGCACCCAAGTTATGGAATAATCTCCCTGTCTCCCTCTGCTCTCTTGACTTACACTTTATGTTCCAAGACACACTATAAAGCCAGCTTACTGGTGCAGCAATGTGTACCTGCCCCTCGGGTGACTAAATATACGGCTCTTTATTTCAAGTTGCTGCTCAATCTCTGCCTAATGAGTTATGCAGTTATCTCTGGTTATGAATTTCTTCTCTATGTATTTCTAATTTGGAATTGTTCCTTTATTCATATTTGGAACTGTAACTGTGCTTACACCTGTACCCATTCTATGTACCTGAAACGGTAAATACTTGACTATACTTATGTATGTGCCATCTGTATAGCCTGGGTCGCGCCCGAAAAACGGTCCATTGGATCAGTGCGCCTACCCGGTAAACAAATACATAAATAAAAGTCTCCCCTCCTTGTGTTTACTGCTTACCCTTGCCTTTGCATCCAAACAGCCTACTGACCCTACCTATTGTCTTATTACATTGAGAAGACTGTTCTGGGTGATTAGATAGAACTCGGAGACCCTCTCTTTCTTCAACTGCTCCAACCCCCCCAAAAAAAATCTTGTACGCTGTCCCTGGGTCCTTTCCTCCTATGTGCATGACTCTGCACTTCTTTGCACTGAACCTCAGCTGCCATTCCCTGGACCACCTCTCCAAATCCTCCCTCATTTTCCTTATTTCTTCCAGGTTATCCACCACCCTCAGATTTTAATACCATCCGTGAAGAAGCAAATTTTACATTAGATAGCTTCACCAAAGTAACAAATGATGATGATGAAAACCACCAGCCCTATGATGGACCTCAGCAGTACCCCACTAGTGACTGCCCTCTCCTCTCAAAGTACCCCACTGAGCACCCCTCTCTGCGATCTCCACCATAGCCAAGTTACAACCCAGGTAGCTAGTTTCTCCACCACACCCAGGTCAGCCAGTTTCTTAACCAGTCTTCTAGGCAGGACAGTTATATGCCTTACTAAAGTCCTGGCACAGTGCATCCACAGTCTAGCCTCCGTCAGCAGCCTTTGTTACCCAATCAAAGTCAGTCAGAATCAGCTGGCAAGATCTTTCTGCCACAAACCCATGCTACCTACTGTCCAGTAACAAATTTACCTCCAGGAACGTCACCAGCCTTTCCTTAATAATGGAGTCTAGCATCTTATCCATTACCATTTCACTCATCATACTGAAGTCTGCTCTCCTGAGGTCCCAGACCACAGCCTTCTAACCACACCATGTTGTGACCACTGGACCCCAGCGGCTCTCTTACCTCCACCCCCGCTACCAATTCTGGCTTGATGAGTACCAAGTTAAGGGTGGTCTCATCTCTGGTTGTAGCTGTAACCCACTGCATGACTAGGAAGCCGTCCTGCATCACTTCTAGCAGTGACGGACTTCCTGCACTTCTGACTGCCAGGGCTTCCCAATCCATGTCCGGCATGTTTAGGTCCCTCACTTATCTCCAACAATCCATGAGCAGCTGTCCTCCCGATTTCTTTCCCCAAATCTCCATCTCCACCTCTCTTAATGGCTGCTCTTTTGATTGATATCTTCCTCCTCCTTCTGACTCGACGGCCTGTGTACCACCCCAACCCTTATCTTTTTTCCACCCTCAGTTGTGAATTGGAGCCATAGAGATTCCACCTCACCCATTCCTTTCACTGCCGTGTCCTCTGTGGCTTCACTACTGTACAAAGCCACACCCACCCATGTCCCTTCATCTATCTTCCTATACAGGGAGTATCCCAGGATGGCCAGGTCTCATTTGCTGTTCTCGGCAACCCATGTTTCAGTTACTACTACTACTAGGCTGAGATTGATCTCCACTACCACTGACTGCAGCTTACTTATTTTGTTATCCAGGCTCCTGGCATTTATGCATATAACCATCTATTGGCATTTACTACCGCTTTCCATTTTCTCTGGGTTCTTCTCCTTTATACTATTACATTCTGCTATTTTTCCCCACTTTCTTCACAGCACTCCCAATCCTCCATCCCTCTTCTGGCCTTCCTTTCCCTTACCACTCCCTCCCATCTCTTCTCACCCTCTATCCCCTGTGACAGTTTCCATTCCCATTCCACTCCAATGGGTTCCCTCTTGTTCTCTCACCCTGCTCCCTTACAAGTTTTATCCTCCCTTATCCTCCCCTCTATGACAGTAGATATACCTGGGTTAGTGCCCTTGTATGTCATTTCACTAGCCTCCCCTCCTCTAGCTTAAATGTCTATGAACATTTTGGACTTAGAGTTTCTATTACAGTGCTGAGGATACTTCCCTATTTTGGTGAAGGACTTACTGTATGTCTTCACTGAAACACCAGGGACTATTAAATCTTGTGGAGCTATTAATTAAGAACATGACTGGAGAGAGACAGATGACAAGTGCTGGAAAGTACAGTTACGTAAGAACTTACTGTGACAGTAGATCTTCGAGAGAGGCTCTTGCAGTAGGTAATTACATATAGGACTGACCCAGCAGGCGTCAGGACCCCACAGAAACATTTCTAGCTGGCAGTCTCTGGCAGGGGACCGCACCCCACGTCAGGTGACAGATGTAATGCGACATCAGTGTAAAGGGGCGGTCCCCCACGCTCGCCTTCCAGTTCTTTCCCACCAAAGGCCAAAAAGGCAAGACGAGAGAGAAGAGGATATTTCCCTTTCTGGAAAAGGAGCTGAAAAAGCTAAGGGGGATAGTGGGCGGGAAAGCATTACCTACTGCAAGAGCCTCTCTCAAAGATCTACTGTTACGGTAAGTTCTTACGTAACTGTACTATCTTACTTTTCGAGAGGGCTCTTGCAGTAGATAATTACATGTAGAACTGAATCCCAAGCAGTCTGGAACAAAGAAAAGCACTCGGGAGGAAGAAAACTAACCAACCAATAGAACCTCTGGCTGTAAGGGTCTTAAGAAAGAAGACCTTGCAGAATAGCCAACCTGAAGCCTGCTCTATGGTGAGAGGCAATGTCCAAACTGTAGTGTTTCGTAAAGGTATGGAGAGAAGTCCAAGTTACGGCTGTGCAGATGTCTGTCGCTGACACATTCTTGAAACAAGCCGCAGAGGCAGCTACTCCTCTGGTGGAGTGACCTCTGACTTGACCCGGCAGGGTCTTGTTGGACTTGTAACAGAAAGTGATGCAATGAGCCAACCATTTGGATAGGTATTGCTTGGTAACGGTAATGCCCTCTCTTTTGTGAGCAAAAGAGACAAAAGGCTGATCAGATTTCCTAAGATCCTTCGTCCTAGCGGTGTAGTATCTCAATATTCTATGAATATCCAAAGTATGCAAGAGGTACTCCCCTTGATTGGAGTGTTGCGTAAAGAAAGCAGGTAGCTCAATGGATTGATCCAGCGTAGATTCTGCTACCACCTTAGGGAGAAACTCAGGGTTGGTGCGCAGAGCCATACGTTCCTTGTGAAAACTCAAACAAGGGATTTTGCACATCAGGGCCTGAAGCTCGGAAATTCATCAAGCTGAAGTAATGGCCACTAGGAAGACAGTCTTCCAAGAGAGGAACTTCAAGTCTGCTGAAGCTGCCGGTTCGAAAGGAGGCAGAGTAAGCTTCTCGAGAACAAAATTCTGATCCCAAGGAGGGGAAAGAATGCGGATGGGGGGTCTCAAATGGAGAACCCCTCTAAGGAAGGTCTTAGAGACTTCCAACTGTGCGAAAGTCCAGTCTCCAAAAGGGATGTGGTAGGCTGAAGTAGTCACCATGTAAACCTTCAAAGAGGAATGGCCGAGATCCAGGTCGAAAAGATGAAGCATGTAAGTCCAGGACTCTCCCAACAGGGCAAGAGAATGGCTCGAAGTCCTTAGAACAGGCCCAAATCGAAAACAGTTTCCATTTCATGGCGTAGGTGGATCTAGTGGAAGGCTTCCTGGCCTCCACTAATATCTGCGATGAGCGGAGAAACCCAGAACCGGGCCTGAGCTACGTCTGCAGGGGCCATGCATGCAACTGAAGGGATTTGAGGCCTGGATGAACCAGAGTCCCCTGATCCTGGGTCAGCAAACGCTGTGACAGAGGAAGAGGAAGCAGAGGTTCCTCCGAAAATTGTTGCAGAAGAGAGAATCAGACTAGCCTGGGCCAGAATGTAGCGATGAGGATCATCCAGGCTCCTTCTGTACTGAGTTTGTGTATGTCCCTCAGAATTAAGGGAACTGGAGGGAAGGCACAGACGAATCTGTCCCTCCAGTTGAGAGACAGAGCATTCCCGCAAGAAAATGCCTTGCCCTGGAGCGAGCATGCAGAAGGCGAGAAGTTCTGCGTTTAGAGGAGACGCGAACAGGTCTACCTGGGGGTTCCCCCAAAGCAGGAAGATGTCGTCTACTACCTCTTGATCCAATTCCCACTTGTGGGCTTTGGCTGAAGACCGACTGAGGTGGTCTGCCAGTGTATTTTCTTTTTTTTTTATTTACCATTTTTCCGGGAGCCTCCGTCTCGTCTCTGCCCTGGTCACGGCCCCCCGAAGCTCCCACCATCTGCCAAGTGCATGCTACTCCTGGTTACTCTGCTTACCCCAGAGGTGGCGGGCCCGTCTCCCCACCCGCGCCCGAGGATTAGTATCTGGTAGGGAGTGCGGCGGTAGTGGCCAATTGAAGCTCAGGAGGGTTTCATATAGATAGAGGCTTCCCCCTCCATTTTCTAGTTTTTTCTCCGAGGCAGGGACGTGCAATGACGTCCAGCGTCCGCTCTGCCTCCTTTAAGTGTAAGCACTGGTGCTGTGGGACCCCCGGCCTCCGCTAGGGGTCCTTCACGCACCGGACACTTCCCCCACCATCCCCCCGAAGGAGAGCTGCCCATAGGACGCTCAATCCTTCTCCTCCCGGCCGGCCCTCCGGCGACTCGGGTCAGTTTCCGAACCCAGGTTGCCAGTGTCGCAAGCGGAATTCCAGCCGCCAGCGTATTTTCTACTCCTGGAACATGAACTGCCGTCAGGTGAAGATTGTGCTGAACAGCCCAACTCCAAACTCTCATTGCTTCCCTGCACAGAGGGTAGGAACAAGTTCCTCCCTGCTTGTTGATGTACCACACTATGCACATATTGTCTGTCTGTCTGGATTGTTGGATGACCGGGAAGACTATGAGTGCAGAGCCTGGAGAGCATACAAGACGGCTCTGACCGCGAGTACATTTATGTGAAGATTCTGCTCGAGTCTGGACCAGGAACCCTGAGTCCTGTGAGACTCTAGATGGGCTCCCCAGCCCTCTCCTGAAGCATCTGTTGTCAATGTTTGGGACGGGGGGTTCAATATAGAAGGGAACTCCCGGCAAAGGTTCTCTTGCACCATCCACCATTGCAAATCCCTGACCATAGGATCGGAGACTAGAACTTCCTCGTCTAGATTGTCCAGTGTCTGGTCCCATTGAGACTGGAGTGTCCATTTAGAGATCCTCCTATGGAGCAGAGTGCGAGGGACTGTCGGGATAGCAGCCGCCATGAGCCCGAGGAGGCAAAGGACTGACCTGGTACCAAACCTTCTGCGACTGGACAAGACTTGCTTGAGCCTGGAGGGCGTTCACCCTGTCTGGAGGCAGAAAGGCCTTGCCGATGGTCGTGTCCAGGGTCGCCTCGATGAACTGGAGTCTTTGGCAAGAGACCAGATGGGACTTGGCCTGGTTGATGGTGATACCCAGGCTGGTGAAAACCTGCAGGGTAAGGGAAAGGCAGCGTAGAAGTTCCTCCCTGGACGGGGCCGCTAGGAGTATGGGAATACCTGCACTCCCTGGGTACGCAAGTGGGCTGCTACCACTGAAAGACATTTGGTAAATACTCGGGGAGCCGAGGAAAGACCAAATGGGAGGGCCTTGAATTGGTAGTGGTCCCCCTTAAAAGAAAACCGAAGGAATCTCGGGGGAAGGGCTAATGGGGATGTGCAGGTAGGCATCCTGCAAATCCAAAATGCACAGCCACTGTACCTGTTGAAGAAGAGGCAGGAGGCTCTGCAGGGAGAGCATTCTGAAGTGTCTGTACTCCACGAACATGTTCAGGGAGCTGAGGTCTAAAATAGGCCTCACGTTCCCTGTCTTATTTGGAACTAGGAAGAAATGGGAATAGTAACCTGTCCCCCAGAGATGGGTGGGGACCGGCTCTATCCCTGCCTTCGAGGAAGGGGGACATTTCTTCCAGGACCAGAGGAAGATGTTCTGGGGAGTAAGACGACTTGTGGGGTGGTTTTCTGGGTGATTTCTGAAGAAACTCGATTGAGTGTCCTGCTGCTATCAGCTGGAGCACCCAAGCATCTGATGTAATCCTCTCCCAACCCGGTAGATGGAAGGAGAACCTCCCTCCTACTGGTTCCTCTGGGGTGTCCAGAGGCTGTGGGAGAGGAAAGAAGTCAGGAGGTGTGGGGCAACGCAATGGCAGGCGCTCCCGCAGCTTTTTTTGGGCGGGGGAGGCTTGGCTGACAGAGGGGCCCAACGTTTGTTGGCCCGCTTGTCCTGAGGTTTCACTTTAGGTCGAGAACATCTGCGAAAAGGGCAACGCTGTCCCTGAGGGGGCCTGTACAGAGAGTCAACCGACTTGAGAGCAGTGCCCTTCTCCTGCAGGTCAGTGATGATGTCCTCGACATCACCACTGAACAGCACCGAACCCCTGAAGGGCGCATCCTGAATTGCGGATTGCACTTCAGGGATCAATTCTGACACCTGGAGCCGGGCATAACACCAAAGACCTACAGCGAAAGCTGAACTCCGATCAGCTGCGTCCACTGCATCATAGGTGGCATGGAGCATATGCCGACTGGCCAAATGAGCAGAGCGGACAAGATCAGCCACTTCCTGTTTGGTCTGAGACTCAGGAAGGGAGTACAATTTGGATGCCACATGACTCAGGATAGTCTTCTGGTAGTGCCCCATATGTGCAACATAGTTCAGGGCACTAATCCCCAGGGTGGAAGAAGCGTACACCTTCTTCCCATACTGATCCAGAATCCGGGATTCCTTGTCAGGTGGAGATGAGCGGAGATGTTTAGGGTTGGCCGAACAGCCGTGAGTGGCGCTAATCACTACCGAGTCAGCCTTGGGGTGAGTATTCAAATAATCCACACCCTCAGGAGCCTGGTATACCCGACCCGCCTTCCTCGGAAGGGGGCTAACGCAGACGGTTGCTTCCAAATAATGGAAACAAGGTCCGCTTGAGGCTCAATCCAGGGTGGAATCAATGTCGGAGCGGTATTGGGCAGATCTAAGTGGGCAGTGAGCTTCTTACACTGTGGATCTGGCTCCAGAGATTGCCACTGATGGACTTCCTGGATCTTTCTGAGCAACTCCAGAAAGGAAGGATCCTCCGGAGGAGTCCTTGGCCTGGGACAATCTGGAGTGCATGGCTCATCATCAGGATCGGAGCATCCCCCCGCCAAGTCTGAGGTCTCGTGGGGGAGGAACGTTCCCCTTGGGAAGCCCTCGGGGAAGTGTGTCCTCCCTGCCCCGGTGCCTGAGGGTTCAACTCTGGTGTCAGGTAAGGGGGAAGGAGTCTCCCGTCTCCAGCATAAGGGATCCTGTGCAGGGTCTGGCGCCGGCAGACAGCTCTCCACCTCCCTGGTGAGCTGAACCTTGGCCTCAGCCCACCAGGTAGCCAGAGTCTCCTTCAGATATACCGGCGGCTGTAGGGATGGTGGAGGAGGGGATCGAACACCGAGGGTAACCTCGGCAGGCGGGAACCCAGCATCGGATAAAGAGGCGGCAGGTACTGCGCTTCCGGGTAGGATGGCACGAATTAAGCGGGTCAGTTACCCGGGAGCCAGGGGAGCTGATGGAGCAGAGGCCCTGGAGAGGCCCAGCAGATTTGGCCAGGTAAAGGTGGCCCCCACGGTGTCGGGCCCAGCGTGGGCGCCCAAGGGTCCGGGCGCCAGGGGGGTCCGTCCCAGAAGGGAGCGCTGACATCAGTGTGCCTAAATCCTACATGTCGACCAGGGATGGAGGATTAAAATCCTCGGGGTCCAGTAGAGGAGTCCCGGGAGCCTCGGCCGGCAGCAGCAAGCGTGTGGTCAGCCTGGGACGTCGGACTGGTCTAAGGGGTCCGACGTAGGCTCTTTCACTCGGCGTTCGGCGGAGGGGCAGACGTCCAGCTTACCAGCAGGATCCAGGTGGGCTTTGGAGGAGCTAGCATCCAAATTATCGGAACCTGGGCCAGACAAAGGTCACGCTGGGGAAGCAACCTTGGCGGGCGTGTGAGAGGCTGTGCACCCTGCCGAAGGAGCAGGCGTCTTATCAGCTCTGTCCGGGCGGATGTTGGTAGCACTGACGTCCGGCTTAACGGACCTGCTCGACCCAGAGGGCCGCGTGGTCGCAGCCTCCTTTGCCCTAGAGGCACTCGAGCGCGAACTGGATGGAAGGGGCGTCGCCGTCTTGGGGGCCGCTAAGACAGCCGCCGAGGGATCGGTCCCCCGGAGAGGATGTTACCTTAAGAACGGCGACTCCGGCCGGAGTCACGGAAGCCGTGGAGGTGCAGTCCTGGTCCCGGTGCTTCTCCTTTTTCTTATGGCCTTCGGGTGAAGTGGAAGCCTGCCTTAGTTTCTTCAGCTCCTTCTCCATGGAAACAATCTTTTTCTTCAAAATGTGGGCCTCCAGGACTGCTGCCTCCATTTACGGGTGACCGAGTTGAACTGCTGGCAGTGCTGGCACTTCTCCGCAGGGGTGTTCTGGGCCTAAGCCTTGGAAGAAAGCGCGGGGAGTGACCCGTCCTGTCCGGCAGCTTGGAATACCACGAGTTGCACTTATTCTTATGCGATTTGAGGGCGCGGGGACAACGCATAACAGCTGTTAGGTGAGAAAATAAGAAAAAACGATTGAAAAATTCGGTAACTAGACAGACGTAAGACTGACGAGTGAAGGAACTTTACCGCAAGGCACTTTCACAAGTCGATGACAGGAAAGAACTGGAAGGCGGGCGTGGGGGACTGCCCCTTTATACTGACGTCGGGGCGGTTCCCCGCCAGAGACTGCTAGCTAGAAATTTTTCCGTGGGGTCCTGATGGCTGCCGGGTCAGTCCTATATGTAATTATCTACTGCAAGAGCCCTCTCAAAGTAAGATCTGTACCAATGGCATAATCCTCTCTAGTAATTCCAAATAAAATTCCTTGTCTCGGGGTGATGATCAGTTAAGACATCCGAAAACTGTCACTTTTCACCAACAGTCTTGCAAGTATTTAGATTTTTTATTTGAAGTGGTTTAAAAATTAATCTGACTTCAAGGGACTGTGGAAAAAAGTTCCCATCGTGCCAATCCACCACTTGGTAGGAAATAACTGTATAGTAAGCTTGTATTATTGGCTGTCTTCTAGAGAGCAGAGATTGTTTTTGACAGGGTGAGAAACTTTAATCTGGAACAAATTAGACTACAGGTTACCAAGTTTGCAGAGGATTGTGTTTTTAAGTGCTCAATTCTTTTACCCATTTACTTGATGCAACTTGGGAGTCTAGTGGGAACAATTATCCGACCGGCCATCCAGGGAATGATAGAGGTATGTGTTTTCCAATGTAGATCAGATTATTCCATGCATCAATGTAGGTATAGTAATTTAATAAGAAGCGGTCTGAAAACTAAAGTTTCTACGTCAGAGTCCATCCATAGTTTCTTCCAGCATACCTACCTAAAGACCCAGTAGTATCGTATAGTTAACCTAGAACTCTGAAAACTGGTAGCTCAAACTACAGTAGGCAGTTCTTGAACAGACCGGTGACAGGATCCAGTAGTCGGATACCAACAATATCTAATGAATGCCATCTGATGGTATCCGATTCACTGATACAATACATCCGATACAATACAAACCAAAAAATGTAAATAGGCAAGTTTTGCTGTTACTTTCGGTTCATTTTACAAATCAGTTTCAGGCTCAGGCTTCTGCAGTAACGCATTTACAACAAGTCGGCTTGTGAATGTAGGCCAGCCCAATACAGCGCTGCCACCTGAGAGACGCGGGTTCAAGGGTGAACTCCAAACACCCAAGCTGAAGTCGGCTGGAGGTTGGGAGCATTGCAGAAGAGATGCACTCTGTTTCTGGGGGAGGAAGGGGGAAAAGACTGCCCTGTTTCTCCATACTCCCAGCTGGCTGACCACAGAGCAGTGTCGACTGCGCAAGCACCTGTCTTTTAACCCTCCATACTGGAAGATGGGAGCAGTTGTGGCGGTCCCAATCACTGGAGTGGAGTGCAATGAATTAAAAAAAAAATTATACATATCTTGTGAATACAAATTCTCTCTCAGGCCATAACAATAACACAATTTAAGCCTACCATGACAGCAGTTATATTCTGATTTTAACTACTCATAAATGCACTGATTTGCACATAGCAGAGATGCTCACTCACGACTGTAAATTCGTTCTCCAAGACCCTGCAGGAATCCCATCACAAGAGTGATTTAAAAAAAAAAAAAAAAACGTTTAATCAATTTCAAGTAGGCACAAATATTCCAAGGTTACAAGAACTGAAATGCAGCGCAGCGTGTACATATTATAGAAGGATTTTTTGTTGTAACGTACATGTGACACAAGGAGAATAAGCATAATAAAACAGGGAAATAACTCCTCCCCCCCCTTACCAAATGTTCAAGATAAGCCATTATGACAAGACAAGACCATGGTCATTGAGTGGCGCAACATGGAAAAAGCTCCGTAAATAGTAAAGCCCACTGTATCTGTGAGAGCCCAAGGGCAGAGTCTGACCTCGCTTCTTTATATGAAATGAGAATTATTGAAAGCTCTGTAGAACTGCTTACTGAGACGTTCTAGGGAGCAGCTCCAGTAAAAAGCATCACATGATGATATTGTATATATAACAAGGATAACTTCCCAAAATCGTAAAACTGTGCACCCCTAGAGGAAGAACCGTCTCAATGCTGGAATATAAAATAACACCACAGTGCATGAATCAATCCAAAGGATCGTCAGCACATATCATTGACAGTACTGTAACAGGAATTACCTTGGCATAGAAGGAAACACAGGAATATACTCTCCCAGATGTTCCATCTCAGACCGTCCCGACACATCTTGCTGCTGTTCACTGGCATAACTCACCACTAAACTTCCCATCCTCCTCTCTGTCTCTCATCTTTACTTAGCAAGAAATAGTAAAATAAGAAAATCTGCTACCTCATTTTTCGCTCTGGTTAAATTGTTTTTTTCTTCATGTAATACTTACTTTGTAACATAACTGCAAATAAGGACAACTTTTGTATATTACTGTATCATAAATTTTGTAACCCTTTGTTGTTTTTTTGCACCCCGTCCCCAGGTCACACCTGGAAACGAGCTTCGGCTCAGTGTGCCTTTCCCGGTTGCCAAATTTTAAATAAATGAATAAATACTGATCTTACAGCAGCTGTGCACCTGCCTAACAGCCCATCTGCCTTTCTGTCACCCTGAGAAGATACCAGAGGTGCAAAAAAAAAAAAAAAATAAATAAAGGCCATGAGGTGCCACCATCTAGGAACGGCTGAGATGTTGAAAGAAAAAAATACATCACTTAAACAGATCCACCAATACTGTATATCCTGTACTGCCCCTGCAACTGAGTAAACAGTGACTTACCACCACAGGAGTATGAATATGTAAACTTTTCCCAAGAGAATGCAGCCTACCAAAAGTTATATTCTCTGTAAAATTGTAGAAACCAGGTCCCACAGATTTCCTGCATTTTGTCTGCTGCCCAGCTCCAACCCCGCATTCACTAACGCAGGAATGCAATGAGGCGTGGGGGCCTTCGATATATTCAATAGGTGGCAGCTTTTCAGCTGATTTTTAACAACATGATGGGCACTTGCTAATGAAACGTGGGTACCGGTGGACTACTGTCGACCACAACTTCTACTGACTTTACCTTCCTACAATTCCTTTCCAGCACTTATTAAAGATGCATTATGTACAGCACTTAGTATTGTATAGTTCACCTCTAGAGATTCAGCATGTCGTGTTCTTTTGCTCTCACTGCTGTATTATATTGATTGCAATAAGCTGCTATTAGTCTGTTAACTAATTCTCTGCATTTATTGTCTGCATTTCCACTGCTCCATTTGCCCCCTGGGTTGCACCTGGACTCGAGCCTTGGCTCAGCGTGCCTTTCCCGGTTACCAAATGCTTAAATAAATAAATAAATGGGGCGCACCTCTGCGCTCTCACTAGCATCGGGACAACAGTTGCCCAGTGCCCTCGTTTTATCAGCATATGATCACTGTTGTATATAAAATTGTTTTAAAGTTGCCCCTCATAGACTATTATGTATCATGCCCCCGTGCTCTCTCTGTGATCACGTCATGAAGTCAGCAAAGCGTGGGGCAGCGCGGGGCTAGAGTTACACACCGGGAAGTGCCTGTGTCCCTGGCAGAGCAATTTTACAAGTGATTTAACTGTTTAATTATTGCGTATTTTAATGGACAATATGGATTAGAAGCAGTTCGTGAAAGGAAGGCACCGAACTGTGTGGTGCACATCTACTGCCGCTTACCTTGGCGAGTATCTTTAAAACATTTATTTATATGTACAGTTTATTTAGGAGGCCCAAGGAATAATGCATCTTTGGCCCCAATCACCACAACCACTGCCCTATATTTGCAGGCTATGGGAAACCTTGATGATTCATCATCACATTGTGTTCTCCTGACATCCCTAGTAGAGCAGGGAATTTCTGCAGACAAGAAGAATAGCCATTAAGGGCGTTGCAGCACCAGTACTCTGACAACAGCAACTGCATCAGAACTTCTAACAGACGGGATGTTGACCAGGATACTGGGGGTTATTGCATAATCTTAATTACCATAGAATCCTTTCCCTTCCACAAAAACACCACCTGTGACAGGCAGAAGGAAACAGTTTGGCAATTCAGCCGAACGATGGCATCACCAACAGTGCAACAGTCTTCTTCCCCCTGCAGTATCTGCTGTGCCGGAATTAGCCCACAGTCCTGGGACCCAGGGATGAGTACAACCACTGAGCCACACAGTCATTACATTGTTTTCTTTTTCCATTACTTGTTTTTTCTCCTCTAACCCCTGGTCTCTGTGGTATCCCCCTAGACCAGTCATGGACCTTCTCATGGACTTACTGGTTATCCATCATTTGACCAGGACCATATATGGTGGTGGGCACTCTGCCACATCATCTGTGCAGTGTCTGCAGGGGGTGCCAGATATGGCCGGGGCATTTTCCTCCATTTTTCTCCCAAGGTGCCCGCATGCAATGATGCGCATGCATCTGTCTGCAGACCTTCCCCTTTTGTTGTGCTCACATGCGTTGTCACTTGGTCTCTGCCTGCTGGCAGTCTTGCAGAACGACACAGAGTTCCTGAGGGAGGAGAGCCACCACTGGGATGCTAGATCCTCCCCCGAGCCAGCCCCCTGACGACCCATACTTGTTCAGGAAACCGGGTTGCTGGTATCAAGAACAACAGCCCTACTGCTGTGCCGATGGGCCCGCTACACTACATGGTTTAAGTGTAAAAGCCACCTGCAGTGTGACTTTTTTTTTTTTTTTTAAATAAAATATTTTTACTGACAGAAACTGCATTTATTTTCAAGGAAACCTTAGGAGGAAGCAATAAAATCTCTAATGATGAGCCATTGCTAATATGCCATGGTAGCAAAAACAAAAATGAATGTGAAATGTTAAGAAAAGTTTCTGTAAAGAACCTGCAAACTGTCAGTCACGTTGCTGCTGGTGCAGATCTGATATGGGCATGAACCTCGAGTCAGTTCTCTGGGACAGTAACTGCGCTGTAGTTTGCTGCTACGGAAATTACAAGCAGTTGGCTAACCACCGATAAGTGATTATCAAGAATGCAAGCTGTGGTGTTCTTGATATAGCAGATTTTTTTATGATGAAAACGCCTAGCTTATAAAATGCTGCCATATCCCTTTTTGTGTCCGCCAGATTTTTATTTATTTAAAGAGCTAGTAGCACCAAAAATATCAGACAGAAATGATTAGTTTTTAAAATTAGTTCTCTCTTTTCATTCCTGAAGCCTACCTGATAGTATTAGGTGTGATGTGATGAGCTGTGCTTTACCTGGCAGCTGACATATCCAGTTCCGTATCTCTTTATTTAGCACTGTGACAGATCTCACAAAAGACTATTGGCTCTTCTGAGTAGTTGTGATATCACAGTGCTGACAGAAACATAGAGGTTGATGGCAGATAAGGACTGCAAGGCCCATCCAGTCTGCCCATTTCTTTTTCTACCTTATAAATGTGCCATCAGCCTTTGCTCTGTCAGTGGCCTATCTATTCATACTCATCTGTATTGCTCCCTTATGCCTATCCCATGCCTATTTGAAGCCCTGCACTGTATTCACAGCCACCACTTCCTTAGGTAGCCTGTTCCATGCATCCACCACCCTTTCTGTGAAAAAGAATTTCCTCACATTCCCCCTTAATCGGCCTCCCTCTACTCTCATGCTGTGTCCTCTTGTCCGGCTATTTTTCTTATATTTAAACATGTTAGACTCTTTCACCTTGTTAATGCCCTTAAGATGTTTGAATGTTTCGATCATATCACCTCTCTCCCTCCTTTGCTCTAGGGTATACATATTGAGCTCCGTTAATCTGCCCTCATAAGTCTTCTGATGCAGTCCCTGCACCATTTTGGTTGCCCTTCTCTGGACTGCCTCAATTTGGTTAATGTCCTTGTGAAGGTCTGGCCTCCAGTACTGCATGCAGTACTCCAGATGGGGCCTAACCAGTGTGTTGTAAAGAGGGATTATTACCTCCCTCTTACAACTTGTGATACCCCTACTAATACACCCTAACATCCCCCTAGCCTTACCTACTGCTTTAGAGGTCTGCTTGGATGATTTCAGGTCATCGGTGATGATGATGCCCAAGTCTCTTTCTTCCTTTGTGACTGCCAGCAACTCCCCTCCCAGCCTATAGGTGGCGTCAGGGTTTCTCTTTCCTATGTGCATGTTCCTGCACGTCTTTGCATTAAATCCCAGTTGCCACTCTTCTGACCATTTTGCTAGTTTATCCAGATCACTTCTCATTCTGCCCACCCCATCTGGATCATCTACTCTGTTGCATATCTTGGTGTCACCTGCAAACAGACAAGCCTTACCCTCTAGTCCATCTGCAATGTCACTAATGAAGATACTGAAGAGGACTGGCCCCAGGACTGATCCCTGAAGTACCCCACTTGTGACTTGCATTTCTTCTGACTGTATACCATTTACCACCACACTCTGTTTTCTGCCCGTAAACCAGTTTGCTACCCAGTTGACCAACGTCTGACCCACCCTGAGCCTACCCAGCTTATTTATCAATCTTCTATGTGATGAGGTATGAAGAGTAATAGTACTAGCCATGCCAGTCTCCAGACCGAGGGCTGTTCTGCACATCAGACCAGTTGGTTTGCATCTGTATACCCCCCCAATGAAGCTAAAAATGTGCAAAATTATATGGCCCTTCTTTCCCAGTAAACAAAAACAAAATCAAATACATTTCTAAGTGAGTCCTGTGAGGCAAAAACAGCAGTTGAAAGTTTTAATCTTAATTACATCAAGGAAAAGGTTCAAAAATGCAAATAAGTATATTACACACAGAGTTATGCACACAACCATTCACCTTCCTCCTTAAAGAGAAGACAACGCCTTCAGGAGAACTTAAAAGGAAAACTATTCTGCCACAATTCAGAGTATATTTTATATTCGCTCTGTATTTCATCTCCCTATTTATTACTGAGCTCAGAAACATGAAAAACATGGATATTTGTTTCTTGAAAGTTTATCAGCTCCTATTGCTTATTCGACACCTGATGCCATAATACTCTGCTTGTGGTATCAGTTATTTTCATAGTAACAGACTGTGATGTCACAGAGAATTATGACTTCAAGTATGGCATAAGCTATAGGAACAGGTGCACTATAGAGGATAAAGATCCAATTTTTGTGCGACTTTCCTTAGTACTAAATATGAGGAAAGACAAAACTACAGAAGATACCTGAAATGCAAGCTGAACTGGTCTAAATATTATGTTTCCCAAAGCTTTCCAAGAGGGGTCATTAACTCTTTAAGCTAATGGACTTTATCACTAAGAGGATGGATCATGGCCAACTACAATCTTTATTGGCCTTGTAAAAGCATTCTACAATTGCACATCCCCCCCCCTTCACATGAAACAAACAGCTGATGCCAGGACTCACTGAGCTGGTGACCGATTACTCTAGCCTACTGGACTGTTGTCAAGTGGTGCATACAGGTGGTCTTGACACCCCCAAAATCCAGACTGGGTCTGGTGTGCCCCATGAATATATCCTCAAGCCTATCTTAGTCTTTATTTTCCTCAATGACCTACAGTGGTGTCTGTGTTGCCTCTCATATTTATGTGTAGGCCAACAGTACAGTGCTCTTTGCCAGTGGCTCAATGTCTTAGCATTGGAAGAGGTGGTAGGAAGGGCATAGGTGTTATGAGTACAGGTACAATCCCCTAAGGGTATGAAGCCAAGGATGGTGTAGTGTGCAGGCCACCAACCAGGAAGAGAAGCTGGACAAAGAACAGGTGTCCCAAACTATGGAACTAGCCGCGGGAGATAGCGATTGAGACTGACTTCAATTTTCCAGGGTGGACTGCAGAATCCGGCTACCTCCTTCACCAAGTTGCAGGTACTGCTGGATGAGTTCCAGAGTGGGTTCCTGACACAAGGTGCTCTGGAGCCCACTAGGGAGGGGGCCATATTGTACCTGGTCCTGTAACTGTGCGCATGTGCAGGATGTAAAGGTGGACGTAGCACTTGAAGGACATGATCACCACATTGTATGGCTCTATCTGGACATGGGCAGGGAGAGGGTTAGGACCAAGATGAGGATTTTGGACTTCAGGAGGGCAGATTACAGTAAGATGGGAGAAATTCTGGAAGGGCACCTTGCTTGGATCAAGAAGGAGCTGGAGGTGGACCAGAAAATACAGGTTACTCACCTGTAACAGGAGTTCTAGGAATGGTATATGTTGTTCATCCACACTCATTGGCAGGTATCCTTGCCGCTTTAAATCTTGCCGGAAGGTCTTCAAGCTTGCTCCTCCCACCCACCCGGGTGGTATAACTCGGCTCACCCCATGACGCCAGATCTGGCCGCTGGGAAGCTCAGGTTGTGCGTCAGAGCCCGGGAGGTCCGAGGTCGTGGTGGATGAACAACATACCATTCCTAGAACTCCTGTTACAGGTGAGTAACCTGTATTTCTAGGGACATGGATATGTTGTTCATCCACACTCATTGGCAGACTCCTAGCAGTTCTCCCGGAGGAGGGAGGCAAGACGCACACCCCAATACTTACTTGGGAAAGAGAGACTGAGAACCGAGGCCCCAAAACCAGCATCCCGGGCGTGACTCAAGGTCGATGTGGTAATGGGTAATGAAGGTGTTTGCTGACTTCAGGTAGCAGCCCTGCAGATTTCCTGGATAGGGACGTCCCTGGAAGCAGCCACCGTTGCAGCAGTATGGCGGGAGAATGAGCTCTTATCCCCTGGGAGGCTCCATGCCCGCCAACTTATAGAGAGATCTATGCAGGAAGTGACCCACCTGCTTATCGTCCGCTTGGCTGCAGGTCTGCCAGGTGCGGCTTCAGCGTAGGTGACAAACAGCTGGCGAACCTCTCCCGAATTTCAGCCTGCGCTCCCTTATAATAAGCGGCGCCTTCTAGGGTCAAAGTATGGAGCCTATATTCGGCCTCCGAGGTGTGATTGGGGTAGAACACGGCAGAGTCAACACCTGGTTAAGGTGAAACTCCGACACCACCTTCGGAAGGAATTTCGGGTGGGGCGCAGGGACAACCTTGTCCCTGTGGAAGACCAGGTAAGGAGACTCGATGGAAAGCGCCTGGAGCTCTCCCATCCTTCTGGCTGACGGATAGCCACCAAGAAGGCGGTCTTCCACGACAGGTGAGAGAGAGCACACCTGTGCATAGGTTCGAATGGCTTGCCATGAGCTTTGCCAGTACCAGCAGTAGATCCCACGGAGGTGGGGTTCCCGCACTGGAGGAAATGTGATCAAGGCCTTTGAAAAAGCGCCAGACCACCTTCTCCCCTGCGCCACCGACTGCTTCCCGCCCGCGCCTGTAAGCAGAGATGGCTGCCAGGTGCACCTTAGGGTCGTCGACCTAAGCCCTTGATTAGAAAGGGACCATAAATAGTCCAAGATGCTTGCCAAGGAACAGGAGGAAGGGTCCAAGCGCTTGCCCTGACACCAAATGGAAAACCTTTTCCATATGAAGGCATAGCATTTTCTGGTCGACTCCTTACGGGACGCCTCAACTACATTGAGGACCTCGTCGGAAAGACCCAAGGCCTGGAACTCTAGCTGCTCAGGAACCAGGCCGTCAGGTGCAAGGATTGACGGTCCGGATGGAACACCTTCCCCTGATTGACTGAGAGCAGGTCCGGGCGAGCTGGAAGCTGCCGCGGAGTCCTGGAGCTGAGACTGAGGAGATCTGGGTACCAGAACTGGCGAGGCCAGTCTGGGGCTATCAGAATCACCCGCGCCTTGTCCCCTCGCCTTGAGAAGCACCTTGTGGATCAAGGGAAATGGGGAAAGGCGAAAAGAGGGCCCGGGGTCCACTGCCCCGAGAAGGCATCACCCCTGCAGCCAGCCCTGCTGAGGGGCGGGCAAGGAACAGTCTCAGCCACGGCTCTCCTGGAGGCGAACAGGTCCACCTGAGGTGTGCCCCAATGGGAGAACAGATGCTGTACTACCTCCGCAGGAGAGACCACTCGTGGGATACAGCCCCTATCCGGCTCAGGGCATCGGCCAGGGTGTTGAGGCCCTGCCACATGAATGGTACTAGGAGATCCGCCTCCAGGCTGTGCACCAGTGACCAAATGCGGAGAGCTTCCTTGCATAGAAGCATGGAGTAGCGTCCCGCCTGGCGGTTTAGATAGAACATGGTCAGTGGTATTGTCCGCCTGGACTCGGACCACTTGACCCCGGAGGAACGGAGCAAAGGCGGTGAGAGCTAGGCGGACCGCCGAGCTCCAGCAGGTTGATGTGGTCATCGGGACTCCCGGGGACCAGAGGCCATGAGTCGGTGTTCCCCAGATGGGCACCCCAACCCATCAGAGGCATCGGTCGATAGAGAGACCGTCGGCTCGGGCGGACGAACGGGATGCCCTCCTGCAAATGATCTGGAACGGTCCACCACTGGAGAGCGCTCCACATCCCCTGAGCCACCGACACAAGCTGGTCCAAAGGATCGCAGCGTTGTGACCACTGGCTGGCCAGTCCCCATTGAAGGGGACGATGTTCCAGCGGGCCCAACGGACCACGCCTGGTGCAGGCCGCCATGAGACCCAGGAGGCGCGAGGAAGTCCCAGGCAGAGGCGAATTGCCCAACCAGAAAGATCGGGCAAAGGAGGAAAGAACTCTCGCCCTGTCCGCCGGAGCCGCGTTTCTGCTCGAAGAGAGCTCGAGCTGCACCGACGAATAGAATCACCTGCTTTGGCTCGAGTTCCGACTGGCCTCGCTGATAAGGAGGCCCAGTTGAGAGCAGACCTGAGGGCCAGATCTCTGGACCATCCGCCGCCTTCCTGGAGGAGCTGCTATCAGCCAGTCGCTCCAGGTAAGGGTACACCCGGACCCTCGGCAAGAGGAATGCTGTCACCACTGCCATGCATTTGGTGAAGACCCTGGGAGCTGGAGACAAGCCAAGGGCATGGCTTGAACTCAAAAGGGATTCTTCCGCCGAAGCGAAGGAATCTCTGGTGAGACAGACGGATAGGGACGTGAAAAACGCACAGTCCTGCAAGTCCAGAGAGCAGAACCACACGCCGCTGCCAAGGATGGTATTATCTGAGCCAGAGTGACCATCCTGAAGGTTCGAGACCTAGGAACTTGTTTAGGTAGTGCGTAGGTCGAGAATGGGCGCCAGCCCCCCGTCCGTTTCGGAACCAGGAAGTACCTGGACACAAACCCTGGGTCTGAAGGAGGGTCCGCCACCTCTCTTATCACCTCCTTCTGGTGGAGGAGAGCGATGTTGGCTCGACGAGCCGCCAGTGAGGCTGGGGACCCCGAAGCCCCCCGAAGGGCGACGGCTCTGAAGGGTGGTGCCTGCTCGAATTCCAGAGGCAGGCCTCTTCCCACCACCTCCAAGACCCACCTGTCCGTGGTAACAGCGGACCAGGCGGAACGGAAGTGCCGGAGCCGTCCCCCCATGGGGGGACCCAGGGGTAGGTGGCCGGGAATGGGGCGACACCCCTCAGCCCGTCACTGGGCAGGCTTGGAGGAGGGACCGGCCGAGGGACCTCCTGGGCCTTTTCCTCCCTGCCTCCTGTTAGAGGAAGCCGGCGGCTTGGGTTTGGGATGCCAAGGCCGAGCCTGCTGGCCCTGACGTTGCTGGGCCTGGCGCGCCGGGGGCACAGAAGGACGAAAGGGCTTAGGCTGTGGCTGGGCCTTTGTCCTTCTGAGCGGAAGAGACCGAGTCCAAGGTAGCATTGGACTTCTCGATCCTCTGCAGGTGACCTTCCACCCCAGGGCCGAAGAGGTCAGTCCCCAAAAAGGGAACATCCGCCAACTTGTGCTGGTATCCGAGTAAAGATGGATATCCTCAGCCAAGCCTGCCGACGATAGCCACTGCGGCCACCACCGATCTGGCACATGAGTCCCTATATCCAAAGCAGTCTGAGCTGCTGTTTGGCCACTGCCCTCCCTGGTCCCGCACCTGCTTAACCGTAGTCTGCAGATCGGGGGAAGATGAGGGATGACCTCATCCAGGGAGCCCAACAGGGCATGAGAAAAATGTGCCATGAGGATGGCCGAACTAGCCTGGACGAAGGCCGAGAGGGCCTGGCGTAGAACTTTACCGCCCGACATAGTCAATTTCTTGGACTCCTTGTCAGGAGGTTTGTCCACATCCCAGGCGTTGCCGCGTGCGGCAACGCTGTCGGTAACCAACCCTTCAGCAGAGGGGTGTTCAAAAACCGGACAAGGAACCGGTAGGGACACGATACTTCCTGGCCATCCTGGCGGCGCAGGGCAGGAAGCAGGGCGCTGCGAAAGCTCCAGTGCCGGACCCACTATGGCCTCGGCCACGGAAAGGCCTCCGTCGGAGAATCCCCTCGGTCCAGAATCTCCGTGAGGGGATACCTGGCCCGTTTGGAAACGGGTTCGAGCTCCATCCCGTGGACCCGAGATGAGCAAGCAGTCCTAGGAAGGACGACGGGCTATCGTCCATTGACTGACCTCCTGAAGACTCCAAGTCCAGTCGCTTGGAGAAAAAGGAGGAATCATCTTCGGACTCGGAAGAGTCCTCGAAGAGCTGCCTCTGGCCTGAGCCACCCTTCACCTGCCGAGGTCGGTCGGGAGTGAGGGTAACTGACAGCCGATGGGGTAGACCCTAGCCGATCGGAATCCTTGGTCGGAGCCCCAAGGTGGCTGTGGAGGCGGAGGTTCCACTGGAATCGTGGAGCAGCTGGTTTTGGCCGAACAACCGCCTGGGTATAGTCCTCGGATAAGTCGAGGGTTGTGTCGGCCGCTCGGTGACAGTTACTTAATGGCCGGGAAAGGCGACAGGGTCGGCCTCCCGGCCAGGAGGAACTGTTGCAACATGAGGTCTCGATACCGTCGCGACGTAATTCGCTGAAGCCTCCCTCGTCCGAGGAGGAGGATATGACGAGCGGGCGACGCCGCTTATCAAGGTGCCGAGACCGAGACCGCCATGGCGACGGTAGGATCGGCTGGACCGCGAAGAAGTCCGAGACCGAGAGTCCCGGAATTCCCGAGGTCGGTGCGGGGAGGTGTCGGCCGGAACCGGCACTCCCTTCGGCTCGGATGGTCCATCCGAGGGCTCCGGAACCAGAGGCACAGGCGAGCCCACGGGATCCCCAACTCCTCCCGGGGGAACCAGGGAGAGGGGAATCTCGGCTGCTAAAGGCGACAGCCCGTCCAACGGGTCGAGAAAAATCTCGACTTCGTCGGTGGGAGTCTCGGTCAACTGACCTGACGGGGACACCATGAGGCCAGTGGCCGGCCGAAGCGGTCGACCGGCCGACGGCGACGCACTGGGAGAGGGACCTTCCCGTCCCAAGAGCGCCGACGGAGGGACTCTACCCTGTCCTTCTTTTTGGACCGAGAATAAGGTCCAGCAGACGTAGGCCCTTCTCCTTAGTGGAGAGGGACAGACAAAGCTCCTTAAAAGAAGCCGTGTAGGAAGAACCCAGAGAGAGCGGGATAAATGCCGCGGCTGAGGAAGATACGCTTCGCCTCCTCTTCGAGGGCAACCATCCGCCTTCGAGCTGATCCGCCGAGCCGCGCCCATGAACGCTTAACCGGGCCTCCTTGACTTCACCGAGGGAACGCTTCGGCGGCGCCCAGCTGCAACAGGCAGCAATGGTCTTCTTTGAGGACGAATGAGAAAGATGAGCACAGGTCGCAAGCCCGCGGGTCGTGCCTGCGGCCTAAGCAGTAGACACACGGAGTGTGGGATCCGTCGAGACATCTTCTGTCTGCATGGGCATCTCCCAACCGGGAGTCGATTTCTCCATCGCAGCCGCGAGGGATCAAGACTGAAGTCTTTTTCGCAAAATTTATTTTTAAATCCGCAAACGGAGAAATAGGAACCAGTCTCAAACGCAGAGCGTTAAGGAGGGAACCTGAGCTTCCAAGCGGTAAGGAAGATCTGGCGTCATGGGGCGGAGCCGAGAGTTATACCACCCGGGTGGGTGGGAGGAGCAAGCTTGAAGACCTTCCGGCAAGCTTTAAAGCGGCAAGGATACCTGCCAATGAGTGTGGATGAACAACATATCCATGTCCCTAGAACTGGCCATAATTAAGGAAGGACTGATGGAGGCCATCAGTGAGTGTACCAAATTCAGGAGCAAGAAATCCAGAGCCAGAAAGCCTAGCTGGTATGGAAGGGAGGTGGCCAAGGCAGTAAGAGAGAAAAAGGCTGCCTTCAAAAGTACAAGCATGTATGCAGAATAAGGAGGATAGGGCGGAATACTGTGCTAAATCAAGGAAAGCAGGCAGAGCTGTTAGAGTAACAAAGGCCAACAGGGAATTACAGCAGAGGGAGTGCAAAAGGATAGAGAAGCCCTTCCAGTACATAAGGGAGAAGAGGGATGTGAGGGATAAGACAGTCAGACTGAAATGTGAGGTGGATAAGCAGAGGGTAGTGAGGGGAAAGGAAAGTACTTAACAAGTATTCCTGCTCAGTCTTCACTAGAAAAAAGGACAATTCGGTGTCACAAAGGAGTAGGGGGTTGGAAGATTGGTAGTGGGAGATATAGACGGTTCCACCTGTTCAGAGTACTGGCAGCTGTGTGCTCGGTCATTATGGCACCAAGTGGAGAAGTCGAGTCATCTCTTTAGTGCCCCCAAATATACTAACTATGGGGCGAGATCCGCATTTGTGTCGGAATGGGATATGGTTAGTGTGATACAAGAAGATAGGGTGCGAAGCCTAAAACCCCTGAATGTGGATGAATCCCTGGGGCCGGATGGTGTGCATCCAAGAGTTCTGAAGGAGCTGGCAGAGGTACTGGCCAGTCCCCTGGCAGACCTGATAACACCTTCCTGGAGATGAGGACTGGAGGACTGCACATGTGGTGCCTCTCCACAAAACTGGACCAAAGGACAGGACAGTCAGTCTAACCTCAACATTAGGAGGGTTGATGGAGACCATTCTGAAGGCAAGACTAGTAAACTTTCTGGAGGATAATGGGCTCCAAGACAAAAGGCAGCATGGGTTTGTGTCAGGGAGGTCCTGTCAGAGTAACCCGATTGACTTCTTTGACTGTGTAACTAGGACAGTGGCCAAGTGGTTGATACCCTGTATCTGGATTTCAGTAAAGCCTTTGATTCAGTACCTCACAGGAGATTAATCAGGAAGCCGGAAGACCTGGGAGGTAGTGGAATAAGTTTGCTAAATGGGTTAAAAACTGGCTGCAGGACAGAAGTTAGAGGGGTTCTCTGAGGCTAGGCCACTGAGGTCCCACAGGGCTTGGTGCTCAGTCTGGTGTTTAACACCTTCATCAAGGACACTGAGGACAGGATTAAATAATCTACCCATTTGCGGACAACACAAAGCTGTGTGGGAGGGTGGACAGGACCTCAGGGGAGACCTGGCTAAACTAGAGAAGTGATCTGGCATTTGGCAACCGGGGTTCAATGCTAAAAAGTGCAAGGTACTCCATTTAGGGGTGATTAAAGCCAGAGACCAAATACTGGCTGGGGGTGTGCGGGTAACCAGGTCAGAAAAGAAGGACCTGAGAGTAAGCATCAAGACTCAGCACACTACAAGACAGCAGCACCAAAGTGAACTGGATGCTGGGATGCAAGGCCAAGGGAATAACCAGCAGAAAGGCAGAGATCATTCTACCAGCGTACAGATTGCTGGTGAGGCTGCACCTGGAGTACAGTGTGCAGTACCGGTGTCTTTACCTAAAGGAGGATGCCAGCTTACTGGAAAAGTCCAGAGAAGGATAACCAAAATGATCCAGGGCCAGAAGGGCAAAGCAAATGAACAGAGACTAAGAGAGTTCAACATGTATTACTTGGAGGATGGGGGGGTAGACATGACTGAGACCTTCAAGCACCTTAAAGGTATCAACATAGTGAGCACCAAGAGTCTCTTCAGCCTTAGTGGGAACAAGTCCACTAGGGGGTACAGCCTAAAGCTGGCAGGGGAAGATTCAGGAGAGAGATAAGGAGGTACTTTTTCAATGAGGGAGCAGGGTGGTCGTGGTCAAGTGGAACAAGCTGCAAGAAAAAGTGGTTTCAAGAGAGGATGGGACAAAGTAAAGGAGAAATTTACAAGCAGGGGAAGGTTTTAGCGAGGAGGGTCGAGGGGAGGAAGAGATGGGTCCCTCACTAAACATTGAGGGACCTGCATGCACAAGCAGACTTGACAGAATGTAAAATCTTTATCTGCTGGCTTATTCACATGTTCATAAGTGCTGTTTCAATGAAATGTTCTCATTGCCAGTGGTCCCAATTCCTTTTTTGCTAACATACAAAAACAGGTTACTCACCTGTAACAGTAGTTCTAAGACCGGTATATGATGTTCATCCAGACTTCTTGGCAGTGTCCAAAGTCTTCAAGCTGACTCCTCCCACCCACCCGGGTGGTAACCTGCCTAGCACCGCCCCGTGACCCCAGTTCTTGTCCGCTGGAAGCAGTATTGTATGCTACTGCCAGGGTGGCAGTGTGGGTCTGTGTGGATGATCATCATATACCACTCCTAGAAAGTACAGTTACGTAAAATCTTACCGTAACAGTAAATCTTTGAGGAGTGTCTCTTGCAGTAGGTAATACACTTGGGTCGGAAAAAACACACAATTCCTCAAAGAAAATTCAAGGGAAGAAGGGGGCACATACAGGGAAGTGCACTAATACCCCAGAGCTGAAAGCAGACTCCATGGACAAAAACACAAACGAGAGGTCGGCACTCCATATTGCAAAATCTTTAATTTATACACAAACAGTGCAAAAAGAACACACATAAATAAAGCTGATCTCACCCAAGTAAGAGTAGAGCTGCAGGTGTTAAAGATAAAAAGCCAGAGTTCCAGGTGTGCAAATGCATCCGTTGCAAACAACACAGAGAAAGCATATACAGACGTCTTCACATGGAGAAACAACCATACCCAAACACGACCTGAATAGCCGAAAGGCAAACCATCTTGAGTGCAGGAAAAAATTCCATGAAAACTAAAATGCCTAAAACTCTCGTGGTGCAACCAGAATGCCGAAATCAAATGGCTCAAAAAGGGAGCGCTTATGTATCAACCGAGGGGCAGTCTTCTTCAGAGCATTTTTTTTTTGCACTGTTTGTGTATAAATTAAAGATTTTGTAATATGGAGTGCTGACTCCTCGTTTGTGTTTTTAATACACTTGGGTCGTTGCTAGAGGTCGCTGTAGTACACGGTAGCTCGTCTAGCAGTCTTTTCCACGGGCCGCCCACACATGACATCAGCTTCCTGTTTCCTATATATATAAGTGTTGGAGGTCCCTTGTATCCTCAGTTTCCCCCGATGGATTCAGCTCGCTAAGCGAGGACAGAGAGGAAGCCAAGGTACCGTAGATATCCCAACCCATAAGTCACAGGACCAGAATTTGTTCTCCTAGAGAAGAAGGGGGACGGAGGGCAGGAACACACCTACTGCAAGAGACACTCCTCAAAGATCTACTGTTACGGTAAGATTTTATGCAACTGTGCCATCTTCCACAGAGTGGTCTCTTGCAGTAGTTAATATACTTGGGATGAATACCAAGCAATAAACCCAAGAAGGGTGGTCATTATGACAGGAGGCTTTGTAGGACTGCTCAGCCAAAGGCGTTCCTACGGCATGAAGCAATATCTAGGTTGCAATGCTTTGTGAAAGTATGGATTGTAGATCAGATAGCTGCATTGCAGGTATCAGTTATAGAGACCCCTTTAAAGCAGGCTGCAGTAGTGGCCATAGCTCTGGTGGAATGGGCTTGGACAGGTCCAGGCAACGGTTTATTGTATTTTGAATAACAAAACGTTATACAGTGTACCAGTTGGAGAGGGTCTGTTCAGTGAGTGGAAGTCCTTCCCTGCATGAGGCGAAGGTGACAAACAGTTGCAAAGTCTTTCTAATTGATTTTGTTCGATTAGCGCAGTATCGTAATATACGATGGACATCTAGAGTAAGTAAGAGATGTTCACCTCGACTGCAGTGTTCAGGATAATATACTAGTAACTCCAGGGACTAGTTAAAGGCATGTTTGGATGCTACCTTAGGTAGGAAGGAAGGGTTGGTACGAAGTGCTACCCTGTCTTTGTGAAAACTGAGGGCATGGATCTCGGAAATACACTGAGCTGAAGTGACAGGCACTAGAATAAGTGTTTTCTGAAGAAACTCTATGGTATGGCCCTCTGCTATAAGCTGGAGGACCCAAGCGTCGGTAGTGATCCTCTCCCAACTCGGCAGATGAAGGGAGACTCTCCCGCCTACCGGTTCCTCTGGGTGGACCAGAGGCTGTGGGAGAGGGAGGGAGTCAGGAGGTGGGCAGAGGCCACAAGGGAGCTCCCAGCCCATTTGGGTGGGTGGGGGTGGGGTCTCGCAGCCAGAGGGCCCGGACGCTTGTTGGCCTGCTTTCCTTGTGGTTTTGCCTTAGGCCATGTGAGACGGCGAAAGGAACGATGCTGCGCTTGAGGGGCTCTGTACATGGAGTCGACCTCCTTGAGAGTAGTGCCCTTCTCTCTCTCAACTTGGTAATGATGTCCTTGACATCACCACCGAACAACTCCGAACCTTGGAAGGCGGTATCCTGAATGGCGGATTGTACTTCCGAGGCCAAACCTGAAACTCGTAGCCAGGCACATCGCCGGAGATTCACGGCGAACGCCGAACTTCGTCCAGAAGTGTCCACCAGATCGTAAGTAGCGGGTAGCATGTGCCTACTGGCCGAACGTGCGAAGCGGACTAGGTCTGCCACTTCCTGTTTAGTCTGGGACTGAGGAAGGGTGTCCAACTTAGCTTCCACCTCGCTAAGGATAGCCTTCTGGTAATCCCCCATGTGAGCCACATAATTTAAGGCTCTGATACCCAGAGTGGAAGAAGAAAAGACCTTCTTGCCGTACTGGTCTAGAAGACGGGATTCCTTATCAGGCAGGGATGAGCTGAGGTGTTTTGTCAGTCAATGCACAAGTGGGTGGCGCTGATCACTTACTCAAATCAGCCTTGGGGTGTGACGAAAGAAAGTCAATCCCCTCGGGAGCCTGATACAGCCTATCTGCCTTCGAAGGAAGGAGGGGCTAAAGCCGACGGTTGTTTCCAGATAGTGGAGACGAGGTCGGTGTGAGGCTCGATCCAGGGTGGAACTAACGTGGGAGCGACCTAGGGCAGATCCAAATGGGCAGCTAGCTTCTGCCTCTGTGGATCCGGCTCCAGAGATTTCCACTGATGAAGAGCCTGGATTTTTCTTAGCAACTCTGTAAATGAGGGATACTTCGGAGGATGCCTGGGCTTGTCAGGAGTGCGAGGCTTGTCCGGATCGGAGCTATCAGAGTCATCCGATGAGTCCAACGAAGAAGGAGACGAAGACCCCTCCCCACGCGTGGGAGGAACATGGCCCCTAGGGGGCAAGGTGCCACCCCCAGCCTTAGACCCCCTAGTAATGTCTCTGGGGGTTTGGGGGGGAGGAGGGGTCTCTCACCCCCAGCGACGGGGATCCGAGACAGTCGTCTGGAGGCAGCTCTCCACGTCCCTGGTGAGCTGAGCCTTGGCTTCAGCCCACCAAGAAGCTAGAGTTTCCCACAGATCCACCGGCGGCTGAGAGGGCGGTGGAGGAGGGGGGATACAGATACTGGGGGATCCGTAGCCAGACAGCGGGAATCCTGGTGTCTGGTACTGCGAAGCCGGATAAGACGGCACAAGATCCAGCACCAAGGGCTCTACCGGAGTAGAAAGTCTTGGAGGAGGCCCCGCAGGTGGGCCCAGAACAAGGGGTCCCGCGGGCGTCGGGGTGATGTCTGGCAAGGGGACGTCAGCCGGCGACTGTGTCCGAAGGTCTGACGTCAGGCCATCTGGACCTACAAGAGGAAGGCCGGACAGAGGCACCGAAGAGTCCCCAGCGGCGTCCGGGGGAGGGCCAGAGGGATCCCCCAGGTCCAGCTGAGGAGACACAGGGGCCTCGGACAGCAGCGGCGAAGGCTGTGGGGAGCCGGCGGTTCCGGATGAAATCACTGGATCCGGCGTAGGCTCCTTTGCCGAGAGACTGCCGGATGGGCTGGTGGGCTTCTGACCGGGGGATCCAGGTGGGCGTCGGAGGAGCCGACGGCCGACTGATCGGACCCAGCGCCCGAAGGCCGCGCAAGGGAGGCGACCTTGACAGGTGGCTTGACAACCATGCGCTGCCCTGAAGGGTCGAGCGACTTAGCAGTTGGCTCCGAGCCGACGTCGGAGGAGCCGACGCCTGACTTACCGGAGAGGCTCGAACCAGAAGGCCACGCAGGGGAGGCCTTACTGGGAGCAGATGCCTCCTTTGCCCTGGAGGCTCCCGATTGGCCAGAGTGCGAACCAGCCGGAGGGAGCGACCCCGTCTCAGACACCACTAAGACAGTTGTCGAGGAACGGTCCCCTTGAGGGAACGTTACCTGAAGGGCGGTACTCCAGCCGAAGTCATCGCAGCCGCGGATGAGGAGTCCCGTGCTTCTCTTTCTTCTTCTTCTTCTTAAGGCCTTCGGGAGAGGTGGAAACCTGTCGGAGCTTTTTTCAGCTCTTTTTCCATGGAGGACATCTTCTTCTTAAGTATGTGAGCCTCCAGGGCCTTCTTTTGCAGGTGGCTGCGATGAACTTCAGGCAGTGCTGACAGGAATCCACGGCGTGGTCAGGGCCTAAGCAGATGAAGCACCAAGAATGGCCGTCCTTGTGACAGGGGAGTTAAGGCCGCATAAGCCACTCTTGTTCTTTGTTTCAATGTGGTAGGGGACGGTATATACACGCAGGGTAAAAGAAAATCCTGACAAAAATAATCAAAATCGGAGAAAAAACTGACGGTATAACTACTGGCAACAACAGACTGACAAGCAGTGGAACTTAACTTCGAGGCGCTGTCGAAAGCAAATGGCAGGAAAGAACTGGAAGGCAGGCGTGAGGGACCACCCCTTTATACCGACGTCGCCCAATGCCAATCACCTGACGTAGGGACGGTCCCTCGCCAGAGACTGCTAGCTAGAAATTTTTCCATGGGGTCCTGAAGCCTGCCGGCTTCAGTTCTATATGTAATTACCTACTGCAAGAGCCCTCTCAAAGTAAGATCTTTGGGTTGGGGCAAAGGACAACCTTGTCCCTGTGGAAGACTAGGTATGGAGACTCCACCAAGAGCACCTGGAGCTCACTGATCCTTCTGGTTGATGTGATAGCCACCAGGAAGGCGGTTTCCACAACAGGTGTGACATCTCATATCTGTGCATCGGTTCAAGAGGCTTGCTCATAAGTTTTGCCAAAACCAGCAACACATCCCAAGGTGGTGGTAGTTCATGCACCGGAGGGGAAATGTAGTCAATACCTTTTAAAAAAGCACCAGCCCACCTCCTCTGCCACCGACTGCTGACTGACCTGTGCCCGGTAGGCAGAGATGGCTGCCAGGTGCACCTTAAGGGTCGTCGACATAAGGCTCGACAAAGAGGGACCAGAGGTAGTCAAGGATGCTAGCCACTGGACAGGACAAAGGGTCCAGTCCCTTGCCCTGACACCAAACGGAGAATCTCTTCCATTTGAAGGTGTAGCATTTCCTGGTCAACTCCTTCCGAGAAGCCTCTACTACGTTGAGGACACCTGTGTAGAGACCCAAAGCCTGGAACTCTAGCTGCTCCGGAACCAGGCTGTCAGGTGCATGGATTGAGGGTCCAGGTGGAGTACCTTACCCTGATGGATCGAGAGCAGGTTGCCTCACGAGCCTGCTGCTGAGGAGATCGGGATACCAGAACTGGCAGGGCCAGTCCAGAGCCACCAGGATCTCCTGTGCCCTGTCCCTCCGTGCCTTGAGCAGCACCTTGTGGATCAAGAGAAATGGAGGGAAGGCATAGAAGAGGGCCTGGGGTCCAGGGCCTTGACAAGACATCCCCCTGCTGCATTCCACGCTGATGGGGTGGACACAATGCAGCCTCAGCTGTGCGTTCTCCCTGGAAGGCAAAAAGATCCACCAGAGGGGTGCCCCAATAGGAGAACAGACTGTGCACTATCTCAAGATGGAGAGACCACTCGTGAGACGCCTTGCCCGCCCAGCTGAGAACATCCATCAGCTGGTCGGAGACACCGGCCACATGGATGGCCAGGAGATCGGCCTCCAGGCTGTGCATGAGGGTCTAGATCCGGAGAGCTTCCCTTCACAGCGGAAAGGAGTGCGTGACACCCTGCTTGTTGAGGTAGTACATGGTCGTAGTGTTGCCCATCTGGACCTGAACCACCTGATCCCTGAGATGAGGAGCAAAAGCTGTCAGCACCAGCCGAAATGCCCTGAGCTCCAGCAGGCTGATATGGCATTGGGACTCCTCAGCCCATGGACTCGGTTTCTGCAGCCGGTGGGCTCCCCAACCCATGAGAGGCGCATCGGTCGTCAGGATGACCGTCGGCTCCAGGTGAACAAACAGGATACCTTCCTACAGATGTTCTGGACTAACCACCTCTGGCGTGCGTCCCACATCCGCTGGGTCAGACTGACCAGCTGGTCGAAGTGATCCCTACACTGAGACCACTGACTGGCCAGCTCCACTTCAGGGAGTGCATTCTCCAGCAAGCTCAACAGACCATGCTGGTGCAGGCCGCCATGTATCCCAGTAGGTGCAGGAAGTCCCATGCAGGGCGCAACTGTCCAACCCAAAATGACTGGGCAAAGGAGGCAAGAACCTCCGCCCTGTCGGCCGGGAGTCAAGCCCTGGTTTGCAAGAGTCGAGCTCTGCCACGATGAAATGAATCACCTGCGAGGGAATGAGTTCTGATTTGGCCTCGCTGACCAGGCGGCCAAGAGAGACACAGGTTTGGACGGCCAGGTCCCTGAACTGCTCCACCTCCTGCCTAGAGGGACCCATGATGAGCCAGTCATCCAAGTAGGGGTATACCCGGACTCCCCAGTGCCTCAAGTGGGCAGCTACCATTGCTACGCATTTGGTGAAAACCCTGGGGGCCAAGGGCGGGCCGAATGGCATGGCCTGAAACTCGTAGAGGGTCCCTTGTGCTCAAAAGCAGAGGAACCACCGGTGAGGCGGATGGATCAGGACGTGGAAGAACGCGTCCTGGAGGTCCAGTGAGCAGAACCACAGGTTTTGCTCGAGAGATGGTGTGTTCAGGAACAGAGTTACCATCCTGAAAGTGTGGGACCTAAGGAATTTGTTCAGGCTGTGTAGATCTAAGATGGGGTGCAAGACCCCCGTCTGTTTCGGTACCAGGAAGCACCTGAAGATGAACCCTGGTTCAGGTGGATGGTCCGGGACAGAAGCCACTACGTCCTTGCACAGGAGCTGGGCAATATTGTCCTGAAGAGCCAGCTGAATGTCAACTGACACCATGTCTTTCAGGGGGTTCAGGATGGGAGTGGGGAGGGTACCCCCATCCCGTCACTAGGCAGGCTTGGAAGCAGAGGAGGGTCCTGCTGAGGGACCACCAGGATCATGTCATCCGGGCTTCCCAATGACTGAGGCCACGGACTCGGGCACCAGACCTGCTGCTGGCCAGCCTGAGGCTGAGCAGGTTTGGCCGCAGGGGCAGAGGCAGGCCAAAAGGGCTTCCTCTTAAAGTGTTTGGAGCCCTTAGATCCTTTCTGGACAGAAGTCACCAAGACCAAGGTGGCGCTGGACTTTTCAATCCTGGTGAGGTGCATCTCCACCCCAGGCCCGAACAGGTCAGTCCCCAAAAATCTGCCAACTCGTCCTGCATATCCGCTGTGAAGGTGGAGATGCGGAGCCAAGCCCTGCGGTGCATGGCAACTGCTGTGGCCACGGACAAGGCACAAGAGTCCCTGAGGTCCATAGCCGTTTGGAACTGCTGCTTCGCAACGGCGCGTCCCTGATCCCATACCTGCTTAACAGTGGCTTGTAGGTCAGCTGGGAGGTTGGGGAGCACCTCATCCAGGGACACCAGGAGGACATGTGAGAAATGGGCCATCAAAAGGGCCGAACTCACTTGCCAAAGGCCAAGTCAAGAGGCAGCATACACTTTTTTCACCATATAATCCAACTTCTTGGACTCTTTGTCGGGGGTGGGGGTTGTCCACACCCCAAACATTCCCTGTGCGCCGGAAAAGAGTCGGCTATGAGCCCCTCAGCCAAGGGACGCTCTGTGAATCCTGACAGTGATCCGGTAGGGACCACATATTTGCAGGCCATCTGAGCCGACGGCGCAGAACAAGACGCCAGATGCTGCCACAGCTCCAGGGCAGGACAGAGAATGGCATCCTGGACCGAGAAGGCCTCCATAGGGTTATCCCCCAGTCGAGGATTTCGGTAAATGGTACCGCTCCCACTTTTGGACGAGCTCCAGCTTGAGACACGTCGACTCAGAGATAAAGTGGAGCAGGCCCATGAAAGAAGTGGGACCATGACCCATAGTCAAGTCCCCCACCGTCTCCACGTCCAATGGGCGGGAGTGGAGGGAGGACCCCTTAGATTCAGAGGAGTCATGGAAAAGAGGTCGCCCGCCTGAGTCCCCACTTAGCTGGCGAAGGCAGTTTGAGGTGACACTGACAGACAGCCGATGGGGCAACCCTTTGCCCAACTGGGCATCCTAAGTTGGACCCGGGGCCACAGTTGACCGTTTGGGTGGCGGCTCCACCAGGATCAGTGGAGAGGTCAGCGGGGGCTGAGCTGGGACCGAACAAACTGGCTCCCTGCTGCAGCTCCAGTAGTGGCGAGGATCTGCTTAATCTGGGTCAGTCAGGCTGCTGCCACATGAGATCCTCGTAGCACCACGATGCATCTGCGCGGTGCCTCTCCTTGCCAGAGGATGATGAGGAATAGCTGCAGCAACACTTCACCAAGGCCTGGAGTACATCAGCACTGACGTGGCTGCCAGAGTCCGGCTTCTGGAGCGGGACCTCAACTGAGACTGCCATTGGGGGGAGGGACTAGTGGTGGGTCTTAGAGGGGCCAGTGAGACTGCCCCCAGGTCCTGAAGCTCCAGAGTGGGGAGCGGCAGAACAGTAGACTGCCCATGCCCCGGGAAGGTCAGAACCGAGTCCTGGACAATGAGGTATCAACCTACTCGGCAGACAAAGTCTCAACCGAGCTGAGAAAAATCTTGTCTGGAACATCGACCCGAGTCTCAGCCAACTGGCCCGATGGGGAGACACTGGAGCCAGTGGCCAGATCCGAACACTGTCCAAAGCAGAGTGTTCTGCCAAAGCACGGGAATCTGAGGCCCGGGAGCGCTCCCAATTCCACAAACGTCGGCAAGACCACTTCATGGTATCTTTCTCGGGTTTCTTGGACTTGGTGCCCTTAGGATCCTGCCCAAAGGTGGACAGAGACTGGCACAGGTCCTTGAACGCTCCCATGAAGGAAGTGCCCCAAGAAAGTGTCAAAAAGGCTGAAGCCAAGGAGGTCTGTGCTGCGGCCTCCTCGAAAGCTGCAAGTTGCTCAGCGGACCTGGCAGCCGTGGAGACCACCTGACCAGCGTACTTTGAATGAATGGGTGGATCCCGGTCATCTGGATGGCTAAGGAGTAGGTGAGCTTGGCGACCTTCCAGAGTTGCCTGGGAAAAGAAACAGCAACAGCAATGGATGCAGGCCTGGACATCGTGCTCATGGCCCAGGCAGTAGATGCACGAGGTGTGCAGATCCAACTGCGACATAAGTTGCCCACAACCACATTTCCGGAACCCCGGGGTGGACATCACGTCCACAGTGGCAGCAAGAAGAAATTCAAAGACAATGTAAGGTTTTTAATAGCAAAAGTAGCAAAGGGCCTCAGTATATGCGAGAGCGATGAGGAGGGAGACCGCTTCTTCTAGTGGAAAGGAAGAACTGGCATCACGGGGCGGTGCTAGGGGAGTTACCACCAGGCTAGATGGGAGGAGCCAGCTTGAAGACTTTCCAGCAGCCCTTAAAGGGGAAAGGACACTATCAAAAGTGTGGCTTGAACGTCATAGCCACATCCCTAGAACAGTGATTTTCGTCTAGCCAACATATATTGAATACAAAATAAAAATAGTCAGTATGACTTTTGATACCACATCTAGGCTGTGAAAACGCTCCCACCCTCTGAATCCAAGTTTGGACAGACAAGCACCTTTACTTGCCTGGTCATATCAACATAACATTTCAAGCTCCTCCCAAACTCTGTGTCCCATCCCCAACTAAGATTTGTCCCCGATTCAGGCTAGAGATAATTTGCAATATGATCCTCCTTGTCAGTGAGTATGGGTACATTGTTTTAGGTCAGGGGCCGAAATGAACACTGGCCCACTGGCTAAATGGCATCTGCCCAAGCCAAATGAAGGCTGATTTTTTACTGGAGTAATAAAAGTTTCTTTAATTAACCCTGCTGGCTTGCATAGAAGAAAACAGCAGTTTAGTAAGTATACCAGTTGGGCTAGTGGAAAATCTGTGAGCCAGTGGATTCCCCCCAGTCATGGGGTCCTGCTGGCGGGTAGATGCCAAACTTAATTTCGACCACTGAAAGTGCTGTTCCCAAAATTCCTCTGGCCAGACTGCACCCCCCCAAACAATGCTTTCAGTCCTGCTCTAAGCGGTGACCTGCACACCTACCAATTACCCATGTACAACAATTCAGATGACTTGTCCTTGGAGGAGAGTTATCTTATGCATGGTGCAACCCTCATCTACAAGTTTTGATACACAACCTTCCCTTAACTACCGACCCTCCTTCCAACCACCAACCCTCTTGCACCCTGAGGCACACTAATCAAGTAGTTACCTACCGTAACTATAGAGAGAAATCTCTTCCACTGAGCCACATTATGGAACTGCAAGCAGTCTGCGTCAGGACCACCCACAAATTTTTGCTGGCTGGGGCACTAACATCAGCACCTATGTACCATGGGCATCCCAAGCATGCCTCAGTTTCCCGCCATAAACAATCTCAGAAGATCATCAGACCAGCAGGGAACAAAGTGACCAGGACCAAACTAGGCACACAGGAGGGGATATGGCAACCTGAGAAGAGATGCTGCTTAAGGCATCAGAGGCAAAGCAGCTTGTGAGAGCAGGGAGTCTCATCACCCATCACCTGAAAAGGTGGGAGAGAGGATGGAGGGGAGAGCTGTGGTTCAATGGAGGGAAGTCTCGAAGATCTACTGTTACGGTAGGTAACTATTCTATCTTCTTTGAGGGCATCTCCTTCCACTGAGCCACATCCTGGAACAATTCCCAAGCAGTACCAAGCACAGAGGGAAGACAGCAAGACCTAATTATCCTGAGTAAGGAGGTCTTGCTGAACACTGAAGCTGAAGCTCGCATGTCTACGGGAGACGATGTCCAGACTGTAGTGTTTAGTGAATGTATGAACAGTACTTATGGCAGCAGCAGACACACTATGAAAACGGGTCACTGATGCCACCCCACAGGTGGAATTAGCACGAACAGGAAGCTGCTTACCGTGCTTCTGGTAACAAAAACGTAATGCAACTGGCCAGCCATTTCGACAGGTCCTTTTTAGAAATCTGTGAGCCGACCATTCAAAAAGCAAAAGCTATAAACAGTTGAGAGGATTTTCTGCAATTTTTTGTACTATCCAAGAACAAACACAGCACCTTAAGGACATTAAGTGCATGTACACAACTTCACCCACTGTCTATGGATGCTAAAAAATAAACAGGAAGGTCAACAGTCTGTTTTAGTGATCTCTCATACACAACTGTCTGAAGAAAATGAGGATTTGTATATAATGTAACCCTATCCTTGTGAAAAATAATAAAAAGAGGGTCTGCAACCAGAGCCCAACTCAAAATGTGTCTAGCACATGGCATGGCCACTAGGAACAGTGTGTTCCAAGAGAGGAAGCACAGCTCACAAGTACCAGCAGGCTCAAAGGAAGGTGCAGTCAGGGTCCCTAGGACCAAATTAAAGTCACACATCAGAACCGGATCTTGGACCGAGGCAGGGGTATGCAGTAGAAGAATACCTCTTAGGAATCTTTGGGAAACCTCCATTTGGGCCACCATCTTGCCCTCTGTGGAGCAGCATGAAAAGCAGCAACAATGGCCATGAGGACCTTAAACAGAAGAATACCCTAGTGTGATTACTTAAAGGGCAAGAGGTAGTCGAGCACATTAAGAACTGAACACTTAAAGGGATCTAGGGCATGTAGAATACCCCACAGTGTAAAACGTGTCCATTTTTGTGAGTAGGTTACAACATACCTCTCAACCTCTTACCTCATAAATCAGGGACAAGACTTAAAAAAAAAAAATCAGGGACACACCTTAAAAATTGGTAATACTCACTCAGAAAGCTGTTAGGAATAAGGGAATTAGTGCAAGAAGCATTTTCTGATGAAGAACTAGTCTGCAACTTTAATGTTCAACATTATTTTATGCTTACAATCCCCACTGTTCAGTCACAAAAACAGAAATTTTATGAGGGACAGAAGAAAATTTTGAGGCAAAATCAGGGACGTCCCTGAAAATCAGGGACAGTTGAGAGGTATGGGTTACAAGTAGATGGCTTTCTAGCCGCCAAGAGAATATCTGCAATCACTTGGGAAACCCCAAAGCGGGAAAGCTCTACGTCCTCAGGAGCCAGGCATGGAGGTGCAGGGATCGCAAATCTTGGTGCTCTAGAAAACCCTGCTCCTGCATCAGAAGTCCTGTTTGCAGGGGAAGCAGGACAGGGGTTCCACTGCTGGTTGCTGGAGTAGTGGGAATCAAATTTGTCTGAGCCAGTAAGGAGTCAAAAGAATCAGGGTGGCTGGTTCGGCCCGTAGCTTGACCAGAACCCTCTGTATTAGAGAGAAAGGAAGAAAAGCATAGAGAAACCCCCCTTTCCAAGAGAGGGACAATGCAGTTCACCATAAAATTCCAGGCCATGGAGTGAGCAGAAATGTGGCAGTTTTGCAATGTATGGAGACTCAAAGAAAGGTTTAGGTCTGGATGACCCTCTTTTTCGAAGAGGTCTACCACGACGGAGTCTGAGAGTTCCGATTCATGGCAGGGTGTATGGAACTAACAAAGGGGATCTGCCAGTACAGTACGTTCTGGATACCAGGTAGGAATACTGTCACCAAGAATATGTTGCGTTCCACTGCCACCCTCTCCTTGCCTCTCTACAGAGAGCATCCGAATGTACCCCAGCTTTTTGACGTAGTACATCATCGATATATTGTTTGTATGGATCAGCAGCCGATTCCCCAGCATGTACCCAATGTGTCCACAGTCTTCACGCAGGAGGATGGCCTGAGGAACAGGAACCCTGTCTCCGGGCTGCAGTGGCCCAACCATCAGAGCAAGAAGTGACAGACAGGAGCAGTCACTTGTATGAGACACTCCAGCTCATTCGAATGCTGTGTCCATTGCGCTATGAGGCACCACTGAGGGATCCTTATGTGGAGGCAAGCCAGCGGGACAGTCAGGATGGCAGCCACCATCAGGCTTATTAGCCTTAAAAGACATCTGGCCAAAATATAATCGTTGGAGGAGACCTGCTGTATCTCGGCCACTAGTGCTGTGGGACAGCTTGAGGGCAGAAATGGCCGACCCAGTCTTGTATCCAGAATAGCTCCTATGTATTGGCGCCTCTGGCAGCGGATAAGGACCGACTTTGGCTTGTTAACCAGTACACCCAGCTAGTCAAACAACTGCCAAGTCCAAAACAGTGTGCAGACAGTGGTTTCCAGAGATGGGACTTTTAACAGTCAGTCGTCTATGGAGGGGAAGACATACAGACTCTCTCTGCGGAGGGCAGCAGCCACTGCAGCAAATACTGTGGTAAAGACGTGCAGTACAGAACAAAAACCAAAGGACAAGATACGAAATTGGTAGCGTGAGCCCTGGAGCATGAAATGCAGGTATGAGACTTGCAGATCCTTACATGAAAACATGCATCCTTTATGACCAGTGCAACCATCCAATCCGTTTTTAAGAGGGGGAAGAAGGGACTGCAGGGAGACCATTTTGAACTTCTTGTATTAGACAAAATGGTTACAGTCCCTGAAGGTCTAATACTGGCCTTAGGTCCCCAGCCCATTTTGGAATCAGAAAGTACTGGGAGTAGGAGCCTTGTACCACTACTACAGGCTACTTGCCCCGTTTAGATTTATATCTTACAGCTGCTGTCCTGTATGCTTCCTTTAACCTCATTACTATCTGCACTTGATTCAGTATTGTCAACTACTGCTCAGAGATTCCTATAGCACTTAAATGCACTAGATTTGTTCTCACTGCATATATATGCACCATGTACTTCTGTAACTGTACAGCATCCCTATACTCTGTATTTATTTATTGTACCTATGATGTACTTATGCCCGCTCCCCTATTCTTCTCCCAGGACGCATCTGGAAAACTAGCAATTTCTGCTCAGCATGTTTTCTTGGTAAAACTTATAAATAAATGAATAAATCAAATTATTTTATTTCTGAAAGTGGGACGAGTAAGTTACACATCCCTCTTGCAGAGAGGGTTTGAACCTCATCCAGCAGGAGGGCAAAATGTTCCAGGGATATCTGCTGGCACTGGAGGGGAAGGGGTCACTGGTGGAACAGTAAGAATTCTAAGGTGTGTCCATGCTGAACCATCTCCGGTACCCACGCATCAGTAGTGAATGAACCCATGGGCAAAGCCAAGGACCCGTCTTTTTCAACAGACTTATCTCTTCTTAGAAGTGAACGCTCTAATCTGGGGAAGTAGCCATATCTTCGTGCTGCTTCTTCTCCACATGGTGCTGATTTTCTGCCAACTTAAGAGATTTGTCCATTTTGACAATTTAGAGTAACAAACTTGTAGTTGGTAGTATCAACGGACTTCCGCAGTTCAACAGCATTTTTCAGCAGTGGTGGATCAAAGAGTAGTTCTTGATGGCAAAAAGAACTGAGGCATGGGGATCCCTATGTTATACAGGTGCCAATGGTCAAGATAATATTTTGTTACTGGGAAGTATTTACTGCTAACTTATTCCTCCTGGTAGTATTTTCACCTAATAGTAGTAATACTATTCATTAGGGATGCACGGATATCTAAATTTGCGTGGATATCGAATCCGGATACCAGATCTGTATATTTACTCTCTATTACCTGATCAGGTCAATTTGTTTCATCGGGTCGCGTAGGAGTATGCTGTTAGAAAAATAATAACCCAAAAGTAAATACTGTATTCCATTTTATGAATAAACACAATATAACAAGTTATATTTAAAAATTGTCTTTATCAGTGGTACAGTGTTAGGGTGACATAGCAAGTCAAAGGCAGACATTAGCCTGTCTAACCCCCCAACCTCTAAACCAAGTCTCAAACCCACTGGGTATCTGCAGTCATGGACTCTCTCTGTCTCATATACTGTGGTGTCATAACATTAACTCCTGCATACTGCCATATAATGCAGTGCGCCTAGTTTTAATATTTTCTTCCACGCTGCAACTACCCTTCTGGACAGCTACTGAGCCACTCCTGAAATAGTCTCCAGCACTGTACAAAACTAATGCTGATGCTGTTTATTGTCCCCAACCTGGTCAGTGTGTGGATACATAGCTGGTAGCATTGTATGGTGCTGCCAATTGTAAGCAAATATACCAACATACTGTAAATGTGCAGGGTGGGAAACAAATTCCTAAAATCAGAAAGTGGGAGTAAATCATGCAAAAATGGTAGTAAAGTACTCCTTTACTCCTCCAATCTGTTCCACTGACAGGTGCCAATGAGGTGTGTTGACGTAAGCAAACATTTCCACACGGTCCCGACGCAGACGGCTTACGGTTCCATGACGTGGCTCAATAGAGGTAGATAATCCTTGAAGAAGATCATTCTTTCCTCGCCCCCAAATGCAAGCCAGCTATAGGGCATGCTGCAGCCTCCTACAGAATCCTTTGCCCATAACAACCTCCCACTCCCCAGTCTGTGTCATCTCATATGGACAAGGTATGAAATCCATATTTAGAAAAGGAAAAAAATTACCTGCCCACCATGGCATGCATTTTATTTATTTTTTTTAACTAGTGCAAACGAAAGCAACTTCCCGAGAGACAGCCAATGCTACCACACAACAAAGAAATATGAGCACAAAAAAGCAGAGCAATTCGGCAACCGACAAAAGCCCTGAATGCTAGGTCAAGTTCAAGATCACTTTATTCAAAACAGAACATAAAAAGCTGATCGGGACACACAGCACCCCCCCCCCTTTTTTTTTTTTTTTAAATACCTGCCCAGAATCTGATTGACATGCCCCAAGTTCTTAACTATATTTACGAATCCACCAGCCCTTAAAGTGAGTCTGAAATGAGTATCCTAAGCCCTTTAAAGTGCCTTTAAGGGACAACATGTTTCCAGAGTTTGGGAACTTGAAACAATTATTATGGACAGACTTTATTGCCGAAATATTTTTCTTCAACTGCGGGACTTTTTTTGTGATCTAGCAGAAGGTGCCCTACTGGGCAGGCACATTTGAAAAGTGGGTGTCCCAGGCAAAACTGCCTGCCCTGGGGCATGTAAAGTATAGGAATTTCAAGCCCTGCATCTAAAAATACCGTTTAAGTTGGCTAAACCTCATTGCTGCTGCAGAGACAGCCCCAGTAACCAAATCATAACAGCTGTAGCCAGCTCAGTAACTGACTTGATCCACACCCTCATCCAAACTAAAGTCAAATGTGGTCTACCCAATAAGAAAACTAATAAAACATGGTTTCCTTTTTGTCTGTAACAAAGGCTGCTTTTCATCTCCGTTCACAGACCAAGTAATGAGCCTCCTGCAGACTGCAGTGACACTGTGCATGCTGGCCAGCCGCTCCTCTCTTCAGAAGCTAGATTTGCCATATCATGCTGCCCTGAGGCTCAGGATAAATGATAAGAAAATCGATTCACCACTGTGATTTATAAACTCACTGATCCCTCTGCCCGGAACGAAGAAGTTAGTCTGTTCAATTGGGAAATTCTGTTCCCAGCCAACACTTCCCTTGAGCTACAGAAGTGCAATTAAAAAGCAAAGGGGGTTTTGGTGGGGGAAGTAAGGTAGATGTTTCAGAAAAGATGATGCCTTTACATTAGATTTAGTACTAACTCAAACAAATATAGAAGCCACAGTTTCTGCTAACCCTGTAGTAACAGCCCCAGGAAATCAGGAAGTCGACTCGAGACTCCTGGGATAGAGAAAGAGTGCTCAGATACAACATTTTCTTCACCCCAGCATTTAAAATTACCCTAATTTTCCCGAGAAACACGGGTTTGTGTGAGAGTCCTAGAACCCCTCACAGAGATGTGCTAGGGTCGAGGAGGGGATGCAACTTATTCCCAGGGCGGAAGGAGGCTCACTTGCAGTTTATCCCCAAAAATGGTGCCTGGGATTTCGAAAGAGATGTCCAGTGTGATCTGGATAATTTTGCACAAGATTTTGGTCGTGGAATTGTGATTTCAGATTAGTCTACTGTTAATTTTATATACGTATAGATGAAGGCACAGTCCCAAAAAATAATCTGTAAAACCTTCTACTGAATGACATGGTAAGCTGAAATAAACTCAGGCAGTGAGGTCATGGGCACTCCGTCACCATGGAGACTGCAGAGAGAGTCTCAGAAATCTCTTGGTAATTTCTGGGAGGGATAAAATGCAGCAGATTCAGAGAGGGCTTGAACTGTCCAGCATCTGCACTCCCTGTGCCAGCCAATCACAAAGCAGCACTGCTGTTGGCTGTGAAAGCTATTACTCACTCACCCTTGCCCAGAAGGGTACATAAGTGGTCGCCCTAGACATCAGGGTGGGGACTTGTTTGGTGTGTGCTCTGCTTTGTTCTTAGCTTACATAGTGTGTTTAGCTGAACCACCTTTATAGACATTGTTCTGCAGTCCATTTTTTACTGTAAGATGTTTCTGACTTCTGGGAGATGCATGGCTGATGCTTCTAGGCCATGTGACAGCACCCAGCACCACACTCTCCTTGCTTCCCTGCACAGAGGATAGGAATGAGTGCCCTCCCCTTCCCGTTTGTCAATATAATTTATGAACTGGATACCGTAAATAAAGAAAGCTGATTGGCAGAGAGGTCTTTGAAGCCGTGATAACGGGCTACATCCTCACGGCTTCTAAAAACCTTCGGCCACCAGCCTCCTTGCTCTCAGGGCAACGTTCACCATGTCCCACATTCCGAAGCAAGTCAGATCTCCAGTCGGACACGAAACCCTGACAACTGTCCCCCCCCTCCCTCTTACATTCTGCCCACAGTACCCACTCTCCACAGAAAAAAAAACAAATTTTCCCTTCTTCATTTAAGAGCACCACGTACTGCAGTATGGAAGCAGCAGCTCCTCACGTGCTGCAACTCGCATATTGAAAACCAGCGCGTCAGTGGCAGCAATGGACAGTTTCCCCTCAACAAATCGCAGCAAGACCTGATGTGAAATATAAATGTACATGCTCTGGCTAGACTTACCAGATTACTCGTGCATTCCTCCAGCCCTGAAATCCAAAATCGACGGGGCGATGGGGGGTGGTGTAACCGTGGGAAACAGAGAGACAGCAATGGCTGCTACCAAACACACAAAACAACAAGTACACCACACTAATGGGTGAACAAGTGGAAGCAGCACCACCTACTGGACACATAAGCTGCAGACTTTTTTTTTTTTTTTTTATAAACTACATATCCCTCCACATACACTGTTCATGTACCAGAACAGAATTAAAAAAATTACTACAATTTTTAAAAATATTTTAACTTCATTCCAAAAAGGAATCTAGTTCATAATACAACAATGCACTCCAGGGTGTGGTATATCATGATATATTAGGATATGATACTTCTCAGCTGGTTGGACGCACTCCGCCTGCGGCCTCGTGCCCAACCACCTGAGGCATGACGATATCTCATGATATACCAGACCCTGTCATGCCTTACTGCTTAATTATCACACTGTCATTGTATCAAAGGACCTGGAGTCAGATGCTCTAAAATACCTGGAGGCTGTACAGAACATATCCAGGACATGCAACTTGGCCTCCACCTGGGACCAAGAACCTTGCTTCTGATAGGGCCCTGGGTGCTCCTATGTACTACAGTCTCGGACAAGGAGTCAGGATAGACTTTGGCACATTCACTGTGACTCCCAAGTCGAACAACTGCAATGTCCAAGACAAGAGTATGTAAATACAGGTTACTCACCTGTAACAGGAGTTCTAGGAATGGTATATGTTGTTTTGGTATATCTTGTTCATCCACACTTATTGGCAGGTCCCTTGCCGCTTTAAATCTTGCCGGAAGGTCTTCAAGCTGGCTCCTCCCACCCACCCGGGTGGTAAAACTCTCGGCTCCGCCCCATGACGCCAGATCTAGCCCGATGAAGCCAGGTTGTCCGGGGAGGGCGGGAGGTCACTGTGGATGAACAACACATACCATTCCTAGAACTCCTGTTACAGGTGAATAACCTGTATTTCTAGGGACATGGATATGTTGTTCATCCACACTTATTGGCAGACTCCTAGCAGTTCTCCGGGAGGAGGAGGCAGCGCACCCCTACTTAGGTAGAAAGACTGGAGAACCGAGGCCCCGACCAGCACCGATGCGACCCAATTAGGTGTGGAGGGCGGTGAGCCTGCTTCGGGCAGAAGCCCTCATGGATATCCTGGACCGGAGTGTCCTTGGAAGCAGCCACTGATGCAGCGGAAGAACGGGTTAAAAAGAGTGCTTATCCCTCAGGGAGGCTCCATGCCCGCCCGCCCGCCTAAAGTGGAGACCTTGCAGGGGTGACCCGCCCGCTCGTCTTCCACTGGGCTGCAATCTGCCAGATCGGCTTCAGCGAAGGTGATGAACAGCTGGCGAACCTCTCCCAATTTAAGCTCTACGCTCTCACGAGGTGAGCGTTAAAAGCAGTTCCACGGAACCTGAATACGACCTCCGAGTGTGAATGGGGATAAACCCCGGCAGAAGCAAAACCCCCGAAGGGAAGACTCTGCCACCGCCTCCTGGAGGAACTTCGGGTGGGGCGCAGGACAACCTAGTCCCTGTGGAAGACCGGATAGGGAGGTTAAAGGAGCGCCTGGAACTCTCCCAGCCTTCTGGATGGCGGAGTGCCCCAAGAAGGTGTTCTTCCACAACAGGTGGGGGAAAACGCACCTGTGCAAAGGTTCGGATGGCTTGCTCATGAGCTAAGCCCATACCAGCAAGGATCCCGCAGGAACAGGGATACTCTCCCAAAGGGGGAGGCGTGGTCGAGGCCTAGAAGTGCCAGACCACCTTCTCCGTACCACCAGCTACCCTCCGGCCCGTGCCCAGAAGACAGTGGTGACCGCAGAAGCACCCAGAGGGTTGTCGACCGAAGCCCTGGTCTAAGGATGGACCGCAAAAGGTCCGGAATGCTATGCCCAGGGACAGGGAAGGGCACCGGCCTATCCCATCATCGGAAGAAGAAAAACTTCTCCCAAAGGACAAGCATCTTGGCCGACTTCTTAGCAGGACGCCTCAAAGGTCGAGGACCTTGCCGAAAGACCCTAGGCCTGGCCCCTAGCCGCACAGGGGACAGCCAACAGGTGCAGGGATTGAAGGTCCAGATGGATAACCTTCCCCTGAAAAGGAAGACAGGACCGGCGGACTAGAGACCGTCTCGGGAGCCTGTGGCTGAGACTGAGGAGAGCTGGATACCAGCACTGGCAATCCAGTCTGGGGCTACCAGCATCACCTGCGCCAAATCCCTCCTCGCCTTGCCCGTAGGTCAAGGGAAATGGGGGAGAGGCACGGAGGGGCCCAGCGTCCGTGGCCCCGATGGCATCCCTTACAGCAAGCCTTGCTGAGGGGCGGGCACAAAAACAGTCTCGGCCTAGTATTCTCCCCGGAGGGAAAAGGGAGAAGATCCTGTGCTACCCCTGGCAGGGGAGACACTCATGAAGCGCAGCCTATGCCCAGCTCAGGGCCGCAGCCAGGGAATTGGGCTCCTGCCATGAAATGGCTATGAAGCCTCGACTGCGCAACCGCCCAATGCGGAGAACCTCCTTGCACCGAGACAAGGGGATAGACCAAACCTGGCGGAGTAGGTAGCACATGGTCTTGGAATAATCCAACTTGGACTTAGACCACTAGACCCCGTACAAGCGGAGAGGGCGGTGCCGGCTAATCGGACCGTCTGTCTCCAGCGAGCGGGAAGGACATCGGGACTCACAAGAGGACCAGAGGCGACGCACTTTGCATTCCCCAAGATGGGCACCCCACCCATCCGAGAAGCATCGGTCGGAGAAGACCGGCAACTCAGGGCGAACAAGCAGGATAGTCTCCTGCCGAGGTTAGAACGGTCCAAGGAGCTGCCTCCCAACTCCTGGCTGTAAGTCACGAACTGGTCCACGGGACACAGGCAGGACTCTCTGGCTGGCCCCTCCCACTAAGGGAAGGCCGCCCTGAGGCCCAGGAGGAGCAGGAGGTCCTGGCAGGACGAATTCCCCGGCCAACCCGACCGCGAAAGGAAGAAAACCGCCTCTGTTCGGCCGAGCTGAGCTCGGACTCAAAGTCGAGCTTAGTCCCAAGAAGCTTCACTGCTAAGATACGAGTCCTCACTGGCTCCCCAAACGGGAGACCAGTCTGCCTCCGGTGGGTGACATCCGGACCCTTCCATGCCGCAGAGACTGCTAAGCAAGGAAGTGTTAGGAACTCGTAAGCAGCTCCCCCGCAAGAAGGGGTGGAGCCTCCCCCAAAAACGGACGGAACCAGGAGTAGGTACATCCTGGAGACCAGGAAACAAGCTACGCCCACGCTCTGAGGATGGAATGTCTGCAGAAGAGAGACCATCCAGGTGTGCGGAAGGATGGGAGCAAGCCCCCGTCCGTAAGAGACCAGGAATACCTGGACCCGAACCCAGGGTTGAATGGGGTCCACGGTCTTCCTGATCATCTCTAACTAGAGAGCCAGGCATGTCGGACGACCGACACAGGGGCAGTGAACTCAAATTCCCCGTGGGGCAACGGCTCAAAGGGGATCCGCTCCCAACTTGCGACGGGATCCACCCTAAATACCTCCAGAATGAGGTGCGGAGCTGTCCCCCCACAGGAAAACCCGGGCAGGGACGACGGAGCCGGAGCAATGCCCCTTGGCCCGTCACTGAGCAGGCTTAGAGGGGGAGGGAGCCGAGGAGCCCCTCGGTTTCCTGCCTCTCCACTTCCTTTTGGAGGAAGACGCTGATTTGGCAACAGGCCGCCCAGCGCATGCCTGCTGGCCCTCATGCTGGGCCAGGGGGGCCCCAGGGCTCGGGGGCAAAGGGGCTTACGCAAAGGCTGACGGCTGCCCTTGACCCCGCGGGCGAGAGTGACAGAGTCCGGAGTGGCATCGGACTTCTCGGGCCCATGGATGTATCCCTCCACTCCAGGGCCGAAAAGGTCAGTCCCCAAGAAGGGGATGTCCGCAAATCGTGCTGGGTTTCCAACGAGAAGGATGTTAACCTCAGCCACGCCCTGCGGCGCATGGCCACTGCGGCCGCCACCGATCTGGCACAGGAGTCGCCTAGATCCAGAGCCGCCTGGAGCTGCTGCTTCGCCACCGCCCTACCCTGGTCCCGCACCTGTCGAACCGTGGTCCGCAGGTCGCCTGGGAGATGAGGGAGAACCTCGTCCAGGGAGCCCAAAAGGGTGTGGGAGAAATGTGCCATCAGTGCAACCGAGCTAGCCTGACTGAGGCCTAGGGAGGACGCAGCGTAAACCTTACGCCCGACATAGTCCATCCTTCTGGACTCCTTGTCGGGGGGTCTGTCCACATCCCCGGCGTTTCCAAGACACTGGAAAACGTTGTCGGTAATTACCCCTTCAGCCGAGGGGTGCTCCGAGAAACCGGCAGAGAACCGACCGGATAGGATACCTCCGAGCTACCCTGGCCAGAAGCAGGGCAAGAAGTGAGGCAGCCATAGCTCCAAGGCTGGGCCCACACTAGCCTCAGCCACCGGGAAGCCTCCGTGGGAAGAACCCCGATCCAGAATCTCCAGAAGGGGTAAGGAGCCCGATCGGAGACGGCTTAAGCTGCATTCCAGTAAACTCTGAAATGAGTTGAAGTAGACCCTTAGAAGACGATGGGCTGTCGTCACTGGATGTTCCTGGAAGACCGGGTCCTCCCGTCAGGAAACATGGCAGAGCCTGCTCCAGGCTCCAAAGGGTCTGAAAAGCTGCATGAGGCCAAAGGCACTCTTCGTCCGCGAGGCGGCAGGAGGAGGGAACCAGAGACCAAGGACAGGCCACAGTCCGCCTGGACCCCGGCACGGAGGGGCAGCGAGGGCTCCAACGAGCAACCGTCCCAGAAGGCTCCTTCGACCGATACAAAACGGCTGTCGACAAGCGCCACTGCTTGCTATCTGGAGAATGAATCGGGTCGATTGAAACCCAGACAACTGCTGTCGCCACATAAGTTCTCAGAACAATCGACGCCAACGGCGATCGAAACCGCGCCTCATCCGAGGAGGGGACAAGGAAAAACGGCCAAGCCACTTAACCGGTGCTCCGACCGAGAACGCCGAGATCGGCATGAGCGGCTAGACCGAGCGTAGACCGAGACCCAAACTGGGTAACCGAGGCTGGCCTAGGAAGCGGGGAGCACTCGCCTCCTCCCTCGCTCAGAACGGACCGAGGCTGTCGGCACCAAGTGGAGGACAGGCCTCGACTTCCATGGGCGGAAACGCCTCAGCCGACCTCGAAAGACGGGTCGAGAGACTCGACAACGTTGAAGGGATTTGGCGGCTGACCTGACAGGGGTACTGTGGAGGCCAGAGGCGGCAAAACCTCGACCAAGTGGGCGTCGGCCAATGAGGAGGAGAAAACTTCCCGCTCCGGCGAAGAGACCCACTCGCTGCCCTTTAGACATAGGCCGAGAGCAGGCCAGGTTCCTCTCCCTTGAAGGAGAGGAATGTGAAGCTCCTGAGAAGCTGGAATGTAATGAATCCAAGGAGAGCGGGATAAGCTCTGCAACCAAGGAGAGGAGAGGGGAACCCCGCCTTCCCCGCAGGATAAGACTGCAGAGAAACAGTCAAGCAGGCACCCGGTCCAATGGAGACTCCGGAGCGGAACAAACCACCGGATGTCCGAGCCCCGAACGGGCCGCGCGGTCCGCTCGGAGAGCTGACCAAAAGGTCAGAACAAAACTGCAAGCCCGAGGATCGTGATCCAAGTCCAGGCAAAAAGAGCACGTGGAGTGCGAGTCCCTCCTGGAGGAACTAACCGTACGTCTCTCAGGGCCGGAAAAAGCCATCGCCGCAGCGAAGAAGAAAAGATTGAAGATTCAAGGATACTTTAATAAATTTGAAGACCGAACTTTTCAGGAACCAGTCAAAAACGCCGAGCGCTAAGGAGGGAACCTGAGCTTCCAAGCGGTAAGGAAGATCTGGCGTCATGGGGCGGAGCCGAGAGTTTTACCACCCGGGTGGGTGGGAGGAGCCAGCTTGAAGACCTTCCGGCAAGATTTAAAGCGGCAAGGGACCTGCCAATAAGTGTGGATGAACAACATATCCATGTCCCTAGAACAGATGTTCCCTGGAGCTGGCTTTTAAAAGCCAGTCATCCAGATAAGAGAATGCATACAGGTTTTCCCTGCAAAGGGTTGCTGCGACAACTACCAAGCATTTGGTACAGACCCATGGTGCAGAAAACAAGTCAAAGGGCACCACTCTAAACTGGTACTGCTCTCCTTTCAGCATAAAGCAAAGATACTGTCGGTCAGCTTTTCTGATCTTGATATGAAGGTATGCTTTTTTTTTTTTTTTTTTTTAAAACTTAATTTTTCCTTTTTTCTTTCAGTACATGAGGGAATTACATAGGTACGCTTTCTTGAGGAATCTTAGTTACAATAACTGAAAGTTCAACAGATGTGCTTAGGTACGAAGAGAGGTAATTACATTGTTCCCCGATTCACTATTACATAATATCTTTCATAAGATACCTTGGAATACTCTTCCAGGAAAACAAGTCTTTCTATGCAAAACACAGAGGGGCGAGGCACCAGGCGGGAGGTGGGCCCCGGAAGAGCCGGGAACAGCCATCTCAAGGCCCCTCTTTAGCGTGCATGTTATCCTTCAGGTATGTTATTTTTACCAGATTTCCAGAGACGGTGATAAGAAAAAGGTAACAAAAGTAATATGTGGGATGGGCTGGCCAGCCACCCATATGTCTCAATCAGTAATTTTGTTTTCTTCTCCCCAATTTTCTTTCACAGCACCAAATCTGGTCTCGACTGCGAGATATTTATAAACCATGGGGTCCAATGGTTCATCAACTCTGGGATATTGTTTTGTAGTTTAGCTGTTGGGCTTTTCATTTTATACCTACCCTCCCTGTATCTCCACTCCTGCCCCTGCTCCCAACCACCTCCCGTGCTCCTCCTTCCCCCACCACCTCCCCGATCTCCTACCTCACTTCCCCCAACCCCCTTCCTTGTCCTGCTCATAGCTCAAGTCACTGTACTGGTTATTACATGTCTGTAAGTCAATGATCATATGTTTGTAACTAAAAATGATGACTGTTGCACACGCTGACGTGGAACCTTTGTAAAAGAGTCTCGGCTCAAAGGTATTGTAATCCTAGATTGAAATAAATAAATAAATAAATATCATAAATGCCGTTTTCCCAAGATAAAATACTTGGGGCTTCTGGGCTAAGCCAGAGTCTAATTATGCATTTTTTGGCTGCTCCCAGAAAGATGTTAAGTAGGTATGTTTGTTGTTTTTTCCTGAACTGTCTTGGGGAAATGAAGGAGAAGAGCCATTTCTGGTGTGAGAGCCTCTATGTTGGGAAATAATTCTCCTACTCTCTTATTTACGTCTGACCAAAAGGGACCCAGGATTGGACAAAACCAAAATACATGCGAGAGTGTAGCTACTTCACATCCACAGAGTCCCCAGCACGATGAGTTTCAAGATTTCGAGTATCTGGCTGTAAGCTGTGGGGTTCGAAAGAATCGAATGGTCACTTTCCACGCAAACTCCCTCCAAGAATACGAGTTAGTTGTCCTATGCTGTTGTCTCCATATATGGAGCCAGTCCTCTGGGGTCAGTTCGGCCATTAGTTCCGCTTCCCACTGGAACTGAACTAATTCCATGTGTTGGGATGTCACCTCCTGTAGGGCTTTATAACTCCAGGAAGTTAAATGTCTCTGATCCTCCCCCTCAATAAGCTGAGTCAGGAGCATGTGTAATGGAGGAACCGGTTGTGAAGAGACATCCAGGCCTAATTTCTTATCTAAAAAAAGTGTCTGATCTGTAAATATCAAAAGAAGTCATGTTGGGGTAGGGGAAATTCCCTTTGTAGTTGCTCGAAGAATTTAAAGATTCCATTATTATAGAACCGATGTGCATATGTCAGACCAAGTCTGTCCCACCTTCTGAAAGTATCGTCGGATTGAGCAGGCGTGAAAGTCAGGTCTCTTGCTGGGATGCCCATCCAGCCTGCCAGGAATCAGCTTTCAGGGAGAGCCAGGAATCTTACCCAACTCTCTAGCAGCCCTCTTGTGAGTGTTGAGCCCCCGTTTGATAAAGGAAGGTTGTGGGGTTGACAGATCAGATACGAATCTAAAGATATAAGTGAGATGTCCTTCTCTAAGGTCATCCAGGTTGGTGCCTGTGATTTAGGTAGGAGCCAAGTTGCCACGTGGGAAAGTAAGGAGGCAATCCAATATTTATATAAATTAGGGAGTGCTAACCCAACTTTTTCCTTGGGGAGTTGTAGTTTGTCTAAGGCTATTCAGGGCCTATTACCCACCCATATGAATTTCCTAACTGACCTATCCCAGTTATTCAGATCCCTCCAGGTGGGCGGGATTGGGATATTTTGCATAAGGTATAACAGTTTAGGTAAGGTACTCATTTGTATAGACTGGACTCTGGAGATTAAGGGTAGTGGTAGGGGGAGCCATCTGTCCAGGTCTGATTGTATATAACGGAGAAAAGGGACTTATTATTAAGGTTGTATAGATCATCAAATCTTAAGCGCATCTTAACTCCTAAGTAGGTTATGAAGGGCTTATTCCATTTATAATTATATTTTTTGTGAAGGGTTTGAGGAAGGGTACCTTGTATAACAAGAGCTTCGGATTTCCCCTGGTTGACCGTGTATCCCGATAATTTTTCTATTTCTGACAGGAAATTAGATAGCATCTCCAAAGATTCAGCTGGGTTGGCAATGTAGAGGAGCAAGTCGTCCGCATAATATGCTATCTTATACGGTGTCCCTTATATTTGTAACCATGTAGTCGCTCCGTCTGTCTTAATAGTTGTGCAGTGGGTTCAACGAATAGGGTAAAAGGGTAAGGAGATAGGGGACAGCCCTGTCTAGTGCCATGGTAGAGTCTAAAACCGTCCGAGTGTGACCCACTTACCTTCAACACTGCCTCCAGCGCCGTACAAATTCCTTTAATGGTGTTCAGGAAATACTGTGGGAAGGTGAATTTTGACAGGGTAGTCTGTAAAAAGTCCCATGATACCATGTCAAAAGCTTATTTTTAATTTTTTTTTGTACTCTATGTTTATTGTAGTTTCCAGTAAACACAAGACACAAGATACAACAAGCATTTGTCAAGGCCGAACGTTTGCTTGCTGGCATTGGCATTGGTAGTGTAGAAGTTACAGAGCTGCATAATAGGAATGGCAGTGAAGTATTGAACTGAAGCCAACCCCACCACCACCCTGCAGAGAGCGACAGGCATTGGGGTGTGCCTTTGGGTCGTCAGGCATAACAACCATGCCATTTCACCACACCCTACCCTGCAGACACTGACAAGTGTCACGGTGTGCCTTGGGGTCTTTGGTTTATGCGCACCCCATTCCATCAGGAAATACGTGAGATGGGTGCGGTATAGGAGAATGGGTGAAGTTTGGGCCCAAGAGTCCGAGGTACACCTTGATGACTCTCACTGGCTGCAGGTGTGGGGGTGGAATAGTATGAGCATGACAGGTAAGAATCCCAAGTCACACCCCTGATGCCTGTCATTCTCTACAGGGTGGGCGTTATGGTCGGAAACCCTAACGCCTCAGGCATTCGTTGGTATTTTCATTCCAAATTTTCAACATGTTTTTTTTTTGTGACCCCCACCTCATGAACAATGGCAGTATCAGTTTGTTAGCCGAAAACTGCTTTTGCACAGCGACTATGGCATTTGGCACCACAGGTGCAAAAACACATTCCGAACAGGATGTGAAAAATGACAGCGGTACTGTTCATGGGGAGGTGTAAAAAATGGCAATGTTGAAAATCTGCTGTGAAAATCTTAAAAAAAAAAAACAACTGGTGAAGTCATGAGCGTGCGCAGAAACTGTGCAACGCGCACCCATAATGTAACTAGTTTGGGGATTTTTTTTTTTTTTTAAACAGCAGATTGTTAACACAGGCATTTTGGGACCTCCGATCATGAACAGTGTCAGTGTGATTTTCTTTACCTGTCCTGAACAATGATTTCCCACAGCGACCACGCATCTCTGTGCTAAAAGTGTGAAAACATATTTCGGCCATGTTGTGGAAAATGACAGCTGTACTGTTCATAAGGAGGTGTGGAAAAATGCCACTGGTGAAAATCTGGACTGAAAATATTACAAATTCATGAACTTACGAGGGTACATGGAAACTGCGTAATGTTCACTCATAACACAGTCATTTCACGGAGTTCTGTCACCAAATTTTCAACATAGCCATTTTAAGACCTCTGCTCATGACCAGTGTCACTGTGATTTTCTTAATCTGTCCCAAACATTGTTTTCGCACACCAACTGTATCATTGTGCGCTACATGTGCGGAAACGCATTTTGGTTGAGATGTGAAAAATGGTAGCTGTACTGCTCATAAGGAAGTGCGGTAAAATGGCACTGTTGAAAATCTGATGTGCAAATATTACAAGTTCGCAAACTTGCCAGTGTGCATAGGAACTGCACAACGTGCGCTCCTAAAACAGTCATTTTAGGAATTTTTCATCAAATTTTCAACATAGCCATTTTAAAACCTCTGCTCATGAACAGTGTCACTGTGATTTTCTTAACGTGTCCCATACATTGATTTCGCACACTGACTGTGCCATTGTGTGCTACATGGGCGGAAACACATTTTGGTGAGATGTGAAAAATGACAGCTGTACTGCTCATAAGAAGGTGTGGTAAAATGGCAATGTTGAAAATCTGGAGTGAAAATAATGAAAATTCACGAACTTACGAGCGTGCGTAGGAACTGTGCAATGCACGCTCGTAAAAGTCATTTTTAAGAATTTTTCCACCAAATTTTAAAATAGGCTTTTTGAGAGCCCACCTTATGAACACTGGCAGTGTCGTTTCGTTAATCGTTCCGGAAAGGTGATTTCGCGCAGTGGCTGCAAAATCACCCTTTGGGCCCGAGTAACGCTATGACAGTGACAGCATTCACGAGAAGGGGTCCCAAAAACCCCAAGTTGAAAATTTGGTGCAAAAATTCCAAAAAATGCCCAAGATATGCAGCAAAGTTGAAAAAAACCCTATCTATTACATTACACAGCTTACCGGCATTTCCTCAGTTCGTGGTCGGCTTTGAAGAGTGCAGGCGTGTTCCGGTCTACTGAAGACTGTCGCGCTGGACTCCGGAGGTAAGTATGGGGGGGGGTGTGGGAGGCAGGGTGTGCAGTGGGTGGGTGTGGTGGGGCAGGAGACTGCGAGGACCCTTTTAATTTACAGTTTTTGTTTTTATCACTAAGATGGCCTGGGACGTTTGCCACGCTGGGGTGAGCTCCCAGCGTGGCAGCTGAAAAACTGTTTGGGGGGCTGGAGCAGATGGGGACTGGGCACCCCGTCGGCCTCAGCTGCTTGTGCCCACGCTGGGTGGGCTTTCAGCGTGGCAGCTGTAAGGCTGTTTGGGGGTTGGAGCCGGCGGAGTTGGGCACCCCGTCGGCCATACAGAGCTGTGCCACGCTGGGTGGCCCCAGTGTGGCAGCTGTAAGGCTGTTTTTGGGGGTTGGAGCTGATGGGGCATTGGGCACCCTGTCGGCCATACAGTATGTGCGTGGGGCGCGCAGCACGCAACATGCTGCAGTGCATGTTGGGGGAGCTCTGCTCACTGAAGCGGAGCTCTCCCTTTCAACTGTATGCCACTGCATTTTCAGCTGTCACAGACAGCTGGAGCAGTGATTAGCGCACTGCGACCGTGCCTGCAAACACACTGAATTGGAAGAGACTGACACACCACTGGAAAACTCGGATGATGGCACGATGTTTCTTGCACATGCATGCAAGCAAACATAAACATGCCAGACATCACATATTACATAGGATCCAGCCACTGGAACAGTATACAAAAAAAATCTAGCATACAGGTTAAGTATATGAGGGAAAAATCAATTAAGATTATCCATAACAAAGATAAACCTAGATAGCTACTCCTTGCCAGAGTTTAGAGGTCAGTCCTTATATATAATGTCCACCATTAGTTAGATTCAGCTCTCAGGCTAATACGATCCTCTGTCTAGTAATGTTAAATGGCCATACATTTTAAATGAACTGCAGCAGTTGCAAAATTTGCATTTACCAAAAGTAGAAAAATGTTAGCTTAAATTATAAAATTTATTATTCCAACAGGAGATCTCAGAACCTGAATAAGACCCTCTCCTATATCAAAACAGTTCTAAGATTCAGGTTTTAACTCCAAGCAGGAGGCCAAACAAGAATTAAGCATTAATATAATTTTTAACCTTTTAACTTATTAACTTATTAAACCGAGATACAATGCTCCCTGCTATAGCATCTCCTGCTTGTCTACACATAAATAAAACAAGTCATAGGGATAGAGTCTCTCTAGTAACTTTACCACTTCAACTCGGCAATTGACTCAGGGCTTCATGTCTCCTCGTCTTCAGACTCCACTGGAGTGGAGTTTGTCCTTTGGCCCATGGCAAACTCTTTCTCCATGTGCTGGGCCTGTTTGCCAGCCTCCTCCGGATCAGTAAACTGATAAAATACGGCCCCTGTAACAGATTCTAAGGCGGGCTGGCATCAGCAAGGAATGGGTAATCCCCAAACCGCGCAGTCTGGCTCGAATTGCATCACATTTTTTCCGGCGTGTTCCAGTAGCAAAGGAGAGGTCAGGAAACAAATGTAATGTGTGGCACTGAAATCCTCCGATGAGCGAGCTGCCTGTAGAAATACATCCCGTGTGCTGCTACTGTCGGTGACTATCAGGATAGTCCGGGAGTTGTCTTGCTGGGCCACTGCTGCACAAGGGGAAATCCTGTAGGCCTTATAAAGACGCTTCATCATCTCATCATCAAGCTGCAGGGTTCGAGGTAACCACTTCTTTAAAAAAAAAAAAAAAACACAGGAGATCCGTTTCTCCAAAATCCTCAGGTAACCCTACTAGTCTCAAGTTCGATGCTCGCTGGTCATTTTCTAAAGCTTCCAGCCTGTACCTTAAGTGGTTGTTCTCCTGGACCAACTTAAGAGGTTGTGTTGAGGGCTTTGGTAGCTTGCGACTCAGCAGAGATGGCCGTTTTATTAGCTGCTTCTATTTTTTGATCTTACTCACCCATCCGCTGCAGAAGTGTTTCAATTTTGGAATCGATGGCCTGCATAGATCTTTGGAGAGCTTTCCACGGCGGGTCTTGGGCTACATGGTCTGCGCTAGAAGTTGAGGACTGAGGATATGTTGGCGGTTGTTGCTTTGCACCTCTCAGGACGCTCTTGTCAGTTCTTCCCACACTGGAGTTTGGCACCAAAATGATCTGTAGTAAGTACTCTGTCTAATAATATAGAAGTCCACCAGCTTTTCCGAACGAGTTTACCAATTTAAGCCTTAATTATTTAATTTTTTGTAGAGCTGCTGCAGATTGTGACTCATCGGCAAGGAACTCAATAGCAGCCCCCCCCCAAAATGTCAAAAGCTTTTTGAGCATCCAGGTTTAACAGAAGAAGTGGCGAGTTTCTGAGTCTGGCATGGTTTATTAAAACAAAGGTGCGTTTGATATCGGTGTTTTGGCAAGATTTTATAAAACCCAATTGGTCTGGATGTATTATAGTTGGGAGAATGTCATCTAATCTATGGGCAAGTATACTGGTACAAATTTTGTAGTCCTGGTTTAATACTGAAATGGAGCGGTACGAATCATATAGATGAGGTGGTTTATGGGGCTTTAAAATTACCAAGATTGAGACCAGTCTCCAAGAATCTGGGAACGTGGTTGTGTTATGGCTTTTTTGCATCGCCTCTAGAAAGGGTTCACGTATCAAGTCCTATGAATCTTTGTAGAATTCCGGACCAAAACTACCTGGGCCCAGACTTTTCCTGTTTTTTTTTTTAGTTTTTTTATTGTTACATGTAATTCGGTCATTGTGATTGGGGAAATAAGTTTGTTTTGATGGTTAGTGGATAGGATGGGCAGTCTGCTTTGAGATAGGATGTCTGATATTGTTCCAGGTTCTACTTCCCCAGGGGATGCGTATAGTTGTTGGCAGTATGTTTTGAACACGGTCAGAATGTGTTGGGTAGAATAGTGGGTTTGACCTGTTTTAGGTCTTTTATTTTAGATATGGAGTTCAGTTGCGTTTGTCTGCGGAGGCAGTAAGCCAAAATTTTGGATGCACAAGTGCCCCCTTCGTAGTATCGTTGTCTAAGCCACATCAAGGCTTGTTCAGTCCTAGCTGTTAGGAGTTTTTGTATAGTTGTTTGTGTCGGGCTCATCAGCATGGTCACCTCGGTGTCTCCCTGCATGTGTGCTTCTTGCAGAAACTTAAGTTTCTCCTGAAGTGCTGCGAGTTGGGATTCAAGTTTTCTTTTCCTATACAGGCATATGAGATGATATGTCTTCTCAGGACTTCCTTGACGGTATCCCGTAACAACTGTGGGGAGGTTTGTGGGGATTGATTGTCACCAATTATTTCTGGGATCCTTTTTTCCAGGAGGTCCAGGAATTCCTTGTCTCCGAGAAGGGACAGGTTAAATCTCCAGGTAGTTTGTCTTCTTTCCCTGGTGATAGCAATTTCTAAGGTTATGGGAGCATGGTCTGAGAGACCAATGTTCATTATCTCTGCCTTATGAATCAGATCGACGTGTTCTTTACTAATGCATAGGTAATCAAGTCTAGTGTAATGTTTATGTGCATGAGAGTAGAAAATGAATTTTCTTTGCCTGGGATGTAGCTGCCTCCATGTATCTATCAGTCCGGTGTCTTTGATCAAGTGTCTTAAATGCTTCCACCCCGAAAGTTTGTAGTGACAGTCGGGATGCAGAGGTGTCAACTGAGGGGCTAAGCTGGCAGTTTAAGTCTCCGCCCACTATTAGGATCCCCTTCTGGTGGGTCAAAATGGTGTCTATCAGGTGTTGGACAGATGAGGCATCTATGTTAGGAGGAATATACGTACTACATACTGTCAGTGTATGGTTTGATAATTTACCTACTGCCAGAGCCAGTCTGCCCTCCTTATCGGAGTACTGTTCGATAATTTTGAATTGGGAGTTTTAGGGACAAATATGACGGTCCCCCACCTCCTACCATTCTGATACGCTGACTCTACAATCTGGGAGAAGCCAAATCTGAGTAACTTTTGATGTTCTACTGAGGAGAGGTGGGTTTCTAGTAGTATTAATATGTTTGGTTTCTGCTTTTTCAGCACCTGCAGGGTGCTGTATCTCTTTATGGGGCCGGCCAGCCCATTAACATTATGAGAGATTATTTTAAATGGAGTTAACATCTTAGAGCCTGCGTAACTCCCCACCTCCCCAGATGACACCCCCTCCACCCCGCAATCTGAAATATAATCCTCATATATAAATTCTGCAAACCAATTTCCCCTCTGTGTCAGATTTATCCTTTAGGAATAAGAAAAAGAGAATGGGATTTGGAACCAAACCGGCTAACTGGGTCAAATTCTACTGGTCGTAACTATATACAGCACACCTGAGCAGTGTGCATGCGTGACTTCCAACACCTTTAACCCCAGATGGGATGTAGGTGCGGGCAGATCTTCTAGCTGCCAGGTGGAGGATTTATCTCCCAACAAAAGAGGATTCCTCCAGGGGAAACTCCTGCTCCAAATAATGGGAATGGGAGGGATTAGGGTTGAGAAAACTAAAATAAGGGGTAGAAAACAAATAACTGGGTGGTGGTTTGAGCTTTGGGAGGGAGGAAAAAAGGTGCTGTGCAGCCACCATTTGGAGATCACTTTGGGCTCTCACTCCACTTAGCAAAGGTTCTAATGCAGGGAGAAATCAGAGGTTGCATGAGGTGGACCGGGGAGTCCAGGGTAAACAAAGGGAATGGCAAAGTAAAGTCAGTCTCATCACCCCCCCCAAAGCTTAAACAGGGGCTCCCCCCTCAAGAGAAGCTGGGGGAGAGTAAGGGGAAGGCAGAAGATCCACCGTTCGCCATTGACCCCAGATTGATTGCCATCTTGGGAGGGACTAAGAGTGGGCCGCTCTGCTCCCCGACATCTGAGGGCTAGGCTCCCCCACCCGACAGGTAACGCCCAAGGATGGTGTAGTGAGGGGAGCACACCCAGTAGTCCAGGCCAGTTATGACTATAATGTTTTCCGAACCGTAGCAAGTATCTCTGGTTACTCAGCCGATCCAGCTATGTTAAGCCTTTCAATCCTGGCTTCCAAGCGACCTCCCCCCCCGTCCATCTGGGGGAGGGCGTGAAGGGCAGCCGGTAAATCAAGCACGGTCAGGGAAAAGGCCCCCGGGTCTGTATATAGATCTCCCATCAGGCTACTCAGATCTTAATGCCTCACAAAAAGAGGCCCAACTGTGAGGCCGGGGTATGTCCCAAGGAACCAGGCCACGCTCGTCTCCCCCCAGAACTGCCAGGCAGAGACCCCCCAACCAGGACCTCACCTTTCCCTTCTCATGGCTTTTGGAAATTAGCAGCAAAAGGAAAAGTCACACCTTCTCCTATTTAGCAGAGTCAAGTACAAATATGAATATTGGCGTGATGGCCTAGGTCCGACCCCTCATTGGCACTGATGGAGGGTGTCACGAGAACTCATGCCAGGGCGCTTTTATCACAACCGTCCTGGCACCTACGTCTCAGTATACGCAGCTCCAATCCCAATGTCTCTTTAACGAGACCCATGTTAATGCACCTCAGGGGCACCGAACCTCAGACCCATGCCAAGATATCTCTGCTGCCCTCAGTATCTGCCTTTCTTGTGTGTTGATGTGTGGCCCCTCTGAGGCAGGTGGGCCCCCAAGGAGACAGAGAGGAGGATACAGACACCCTAACCACTGCCCCTGGGCCACCCTCCACTCCTTTGGGTGAAGATCGCCTGTGGTCCAACTCCCCAGCCTCCCGAGAATTAAAAGTGAGGAACTCTGGAGCAACTGGGAGACAGTCACCTACCTCGATCCCATAGGACTAATGTCCGGGTTTAACTGCCCTGCCAAACATCTGAGAGTCAATCTGTTGGGGTGATATCAGAAGGTCCCACAAGGTCTGCCGTTTCCGGAGCATCATCCATTGTGTACGGCCGACGTGTGGCTCCCCCAAGCCTCTGCCAGCTCCGTCCTCTATGGTTTTGAATCCCGCCCCAGCCCAAAAGTCCCATGACATGATTAATTTGTCCCTGGTAGTATCCGAGCTCCATCTCTATCAGGCCACCCGACATGTGGCTTTAAGAATCTTTTAATGGCCCCCCCCCCCCAATTTAAATCTGGCAGCATCAACTGAGCGCTCAGGAGTCCTGTCTGGTGAATTGTCTCAGGAGGTGGTTTGCTGATTTTGTCTACCTTGGGTTGCTACTTGTTGAGTAGCTGAATTTCTCTGCGGCCCCCGCATGGTGGAAGCTCGGGGGGTGGGGTTTGAAGCCCCTGGCCTTCAAGTCCTGAAGAGCCTCGGCTACTGTTTCGTATGTCTGCTGCCCCGATGGGTATTGCACCACCAGTTTGTGAGGTAGGGGGGTTCCAAATTTTAGCTGTTGCTGCCTGAAGAGTGGGAAAACTGGGATATAGGCCCGTCGTCTCTGCATAGTGATCGGGGCATAGTCATTGTCAATGAAGATTCTGTCTTGCCCATAGAAAACATTCCCCTGGAACCATGCTCATTTGAGTATAAGTTCTTCTGTTTGAAACTTAAGAAACTGTACGATGATCGAGCCAGTTCTAGCGCCAGGGTGAGAGGGCATTGGGCCTAGTGCGCGATGTGTCCTCTCAATTTCAATAGGAAGATTGGGGTCTAATGCAAGGGCTGTACGCAAGAGATTTCACAAATTCGTGAATATTGGGCCCTTCGCTGTCTTCTGGCAGGCTATAGATGCGTCGATTTTTCCTACAATGCTGGTTCTTGGCATCTTCCTGTCTCTCCATGGTCGAGTGGCATAATTCAGTGATTTGTGTCATAGCTGCTTGTAGTTGGAGAGTGATATTTATTTGCTCCTGCAAGGTTTGTTCCAGAGAGGTGACTAAGGTGTGTGCTGTCTAGGTCCTTTTGCATCTCCTTCTGTGTCTGTTTAAACGAGGAAAATTCTGATTTAAAGACCCCGAGTTCCCGTAGGATACAATCCAGCTTTTGATTCATTTGGGTGGCGTTACTTGATTTATTTCTGGATTTCCTGCTGGAGAAGGAGCGTGAAGGCTGCTGTGATTTTACCGAGGCCTCAGAGTCCGAGTGCTCAGGCTCCCAGATTTTTGTAGCCAGTGCTAGCAGCTGATATCTATTGCCGCACCCTAGCTTTTGCTTGTAGCCATTCCGTACGTCTTCTGTAGCGTTTTTAGAGAGATATTTGGTTATGGAAGGCTTTTTATCCATTTTAAAGCAGTGCAAATCTATGGTGCCATCTGCTACAGGAGCTGCACTGGAAGTCTCGGTATGCATCCTTTATCATCTATGGAGCAAAGACAGTCCCCTGTTTGCAACAAGGGAATTGCAGGAAGGCCATGCAAAACGTCTTGTAGTTTATGCACAAGCAGAGGCCTCTCGGATCCAAAGTGGTGCAGATCTACTGTCCATTTGGGAACCAGGAAGTATGTGGAATAGAACCCTCTGTTTCTCCGATGAGGAGGAACAGGTTCCATAATACGTTTGTGTATTAAAGCCTGAACTTCTTTCAGAAGGGACAGATGTCCTGGAGGATAACTGGAAGGAGGCGGAGGATGCTCTGGAGGAGTCTCCAAAAGCTCCAGAACATGCTCCTTGGCAGTTATCTCCAGGACCTATTCGTCTGTTCTGACCTCCCTCCACTGAAACGTAGGGAGAGTCGGCTCCCTACAACCATCGATGGAGGCAACAGTGGTGTGGGGACAATCTGAATCGAGTCAGGTTGAACCAATGAGGGCAGATCCACTGGTTCCAATGGCCTTGGGTGATTTTAAATGGGAACCCTGCGGGAAGAGGGCATGGCAAGGGCCCACTACCCTTACCTCGGCCTTGCTGACAGGATTGACAGCCACCTCTGGTAGCAGACTGGCAAAAGGATTCTCTTCCACGACCCCTAGCAGGCATGGGATAAAAGGATATGACAGACCTTACTGTCATTTTGGATGACCGACGACCTCTCAGTGCCTTTTCAACATCACAGCCAAAACAGTTTGCTCCCTCTAAAAGGGGCATTTAAAACTGCTTGCTGTCCATCATTTGCAAATCCAGCTACCCTTAGCCAGGAATAATGCCTCATGCAAATGCCAGATGCAGCAGCCCTGGCAGAAACATCAGACACATAATATGTTGAGAGAAACCAAGTGTTTGCCAACTTCAGCACCAGAAGTCAGGGTTGTAATGAATTTATTCTTGGCACAACCTTCTGGCAGAGCCTGGGCTGCAGTTTTATCAGCCTTCCACAGACTATTCTGATGTTCAAATCATATGGGTCTGGTAATCTGCAGTTCTAAGGCCTAGTGAGGCAAAGACATATGTGTGTTTGCCCTTCAAATCCAGAGTCCTGGAGGCTGTCAGAAAGAGTCAGCAAGTAGAGTACTCATGTGTTTAGGTGCTCTGGACCTTTCATGGGCAGCCATAATAACCACTGAGTCAGTCTCTGGTTGATTGGCATAGTAAGGCTTGGCAGAAGGAGCAGGGTATTGCTTGTCAACCTTTCTTGGCACAGCAGGTAATGATTAGGCCTGTACCATGCAGTAAAGGTAGCATCCTCCAAGGCAGGGTAAATTGGAGGAATGATAATGGAGTGAGTACAAGGTACCTCTAAAAACTCTTCATCACAGTTTCCTTGGTGGTGTCCTTCTCCACGGCAAAGCCCATGGCAGTTTGCTTTTGTTGTAGCATGAAATGGAATGTAGGATCCTCTGGAGGAGATCTGGTAGTGTACACCATAGCAAATCGCACACTACAGGAAGAAAGGGTAGAACCTAAGTGTTGTACATACTGTTTTCCCTCATAGCCTTCTTCCTCATAATCTTCCTCCATAATGAGATCAGGACTATATTCCAACTCATCGACCTCCCTCTCGATGATGGGAATCGATGGCATCAACAGTGGCTGACAAGACAGTCCCACCTGTCAGCGGCAACACAGGCTGCACAAGTTAGCCTGGTAAAATACATTTGTATCATCTCTGAAAATGATGCCAGTGTTGCTCGAGTGTCAATGGCGCCCTGGCCAGGGGCCATGGCAACTGGAGTTGACAATGGGTCATGGCCCATCCACAACGGCGAAGTACCGTCCATGTTAGGTATGGCAGTGCCTGAGCCAAGCACCAACCCGGTGCCTCATCGATAGTCAGTGGGGCTGACATCAGCACCACTGGAGTGGTCAATGATGAAGATGGATTACCTGAAGGTCACAGATGTGACCATGACCTTGCCAGGGAAGAGGATTTCACTTTATCCTTGTGCCTATGCTTATGGCCAGATGAAGTGGGAAACAGAAATCTGGGCAGGGGAAGCCAAGGGGGCAGGTGTAGCCAGCAGGCTCCTCCAAAGCCAGAAAGGCCCTTTCAGAAGTTCAAACACAGATAGGACAGCCCTGTCGCCCCATCCCTTGGATCCTGTTCTGATCTGCTCAGAGACTCAGATCACTCAAGTGGGGAGAGGTCAGAGTCTGGTTTGGATTCAGCTAAGTCATTCCCTGCTTCCCATCTGCACAGGTTCAAGACAACCTTAGGACCCAGACACCTCTGATGATTTCCCATTTGAGTGGGTGCCCTTACCCACCGTGATGGATTATCTTATCTCCCAATTGCACAAATCCCTAGATTGCAAAGTGCTGCAAATTGCAAAAGGACTGCCTTACACCAGCCCTCCCCAAAAAATGCCCTTTACCCCCATCTCTGATAGGCAGTTTTTTGTCTAATCTAGGTAAGGTGGGCAAGGACCCCAAAAAAGGGCTTACACAAAAGTCTCTGAATGGTTCAGGACAAGCTCCTGGACCCCTGTAAGACCCCTTGCCCTCCTGAGCGATGTGGTTCAGGAAGCAATAGATGATGATGTACCTCTGGACCTGTCCAACCTTCAGGACATTATCCAGAGGGTGATATGCTTCTTTTGCAATACCAATGTCACCCGGGATCTGTGGCTGGAAGAGTCATATCCCAACTCCCCCCCTCCCCCCGGTACACTTGCATCAAGCCGGCTACAAACTTCAGAACCCAGATATAAATTCTGCACTGAAAACCTGTCCAACCCCAATCTTCTGTTTAAACAGCTTTATATCAGCCCAGTGGAATGGACAATGGCTGGAAATCATGCTCGGTCAGCTATCTTAACATCCCTAAACTACAAAGCTCAACCTGTATGGGAAATCACTTGGTTAGAACTGAAGCTCGATAGCTGCTGCTTCTCCAGCAGAAGCATGACAATCAGACAATGATGTGGTTTGGGTGTCATGTTTTGGACCAACTAATTTGGTGAGTTATTCTAGTGAAAGCCCAGAGAGGTCCTGGACTCCTGTGATGATAATGAACTGTTTCAATCTTTCAAGGGCTCTCTGGGAGTTTTGTTACCATGGTAGCCTGCAGCAGTTCCAAGATGTATGGTTTCAGTACACCAACCAGTCTAAGGCAACCTCACACACTGCTTTTATAAATAATACCTCTACGGTCAAAATTCTGTTTTACCAACTAGGCAGCAGGGTTGGTGGTGATTAAGAAAATCCACTCGCCCCACAGACAGTGCAAGAACTCATCTGTTGCAGAAAGCTTCTATCTTCTAATAATAGCCTGCAGAGCTAAAGGGAAATTTCACAGGTCCAACACAAAATCTATAAGCAGTTGGCTTGTGGGCCAGAGCCTATTTAAAATCCTGGCACAAAATCCCCCTTTCAAAATTTTCTCTCAGCAGGGAGGCAGTATAGTTTAGTGGTTAGGACATGGAAGGGGGCACTGTGGACATCGAGCTGAGAGGTAACATGTTTTAGTAACTCCGTCTCCCAAACAGAAAATTGCTTTAAAAAAATATCTTTTACAACAAACGTTTGAGAAAACTTCAACTTACTTGCTGGTTTGTGGATGGGGCATCAAGGTAGGTAATCTGAGGAAAAGAACAAACACCTACTGAATGCGGAAAAGGCAAGAATACATTTGCAACACAGCCCTCGTGGTCAACCAATGAGGCAGCGGCCCAGAAAAGCTCGGAAGAAATACTTGCTTGAATGGGGCTTAAAATGCAGTGCCTGATCTCGTCAGTCATGCAGCTCAAGGCAAAATTTAACTCCAGGGTCACAACAGCAGAGACGGACACACTGAAACAAGATATGCAGTAGGTACAAAGACAAACAAAGCATCCTCAGCCACAACGACCCTACTAGTCAAAGAAAATACCCACCTCGGGGCCTGGCTACAATCTCCTGGAAAATAAAGCTCAATCATCCCCTGATGTTTCTCAAGGGATGACTAGTTGAGACACTTACGCAGGAGGATCAAACATTTTAATTTACCTTTGGCGAAATCATATAGAATAATGCAATGTAGCCATCAAGAAGATCTGCCTGAACACCGTACCATGTTCCTAATCATGGACAGTGTTGACACCAGGAATCATTCTGCAACTAGCCTGGTGACAGGGACCCATTATGCAAGACAATAAAAGCATTTATTCCCTGATACAACTTATGTCACACGGCAAAGATGCAAGGAATTTGACAGGATCTGAAGTGAAGCTGTGGGAGCCCTTTGTTGTACATACTGTACCATGATTTAACCAGCGAGGTAAAGGATCATCCATGAAGGTAAAGTCTGGGCATTTTCCAACCCAACTGATGCTGGTAAATGGGTTTCCAGGACTTCTGTGGGCCACCGCAGTAACAAGGCTACCCCAGACTACCCTGACCTAACTTCTGAGGACACCTGAAAGGCATAGGGTAAAGTACTGTTTTATCTAGTACTGGGCATGCCTATTAGAGACATCCTGTTGTGTCCATGGACTTGCTCCATGTGGAATGTCCTTTGAACTGTACTTTATGAAATGGAACTGCAATGTTTTGAGAGAGCAATTTACTGTCATTGGCGGCATATCACTCCAGGAGGTCTGCAAGATTCCGAACAGAATGTATTTTACACAGAAGCGACTGACCCCTCTCTCTCTCATCGTTCCACTATCAAGGACAATGAGCTAACTTTCCATATTAATAACCTGCCTGCATTTCCAGCTGTAATAATGTGATTACCAACATTATGAGGGAGGTAGGTTTCCTCTCACTAATTTGCATGATGTTCCTAGTCTGTGAGATTCATGAACTGTTTATTCAAAGTGTTATTTCCTTGCTGTTCAATGAAGTATATCTTTTATATGGAACTTGACAGGTGCTTGGCTTGAGAGGGTGGAGCTAAATGTTTGATTGATTTTTGATCTATGCAGCTAATAATGTTTCCTGACATGTACAGTAAGTTTACTGACACTTAAGCTGACTAATATGTCACTTAGCCCTCTAGTAGGAGACTTTCATATAGTAACATTTAATGGATGTAAGAACTTTCAAAATTAGTCATACTGCTCTTGGACTCTATGATCAGCAAAATATGGTAACTTATGTATTGTTAAAAATGAGGAATAGCCTTAATATGGTTTCAAAATAGACTGGATGCATAATACTTCCTGTGATTATGGAGTTTAGTCTCTTAATGCTATGTGTACCACTTTGGTCTGTTCATTATACGGTTATGGTAAGCTAATGTACCTGTTGACAATAATAAAAATAAATTTAAAAAAAAAAAAAACATACACATGGACACATACACCTGAAAATCACAGGCCTAAAGGCCACCACTACCATTTACTCAATTATGTGATCTTGAGTAAGTCATAATCTCTGTGCTTGTGTTCTCAGCAGTTACATGGGCAGCAGCAGGCTCCCACAAAAAAAGAAAGGTTATCGTTCTCTGTTGGGCTATTGGTGGCTAAAGAATTCAAACTGGAAAGCAGTATGACTCCCTCTACTTTTAAAGTGAAGGGAAAGTTCAGAAACTTGGGGAGTCAGAAACCTACTGGAGTCTTTACGTGATACTACCCGACAGTTAATTCTATCTGTAATGGAACCCAGGTGCAACATTTTCAACACACAGAGTCTATACTGAAACATATTCATGTTTCTGCTTCCAACTCTTATAGGAAAAACCTCATTTTGGGAACTTCAGTAGGGGGTTAGTGCAAGCCTTGGGCTCACTGTGGGACTCTCAGAACAAATTATTTGCCCTCCCTTTGCTCCATTCCCTTGCAGCCGGTAAAACCAGATGGAAGAAGGATAGACCTCTACTAAATGCTGAATCGCAGCTGCACTATACTGGGGAGCCGATGAATTGTAAAATAAAAAAGAAACACTACAGATTGCTCCTTTCAACAGCAGCTTTTCTGACAAGACAGAAATTCTTCGCTGTGAAATAAATTTAATGACCAAGCCTGGCAACACCTTTGAGCAGCCTCCACAACCTAGTGATCCAATGACATTAGAATTGGCTCAGCCAGTGGAATGCACTGTCACCTGGAAGGCCAGGGTTCACATGCGATCCATGGATACCTGCAACTAGGCCAGCTGGGAGCACACCTCTTTGGAAGGGAAGACACAGGAGATCCGAGATTCAGAACTCTCTCCTGACTGATCGAGGAGCCACTTTGGCATAAGATTGTGAAGGTAGTCTCTCACCTGGCCAGAGGAAGGGTGCAGCTGTGTGGTGACACCCAATTGTCCGAAGTGAACCTGGCATAGTGTGGAAAACAAAGAATTAAAGAAAAAAAGTACCACTTAAGCTGACTGGTAGCTTTATTGTTAGCATTACACTTCCTACACTGGCAGCCTGGGTGCAGCAGCAACCAACATCACTGGGGACAGTCGAGGTGAGAGCATCAAGAGTCTGAAGGATTGCTTATGAGGTAGGGGAAATCGCGCCTCAAGCAATCTGTCCCACACCTAGCGGAGGCTGTATCAAAGTAGGAGGCCCAGAAAGGTGTGGGACATCGACAGACACTCCAAATCATTACATGTTGATATCCAAGGAGGCAGAAGCTTAGGAGGATAATCCTTTGCCAGGCAGGATGAAGGATGACCCCTCCTCCAACCTGACACAACTTACTGGGCATGTGCTTCACAGGGGCAAGCCCCTCAGACCCTGCCATGAGGTGTAAGTCATGGGGGGTTGGGGTGGGAAGGGTTGTCCAGATAGGGGCCACAAGGTGCAAGACAGACAACTACTAAGTGAAAAAAGTGTCACTCTCGTAAAGAAGCCTGGAGCGTTTAGTCAGGTGACTATACCGACTCTGAAGTACTACTGGTTGGATGCAATACAAGGGGCGGAAGGTAGAAACTGCATAAATACACTAATACTGGTAAAAACATGATCCAGATCCTCCCAAAATATAAAGCACTGTATAAAGCAAGGTAAATTGCCAGGAGCTGCTAGCTCCCCATTCAAATGTCTTACTTCCTCCAGCTGAATAGCACTTTTTACACTGGACCTTCATGTTTATTAACTGGAATTATTCCAACAGGAATAATCCCATGAGATGCAGCATCTCGTTTTCATGGATATTCTGGGGAGGACAGCAAAAGTCAGCCGGTTAACACAGTCCGCTCGAACAGTTAAATACAGGCAAGGCAAAAAACTTTAAAGGTTAATACATCCAAACAGCAATTAAGCTAACAAAGCTGAGTCCCAGCAAACAAAGAGCAAGAGCATTACGACATGATCTTGGGGCAGGGAACAGGGGATATCGAACCAAAACAAATACAGGGGTATACTAAGGTGGCAGAAAAGAGTGGATTTGAACACTTGCAAGATATAAGCATTCTAAAGCTGGAGAGAGAGAGAGTTTGTTCCAGGTGTCTGGTGTTGAAACTGCAAAAGTGTTTCTACCAAATTCATGTCATCTGAGAATTAATAAGGTGAGTATGGCTATTGCACGGAGTAAGTGGGCACTGCGATTGAGTTAAGTGGGCTGGGAGATAATCAAGGGCTTTTCTTTGAGCCTGCCTTACCTGTTGTGCAAATGTTCCAAGGGCAGCAAAGGAGTTTTGTTTGCACAGCGGTGCATGATGTCTCCATAGTCACTGAAAGTGGAGACCACCTGCTTCCTCAAATGAGAACTCAGACAGCATTCAGACCAGTAGAGAAAGTGGAGCCTGAGCCCTTCACTGCTAAGTCAAATAGCACCCCTCTATGGTCCTCTACAAAATGTCTTAAAATTGCACACATGAATATTCATAGCCTAACTGTTAACTTCTCTGACCTGGAAACTTGGGTGTCCCACTATTCCCCAGACATCCTAGGGTTAACCAAAACCTGGCTCAAGCCCAACACACCGGATGCCTTATGTGCACTGAAGGGCTACACGCTACTTGAGAGTTGATCGCCCTTCCGCTAAACGGGGGCAGGGTTGCTCTTTATTTTAAGTATAACCTCACTATCACTACCCTGTAGCCAAGTCTCCTAGTGCCTGTGAATCAATCCATGTAATAATTGTTCTTGGCAACACAAAAAAGTTAAATATAATATGCGTCTATAACCCACCAACAAATGGATTAACCGAGTTAACAGAAGTCATTCAACGCCTGCATCATTTAAAGGGAAAACCAATTTTTCCTACTTGGGGATTTTAATCGCGACTGGCAAGGAAGGAACAGAGTTGTTTGAGGAGGTGATACGGAAGCTTTACCTATCGCAAATGATCACCTGCCCAACCAGAGTTGTGGCAAATAACGGTCACCAATTCCTCTTCAATTGGATCCTTGATAGGACTGTACATACAGGAACTTTGCCAGACTCAATCAGTGACCATGTGCCAATTTTCTGCACTTGGAGGGCATATACCCAGAAGCTCCCACCCAAAGAAATTCAATTCTGGGATGTCTCCAAACTCAACTATGGGACCTTAACTGTGGATTTCCAATGAACTGACTGGTCCCCATTATAAAAGACATCCAATATTGAGAAAGCTTTCAACTTCCTATTATCTACACTCCAGGCTCTCCAAGAAACTCACGTGCCCATTAAGAAGTGTAGAGTCAGAGGATCAATGACTAGGTGGTTACATAGTGACCTACTTGCATCCATGAAAAAGAGGGACAAAGCCTAAGAAAAAGCCAAACTCTCGCAGTCAAATATGAACTGGGTTGTAGACAGGTATCTGAGAAAAGAGTGCAAGAAAGCGAGAAGTGCAGCCAAAAGTGCGTAATCCAAACAGCTTTTACGGTCATCCGTTAGTGACTCTCGCAGTTTTTGGAGTGTCATCGAGGCACAGGTCAGGAAGCATAGGAAAACCAGAAGCAGTTTCAAAATTCACAAATAGTGTTTTCTTTTTCTCAAGATTAGTAAAATAAAAAAAAATTATTCAGTGTAACTATTTACAAAGGCAGTGCAAACAGAGAAAATCAAATCCTTCCGAAAGTATCTCTTAAATCCAGCTTTCAGTTTCTCAGTCTCACTCCCCTTGTCTCTCTCCTGAAAAACATTGCTCCTCTTTTTATAACAAGTCTTTGCAGGGAGCTCATGAAGGAGCCAATATTTTTAACAGAATGTTTTTGTCGGTTTCCAGTGTTCTTGCAGGTGCAGCGAAAAGAACATAATGACCCAGAACTGACCTCTTGTTGCCAGCATCTCAGAGTTTGCAAACCAGCTTCTCAGGTTAACCCCTTGAGTTCCAAATAGCATTTTGCAATTATTTCAACAGTATAACTGTATACAGTTTTAAATAAAGGGATCCCAGTCTCACATACAGTTTTACACAGAGATTCACGATTTTTTTTTTTTTTATATAAACGACAGACATACAAGGGGGAAGAAAAGACACAAACAACAAGAGAAGGCAGAGAGATAGCGAGAGGCAGAGAATTGCAAAACCGGAGTGACCAATTCCTAGGTCTCACAAGAAAATATGGTTGCATAACCAGACAGAGAACAGACAGAAAAGGAGAGGATAGAATAGACCCTTGCATTTAAAACTCTTTCTGCATAACAAATGGGGCAGGGTCTTATTCAACCCTGTCACATGGAGCCACATCGAATCTTGAATGGGGCAGGGGACTAACCAGGATATCACTGCAATAACACTGAAGGGTAAAAACTGCAACAGTTTATGCACTATTGCTAACGCCTTAAATGTCCACTTTTCAGATCTATCCAAATACACAAGCATATTTGGACTGGGCCCTAATCAAAAACCTGAAGCGTTGGATGGTCATTGGTGACTCCCCCTTTCTCAACCGAAGGCCTGTTACAAAAAGGAAAAAATTACTCACTGCAATAATCTCCTTTCTTCCAAGGGGTCCTTTAGCATCAGTAATTTTTTTGCACGTAGCTGGCTAGGTGCAACTGCCCCGGAGGTGTGCCTTTAAGAGATATTTAAATGAGTGTACGACCAAGCCAATCAAAAGATAGGAGGGGATGTGAGCTGAGTGAGAGCTGTTGAATGCTTCAGAATTTTTTCCAAAGAAAAACATGTAAATGTCCACAAAAGTGGAAATAGAAACAGCAACATGAGCTAAAAACTCATCAATAAGAAACTCCAAATTTGGTAAAAGGTGCTGCAAGAGCCCTTCTCTGACAGGTGAACCAGGGAGAAAGGGTGGGAACTTACTGATGCTAAATGACCCCTTGAAAGAAAGAAGATTACTGCAGTGAGTAATTTTTTCTTCTTACCCCAGGAGTCCTTTAGCATCAGTAACTTTTTTGCAGACTACCCAGCAGTACCAAGTGGGAGGCAAGCAGAGAACCTACTTAGGAAAGAGGCTCTGCAGAACCGCCCTGCCAAATTTTGCATCAGATCTGGTCTTCACATCCAAACTGTAGTGTTTCACAAAGGTGTGCACAGATTTCCAGGCAGCTGCTTTGCAGACATCCAGTAGGGGAATGTCCCTTGCCGCTGCAAGCGAGGCTGCAGTGCCCCTGGTGGAATGGGCCCTGAGCACCACTGGAGGTTGTTGACCAGCTTTCTCATAGCAGAATCTAATACAAGAGACCAATCAACGAGAAACAGTTCTCTTGGTAGCTGGTCTTCCTCTGCCTACATCCCCGTAGGTAAGGAATAACTAAGTGGAAGACCCTCTGGACTGTCTAGTATGCTCTAGGTAGTGAAAGATGGCTCTTTTGACATCCAAGCTGTGGAGCTTTTGCTTGCCAGGAGTGGATGGCCCAGTAAAGAAGACTGACAGAGTAATGAACTGGTTCAAGTGAAACTCTGAAGCCACCTTTGGCAGAAATTTCCTATTTGTCCTGAGCTCAACTTTATCGTTGTGAGGGATGATGTAGTTCGGCTCAGTGCACAGGGCCTGTAGCTCTGAAATCCTCCTGGCAGACGTAATGGCTACCAGGAAGATGGTCTTCCAAGTTACAAACTTGATGTGGGCCGTGGACATAGGCTCGAAAGGTGGATTCATGAGCCCATCTATGCAAAGATTCAGGCTCCAAGGAGGAACAGGCTCCCTGGTTGGAGGCTGGAGGTGCAAGAGGCCTTTGAAAAACTGTTTAAAAATGTTGTGGGGAAAAAAATGATTTCTTCTTTCCCACCAAAAGGTAGGCTGAAATTGCCGCCAAGTGAAGCTTGAGTGAAGATGGTTTCAAGCTTGACGCCTGTAGGTGTACCAGGTAGTCTAGCAGCTGAGGGTCTGAGGCTGATAGGGATTCGACCTTTTCGCTCTTGCACCAGAGGGAAAACATTTTCCATTTGGCTGCATAAGTCTTCTTAGTGTTCAGTTTTTTTAGCCATCCTCAGTATCTTAAGGACCTGTTCAGAGTACTGTGAAGACAGAAACCCTTAACTCCTCAAGAACCAAGCCTTGGGGTGAAGAGAGTGTATGTCTGGGTACTGCACTCCCGTCTGAGGGAGTGAGTCGGAGACAGGTGAATGGGCCTGTTGCAGGACACAGAGGAGAGGGTATCAGGCTTGCCTGGGCCAGTCCAGAGCCACTAGGATCATCGATGCAGGCTACTGTCAGAGTTTCAACAAAACCTGAATATCAGGAGAAAGGGAAGAAATGCGTACAGGAACCTCCCTGACCAGTCCAGGATCAGGGCACCCAGAGGAAGTGTTCCCGGAACTGGAGGCTCACAACAGTACTGAGGAAGCTGAAAATTGAGAGGAGAGACAAACAGATCCACGTCTGGTGTGCCCCACTGCCTGAACACTGTGGCTAGTACTTGCTTGTTCAGCGTCCATTCCCTCTGACCTTGACTGATGTGGCTTAGAGTATCCGCCAGAGTATTGAGTTTGCCTGAGAGGTGAATAGATGAAAGGCTGACTCCCAGGGAGAATGCTAGAGACCAGAGCTTCAGAGCTTCCAAACAGAGTATTCCTGATCTGGTACCACCCTGCTTGTTTATGTAGAACATTGCAGCGGTGTTGTCTGTTCGAATTTGAACCACCTGTCCTTCTATGCTGGAAGCGAAAGCTTTGACAGCTAGCAAGACTGCTCAGAGTTCCAAAAGATTTATGTGCAACTATGACTCTTCCGGAGTCCAGTTGCTGTTTACTGAGGCACTGTCTAAATGAGCTCCCCAGCCCAAAAGGGAGGCATCTGTGGTGATCACCTTTGTGGGAAGAGGAGCTCGAAAGGGAACCCCTGCCTGCAAATTTGCAGGGTTTTTCCACCACAGCAAGTTTTTGAGGAACTGCTCCGACACAGGTATCAACTTTGAAAATTTGTTGCTTCTCTGAGACCAGCGAGCTCCGCTGTAGGCTTGCAGGAGTCTCATCCTGTACCTGACCCCTGGGACTACTGCAGTCATAGAGGCCATATGTCCTAGACGTTTGAGGAAATGTCTGGCTGGTCTTGGCTGTCCCTGGGTGAAAGAATCTGCCTCTGAAAGGAAACTCTGAATTCTTTCCTCCGGGAGGAAAGCATATCCCTTCTAAGTGTCCAGCTGGGCCCCTATGAAGGTGAGCAGCTGGGTGGGTTCTGGGTGAGATTTCTTTATATTTACCAGGAAACCCAGAGACTCCAGAGTGCGTCCTGTGAGGGAAAGAGATTCCTTGACCTGACTTTGCTACTATGAGCCAGTCGTCCAGATAGGGGTAGAGAGCAACACCTAGTCTTCGGAGATGTGCTGCTACCACTGCGAGACACTTGGTAAAGACTCTTGGGGCCGAGGACAGACCGAAAGGCATTGCGGTGAACTGATACTGACCCAAAGGAAGTTTGAACCTGAGAAACTTCCTGTGAGATTTTCTTATGGGTATGTGGAAGTAGGCATCCTTTAAGTCAAGGGAGGCTAGCCAGTCTCACTGCTGCAAGCACTGTATGACCAGACTATTCTGAATTTGGGTTTTTTCAGATGTTTGTTTAAATATCTAAGATAGATTGCCACGCCCACTCCCCAGTTTTGTGTCAGAAAATACCTGGAGTAGAGGCCCTTGCCCTTCTCGTGGGGGGAGACCCTATCCATTGCTCGAAAAACCAGAAAGTTTTGTACCTCCATTTCCAACAGCGGTATCTGTTTTGGGGACAGAGGTCTTCACTCCTGGGTAAGCTTGAGGTCTGGCAGCTGCTCGAACTGTAATGACAGACCCTTCTCCAGCACCCACTTATCTGACGTGATGAGAGACCAATGCTGAAGATAGTGAGAGAGTCTACCTCCAACTGGAAGTGGGGAGGCAACCTGGACACTCACATCAGGACTTAGAGGCAGATGGCGGGGTAGAGGTGGCTCTTCTTTGGCCCCTTCTGCTCTTGCCTCTGAAAGATCCCCTGTACTGGCTAAAGTCAGATTGGGGACAGGGACTGTAAGGCCTGGGAACAAAACTTCTGCCCGGGGACGGGATCTCTGAGGGGTGGCGGGTTTAGGCTTGGATGAGTGGCTCTGTCAGGAGGCCTTGTACTCTACTTTTTTCATGTAGTTAGTGGTTCAGTAATCAAACAACATATTTTGATCAAAGGGAAAATCCACGGCCTTGTTCTGAATGTCTGTGGTCAGAGTGGTTGTTCTAAGCCAGGCAAAGCGTCTCAGAGAGATGGTATGGGCCATCGCCCTAGAAGCTGCACCACTGTCGGCATCTGCCATGTGGAACTGGTACACAGTAGCTTCCAGGGCAGTTTCTGACATATCCACCAGCTCCTGCACCACAGAATCTGATCCATTGCGGCGATAGCCTGGACAGATTTCCAAAGGGCCTTCTGATATTTGGCTGTGAATGCCATGTAAGAAGAAAGCCTGAGAAGCAGGGAAGCTGTGGTATACATTTTCTTTGCTATAAAGTCAATTTTTTTTGAATCCTTGTCAGGGGCGAGGGCGACAAGGAGACACTAGCTTTCTCGCAAGTTGCCTGTTGCACTATACTTTCGTGGCTAGGGTGTGCAGATAGGAACGCCGTACCATTTTTAGACAATTTATATTTTCTCTCAAGCCGCTTATCAACCCCTGATACTGAAGTGGGGTGTTGAAGCACCTTCAAGGTATTTTTTCTAAATGCATTATAGATAGGGATGACCAGGGTCTTTGAGGATGAAAGACCCTTCATCTCCCTATAATGTTCATCTTCATCGACATCCTGGTTGGGCTCCTGCGTAGGGAGGTCCAGGGTATCCAGTATATTTTGTATAAATGTAAACAGAGGAAGTCTGTATGTAAACAGAGGATGTCCCTACATCCGTCTTTCGGATGAGACGTTAAACTGAGGTCCCATCTGCCTGGATTGGTGGTAGTTCAGGTGGATGTTAAAGATCCCATGGCACTTATCGAAAAGAGTAGGGGAATTTCCCCGGTGTCCTGGCCAAATTTCCCTCATTCACCAAAAATACCACCAACAGCTTAATCTGGTTCAAGGTCAGTTGCCATTCATCTGTATCCCCCTTCCCCCAGGTCGTGCCTGAAAATAGGCAGGAATTGTCTAGTGCACTTACCCGGTCAACAAAAGCTAAATAAATAAATAAAGAATCCTCGTGGTCGCCCGGGGATCCCCAAGGTGAGGGTCCGGGGACTCCTGGGGCTCAAGGCCCTCAAAATCCATGTCAGGAGCATCATAAAATTGATCATCATCTGCATCACCCGCACAGTCTACGGAAGAGAGAACTGTGGAAGAGTGCTTGCCAGCCCCAGTAAATCGAGGACCCATCTTTTGAAGGGTCTGAAACAGTTGCCATGCTTTTTCCAGATCTTGCACTGACAGAAGAACCTGCGCAGTTTGTGTTTTGTTTTTTATGTATGCTTTAAGCTGACTGTTGTCTTGCTATTGGCTTTCCCAAGAGCAACGGAAGCATATCTGTCTTGGCAGAGTTTCTTTTTTGCCACTTCATCAGAGGCTTGATCAGGCTTCCTTTTTTCGTCACTCTTATTATTTTTCAATTTGTGAGGAACTTCATCTTTGGAAGCTTTATTTTTTGGCTAAGATCTGGAGGGTTCCTCAGCACCTCTGCTTTTGGTATTAGTACTTTTGAATGGCCCCTCACCAGAAGCCTTTGATTTATCCTCAGCCATAATAATCAAAGGTTTGTCTGCTATGTTCGCCAATTTAATCAAAGTAAACCAGTTCTGGACTACAAACCGTGTGCAGGTTTCTGCCCCAGTTAATAAACTGTCTGTCTATTACCAGTGCCCTTTTTTTTTTGTAAAACTGGGATCTACACCAGTGCCAATCTTAACAGAAACCCAGTAATACTCAACTGCACACAGGTGGCTGCTGGACCCTTACGGATAGTCCTGACACAGATGATACCAAGGTCCAGTAATATAACAAAAAAGTTTCCTCGTAATTGCCAATCTAGAGAGAAAACCCCCAGGCACTGTTTAAATTTGAAATCTACTGCAGGTGCCTAGCGGTAAACCCCACAAGGTCTGAGGTAAAAAAACAAGGCAACTGTCCCTAATTCAACGGTTCCCACAAAAATTTGCCCCAAAAATGAAGGAAACCATAGAAAATAAGCACCCTCGATAAAATTAGGTTTAAACTAAACAGTCGCAGTAAAAATAAAGTCAAAACAGCGCCTTTGCACGAAAAATAAAATATTTGTGCTGCACAAGTAAAACTTTCACTCAGCACACTAAAGGAAATAATTTATGAGGAAAACTTTACCCAGATAAGCACTAGGAGGCTGTCAAAGGAAAGTTGGGAGACACCTCAGAGGCAATATTGCTCAGTCCAGCGGAGAAAAAAATTCTGAAGCATTCAACACCTCTCACTCAGCTCACACCCCCTCCTGTCTTGACTGGCTTGGCCCTACGCTCATTTAAATATCTCTTAAAGGCACACCTCTGGGGCAGTTGCACCTAGCCAGCCAAGTGCAAAAAAGTTACTAATGCTAAAGGACTCCTAGGATAAGAGTTAAGGTACTATGGCTACTGAGGTCCATTTCAAACTGCGGCTCTGCTGGCGCTGATGGGCTATTACCACAGTTCCTTAAAACTGCTGAGTCCTTCATAGCAGCACCCGTCACTAGACTGTTCAATCTGTTGTTTGCCACAGGGAAAGTTCTGTTGCTCTTGAAGACTGCCAGAGTGGTGCCCATACATAATAAAGGGGAAACCAGGCGCATGGATAATTACCAACCTATAGCCGTACTACCCGTGATAGACCAACTTCAAAAAGATAGTTGCCTCCCAGGTCGGGCTCTGAATACCTTCATCTATATAACATACTAGCATTGGATCAGCATGGTTTCAGGCATGGTGTGCACATCCACTGCCCTCATAAAAAAAAAAAAAAACTTACTAATTATATAAATATGGCTATTGATGAAGGAATGCTTACTGGGGCTGTTTTCATTGATCTTACCAAGGTGTTTGACCTTGTTGCTTAATAAGTTAAACACCTTGGGTTTCTCACCTGCCACCACTACCTGGTTTGAAAGCTACCTCTCTGGGAGGCGGCAATTTGTTGAAATAAAATCAATTCTGGTCTCCTACTGGTGTTGGTGTTCCACTGGGATCTTTTCATGGGCACCTACTGTTCTCGTTCTTTCTAAATGATCTACCTAAAGTGGTCGATTCCTGCGCCTCCCTACTGTACGCTGATGACATGATGTTATACACTAGTGCTGCTGTTATAGATGACACCAACATAAAGCTGAATAAAATTTTGCTACTATCCAATCCTGGATAACACACAACAAACTTGTTAATTCCAAAAAGACTCACGATGCTCTTTAGCTCTGCACCTAGACTTGGCATATCCCTCCTCTCTCTCTCTCTATATATGGTCCTGGTGGCTCCCCACTTGCAGTTGCTGAATCGTTTAGATACCCTGAAGTTACTTTAGACCCTTCCCTTGATTTTAACCTCCATATATCTACAGTCAGCAAAACTGTTAACACCATACCTGGCGTTGCTTACAAGATTCAATATAATCTAACTGCTGCCACCAGGCTTGCCATTGTTCAAGGTGTAGCGAGGCCCAGCCTCTCTTACAGTCTGATATCTTACCTGGTGGCCAAAAAAAGGGGTGTTGAAGTAAATGGAACATGTGTTATAACAGCACCTGTAGAATTGCACTGTCAGTGCCTAGGCATAACCATCACTGTGTCCTCTATGCTAGCCTCAGATGGCTCTCACCACCCTCTTACCGACTGTATACTGCTGGCTATACAGTAGATAATATTATTAGAGCCAGTGCTCCCAAGTCGCTCGCCAACATGTTTAAGACCACATCACAGGCCTACTCCCGGAGGTCAATTAACAAGTCACTCCTCAACATCTGTAAATGTGCCACTAGGATGGGTAAACAAGCACTCTCAGTGTTTGCACCCATGCTATGGAATTCCCTACAAAAGACAATTAGATGCACCAAGTCTCACCAGTTAGGAATGATCTTTGGGAACTCTTTCTAGTCAATGATAAATGCTCATGTACCGGAGGCTCTCTATTTTGGAATTATGATCTATATATCTTGTTACTTGGCACTTATTTGGCCTGTGTTCCTATACCCCCTGTACTGCTCAATGTGTGGCATATTGCTCTAGTTTTCCGAGCTTACCCTGTTTGATATCTATGACCAATGTAATTTGTGCTCAGTTGGTATGTAATTTTGTTTTTGTCTGTAACCCTCCCAGGTCATGCCTGAAAATAGGCAATACTTTTGTTTAGCACACCTACCCGGTCAAAAAAAAAAAAAATAAATAGTTTTTGATGTGCCTACTGTATAAAAGCAATAAATTAAGCCACATTCCCAGATATTTGAATACGCCAACTTGCTCAGTAGTGTTGCCATCTGATGTTATGATTACAAATGGAGCAAGTTCTGGGATCCAAACACCACAGATTTAGTTTTGGTTGCATTGATAATCAGGTGGTTGTTGACAAACCAGGAGGAGCTAGTGCTGAAATCAACTTGGACCACCAAATTAACATCAGACATTGTCACTGAACTGTAGTGAGTATGGTGACATCTGCATACATATATAGATGACACATGCTGCTGTGCTTCAGAAGGCCATTAACCAAAATGGAGAACAGCACAGGGCCAAGGACTGCACTTTGAGGAACCCAAAAGATTTAAGTCAGCAAGGTCTGAATCAGTACGTTGTATGGACACCAGCAGGGTTGGTTACAGAGGCAGGTTTCAAAATATCTGATGGCAAGTTGGCTGAGACCTAGCATCTTTTGCTTGAGAAGGAGTGCTGCATGATCCAGCAAGTTGAATGCTTTGGACAGGTCCATGAAGATGGCCCCAGTAAGAAGACCATTATCTATAGCTATGAGGAAAGCACTGGTAACTTTGAGCAATGCGGATATGGTGGTATGCCCTTACTTAAGAAAACCTGCATGGGAAAGAGCAGACTGAAGATGCTCAGTCAGTTGTGAGTGAACTCACTTTGAGAACCTTTGAGAGGGCAGGAAGGACCGAAATGGGACTGTATGGATTCAGATCCTGTTTGGTTCCTCCTTTGTGGAGAAGCAAAACTCTGGTACATTTCCGGACATTAGGCATCTCACCATAGAAAAATGAGAAGTTTAACAGCATGGTAACAGAGGCACATATATGATGCAATGCAAGTTGTAGAAGCTTAGGGTCAAGGAGTCCACACCAGCACTCTTGTCTGGGATGAGGCCTATTAGTGCTTTGAGAACCTCTGCTGCAGTAAGAAGTTAAAATATGGCATATCATGCAGGTCAGGCTGTATATGGATTGTTTAATGAAAGACCAACCAAGTAGTTTCAAACTTGGAGGTGAGTGAAGTAGGAGTTAAAGGCACTCACAGTGTCTGGAAAAGAGGTGGCAAGGTTCCCAGAGAGGGTCCGGATTGATTAATTGCTCTTGAAGCTCCATTTGAAAAATGGGCAGGTGGGAGATGCTTCATTGGGAATCTGACAATGAAGAGGGAGATACCATTGGAACAAACAGCTAAGTATTTGGATGTTATCACTTAGACAATCTTAAAAAAAGACAATGTTTTACATTGCTTACAGATCTTTTTATGACTTCTAAATTATGTCTTAGAACTTGCAGCTCTGATGTTTGTTGGTTACAGAATTTAAAAAAACTTAACATGGTGAAAGTTTATTCTCTTATACTATGGCCAAAGAATAGACTGACAATATAGTTGACAGCTAAAGGAGCTGTAAATGAGCTTGGTACATCCAGCAGACTTGGGTTGGAGTCTCACAACCTCCACCTGCATACTGTGAGACTATGAGCAACTCACTTAACCTCCTAGTGCTCCCGGGGTCGTCCCTGAAAACAGGCACTGTGCCTAGTGGCCCATACCACTTGTTAAAGTATTTAAAAAAATAATAATAATTCTCTGTCTTCTAATTTTACTGCTGTTAAAATTGCTACATTTAAACATAACTATAAAAACTACCTGTTAGCTAACAGCATATGTAGATGTTTTGTGCAAGTGATTTGATGTGTGTTTTGTGCTGTATTATTTATTCAATTTGTTTTCTTCTTGTGCAGCGCTTTGTTTGTTTCTCTCATGGGTCCCCCTTGAAAATGGGCAGTTCTTGTCCTTGAGTTCTTACCCAGCAAACAAAATATAAAATAAATCTGATAGCGTGGAATCAGTGAAGAGTTCTAGGTTTACTGGGTGTCTAGGGTCCCCATGGGGTTACAGAGGAAACTCAAGAGGTGGTCAGCATAATAAAGGCCTAAGTTGAGGAGGAGGTGGTATGGGGGACGAAATTATTGCTTTGTATTCATCCCTCTCCCTTTTTGCCAGGTGGAAGACGAGGGAATATTGTTTTTAGGATCACTGACTTATAGAGGACATCACATCAAAGTTTTGTTTGTTCTCCATGTACAGGTATGTGCATAATGGATCAACTGAATGTACAACTAATGTGCTTTCTGGATGTTTCAATATTTTTGTTGAATAAGAGAAGTAAAAAAAAAAAAAAAAACACCACACGCACACACCCCCACTACTCCATTTCACACAAATTTCAAATAGGTTTTTATGACTTGACCAGAATTTTCTTGAACGACGTTTGACATCCGAGTTATACCCACTGCAGTTAGTACACCCCAAATAAAGCAGTGTTCAAACTGGAAGTCTAAAACCCTATAGCATTTTAGCAGATTTATCCCCTGAATGTTTCAGTCACATTTCTGCCCAGAGAAGTAAGCATCTGTTAGCCAAACCTTAAAACATCACAGTATACTCATCTGCAAACTATGGAACTGCAGCAATAATTTGGCTGCCTGAACAATGCCACTTGTGGATAAATATAGACCTACTTGGCAAAATGTTATTTGCCTAATGACAGCAATCCTACCTCTGGAGACTGTTTCACTAACACGTTCACTATAAAGTTTTATATCGGGAATAATGGTAGATAGTAACAAACATGAAAGCCAATGCTGCAAGTTAAGTGCAAGCAGTTTATTTCTGTGCTGTGGAACTTGGTGTGAAACTGAAAGTGCAGTAAAGGATGAGACAAGTAAATAGATTTCAGTCAGGCTCCAGAGTTCGGAATGGATAACAATACATATTAATATTTAGATACACAGAATTTGTCAGGCTAATAAAGATCCAGTGTTGCAATCCAAAAGCCAGACCGGAATTCATGACATGATTATCCTAACGGCATCTCCATACAGTCCTCTCCAGGCTTTCTATCCTCCCCCTTCCCATACACCTCACTATCCAATTGTGTCTATCCCAACCATTAGTCTTTTTTTTTTTTTTTTTTAATACTTTATCCCAGTGGGCCGGCCCCCATTCATCAGTCCCTTCCAGCGTCTACTGGGACTCGCCTCTCTCGCTTGCTCCTCAGAGTGCCAACTAGCCAGGTGTGGAGCCTGCAGGGGGCCAGTATCATTCTGCAGGTCGGCTGCTGTTTTCACCCCTCCCCCCCAGAGCAGTGTAGGAGTGCACGATAACACCAATGGCCGAGCCGCACATGCTTCCACACCCTGCACACCAGGCGTCTGCTCCGCGTTCGCTCCCTCTGTCTGCGGGTCCACTATGCCAGTCTCCAGCTGCCGCCAGGGGCCAGGCAAGCAGCGGATTCTGTCCCCACCCCTCCCTGGGAGAGGAGAACTGCCCTCCTGACGCTCGATCCTCTCCCTCCCCGTCCGACCCGCTCGCACCATGAACATGGGTTGCCGATGTGGCAGAAGGTAAGGCAGCAATGCCTCTGCCCTCCATGCCACTGGGCCGACTGTCACATCCATTCCTGAACCCCATCACTGGCTAGGCTTCAACTACCTGATTAGGCAAACTATTCCACTCTTACGCCACCCAGTCTGTGAAAAATAACTTTCCTGCACCTACTCTGAATCTCCCTTCCCCACTAACTTCCATCCATGCCCCCTGGTTATAGTGACTAGATGATTGCATTCTATGTGGTTTATTCCCCTCACGATCATGCATGTCAGTACAGTTCCCTGGAAGTGGGAGTTCAATACCTTTCCGAGGGCCAAATGTGCCAGTCAAGAAAAGGCAAAGACTCTGTCCATCAAATGCAGACTCCAGTTCCCACTAGCCTGGAGGACACTTCAATGGCATCACAAGATGCCCTTGTCTACAGCCTAGGCAACTCCTGGCCCTTGGCAGAAAGACAGATGGGCTTGTCTGACAACTCCAATGGCATGGCAGTTAGGAGCTGTCCTAGCTGCACCCAGAGGGTTTGTTATAAGCTCCAGGTGTGCCAAGATGCACATCACAATGCCTCCTCAATGCATTTGTCTCCACAGAGTCTGCATCAGATGGTCAGTCACACACTGGGTAACAAAACCCATCTGGAGTCTGCAGGACCATAAGCCCCGAAGTGGGGTGAAGTACTGTACCAGCAGAGCATGTGGGTATGTCATATTGCTGGTAGACATCGCAGGAAGCAGAGCGAAGGGACATCTCCAGACTGTTCTGGAGCATTCCTCAAATACCTTAGGCCAGGGAGGGATGATGCTGTGGTCATCGCTGAAAGCTCCTAGGACAGCCCGCTGGCGCAGCAGTAGTGCTACCACTCACAACACCAGTGAACTGGGTTCAGGAACGAGCCTGGGAAGCTGGAGGGCCGACCAGAGAAGAAGACAGAGCATCCCAGGACAGCCCGTCATCTCCGGGCAGGCCTCGGTGCTTGACTGGCCCCAGGTGGAAGTCTGGGGTATAGCAAGCACCAAGGCAGAAATAGTGGGAGGGACGTGACGGACGCCAGCGCAGTAATATGTGCTCTTGACGTCAGGGTGCACGCCACGCCCACGAAAGGAGGAAAGCGCCTTTCATGGCTCGAGAGACGCATGCTGGAGCAAGGCCCCAGAATGCTCCCACCTGCTTGACTGCCCGGACCCGATGAAACAAGAAGTGTTTGGGACGAGAGCCCCACCTCATCGCGCCTGGGACGGAAAGGTAAGGTGAGAGTAGCAGGCAGATTCTACAGGCGCCCCTAAGGATGCCGATCATGGAGGGGTGTGGAGGAGAATAAAACAGAAATTCAAAAAAAGTTAAATAAAATAATAAAAAAAAAAAGCTCCTAGGAGTCCCATCTGTGTGGACAGGGTACTGCGCGTGGCAATGTTGCCAATATGCAGCATGTGCAACGTCTGTCAAGAATCTGGTACAATGAGTACTCAAAGGCTGAGGACAGGTGTAGGGAGAATTCCAAGCCCTCAGATGACACAGAGAGGAGGCACTGGACAATGAAGTCAGGCCCTGAACACTTTCAGTGAAAAAGTTGCTCTCCGTCACTGGAAGGACCAATCAGAAATCCCCTATTCTGAATGGCTTAACAAGCTATTACTTAAATAGGTCACCAGTGTTTGGCTCTTCCGAAAATAATGGGCATGATTTACTGGAGCACGAGCAGGCTAACTGATTTGGTCCTGGCAGCAGAGCCCTCACAGGGTCCCTTTCCCCTACACTGCATAGGGCCGGGAGCGACTGTCTCTTGGGTCTCATTGCACAACTTCACTCCTTTTGTTGTCTCCCTCTTCGGTTTCTTTTTGTTGTCACTACTTCCTGATATACCTATGCCCTTTAATTAGACATTTACTCTGAACGGACTACTCTTCTTGTGTATGTTATATGTTTCGGGGGTTGAGGGAAAAGGGTTAGAGATTTCATATAGAGTTTTGTATGTTTATATGTTGTTTGTTCACATGTGTTGTTCATTATTGGGGCTTCTGTTTGTTTTATGTACAATTTTTAAAATCAATAAAGTATATTAAATTAAAAAAAAAAACCCAACAACAAAGTCAGGCCCCAAAGAGACACTAGTGCTGCGTCTGTCACACAGCCCAGCGGCAACCCCTCCTCAGAGCCGCATGGGCTACTCTATTCAGAGAGCGACACCTCAACCTCCACAACAGGACATTGCCTGACTCCACTTCCTCTCCTGGCACAACAGACGATACCAGGAGGAGGCACAACGTCACAGCCCGCACCGCCCTGCTCATCGACACCATGAACGGTGTCAGAAGCTGGAGCGACACCGGACCAAGACACAGAGTTGTTCTCCGGTGTAGACCAAGTGTATAGCTTTGGCCTCATTGCCAGGGATGTCCATTGCAAAGGGCGAACAGACTGGAGGGTGCTCAGCTGGCCACCCAGAAAGCCAGCTGTCTACTACTCTCTAAAAATACCACCAACAGATTAATCTGCTTTAAGGTCAGTTGGCATTCATCTGTATCCCCAGGTCGTGCCTAAAAATAGGCAGAATTTGCCTAGTGCACTTACCCGGTCAACAACAACTAAATAAATACCAGACCTGCCCCCCCAGGGCCTCCGATGCCTCAGCAAAGTCAGGGAGAATCCTGTTTTTCCACAGTACCAGAGGCATTCGGAAGGGGCCCAACGACCTGAGCTTGGCCACACAAGTCTGCTGTCTTCCTCCCCAGAAGGCTAGAATCAGACACCCCAACTTCAGCATGCAGAACTCGACAGCACAGTAGTCCATCATATAGCAGGCTCCCAAGAATCCATGTCATGTTCCGGTCCAAGACAGGTTCAGCAAACATGTCATCAGTCCTTCATCACAATTGATTTCCCACAGGAATACAGACACATAATCAGGGATTTTTTTTTTAAGCCGCTAAAACTATTTCACTTGGACTTTGACATCACAGACAAACCAAGAAAATGAAGGTGACACCACAAAGAGAAACTCAGCGATGTCGCTGAAGAAGTTCAATGACGTCGGAACTGAGGCACTGCTCCCACAGTGTGCACTCGACCGCAAGAAGAACCGAGGTGCGTGAGGAAGTCAATGGTTACTGGCACACGAGCGACATCACAAGGGTATGTGTTGTATCCGAGTAGCGCCAGCAGCAGACATTGGCTCCCTCCCTATAAGGAAAAAACCTCCCACTGGGTCCTACTGCCTCCAGTCCTAGGCCCATATGTATGGATCAATAGTTAAGACGGATTCAGGGAAGATAAACAGTTTTCATATTTGTGAGCTAGTAGCCAGTTGGTCAGTAACTTTCTAAATCTGGTACCCAAGCCAATTTTTTTAGTGGCCATTGACCACTAGGCTACCTGATTTGTCCCACCTTGGTACACAGTTCCTTTTATCTGTTTTTGTGCCAGCTGGGCGAGTCTGTATTCAGAAGACAAAAAAACGAGTTTAAGAATTCACAGACTTGCTTTAAAAAAAAAGAAAGCCACAGTAAGATCAGCCTTGGACCGTAACCAAGGACAAAGAAAATATTGCCGGAACAGATACTTTTTCTTTAGGCAGTGCAGTGATGTTATTCACGCACTGGTTGTCATAGAAATAAGGCCACAATATTTATGTGTCGTTATGTAGTTTGTCAATGAGTTTAATGCCAGGCTTAGATTGTGTGCATCAAAGGAAAATAAAATATGAAAATGGAGGCTCGCTGATGGACATGGTTACTTTCACAAAATGCACGCTCCAAGTTACAACTAGGATGGTCAGGAAAAAAAGGGCGCTGGAGCATAAAAGGCAAAGAGCTAAGCGTCACAACAGCATGCTTTTCACAGTGCGGCTGCAGGGAGCAGAGCTCCAAGGACTGAAGGTGCTCGAACAACCCTCCTTTTGTAGCGAGTACCCTTACAGAGTCTCTGAATGAAATGAAGTGAAAACTAGTGTTTATGATTTGAAAGACGTTACTACATTTATTAACATGAATTTAATTTGCAGTCATTTATTTGAAATTTTTTTGTAATGCAGGATCCCATCTTTGATAAAGTCCATAGCTTAAGGTGAGAAACGCTGGATTTTATGTGGCAGTAACAAGAACAGGCAAGTTAAAAAGCTGAATTACTGAAAATAAAAATGGCCATTATTTTGAACTTTAAAAATGCTGTGGAGTCATTCACTGAATTTTCTGCACAGAAAAAAAGAAGGTACCGTCAAAAGAGGGCAAAATCCCATTTAAAAGCATGACCTTTGGTAAAACGGCATTTTTAATTGCAAGGCTATGCCTGAGGTTCGATGGGCGGAACAAACCACTCCCCCATCAGGCCTTAAAAGGTGCTCTACCTGGATAGTCCAGGATTTGTTTCTTTCATTGCCCCACCATACTCCCCATCTCCTCCAGCGGCACATCTTTTCCGTAGGCATCTTCCTAAGCTACCTTCAGCCAAGGGAATCCTTCCCGGGGCATATACAGGGGTAGAACCTTCCTCTAGGGTTCCTCACCATTGTACCCCTACATGGTGGTATATCCCATGGATAGAGAGGTGAACAGCCACAATGTATCTAAGCACATAAGCATACATCATACCAGTTGCGCAAGAACATTGAATCAAATGTTTTGGAAGAAAGTAGGACTGCAACATAGATGGGCTACAGCTATATACAGCATGCATTGGAGAATGTCCAATAGTACATATAGGTATGCATCTACATAGCGATATTCAATAGCCCAAGTCAAAAGATGCATGTTATCTTCAAAACGTGAGGTGGGCAGGACCATAACTCATGAGTGGCAGGGCCATGAGTGACTTATGGAAGTCTTGCCCCCTCACAAGGGATGATAAACTGCATATTCTGAGTCAAACCACTGCATACTGAATTTATACAACAGTTTACTAGTTATAGCTTTTAAATCTGCTGTTTAAAGATTGTACTGTTTCTTTTTGAGTTTAGCTGCAGGCTTCAGTGCTGTAACAGGCAACTGTGATGTCATCAGCATTGTGAAAGTTGCCCCCCCACCTTTTTTTTTTTTTAAAACACGACTTTCTTTTCAGGCCCTTCAGAGTGGAACGGTCTCAGGCCACTGCTCTCGCCAACTCACTCTACCACCCGCTGCGTTTCCCTGCCATCTTCAAGTTCGTCACGGTTCCCCGGGTCGGGCAACCTGGGGAGACCGCAGGGGGCAGTGGTGGGGAACCAGCGTTGGGCGTGTGGTGGTGGCACTGGCAGGGCTGTCATCTATCCGATCTGGAGGGGTATTTCTCTTCTTCTCTTTCTGTGGTGCTCAAAGCCCCCGGTGCATGTTGCACATCTGATGCTGGCAAACAGCTACCCTGCCTGCGCCAGCCACGCCTCCTTACATGTAGCTTGGCATTCTTGGCACCCTGGTCTCCACCAGGGGCTGCCAGAGTGCCAAGCGATCCCGCACCTCCCCAGGACAGGAGAGCATCCCTGTGGGCGCTCGACCCATCTCCCTCCCGACCCCCGAGCTTGCTCCCGAACTCGGGTTGTCGACGTGGCGTGAGGTGTGACGTCCAGCACCTCAACCCTCAGCGCCACAGGACCGGCTCCGATTGGTATCTTGAAGGTTTGTTTCATCACAGTGGAGTACAGAACCAATTACGACAACACTAACTACAGAATACTGTGTGTTGCATCCCTTAAGGTTACCCAAGATACAGATGAAGTGTGTGCAACCTGAAGGTAAGTAGAAGCAAATAAGCAGGTTATTACTTCTTCATGGTCTATACTGCAGCAACCCACACTCCTGGCCAGAGGACAAAGTGCAGCCTTGTCAACCCACATGATCGGGGTGGGGGTGGGTGGAACTGAATAAAGTGAGCACCTGGTTTAGAATAATAAAAACAAAATTGCATGAAAGCAGCACTCTTTATAATGTTTGGAACTCTGACCCCACACCTTTGTACTCCATTTTAACTCGTCCTTTTTCCCCTCTGCCTTTGTGAGATGCTACCTCAACCCAAACTGGCATTCTGCATTAGTTTCTTTTTTTTCTAACTTTACTTTCCATTTCTCCCTCCTTACCATGCAGGCCTGGATTCCCTTCAACCTGTCCAAAAGCCCCGGATCCCACACCTACTAAAGCAGTTATCCCTGGCCCCAAGCTAGGCAATACCAATTTTCTCAAATACTGTCCCCAACTTAACCCTCTAGTTGTAGCCAGCTTGACAGTTCTTTGTTAAATAATTAATAGTGTACCACCCTCCACGGTTTTCAGAAGCAGTGTTATATGTTCTGGAACACTATTTTGTAATGTCCCTGTTTTAGCTACTGAACTAGACTAGCAAGCAACAGATCCTGTCTCCCCACACAAAAAAACTAGAAGGACAGGGATATTTGTCAAGCAACACTGGAATGAAAAGATCATATTTACAGACCTCTTCTCAGTTTTTTTCTTCCCATTGTGGTCTTCGGGTCCTAACACTTTTTCTCTGTAGATCACCCTTCCTGTTTGCCTCTCTGCAGTCTCCCTAATGCTGTAACTGTAACAGCACTGGGGACTAGGGCTCTGCTTTAAGTGGGTGGGTGGGGATGCAAAGCATGGGACTGTAAAAAAAGTCATGGGGGCATTCTCATGCATAAATCAAATGTGTCAGGGGAAAAACACTGGCATTGGCGATAACAAGTGAAAATCAAGGCAATAAAGTTCAGCACCAGACTACTGTACCAGTACAGATAAGAAAAAAACACTAGTTAAAGTGTAACAAAAAAAATGCTTTATTGGACATATAATTGCAAGCTTTAGAGGAGTCCATCAATGTTTCAAGCAGTCAACCTCTGCTGTCTGACACCTTGACAAACAGCAGAGGTCAACTGTTTGAAACCTTGGTGGACTGCATGGGAATGGGTCTCCTCTGAAGCTTGCAAGTATATGTCCAATAAAGCATTTTTTTTCAGTTTAACCAGCATTGTTGTTATCAGTACTGGTTCAGTTGCCTGGTGCTGAGTTTTTCTGTCTTGTTTCACACTACGTCCTGCTCCAGGTGCAGGTGTTCACAAGGAGTTCTTTTTATTTTATGGTCAAGAAGATCAGACACATTCTGATTGGTTTAAACTGGTCACATGACAATGCATTAATTTCACATTACTGCATGGTTCAGCCTTTTTATTTTTTAATCTGTACTTTTTTGTCCCTGATGACTGTTGCTCCCATCGGCCCTAGGCAATTACCCAGCCCATTCACCCCTTCATGTAGCCCTCCTTCCACCTCCCCAGTTTGCCCCCACCCCTCCCTCCCCAAGTTGGGATGGGGGGGGCCAGGCCTAAACTCCCCACAAAGCACGTATGGGTAGTGGGGTACAGGAGGCAGTGTAGAGCCCCGAGTATAGCAGACATCATCCACACAGGTTGGGGAATTTTATCCCCCGATTTTCTCCCACCCTAGGATGTTGGTGGCAAGGTTTTCAGTACGAGTGCATATATACAGTTGCATGGTGTCATTCGGAGCCTGGCAACTTTCCCTTCCTCTGTAGCTTGCTCCACCTACTGTTAACCCAGGTGTCCTCTAGCAAATTCCACGTCTCTCCCTGTCATCAACTCTGGGATAACCCAGGTTTGTTCCCGGGATGCCAGCATCACAGCCATCAGCTTTGCTACTGCGCTGCTCCCACAGTTTACTTTCTTTTGTCTTGCTGTTTTTTTTTCCCCATATAGATTTTTGCTCCCCCATTGCCCCTTTGCCTTACTTGGCAATGTGGGAGCCATGGTGTTTCTGGTTTTTCTCCCCATTACCTCAGTTCAGGGTTGCGCATGCGCTCCATGGCTCCAGTAACGGCCCCTTCCTCCCTAATGCCAGGTTCCCCTGCTTGACTTGTCACTGCCACCTGGCCTTCACCAGGTGGCAGCCAAGAGCCAGAGAAACCCCACGTCCCTCCCTGGAGTGGAGAGCTGCCTTGCGACTCCTCTACCCCACCCCCAGCCGACCCCTGGTGGCCCGAGCTTGCTCCTGAACTCGGGTCAACGGTGTGGTGCAAGGTGTGGTAGCCAGCACCTCAACAATACCGGGCCGGCTCTGTCTGGCTGTTTTAACTGTCAAATCCATTTTATAAACAGAGTGACCAACAACAGGGCATGTGGTTGTGCATAATTAATGCACTTCCAGGGTGGTTAAAGGCACAACTGGAACATGCATTAATTTTGCACAACCTCATATACAGGAGTTGGTTATTGCTTCTGTACAGAAAATAAAACAAACGCCAGGGATCAATATTTGGGGGTGTGAAGGAAATAATTATTTTCTTAATAAACATTTTAAATATAAAAAAATTAATATTTTAAAATATTTTTTTAATTAGGCGTCCAACATTTTCCCTTATGTAGTTCATAAAACCACTCGCTCACTGCTCTTCCTTGAAGGCATACTTTAACACTTACCTGTCATCTATAAATGAGCTATTATTAGAAGTCACTGTTTTAATTCTCTCTTAACTATACATTCGTATTCCAATAATTACGGTTTACAAAAGAGTACAGTGCTTCATTTCAGTACTAGAAATTAACTTGTCTGGAGATCCTCAGCCAGTTTGACTGATCCAAATTAAAATCCTAAAAATAAGCCTACAGATAAATCTTAATGAGCTGCTTAGGAGAAAAAGAAAAGCATACTTTAATGTGAAGCATTAGAAACTAAGTGTGATAACTATATACATTTAATAACCTGCAATTACCCTCCCCCAAAAAGAAGAGCAATGGTATGCATTTTAACAGGGCCATGGAACATATGTGGCTCAGATTTAGAAAATATTTTCCATGGGTTGCCCGAATGCCACGCATGTCTGAGTTAGGGAAGCCAGGATCATGGTGGCCATGGTAGGGGAGTGCAACCAAGCGCAGTGTGAGGGGACAGTTGGGTTCTGCCATCAGCCCCTTGCAATGGGTCAGGAAACCTGCTACCTCAAGAGCGTGGCACTTGTGTACAAGTGCGCTGAGACATGCACGGCCAGCAACAGGCATAGCTTAGCATCGGGGGGTGGGGGGGACTCAAGCCAACAGCGTGACACCAGTTGGCGACGGTCTCTGGTCCTTTGCTGTGAATCCACAAGCATAATCTGGATAAGTGTTGGCTAGAAGAGGAACTTGGGGCAGATGCCATAGGGGATACGCCCCCAGGATTGAGGATTAGGCTGCGGACGAGAGAAAGCTATACACAAAACAAAAACAATAAAATTCACATAATTTTCAGTCACAAGATAGAGAAAACACCTGTGTGCCTTTGTTCAAGGTCTGCTAAATTCTATACAGTAAGTACTCTGTAGCTGTATGCATCACAATTTTCATGTACCCTATAAGGAGTACAATTACAGTACTGTAATCTTCTTCATCATTTGCATGTCAGAAAGAGTTGTTAGTGCAGGTCTCAGAAAAGCACTTAAGTTGCACCTCCTGCACAATTTCAAGTGCTACATTAATACAAACCTTGTTAAATAAACTTTAAACTGAATCACCCAGAGAATTTAAAGCAGCCGTGCAGCAAATATGTGCAAAAACCAAAATCACAACCTACCTTATTTTTTAACTGTAAAAGATTCCAGACATCTTTCACTTTTCCCTCGCTTTAAAAATGTCTAGTGTTACCAGAATTTAAACATTTTTTTTTAAATGTTTAGTGATTTCACTAATAAAATGTTTGACTTAAAAACAGCATAGTGAACTTGACAAAGGTTAAAATCAAGAAAATAAAATTTATATATGTGCACAGAATACTAAGTATATAGAAAAGCACATTTAAGTGGTATGCAAATGTGTCTTAACTGTAGCTGGACACCAGGGCCTGGATATGCAGAAATGTGCCAAAGTCCGGCACAGTGCAAATCCGATGCGCCATGGCGCAACTGGAGCCATATTCAGAGGTTGCGCAAGCCGAACAGCGCCAGTGCAATGTGGCTGAATATGACAGAGTTGCACCATGGCGCAAACAGAGATGCTCCAGCGCAACCGTGGCAGCAGGGGGGGCAGGACACAGAGAACAGACCCAGGGACAGAGCAATGGAAGCACAGTGACAGGCCACAGGAGGCCTCCACCAGCAGGGCACACACAGGCACCCAGACACTGGAACCCAGAACACAACAGTGGCATGGATAGCAGATGACAGGAGCCCACACAGTGGGCAATGAATGGGCAGGGTTGCAGGCAGCATGGCAGACCACTTGGGACAGGCCGCACAACACCAAGCAGAGGACCCCAACACTGTGCGGACAGTACCCGACCAAGGACCATGGCCGTGTGCCACCACCATGCACAAACCCACCACACACCCCTGAGTGCCGCCCCATGGGCATCCAAATGCACAGCCACCAACCCAGGGGATGGACAACACCACAGTGGGACACACCACAGCACACAACAGGGAACCACGTAAGCACAACACACATCAACACACATACCCTCTCATGCACACAACACGGACAGACACTGGGCCACTGCAGCATGGCTCCGCACGCCACCTGCAAAGCAGACACAGGCAGGTATGTCATAAAATACATATTTAATACAACTATTTACAAAACAGCAGGGGCTGGGGAAGGGTAGGTACAGCGAGGGAAAGGGACAGGGACTGTACAGTGGGAGGGGGGACTGTAGGGGAAGGTTCAACAGGGGAAAACAGGGGCAACACTATCGACGGCCCTATCCAGCCGCCCTTGCAAGTTATCTCTCCCTCCTCTCTACTGCCATCATCCTCCTCATGGCCACCACCACCTCCTCTAGGATGCTCAACACGACGAGCAGGGTCTCATGCTTTAGCCGGCTTCGAAACCGTCTGGGATAAGACAGGTGATCAGTGCACTGGCCCAAGGAACCATGCCCACCCACAATGGGCAGCGGGACCACACACCCCTGGAGGGCCCGTAACGTCCACCTACAGGGGAGTGGGCCAGCACCAGCCAGCAACACGGCACACCACGATGTTGCACAGAGGTGGTCCCCGCCGCACAATGGCTACACGACTGCGCAATGACAGTCACATGGCACAGTGCACCGGCAGCCGGGTGCACGCCCACCCCACCAACAGCTGGCACATGTGTCCAACGGACATGCCACAGTGGCATGCACCACCCCCCATGAACGGTGCGAAGGACCATGACAGTGCTTACCTGCCCCTTGCAGCCCTGGTCCCCCACCATCAGGGTGCACTGCCCGGTCTCGCGCTGCTGCAGCCCTGGCCCGCCTGCGGTCCTCCGGTCCGGGGAATGGAAAGAAGACAGGTACATATCAGTAACCGACCACATCAGTCCCCCCCTCCCCAGACCCCTGTGCACAGGGTGTGCGCCTGCCAGACACGTCCCGCACAGCTACATCGCAACGCAAGCGGAAGCTGGCAATGACACTCCATGATGCGCACGACGACAGTGTATCCCTCTGCAGGGCATGCCAGGCAGCCAAGCCAACGCCACAGTACAGCACCAGGGCAGACATGCAACATGGGATGACTTACCTGGCTGTGGCACTGCCCCACGCCTGGCATGTGCCTGCAGCCTCCTCCGCCAGTCGGAGTCAGCGCCTCATCAGGTCACCATACCAGTGCCTGCACTGTTCTGCAGTCCTGGACACCCCGGTCCTGCGCTCCAGACTGGCAGCAATTGCCTGCCACACAGTGCCCCTGGCCTGATGCAGGGGCACCTGTTCAAACAGCTGTGGGGCGTGGGACTCCACACAGGTAACAAGGTTGGCCAGTTCATTGTTGGACCAGTTCTGGGCACGTCGTCGCCTGCCCTGTGCCACTGCACTCTTATTTTTGGCAGCGAAAATGGCGGGAGGTGGTGCACGTGTCCGCTACAGATGCCATCTGCGCGATGTGTGGGAGACTGCGCAGTGCCCACCCATCGCACAGTGCTGGAAATGTGCTGTGGATGTGGCTAGGCGGGATCATGTGGTCACGGAGGTCTGACCCAGGGGTCAGAGGTCACCCACTAGTGTGCATGTGCGCGATAGGGTACGGTACCCCATGTGCGACATGCGCGATGTCACTGCATCGCACTGTCCGTGCATGATGCATGATTGCCACCATGATAGCGCAGTGCGCATGCGTGGGCATTGCGCCGCCACTTGCTCCGGCGCAATATCTTGATATTCAGACACCACATGCAAATGAGCTCATCAACCAATGCATGGCACAGTGGGGTGCATTAGCATGTCATTACTGTTGCGCTCAACCTCATTTGCATGCGCTGCACCTCATATGCGCTAAGCACAGGCCATGGACCGGTACTGCAACCTTGACAGGTAAGTGGTGGATGCCGCTGCAGCACACTGGGAGCAGACAGCACTGTAGGGTGGGATGGACCAGGGAGGTGTTGCCACTGACACACTGTGCAGTCCATGTCCACAGGAGGCAACATGTCGGCACAAGAGGAGGGCGAGGAGCAGGGGCCTGCATGGAAGCGCAGGCCCAACTTCACTAAGGCTGAGAGAGATGCCCTGTTTGAGGCCTACCTTGACAGGGAGGCCCTGTTGAGCGGTGCACGGGTACACCACAGGCCAGGGCTGCTGCATGGGTGGAGGTGGCAACCTATGTGAACCAGCATGGTAGCCACCAGCAGTCGGCGCAGGAGTGCTGCAAAAAGGTTGGAACTGACAGGTAGCGGATTAAGGAGAAGGTGGCTGCCATCAGAGCGTCCTGTAATGCTATCGGGGGAGGGCCAGTGGATGCACCCATACTGACGCAGACAGAGGAGTTGGTGGCAGCCACCATGTGCCGCACCATGGTGGAGGGTGAGCCTGGAGGAGGCTTCCAGACGGGTGGCAGCCCATCACTGCATGGTATGTATGTCAGACACGCACAGCTGGTGGCCCAGAGGGTGCGTACACGAGGCAGTCATGCATCTCAGGTGCATGTGTGTGCATCCACGCGCATGCCATGCTGCAGGACACATGCAGCGGCAGTGTACGGGGGGGGGCGGCACATGTGGGTATTGCATCACTGACACGCCTTTCTTCTCTTGCAGCACCACCACGCCTCCGTGCAGAGGATGAGGCACCAGCGGCAGTAGCAGTACCTGTGGCTGCCAGTACGGCCCCAGAGGACCAGTCTTCTACATCCACCGGCATCCAGGGGCCCCGACGGCTGCAGCTCAGCACCACGGTGCCTGTGGATGTCCTTGACCTAGGGTCGGACGAGGCCCTGGTTGTGATCCTGCAGGATGCCAGCCTTGGTGTACTGTGTGCAGAGACACAGATCGGGGCTGGGTCCGACTCAGATGACGACTACTCACAGCTCATGGACAGCATGGGTGACATCGTGGGTGTGTCGCCCCTGCTGGCATCAGTCAGGTACCAGGCACAGTGCCATGCCAGCAGCAGAACAGCTGCCTGCCATCACTGCGGGTGCGCCCGTGTGTGCTGCCACGGATGTGCCCTGCAGTGTTGGTGGCGCAGGTGCAGGGTGGCGTACAGCGGCTGAATGGGCGACGGCAGCAGGTGCCACCAGACAGCCGGCCACAGGGTCCGCCACCAATGTGCCTGCTGTGCTCATTCCCCCTGCAGACCCCACTATGCGTGTCCGCCGGGGTTGCCAGCATGGCAAGTCACCACCAGAGGACCGGCATCCCGCCTGGGAGCCCCAGGATGCCGACCATCTGGCTGAGCACACCCGGCTGCTGCAGGCGCCCGTTCAGCAACAGGTGCTGCTTGCCACTTGGGTGTGTGCACTGCATGCGGAGGTGCGCCAGTTAGCCGAGCAGCAGGAAAGGGGCACTGCGCAGATCCTGGAGGGGATGCAGCATGTGTAGGAGGCCACGACTGCATCCTTGGATAGCACTGCCAGTGCAATTACAGATGGCTTTGTGTTGCTGGCTGCCACAGGGTGCAGCCGTGCACAGGAACCCCCCGCAGTTTGCTGTCCACTCCACGGACCCAGCATCGGGCAACCCCACAGTTGATGCCGGGTTCTGATGTAGGCATCCCAGGCATACCTGGGGTTGGCCTGTTTGGGTGCCTGCACACCCCCGCGAGGACACAGTCGCGGTCAAGCGCTTCCACCCCGGGGGGCTGTTGCACACCCCCCCCTGGCTGATGCGCAGCCTGTGGCTGCCGACTGACCCTGGAGCGGCCAACCCCGTGGCCGTGGTGGCCATGGTACCGAGCAGCAGCCCTGATCTGCGGGCTGCAGCTGCTGCCCTGTGCGCGCGCCTTACCACTGGTGGCACGCCTGTGTGTTGTGCCGCACGCTGCCTGTGCATTCCCGGCCACTGGACCATGTGGCATGGGTGTGATGAGGGCAGTGTAGCACCAGTTGTGCCTGTGCACCAGTGCAATGCGTCTGATCCACGCCACATTCCAACGCCTGTGTGTATGTGTGTGTTGCTGTATGTGGTTGTGTGCCACTGACTCCCCTACCCCTGCATCATGCCTGTGTGTGTGCATGCCCCTTGCCATGCACGTCCCTGCATGTGTGCTGTATCTGTCTGTGTGGCCCATGCATGTGTACCGCACCACTTACCTGTGTTCACCATAGTGCTCCTGTGCGACGGTGTCACGGTGGCGTCTTGCCTGCTGCAGCCGGAGGTCCCTCCGCCCAGGGGGTGGCTGTCCACCACCCTCCAGCCCACTGCCTCCGTTGTCCAAACTACTGTTGCCCTCATCAGCCTTGACAGCTATCCCAAGGCTAATGGGCCATGTTATGCAGTATGCAGCAGGCCAGGAATAGGCCACAGGCTTTCGAGGGGCTGTACTGTAGGGCACCGCCTGACCTCTCTAGGCAACGGAACTGTGCCTTCAGCACGCCAAAGACGCACTCGATGTTGCGCATGCTGGTGTGTGCCTCATTGTACTGTTCCTCTTCTGGGGATGACGGGTGCTGGTGGGGGGGTGAGCAGTCAGGGCCTCAGCGGGTATGCGTCGTCATCTGTGTGGAGAATTACATGGTTAGCCCTCTGCTATGCTGCACCCCCTGCCTGTCCCTAGTGCCCACGCCACCATGCACACTCTGCCCACCCCCATCCCCAGGTCTGCTCTGCCCACTGCACCTTGTCCGTGCCATTCTCACCCACTAGGTGGCCTGTGGGAATGTTCCCCATGTTCAAATCTCTGGCACAGCACAGAGCTGTGCCAGATGAATGCATCATGTGCACTCCTAGGGTGTGTGGTGCAGACACTGGTGATGTGCCCCGTGGCATCACACACCACCTGGCAGTTGATGCTCGGGCTCTCCCCTTCCGGTTGATATGCCAGTCCCTCAGGGCCAGATAGCATGCGGATGCCCATGTGGGTGCAGTCAATGGCCCCAATCACGCCAGGCATGCGTGCCACCCTGTGGAAGTCCTGCATAATTGCTGTATGCTCTGCCTATGTGCTGTGGAAACGGATGAATTCCTAAGCACGAGGCAGCAGAGCATTGAGGAACTGTGAGGAGGTAGGACGTGGCGGACTAGGTGATGATGCCCGTGGCGAGCAGGTACATGATGGCGGTCACCTTCATCTCCACGAACATGGCGTGCCTCCGTCTGGTGGATGCCTGCATCTCCTCACTGCACAGCTCGCAGAGCTGCCTCAGAATGACCCTGTTCAGGCGGTACCGGCCCACGATCTCAGTGTCACTAGAGTTTTCAAAGGTGATGCGGGCACGGTACCAACTGTGTCAGGCATACCGCCGACAGAGTTGGCCACGTTAGCTGTTCCTCCTGCCTCCTCACACCACTCTTTACTGCCTCCATGGCTCCTGCTGTTCACTGTCCCCTGGGCAGTTAGCTGCTTGCCACCCTGGTACACAGGAGATTTTATATATATATACATATACATATACACACATATACATACACACACACATATATATATATATATATATATATACATACATACATACATACACATATATATATACCCATATACATATATACACATATATATATATATATATATATATATATATATATATATATATATATACACACACACACACACACACACACACATATATATATATATATATATATATATATACACATACATATACATACACACACACACACACACACACACACACACACGTATACACGTGTGTGTGTCTCTCTCTCTGCCCTCTCCTCACCACCTCTCTGTCCCTCTCCCTCTGTGTCTGGGCTTGTGTCCGTCTGTCTGTCTTTCTCCCTCTCACTCTTGGCACAACTGCTGTCTGTATGGCTGCACCCTGTTTTTATAGGAACAAGTCTGGTCAGAGCAACTTCGATTTGCTCCACACTTGCGCCATGGTTTTATGGTTGAATATGCCACTGCGCTGAATATTCATGGGAACGCCCCCTGCACTTGTGCCGCATACTTTATAGCTGCACCTTGGCGCAATCGATTTTGCGCTGCGCAATGGCTCCTCGGCACAATTCTGCATTTGCGCCGGTGCAACTGCTCTGAATATCCAGGCCCAGGTCTTTGGAAAAACATGAACTGTTACACTGCTGCTTTAATACCTCGTCAATGAAAGGTGCATTTATATACTGCCCACCCGGAGTGCCGACGTCTGAATTAGCTCCTTCCGCTCCAGTCACTCTGATGCTAAGCTCAGTTTACACACTGCGACTTCTGCAGCATTCCCAATGGCCTTCCAGAGTTTGTTTGCATTTTTGGTCATCAACAGGAGTCTCCTGGGAAAGGTCATCTGTATCGCCGAGTCGTGCAAGCTGTTTACACAGTGGAGCGAAATGGGCACACCACTACGTGGTCCCATGAAACGAGGGATCACTGTAAGATGAAAGGCTCACATCCAGTGCGATGCAGGTTGTGTTTACATGACTTAAATGGCAACAGTTCAACTGCTCTGCACCACTCAGAAGGTGCCTTTGCACATAGTATTCTGTATGGGAATGACGATGTTACAGATCAACTGCAATGTTATCCTGTGTGGCGTGTACCGGTGATCCACTCTGCAAGAGAAGTGAGCGCTTGCCGATTCCGCATCCCCTGCTCCCCTAGGTTCACCGATTGTTTTGTCCCACCGTATACTCGCGCCATTCTGCTAATTTCTGGCCCATGATAGACAAATCTTTTGCTCTCTTGGCTGCCCAGAAAGACTTAAAACTCAGGAAGGGCCAAGAGAGCGATACAGGGAAGCGTGTCTACAAGGAGACAGAAAGCGCACTTAATGGAGCAAAGCCCATCATGGAACCAGCGATGCAAGTGCCGTGTAAAAGTGCCTCAGGTCATGTAAACGGCCCTGAAGATTCTTTAACCAATCCAGCGTGTCTGACCAGACTAGTATATTCTGCCCATTACAATGCTACTGCTTGATGCATACAGGAAGCCAGCAAAGGAGAAGTTAAAAGATATTTTATGGTGAACTCAAATGGGAGTAGTCTCTTGAACAATCTGCCACCATCTCAGTGTACAGGAACAAAAAATTTGCAAAACAGACTACTGGGCACAGGCAAGTGATACTTTTGGTTCTGCAGATGATGTCAACCTGAGAGGACTTGCATTATTGCTGGCAATGTCGAGCTCAGGTTTCCCCATTTCTACTAAATTTCAGAATCAGTCCATAATACCTGGATATCAAAACTCTGCCAAGTGCTAGATTAGCAGGCACGTAACTGAAGATAGAGCTGCAAACACGTCTTCAGACAGAATATGTTCTGAGGAACAGCTTTTATTGCAGTGCCTCAAAATCCCATTAGGATGCCGAGCCTAGTGGCACCGGCAGTGGAACGCAGTGTTACTGTACGACAGACCAAGATTCAGAAGTCGAGCACATCCCCCGCCATCAGGCTGGAGGAATGGCAGCACTCCACTCCAGCTGCAAGAATCCTCTGCACCCACTACAATGCCACATCTTATGGCGCTTGGCCTGGCTCCAACGTCGTGCATGTCCACCTGACATCGCCCAGGCCCTTTTCTACTGGATGTAGTATTGAGGAGTCTAGCAGTAGTGAGATGGGCAGAGTCTGGTAAGCAAATGAAAACTGCTCAGCCTGGTACATAGGATGACAGCCTTCTTCCCCCTTTTCCCCCATGAGGTCTAACACTCTGGGTCCACCCTAGCTCACCCCCTCCCTCTCCATCACCACTGGAGTTACCAAGGCACTTCCTCCCCTAGTGGCTACAGGGAGACACCCTGTGAGGAACAGCTCAAAGCTCTGGTTATGTACAGACCCTGGGGTGCCTGGTGGCAGACAAAGGAGGCAAGTTAAACTGGGTGGGCAGCAGGCATAGGAGCAGGTTTTGAAACTAACTTTTTCAGCCACTAGCCAGCAGGGCTAGGGATTGGAAAAATCCAGCCCAACAGGATTTTCATTAGCCCAACACAGAAATTTTGTTTTTCTCCCCCCAAAAGCAAGTTTTATTGCAGTTTTTAACAATAAGTATTAAACTTTTAATGTAAAGGAAGTGTTTGTCTTTTTTATTGACAAGGGACTGCAACATGAACATGAAAATAAAGTTAGTGTTTAAGGAAAGAGTATGTGGTAGTACAAATCTATCCAGAAGAGACGGCCCAGACCCATCCAGGAGGGACAACATCAGCTGGGAAAGGGCAGCTGTGACACAGCTAGAAGTGCACAGCTCAGACCCAGCTAGGATGCAGCAGCACAACATACTCAGCCAGGATAAGGCAACGGAGGATACGCGGACTCCTTTCCAGCTTGCAGTCGTTGTCACCCTTGTCCTCGGGGCATTCTGGAACTCCCATTAGCAATTCCCATCGACCGCACCTAGTGGCCATGCCTGTAACTTCATTGCCTATATACAGTGGTAGTCGTGCAAATGTTGGCCGTCAGCGCGATATACTACATGGTGCATTACCACAGTAGCGCAGTACATGTTATTCAATGGCTACTGTGCTAATATACCACGCAGTATATCCCACTAATAGTCAACGTCTACGTGATTACCACAAGGTGCCCAGTGGGCATTCTACAACACTAGATTTACCTGCCCGAGGTGAAATCTACCTGCATTTGGTGGGCAGGTGACAATTTTGAACCCTGTAAGAGAACATGAAGTAGTGAGGTACCAAGAGAGTCACGGGAGCAAAGAAAAAAAAAGTCTCAGAAACATCATCTAGGGATTAATACATGCACAGTAATTCGATGACTTCCAGTCTTGAAATTAAAGAGTAAATCTTTGCTACAAGGTTGACAAGCCTAGCCAGTTTACATAACACAATCTGAATAGTCCTGTAACGCTCCAGATCATTTTTAAGACTGCAACAAACTTCTTGCAGGTGCTAGAGAGTAGGTCTATCAAAAGGAAGCTGGAAAATTGCCCAGAGAACTGTGGACTACATACTTCTGAGTTTCCCTCTGTCACCGTCTGCCTGCCAAGTATCTCCATAGAAAGCACATGAAATAAAGAAGCAATCTCTATGGATCACAGGTGCAACTGCAACCACTAGGGGTGGGGTGACTGCACTGGCAGTGTGTGGACTCAGATAACGTCTGCCGTACCGCATGCAGTGCTTGGAGTGTCTCCATCTCCTGTAGGGAGCCAACACAATGTCCGCCGTGCTAGCAGCAGTGCTTGAAGTGCCCAGTTATGCAGAGAAGGACCGAAAATGCAACTACCACACCAGCGGCAGTGCTCGAAATGTCCCCTGTAATGAAGGTTACTGGGAGAATGCCCGATGAGTCTGCGGTAGTGCATGATGAGTTCCTCCTCCTCTGCTGAGAGAGAGAGAGAGAGAGAGATCGGGAGAATGCCCGCCATGCTGGCAGCAGTGGTTAATGTGTCCTGCTCTGCTGAGGGTACCTAAACCCACCCTTCTCTCTCCAGGTCCCCACCCAGACCTGCCTATCTTAGCAGTAGATAGCCCCATTCCCTCTCCCGCTCAGCACCCATGCGTACTTCCTCCTCCCATCTTCCACATGGAAATATTAACACACAGTTCTCTGTTAAATGAGCATTAATGAATTTAAATAAATCCCAGCTCCCCCCCCACCCTCCAGTGATGTACAAAGTATCAGCACTTCATATAGCAAAGTTTAGACACTTTGCCTGCACCCAAAAGGCAGCAGCTGCTTCTAGACTTTAGCAAAGCCTCTGACTCGGTCCCACATAGAAGACTACTGAACCAACTTGCCAGTACAGGAGTTGGGCATAAAGGGTATGGAGCTGGCTTAGTGGAAGGACTCACAGGGTACTGGTAAACAGCCAACTATCAAAAGGAGAGAGAGTTAACTAGTGGTATGCCACGGGGATCAGTGCTGGAGCCTATCCTCTTCAATATTTTTATCAGTGACATATCTGTGGGCCTATTTGCAGACGACACAAAGATATGTAATAGGGTAGACACTCCGGGGGTGGGTGGGGTAGAGGAAAGGATGAGGGCTGATCTTCAAAGACTAGAAAGGTGGACAAAAACTTGGCAATTAAATTTCAATGCCAGAAAGTGCAAGGTCATGCACCTAGGGAGGAAAAATCCTTGAGAGAAATACCTCCTGTGTGGAGTGAAACAGGAAGCCACAAAGCAGGAAAGGGACACGGGGGTGATTATAGCAGACGACCTGACAACATTCAAGCAGCGTTAAAGGCGAACAGTTATGTTAGCCTGCATAGGAAGAGGAATTACAAGTAGAAGGAGGGAGGTGATTATGCCACTCTACAGCTCAATGGTAAGGCCACACCTGGAGTACAGTGTGCAGTTCTGGAGACCTCACCTCAGAAAGGACACAGACAGACAGACAGTGAAAGGAGAGCTACAAAAATACTTGGACTCCACAACAAGGCGTACAAGGAACGTCTGCACAACCTAAACATGTACTCCTTGGAACATCGCAGAGCAAGGAGGGACATGATCGAAACCTTCAAGTACTTGAAGGGAATAAACAACGTCCAGGCTCAGGACCTATTTCAGATCAAGAATCATAGGGTATGGCAAGAAACTGGAAGGAAGCAAGTTCAAGAGTAACACAAAAAAGTTCTTCTTTACCAAGAGGGTGGTGGATACTTGGAATGGCCTTCCACTAGAGGTTGTGGAGACTAGGTCAGGTCAGTCGGATCATTCAAGAAGGCATGGGATAGGCACAAAGGTATTATAACAACACTAAATAGCAGTTAAGGGGGGGGGGGCGCTAAGCTTATGGGCAGACTAGATGGACCATCCGGCCGCTTCTGCCGTCACTTTCTATGTTTCTATATTAGATTAATGTGTAAGGCTGTACTGAATCACAGCAAACCACAAATGCAATACAACCTTAAACATTAAGTTAATGCCAAGACTAAGCAGCTACTGTTGGCTATAGCCGACTTTTGTTTTCAGTAGTAATAGCAATAAAGGACAAACATTCTTTGCCGCGTAATTTACATCAAGCAACATGGATGCCAAAAAATTCCTAAAATGCAGCTTTGCAACAGTAAACAGTCCACAGCTGGACCAGAGGTCGCGAGGGTCTCTACAGTAGCCCTCCCTCACCGAAGAAAAATTCAGCTGTTGCCTGAGGTCGCGAGGGGCTGAACTTCAGCAGCCCTCCCCCACCGAAGTCGAACTCAGGTACACCCAGGGTTTCCAAGCACTGAGGAGCCTGCCACTTTCTGTGCTGCTGCCATCTGCATAGCTGAGAAGTTTAGTCCCCGCCGCCCCCACCACCACCCTTGGTCGACATCAGGCTATATAGTGTCGACATCAGGCTATATAGTGACGATCACATGATTGTCTGAAACCAGGCTATACAGTGACGATCACATGATCGCCTGAAACCAATCAGCCCACTTTGCCATCTGCAGCCTATACTTGAGCACCACTAGAGGGCTCCCTCTCATTGCCTAACATTACAGATGTCTTACATCGACAGCATGACTAGCATCACTTGGCTTCTAAGCCAAACAATCTTAACACTGACGTTTATTTCTCACTCCCACCCCTACCTCCCTGTGCATAAGCCCCTCTCCTGGGACCCCCTCATCTGCTCCACTGTTTACCACCACGGTAGTGCACCTATGCCATATCACATAAAACCTTTCTCCTTAGCTCTACACAGCACCAATTGTACTCCTAGCCTTAGCTGCACCACTAATGGTATTTGGTTGGCACGAATGCCCTCCCCCACCTGCAAACCCCTGACATGTAGCTCTTATCATTACTTATCCCCAGCCATGTTAGCCCATTTGGTCCGTACCATCCCCATTCCAACCACGCTCACTAGATTACCCAATTATCCATGTCTCCGTTGCACTGTAGCCAAATTGATTCGGAAAGCTGCTCTCCGGCAAGCCCTCCTCCTCCTCCTACTTATCTCAAGGAATGTACATCCCAATCCAGCACCCCCCCCCCCGACTAGCATCACTAAGGAGCGCAGACAAGGTGGCCTACTACTGGCTTCCCTTAATATCTGCAGTCTACCAAAAAAGCAAACACTGATCCACGGATGGATTGCCCAACACTCCCCTGACATCCTGACCTTGTCTGAAACCTGGCTCTCTAAAAATACCCCTGATGCCTCTGTCTCCCTCAGTAACTACGCCATCTTCAGAGCTAATAGAACAGACAAGAGGGGAGGGGGTTGTGCCATATATGCCCGAACATGTCTGCAGCCTCTCTTAGTCCCCCTTCCCACCCCTGAACATGGCACCCAAGCCATAACTATCAAAGTTACCCTTGGCACTCCTGGTAAACCGCTATACACTGTGGCAGTCTACATCCCCCCCTTTGAACCAGAAACTTGCCTTTGATTCTATCCTGTCCAGCATCACATATCTCCCCCTTAATTCCTCCACTCTTATTGACCTTATCTTTACAAACCTCCCGAACCACCTCTCCAAAGTTAAAGTGCTTCCCGATGTGCTTAGTGACCACTCTCCCGTCTCCTGCTGGTGGACAATAAAAACACTCCCAACCACCCTAAAACTTCCATCCAAAGGCACCTCAAAAAAGGTGCCCTCTTTCACCTCAAAATGTATCTCTCCACCTGTGACTGGTCTCCAGTCCACACTGCCCAGGCTGTGGATGCTGCGCTCACCGCATTTATTACCACCTTCAACACTGCCTGTGACATATTTGCCCCTTCACAAAACAGGTCATTAAAACCAGGGATACCCAATGGATCACGCAGTCCCTCCTTGAACTGATGCACCACAGAGATAACCTCTGGTATAGGGCCCTGAACGCCCAGCTTCCCCAAGATAGACAGCTTTATACAGAGGCAAGAAATAAATGCACGTAGGCTATTCGGCTAGCCAAGGCAACCTACTATAAGCAAGCCTTCACCTCCACATGGGGCTCTGGAAAAAATTTCTGGAATGATGTCAAGGAACTCTGTGGAAAAGCCACCTTCCCTGACCCAACTCAACTCCTAGTAAAGGGAACCCTCTCTCAGGACCCTACCTCCATTTCCAATGCCCTTAACACCTACTTCTCTGACCTTAGTCACATCCTCCCACAAAACTACTTTGATCCCATCACCAACAGCCCCTCTGTCACATCTCCTACTTCTACCCCCCTCCTTTCAGGCTGCGTATCATCTCCTGCAAAGAGGCTAAACGCTACCTCTCCAAAGTCCTGCGCAACTCACGCTACAGCAGCGACTCCCTTGACCTCAAAATTCTTTGGCTAACCCTTAATGAAACCCTGCCTCACCTCACCAAACTCCTCAACTGCTCACTGTGGCTTGGCCAAATCCCTACCCCCTGGAAAAGGGGTATTATCACACCCATACTAAAGAATGGGGATCCAACGACTCCTGGTAACTATAGACCCATTACTATCCTTCTTCCCCTCTCAAAAGCTCTCGAAAAAAAACCGTGTCAGACCAACTCACCGAATACCTGGACAAACACAAACTCCTTTGCCATGAACAACATGGCTTCAAAACAGGACACAGCACTACCACGGCCCTTCTCGAATTTACATTATACATTCATGAAGCGCTAGAACAGGGGTCAATAGCAGGGGCAATCTATGTTGATTTGACCAAAGCATTTGACACCGTCAATCACGAGCCACTTCTCCACTCTCTTGCCTCCCTGCCTCCACTTTGCCCTGAAGCTATTTCCTGGTTCAAAAACTATCTCACAGACAGGACACAGCAAGTCAAAATTAGCAACACACTCTCCTCCAAGCAACCAGTTCTAGCGGGTGTCCCTCAAGGGTCAATACTTGGCCCACTATTTTTCACTCTCTTTCTAAATGCACTCCCCCAGGCCTGCAGTGGAAAGCTATTGTTATATGCAGACGATGCTGTACTATATTGGAAACACATCAATCCAATCTCTCTCCAGAAAACACTTCAAGGCTGCTTTGAAGAACTAGAATACTGGTTCACTGACCACCGACTAATACTAAAACTACAAGACGACAAATTCTATGATATTTGCTCACCATCAAAACCCCCTCAGTAATTCCCAGCTATCAATCTCAAGCCTGCAGGACATCTGCATTGAACAGGTCCCACATTTCAAATATCTAGGTATCACACTGGACACATCCCTCACCTACCACACCCACATTAAACACCTCTCCTCCTCAGTTAACACCAGACATGGGATTCTTTACAGACATAAACACTGCCTTACCCCCCAGGCTCTACGGCTGGCTGTTACCTGCTCAGTCCTTTTGTTGGTCGATTATGGTATAATTATTTATGGCGCTGCTGACCAAACAGCCCTTAACTGCATCAATCTAGCCCTCAACAAAGCCTGCCATCTGGTCACAAGCAGCGAAAGACTAACCCATACATGTGTGCTCTATAAACTAGCCGACTGGCTGACCTTTGAAGGGAGGCTAAAATACCGCACCTGCCTCCAAGCCAAAAAGATACTTATGAAGCTCACAACTATTGTTCTACACCCCCTCATCCAACCAGCCCCCATAGGGGTACCCCCAGACGCCAGACAGGCACCTCCCACATAGTCCCCCACTGCAGGACTTCCCTAGGGCAAAGGTCCTTCAGTTATCGTGCTCCCCTCTGGCTTAACAACCTACTACCCTCCATCTCACTTGCCCCAAGTCTTGGCCAATTCAAATCTGGAATCAAGAGTCTTCTTCTTGACTCTGAGACCTGTGGCTGTTCCCAACAGCCCTACCTAGGCTGAAGTTGTTATTATAAAAAAAAAAAAAAAACAACACAACGAGGCCTACAACCCAGGGGCATTTTACCCCAATGTAGGGCTAGGTAACATAGAAACATAGAAGTTGACGGCAGATAAGGACCGCAAGGCCCATCCAGTCTGCCCATTATTTTTTCTACCTTATAAATGTGCCATCGGCCTTTGCTCTGTCAGTGACCTATCTATTCATAGTCATTTGTATTGCTCCCTTATGCCTATCCCATGCCTGTTTGAAGCCCTGCACTGTATTCATAGCCACCACTTCTTGTGGTAAGCCATTCCACGATCTACCACCTCTTCTGCAAAAAAGAATTTCCCTCACATTCCCCCTTAATCGGCCTCCTCTAATCTCATGCTGTGTCCTCTTGTCCTGCTATTTTTCTTATATTTAAACATGTTAGACTCTTTCACCTTGTTTATGCCCTTAAGGTGTTTAAATGTCTCAATCATATCACTCTCCTCCTTTGCTCAAGGGTATACATATTGAGCTCCGTTAATCTGTCCTCATATGTCTTCTGATGCAGTCCCTGCACCATTTTGGTTGCCCTTCTCTGGACTGCCTCAATTTGTTAATGTCCTTGTGAAGGTGTGCCTCCAATACTGCACGCAGTACTCCAGATGGGGCCTAACCAATGTCTTGTACAGAGGATTATTACCTCCCTCTTACGACTTGTGATGCCCTACTAATACACCCTAACATCCCCTAGCCTTACCTACTGCTTTAGAGGTCTGCTTGGATGATTTTAGGTCATCAGTGATGATGATGCCCAAGTCTCTTTCTTCCTTTGTGACTGACCTTCCCTCCCAGCCTATAAGTGGCTTCGAGGGTTTCTCTTCCCTATGTACATGATTTTGCACTTCTTTGCATTAAATCCCAGTTGCCACTCTTCTGACCATTTTGCTAGTTTATCCAGATTTCTTCTCATTCTGCCCACCCATCTGGATCATCTACTCTGTTGCAGATCTTGGTGTCATCTGCAAACAGACAAGCCTTACCTCTAGTCCATCTACGGGGTCACTAATGAAGATGTTGAATAGGACTGGCCCCAGGACTGATCCCTGAGGTACCCCACTTGTGACTTGCATCTCTTCTGACTGTATACCATTTACCACCACTCTCTGTTTTCTGCCAGTCAACCAGTTTGCCACCCAGTTGACCAACTTCTGACCCACCCAGAGCCTACCTGGTTTGTTTATCAATCTTCTATGTGGGAACAGTGTCAAAAGCTTTGCTGAAGTCAAGGTAGGTGACATCAACTGCCCCTTGGTCCACCACTCTGGTTACCCAGTCAAAGAAATCTATGAGATTAGTTTGACAGGACCTTCCTTTGTAAACCCATGCTGTTTTGGATCCGTGCGCTATGGATTCCAGGTGTTGCACTATCCTTTCCTTAAGGAGTGCCTCCATAATCTTGCCCACTACTGAGGTAGACTGACTGGTCTGTAGTTCCCGCCTCCTCCCTGCTACCACTCTTGTGGAGCGGGATCACATGAGCCCTTCTCCAGTCTTCTGGGACCTCTCCTGTGCTCAGAGACTCACTAAACAATTCTGCTAATGGCTCTGCTAGTTCCTCCTTTAGCTCCTTAAGTACCCTGGGATGTATGCCATCAGGTCCCATTGCCTTATCCACCCTGAGCTTAGCAAGCTCCTGTAGGACCCTTTCTTTGTGAAGGGTAGTGCTCACCTCCCTCCCCTGTGTCCATGATGCTGAGCTGTGGGCCCTGCCCTACCTTCTCTTCAGTAAATACTGAGCAAAAGTATCTATTTAGGATAGATGCCTTTACAGGGTCTCCTCCTCACATGCTCCCTTTTCTCCATTAAGCTTAGCAATACCCCTCTGGACTTTCTCCTTTTACTAATGTATCTATAGAAAGTCTTGTCACCTTCTCTTACTGTTCGTGCTAGTGTTCCTCAGTTTGGGACTTTGCCTGCCTTACTGCCTTCCTTGCTTCCCTTAGGGCAGTTTGGTATGCCTCTATCTTCAGCCGCTGTGTTCCCTTATATTTCCTAGAAGGCCAGCCTTTTGGCTCTGACCTTTTCTGCTACTGTATTTGAGAATCAAAGTGGTTTCCTTCTTCTTTTGCACTTCCTTTTCTGTCTAACACAATGGGATGTTGCTTCAAGTATTGTATCCTTAATGCTTGCCCACTTTGCCTGTACCTCCTCACCTGTGTTTCTTTTGCCAGGGCTAGCTTAACTCTGTTGGCCATCTTATCAAAGTCAGCTTCTCTGAAGTCCCATATTTTGCCTTGGAATGGGATGATTTAGATGTAGTAGCCAAATTGAACCATACCATGTGATGGTCACTGGCCCCCAGGTGACCTTCTACCTGGAGATCTGTGATCCCTTCTATGTTATTCAGTACTAGAACTAGGATAGCCCTGTCTCTTGTGGGTTGCTGTACCAGTTGTTTGAGGCCCTCCCCCTGCAGGGAATCCACTATGAGTCTAGTTCTGGCAGATGTTCCTGCTGGTATTGACCAATCTGTATCTGGCATGTTGAAGTCTCCCATTATCAGAACCTCCTTTAGCTGTCATGTTTTGTATATCTTCTAACAGTAATGTGTCTATGTCCTCCCTCTGGTCTGGGGGCCTGCAGACAACCCCAGTTCTTATGGCTGTCCCATTTCCTGTTTCCAGGGTGACCCACAGTTCTTCTGGCTCCTTATGTGTATTCTGAATTTCTGTAGCTTTGATATTTTCATTAACATACAGGGCCACTCCTCCCCCGTTTTGCACCTCAGTCTCTTCTGAACAATACATAGCCAGGTACTGAAGTCTCCCAAGTGTGGTTACTGGTAAACCATGTCTCACTAATTGCTACTATGTCCAGTTTAGCCTCTGACATTATTGCCTGCAGGTCTGGGATCTTATTTCCCAGGCTGTGAGCATTGTGTACATGATTTTCCATTGGCCAGATTTTGGTGCGTTAGTTGTTGGGTGAAGTTTGGCATTACCCCTGTGCATCGTATGGGAGACAAACCTTTTTCTTACCTGGTGATGCAAATGAGCGGCAAACACGCTGAATTCCTGTTTGACCACTAGCTGAGGGAGGTGTTCTTTCCTATTCGGTCGATGGGGTGCTGCACCCTCTCCCCATTTGCTAGTTTAAATATTCTGCAAAGACGCCAAACTTCTGCCCCAATGCACTGACTCCTCTTAGTCAGATGCAGTCCATCAAATTTAAGAACTTTCGCTCCCAGAACTGTTGCCAGTTCCCTACAAATCTGTGTCCTTTTTCCTGGCACCAGTCCTTGAGCCACGTGTTTAGCTCCCCTATCTCCCCTTCTCTGACCTTCCGTCCATCTGCTCCCCTCTCCCAGACTGGCAGGATCTCAGAGAAGGAGATGCCGGATTAAATAGATGATAGTTTGTCACCCAGCCTAGTCAGGTGTTCCTTGGTCTCCACAACTGACCGGCTGGCGAGATCATTAGTCCCTATGTGTACTAGGACATCAATGTTTTCTCCTGCTTTGTGAACAATTTAGCAATGCGGTCAGTGTCTCTCCATGCTGATGTACCTGGAGACATCTGACCATCACCCTGGCTGGAGATGGGTATCAACTCCCCGAATCATGGAGTCTCCTATGATCAGAAGTTTTTTGGATTTCCTTTGTGCTTGTTTAGTTTTGGTTCCTGATTTGGGTGAGTATTGTTGTGCTAGCTCCTGTGCCGCAGTGTCCTGCTCTGCAGTGTCTTCTGCCTCTTTATTTGATTTCAGAGATAGAGGCAGTCCCTCTAAAGTACGCCAGTATCGATAACCTGTGCCACCACACCTTGATGACCCAGGGTCCTCTAACAACCCTTGAGATGATAACCAAGCAATGTAAATACCATGTATTGTGATTTTCTGCGCAACTTGTCAAACTGTAATGTTCAGTTTTGTAAACTATGTACGATCTGTCTTGATGTATTGTTCGGTTGTGACTGACGTGGAGCCTTTGCAAAGGAGTCTTTGACTCAAACGGATTGTAATTCCGAAATTTCAATAAATAAATAAATAAAAAAATGTTCTGGAACAGCTACACTGACAGGCACCATTCATAAGGCAAACACTTTGCAAAGGCTCTTCTGCCAACAGTGTGGAACAAGGATGAAAAGGTGTGGTCCCTGCAGCTTCTCACTCACTTTTCAATACAAGTATGTTCTTGAAAACTCAGCAGGAACATTTTAACTGTTTGCACTTAAGCTGGCCTACCCGGTAAAAGTCCAGCTACCTGCATCTCCTCTCACCTTTCGATTATTTGCATTTAATAGGAAGCAAAGCATAGCAGCTATCACTCAATCAATCAATCACTGAATAGCTACAGCAGCACCTCCCCAAGCAGGCAGTGGGAAAGGTGCCACCCCAGGGTGGGCAGCACAGAAGGAACATGCTCATTGAAGGGAGCTACCAGGAGAAGAAAAGCTGAAACACACCAAGCTGGCCACAGGTTAATGCTCACCAGTAATTTAGAGTTCTAGAAGCTTTCAGGCCACCACAGTGGACTGTCCGGCACTTAATGGGGCAAGGTCAGCAGAGAGGACAGGCCTGAAAAGAATGGCTGCCAGCAGCAGGAGGATAAACAGGCTTTAAATAAAACCAGGTCCAGCAGTCTCCGAGGATCCAGAATCTATTTACAATCTCATTGTTTTGACTGGGGGGTTGGGGGGCCCTATGAGGATATGTCTGTGTGTCAGGCACTTGCCTCTGTCCACTCACCCTTACCGCAGGATGGCACGCCAGCAAGATGCACACCATTAACAGCATGTGACACAAGGGTCTCTGCAGTCTTGCAGCCAGCCTCACTGAGACGCTAGGGGGCAGAAACATATATACACACCACAGCTACTTTGTGGATTTTATTTTTAGACTATGCTTAGTGTCAGATAATAGTCACGTCCCATTTATATTCGCTTAATAATGACGATTGCTATTATAGCGAAAATAAACAGAATACGAATAATACTTACTACACAGTATGTTGTCTTTGATTGCAAGTAGTGTCAATATTTGAACTGTTCAATTAAGATGTCTCAACCGAAGAGAAAGCTGTCCGTGTAGCTAACTGCAGACAAATTCGAACAGAATGCGTCACCCTGATTCCCCTGGGCTGTAACTGGAAATGAGCCTTGGCTCAGTGCTCCTGTCTAGGTCACCAGTTTTCAAATAAATAAATATAAGCCAGTGCCGTGCGATGGGTGACCACTTGGCGTGCTGGCGACCCAGGTTCATGCACCAAGCCCGGGATGTCAGGAGCGGCTGCCGGCAGGGAGGGGGTTTCGACCGTCCTTAGGACACTTCCCTCCTGGGGGGGAGGGGGCTGTTGGTGCTGTGCTGATTGTCTAGTGATGGCCCTGGGGTGACATGCTAGGCAGTGTGGGTGACCACGCACTGCTGGATGTCTTCACCGAGGATGCACGCTGTAGTCGCATCAATATGGGTGGTACTGGCAGGTACAGGAGGGGCCAGAAAAATGAGCCGTCCAGCCCCGCTGGAAGACGACTGCTCATTCCCTCCACGCCGCAGTCCCCAGAGCGCACCTCTGTCCCTGCGTCTGCCCCGGGGGCACCACTCCACTTATCTCCTCTCCCAGCTGCCCCCACTGAAGGAGAGGCCCTTCCAGTTGGGTTAGTGCTGGACCCCCCAGATGCAGATTATGGGTCATGACAGGCAGATGGCAGGAGCAGGGGTGATACTGGCAGGTACAGGGGGGCTTAAGTGAGCCTGAAGAAGTGGCAGGTTGGGGCCAAGGGAGGAGCACAAACAAACAAATAAATAAATAAAAAGGAAAAACGACCACAAGTGACAGTCTGAAGGGAGAAATTCCTTTATACCTACCGTAATTTCGTTTTCTGTTAGCTCCATTAGCTCCAACGTTGTCAATGGGACGTTAATACATATGGGTAATGAACAACCCCTACTGGGGTAGCAGTGGTCGAAATTGGCACCGGCCTGCTAGACAAATGCTGGTAAATTTTGTCTGGCTGGCAAGATTTTCATTTAACTAGCCCTGTGGGCTTGTACTGGAAAAGACAACACTTCAGTATGTACTCCATCTGGGCCAGTTGAAAAGTCTGTGGGGCCACTGGATTTCCCAGTCACTAGCCCTGCTGGCTAGTGGCTGCAAAACTTAATTTTGACCCCTGGGGTAGTGGCATAGACCAAAGCTGTCAATCAGCATAGAACCCTTGCTACAAGAACATTTCAAGAACCGAGATTTTCCAGCCACATCCTGTTCACGCAGTACCTAGAATACTCCTATGTAGCCAATCTGCAAAACACTCAAGTCAATGAACTTTCCCCTGAACCCAGCACCTATAATGCATGTGCAAAATTATCTGACATAATAGGAAGGATAACAATGCCTTACCTTACTCTGGAGAGCAAGCTGGCGGACACCTGCCAATCAAATACACTGTCCTAAAACAAATATAGCCAAAAGAAGCATGGCAGCTCCTATATTTATTTCTGTTTCAATTTTTTTATTATTTCTTTATCTCCCCTCATGCCTCGCGACCCACCACTCCTTCGGGCTACCTAGGTCTTTCACCGGTTCTGCCTGTCCCGTCCTGAACCTCCTCCAGCTTCACATCACAGCCTGGGGTAACCCGGACGTAACCCTTCGCTGGGTGGGTCCCCCTCTTCCGAGAAGGAAGGCACCAAAGACAGCAGCCAGCACCTACTTGGCCCCAGGGTGCTGCTGAAGCAGAGGGGCTCTTTCAGGGCATCGGCAGTAACGGAGGACCAGCAGCCGTCATCCGGTCAGTCGCCAGGCAGATTTCCGCTTTTCTGCATTGTTCCCCATGCGTCGCCCTCTGCAGTGCTCCTGGTCTCCACCAGGGGCCGCTGCAGAGCGACGCCAGCCCACTGCCCATCCCAGAAGAGGAGATCAGTCCCTATGGACGCTCAATCCTCTCCTTCCCCTGCCAGCCCCCAGCGTCCCAAGTCCGTTCCATAAAGAGAGATCAAGTCTCACCAATGTAACTTAAAAAACAAGCATGGCAACCCATGTTTTTTGTTGTGGATTATAAATGTTTATACGACCATCATGTACTGGGCCAAAATTATGACTTTGCATTGGGTTACTGAAACACCAGGGAACGTCCTAAAGTACTCAGAAGAATACATAGGCAAGGAGGAAGTGAAATTGTACCCACCCCCCCCCCATGGAACATAGTCCAGTGCTGCCTCTCATGTACACTTGTACAAGGAATTTTGTAAGGGACAGAAAAGTGAAGCACTTGTAATTAAGCAAATTCTTAAACTTGCTTCTAAATACAGCTTTGTCAAGCTGCTGCTGCTGCTACATTTCTCATGAAAGCTGTCCAAGACTGTAGACACCACTTATGGCATTTGAAACAGCAGAACAGCCTTTGGTTTTTCTACTGTACAATAATCTTACTGATCTAAAAAGCTACGTAAAGCGTCATCTTGAAAATGATAACTTTCGCCAACAAACAGATGTTTTACTTAAAAGTGAACTGCAAAGGAAGCAGAGAAGGACAAACTTGGGGTCAATGACTTTCCGCTTTCAACAGAAAACACCAGTTAAAAAATAGTTGATCCTATGTGGGGGTTTGGGGAGACAGCCTTTGTATAAAAGTTGGGTGAGAGTGGCATTTTCTACATTATTATCCTACCATACAATTAAATCCTTGAATAGATATAAGTTGTGGGCCTGTTGGATAAGCTGGGAGAAATGGGGGTTGGGAACCAAATAATCAGATGGATAGGCAACTGGCTCCAGGACCGGAGAGGGTCGTAGTTGGTGGGATAGTCTCATCCCCAAGAAGGGTCATTAGTGGGGTCCCACAGGGATCAGTCCTTGGGTCCCTCCTGTTCAACGCCTACATCTCTGACATAAGGAGAGGTATCAGGAGCGAGATGAGTCTCTTTGCGGATGACTCAAAACTGGGGGCAGTGGTGGATGGGGAGGAGGGGAAGGTGGCCCTACAGGGGTACCTGGAGGCTCTGGAAAGATACTCTAGAAAGTGGAAGCTGAGGTTCAATGCAGGGAAATGCAAGGTACTGCAGCCGGGGGGCCAGAAACCCAGGCCAAGTGTACACCCGGGGAGAATGCTACAAGTCTCGATGGCTGAGAGGGACCTGGGGGTGGTGGTGGATGTCAAGATGAACAACTTGGGAGACTTGTAGGAGGGCAGCAGCCAAGGCCAACAGGATGCTGGGATGCATCGCTAGGGGGATCACCTCCCGAAAGAGGGAAGTGATACTCCCTCTATATAACTGCTTGGTGAGGCCACACCTCGAGTACTGCATGCAGTTTTGGAGGCCACACTTAAAGAGGGACATTAAACTCCTGGAGAGGGTCCAGAAGAGGGCAACCAAAATGATTTGGGGCTTGGGGGACAGGACCTATGAGGAGAGGCTCGAAGAGCTAAATATGTACACATTGGAAGACAGAAGGGACTGGGGACATGATAGAGGTCTTCAGGTACATGAAGGGGTAAACAGGGGAGGAACAGTCAGGGTGCTTCGAAGGAAGGAGGAGGGGGCCACTAGAGGGCATGGGTAGAAGCTGGAGGGGGGAAGATTCAGGGGAGAAAGGAGGAGGTGCTACTTCACTGAGAGGGTGGTGGAGCCATGGAATGCGCTACCTAGGGGGCTGGTGGAGGCAGAGATGGTGGAAGGGTTCAAGAGGAGGTGGGACAGGTACAGGGGAAGGGTTCTGGAAGCAAAATCCAATGCAGCGAGAATATCTGGAACTGGGAAGGGAGAAGCCAGAGAAGGCGAGGGGGGCAGCAAGGTCAGCTCCCAGAGTGGGGTCTGACCAAATGAGCAGACGCAAAAGACAGTTAGGCCTATTCTGCTGGCATTTTAGTATGTTATTCGGCAGAAAGGATTGGACCATAATACTGCATAGTCCTAGTATACGTTTTAAAATACTTCGATTGTGACGTATAACATGTATTCTCTGATGTGAAATATGCAGTATCATGTATATTGTGTCACAAAAACTTTTTAAAAAATAAAGTATAAAAAAATATATATATATATTTTTTTGTCATTTTTAAACCAGCACTTGAGTCATTTTTTTATGATAACCCCCACTTTGCATGAGTTTTCTGGGCAAACCTCTCCATTTTGAGCCAAATGTTTGCACATGTTTATTTGCTCTCATTTTTGGGTTAAAAACACAAAAAAACACCACCACAGATTTTAATATTTTGCCAAATGGAATTCGCCATTTTTTGAAAATGGAAAATTACCAGCTACACAAACTGGTAAAAGATTTTCATGACGTGTTTAAAAAAAAAAAAAAGTATTCAAAAGCTGACAGTCCATTTACACGATCATCCAGCGTACAAAACGTACAAGGCTCTGACAGTGCTAGACCCAAGGCAGTTGCTCATCCTCCCTTCAAATGTTTAAGAGTTCTCCGCAACTCCTGATTGATCTAATAATGCAAGCATCGAGTTCAAGGGGAACAGTCAGCACTATAAGCACCACACCCACATGTGTAGCTGATCCCAATTTGCATTTTGTGTGCAAAATTTTTTTTTTTTTTTAAACTGTGTTTATGCAGTATAATGGATTATATCAAGCTGATTCTAACGATTTCCAAGCTGACATTTTCTGTAACTATAAATCCCAGAATTGGTTTCCGTTGACATAGCAGGGGGTCTTCAACAGTGGGAGATTCAATAGCCCGCAGTTCTTGAAGAGTTTTTATAAACTCTGATCTTTTGTTTACTGGTTCCGCTGTCCTCCATGGGACAAGTACAGGCCTCGGGGAAGCAGCAGGACCAGCAAACATTTGATCAGAGCTTACAAAAGTTCTAACGTATACTACAGGCTACTAAATCCCTGACTGCTGAAGCCCTCCTCTGATGTCAACCACTGAGGTTTTGGGCTTTGTAGTTAATATAAAAATGTCAGCTGGCAAGTCTGCAAATCAGGCTGATAAAATCTATTATACTGCAGTTAAAATAAAATATTTTTGCACAAAAGTGCAATTTGGGACCAGCCCCAACACTTTGATGTTAGTCTTAGCTTAGTTAGCTAGCTGTTAGTGCAGACTGTTCCTTTTTTTTTTTTTTTTTACTGCAAATATTCCTGATCTACAGCAAGTACTAAATTGAAGAGCCTCCTAGTCCCTTTTAGCTACTGAATTTCCGGAAGGGTAATAAAAGCAGGCTTACCGACCTGCATAACGCTGCTTCCATTTTGATGTGGTTTCTTCCTCGTTTCATGTGAAGGGAGAAGTTTTGCACAAAGCACCTTCTCAGTGACTGGCATACATGTTTGTTTGATAAAAATGTCATTTCTTAGTATTTTGCACTTAAATGGAAATATTGAACATCCTTTTCTATTTGACAGAGATTTAATGTGAGAATTTCACCCAATCTCTGAGCTGGATGGGCATAAAAGCAGGCTTCCTGCTGGCAGACTCACACACCTAAAGCCAGCACACAGCTCTCATAGCTGGGGACAGCACAGAGCCCTAAAGGTAACTTGTCTCCCTCATGCTGCTATTCTAGCGTGGGGGTGTTAGCCCATCAATGTTTTGCGTCAACTGCTCCACCCGCCCCAGCCATCCAGGGGCGTCCCTTAATTTACTGACATCTTCCTGTCGCAAGATGCTAATTTTCTAAGTGTCTACACTTCCCATAGCTGGTTATCACTCTCGACCACTAGATGGTAGTGCTGTGCCTCACTCTATTCCTCTCTTCTCTCTCCTGCCACTCTACCTCTGCTCCCCTCCTCCTCCTCCTCCCCTAGCTGGTTATCACTCTCGGCCACTAGGAGGCAGTGTTGTACCTCCCCCACTTCACTTTTCCTTCTCTCCCTGCCACCGTAGCACTGCTCCCCACTTCCTCTCCCCCATCTCTCTCTCACCTCACTCCACAGCTTGCTCCTCCTAGTCCTCCCCCAGACTCGAACTTCACATCTTCTGCAACGCAGTCCATGACGCTACCGCTGCGCTAGGTGGACCTGCCTCATTGCTGGGTGCCCTGTTGTATCTCTTACACTCACGTCCTGTGTTTTTGGTCCACTATACGTCTGCTGGCCATGGCTTCCCCCTACCCCACCTTTCCACCTCCCTTTTGCGCCCCCCCTCGGTATTCTTCTAACATTCCTCTCCCCCACATTGGTCCCTCCTACCTATCTGTGGATGGCTCCCTTGCCCACACCTCAGTACATTCACAAACCTCTACTTGCCTCTCTCTACCCCCCCCACCGTCCCCTCACCACACAACTAGCCACCACCAGTCCTGGCTCCCCATGGCCACCTCTCTACCTGTCCATTCCCTCCTCTGAGCCCTCCCATCCCGACTGTTTGCTCCAAACCTATTCACCCCCATATCACCGATGCAGGCCGCCATAGGCAACTTCACCCCACACACACACACACACTCCTCAGAATACTTTCCCTCCTTCTAGAGATATCCAGGAATATACGCCCAAATCCAGGACCCCCCTCCGCCCCCTCTCAGAACTGCTCCACTGCTACTGGACTTCGCATTGCGGCCATAAATATCTGCAGCCTTCTGAAAATGTTTGACAGTCTCCAGAGGTGGATGGCCCAACACCAGCCTGACATCCTGTCCATTGTAGAAACCTGGCTCTCAAAGAACACCCCTGACTCAACTGTATCTATTCCTGGGTACACCATATTCCAGGAGGATAGAGTCGGGAAGCGTAGTGGAGGCTGTGTGATCTATCTCTGTGAGTCCCTACAGGGTCCCACCCCCCCAGGTGGATTATGGCACCCAGATGCTCTCCCTGAAGACTGCCCCAGGCACGGTCAGGGCTCCCCTCATAACCACCTCCATCTACATTCCCCCTTGGAACCAGAAACATGCTTTCCAGTCTGTACTGGATTACATCTGTCACCCCCCCCCCCGCCAAAGTCTGAGCAAACTGCACTTGGTGACTACAATATAAACTGCCTCTCTAACTCTGCTGCCCCTTACAAGGATGCTATAGCTGCTACTGACCTCACCCAACTCATCACATTCCCCACTTGTGTTAACCCCATTAATGGAACTTTGACCCTACTTGACCTTGTCCTCAGAAACTGTCCCAACAAAATCACAGGTATCATGGTGCTTCACAATGCCCTGAGTGACCACTTGCCACTGTTCTGCACCTGGTCATGCAAGGTAAAGAAACCAACCCCCAAAACTGTTTTCCTGCGCCAGCTCAAACCAGGCAAACTGGAACTGCTAAAAAGACCACCTTGTCCACTGGAATCGGTCTCCAATAAACCTCGCCCCCGACATGGACACTGCCCTCAATTACTTTACCTGTTCTTTCAATCGGCCTGTGACCTATTCACACCCATCGTCAAACTTGTTGTTAAAGGTCCTGACACCCCTGGATCTCACAGGCACTCCTTGATCAAATGCATCACAGAGACAACCTCTGGCACATAGCTCTCGACTCTGGCACGCTATCTGACAGACAGTGCTACCAGGCCGCACAAAATAGGTGCACCTGGGACATACAAAAGGCCAAAGAAGAATACTACATAACATCCCTTGCCTCCTCAAGGGGCACTGGCCACAAGTTCTGGGACAACCTGAAGGAACTCAATGGTAAATCCATAGCCCCACCTCAACTTAATATCAATGGTTCTATCTCCATTGATCCGCAGCTCATTGCAGGCACCCTTAATTCCTCTATCTCCGACCTCAGTAGTGTTCTCCCCACAACTTCTTTGATCCCCATACACCCCCCGACCCCCTACACACCCTCACCCACCCTTTCATTTGAAAACCCTCTCTCCACGGGAGACTAAGCCCTACCTCCTCAAAGCCTTAGGAGGAACACGCCACAGTAATGACACCTTGGACCTCAGACTCCTTTGCATGGTACTGGATGTAGTCCTCTCCCCTCTTACCAGCCTACTCAATTGCTCCCACTGCCTTGGTAAATTCCCTTCTGTGTGGAAAACTACGGTAATCACCCCCATCCACAAAAGTGGCGACTGTACCTCCCCTGGGAACTACCGCCCCATTTCCATCCTCCCCTCCTCTCAAAGCCCTGGAAAAAATAATCTTGGACCAACTTATGGACGACCTCCACAAATACGACCTTCTTTGCAGGGATCAACATGGTTTCCGGCAAGGGCACAGCACCACCACTGCTCTTCTAGAATTCACCAGTGCTATCCACTTCACTCTAGATAATGGGCACCTAGTTGGCTCGGTCTTCATTGACCCGTCAAAAGCCTTTGATACCGTTAATCACACCCTCCTCCTCTCAGCCCTCTCCTACACAGGTCTCTCCCAGAATGTAACTCCATGGTTTGTGGATTACCTATCTGATAGGTCTCAGCAAGTCAAAATAAATGGCACACTCTCTGTCTCTCGGTCAAATCTGGAGTACCCCAGGGTTCCATACTGGGGCCCATTCTGTTTAGCCTATTCCTTAACACCCTACCCAAGGCCTGTTCTGAGAAAGTACTCAAATGCTAACGATGTGGTTCTTTTCTCCACCCACTCCAACCCTCTCCCCCTTCAACACTCTCTCCAGAAATCTTTTAGTGAGGCTTAAATCTGGTTGCCAACAATAGGTTGGTGCTAAACCACAAAAAAGACCAAGGTTATGTTATTTGCCCACCACCAAAGCAAATCCAAAGGGACCCCACTACAAGTCCTCCTGACCAGCTGCAACCCCTTGAGCAGGTGGACACCCTCTAATACCTTGGGATCACCCTGGACGCCGCGCTCACCTACCAAGAGCATATTCACTTCCTTAGCACTGCAGTCAACTCCAGAATTGGTCTGCTCTATTGTCACAAGCGCTGCCTCCCTCCTGACGCCCTCCTGCTTGCAGTCTCGTTCTTGGTCCTGTCCCTCATAGACTATAGGATCTTGGTCTACGGGGCAGCTGATAACACTGCCCGCCGCAGAATCAAGGTTTTCCTAAAGCATGCCGCCTGGTCACGGGCAGTGGCAGGCTGGCCCACACCTGCACACTATACAATCTAACCAAGCAGCTTGACTTTGATGAGAGGTTGAGATACCAGACCTGCCTATTTGCCAAGAAGATAACCAATGGACTTGCGCCCCCCTCCCCGGTCTCTCCACTCTCATCCAATCAGCACCTATGGCTGTAGCCACCCGCGGTACCTCAAAAAACTCACTCTCCTTGTTCCCTGCTGTAGGACTGCCATGGGACAGCGATCCTTCTGTTATAGAGCCCCCACCTGGCTGAATGCCCTGCCCAGCTCTATCACCTTGGAAAACAAGCTTGGTCACTTCAAATCCCTCCTCAGGGACCATCTCCTTGTCTCTCAAACATGTGAATGTCATTAGCCCGATGCAGTGTCCTGTCTGGATCCTATATTTTTATTTCCCACCCAGCCCTAGCAGCCATCTACTCATGACAAGGGATCCCCATCCTGCCTAACTATTGTTCAGAGCTGCACATTATTCTTTGTCTGTAACAAATGCCTGCTTTATGTTACCCAACCTCGTTCCTTGTTCTCTGTATAATGTTTGTTATGGAAAATGTGTTAACTGACGTGGAGCCTTTGTAAAGGAGTCTCTGACTCAAAGGACTGTAATTCCAATATTGTTCAAAATAAAATAAATAATGCAGCAACAAGAACTAATGATGGACTCTGCACACTCTGCAGTTCATTGCTGTAACGTTTTTAAGACATCACTGAACTGCACCTGTGTGCCGTTTTCTGTCGAAAAAGGCTTTCAATTTCTGTTGTATGCACACATTAAAAACAGAACCGTAAACGTCATTAGTGCAATCAACACTTCAGTAGCAAATTTACACTGTACAAGGCACAAGTCTGTATTTGTTTACGACTTAACTTCTGAAAACAATCTTGTTTTTTTTGCTCAAGACGAGTCTCAAATTTATTCTCAAATCTGCTACTGTGAACAGAAATCAAGAAAAAAGAGCAGTTCATTACTTTTGAAAAACAGATCAAGCGTCCTTATATTTTTACATTTTAAACTGATATCAGTTTTACTGTTGCTCACTGGGCAGCTGTTTTTCACCAGCTGTCTGCTGCACAGCATGTACTCTGGTTTGCGGTGTATTAAACATGTATTCCCAGTTTTTAGTATAACATTTTTATAGCACACATAATTTAACTGTCAGGATCTTACACCCACGTCTCCATAACTAGGAGGTCACAAAACTACAGTACACCACTTATGTCAATTTGTACTGGGTGCATACTGTGCAGATTTCCTTTGATTGGAGTCCCGTCCAGTAACTAGTCTTACAAGTCTAGTTTTACATTAAATAGAACGCCAAATGTTGGCATGTTTGCTCAGTTTATTAATCATCTCAGTATCTGTCTTGTGCGTGTCTGTTGATATAGTCCTACTTTTTCATTTGGGACCCATATTAAAGAGCTAGCAGAACTAAAAGCATTATTCTGTTGAATTAGGTATTGTACCCATTTCTGACTGCATTATTTCTTTAGTGAGTAGAAATGTATGCTTGGGTAAATTTAGATAAGTATTTGTTTGATGAATCCTCTTCAATAAAAATGTATTCTCCAAAAAAAAAAAAAAAATTGAAAATGTTACAAATTTTAAGTAGTAGTCAGTTGGCAATTTAATATTCAATAGAAAGTTTACTACGTGACAGTATTATGCTGGATGAGAGCAACAGCACTGTGCCTGGCAGCGGACGTATCTTCATTCTATTCCTCATACTAGGAGATCAGTATGGTGACCTCACTGACAGTAACAGCACCAAGTGGCTCCTCTTGGGATGTCAAGAGTCAGTGAGGTCATGATGCTGATGATGTAATGGGAGGGAAAAAAGCTAGATGTGTCAACTGCCAGGAAGAGTGTTGTTCCACACATCACATCTAGTGAAAAAATAAATACAATATAAGTAACCAAACGGAAAAGAAAAGCACCTCTGATATAAAAGGCAATAGTTGACTATTTTTTTAAAACTAATATCACTTTTAGACTGTACCCCAGCTCTTTAATACAGCAGCCTTTTTCTTTCCCAATATTTTATTTTTTAGCAGTTCCAGAAACCAGCGATATCAGCTGAGCTGAAGGCTACAACGAAGTGGCACCCTGGCTGTAATTAGAAACAACAAGCAAACTGAAGATCCCGAGAGAGGCACTACACACAAATACAATGTGCCATTACTAGATGGCAGAAACATAATGTTTAAAGGCAGCAACACAACCAGCAATTAAATGGAATTTGAAACATTTAGTATATGCAGTGAAAAGATAACAGTTTCTGGACAAACTGAAAAAAGTGCACTCCTGAAGAAGCCCATTTATGACAGGGCAAAATGTTGATGGGCACGAAGCATGAATAAAAACTTCATAGGAGAAATGATTCTGAGCATGAAAGCTTATTTCCCCCTGCCAAATTGCAAGCACTGATATGAGCATCGAGGAGGCAGCCCATTGGATTGGACTTCACTCCCCGTGGCAACCCCTAGAGATTCAATTCTTATTTTCGAAAACCCAGTGACACTCGGCTATGGTCAGAGGGTTCACTTTCACGGTATTCTTCAGCTCAATGAAGCAGAACCCTGACAAATTGATAGTACATAACCATTTCAGTGACTGGCGTTCTAGAGCCATAAAACTGCCTTTCAGTATTTAGCATTTTTAAACATCAAGTTTACCGAAAATAAAATTAAGCTTTATATGGAAGCACAGAACTGCATAGAGTAAATATCTCAATACACTGTCAATCACAATACAGGTTAATACATGTCAGATTACCATATTTAGATGCCCACCTCTTTACTGCATGTTTAAAGAGACTCACCAGGATAACTCCGAGAGCATGTGCACCATAGCCATCCATGCCTTGCCGCCGCAGGGTCACAATAAAGTGAAGATTTCTTAAAGGTTTTAAATAACTAAATAGATACATCGCTCATAAAAAAGGCGAAAACCAGGTCCCAAGGGCTTCCTGTTTTTTCTGCTGCCCAAGCTCCGCCCCGGTGCTCACTAATGTGCTGACAAGGTGCAAGTGGGAGCACAGGGGCGTGCTCTATTATCTGCAATGGGCGGCAGCTTTTCTATTTTTTTTTTTTTTAAATGATATAGTGGCCACTTGATAGTGAAACGTTGGCAGCCGGTGAACTAACAAGGGCCTTGTTAGTTGACCGGTGCCCACATTTCACTGTCAAGTGGCCACTATATCATTTTAAAAAGATAGAAAGCTCCATTTAATATAATGGGGCACACCCCACTGCGTATCTCGTCAGGGCACGCTTAGTGAGCGAGAGGGCAGAGCTCGAGCAGCAGCAAACACCAGGGAGTCCTTGGAACCTGGTTTTTACATTTTACAAGTGATGGATCTAATTAATTATTTTAAACTTTGAGGAAATCTTCACTTTATTGTGATCCTATGGCGCAAGGCATCGATGGTTATGGTGCAGTAGTAGATCTTGGTGAGTCTCTTTCATGCTTCCTGTAGACTTGTCTAACATATTCAAACATCTGTACTGGAAGATGAACCACAGGTCCAGTAAACAAAAACAACTAATAAACTTAGTAACTTTTTTCTGTGTTCGTGCTTGTCATACTAGAAGGAAAAATTACTCACCGCAGTAATCTTCTTTCTTCCAAGGGATCCTTTAGCATCAGTAACTTTTTTGCACTTAGCTGGCTAGGTGCAACTGCCCCGGAGGGTGTGCCTTTAAGAGATATTTAAATGAGCGTAGGGGCAAGTCAATCAAAAGACGGGGTGGGGGTGGGGGGCCAAAGAGCTGTTGAATGCTTCAGAATTACTTCAAGGAAAAACAACGAGGGCAAATGCCTTGAAAAAAAGAATCAACAGGATTCAAAAAAACATGCAAATGTCCACAAAAGTGGAAAAAGAAACAACAGCAACACGAGCTAAAAACTCATCAATAAGAAACTCCAAATTTGGTAAGATGTGACATAAGAACCCTTCCCAGACAGGTGAACTGGGGAGGAAGGGTGGGAGCCTACTAATGCTAAAGGACCCCTTGGAAGAAAGAAGATTACTGCGGTGAGTAATTTTTTCTTCTTACCCCAGGAGTCCTTTAGCATCAGTAACTTTTTTGCAGACTACCCAGCAGTACCAAGTGGGAGGCGGGCAGAGAACCTACTTAGGAAAAAGGCTCTGCAGAACCGCACTGCCAAATTTGGCATCAGATCTGGTCTTCACATCCAAACTGTAGTGTTTCACAAAGGTGTGCATAGATTTCCAGGTAGCTGCTTTGCAGACATCCAGTAGGGGAATGTCCCTTGCTGCTGCAAGCGAGGCTGCAGTGCCCCTGGTGGAATGGGCCCTGAGCCCCACTGGAGGTTATTGACCAGCTTTCTCATGGCAGAATCTAATACAAGAGACCAGTCAACAAGAAAATAGTTCTCTTGGTACCTGGTTTTCCTCTGCCTACATCCCCATAGGTGAGGAATAACTGAGTGGAAGAGCCTTTGGACTGTCTAGTATGCTGTAGGTAGTGAAAGATGGCTCTTTTGACATCCAAGCTGTGGAGCTTTTTGCTCATCAAGAGTGGATGGCTCAGTAAAGAAGACAGGCACTGTAATGGACTGGTTCAAGTGAAACTCTGAAACCACCTTTGGCAGAAATTTCCTATTTGTCCTGAGCTCAACTTTATCGTTGTGAGGGATGCTGTAATTCGGCACAGGGCCTGTAGCTCTGAAATCCTCCTGGCAGACGTAATGGCTACCAGGAAGACGGTCTTCCAAGTTACAAACTTGATGTGGGCCATGGACATAGGCTTGAAAGGTGGATTCATGAGCCCATCTATGCAAAGATTCAGGCTTCAAGGAGGAACAAGTTCTCTGGTTGGAGGCTGGAGGTGTAAGAGGCCTTTGAAAAACTGTTTAAAAATGTTGTGGGGGGGGGGGAAATGATTTCTTCTTTCCCATCGCAAGGTAGGCCGAAATTGCCGCCAGGTGTAGCTCGAGTCAAGATAGTTTCAAGCCTGACGCCTGTAGGTGTACCAAGTAGTCTAGCAGCTGAGGGTCTGAAGCTGATAGGGGTTCGGCCTTTTCGCTCTTGCACAAGAGGGGAAACCACTTCCACTTGGCTGCATAAGTCTTAGTGTTCGTTTTTTTAGCCATCCTCAGTGTCTTAAGGACCTGTTCAGAGTACCCTGAGGCTGGAAACCAACTCCTCAAGAACCAGGCCTTGAGGTGAAGAGAGTGTATGTCTGGGTACTGCACTCCCGTCTGAGGAAGGGTCAGCAGGGAGCAAGTTGGAGGCAGGTGAATGGGCCTGTTGCAGGACATTGGGAGAAGGAGAGGGTACCAGGCTTGTTTGGGCCAGTCCGGAGCCACCAGGATCATCAATGCAGTCTGAGTTTCAGCAAAACCCTGAATATCAGGGGAAAGGGAGGAAATGCGTATAGAAACCTCCCTGACCAGTCCAGGATCAGGGCATCCAGAGGAAGTGTTCCCGGAACTTGGGGCCTGCAACAGTACTGGGGAAGCAGAACATTGAGAGGAGAGGCAAACAGATCCATGTCTGGTGTGCTCCACCGACTGAACACTGTGGCTTGTACTTGCTTGTTCAGTGTCCATTCGCTCTGACCTTGACTGATGCGGCTTAGGGCATCCGCCAGAGTATTGAGTTTGCCTGGGAGGTGAATAGCTGAGAGGCCGACTCCCAGGGAGAATGCTAGAGACCAGAGCTTAGAGCTTCCAAACAGAGTATTCCTGATCTGGTACCACCCTGCTTGTTTATGCAGAACACTGCAGTGGTGTTGTCCATTCGAATTTGAGCCGCCTGCCCTTCCATGCTGGGAGCGAAAGCTTTGTGAGCTAGTAAGACTGCTCTGAGTTCCAAAAGATTTATGTGCAACTGACTCTTGGGGAGTCCAGCTGCCGCTTACTGAGGCATTGTTTAAATGAGCTTGCCAGCCCAAAAGGGAGGCATCTGTGGTGATCACCTTTGTGGGAAGAGGAGCTTGAAAGGGAACCCCTGCCTGCAAATTTGCAGGGTTCTTCCACCACAGCAAGTTTTGGAGGAACTGCTCCGACACAGGCATCAACTTTGAAAATGTGTTGCTTCTCTGAGACCAGCGAGCTCTGAGGTAGGCTTGCAGGAGTCTCATCCTGTACCTGTCCCCTGGGACTACTGCAGTCATAGAGGCCATATGTCCCAGAAGTTTGAGGAAATGTCTGGCTGGTCTTGGCTGTCCCTGGGCAAAAGAATCTGCCACTGAAAGGAAACTTTGAATTCTTTCCTGCGGGAGGAAAGCATATCCCTTCTGAGTGTCCAGCTGGGCCCCTATGAAGGTTAGCAGCTGGGTGGGTTCTGGGTGAGATTTCTTTATATTTACCAGGAAACCCAGAGACTCCAGAGTGCGTTCTGTGAGGGAAAGATTCCTTGACCTGGCAAGGAGACTTTGCTATGAGCCAGTCGACAAGATAGGGGTAGGGAGCGACACCCAGTCTCCTGAGATGTGCTGCTACCACTGCGAGACACTTGGTAAAGACTCTTGGGGCAGAGGAAAAGCTGAAGGGCATTGCGGTGAACTGATAGTGATCCAAAGGAAGTTAGAACCTGAGAAACTTCCTGTGAGATCTCCTTATGGGTATGTGGAAGGAGTCCTTTAAGTCGAGGGAGGCTAGCCAGTCTCCCTGCTATAAGGGAGTATGTATGCTGTATGGCCAGTGACAGAGTGACCATTCTGAATTTGTTTTTTTTCAGATATGTGTTTAAATATTAGATCTAAGATAGGTTGCCACTCCCCCGTTTTCTTTTGTGTCAAAAAATACCTGGAGTAGAGGCCCTTGCCCTGCTCAAGGGTGAGGACCCTCTCCACTGCTCATAAAGCCAGAAGGTTTTGTACCTCCATTTCCAACAATGGTATCTGTGTTGGGAACAGAGGTTTTAACACCTGGGTATGCTTGAGGTCTGACAGCTGCCTGAATTGTAATGACAGTTCCTTCTCCACTATCTCCAGCACCTACTTGTCCGACATGATGAGGGACCAGTGTTGAAGATAGTGAGAGAGAGTCTGCCTCCAACCGGAAATGGGGAGGCAACCTGGACACTCACATCAGGACTTAGACTGAGAGGCAGATGGCTGGGTACAAGTGGCTCTTCTTTGGCCCCTTCTGCCCCTGCCTCTGAAAGATCCCCTGTACTGGCTGAAGTCAGATTGGGGATAGGGATTGTAAGGCCTGGGAACAAATCTTCTGCCTCTACCCCCCCCTGGGATGGGATCTCTGAGGGGTGGCGGGTTTAGGCTTGGATGAGTGGCTCTGCCAGGAGGCCTTGTACTCAACTTTTTTCATGTAGTCAGTGGTTCTGTAATCAAACATATTTTGATCACATGGAAAATCCATGGCCTTGTTCTGAATGTCCATGGTCAGACTGGTTGTTGTAATCCAGGCGAAGTGTCTCAGAGAGATGGCATGGGCCATCGCTCCAGAGGTTGCATCACCGTTGTCATCTGCCATGTGGAATTGGTACATGGTAGCTTCCAGGGCTGTTTTTGACATATCCACCAGCTCCTGCACCATAGAATCTGATCCGTTGCAGGCGATAGCCTGGACAGACTTCCAAAGGGCTTTCTGATATTTGGCTGTGAATGCCATGCAAGAAGAAAGCCTGAGAAGCAGGATACATAGAAGCTGTGGCATACATTTTCTTTGCTATAAAGTCAATTTTCTTGGAATTCTTGTCAGGGGGAGAGGGCGACAAGGAGACTCCAGCTTTCTCACAAGCTGCCGGCTGCACTATACTTTCGTGTCTAGGGTGTGCTGACAGGAACTCGGTACCATTTTTAGACAATTTATATTTTCTCTCAAGCCACTTATCAACCCCTGATACTGAAGTGGGGTGTTGAAGCACCTTCATGGTATGTTTTCTAAATGCATTATAGATAGGGACGACCAGGGTCACCGAGGATGAAAGACCCTTCATCTCCCTATAATCTTCATAGACATCCTGGTTGGGCTTCTACATAGGGAGGTCCAGGCTATCCAGCATATTCTGTATAAATGTAAACATGGAGGAAGGATCCTCGTGGTCACCCGGGGGATCCCCAAGGTGAGGGTCCGGGGGCTCAAGGCCCTCAAAATCCATGTCAGGGGCATCATAAAACTGATCATCATCTGTGTCACTCTCACAGTCTACAGAAGAGAGGACTGTGGAAGAGTGCTTGCCAGCCCCAGTAAGTCGAGGAACCATCTTTTAAAGGGTCTGAAACAGTTGCCATGCTTTTTCCAGATCTCGTACTGACGGAAGAACCTGCTCAGTTTATAAGTGTTTTGTTTTTTATGTGTGCTTTAAGCTGCCTGTTGTCTCGCTATTGGCTTTCCCAGGACCAAGAGGAGCATATCTGTCTTGACAGAGTTTCTTTTAAGCCACTTCATCCGTGGCATGATCAAGCTTCCTTTTTTGGTCACTCTTACTAATTTTCAATTTGTGAGGAACTTCATCTTTGGAAGCTTTATTTTTTGGCTGGGATCTGGAAGGTTCCTCAGCACCTCTGCTTTTGGTATTAGTACTTTTGAATGGCCCCTTATTGGAAGCCTTTGATTTATCCTCAGCCATAATAATCAAAGGCTTGTCTACTACATCCAATTTAAGCAAAGCAAACCAGTTCTGGATCTACAAACTGAGTGCAGGTTTCTGTGAAAATGCCACCGGCCAGTCCTGCCCCAGTTAATAAACTGTCTATTACTAGTGCCCTTTTTTTTTGGTTGTAAAACTGGGATCTATACCAGTGCCAATCTTACTAGAAACCCAGTAATACTCAACTGCGCATAGGTGGCTGCTGGACCCTTACGGACAGTCGTGACGCAGATGATACCAAGGTTCAGTAATGTAACAAAAAAGGTTTCCTCGTAATTGCCAATCTAGAGAGAAAACCCCCAGGCACTATTTAAATTTGAAATCTACTGCAGGTGCCTCGAGGTAAACCCCACGAGTTCTGAGGTAAAAAACAAGGCAACTGTCCCTAATTCGACGGTTCCCACAAGAATTTGCCTTACAAATGAAGGAAACTGTCGAAAATAAGCATCCGCAATAAAATTAGGCTTTAAACTAAAGTCAAAATAGCGCCATCGTGCTAAAAATTAAAAATTTGTGCAGCGCTAATGAAAAAATAAAACTTTCACTCAGCACACTAAAGGAAATAATTTATGAGGAACACTTTATCCAGATAAGCACTAGGAGGCTGTCAACAAGGAGAGTTGGGAGACACCTCAGAGGCAATATTGCTCAATCCAGCAGAGAAAAAATTCTGAAGCATTCAACAGCTCTCACTTGGCTCATACCCCCTCCTGTCTTTTGATTGGCTTGACCCTACGCTCATTTAAATCTCTCTTAAAGGCACACCTCCGGGACAGTTGCACCTAGCCTGCTAAGTGCAAAAAAGTTACTGATGCTAAAGAACTCCTGGGGTAAGAAGCAACTTTCTGACCTCAGGGGTGTCTGGGTGACCCATTTTGAAGCAAGGATTTGTGGAAGCACTATAGCTCCCTTGTTTCTAGGAAAGAGCTAAGCACCTTTCCTGCAGGGTCTTCTGCCTCTATTTCTTCCCCTTGGGGTGTTGACAGGTTCTGTTACTTTTCCTATTTACTCCCATTTCTCCAGGAATTTCTCTTGTGTGAGCCTCAATGTGACTCTTATTTATTCCGTTCCCACCAACACTCTAAAGGGGAGGTTCCCCTCAACCTATTATCTGTATACCTGTGTAGTTTGTAGGCATGAACAAACTGATCCCATCTCTTGCATCCTCCTAATGATATCCTAATTTACATATAGAAGAGGCTGCGTCACTCTGTTTTGCCCTGGTGTGAAAAGCTGTGTGTCTCCATTGCACAGGTCATGACCCCACTCAAGCAAGGCATTATGAGAGATGATGATGCATACCTGCACAAGCCAGCAGGAGTTATACTCTCATTCAGTTCTCTTACATTCCTTGTGACATCCCAGTATTCTCCAAAAGCATATTTTCTAACTCGGATACACTTTGAAACTTACAGAAAACAGCAGGACACTATGCCTTGAAAAGATTCATGGCCAGCATAAGACAAGAACACAGGGCATGCAGAGGACAGTAACAGCACCAGGGTGCAAAATTCCTACACCTCAGTTGCCTTAGGGCAGGTACTTTAGTCTGAGGACACCTACAGATCCACAGTGCCTGTCCCCTTGGGCACCCAAGGCATCTGCGATGCTAATGCTGTTTTCCTGCCGACCTGCTTTTTACTAAGGACTTATAAAGGCCTACCCCCTGTAGCACTTTAAATTGATATTTGACAAGTGCCTATGGCTGCACCCCACTAGTGTGTCTCTCCTCCATACCGTGTCAGCTCTGTTACCAGACCTCCATCTGGCATTTTTGCCACTGTATTGAATGTATAAAACTATATGTAACTGTATGTAACTGCTTGTAACACACAGCCAAAATTCACAATACTCAAAACAATGATGGAACTTGATTAAATTGATTTATTGTAATTTAATTGTGCCTAGTGTCTTTCCTACTTTTGATATGTACGTGTGCAAGTTCATTATTTTGCAACCTTGTATGTAAATTTATATTCAAGATGTCGTCTGCAACTCTGCAACAGGCCCTATGGACCTAGATATCATTAGCCACTTTGCACCTGGAATCATGACACTCCTCTATTGCTGTCATATGGTCATGATGCCAGGGGATGAAACTGCCACTGGCCCACTAGCCAAATGCTGCAAGATTCTTTATCAAGCTAGCACGATTTTACTTTAACTACCACTGCAGGCCTGTACTGAAGAAGGTAACATTTCAGTAAGTACACCAGATGAGTCAGTGGAAAAGTCTGTGGGGCTAGTATTTTTCCTAGTCATTAGGCCTGCTGGCTAGTGGCTATAAAACAATTTTCACCCTTGTGATGCTGCTATCTATGCTTTCTAAAGTAGACTAATGCATTAAGAGCTGATAGTGCCATTGGGGTGCCTACATTTCAAATCCTGTCTCCCCCTAAATGTGCGGAACACCTCATATGATCAGATATGACCCCTGGCACAACTTAACACTTATATGTTGACACATCTCTATGCCTCTGATTATATCTGATCAACTTGTTTCCTATATGGATGACCTGAAGACATTAAAAGAGAACCCCTCCTGGGACTCTTCATTTCTAAAATGAAGAAACAGGGAGCTCCTTACCTCATTGGGCATATCCCTCCACGATATTTGCCAGATTTTTTTAAATGCCCCCAAAGGAAGGAAGGGACTGTAATCTGCCCCAGAGGGGCTAGCCACATAAACCCTTTCCAATGACTTTCTGATCTGCCCCTGCATTCCAACATTTTGTGGCATCTTTATAGGTCAAACACAAGGGTGTGCTCCATTCACTTGAATGGAGTGTCTTTTTCCAAGGTGATTTTCTGATTTTAAATCAGGATTTGGTATCAATCAATGCCAGGGTCCGACTGATCCATTCAAAAGAATGGAGTGCACTCACCCCTGCACTCAACCTATGAAGATGTCAGAAAATGCTAGAACGTGGGGGAGGATCACAGAATCCAGAAGTGGAAAGGGATTGTGCGGCTAGCTCCTCGGGCAAATTGCGATCGCTTCCCTTCCTTTGGGGGCTTTTTAAAAAAATCTGCAAACATCGTGACGGAGTGCCCAATAAGGTAAGGAAGCTTCATATTAATGACAGTCAGCAAAAAGGTGTCCTTTAATGTTTGTCAGTACCACACCTTCCCTTCCTGATCTCTTGTTAGTGTGGGGTTAAATCAGCTTGGTTATATAGTCAGTCTTCTGGACCTCCGTGTTGGTAAAACCACCACCACTCACTTGCTCTTTTGTTCTCTTATTATTATTATTATATTGTCTATTGAATTGTTGTGTCTGAAGTAAGCACACTACACTGGAATATATTCTTGTGTTGTGCAGTACTTTCACATTTAGTTACCTAGGACTGATTTAAGATTCATATTTTGACTGTGAATTCTGTCCAATATGTAAACACGTGTATACATTCCTTCTTGAATTCTGATGGTTTTATTATTTATACTATTCTTTAGGATCCATTATTGATGGTTAATTTTTCCTTTGAAGTTCAATAAAAATGACACAAATGCATAAAGGTAAAAAAAAAAAAAGACTGCTGTGTTGTTATAGTGCAGCCACAGTACAAGCACTGGAATGCTGTGGGGGGGGGGGTCCTCCCCACTGCTGCACGAATAATGTCCCTATTGGAGATGCTTACGTTATTTATGTATTTATTTACTGTTAAAGGACAAGGCATTCTGAACTCCATATTCATTTTGACTGGATTAACTAATCCCCCTTTCCTCTAACTGTGGCTTTCCTAATCCTGCATTTTAGTCCCATGGCAGGCAATCACCATATAGTTCAACGCAAAAATCCCCCACTAGAGAACTTCTGAGACAAGACTGGCTCCAGCTCTCTACAGGCAGTACGTACAGTAAATGCCAGCACCCCACTGTGCTTTAGATTGTGAGTAGGTTGTTCTGCCTGCATGACCTCTCCCTTCCCCCCAAACCAGGAAGTAGTCCCATAATACTGTAATGAATTACAGAAATGGGAAAGAACAGTGGGCCCAACAAGCATGCAGAGGTGCTGCCCTCCTCCCCAGCATCCTCCTAGACAGGGCTCTGTCTTTCTGCCAGCCCGACCCTGATCCTGGCCGAGAACCCAGATCTTCCTTACAGCAAGCAGGAGCACTTACCACTTGGCTGTTGGGGCTGATCTCTGGACCAGTTTTAAATCAGCCTGGCCAACTGTGCTAAATCATGCTGAGCTTGCATCTCTGGCCATTTCGGGATGTGGACTACTATTCTAAAAACAACTAGAACGAGGTTACGCAACTCCCTGACACATGTTCAGAGTGCCTCATCCACCAAACCCACAAAGTTCCGTTTTTGTCTGCTGCAGCATAGTCCCCAATGACAAGCAGCAGTACACTGAATTGGGCCCACTGGGACAGCTCTGTGTCCCTGACTGCTGACAGTCATTAACAGCATGTACCAGGGAGCTGGACATTAAGGGATCAAATGTTGATGCCACTTTTTTTTCCTTTTTTAAATTCCTTCTTTAATCAGTGCATCTGCCCTTCATCCTTCACTGGCATTCTTGCACCTCAAAACACAGCCTTACCTTGGTTTCCCCTTTTCAACCTCACAGGTTCCCCTCACCCATGGAGGGGCTGAAAGCTGCATCCCCTTCCAGGGTGCGCAGGGTAGGCAGCAACCGGGACACTTGAGTGGGCTGGGCTTCATCATCCAATGACTTTGTTTTTCTGTCTCCTCCTCTGCCACTAGGATGACGACACAATATCAAGCATGTGTAGACAAACTGTGCCACAAAGCACCCATCAGCATCCCTTCTCCCACTCGTCTTGCTGCTTGTGCTACCACCTGTGGTCACCAGGTGGCTGTAACAGTGGTGCTAGCAACTGGCCTCTGGGATGCTCAATCCTCCTCCCCAACCATCACTCTCTGCTGCTGCAAGCTCAAGGCATGAACCTGGAGTGTGAGCGGTAACAAAAGCTGCTGTAGTACGAGCCAATCTCTGTGCAATTTTTATTGCACGCTAAATAAGGTACTGAAAATCTAAATCTGACCTAGTTTTGTTCCCTGAATAATTTTTGTGTTGGAGAAAATGCCCCCACCCCCATGTTAAAGCAGCAGTACAATGAAAAAAAAAAATTGCATTTTGACAGTTTATTCCTTGTGCTCTGCTGAACATGTACCTGGTACTCTTTCTTGCCTGCAATGTACTATCACCCCATAATTTGCTCAGTTATCCTTTGTTTTTGTTTACATTTCTGCCACCTGCTGCACTGACAGCAGCCACCATATTTTTTTTTTTGTGGCACTACACCAGTTGCAACGGTCACTTCCTGGTTAGGTAGTACTGCTGCTTTAAGTACTCTTTTGGGCAGGCCAAATGATACTTCTGGAGCACTTACAAGGGACTTAAAACTGCTCAGTTGTGCAGTAGTACATTACAGTACCATGCAGGAGACCAGGGTTCACTCCATGATCCCAGCCCCACCCCATACCATGAACCAGGCGGGTCTCAGATGCTCTGTGGCGGCAGCCCGTTCAGACTCTTGGGGGAAGAGTGCAGCCCGAGCACCACCTGCAGTGGAGACATGGATGTTGTGGGTGACGACATCCGCAGCCACCAGCAGGTTAGGCACAGCGGGCTGCTGATGACAGTAGTGAGATGGAGATTTTTGGGGGTCTTTACAGAGGACATCAGGATCAGCATGCCTCCTCCACGCGCTGTAATGAGCTACCTGTTCTCCCCCCAACGTTCTGGACATGTGTCAATGTCAAAAGAGGAGTGTCGCAATGTGCAGTGTCTCAGGCTCTATAAGCAGGAGTGGTTCTGTTGGGATGGGCAGCAGAGCTGCGTCATAGGTCAGCAGCGGTTTGAGAGGATAAACAGAGCTCAGAAAGAGAGACTTAAGCTACCTAATTAGAACTGAAAGGTTTTTTTTTGATTTCTACATTATTCAAACCTTTAAAAAAAAAATCGATCATTCCAATAGCAGTACTGTGTATTGATAAACACATTTGATGTCTACATTTCATGTTTTACACACAAACAAGCCAGTCAGCTACTACCCCGATGCAGTTTCTGTTAAGAGTACCAGTGTTTCTACACATGCACAAAACAATCAAGTGATGTTCGTAAAAGCTATGTGCTTGTAGCTTTGTCTGTTACCTTTCAGTTTCTGTGTATATACATTAATAATTTGACTTAACTTTTCCATGTAATTCGTTTTGGTAACATCTGACTCATTTCTTTAGCAAGGTTTTAGCCTCTCAAAGCTAAAAGCTAGATCAAAGCCTGAACACTATCATCTGATTAGCACAAAAACTCAAAAGAAACAGTACAGGAAAATGGAGCACATTTTCACAAAACAAATGTGCAAACACTTCATGAATGTACTGGTATAATAACATGCCAGAAATACAATACAACGCCCCCTTCCCCCAAAAAAATAAAATCACTGTTCCATTATACAATTCCTACTTAAAATGGCAGTAACAACAAAGAATATTCACTATTGCTATACACAGCACTCCCTGGTTGGCTTGTTGTTTTCTATTTTTCTCTCCTTAGCCAACGGGTCAGGTTCTCCTTAAACCTGAGCATCCATTCAGCCTAAAAGCGACAACTGGTGAAAACAAACAGACACCCACCAGCAGTGGGAAGGTAAGCATGTTACAAGGCAGTAGAGTGATAAATGGCCTTGTAGTCATTAGCCACTGCATTACAGCAAACGTGTTTTAGGCCAAATGTTGTAGGGCTAATTGTCTTTCTTCTAAATGTCATGCTACCCACAAGCCCTTGATCTGATACCCAATGGAGTGTTTAGCACGGTCCTTCAGATGCCCTCTATTCCCCCTTTGTTCGTATGCTCTCCCAAGCTTATCCCTCCAGGTGGCGCTGGCTCGAAGTAGATCCGAACAAAAAACATTCCCAATCAGGGTGGGATCACGTGCTCCCAACTGTCCTCCCCCCCCAGTCTCACCCCACCCCTTGGGTAACAGGGAGGGGTGGGTGTAGAATTATGTCTCTGGCCACCAACATTCCCATGTACCATTCACCTGGATCCACATGAAGGCTGCTCAGGAACCCAGGGTCTGGTGGTAGGGAACAGCAGAGATAAGAGGACCACAGGGGCAACATAGGGCATTATCAGTATGCTCCCTCCACCCTTCTCCAGGGTTAGAGTGGCAATGTCAGGACAACGGGCAGAGGTAGACAGCTCTCCCTCCTAGGGAGAAAAGAAAAAAAAAAAAAAGATTAAATGGGAGACACCAAATTAATTAATTCAAAACATTAATGTTCTAGCCACCTCATTTCAGAATAAATCAGCACAGAAGCACAGTGGAAGGGGCTACCTCTACACCAGCAACCCAAGTTTGGGAATTATTTTTTTTTTGTTAGTAATCATTTAGATGTTCTCAATATAGTGTGGAAGCTAGTGCCCCTTGGGTTAACAGAGGAAATGATTGATCTATTAAGCTTGTACATAGGAACTCGGAAATGCCACATGGGGAGAGACCCACGGGCCCGTCTTGCCATTCTGGTAGCTACAGATGTCATGGTTATGAAATTCATTACAGTTGGGTATTAGCCAAGTTTTTTTTTAATCATTTGTGTCCTCAGTCTGCCAGCTGGCCCAATCTGTCCTGGCCCTACCAGCCCTGTCACCCACCTTCCCTAGGACTTGCCTTCACTCCGGGAAGAACTCTACTGATTATCCCAGGTGGAGGGGCTCCCCCAGCCGTCCCCTGAGCCACAAGAGCCCATTTTCATGGTAGGGGGATGGCTCGTTTTCACTGTGGTAACAAGAGAAGGAAGGAGATTATGCTGCTTTTTATGTTTGTTTTGTGCCACGCTTGGCAATGTGCTTCTGGATATAAATAACTTAGTTTGACGTTAATTTGCAGTTCACTTTCAAGTACAGTTGTAATAACTGGTATTGCAATGAGCGCTAAGTTCACATGTGCAGCAGCAGCAGCAAAACAGTTTTAGGATTGAAAGATTTGCTGTGGGATTAGGTGAGCATTTATTGCTACTTGCCTAGGTTAGAAAAAGGAGTACTTGTTCTGTATTTGCAAACACTATACTCCCATACCCTTGTTCAGGCCGCGGCTGTGTTAGTGGCTTAGTAGTCTACATGATCACCTTTAGGGATGGAAGATCAGAAGGTTGTGGGATCTTGTCCCACAACAGGAATTTAGGCTGATTGATACCATTAAGGTACCATCCTTCAGATTACCAGAGGTCCCTTCTGCCCACTTCTAGTGGTTGTTGAGAAAGAAGGTGAAGATCACAAGGCACTTATAAGAGCAGCCAATGCCACCCCCCAAAAATTTCCTGGCCAACATTCCCCATCAATAAACAGGTCCATATAACCCATCCCCAGGACACATTTGGAAATGAGCTGTCGTAGCTTAGTGTTCCTTTCTGGTAAAAACTTTATTTTTGTTTACAAATAAACGAACTAAGGTTCGAACAATAGCGACACTTTATTGTTTGTCGGTTCTTAACTGTATTTAATATTCAGTTTTCCTGAAATAAAACTAAAAAAAAAAAAAAGTAGAAACGCCTAGGATGGAAGAAACCCTTTAAAATGTTCAGCTCCCCCCCCATTTTTCTTTTTACTACACAGAAAAGGGTTAATTAAAATGCTACAACAGCCCTATCCCACCTCCTTTTACACATTTCCATTCTGCAGGATAAACACATCCTATCTATTAAGCGGCAAGCCAGTGCATGGCTACAAAATGGCTCCACAGCGATCTACTCTCTATGCTGAAGGTGAAGGAAAAATGCTACCATCTTATGAGACCTCTTGCAATGTATCCGACTGAATAATTACAGACGGTGTACAAATGCCTCCAAAACAGCTACCCATACTGCAAAAAACTCCTCCTGCAAGGACCAGCTTCTACCCTCAACTGGGAACCTTCTGTTGGTTCTGGGGCCACAGAGGGTCTGATAGCTCCACGAAACAAGGCTTAAATGACGTGGTCCTCAATGAGATATATACTGCAGTAACACAGTAACTAACTGTTTCCAATGCACATCAGACTTACTTGACAGGCTATTCTTCTGCACCTTGTCAGCAATCAACAGTGGTGGAGGCTCTCTTCTCGCATCAGTACACAAATTCAAATACCGTGGCATCACTCTCAGGACCTTTTCCAAATGATTTTAACCCTTGATGTGTCACAGACTAATTTCAGTCCAGAATTCCTATATGTCCTAATTCTGTCGACAGCTTAAAGGTTAAATGCATCAGACCCATCCCAAAATACATCTGTTTCATTTATGTCTCTTCAGTTTTACTTTTAAAAGCTGCTAGCACCAGAAGATCCCGCTCACAGGTGCTGCGGATTAGGTTTAGAAGAGGTTGTCAACATTCTTATGCTGAAAACAACTTGTAAGAAACATCTGAAGAAGATGCTCACAGTGTATTATACAAACTTAATAAAATATTGAAACAAAAAAAGTGAGGTATGCACACAATTTATAAAATGCTATACTGTAGCTGTATGCAGAATAACTCTCAAAACTAGGAACAGAAAATAATGTTCATTTTCAGAAATCAGGTTCCTACCTCTTTAGATTACTTGTTTCCACTGGTTCACAGGACCAGTAAGAATTCATAAATTCACGTTTTAGTGGTCAGGTTTTTTTTTTTGAGGCCAAGCTTGCCCCAGACCTAGGAGCAGTGGGATTTTCAAGCCCTGAACAACAGGGAGTCATCCTCTGATGCCACTTCTCAGCGCACAGTGCATTCCCTAAACTGTAATTTTATGATGTCCTGCCTTTCTACTTCTCTGCTCATCATATTATATTCAGATGTCTATTTCAGTATTCTACAACTAAATACAGTCACACGCTCATACAGTGTTGTCACATCTTTCCTTTAAATAGGATCTGCCACAGATATAATTCCTGGAACACCTGTGCTTAGTTTAGTCCTATTTGTCTCACTCGCTCTTGCCACTGTAATCATTTATCTATTCTTCACGCTCCAGATCCACAGCACTGCAATGACTATCCAGCGTGTTTATTTTGTTCACACTACTGCAAACTTTCCCAAACAATCACTCATGCATACTATATAGTATTTTGCCTCAGGGTGTGAAATTGTTATCCCTTCCCTGGCGACATGACAAGCATGCCAAGTCAAATTCTGTTTTGCACCTCTACTTCCCCACCTTGATTTGACCTCCATTCCTACTCCATACTTACAACAGCCACCTCCTCCCCCAATATTTTGGAGTACGTGTCTATCCCAAAACATAAACACAACTTTTCAGCGACTTCAATGCACTAAAGTTTCAGTAACCCACCTGGGGAGGGGCTTCGTCAGCCTGCTCCCCAAGGATCTGCATATCCAGGATGCTTTGTGCAGCGTTTGAGGCATTAGAGTGCATGTGTGAGATATGGAGATACAGAACCTAAACCATTAGGAGTGGACATTCTGTTCCTTTTCCACCCCCATTTGCCTCTCTGATATGCTACCTCCAAATGTGTTAAAGGAATTGTCTAATACAGCATGATGTCACCCCTTACCTTTGCAAAGTTCTTTAATGCCAAGTTAATTTTAGATAAGCCCCACTGGGGAAACAATCATATTTTGTTCTGGCCTCACGAAGGCATCCAGCAAATCCTTTCCACTTCCCAATGGGCTAGCCCCACCCCATACTTACAGGCACAGTGACATCTAACAAGGGACAGAATGGCAACGTACAACACTAAGTGAATGAGGCGATTTTCCGATTACTTTTTTATGCAAGTTGATTAGTATATTTGACATCAATCACAGTCAAGGCTCGACTTACAGACGTGACGGCTCAGCCTACACAGCCCTTGACAGTCAAGTTGTGGCCTTTATTATTATTATTATACACATTAATATATGTAAAATGTAATTAGCTAGTCCGCTGGCACAGTAGTAGCGCCACTATTTGCAATGTCAGTGACCAAGGATCGGGACTGATTCTGAGTTGGAGGGCCAGCTGGGGGAGAAAGATGGAAAGTCCCAGTGGACACACTCTTCCTTGGGATAGGTGGAACACAGCCAGTGCTGCTACTGTGGAAGGGAGGCACTCTGGCAGGTGCAGCTACATATCAGTATGTGTGTGTTAAAGCCACGAGTGATGTCACAGGTCAAAGTACACAAGGGAGAAACATTGCAGATATTTCTGTATGGGGCATGGCATATTCACTTTACCTAACCCTTAGTACCGTCTTTCAGTTGGTTGTTTTTTTTTGGATTCCGAGCAGTGATTCAGGATTACCAAGTGGTTATTTCAAAAGTCTGACGCACTGACGCTACTGCATGGCATCAGTGTGTCGTCTTGCGAGCTGAGTATGCGTGGTTCCAAGCGAGGGGTCCAAACGGTCACTGGGAGAGTGAGCGGGAGACTACTCGTTGTCGAGGAGTCAAGGACAGCATCGGTTGTGATTCAGAGGTCAGCGGACAGGAGACGGACGAGGTATGCTGTAGTGGAAGTCATTTTGTGGGAAGCTGCTTATAGTGGCTGACTTATGGGTGCTTTTAAAACTGGGGAAAATGTTTTAAAAATCCTTTAGAGTGATTTTCATTGTTTTTAAATTAAGGCTGGAAAACAAAGTACTGGTCAAGAGGCTGGAGACAAATGAAACCTGAAGTTCTGAATCGTTAGTATTTATATAGAAGACTGTGTATGAGCTATCATACACAACAAGGCTATGTTTCAATTGAACAGTTTCCGTGGTAACAAGAGAACTCGGAAGCAGAGCTCCAAAGGTCTCGTTACCATGAAAACTGCGAGACTGAAACAGAGCCTTGTTGTGTAGGATAGCGCGTCGCACATAGTGTATGGGCACCAATTACGAGAAGAATATGTCCTTACTGATCCATTTTTACTGTTATCGCTCATGTCCTGGGTCAGCACTCCCCGCCATGGTCACTTCCTGAAGTGCGGTCATTTCCCTACCACGCACGCGTGGAGACATTCTATGTTGTTGTGCAGCACTGGTGCTGTAGCTAGTGCAGCACATCATGACGCAGTAAGTGCAGTACAACAAGCTGATTCCACTCACCAAAGTCTACTGGCAATAAGGCTCTCCCATACACTATATTTTGATACTGTCACTGTAGGTCATGGGGTCACAGCAATATCACTAATGTGTGTGCCAGGAAATATCCTCAAGTGTTGGATAAGAGTCAGATTTAAAGTAAATGCGTGATTTACACACAGACGCACACACACAAAAAAACAAAGTATTCTGGGCTTCACAGCCCACTACCCTGGGCGGCGACAGACCCTCTGTGTATCTGTAAAGCTTGGGAAGGGATCATAATTCTGGCCTAACTGTGAGCCAGATGATCCCTTCCCACTTTCTATCTGCTCTGCTCTGCCCGGCTCCCCGTTTGTGGCGTTGTACCAGGGGAGGGTGCAGGGACGCGCCCCATACAAGTCTAGGGGGCTAGTTTTCAAAACATTTTTACACTGTCTGACAGACATCAAATACAAAAAAATTAAATCATTCAGGGTGTAATTCATTGCTGTGAACTGGTTTCAGGACATATGTAACCATCACATCTTGCATTCCATTGCTATTACAATAGGTGAATAATCTAGGTTAAGATGCTATTTCCTCAGCAGAGAGCCTCTTTCGAGCTAGTCCCTGTACGAGGAGTTGACTAGAACACCTGTCACAGCACCCAGGTTGCTATCTCTATAAATGGGCTAGCTCATATTCGCCAAGGCTTCCAAACTGTCTATGCCTTCTTCATTAGCCAAGTAGTCAATAAAAGGTGGCCACTGGCCTATTGTACTTTTATGCACTGAAGAGTGCAGTAATTCTCTCCATTTCTTGCATCTTTCTACAGTTACTTATCCAACCTGCTATATATGGCGGGGCTGCCTGCAACCATCTCCGGGTGACTGACTTAGCTGCTACTGCAATCATTAGCTCAGTGAATTGGCTAACCTACCTAAACTCAGCCAGTTCAAACATATGCTCCAACAACATCTCATAACTGAAAGCTCCTGTGATTGCATCACCTAACTCATAGGTACCCCAGTCCTCGTTCCCCCCTTCCCCTACTGTGCTCCCTCCTCTCCTGACTTCACCTCATGTTAGCACTGACTAGGCAATTCCTGTCACCCTGTCTTCCCATGCCCTGTTCCCTCTTCCCTCAACTCCCCCCGCCCTTGCTTCCTGCTACCTCAATTGCAACTTTGACAAAGCCTCTGGCTGCTACCATTCTTATACTACCCTCCCCTCTTCATGTTGGTTTTAACTCCTTCTCTCCTTTAATACTGCTGCCCATCTATGATGTATTATTAACAGCACTTTACTTTAGTTACTCAATCTGTTAGTTCCTCCCGTGTCTGTTTGTAATCCCTCCCCACTGACGCGGAACCTCTAAACGAGCTGCTTGGCACTCAAAGGTACTTTGTAATCCAAGAATGAATAAATAAATACTAACCAACTAACATACTAAAAGCCAGCAGAATAGGCCAAATGGTCTGTCTTGTCTGCTCGAAAGCCAGCAACCTAATGGCTGCTTGCCTTACCATCCCCCCCAGCCCCCAAGAGGATCTTCATTTGTTTCAGTTTCCCCTTGTACCTGTCCCACCCCTTCTTGAAGCCCTCCACTGTACCCTCTTCCACCAGCCTCCCAGGCAGCGATTCCACGGCTCCACCACCCTCTCAGTGAGAAAATGCTTCTACACTCCTGTACTTCCCTCCAGCTTCCACTCATGGCCTCTGGTTGTTCCCCCCTACTTTAACCTAAACAGCTCCTTGGTTCCACTTCTGGTTATTCCTTGTACATACCCGAAAACCTCTATCATGTCTCCCCATCCCTCCTCTCCTCTCCTCCAGTGAGTAAAGCCCAAGCTCATTCAGTCTCTCCTTATAAGGCCTTCCCTCCATGCCCTGAATCATCCTGGCTGCTCTCCTCTGAACCCTCTCCAGCAGTACTATATCCTTCTTCAGAAAGGTCTCCAGAACCGTGCGCAGTACTCAAGCTACGGCCTGACCAAGGCATTATACAGAGTGAGGATCACCTCCCTTCTTCTGGACGCAATACCCCTGGCTATATACATATATTTAAATATATGTATTTCTTATTTTTCCCTTTGAGCCCTGGCAGATGCATCACCGTCAAAAATACTTGAAAAGTCTAGGAGGAGGTAATGTCAGAATGCAGCCTACTGCATCTCCCACAGCCTGCCAGTATTGCTGCAGCACTATACAAACCCAGAAGATATGCTTATGGGTTCCTACCAATCTGCAGTCTCTACAGCAAAGGTCAGAATACTGGGACCCATGAAGTTAGGCTATATGAGCATTAAGCAAAAACAGGCAGCTATCCTCCAGTATATTCTCTCCAGTTAGGAGAGGCTGCTGTTATGTGAATCTGCTCCCACACTGCGTAGCATTCCTCATCAGTGATGGTGTCAGTGGACTCTTAGTGTTCATTTTGCTTTTATGTGCCCCATCTGGTCTCCTTCAAGTCCCCAGAGGCTGCTTTAAAGGGCTGAAATAAACCTTCAGGGCAGGGCTTGAAGCAAGCTTAAAGTGAATTTCCGATGAAATGGCATAAAGTATTGGGCATCACAGCCCAATATCTTATGCCATCGTGAGCCGATTTTCCCTAAAATAAAATTTTTTTACTCACTGTGTCATTGTAGTGAAGGGATCGTAGCTGGCTCTGTAGCCACCACCAGTCAATCCCTTCCAGCTTCCTACTTGCTCTACTCCTCCCCCGCACTCAAGTGTTTTTGTGACGTGTGAGCAGGGAAAGCGCTGGGGCGAGCCCTACACAAGTCTATGGGGCGTTTTTAGAAGACATTTTATGAAGCTATGAGCACCCGGAGATGGAAGTGAAAGTGACTGCTCTACTAACAGTGCAAATTCTGCCTGCAACTGCTAAAAGGCCATGGCTGTCTGTCCATCCATAAAATGCCCCAGGGTATGTAGGCCTAGCCTCCCCTATCTTTTATAACCTTGGTCTACGAGCACTGGGGGAAATTCCTGGCAGGCCTGAAGCAATGCGATATAGTACTGGTTACTCCAATATGACCAAGGTCACAACTTTCCTTCTTCAAGGGTTCTCATGAATATGGGGCTCTGCGTATTTTATGTACCATCTGAACACAATATTTGTCAATCTGCTGCATCACAGAGATCAGCAGCAGACACTTGAGGAAGCACATCGATACTGCCGCCATTCAATGTACAGCACACCACACCAGAAGAACTCTGAAGGACTTCCAGGAACTTAGTCCAGGACTCCAAAATTTGGTATTTAGGGAATGCTGGACCCTGAGGAGACAAATGATACAGAGGGCCCTGCCCTTCCTGTCCACCCACAAAGGCCACTGTGGTTCTCATGGATGGGGTCAGGGGACAGCAGACAAATGGCCCACAGGGCTATTCACAAAGATATGGTAGCTCTCACAGGACTGTATGCATGCAGCTATGCCCTACTTGCATACCACAATGGCTATGTAGCACTATGCCTGGGTGCCCACTGGCACCTAATTACTGGATGTATTTTTTTCTGGGAGGAGGCAATGGATCATAAGGGCACTTAATGCTTAAGGGAAGGAGGAAACATCTAACCTGCGGGCCTGCCTGGTACAACAACGATGAGCAGTTGTTGCACGGGACAGGCCAACTGACGAACTATGTTACAGTTGCAGGCACAACCTACTACCCTGTACAGCAGTTGCACGAGCTAGGTCCGCTGACTTGGGGAACTACACTACAGTTGCAGTAAACACAACTAATGGCCCAGACACCCACTTCTTCAGGCATATCACAAGGCAAATCCCCTGCTGCTCAACAGACTTACCCTGCTAGACCTGGTCCCCCACCCCCACCCCCCACAGTCCTCCTGTCAGCTGGAGATTCTGACTTGTAGGAAACAAAACAGGATCATTCCTCGGGTATGATGCTGCTCAAGGTCAAACGCACAGCAAACTTCAAGCAAGAGATGCCAGGCATTCACCTCACCAACAAAAACAGTCTTGAGCAGACTCATGCTCTGTGCAAATCAGTTCATTTAAAAGAGCAAGAGGCACAGACACCCAGCAAAGCCCAACATTCTGCATGTCAAGCAGGGAATATTTTACCTGGTACAGTGTAGCAAAACCGCACAATTGTTTTATCTACTGTTACACAGTTGTATATGTATAGCAATCACTTGCTATACATGGGAGTTTACTCAAAAAAGGGATGTGGAGTTGCTTTACATAAGGTTACATGCAAAACACTACACATTTCCTATTGCTGCTTAAATTAGGGTTTGTGATACTGCAGTTGCTAGGCAAACATTTTTTAATAACATTTTCCTGGCATTAACTGTGTGTTTTGGCAAAGCTTTGTGCACGCTTGCTTTTGTTGGTGAGATGAGTGGATGGTCTCTCTTTCTTCAAGATTCTGACTTATCCACAAGGAGTGTGGGGGGCCCTGCTGCCATCATGGGAGAAATGCCTTCGGTCAGCCTGTTGATAGGCTAGTAGGCTAGCTTGCTTCAGGGACTTAGTGGCATGGGAAAGGCTGCTAGACAGGCTGTCATCCACCATGCACAGCGGCATCCTGTTTCCCCGCTTTTGGGACCCCACCGACCATTTTATTTATATTATTGGTGGGGATCCATCTCTTCCAAGCAACTACTGCCCCATCTCCCTCCTCCCTGCACTAGCCAAGCTCCAAGAGACACAGCTCCTCCTCTCCAGGTTGTCAGACTTCCTCTCCTCCTCAAATTTCTTCTCAGACTACCAATCCAGCTTCTGAAAAAGACACTCCGCCATCTCCTCTGTCCCCAGAGTGTCTAACTCTATGCTGCCATGGACTGTGGGCACATCACTGTAGCAATTTTTATAAACCTCGCCAAAGCCTTAGACTCCATCTCTCACCCACGTCTCCTACAAAAACTCCACAGAGCTGGTCTATCCTTCTCCACTGTAAAGCGGTTTGGCTCCTACCTCTATGGTAGCATGCAGTCAGTCTTGGTAGGCAACTCTGTATTGCATCCCCTTCCCATCCCCTCTGGAGTACCCCAAGGATCCATTCTTGGTCCAATTTCTTTTTTCATTATCAATGACCTCCCAACTGTCTGACAACATTCTAGTATCCACCTCTACGCAGACAGCACAATCCTTTACACCTCTGGTCCTACCCCCAACTCCGTCCACCCTAAACCTCCAATCCAAATAAAACCGTGTCCTCAGCTGGTTTCAAGACAACTCTCTAAAAGTCAACACCAAGAAAACAGTCTCCATGGTTTTTGCCACCACCACCACCACCACCACCACAAGCTGGCTAAGCTGCACCTCCAACCCTCTTTCACCACCTTGGACGGATCCACCCTTGACTCTATAACCTCCTATAAATAGCTGGGCCTCTGGCTTGATCAGCACCTTGACTACTCCACGTGCGCGAAACTTCACCCCAAACTCTGAGTACTCCATCAGAACAAGGATTGCATTCCCCTTCACCTCTGCCACATCCTGCTCTCCAAGACCATCCTCCCCCTGTTCAACTATGGCAATGTAATCTATGCTTCAAACCCCCATCACCCTCTCCCACCTAGATACCCACCTCCACTCCTTCAACTGCTTCACTACCAACTCCCCACTTCCGATTCATCACTGCTCTCTCCTTTCCTCTTTAAACCTTCCCTCCCTCTCACACAGAAGACACACAGACTCCTTAACCTTTATTGCCAAGTACTGGTTCGACTAGGGTTGTCACGGTATGACTATGTCACAGTATACCGCGGTGTCAGTCATGGTATTGATACCGTGGACAATTTCTGAAACTACCAATAACCATGATTCACGGTATACTGCGATATTGAGACCTTTCAACTACTTTTTTTGCATCTTCAGGGACAACTGTCCCTTGCACACCAATTCTCCCTGATGCGAGAGTTTGAGGAGGCTTCTTTTTTGTGCAAAAATTGTTTTGTGGAAGCGACATCTGCTGTCTGCTGCAATGCTATACAGATTAGTAAGGTTAGGTTTAGGTGTCCTCACGTGTCCAATCCATAAGTGGTCTGATGATGTCGGTTGAGAGGCCTTCAATAAAATTTAAGTCCGTCTTTTGACTTTTTCCTTCCATTTATTTAATTTTTGATGTTCAGTTTCAGGACAAAGTTTTTTTAGTCTTCATGTAATTTGTACGCGTCACACGGAGTGCCACACAAGGCACACAGAGGCCAAGTAAGTATTAAGCCACCAGTGATATACAAGTAATAACTGCTTCTTTAATGGTAAATGATGAGAACAGACCATGCGCAACAGCACACAAAGGTCAGTGTATTGTGCGAGTGCGACTGTATCACTCACACAGTGCACAGTGACTGCGCAGTACACACGAAGTGCAGCACACTGCTTGCACAAAAAGCCACACTGTAAATGCACAATGCACATCATTATTGTCCTGTCTTCTGCTGTTGTTTTGGAAAAGAAGCAAAAAATGATGTACTGGTTTCAAAATGAGTGACCATCCCTCCAGAAAAGTTTAACAACAAAACACGTTTGTTGAGGGTTACTTCCCCCTCCATGACAATTCCACAGCGCCTGACACTACAGTGACAACAGCACCAGGTCGCTGTAGTGTCGGCGTGGGACCCCAACACTGCATTTGGTGGTAATGTACCCCACCCTCCAAAACCACTCGGACTTGGTTATTTAAGTAGCAGGGGGTTGGGGACATACGTGTGTCGACCAACCACCCTAAATCCGTTTGTTGGCTGGGCTTGAGCAATGGGCATGGAATGGGGGTGAGGGAGGGATCAGCAGCAGTAACCAGGCCCAGCATCAAAATTTGTTATGTTATTTTGTTAACAGGAACAATGTGTAACATGTCGTCTGTCATGTAATGATCATCATGTTAAGTTTTCTTATCTTTATTGGTAACAGTTTTAACAAACTGTCTGTGGTTGGTTGTCACTGTGTGTACAGACTCAGACTGCAGACTGGTCAGCCACCTCATCTGCGGGGCCAGTGAGTGACAGATGAGACCGCAGTGATCATTCATTCACATTACTGTTGTGCTGCTGGTGCTCTTTTTCGAGTGGTCATGCGTGTTGATGTTCATTCATTGTAAGTCTGAACTATAGAGAGTTGTCAGTCTGTCAGAGGCACAAAACTGTCAAGGTTAATCAGACAGAGAATGAGATACACACTGAGAACTTTTTCAGGTTCATTTTTTATCATATCCTCTTTTTCCCTGGTGAGTGGCCCCCGACCCCTGGCACCCACCCCTGGATCGGTCTGGTGTGCAAATTTATACACCCCAACACACTGCCGGCCAATGGCAGGATCCCCTCCCCCACAGGGACCTGCGGCATGGACCTGGTGAAAACGCCTCTCGAGTCCAGAGGCACAGGGCTTGGCCATCAGCCACGGAGGTCGCCCCACCTATTTTCCACTTTTCGCCCACTGAGGAGCTGGACGTGCAATGGTGTCAATGCACCTAACGTGCAGACGCCCCCGCCGCGTTCCTCCTCCTGTGCATGCACGTGACTGCAGAGCACCCAGCCTCCGCTGGGTGTCACTGCAGTGCAATGCAGATCCCTCACCCACCCCGGAGGAAGGAGAGCAGTCGTGGGACACTCAGTCCTTCCTCCCCCCTTCCAGCCCTCGGCGGCCTGAGTCACGAGCACGAGGTGTGGTGTCCAGCGCCTCAACCCTCAGCACCACTGGGCCGGCTTCAGGTTCATTTTTTAATTGTTAAATAACAACACAAAAACTGCCATGATGCCAGTGCCATTTGCATTTGCAGTTTTGCATTACACTTACACTCCGTGTTTTTCAGTTTCAGTGATAAGAACTGGTACTAGTAGTCTGTGTGTTCCTTCAGTTTTCATTCCCAGTTGTTCCGCCCCTTCCTCTATCTGATTCTGCAGCACAAAGTCGCTGCTGCCCAGCACACCTACAGTGTGGATAACAAATCTGACGCCCGCCAACACATGCCATATCCAGAGTGCACTCTGCTCGCTAATCCAGATTCTCTCTGACATCTGCTGCTGTTGCTTCCTGACTCAGAGTCAGAGTCCTCTCTCCCTGTCCTCCAAATGTGATTTGTGTTGTCATATTTCATACTTGGCATTGGCTACTCAGGCGAGCTAGCACATTTAGTGAAGTTGCTGTCTTGTCTCATCTGTCTGCTTGATGCACACCGAGTCCCTCCAGTACAGTTCCACTATGGACCATTTCATGTCTCTCCCTCTGTCTGCTCACCTGATGCCCCCATTAGAGTGGTCCCTAGGACGGATTAAGTCCCACTCCTGACTCCTGATGAGTCCTCTCTGATCGACTCATGTCATCTGTGTCACAAAACTTTGGTTGGCTGCCTCAGCTGAGCTCTTGGCCGACTGTGGCTGGGGGCTACCCAACACAAAACCAATAAGAGAAATTAATTGTGTAATTACCCTTAGCCTAGCTACTAGCTTATCAATTATAGTCACTTGACTCAGCAGCCACCAATCATGGCGCTGAAGATATATAGGCCAATTCCTTTAATGCTATGCAGGACTCCAGTCCTCCCGAGTCACTCACTCATCACATCACAAGACTTGACTCACGAGTCCGAGGTGGCGAAAAGATGACTTGAGTCACTTGGGGGGACTACCTAAAACAACACCCAATGGAAAGAGTTTGACAGCAGATAAGGACCGCTTGGCCCATCTAGTCTGCCCATTTCCCTACCTATAGGATCAGCTGCAGATCCTAGTTAATCAACAGCCTATTTCTTCCTACCCCCAACCAGAATTTCCTTATGTCTGTCCCATGCATTCTTGAATTCTCTCACAGTTTTAGACCCCACAACCTCCTCAGGAAGGCCGTTCCATGCATCCACTACCCTCTCTGTGAAAAAAAATTACTTCCTCACACTGCCCCTGAGCCATCCCCCTCTATCTTTAAACTGTGTCCCTTTGTTCTTGCACATCTCTTTTTCTGAAAGATGCTACCCTCTTGGACTTTCTTGATTCCACTAAGGTACTTAAAAGTTTCTATCATGTCCCCCCCCCCCTTCCTCAAGGGTCTCTCCTCGTATGGCTTCTCTTGCAGACCCTGCACCATTTTAGTTGCCCTCTGGACTGCCTCCATCCTATCCATGTCCTTGCGGAGATGGGGTCTCCAGAACTGCATGCAGTACTCCAGATGGGGTCTCACCAACTGTCTATACAGAGGGATAAAAATTTCCTGTTTTCTGCTGGTGATGCCTCTCCCTATACATCCCAGTATCCCCCCCAGCCCTCCCTACTGCCTTCTCACATTGCTTGCCAACCTTAAGGTCATGTGATATGATTACCCCCCAGGTCCCTTTCCATTTTTGCTGGTGTTACTACCTCTCCCCCCATTGTGTACTCTTCCACTGGGTTTTTGTTTCCCAGGTGCATTATTTTGCACTTCTTTGCATCGAATCCAAGCTGCCTTACTTCTGACCATTCCTCCAACCTTGTCAAGTCCCTTCTCATCCTTTCCACACCTCCTTGTGTATCCACCCTGTTGCAGAGCTTTGTGTCATCTGCAAAGAGGCATACTTTTCCCTCCAGTCCCTCTGCAATGTCACTTATAAAGACTTTAAAAAAGACTGGACCCAGTACTGAGCCCTGAGGTACCCCACTAGTAACCCCCCTTTCTTCAGAATGGACTCAGTTTCCAATTACCTTCTGTGTCCTGTTGTCCAGCCAAAGGCTGGTTAATTTGTTTATTAATCTTTTGTGTGGGACTGTGTCAAATGCACTGCTAAAGTCTAGGTAGGCCATGTCCACAGTCCCTCCCATGTCTACTACTTTGGTCACCCAGTCAAAGAAATCGATTAGATTCGTCTGACATGACCTTCCCGCTGTGAACCCATGCTGCCTTGGGTCCTGTGCCCCACTGGCCTCTAGGTACTCAACAATTCTTTCCTTCAGAAGCGAGTCCATCACTTTCCCTACCACAGAGGTCAAACTGGCAGGTCTGCAGTTTCCTGCCTCTGTCTTGCTCACACTTTTATGAAGGGGAAATCACATCTGCCTTCCTTCAGTCCTCAGGTACCACACCATCCTCCCATGATTTGTTAAAAAGGGTAGTCAGTGGTGTCACTAGTTCTCCCTTTAATTCTTTTAGAATCCTGGGCTGAATCCCCTCAGGCCCCATTGCTTTGTCCACCTTCAGTTTCAGGAGTTCTTTCAGAACCCTTTCTTCTGTGAAAGGACTGGTATCGACCCCCTTATCCAGAGTGCTACTGTTAATTGGATTAATGAACAACTCTGCACAATGCAGGAAGGCAGCTGCAAAGGCCAACAAAATGCTGGGTTGTATTGCAAGGGGTATATCCTCAAGGAGGGAGGAGGTGATTCTGCCACTGTATAGGTCATTAGTTAGACCACACCTGGAGTACTGCGTGTAGTACTGGCGTCCGTATCTGAAGAGGGACATTAAGTTACTGGACGGGGTGCAGCGCAGAGTGACAAAGATGATCAAGGGGCTGGGGGACTTATCATACGAGAGGAGGTTGAAGGAGTTGAACATGTACTCACTGGAGGAGAGGAGAGACTGGGGTGACATGATTGAAACCTTTAAGTACATGAAAGGAATAAACAAGACGGGTACAGAGGGGCTGTTCAAAGTAAGGGAGGGGAGGGCCACCAGGGGCCATGATATGAGACTGGAGCAAGGAAGGTTCAGGAGGGAGATGAGGAGACACTTTTTTTTTTTTTTTTTTTAACAGAGAGGGTGGTGGCTGGGTGGAATGCGTTACCTGCTGAAGTGGTTTGCAGTAGAACAGTGGACTGCTTCAAACGAGGATGGGACAGGACAAGGGGGAGGGTTAATGAAGGGGAAGGGTGGAAGGGAAGGGCAGCTGCAGAATAAGGGGTGCTAGCTGCACATTCGAGCAGACTTGATAGACCTCTAGGCCTTTATCTGCTGGCAAATTTCGTATGTTCGTAGGTACCCCCCCCTTCTCCTGGTTTGTGAATACTGAGCAGAAGTATTTGTTCAGTATCCCTGCTTTTTCCACTCTCCCTCTCTTGTCCACCCACCATCCATTCTATTCAGCCTCACTATCCCTCCCTTTGTCTTTCGTCGCTCCCTGATGTACCTATAAAAGGTTTTATCCCCCTTCTTAACCGAGTTAGCTATTTTTTTTCCTCAGTTTGGGCCTTTGCTATTCTGACTTCCCTCCCTGCTTCCTTCTGCCTTAACTGGTACAGTTCTCTGTCCTGCTCCTTCGGTGTTTCCTTATACTTCCTAAATGCTATCTTTTTCTCCCTAACCTTCCCCGCCACCTCTTCTGAGAAACACAGTGGCTTTTTCTTTCGTTTCGATTTATTTGCTTCACACAAAGGCTTGTTGCCTCTGTCATGGCAGTTTTGATGTTTCCCTATTGTTGCTCCACCTCTCCTTCTTGCCTGTTTGCTAGTGCTTTTCTAAGGCACTCTCCCATCTTGCCAAAGTCAGCCCTCCTGATGTCCAGTACCCTCACTTTTGTATGGCTTGACTCTGTAGCCGAGTTTATCACGAACCACACTGTTTGGTGGTCACTTGTTTAGTAGCTTAAAAAACAACAAAAAAAGCAGAGAAATTAGTGCTTGCCACTGCCATGGCACTGAGGATATACAAGCGGATTCCTTTAATGCCAGACTGCACTCATGTCACAGTCACACGACTCTACTTACAATAGCACAACTCACTCAACCAAAACAAGTCAAGCAAGCAACTTACATTGGCTCACTGCCTCAGCTGGAGGCTACTGTAGTTAAATACCTATTACCTACCTTAAAAAAAAAAAAAAAAGGCAGCTAGTGAGTGCCTACCACTGCCACGGCATGGAGGATATATGGAGGGATTAACCCACGACAGGGTATGGGTTTACTGAGCATTAATCCACGCGGGGGGGGGTGTGGAATCACGAGGCGAAGCTGAGTGACTTCGACCACCCAGGCGTGGATTAATGCTCAGTAAACCCATACCCTGGAGTGGGTTAATCCTCTTATAATATGGACAATGTTTTGTTAGAGTTTTACGTACAGAAACAGTGAAATAAAGCCATGTGAACATGCAATTGTGAGTATATCAGACAGGTCAAGTGACCTGTTTGGACGAATCAGAAGACAGTATTTTAGGAACATATGTTATAAAAGCGGATTCCTTTACTGTCAGACTTAGACTCGTGTCACAGTCGCACGACTCGACTCACAATACAGCATGACTGACTCAACCTAAGAAAGTCAAGCAAGCAACTCACACTGGCTCACTGCCTCAGCTGGAGGCTACTGTAGCTAAATACCTAGTATATTAAAAAAGAAAAAAAGCAGCCAGACAGCCACCATGGCATTTGGGATATATAGACTAATTCCTTTAAATGACACCATCTCTCACAGTTGGCTTAGGTCAACAATTGGCTCGGGCTGTTGGCTTGGCTTGGACTCGGAGTCTTGGACACAGTGGGTGGCGAGTGCAGGCAGGAGTTGTGTTGTGGTTGTGGAGGCACGGTACTACATTAAGAAAGTAAATATGAAGAACACAAATCTCTCCAAATTTATTTGCACTACTTACTATTACTTTTACTAATTTAACTTGAGGGGACTGGGTCTTGGAAGGAGCCCCAGGCTGTGAGGTGAGGATGGAGGAGGAACACTCAGCCTAGTCATAGCCAGACAGTGGGCCTTGATTTTCCAATCAGAACTGTTCTGATTCTAAGCAGTGCTCTTGCTGTGCCTGCTTCTAAAGCTAGTAGCACACCACTTCAGTGAAGTGCAACTCTGTCTGCATCTGCAACTGTTGTCTGCACCACCACCAGGAGTGGAGTGGCTGGACATTCCTTTTGTATTCATCAACTCTCACCTTTAAGCGATTGACAATTTAACATAAAATGTAAATCAAAACAACTTACTACTCATAATCACACTGCTATTTTTGTATAGTACTTTTGGTATTGGTAGCATTTTGTGCTGTAAGCTAAGAGCACAATAAAACACTACTTGTAACGGTATGTCACTCACATTTCAGACTGCAATGAAATTATTTTTTTTTTAAATATAAATCTACTTGCAGTGCACGAAGCTCCATGCTCATCATCAGGTCAGGAGGAATCTGACAGTCAATAAAAAATATATATTTGTCTTGCACATACTTGACTCATTATCTTGATTTTCTTTCATTAAATTAATAATGTGTCATTTACTAGTATTTTAACTACTTTTACGTGTCAAATTTGGTTAAAATTGCATTATTTTTGAATATTTTAGGTTTTCCCATTGGACTGCATTATACTGCGGTATCACACACCGCGGTTATCATACCATCACAACCCTAGGTTCGACCTCCTTCCCCCTTACCTCACCTCCACCCTCACTCCTGCCCCACCACCTTCCTACTCCTGGCACTCCTTTCACGCCCGCACCTTATCCATTCCTCATGGCCGGTCCTCTTCAGGCCTCTCCACCTTCTCATCCTGTCTCCCATGCCTCTGGAACCAACTACCCTCTAGTCTTCACGACACCCCCTCATTCCCATCCCTCAAGCAGCAAATAAAACTCGCCCCTTCCCCACCCTGCACCTGCCTCCCCCTTGAGCATAATTCTGCAGCTGCTTCTGCCCAGTCCAGCTGCTTTGTACATAACTGTATTGATTCCCCCATGCTTAAATCTTCATTGTATACAGGTCAAACTTAGTATATTAGTATTGCATTAGTCTTCACTACTGCTGTCTATTATAGTGCCGTCTCTACTGTCTTCAACTGCTTATATGATGTGACTGTTATTTATTCTCCTGTACCCCATTTCCCCAGGTCAAACTTGGCAATGAGTCCTGGCTCAGTGCGCCTTTCCTGGTTATCAACTTTTAAATAAAATAAATACATAAAAATGTATTGCGTTTCACCAGGAAAAAAAAAAAAACATACCGAGGACAAAAGCTTATTTCCAGATGTGTCCGGGAGAAGAGGGATTAGCTTAAGAACAGTTCTAAAATAGATATAAACATCTATACATTTGTAAATACAGCTAGGCAAGGAGTAAGAGGTTAAACACAAGAAAACGGTTGCAACATTTATTTAACAAATCGGAACGACCTTTGAGCCAAGGGCTCTTTTACAGAGATTCCACGCCAAGTCACAAGAATAGCAAATTACAATGGTTTCAGTAAGTAGTACAACATGAGGAAAGTAATTACATAAACAAAACAACATGGCAAGATAAATACTGTGTCAAGTGCAGCCAGTGGCCCTGTCTGAAGAGGGGTGGAAGGGAGTACAAGGAGAGAAGGACAGGGGGTGAATTGGGGGGTGGAAGGAGCAAAATAAGAGCAAGGAGGGAGATTCCAGCATGAAGCTTGAGCAGGAAAGACCCATGTGGGGGTGGGGTGGCAGAGGAGAGAACAAGGTGAGGAAACGGGGGTGGGTAGTGGGAGGAATGGGAAGGGAAGGGGGGGTATGAGGTAGGATGAAAAGAGGGAAGGAATGGGAAAGGGATAAAGGAGGAATATACTAGTAGTATATACAATATAAGCAAATGAAGATTAACAGTAGTTTGGAAACCAGGTAAATGGCAATGTATGTAAAGGTATATACAAATAAACAGCAACAGAATATGGGTAGGGTATACATTATTACAGTAAGTGGAATGAGCAGTGGCAGTAGTTAGGTACGTGGGTACCACTAAAAAATGCAGGTATACACAGCCAAGTGTAATGAACAGTGGTAGCAGTTTAGTACTCTGGGAAACAATAGGGACGGTCAGAAGATGCCTTAAAATAAATAACAGTGGACGGGATGGAGGCATGTTAAGCTGATACAGGGAGTATTAGGGACAGTGGCAGGAGGGAGAGGTGTGGGAGTGGAGAAGAGAGAGAAGGGAGGGTTTTGAAGAAGCAGAACAAATGTTTAAGGGAAGAGAATTTCAGAGTTTAGGAAAGCAGAAAGAGAAGGCTGATTGTCCAGCAAGAGTTTTACGAGAACGATGCTTGAGGAAGCAATACCCAGAGTTACAGAGGGAGGAGGAGGAGGAAGGGGTGGAGGGAGTGAGTAGGCAGTCATGAAAGGAATGTAGAGAGAATAGTCAGAGTTTGGAATTGAAGGAGGCACAGTGGAACTGTCGGCAATCCTCCAGAGAGGGGAGGGAGGGAGAGAGAAGTGTAGAGTGCGCAGTGGTGGGTGCAGGTAGGACAGTTAAGAGTAAATCGGAAGAAAGAGTAGAAGAGGGGATCCAGTCCAGCCAGGGATGATTTAGGGGCTACACTATAGACTATATCTCCGTAATCAAAGATTGGGAGGATCATCTTGGTAAGGATGTCTCGGTGGACAGACAGGGAGATGCAGCTTTTGTGCCTAAAGAGGGTACCCAGTTTAGGGTGAAGTTTTTTTTTTTTTTTTTTTTTTTTTAAGAATGGCGTCAATATGCTGAGAGAAATGGAGGAGACGGTCATGCTAGACACCAAGGTACTTGAAAGCAGGCATGTCATCCACAGGGATGCCATCAAGGGTGTGGAAAGAAGAGGGCCAGGAATTTAGCGACCCTTGGTCTAGTGCCAAAGAACATAGACACCATATTTTTTTTTTCATTTAGAGATAACTGATTAGACTGAAACCATTTCTGGACCGAGTAGAAATCAGGTTGGAGTCTGAAAATCAGCTCAGTTGGAGATGAATCAGAGACAAATAGGGCTGTGTGTTCTGCGTACATATGAATGGACCATTTACACGAGTGGTACCATGTGGCACCCTGGGGCGGGGACACTCAGTGATGCATGGTCACCCAAGCCAATAAAGCAACACAGCAACTAGGAACTGCTAGACAGCCATAGCTATATCACCCACTTTCTGGGAGGGAGGCGTTCATAGGATACTCCGAATCCCCTGTCAACCTCTGCCCCCAAAGTCCTTGGCTTGGGGTGTGAACATGGGTCACCAGTGTGTCAGTGCAGCAGTTCACTGCTCAGTGCCATGGAGCTGGATATTTTTGTGTTTATTTTTGTTAAAGGAAAACAGAACAGCAATTCTGTAGAGTTTCTAAACAATACATTGTCAAAATTCTTATAAATAAATCACAAAACTTTCACGACAGAATCACAGAGTCAAATGTGTAACTATAACATGCATCCCTGACAAGAGTACAGAATTTCTACACAATGGCAAAGAATCCATCTGACAGACTCAGATGCCCTGGCTGCAGAGATGAATATGGCCTTCTGCGCACAGAGAATTATGCCATTTTTCCTTCCAGCCAGATTGAGGAAATGAGACAGACACACAGACTCCGAGCAGAAGACTGGAACAGGGCTGACATATTGGGTTAAATTTAATCCTGCATGATGATAAAAGTAGTCTGGCATGGACATTTTAATGTCATCTCTTGCAGGAATCCGACAAACCAGTGAAGAATGCCGAAGTGACATTCCTGATTCCCTTTGGCATTTCAGTCCTGGACTGATCATCACGCCCTGCATGTACAGCAAAGAGCTAGAACTAAAAGCACAGGTTTTGCGAGGGCCTCTGATAATTAGAAATACATTCTGATCCACATCGGGGTAGAAACTGAACTGATGATAGATGGGAAGAAATCAATTGACCCCACAGGTATTCCACTTGGGCCCAACATACTGTTACCTACGCCAATATAAGCCAGAAGGACTAGTTTTAATTTAAACTATCTGGCCAGGAATGCACTCTAAGATGAAACTCGTTTACAGGTATGTCCGGGGTATGCAACTACAGAACAAAACAGGGCAGTGAACAATAAAATAAACATGTTACACAAAATGGCACAATACAGTGGTAATGGTATCAAGGATAAACAACAAGGTTACCAGTAAATTAAAAGGAATATACAAGGTGGGGACGAGGTAACCTGCCAATTAATGGGCAGACTAGGCGGACCTTGCATTCCTTATCTGCCATCAAATTCTAGGTTTCCAAATACATAAACTGACACGTGTTTGGCTGGTGTTCATTTTCATGCATATCTTCCAAGAAGCTGCTACTGCTGAAAAACTTGTATTTTGTTTGAAGAACATAATTAGGGGATTACTACCACAGGTAAAACATTCTGTCATCCAGAAACACGAAAAACACAGAGCAGACGTGTTAGAGGAAGCTGTACTAATTCAAAAGATCAGGGATGTAAAATGCATTACTTGAAAGAATTTTGTAAGCCATCTTCTTAAAAGCAACGTCAGGTCACAACATGGTTCGACTTGAATGCTTTTTTGCCAAGATTCGCATTTCAGTAATAGTGACCGGCAGAACATGCTCTGTGAGCCAACGTGAACAGTAGCTTTTTGTTCTAAATCCCAAGGAAATGGGAACTTAACCATCCCCACACTATGTCAGTGAGCTGCAGGCAACAATATATGTATACTTTCAGAAGGAAAAAAGCATGCCCAGTATTCATGCGGGGGGGGGGGGTATTTATAAGAATAAGGGGTAATGGACAACTTACACGTGCTCTACTTCCCTTGATTTGAATCAACTTGACCCAATAGTTCAAGTACTATGATGTTCAACAGAAAGTTCAGGAACTGATCTGCTTACACTGACTGCCTAATGCGATTTGGCAGAGCACTCTAATTAGCCCTTTACGTATACCATTCTTAAAAAACTAACTCCTGTTGTAAATGCTTATAGTGGTTAGGAGGCAGTACTGCTTAGCTTCAAACTTGGAGAACTGGGTTTGGGACCCACAACCAACGCTTGCATGCTGTGTGACCATGAGAAAGCCATAGTGCTCCCAGGGCGCACCTTGAAACAAGTCCTGGCTTACACCCCCTCAAAAGAGGGAATACCTAAATGAGTTAAATGGACCCACCTTCTTTTTCTGGTTATAAGTCCGTTTTTCTTAGTGTTGTGAAATGTAATTTTATATACACTAGAGTTGTGTTTTATATTCGGGTATTTTACCAGTTACAAAATTGTAAACCTATGTGTGAAATTATTTATTCAAATTCTGTGAGTAACTTGTTGAATTTTGGAAGCTTTGAATAAAGTCAGAGAAAAAAAAAAAGGAAGAAAGAAAAAGAAAAGAACGAAAGGAGGGAGGAAGGAAGGAAGCAAGCAAGCAAGCCTTGGCTTAGTGTGCCTTCCCTGGCCAAAAATTGTAAAATAAAAAAATAAAGTTGGTCACTAAAGGAGCACAGGATGGCCACAAGATCTACTGACTCGTACTACTTAGTTAAACTGCAATCAACCATGTTCATAATGTTACATTCATTCAGGGTAATGGCAACAGCAGACTCACGTATACTTTTCTTTAGGAAAGAGTGTTCACCTGATCACGGGTACTATGCATACATGTTACAGCAAACAAGCTTTCACTACTACATAGGTCCCTTCGTCTGGCTCTAGTCAGGAGCAAACCATTTCCTTTTCTCCCCCTTCTCTTTTTTTTTTTTTTTTAAAGTCTACTACTACTTGTTTTTCCCATAATGTAATCTAGAATTTCAGAATTCACATTTTTGCTGTCTGGTCCATGCACACACAGAATCTGCAGGCTAACACCCTACTGCATCTGCCATTATTTTTAGACAATGACTTGGGGAACCTAAGCAGCCTGCTAAGGGACCTCTTCCACCAATCACTGCTGTCTACATACACTGGAAAAACTGCTCAAACTCCCCCCCTTGCTTTGGCTATATTAAGAAAATGAAATAATTCTGTATTTAAAAAAAAAAAAAAAAACACAACACAGATGCAACCTATACAATCTCCCAGCTTCATATTTCGCTCCTTTTTTGTTTTAAAAAGGTTTTGTACTTTAACATACTAGCACGTAGCATGCTCTGTGATACTCTGAAACAGCTCAGCTCACCTTGCCTCCGCCCCTGCTACAAAGAGAAGAAAGCATCATATTCCATTTTTTTTTGTTTATGAAAACCCACCAACCAATCCAGCTGATATTTATGGTCACCAGTACTTACAGAACAATACGTAAATGGTTACAAGGTTAGGGCACATAACACAACAGTATGTAATACTGCCATGTTACAAATAAGCATTAATCCACGAAGAAGGTGGCATCTAATGGGGAGATAATGCATGGTTGGGGCCGTTGTGGCATGAGGCCGCAGGCCGAGTGCCTACAACAACCAACCATGCATCAACTCCCCATTAGATGCTACCTTCAGAGTGGATTAATGCGCTTGTAACACGGCAGGTGCAATGGAGGTATTTGTTATATACTGTGTTACTTGCTATGACACACAGATGAGCAGCTGCATTTATTTGGCTTAGACAATTATGAGTCAGATCTCTTACTTTCTAGAGCTGTCTGTTACTGGAGGCGTGCATGTTGCGGTGCAACGTGTGCTAACAGTGTGTACCACTGTAACAGACGTTACAAGTCTGCTTCACATAGAAACATATATATTGCATTACGATAACACATCAAAAGTTGGTGCTTGTACTCGCGTCTTCTATTTCTGTGCATCCGTTTCTTTCTGAGATTACTAGCATGATGGATTGTGGGGAACATTTCAGGGCTGCACAGTTTACTATGTCGCCAGATTTACATAACTTGTGTGAGGCGCCTATGAAGCGTGGTGGTCATTCTGTTGACCAACAGGTGGCGCTTTCCAAAGACCACAGCGCTTCTCATGTCTTTCCTACTGATGTGTTTCCTACCATCGGCATTTCACCCTGCCATTCTGGTGCAAGTAGCACGCTGTCAGTCGGCTGCCTTGGTGCGCCACAAACGGTATACACTGCCCTTCCATGCTTCTGTGATGTGCTGCACATTCCTCTGCACACTGCTTCACATTGCCACCACTGCCTAAGACACCGGCTTTCCCCTGCAGCCTTCAACATTTGTTTGACCAATAGGTGGTGCTGTTAGAACAGCATAGCACTTTTGCTGTCTTTGCCACTTATCTCATTCTTGCCCTCATACATTTACTGTGTACCTCTCCTCCCGCTACTATTCTCTTACTAGGTTCACTCGCTCCGTACAGAGAAGCTCACTTTTCTATTTATTCTCTGTGCTGCTAATTCTTGTGGCCGGCCATTCACGATGACAGCTGTGCCCTACAGAGCTACTAAGACACACACAGACCCCGTTCTGCGAGACCTCTTGCTCTTTCTTCCAAGCAATAAGTGGCGCTTTGAAACAAGGATGACCCTTTCCCTGTATCTTTATTTTGTATTATGCTGCTAACTTCTACTTGGCACTGGTGTTTTTCATAGTGTTGCGCTATCTATTGGGTGGCTGGGTGCGGAAGAGCACACTTTCTCCTGCGTTGCCCTCTGCTCAGCTTTACACTTTCCACTCCGCGCACCACAGCGCTTCACTGCCTGTGTCTCCCGTTCTATTGGTCTGTTTCTCTTACTGGTGCCACCTATTTGTCGATGTAGTAATCCTAGATACAAAACTTTCTTTTCAGTTTATAGGCATGTTCACGAGCTCAACATGGCACTACCGTCTCATAATGCCATGTTGCTCTTGTACCACCTAATGGCCTTCCACCTATCGTCTTTCTTTCCTGCAGCCCTGGTATTTTTGCCATGTTACAAGTACAAGTACAACTAAACATTAGCAGAACAAATATCGACCATGGACAGGTACATACAAAAGCGCATAATGGACAAGTGCGATTTTACATTTGTTTTATTTACTACCATGGGAAGAGAAGGTGAAATCAAAATATGGATAACAGAGCTAGGATAGGGAGAGGAGGTGATGTCGGGAGTAATTTTATCAATAAGCAATTTGAACACACTCAGGGTGATCAAGTTTTTTTTTTTTTTTTATTTGAGTGTGGACTGAAGTTTGTTCCAGGCTGTGGGAAGAACATAGTTCATGGCTGACTTACCAAACTGAGTGTGAATTTTGGGTACCTCCAGTGAGATGTATGCACATTTCCTTAGTGCACAGGAGCTGTGGGAAACGGTAGAGGAGAGAAGTGATATAGGAGGGCAACTTGCTTGTTAGTGCGTTGTAAGCCCAGGTGTATGTATGAACAAGTCTTCTAGTTGCCAGGGAGGTCCAGCTTACCTCCTTATACAAGGGAACAGTGGTGGGTTTTGGCTGGAGCATTGGTAATGAACTGAATAGCAGGGTGTCCAGCTTTCGAAGATTGGTTATTAAAAACAGTTAGCATATATAATATCTGCACAGTCGAATAGGGGCATGAAGGTGGCCTGAACAAGTGTAATTCTAGAGTCTTGAGAGAATAGCGATTTGTTTCTGAAAAAGAACAAGTGTCTGACTCAGTTTTTTGGATAATGCTTCAATGTGGGAGGCAAAGGATAAATGAGAGTCAAGCAAGAACCCGGAGTATTTGAAGTTATCCACTGACTCAAGCTTATCGCCTAGGAGCGAGGTAATGGGATTGGCAGTGCTAAGGTTAGAAGAAGCAGTAGGTGAACTGGGTGGGTGAAAGAATTATCAGTTTTTTTTAGTATTCAGCAGTAGTTTCAACACTATTTGGTTCTGCTGAAGCTGGTTAAAGTCTGTCTGGAATGCTGAGCAGACTTGGGCGAGGGAGGATTTTGAGGTATATAGAACAGTGTCGTCAGTGATGTTATTGTTCAAGGTGCCGACATTAATCAGAAAGAGCAGTGGGCCCAGAATAGAGCCCTGAGTGATCCCTCTTAGCAAGGGCAGTATGGATGAGAGAGTACCATTGGCATTTAATTGATATCTATCCCCCAGATAACTGGCAAACCAGTTTAATATAAAATTATCGAAGCCCAGTTGTTTAAGGCTGTCAAGGAGATGGAGGTGATCCAATGTATCAAAGGCCTTTCTCAGATCAAGGAAAACAGCCCTGGAGATTAAATCTTTTGTCCATGGTCTCTAACCAGTCACTTGTAACTTTGGATAATGCTGATATTGTGCTTTGTAACACGGCATTATGGACAGCCGTGTCAGGGAGCCCCGCGATAGGCGCAACACCGTCACATGGTGCAGGAGCAACACGGCATTATGAGCCGATAATGCCGTGTTGGTGTTGTCGGACGAGCGGGCACGAGCCCAACTCGGCATTATTTCTCATAATGCCGTGTTGCTCTTGCACGTTCCCGAGCCCAACACGGCATTATTTCTCATAATGCCTTGTTGCTCTTGCGCGTTCCCGAGCCCAACACAGCATTATCGTCTCATAATGCCGTGTTGCTGCTGTAGTGGGTACGATAGCCACTGGGTGACCAGTAGCGCTGTGGGCGGTCGGCGCTGACGGACCCCAAACGGGGGATAGAGCCTGCAAGGAGCAAGACTGCTACGCGCGGATGCAGGGGGTAGAGTTAGACAGCACACACATAGGAAGACACACGTAGAGAGCCGCAGGTAGTGTAGGCAAAAATTAGATGGATGTGGAGTTTCGTTTATGTGCAATCGAGGTTGTCCGTGTCACAAGTGCATTAATCACCGACAGAGGAGGGCTCTACCGGTGATTAATGCCCGCTGGGGGGTTGAACCCTCGGGCTCGCCCTCGTGCAACAATGCCCTCAGCGGCATTAATCACCGGTAGAGCCCTCCTCTGCCGGTGATTAATGCTTACACGTAGTAGTCTGAAACCAGACTGTAAGGGGTTGATTAACTGGTGCTTGTCTAGGAATGTTCTGACTTGTATGCTGACTAACTTTTCTAATAATTTTGAGAGGACTGGAAGGATTGAAATAGGCCTATAATTATGTAGATCGCTAGGATTCCCAGATTTAAAGAGGGGTAGCAGGTGGACTACCTTCCAGTCATGTGGTACGGTCCCCCTTTGCTAATGATAGGTTAAATAGGTGGGCAATTGACTGGAGTCAGAAGTAGTGGTAGCCTAGTTTTAGGAAGAAGGGATCAACATTGTCTGCCCTGGCACCTTTTTTAGGGTCAAGCTTAATTCCATCTGAGACCAACTGTCTCTTAAGTGGTACTGGATATCTCTCATTTGGAACCTGGCCCAAGGAACCACAGCTGTGGATGTAGCTGTGTGCCCTAGCAATTGTAGGAAGTCTCTTGCAGGTCTTGGCTGACCTGTTGTGAAGAACTCAGCTGCTGCTATCAAAGTTGTACGCCTGACCTGCAGGAGAAAAGCTTTCCCCTGCAGAGTATTTAGCTCTGCTCCTATGAAGTCCAGTACCCGAACAGGCTCGAGCTTGGACTTTTGCAGTTTCATCAAGAATCCCAGGTTCTCCAAGGTGCTTTCCACCAACTGAACTGAGGAGCCTGCCTCTTGTTCTGTTTCCCCGAGATCAGCCAGTCATCCAGGTAAGGGAAAACCCACCAGATCCTGTTTTCTCAGATGTGCTACCACCATAGCTAAGCACTTTGTGAAAATCCTTAGAGCTGAGGTGAGACCGAAGGGAACAGCTGTGAACTGGTACTGGCAGTCCCCCAGCTTGAATCAGAGGTATTTTCTGTGGGATGACCTGACTGGGATATGGCAAGTGATAAGTCAGGTTTACTGATCATCCAAAACATTACAGAATTGGACATTATAATTCATGAAAAAGTTAAAAGATGAAAGAGTAAAAATATTTTTTAAATCAAGTGCTGCAAAATCATATTTGAGACACCAGGGGTACTAATATTCACGAAAAAGTTACAACATAGTGATTTAAAGAGCAGCTGATGTCTTTGGGAAAACTTTGGAAAAACATATTTAGGACACAAGTCAGCTTGTATTTATTTATTTATTTAGTTTTTGTTTACCAGGTAGGTGCACCAGCCATGGAAATGACTATTTTCAGACACGACCCGGGAGGGTACAGTACAATCAATGCTTACAGAAACAGACATGACTGATAACGTATTTTAGCAATAGTCACTATTTCAACTGACAAAGAGGTAGAACTAATGGGAATACATTTGGGTAGGGGAGAGAATGGTACTCCAGTGAAACCAAGGTACACAAGTACATTATTATTTACAGTACATTTTTAGAGTTTGGATACAAAACAAGGTACAGATAACAGTAAACAACAGTTTGGTATAAGTGGCATAACTGGTTGAGACATAAGTGCCTTGAATATCAGGACTGGGCTGGCTGGATAGGTTTTAGGATTCGGCTAGTAGCAGTGGGAGGTAGGCCAGCAGGACCGCAAGACCGTGGAGATAGAATGGCACGTTAAGTGGGGTTTGAAACAGGTACAGGAGACCTGACTAAAGAGGAAGGAGCGACATTTGGTTTTAAATTGGGCATGACTGGGAGCTAGGTGGATGTCCAGAAGTAGGGAGTTCCAGAGTTTGGCCACTGAATGTCCGAAAGCTAGGGTCCCTTTCTTGGATTTGCATCTAATTATAAGTAGCAGTGATTTATCAGCTGATTGAAAGCCATGCGAGGAGGGCAGTGAAGATAACAAGGAGGCAAGCAAAGTCGGGATACCATTTCTGAGTATACTGTCTGTCAGGGTGCTAAGGGCCAGAGTATGGACTGAGATGGGGGAAGAGCCAGTTTAGGTCCGCATAGAGCTGGCAGTGGTGCTTAGACCATGGGGAAGCAGAGGCATACCACCTACAACAGTATCTGCAGGTATCCCATTTCCTTAGAAGAGATTGAGATGCATCTATATATGAGACTACCTCATAGGATAGCAACGGAAGCAGGATCCCCTTAGCGATGGCTAATCTAGCCGACGGTGTGAGGACACAGCTGGCTTTGAAGGCTACTCCAATTTTTGTATTAACTGATTTACGGGTGTACAGTACGTGTTTGTCAAAGTTAAGGTTTTTGTCAAGGAGGACTCTAAGATACCTGAAGGAGCTTACCGATTCAAGGTCTAGCCCACCTTGACCACCCGACACCTTAAATAAGTCTCGGTTGTGTTTTAATTTGACTGTCGTCCCAAACAACATTGTTTGCGCTTTATTAGTATTCAGAATTAACTTATGGTGGAGAAGCCAAGATTGAGTGGACATGAAAACAGAAGAAAGAGACTGGTTGATGTGGTGTATATTGTTACCACTACAGTACAGGACCAGATCATCAGCATAAAGGATCGCATTGCAACCCGGGATAGCTGATGAGATATTATTAATGAAAATGGTGAAGAGAAGGGGGCCTAATATTGATCCTTGTGGAACACCTAGGTTAACTGCCATAGGGCTGGACACCCCAGAGTTAAATCTGACATTCTGGGTTCCATTTGATAGGTAGCTCTTAAACCAGGTTACCGAGTTAAGTGAGAAACCAAGGGCTTGGAGGCTATCAAGCAGGAGAGGATGATCGACGAGGTCAAATGCCTTGGTGAGATCGATAAATACTGCTCCCGTTAATTGTCCATTGTAGTAAGGATGTCATTTGTAAGGTGAAATAAGACTGTGGAGGTACTGTGACCTTTACGAAAGCCATACTGAATTGATGAGAGAAGGCTGTATTTGGTCAGGAATTCAGTAACTTGGATAGATCCAAGTTTTTCCAGGAGTTTGCACAAGACTGAAAGGATAGCAATCGGGCGGTAGTTTGTCATCTCTCTTTTGTCTCCTTTCTTTGGAACCGGGGTGACTTTAGCCACTTTCCAGATCTCAGGGACAAATCCAGAGCATAGGGAGAGAGAGGGTGAAAATCCTAGACAATGGCAGCGCAATGAATGGCACGGCAAATTTTAAGAGTTTGGGATTTATTTCATCCGAGCCTACACTAGTAACAGAAATGGTGTTAAGTAAGCGAAGGACTTGCGATTTTGTTACCACCTTAAAGTAAAAGGGAGGGGCAAGCACGGAAGGTGAGGGCAGAGTGGGCTGGGATAAAAGCGGCGCAGGGAGGAACCTGGATGTGAGCAGGGGAGAGGTCAGAGAATTGCTTGTTAAATGCTTCAGCAATAGTTCGAAGGTCGTTGCAGTGGATTCCATCAATGATCATACTGTTGTCTAAATGGGGTTTCTTAGCACCTAGAAATGTTTTCACATGCACCCCAGAATTTCCTAGGATCATCAGATGTGTCCAATAAAAGACCCTTACAGTAGGAGCTTTTTGCTAGTCTGATCTGCTTTTTACACCCGCTACGCTGGGCCCTATAGATCTGGTAGTCTGCGTTAAAGCCGGATTTCCTAAAACACTTCCAGCTATTATTTCTGGTATGAAGTGCAGCTAGCAGATTCTTGTGTAACCACCTAGAAGGTTCCACTCTAACACGTTGGGTGACGAGGGGCGTGTGTCTGTTCTAAACTGCTAGAAATTGTTCTAGAAAATATTTAAGAGCTGCTTGGACATCCAGGGTCTGCAAAACATAGGTCCAGTCAATAGCCGCGATTTCATGTAGGAACTTCGCTTCATCTAGGTTGGCAAAATTCCTAAAGGTGATCAAGCGTGGTGGTGAAGGCTGGGGACTAGAGTGTTACCACTCACAAAAGATGGGGGAGTGGTCAGATATAGAATCTGGCAGGTTGCCTGCATTTACAATTCTGTCTATCCTGTTAGTTAGTACCCAGTCCAATAGTGTACTAGAAGTTTCTTGAGGGGAGACTCTAGTGGGTACAGATATAACTTGGTGGAGGTGGTAGCTTTGGATCAAAGATAGAAGGGAGCTATGGGTTTGCCCGAGCCAGTTTAGATTTATATCCCCAATAATGAGTAGTTCATTGTGACCTGATATTTTTATCGATTTCTCCAACAAACTGGAGAAGGCAGGTAGCCCTCCAATGGGTGGATTATAGGCAACAACTATGTGAAGTTTTTTAGGACCTAGGTGGAGGAGTGTATGAATGGATTCACATATGGTAGGTTGAGGGGTTTTATTCTGAGTGATATGGAGATGTGCTTTATAAAACATCGCAACACCCCCACCCCGCTTAGATGATAATCGGTCATGTGCAAGTTCATATTTCGTGTATAGATTTCTCTTCTCCATTATTTTTTTACTGAAGAAATTTCCACAAAAACTAGGTCTGTATCCCTCAGAGTTCATCTGCCTCTATAGCTTATTCACTACTTGAAATCATAATGCCCTGTTGTGACACCACAGTCTGTTGCCATAGGAATAACTAATGTCACAAGCAGAGTATTATGACAGGCTGGGAAAAAGCAATAGGAGCTGATGAACCCTCAAGAAACAAGTATCCCGTTGTTGAGGCAAATGATCTCTGATAAGTAATGGGGATAAGAAATACAAAGCCAATGAATATAAGCCACTTTGTGTCCAAATATTATGTTTTTGAAAGCTCTTCTTGAGGCATCAGTGGCTCTTAAAGTACCATTCACATTCTCTGCATTATCACAGAAACACAGAATTTGACGGCAGATAAGGACCGCTTGGCCCACCTAGTCTGCCCATTTCCCTGCCTAACGGATAAGCTGAAGTTACCCATTCTTAAGCATTCTATGGCCTGATGTCTTTTCCTTTGGAATCTAACCTCATTCGCCAAAAACTTGGATAACATTTCAACTTCCTCTGTTCATGGGGTGAAGTAAAATAAAAACAGAGTTGTGGTCTACACTTGCATATTAAACCAGGAACTCTAAGAATACTATCCCTATAAAAATTGTAGAGTGGGCACTAGGTAATGATGACTGGGATATGAAAACAGGCATCTTTCGAATCCAGGGGATCCCCAGCCAATGCACTGTCTGCAAAGTTTGTATCACGGTCTTTAGTTTGACCTTCATGAATTCTCATTTTTCAAATGCTTGTTCAGAAACCTGAGATCTGAAATGGGTCTCCATTCCCCATTTTTCTTGTGGGTCAAAAGTATCTTGAAAATAAGCCCTTGCCCCACTGGGAGGCAGGGACTGTTTTCCATGGTATTTGATATTAACAGCTTTTCACTTCCAATTCCAGCAACTTCTTTCTGTGGGTGACAGAGTTGGGAAACTTCTGTGTTTCTGCAGATTTCAAAAAGTGTTTGAGCTGCAGCTACAACCCCGACACACTACTTCCAGTACCCACTTGTCTGTGGTAATGTTTACCCATTCCTGGAAGTAGTGTGCAATCTTCCTCCCACTGGCAGTGGTTCGGTAACCTGGGCAAAATTGCCAAGAGTTTTGTTTTGAGTGGGGCTTAGGCGCTGGAGCTGCAGCAGTGTGCCTGGAAGCCTTTCTGTGCCTTCCCTAGAGACCTCTTTGTGACTGATACTCATAGGGAGCGGAGGGACACAGGCTCTTGGAAAGTACCTTCTGCCACTACTTCCGCAGGAGACAGAAGCCTACTTCTTCTCTTCCCATTGTTACTTTTGTAAGCGATTTTGTATTCATCCACTTTTTTCACATATGCCTCTATTTTGTCACTGAATAATGTGGCCGACCTAGATTTTAGCAAGGCATTTGACATAGTCCCACATAAAAGATAAACAAGTTAGCCAGCCAAATAGCTTAATCTGGTTCAATCTCACTTGGCATTCATCTGTGTGGGGGGTAATTGTAAAGGGTGCAAAGTAGGGTGCTAGCTGCACACTCGAGCAGACCTGATAGATCGTGTGGCCTGTATCTGCTGGCAAACAGTAAGTAAGCCAGCGTAGGAGTGGGTCCCAGGGTGGTAACCTGGGTAAAAAATTGGCTGGACAATAGGATGCAGAGGGTAATCAGAGTCCACTCTGAAGAAAGGGGGGTTACTAGTGGGGTACCACTGGGTTCAGTACTGGGACCAGTCCTCTTTAATGTCTTTATAGGTGACACTGCAGAGGAACTGGAAGGAAAAGTATGTCTCTTTGCATACGACACAAAGGTCTGCAACAGGGTTGATACACAAGGTGGGTGGAAAGGATGAGAAGGGACTTAGCAAAGTTGGATGAATGGTCAAAAGTATGGCAGCTTACATTCAATGCAAAGAAGTGCAAAGTAATGCACCTGGGAAACAAAAACCCAAAGGAAGAGTACACAATTGGGGGGGGGGGGTATTAACGACAACAAAAATGGAAAGGGACCGGAGGTAGTTATATCAGTTGACCTAAACGTAGGCAAGCAATGTGAGAAAGCAGTAAGGAGGGCTGGGGGAATACTGGGATACATATGGAGAGGTATCACCAGTAGAAAACAGGAAGTTGTTATCCCTCTGTATAGATAGCTGGTGAGACCCATCTGGAGTACTGCGTGCAGTTCTGGAGACCCCATCTCCGCAAGAACATAGGATGGAGGCAGTCCAGAGGAAGGCAACTAAAATGGTGCAGGGTCTGCACCAGAAGTCATACACAGAGGCTAAAAGAGCTTTACATGTCAGGGTATTAAATAAGCCAAAAATAAACTGATTAGCAGTTTCCTGCATGAAAGTGCTAATCAATCGTGAAAATACACAGCACAAGGCACAGACTAATTAGCAAAATTAAAAATGCTTCATTTTTAATGTGTTTCGAATGTGTAAACTTGAGTAAAAACGTTAAGCAATCCAGTGCTATGCAATTCACAAAACGGTTAGCATTACCCTCTGATGTGTGCAGTGTTTTGCTATGCGATACCAGCTATTTTGTATGTATATCCTCGAGGAAAGGAGGTAGAGGGGAAACATGATAGAAATGTTCAAGTACCTCAACGGAATCAACAAAGTCCAAGACGGCAGCATATTTCAGGAAAAAAAAAAAAAAAGATGTGCAAGAACAAGGGGGCACAATTTGAAGATAGAGGGGGGATGACTCAGGGGCAACGTAAGCAAGTATTTTTTCACAGAGGGAGGTGGATGAATGGAATGGCCTTCCTGAGGAGGCTGTGGGGTCAAAAGACAGTGTGGGGGGGGGGGGATTTAACAATGCATGGGACAGACATATGGCAATTCTAGTGGGAGGTAGGAAGAAGTAGGCTGTTGGTAAAACTAGGATCTGCAGCTTATCCAGTAGGTAGGGAAAAAATGGTCAGACTGGGTGGGCCAAGCGAGTCCATTACCTGCTATCAAAGTCTATGTTTCTATAATTGATTTCCCTCAAAGGAGAAATTCATGGCTGGATTGAGTATCCTGAGAAAGGATGTTGGTCCTTAGCCAGAAAAACCTGCAAGGTGGGGTGGAAAGGATGAAAAGGGACTTGGCAAGGTTGGAGGAATGGTCAAATGTATGGCAGCTTAGATTCAACGCAAAGAAGTGCAAAGTAATACTCCTGGGAAACAAAACCCAGGGAAGAGTACACAATTGGGGAGATACTGACAACAAAATGGAAAGGGACCTGCAAGTGTCAGAACTGTAGTCTAGAAGTGCTTTCTGGGACTGTGGTATGAGTGCTGAATAAGCTACCCACCTGATGAGCAGGGAAGCTGTTGCATAAACCGTTCGGGCCATAGCATCCAGTTTTTTTACAGTCCTTTTCAGGGGCTGTGCATATACAGCGAATTTTGCTTTCTCACAAGCAGCAGCCTGGATTAGACTCCTTGATGATCAGGATGGACATACAGATGTGCCACTCCCTGCTTGTCCATCTGACATTTTCTTTCAATTTGTTTATCAATGGCTGCAGGTGAAGTGGGTGCAGACATGATTTTCGATACGGCCTTCTTAAATGGTTTATGCATGGGAATAACATTCTTCTTGGCGGCGCTACTCCCAACATGCTGATAAAAACAGCATCCTCTTCATCCTCCCCGTCTCTAGTGTGGGGATGGTGAGGGCATCGACCATTTATTTTATTTTTTTATTTTATTTTATTTTATTTAAACAGCAGTTTGGAAAACCTTTGAGCCATAGGCTCATTTACAAAGGTACCTTGTCACAGTAAGACAAACGAAAATACACAGTATAACAGTACAACACATAAGTATAACAGTAACTTAAGACATAGATACAAACAAGCTGGTACAGGTAGGATGGATGCAAACAATACCAGAGTTATGTTGTCCTTAGCAGCTTAGTAATAAGCTTTGTCATAAATATTGAGTACGGCTTTGACTAGTGGCAATTACAGCATCGGGTGTTAATAAGGTGGTTACGTAATGAAGTTTTGAAGCACGATATAGTTGGAGCTTCGGAGATGGAGGGGGGCAGTGTGTTGAACCAGGAGGGGGCCCTAAAGCTGAAGGCTCTTTGGCCGTGAGAGGTCCTAGCTCTAGGGATTTGTCCGACAACTGAGGGTATCGACCATCTGTCCAACAAATAAGGAAAAAGATGAGTAGTTCTCGTTATGTCTTGGAAGAGGTTTGAAATTTTGTTCAAGTGCACCCTCCAATGCCATGGGTTCACCTTCCACCATTTGCACAGAGCTCCTCATCCTCTGCAAACAGATAGGGTGGAGCTTGAGTCGGGAGGGGGGCAGGTGTCTTACTAAAAATGTCGCTATGGCCTGGACCATCTTGAAGAACTGCCACATTTTTGATATGTTCTCCGACGAAGGCATTTTATCTGCTCTATCTGCCTGCTTCTTTCTCTGTTCATCAGGAGTGGCAGGGACATTCTTTTCTTTGAATTTATTTTTGGCAGACACCATGTCCAGTGCCTGCTCAGAGGCTCGTTTTTAGTTTCACTATTACCTAATTCAGGCCTCCCCTATAAACCCTGATGTTTGACCCATCTTTACCAAGCCTTTCTGATGGCTGTGCAGCTTATTTTTTTATTTTATTTTTTTTGCATTATTAGTTTTCCCCTCCTTACTCACTGGGACCTGCTCCTCCTTC